>OX376178.1:7040126-8334557 GCA_947363495.1 Euzophera pinguis | reverse complement strand
ATATTATGTTTTTAGGTATTATCATCAAGTGCTTAACGAAGTATAGTCGTGAAAGCGTAACAGACAGACAGATGATCAGACAGGCAGACTTTCGCATTTATAATATTAGTAGTATGAATACGAAAGTATGGATATTTATGAATTAAATTTTTACAGTATAAGAATAGGTTAACAATTGAATTATCCATACTCCTGTCTCCTGCAGCTCCGCCTGCGTCAAAAAGTAGCCTATGTTTGACCCCGGGTCTTCAACTAAATTCATACCAAATTTCATCAAAATCCGTCCAGCGGTTTGGCCGTGAAAGCGTAACAGATAGACAGACGACGGACAGATAGACAGACTTTCCCATTTATAATATACTAGCCGTTTCCCGCAGCTCCGCCTGCGTCAAAAAGTAGCCTATGTTTGACCCCGGGTCTTCAACTATATTCATACCAAATTTCATCAAAATCCGTTCAGCGGTTTGGCCGTGAAAGCGTGACAGACAGACAGACAGATTAGTATGGAAGTATGTATGGAAGCATGGATATGGATTTTAAAACATTATAAATCGACATCCTTAGAATTCACACCACAAAGTCTCAGTGCTAAAGACAAATCACTACATAGAATATTTGGGCCGACCCGAAATTCTTAGGGCCGAAAACGGAATCCACTGAAGAATCCTTGCTATTTGTCCTTTGTTTATTAATGGGGTGAATACTGCTTCGTCACCATCTCTTCATCACAGCGCTTTTCCAGTTGCAACTCATGGATATTTTTCAATAATTTCAGTATCTCAGCCACAAGTCGTCCACTGCTGAACATAAGGCCTCCCTCATGGGTCTCCAATCGGTTTGCGTCTTCCTGCGACCTTGACTATGTCGTTGGACAATCTGGCCGCGGGACGTCCAACGCTGCGCTTGCCGGTGCGTGGTCGCCATCCAAGAACGTTCATGTATGTATTTATGAAAAATTCTTTATTGTACATAAAAGAAAACAGTTTATACAACATCAACAGGAAAAAAAATCTTAAATATTAATGTACAATGGCGGACTTATCTCTTCCAGTCAACCACTATAACAGAGGAAAGTCTGTGGCTGTAGTAGGAGTACAGATTATCGGATCTTACTTACATGTACAAAAAAACAATAAATAAAAGCAATATTTAACTACCTATAACTACCTATTCATAATTATTAATGATGATAAAATGCAGTGGAAAAAAAATCTAACAAATCACTCTACATCTTCAAGAGCTCTCATCAAATATCAGTATGCTACGGCTCTACATTTCTTTTTTTCAAGAAAACCTGATGGCGTCAGGGACCGACTGCTAATAAAAAAAATATGCACGAAAGAACATATATAAAGAACAAATAGAGACCAATTATAACGCTAATTTTAACGTTATTACCTAAACCAAGCCATAATCAAAAGCGCTAATTTTGAGATGATTTTCATTCGGCTCACCGGTTATGAGTGAATCATGGATCTCAAAAGTAATTTTGGTCACTTTTGGTTAAAATTTGCTCTAAAGGCCTTCAGGAGCATTTTTGAAATGCATGACATACATGTCGAATGAAAATCCTTCGATATCGAACAAAACTTATTCGACTCGCGTGACGACTGACGTGATTTACACTTTTCAAAAATAGCACTTCATCTAAAATATCAAACATAAAAATACAACAAAAATCGTACACATACCTACTCCTTTTAAGGATCAATATAAACTTAAAGTTTCCGAGTTAAAGTAGAATCCTAAAGTTGTTTGCAACCGTTGTTTAAAGGAGCGTTAAGTAAGTGTTGTTTAACGCTTGTTTAAGTTTAGTTTGGTTTTATTTTCTTAGACAGTAGGTGTATTCCGATTCACAAGTATAATGAGCTACATAGAAAAGTATAAGTAGCTGTTTCCAGTTTGGTTGGGACATTGCAGGCTTGAATAACCTGATTGGCTGATATAAATCATGATTCTGTTCTTTGGAAGGCGTGTTATGCCGTTGTTCTTTAAAAAAACCACGTCAAAAGCCGATAGGCTGTTCCAAACTCTGACACAAGAGAGTGCAAAGACTATGAACCATGCAATCCAATCGATATGAATGAATTTCGCAAGAACGTGACCAGCTTTGCTTAGGACGTTGCAGGCTTGAAACACATTATCGACCGATGATAAAAATCATTCCGTGATTTGGCCCCGGTTACCATCTGGTACTCGTTGGAACCACGTAAGATGCTTAGGAGAGATTCTGAAAATCTCTGAGATTAGGATTTACCGCGTCGACCATATAACCAACTCCATATGAATAATGGAATGATTAAAATCATGGTATCTAGATACGAATTCAAAGAAACGGAATGCGAAGTACTGGACATCCAGCTATTGGCGGGTCGACGTTATAAGGAATATAGCTTGCAACAACTGAATTCAGCCAGGGTTGTTGTGTTCAAGCATCTGTCCGATGGCTTCGATACATAACATACGGGTACGCGAGCCTGACTTACCCGAGCTGCTACTGAGTCAACCCATGTCCATCCGAGTCAGTAGCATCCTAGTACCTCATCCTTTCCCCAAACCTAACCACATCCCACCCTTCCCTAGCTAAAAAAAACTTCCGATGGGCAGCACCGTCTGAAGTACAATAAGCCGTTGAAACTGCGCTCGCCAATCCGCCTGCCAAGCGTGGCGAGTATGGCAACAACCCCTCAATTTGGGGGAGGCCTAAGTCCAGCAGTGGACTGATTGCGGCTGAAACGACGAACTGGATTGTGATGGCTCAGGATAGATATGGTTGCCGTAGACAGAGGGAGGATTATGCCCAGTAGTGGGTTATAGAATGATGATGATAATCTAGATGTTAAAATGTCCAGCGATTGATCACGATCCCACCTGATTTTAAGTGCAGATGTGGCCTATAATGGAGCTCGCTGGCTCATTAATAGCATATTCACTCTAGCTTTAAAAAGATCCAGGTTGTAAGATCCAGAAGTCCGTAAATGCGTGTGCTGGAAGGGAGTTCCAGTGTTAATATAGATACTAGCTGTTTACCTCAGCTTTGACTGCATCAAAAAGTAGTCTATGTTTGACTCCGGGTCTTCAACTATATTCATACCAAATTTCATCAAAATCCGTTCAGTGGATTTTCCGTGAAAGCGTAACAGACAGACATACAGCCATTGCGTATGCCATTAACATATCATGTAATAACCATATCCATACTAATATTATAAATGCGAAATTCTGTCTGTCTGTCTTTCTGTCTGTTACGCTTTCACGTCCAAACCGCTGGACGGATTTTAATGAAATTCGGCATGAATATAGTTAAAAACCCGGGGTCAAACACAGGCTACTTTTTGAAAAAGCTAGTTGTTTAATAAATACCGACAGACGTTCGCACTTTTAATTAGTATGGATTCACTGTAAGCTTTGAAGAGGTTGTAATAGTCCGGGAATAAATTTACATTTCCTTGAAGGGAGTTCCAGTAGTTATAGAAAAATTCACATGACGGCAAAGGTTATTAGACCTTGTCTAGTAAAGTCTACATAAAGTTTGTGCGAACTCTTGGTTACACGGAAGTCAGAAATCACCAAGTTTTAGGAAGTCTGCTTGAAACTGTTAACTTTAGACTTTGTTTGTACTTTTATGTACAGAATTATTGCAAGTCCAATATTATAGGAGCGATTACTAAGTTGTTTACGTAGCTTTTGATATTTTTATATAACGAACACACTATTAAATGCATACGCCCAGCCCTTATCGTTTCTGAGGAATCTTTGATATTGTTACCCCAGTAGTCAAGTGGCCGAAACCCGCCGTGGCCCCTCGCAGTTGCGCCATCTTGAATCTTACGCGCATCTCAGCTGAGGGGTTATGAGGAAAAACTCTGATACGAAGGTATAAAGAATCGATGGACCATGTAACCCACTCGAATGAATATTGTTTACAGTTTTATTTTACGCCATATCGATATCTATTAATGGTAATACTTTTACGTATAAAAAACTTTTATTGTCATTACTCTCTGAACAAGACTCACTGTAAAGGTACATTATGCGACCTGTATGTTGTTATTCATCTTGTATGCTTGCTGAGTTATTTTGTACTTACCCTGACACACTTTCATTATAATTTCCCTCTAGTAATTATTTTATAAATACTTGTTTCTTTAATCTGTGGATAACGTGGTTGGTTACAGAATTGTTACATTTACATATTGTTTATTTTATGCACTGTCAACACATATTTTGTATCTGTTTGTTCTCCCAAATAAATAAAATAAAATAAAAATAATAATATTTATATGCATAAGTTTAAGAAAATTATCCAAAAAGAATGGTTTTTAAATTAATTGGTGAATCCCATACAAGAAGGCAAAATTAGTATGAAGGATTAAATCGCGATGTCGATGTATCGATAAAATAAGTTGGAGCAAAAATTACACAGATAAATTAAAATCTTTATACGTACCTAATTGAAGCGTTCCAGAATTGGAATTGGCCCACCTGAAACAAAAATTTAAAGAATTAGGTCGATTGCATAGTCGTAATGTTACCCAAGAAAATAAATATACTATTTCTTGCACCACTAGCTTTAAAAGTAGCTTTGTTTGACACCGGGTCTTCAACTATATTCATACCAACCCGTTAGCTGTTTGGCCGTGAAAGCGTTGTTTCAGACAGATAGATAGACAGACAGACAGACTTTCGCACTTTTAGGGGGAATGGATATGGATATTATGGTTGGAAGTATGGATATGGTTTTACAAACATAATAAATACATAATTGAAATAGGGTGTTAACATATTATTAACTCATTATCTTTGTAATTATTGCAATAAAGTATTCAATCATTTTATTTTCTTATTGAAAGACAATGAAACATATATGAAAAAGAAAAGAGTTAAAACGTCTTTATTCTAGACATGAAAAATGTAAAAAAATATCCATCTACTTTAATGTTATAAGTGCGAAGGTCTGTCTGTCTGTTACGCGTTCACGGCCGCTAAACGGATTTTGATGAAATTTGGCATGAATATAGTTGAAAACCCGGGTCAAACATAGACACAGGTGGAGCTGCGGGAAACAGCTAGTAATATAATATTCTTTACAATTAAACCACCTTTATATTATAACCGTGACTTTCTTCATTCGATCTATATTTATAAAAAAAAAATCTTCTTTTTCAGAGCGCATTTCCCAGTAGCATCCTCAGCTTACACTTCCTAGCCAAGGGTAAGTTTTTCAATCATTATCTTAGATTTGACGGCACTGGTTATAACAATGGAGTCACTGCCCCCGGGCTTTAAAATTGAACAAATAAACATTCAAAACATAATAAAATCAAGGATTAATTCGGCTTATATCCAGAATCTCAGCTCATTTCCCAAGGCTAACATTTAGTAATCAAAGCGAAATCTGTATCTTTGGGTAAAACACTAGGGATATTCACCGAGTTTAGAATGTTTTGATTTTCACGGTAGATTAATACTGGGAAATGGGCCTCTTAGGAATTTTCTTATAATTTGTTGAGGTATATTCATGGAGTAATTACAAAGAGGAGATGCCGTTTGAAATGGCGCAGTGATATGATCATTGGCGCCTCGCCGACACAAAAGTGGGCGGAGCTTGTCATTGCTCCTGCTCCATGATTGAAGCGACGGCCGAAACCAAGCACCCCGTACGTCTGCCTTCCGCCCCGTGTAGCCTCACAAACACTTTCTTACAAAACGCTTATTACGGCATCTCCTCTTTGTAATTACTCCATGGGTATATTGTTACTGGAAGTAGATAATGTTATTACTGTGCAATCATATCTACAAGGAAAAACACTCCAATGTGCTTTAAATTAAACTAATTTAATTCAATTTTGTCTGTCTGTCTTCGTCATGCATCTTATTTCTTCAACGCTGGTCTGGGCGAAAAGTAAAAACGTGGAATATACTAACTGCTAATATTACCGAGCACACCATGCCGGCCGAGGGAGTGGGCGAAAATCACAGAAACAATACCTATCAGTAGGCGATGCGACTAGCAACTTATTACTATTTTGATTCCATTTTCCACCTTTACGCCCACCAAGTATCGATTATGTATCGAAAGTATCGATGTAATCTGTGGTATTTATTTTTGACAATTTATTCAAAATAATTCTATTAATATGTACTAATATTATAAAGAGGAAAGATTTGTATTTTTGTGTGTATGTTTGTAATGAATAAATTCAAAAACTACTGTGCCCATTTCAAAAATTCTTTTACCATTGGAAAGCTACATTCACCCTGAGTAACATAGGCTACATATCGCAGGTGGAGCTGCGGGAAACAGCTAGTTAAAAATAATCTATTAATGAATTATCAATTAAAATACCAAGCATTTTAGGTACCGGTACTATGCAGATATACCGAAACTCGAAGCGACGGCGGGAATGTACAGCGGGCATTACACAAATCATCGTCATTCAAATCATACAGAATATCGATATTATCGATACATGATGACTAACGTAGATTTTTTTTCAACTATCAAAGAATTATTAATCGATGTGTAATCAATCGATTTTAAGGCAACTCTACCGTATGAAAATAGGCCGTCATAATATGTATGTATGTAAATGTCTATTTATTTATTTGTATTTAAACCCGGGTCACAACTAAAAAGGGGTCAGTAATCAATTAGCTCCAAGCTAAATAGAAAATAAAAAATCGTACAGGACCCTCTCCACGCGAGCCGACTCACACTTGGCCAGTTTTATTTTAATTTCATATTAAAGGATTTTCTGAGCTACATTTTATAATCCGTAAAAAGACCACAGCAATTAAAAAAAAATTCCATTGGTCGGGCAACAGTCAAGTAGCTGGCAACACCATAATGCACACTAGCATCTTTGCACATTGTTTTACACACTCTTTCCTATTAAGTTGCCGCATCTAGGAAATGATTTTTCTTAACAGCGCGTTATCTAGTCGTAGCGCCGCGGAGACCAATTATTAAGTCCGCCAATTGTTATAAGTATATGTGTACTTTGTGTAACAATAAATTTTTTATAAATAAATAATTTAATTAATCTAAGGTACCAATATTATAGGAAAATTACACCAATGGGAAAACGATTTGAGTTAGTGGCCAACACTGACAGATTTTCAGGCTATCTAAAGGCACAGCTTTTACCTAAAATCTTTATAGTATAGTATTACAGCAGGGTTAACGTGCCTTCCGAAGCACGGAAGAGCTTAAAATAGAAATGCCACTGAGATGTTTTTATGTAAATTTTTTATTTGTTTATTTTTAAGTTACTTTCTTTACAGTTACTATTTCATATTTATTTAGTTTTAAAAAAATAACTAGATAATTAATTCCTTCGTTCCCACTAGAAAAATATTTTATTAATATTAACTGTACTGTAGGGGTGCTGGATATAAAATATTTCAATGCAGATATTCTCTTTGCAGCCCGGGGTTAAGTAAAGTTCCATGTTATGCAACTGATGCACCCACTTCTAGCAATTTATGTACGCTGGCTGCACTTTATGATGTTTAAATAGCATTTTCTGCATGTTATTAAAATTTAGAAAATATTTTTTAAAGAAATTTAGTTATAGGTTTTCTGATTACCTTAATCTAAGCTGTTATTGTTTGATAGGCAGGTAAAAGACGATGAACGCAGTAATGGACAGAGAAAATTGGAATACCTAGGCTTAAGAATAATAAAATTGATGGAATAATGATACTGGTATAAATAAGGTTATTTTGAAACTATTGGGCAAATTTACACAAGAGTGCTTATAATGTGAAACTAAACCACTTTCAATAAAATAGTGATAACTGATTTCGTGAAATAGTGATCAGAAATCAGAAATCAGAATCATTTACTAGCTGACTGAATTTTGTATGGAAAAGTGCTAAATATTAGGTCCTTACATATGAAATTGGCGTTTTGTATGGGAGGCACGAAATGTCGAATATTTTTTAATTTAATATATTTATTTAATCAAAGTATGAACCATTGTTATCTATGCACTTTTGCCATCTCGTAGGTAGTTAATTGATCCCTTTACTAAAAAAACCATTCGGACGGGAATCAATAAAATCTTTGAAGGCGGTTTGGACTGCCCCATCGGAGTTGATTTTTTCCTTTGCAAGAAGTTATCCTAATTTCGAAAAAAAATGGTAATCTGTTGGAACAAGGTGCGCGGAGTACGGCGGGTATCTTAGACATTCCATTCCGTCAGTAGTTTCAAAATATCCATGCATAATTTGGACTCAATACAGCTAATATTTTGTCAATTGTATGGAATTAAATAAAAGCTTTTTGATTTTTTTATTATTTTCATTTTTATTATCGTTACTTAAAATTGTTTCAACTTTAGGTAGTCTGAAATATCTTTTTGCCTTGAGAATCTCACAAAAGTCTATAATACCAAATAGCACCATTATTCACAATAATAACCAATTACCTATAAAATGCCTATAAATAAAAAACATGATACAGATACATTTCTCTTTGAAAGGATGCTGTATCGTAATGTACGATATCGAAATGTCAATATTTATGAACGTAACATGAGGTATTACATTGACATTAAATTACAAGGGTTTTCTTCTTTGGGTGTCGATGGTATTCATCTATCTATATTAATAAAATAACAAGGGTGACTGATTCATCAACACCCAGCCTAAACCATAAAAATAAATAAATAAAGTTTAAAAGATATAAACGTGAAATTTGGACAGAAGTTTTATGTTATGAACTAGTGCTCTGATAAGAAAGATTTTTTCAAAATTCAACCCCTAGGGGGGTCAAACGGGGGTCCAAAATTTGTATGGGGAAAGGAGATAAGTTAGTCCGATTCATTCGAAACTTCACAAGATTATTGCTTTTGATGAATGATTAGATAAGTGTTTCAGGATTTTTCAGAATTCACCTCTTTAATGGGGGAAAAGGGGGAAAATAAACGCTGAAAATGCAAAAACTAAACGATCACTGATCTGTCAATGAATTTTGGCATGTGGGTTCCTGTTACAGTCAAGGGGTGCACTAAGAATAGATTTCCCAAAAATTCACCCCCAATGGGTGTCAAACGAAGGTCTCAAGCAGTGGCGAAGCCTCCATAGAACACGATTCCCACCGGCTTACCTTGGCTAATCTCTAATATATACATATTTTTAATTATTGATAATAATAGCTTATCCCAGCTTATTACTCTTCCACGAAAATGTATACACTATACCGCTATTGTTCTTAGCTATACCCATATACCTACTTATATGGCACTGTCATAAAATGTAAGCCGACGACTGACGGCCTTACCGGTAATACGGAAACTAAGGAGTCTAATTATCGCAAGCGACACAATTACATTGAGCGCTTTGTAAAAAGTATTCTTCAATACGCTGGATACAAAATACGCAATGTATTTGAATCGCGCATACGCACACACACACGATTTAGCAATGGTAAGACGCAATCCGCGCCGAGTACACGCCAAGTGAACTCGCTCAAGATATCGGGAATCCAAATATTTCCAATGTATGAAATTGACACACACATACATGTCACTACTACATGAAAAGTACTCGTTGATATTGTTAAATGATAACCCGATTGAAGATAGCCTACCAAACTCTTTATAGGTCCTTTCGTATCACTAGAAAAGTTTTCGTCCAATTAGCGCTGCCGCAGCAGGCCGGCCATTGGCCGCCCTGCTGCGGCCGCCGGTTAATTGTCTTTCTAATTCGGATAATCGGACGGATTGTCACTTCACTTATTATGCGCGCATTTGTACGGATAAATTTTATGCTAATTGATTTAATGTGATAAGTGATTAGATTGTGGTATATAGTTTAAAAGAATCGAAATTAGTGAAGTTTAACACAGGCTGTTGTGTATTCTGATATAGTGTTTGTTTTGTTTCATCGTAAAGGTTGGTTTGTTTCATTTTGTTTTATGTCGTTGTTGTTGTTAGGCGAGAAATGGCGGCATTAGTACAAATAGATTGTTGTCTTACAGATTAATTATTGAATGAATCAACTTCGTTCTCAAAACAATCGTTCGATAATAAAAAATATATCATTAACCTTGGACGGGCTCGTCCCGATATAAAAATTGATTATAAGCGTAAGGATGGGTTTTTCAAACATTTTCACAGTTCGATGTATGATAAATACAATTGGATAACAGGCAGTTGCAAATTAAATAAGTTATTTTGCTTTCCATGTCTGCTGTTTTCCGATACAAATAGTGCTTGGAATAAAATGGGTTTCTCAGACATAAATAATTTGACCAATTCGGCTAGAAAACATAGTCAAACTGAAAAACATTTACGCAGTTGTTTATTGTTACACGATTTTGGAAATAGTAGAATAGAATCATTTCTCGGCAATAATTTTGAAGCCCACAATCGTAAAGTAGAGCGTAATCGAAACTTAATGAAACGTTTAATAGACACTGTTGTTCTTCTTGGAAAACAAGAGTTATCTTTCCGCGGGCATAAAGAAAACCTAAATTCAGATAATCGTGGCGGCTTTACCTCTCTTTTTTTCACCCCACGCCACTGGTCTCAAGTATATATGTATGGAATATTTTAGACAGTTTCATTCGAAATATCACAAGATTATTTATTTTGATAAATGATTAGGTACGTGTTTCAGGAGTTTCAGAATTCACCCCCTTAAATGGGGAAAAGAGGGTTAAACGCCGAAAATGCAAAATCTTAACGATCACTGATCTGTCAATGAATTTTGGCATGTGGGGTTTTTGTTTTGGTCATGGGCTGGATGTCTCAAAATTCATCCCTTAATGGTATCAAATGAGGGTCCAAAGTATGTATGGGGAAAACTTTACAAGATTTTTCTTTAGATAAATAAAACTGTTTAAGGATTTTTCAGAATTCACCATCTAAAGGGACATCCCCCATTTCGGATAACGGGGCTAAACGTCCCTTTAAAAGCACGGAATCATCATTATTATCAGACAATCAGCTAATTCAAGCCTGCAATGTCCTAACCATGGAGTAATTACAAAGAGGAGATGCCGTAATAAGCGTTTTGTAAGAAAGCGTTTGTGAGACTACACGGGGCATAAGGCAGACGTGCGGGGTGCTTGGTTTCGGCCGTGGCTCCAATCATGGAGCACGAGCAATGACAAGCTCCGCCCACTTTTGTGTCGGCGAGGCGCCAATGATCACATCACTGCGCCATTTCAAACGGCATCTCCTCATTGTAATTACTCCATGGTCCTAACCAAAATGGAAGCAACTAAACAAAGTTCCTATGCTTCAAAGAAAATAAATAAAATTAAGACTCGCATTACAAAGAAATTGAATCATTTGTACATTATTTCCCGGAAAGTGGTATTACCGATAAAAGCATTCTTGAATATTGAAAATGTTACCAATTATTGTTTGAGGCTAAATTAATTATGGCTAAGTAATTTATTTGCTGTCCATTTATTTATTATGTGGTTTGTAGATTGGTGCCTAAAAAGAGCTTCTGAATTTTTAAAGAGTGAATAAAATTGACATTTTGCAACATCGACGGACAAAAAATACATCCACATCCATTTTCCAAACTAATATTATAAGTGCTAAATTCTGTCTATCTGTCTGTTTGTTACGCTCTCACGGCCAAATCACTGTACGGATTTTTATGAAATTTGGTATGAATATAGTTGGAAGGCCCGGGGTCAAACATAGGATACATTTTGACGCACTAATAGTGAGTATTGTACACTTATGATATAACAGATTAATATAGTAAGTGCGAAAGTCTGTCTCTCCATATATCCATACAAAAATGAAGGGTATTTCTTGAAATTTCCTTCATTTTTGTATGAAGATCCTCTCTACAAAACACATTGCCACTTCAGCAAGGAACATATAATATTTAAGGTTTCCTACATTGTTTACGCTGCATTATCGGGATGAGGATGTGGTTTGGTTGACAGCGGATGGGAAAAGTAAAATGACATAATTTGCAGTTAGCTTAAATTGGTTGACAACGGATCGTAAAAAAGTGAAGCGAAATAAAGAAGGCAATGCTTGCACCGCACATTTTTTTCTGTTTTTCGTAACCATCATCATCATTTCAGCCGCAGTCAGTCCACAGCTGGACATAGGCCTCTCCTGATTTCCAAAATGACTGCATCCAGCGTCTGCCTGCGACTTTTTTGGTTTTCGTTATTTTTTGCTAACGATAATAATATTTTTACTCTCTATTTATGCATTTTCTCAGCTGATTATATATCAAGACTGCAATTGCAATTGTAAATGTATTTATTGTGTTCTTAATGGTTCTTAACCATTTTTGTGATAAGTCTGTAAGACATCCAAAAAATAAATACTTAAGCCGGGCCGTAAATTTTCTTAAGGTTATGTAGGCGCGAGGATAAATTTACCACTCTGCATTATTGCTAGTACAACCACTATTCTAAAACAAAAATTATTTTCAGTGTCAAAACTGACTCCATAGATAAATATAAAATAATGTCGTCATGCAAATTATCTCTAAGAAAATAGTACAAAAGAAATTATCCTCTCCAGGTGAAGCTGATTCTTTAAAAGTGTATTAGCGAATCGCATGCTTAAACCGATCTTTTCACTTTATTATGCGACATCAGCTCTATCCATACTTATATCCATACTAATATTATAAATGCGAAAGTCTGTCTGTCTGTCTTTTTGTCTGTCTGTTACGCTTTCACGGCCAAACTGCTGGACGGATTTTGATGAAATTTAGTATGAATATAGTTGACCATGAATATACCAGTAAATATAAAATCATGCAATACCTGTTGGTACACATTAACATGTTGTTTATGTTATGATACAATTATATCAATTTTTAGCGACGTCGAGACGCGACTACTATTGGATTGGTCGCCATTTAGTGGCATTTTCTATCTCGAGCCCCTCCGTGCTTCAGAAGAAACATTAAGCCGTTGGCCCTGGTTGTTATTTATAGATAGATAGTAGTCGTCAGGCTGTGTCAGATGCCTTTAGGTGGCCTGAAAAATTCTAACAGCGTTTGCCACTAACATATCATGTTTCTGTCGGTCTTATTTCCCTGTAAAAAGGGTCACGGAGGTAAGATGGCAGTCGCTCCATTGTAATGCAGATGCAAATCGAGTGTTATGTAAATGTGTTTTTAATGTATAGTAAGTATAATGTTTATTAATTATCTATTGTTTGAATATATTTATTAATATGTAATGTGGTAAGTCGCCCACACAGCGTACTCTAGGCTCCTAAGCGTAAGGAATACACGAAGACGAAGAAGACAATAATATCAATCATCGCCATAGAATTAAGAGTATAAATCAGCAAACGCTTGAACACCTTATGATTTTCACTGATTTTAATACAAAAATGATCCGCTGTATACTAAACTCGAGCCTTACATTTTCTTAAGGTGTATAAGCAAGGCGCGGGGGTAAACCGACCACTCTACGATATTGCTACCGCATCCGCGCTATGCAGATGTGAATATAGCAATTTTTGTTTGCTCACCCTCAGAAGAGATAGCTGAATTTTGTATTTGTATAAATAGAGATCAAAAGTGGTATTTTTGAAAAGTGTATCTCACACAAAATCGACGAGTCGAAGTTTTTTTTCGATATCGCTTGATTTTCATCTCATCTTAGTGTCTTCTCGGTTGCACACTTGGCTGAATGCCTCGGAGCTCAGGGCCGCTTATATCGCTTGATTTTCATTTGTCATAATCTGTGAGTCGAACTATTTTCATTTGCCATAAGAGTCATTCAAAATAGAGCTTCAGGCCTGGTTTTCTTTGGACGTTTTAGGGGCTTTCACGCAAAAGCCAGCCTTTTTACCATCGCACCTCTCGCCATCGTCAGGGATTTCATCCTCATACCTTGGATCCCATGTTATCGCGTACAGTAGGTACGCTTCAAACGGAATTTTCTCCCTCGTACACTGCGATTATGGAATGAACCCCTGCCATGGTTTACCCTAGTGACTATAACATGGGAGTCTTCAAAAAGGGCGTAAAAAAATTCCTTCAGGGTCGGCAACGCGCTCGTGACATCTCCGATGTTGCAGGCGTTCATAGGCTACGGTAACCACTTACCATCAGGTACCTTTTTAAACTTTTTCGCGAACAGACAATTAATAAATTTAAAATGATTTACTTACATTTTGTGAAAACGTTCCATATCATCCTTTTGCTGTAACGGACCTGCAAGCAAAGAACATAATTAACTAATTACACTCACTTGGGAACACCTTTGGGGAAATTCTACCTTTATTAATATCAGTGGCGTGCATACCATAAAGACGTTTAATAGACATTGTCTACCCTGTGGAGTAGTAACCATAATTTATTTCTTATTTTACCAAAAATATTATTTTTTTTAACCTATTTCTTTAGATAAACATTCGTAAGGTTTTATATTTAGGTAATAAGTACCTAAAGAAAACAATAAAAAGTAAAGAGCTCTTAAAATTTGTTTCTGCCTACCCTATGGAAAAATCTCTAAGTCACTGATTAATATTCATATTGATGTAAGAAATAGACGGATAGCGCACTGAAAAATTGCAAAGTGAGGCTGATGTAGTGTTTTGTATCCATCATGTATGATTTTCAAATAAATCATAAATAACCTATATAAATATAGGAGAAATGTACGTTTTTGTACTAAAATGTGTATGAATGTACGTTTTTGGATGTGTATTTATTTATATAATGATTCCATAATATGTATCTAAACAAATATGTTTTTGATGACATTAAGTTATCCCTAGTTGGGACAACATAATAGCAAATAACTCATATTTCGTAATTCTCAACCCAAAGTCACTTTTAGTATATAAAATTTAATTAACATATGACGTACATTATTTGGTATTTGGTTGATGAAAATTGTTTGATTGGTTAAGAAACAAGCTGCCATTATGACGTCAGGGTGGCGGCTCACCCGTGTTTGACAATATCAGATCTTGTATAACATTTAATAAGTTTTTAAATAGTGTTCCTATATGAACAATTGACGTACATTTTATTCCAAGAATTAGATTTGAAATAAGTTCATAGGATTAGAAATCATGACATCAGGATGGTGGCTCACTGTAAAATAATGATTGTTACGCATTCAAAAACGTACATTTATACACATTTTAGTACAGAAACGTACATTTTCCGTATATTTATATAGGTTATTTATGATTTATTTGAAAGTCATACATCCGCCATTCTGTCGGATACTTGTGTTTCGGCTCTTCCTAAAGATCTCGACAGGACGGTGTGAGAGGAGCGGAGTCGACAAACTATTACGACTTTGTATAAAAAATATGCAAAACGAAAAAAAGATAATTTCCACGTCCTACGACTAATCTAGTGAACAGCTATCACTTATTATTTTAATGACAACTTAGATTGCAAGAAAAAATCATTCACTTTGACCTGGTTCCATTGCCAAGCGACCATGCGCACCCTGGTGTGAGATTTTTGGAACCACCTTTATTTTCGAAACAAAAGAAGTTAAGTTTTTGCTTATGCGATAAGACCGATTTTGTATACGTACTGTGTTTATGCTTTATGTTATTGTACTGTGTGCAAAATACGAGTAGTAATAGCGACCCGCGTAACCGTAGCGAATGCGCGTGTCAAGCGACGACATGACGCGACCACTATTGGATTGGTCGCCATTTAGTGGCATTTTCTATCTTGAGCTCCTCCGTGCTTCGGAAGGCACGTTAAGCCGTTGGTCCCGGTTGTTGTCGATAGATAGCAGTCGTAAGGCTGTGTCAGATGCCTTTGGGCAGGCTAAAAATCTGACAGTGTTGGCCACAAACACACCTCGGATCATGTTCCTGTTGGTCTGGTTTCCCTATAAAAAAGGGTTACAGAAGTCAGACGGCAGTCGCTCCGTAGTAATAATAATAAATAATAATAAATAACTCTTTATTGCACCCAATTGTAAAAAGTACATGAATATTATCTATGGTACAAAGTATAAAAGTAAGTAGTAAAATAATCAGTACTGCCAAATCTAGGACCATGACATACAGCGTACCCTAGGCTCCGAAGCGTAAGCTGACGACGCAACTAGGAATTCACGCTAGGATGATGATGACTGTGTGCATAATACTAGTGTTAAAAAATAAGTTTCAAGAAAAATAGGTAGGAGAAACACGCAGCGAACACATCTCCAATGCAAAATATGACGTCACGAAGTCGACACCGGATAGAATGTTTCTAAGAATAAACAATCTGTTTTGTGTAAACATAGCGAGATCCCGTGAGGAGAGGAAAAACTTGGAAATACTTTGTACTTGACTTTGTGATATCTCGCGTAAAAGTTGGAGCATTAGATACTTAATGAGACTTTTTGCTTGACAGCAAGCGGAGGTTTATGTTTTTAGCAGTTTAGTGTCTTTGTCTTTACCGAAGCGTGTTTTCCCAATTGCGTCATCAGCTTACCCTTCGGGGTCTAGGGTTCGCTGTAACTCATGGTCCTAGATTTGGTGGTACAGGTTATCACAATGGAGCATCTGCCATCTGACCTCCGTAACCCTTTTTACAGCGAAACCAGATCAACAGAGAGTAGCACTTTAATGTATGTATAAAGGTTTGTAGGTTTCACTATTTTCTGCTATGGCCAGTTCAATGGATATAAACGTTGGAGGTATCCTTACATTTGTTATGACAGCGAATTTGGTTAAATACTCTTTTTTTTTGGAGTATTTTTGGAACGAAAAAGTTGTATGAAAAACAAGGCAGAAAACAAGTTTACTACGTGTTCTGTCTTATTTTCCTTGCAACTTTTCTTTAATGCAAAATTTTACGACACGAAGTCGATACCGGAAAGAATGTTTCTAAGAATAAACGTTTTGTGTAAACATAGCGAAATCACGAGAGAAAAGGAAGTTGGATATACTTTGTACTTGACTTTGCGATATCTCGCGTTAAGGCTGGATAATGCATTTATTTTTTCCAAATTTTATTGATTAATTATTAAAACTTCATTGCACCAAATACAATGTATAAGATACAAATGTTACTTTATTTTAATTCAAAAGATTTTTGATATATATAAATAAAAAAAACAAAACACATGATTTCTGCTGCAGACATACTGCTGGACATAGCTCCCCAAGGATTTCCAGAATTGCCAGGTGTAATTGGAAATGGCCTGCATCCAATGTTTGCCTGTGATGTGACAGTTACCGAAAATGACCCAAGTAGCAGTGGGCGAGGAACACCATGAATGAATAAATGAATGAATTAATGAAACTTTATTTGCAATAAACATGATAAATAGATACAAATAAGATCTTAGATATAAAAGGTACACTGAGGTATCACATGTTTAGTCATCACTGACATGCAAGAACGACACCGGAGTGCCGTGAATATAAATGTTACAATTTATTTATTACTATTTTTTTAAAGATTTTTTAAAGAATAACATTACAAGTCAACTGAGTAAGGATGGTTGAAAACAGGATATTAAATGACGACCACGCACCTACAAGCACAGCGTAGGTCACCCACCGACCAGATTTATTTATTTGTTGAATTGAAACACAGCAGTGACAGCAATTACAGTTTCCTAATGCGTGCTCTGAGTGGAACAGGAAAAATTGACAGATGGAGAGTATTAAATGCCTCGTACTAAACGAGAATACCGACCCGATCTCGCATAATACGAGGGTGATATCCCACCAAACATTTACATTACAAGTTATTTGATGTTCGCAAATAATGCATTATTTGTTGAGAGCGGTAACACTCTTTCATATTTTTAATTAAACGGGGAAAATTTTTTCGAGGAAGTTTGCTTTGAATTTTTAATTTACTTGCCAACCAATGAACCAACAAAATATTTGTTTTGAACCGGCTTCTTTATTTGTGAAATATGCTTTTTTGAAATCGTTTGTTTTTAACACAGTAATTCACATATGGAAAGAGTTTATATAATGCAACTGCCTTGTGCCCACGGTTCGTATGCTAATTTTTGGTATAAAAGGTACTCTATATTTTTCAATACTCCTCCTACCTATATGTATACGAAATTTCAGAAAAATCGGTTCAGTAGATAAAGCGTGAATATGTAACATACAAAAAAATATACTATCTCACTTTTGCTTTTATAATCAAAAATAAAAAAATATTTTCAGCATATTGAGTGTACATTTTTTTACATAAACATAAAAAATACTACACGTAATAAAATATCAACTAAAACTAAACTAAAAAAAGTTATAAAATAAAAGCTAAAACTTAAAAATATTTCAGTACTACCTGATGCTAGGAAGCGTCGAAATATTCCTCCGCATCGCTGTCCAATGGACAGTGTCCATCGACGGCGAAGTGTCCAGTAGGCTGGCATCATTGCTACGTTGAATGGCAATGCTTATATATATTATATAAGTCTATGTTAAGGTGCAAGGGTAGGTACTATTTCCAATACATAAGAAATCTCTTCCAGAAGACCAATAAAGTTAGAAATTAATCGTTTGACATTTAGCAGACCCCGGTGGAGGCATGGCCAGACACGCAAATAAAATATTCTATGCTATTCATACCACTGGGAATTTTTATTAAGCTTATCGGAATGCGAGAGTTTCTTACTCGGTCCTTCCGCGACAATTCGCACATCCAACAAAGCACCTTCATCGCCGTCACAATAGCTCTTGCTTGTGCTGCACAAGCACTGGCCATGTCTCTCCACTCTGTAGTCTTTACAAGAAAATGTCTTAAAATCGGTTATCCCATCAAAATGCATGTTAATTTGATTTGTTATTGACCTATTTGATCTTCAATTCAAATTCAAGTCGAATTTCAATATATTTTCATTCTTATTTCTTAGTCAAATTATTTCATTTCCAATTTAAATGTTCAAAATGATAAAATAGAAATTCAATATTTCATTAATTTTGCTTGCTGCCAATTTTTTTACGAATTGCTGTGTTCACCTGTAATTGGGTTGCATGCCAGCATGTCACTTGAAATGTTTATTGTGTATTATTACATTACATGTAGCCGGTTGGAGAACTATTAAATAAAATAAATAAATAAATATAGTCCTAGTTAGAAAAAATGCGACTAATGTATTATCACGAATAACTAAATATGACTAGGGAAATGTTTGTTTGATTTGGCGCAGTTCCAGTAAACCTATCAGTGTTATTGACGATCGAATACAAATCACAGCATAAGACACAGTTAGATATTAATATTCGTACATACGAATTATTGGTATTGGCGTTAGAATTTTTCAATTTATAAATACATCATTTAATTAATCCATACTAGTATTATAAATGAGAAAGTCTGTCTGTCTGTTACGCTTTCACAGCCAAACCGCTGAACGGGTTTCGATGAAATATGGTATGAATATAGTTAAAGACCCGAGGTCAAACATAGGCTACTTTTTGACGCAGGCGGAGCTGCACGAAAAAGTTAGTCCATATCCATACTAATATTATAAACATACTAATATTATAAATGCGAAAGTCTGTCTGTCTGTCTGTTACGCTTTCACGGCCAAATTGCTGAACGAATTTTAATGAAAATTGGTATGAATATAGTTGAAGACCCGAGGTCCAACATAGGCTACTTTATGAGGCAGGCGGAGCTGCGGGAAACAGCTAGTACTAAATAAAAAATAAAACCTAATATGAAAAAGAAACTAAAATATAGTTTGGTTCTATTGGCACATTTAAGTGGCATTTTCTATCTTCTTCAGAAGGCACGTTTAACCGTTGTGCCCGGTTGTTATCGATGCCAATACTCAATGACTCTGCCTTCTAAATTCTGACAGTCTTTTCCACTAACACACCTCGGGTCATGTTCCTGCTGATCTGGTTTCCCTGTTACGGTCGCTCCATTCTAACAACCAGAGTGTTAATTCTCTTAATATTGAATAGTAATTGGAACGCAATGGCAACTTTTGACGTTTCTGGTATTCTGTTACTAATTTTAAGACCAATCGTATTTCATTGGCGTGCCATTGAAATGGAACTGGAAAATTTTGCATTAAAAAAAAAAAAAACATCAAAATCATCAATTATTTTTTCAATAATCGGTACTCTGATAATTATTTATTATATTTACATTTTTTTCTACAATTACCATTCAATTACGTTTTAGTTGCAATTAAATTGAGATTCAAAATTGTGCTATCAGAATAGCAATATTGAGCATATCAAAAATGCATCGTAATTGAGTATAGTTGCATGGTCTTTTAAAGCTCACCCAGTATCGCCAAATTAAATGATTAAAAGCTTACCTTAGATTCTGAAGCAACTGTAAATCACGCTTGGACGAAGACTGATCATGTGGGCGAAGTTGCAGGTAATATCTATTTTATATGTATACTTGCAGCCCGTCTCGACTTCGTCCTAGCCTATTTACAGACTTTGCAGTGGCCAAACATCTTTAGAAGTGCCTACCATGCTATTAACAAAAAAACAAAGCCCCGTTTCGGAGAAAAATGTCGGTGCAATCATCCTAACAGAATACGAACGCATCGGTTGCGATATGTAATAAGGACGTAAATGTGTTTTGTGACGGTACTCGGAGAAATCAAAATATGCCGGTGGAAGACGATTCCGCTGGAAGAATGGAGCTATACAAATGCTGAGCCAGTCGTTCCGTGACCACGGCCGTTGTAACACGGTTGAAACGTCAGAAGTATGAAGGTATTTTATGCGCTTATTATATTTTAAGTATAGAAGTATAGATATTTATATAGGTTTATAAAAGAAGACTAGATAACCTGACATTTCACAGCGCAACCCAAACCGCTGGGTCTTTTGGTTCCGTAATTGTCACACGTTTCTTTAGTCATCTCGGGGTACACTAAGAAAGGATTTTTCTAAGGGGGCTAAACAAGGGTTTGAAATCTTGTATGGACCACAAAAACAAACACTTATTTTAAACTACTTCTTGTGCGGTTGCACGCTGCGGGTAATAATGACTAATTTATAAATTATTGTGATCGAAGACGTGTATAACCTAAATCGACGCTCTGACATATTAGTTAAGTTGTGACTCCGACTGACCCCGTTGACTGATTGTACTTTCTGAAAGTTAGATTGCTAGCGATACGGAGATATCGCGGACTTACGAGTTACAAATAAGTTTGTTAATTACTTTGGGAAATATTTTTGGAAAAATCGTGGATATATGTTACTGCGGCTTCGCGTCCGTAAATTGCGGGAAAGAACTTTTTTCTTGCATGAAAGGTGACCTATTTGTGAAGTTAAATGTATATAAGTTGTTAGCTATTTCCCGCAGCTCTGCTTGCGTCAAAAAGTAGCCCATATTTGACCAAAGGTCTTCAACCTATATCCATGCCAAATTTCATCAAAATCCGTTCAACGGTTTGGCCGGGAAAGCGCAAATACAGATAGACAGACTATCGCATTTTTTATATTAAGTAAGGATTATTATTATTTTCACGGGTTGCCCCAGTCCTTTGAGAGGCTTGCGCGGGGATTGGATCAATAGGTCCAACGTGTAGAGACCCTTTGTAGAAGTTGATGTCCTTCCAAACCCCGTTCTCGGCTATATCAATAGATGACATGTCCATGAACAGGTCTTGGTAGGAGTAGGTACTATTTCTAATATATGATATAGTGATGAAGTTTGGTTGGAGATGAAACTGGGCTATTGTACCTAATAGAGATTCGGATACGTTGCATAGTCATCATCATCATCATCATCATTTCAGCCGCAGTGAGTCCACTGCTGGACATAGGCCTCTCCCAATGATTTCCAAAATGATCGGTTGGCAGCAGTCTGCATCCAGCGTCTGCCTGCGACCCTTTTCAGGTCATCTGACCATCTGGTCGGTGGATGTCCAACGCTGCGCTTACCGGTACGTGGTCGCCATTCGAGAACCTTTCTGCCCCATCGGCCATCGGTTCTCCGCGCTATGTGCCCCGCCCACTGCCACTTCAAAGAACTAATCCGCTGGGCTATGTCGGTGACTTTTGTTCTCCTACGGATCTCTTCATTTCTGATTCGATCTCGTAGGGAAACACCGAGCATCGCCCTCTCCATAGCTCTCTGGGCGACCTTGAGCTTTCTTATGAGGCCCATAGTCAAAGACCACGTTTCGGACCCGTATGTCATCACTGGTAACACACACTGGTCGAATACCTTAGTTTTAAGGGACTGAGGTATTTTAGACGAGAAGACGCTACGTAGCTTCCCGAACGCCGCCCATCCGAGTCGGATTCGACGAAAGACCTCGTCCTCGAAGCTGGAGTTGCCAACCTGGATCATCTGACCCAGGTAGACATACTGGTCTACAACTTCAAGGGTGTGGTTCCCGACTGAAACCGGTGATGGCGTAACATGGACATTACACATTGCCTTGGTTTTGTCCATGTTCATTTTAAGGCCCACCTGTTGGGAGACCACGTTGAGGTCGCTAAGCATGGTACTTAAGTCCTCCAGCGATTCCGCCATGACCACGATATCGTCGGCAAAACGAAGGTGAGTGATATACTCGCCATTGATGTTGATGCCAAGTCCTTCCCATTCCAGGAGTTTGAAGGCATCTTCCAGAGCAGCGGTAAACAGTTTCGGAGAAATGACGTCTCCCTGTCTTACACCTCTCTGCAATGGAATAGCCCTCGTGCTCTGCTCCTGTACTCGGACTGACATGGTGGCGTTGCTGTATAAACACTTCAACACTTCGATGTACCGATAGTCTATGCGGCACCGCTGGAGAGACTGAAGCACCGCCCACATTTCGATCGAATCGAAGGCCTTCTCATAGTCCACAAACGCTAGGCATAGTGGCCGGTTATACTCTTTGGTCTTCTGTATAACCTGCCGAAGCGTATGGATGTGGTCTATGGTACTAAACCCTTTTCGGAAACCGGCTTGTTCGGGAGGCTGGAAGGCATCGAGCCTGTTCGCGAGACGATTCGTGATTACCCTCGAAAACAGCTTATAGATGTGGCTCAGGAGCGTGATGGGTCTATAGTTCTTCAATAGGGTATTGTCACCTTTTTTGAAGAACAAAACCACCACGCCCCTGTTCCACGCCTCTGGCGTCACGCCCTCGAGCAAAACGGAATTAAAGAGCTTCTGAAGGATTTTCAGTACCGGCGTTCCGCCCGATTTCAGAAGCTCTGCTGTGATTCCGTCTTCGCCCGGCGCCTTGTTGTTCTTGAGCTGTTTAAGGGCAATCCTAATCTCGTACAGGCTGATGTCCGGGATATCTTCCGTATAGTGTCGGGTAAGCTTGGCTCTTGGGTCTTTGGCCAAGCTTTCAACGGGTTTGGCTACTGAAGTGTAGAGTTGTCCGTAAAACCTCTCGATCTCCCTCAGCACCTCGGCTCTCGTCGATACCACGTTGCCGTCCTCCGTCTTCAGCTTGGTCAGTCGGCTCTGCCCAATAGACTCCACCTTTGCGAACACTTTGGAGCCTTTGTTTTGCTCTATCGTCTCCTTAATACGTTCTGTATTGAAGGAGCGAGTATCGTTCCGCAAAGATTTCCGGATTTGTCTATTGAGCTGCCGATAGACGTCGGCGTCTTCGGAGGTCTGCAGCATCATGGACCGTCGCTTAGCCATCAGATCCAGGGTCTGAGGTGAGAGTTTTTGTGGTTTATTTTTGGGGCGGGATTTGAAGATCTTCTTTCCCACCGCCTGGACAACTTCTACAAATCCGTTATTAATCTCGTCCACGGAAACGCAATCCTCAAGGCATGCAAAGCGATTTGAGAGCTCTAGCTGGAAAGACTCTTGGGTTTGGATATAGGCTTGCGAAGGTCGGAGTATAGACCCCATCAAGCGAGTTCTCTCTCGTCTGAGATCGATGTTCAAGATGCCCCTTACAATCCGGTGATCGCTACCGATTTTAATCTTGCTGATCACAGAGACATCGTTGAATATCTCTCTCCTCGTCGACAAGATGAAGTCTATCTCCTGTTTTATTGGAGCTTGGCTCTTCTTAGTGGGCCCTAGCCAGGTCAATGCATAGTCATGATTACTGACTATTATTGGCAGGCGGTGACTCGCCACTCTATGAATGGGCACTCCAAATAGTCGCTGCGCTTGGCAACAGAGGGGCAACATTGGAATAAGAGGCTAAGGGTGCCGTAAGGTGTGGCTCCGGTTTCGACATCGCGAGTTGCCTCGTGAGCGGGTTTCCCCGTTATTACGCCATTACGTGCAATACACTTCCACCCTCGAGCATATAGCTCTTGCGACTCCACTCTGGCTGGCCGTTTAGGCAAGCCAGATTTAGGGGTCCTTCATCGTTGTCTTCTCCGACCTTGGCGAAGGAAGGCCGGAGGCGAGGGACGGTGGCCTCCCCTAGGAGCACTCAGGTCGGCGGTGTCGTCACTCACCAAGAGCTCGCCACAAGCTGCCCTGCGGAGACCGACTGCACTGGGCCTTCCCAGTGCAGTGCAGTGTAACTCAGTGGGCGATGGGGTTATCACAACCCTACGCCTTACTCATTATTATTATTAAGTATAGATGCATAATAGTAAAGCTAAGTTAAAAGTATTCTAATCCTGATATTATAGATGGGAAAGTAATTTTGTATTATTTGTTTTTTTTTAGATTTTCCTTCAAAGAGCTCAAGAAATCACAAAAATAATCATTTATTCACAACAAGTTAGTCACTATGAAAATTAAAATTAAAATATACACTCACACATACGACAGACTATAAATTATTATTTGTTTGTTCATTTCAGTTTCGATACACTATATTCCTGTTTCGTGATTTTGAAATAAGTACGAAATCCTGTAAATTGAAATGACAAAGCTAAACTTTCTTCAATCACTAACAAAGTCGTGTTTGTTTTGGGGATTAAAAATAAAATAAAAAAACTTATTTCCAATTCTGTCAGGCCCATAAGCCGAATTCACTCAGTGGAACTGACAAGGGTTAGACTGTAGAATACTGTATCTATTATGTTTAGGATCATTGTAGGCTATTAAAAAGTTGCCTATTTTTTATAGATCAAAATATATTTTGGTTTCACTTAATTCTTTTAAACGTATTTTTTCCTAACTTGTGATTTATATAGAAAGATGGGCTGAAAAATTGACTTGGTACCCTGTGGGTACAGAAATGACTTAGGATTACTTAGAGTAACGATAAGGTTTGGGAAGGAAATGTGGAAGAACAGAGGGGAGTGTGACATAAATACCTCAATTTTTAGGATTCGGTGCCTCTAAAGATAAAATGAATTTTAAAGGATTACTCATGTCGTAGCCTGCTCGTCTGTCACAGTCGATTTTCTCTTAATAAACACAGATTTTCTCTTAGTCTACCAAATTTTAACACAACACGGCATACAGTGTTATGTTGAAATTTGGTACACATAACTATGGCTGTAACTCGAAGCGCCTGTTTGGGACAATAATAAGTTATTTTTAAGTATTGGTATTATTATAATATGATATATAAAATAAAATATATAAATAAATTTCATGTACAGAACTCTCTTAATATGAGTCGTATTCACACTTGGCGGATGTTTTTTCTTTCGTTTCATTCTTTTATGTGTGTAGAAAAAATTATGAAAACAACATAAATCTGTTTTAGATTATTTAATGTAGTATTCCTAAGAGTATTTTTATTTAAGACATAAAATATAACAGAATTAAGCGCGTAAAATACTTTCATACTTCCGACGTTTCAACCGCGTTACAACGGCCGTGGTCACGGAACCACTGGCTTAGCATTTCTTCAGCTTTATACTTCCAGCGGAATCGTCTTCCAAAGGCAATATTTTGTTTATTTCTCCAAGTACCGTCACAAAACACACTACTAGTGTCCGTATTCTGAATCGCAACCGATGCGTGCACAAATTTTATGTTTTAAATATAAATAAGCAGTGCATTAGTTTAAAACTTTATTTAATTTAAAACCACCTTAATATGCATCTTCATTTAACTTTACTTACTTCATATAGTGATTTCATTTGTCGGGGATCTAACAGTCTCGCCCCTACTCAACTAATATGTCAGTCCTTCGTCCAAAATGGACTTATATTGTCGATACAAGTAATGTGAGTAATTGGACACATAATATAGGGATCACTGACAATTCTTTGACGTTGGTAAGCCGTGTGGTTATCAACTAGAAAGAATAGGAGAGGACATATTATGAGAAAAGCGACCAGTAGTGAAGAACTTCGTTTCTACATAGATTTTTGTTCATTTTCAATTTATACATGCTCTATCTATCCATACTAATATTATAAATGCGTAAGTCTGTCTGTCTGCCTGTCTTTCTGTCTGTCTGTCTGTTACGCTTTCACGGCCAAACCGCTGAACGGATTTTAATGAAATTTGGTATGATTATAGTTGAAGACCCGGGGTCAAACATAGGCTACTTTTTGACGCAGGCGGAGCTAAATGAGAAAGCTAGTTTACTATATTTATTTAAATCATACAGAAATAGATAAAATAAATCACTTACAAAGCATTTCACAAAACCACTGAGGGTTGTTTAGAAATGCCGTTGCATTCAAATCAATCGTATGCTTATAATGTAAGGATTTTACACAAAATGCATCGCAATAGTGAGCCGGACAATCAGTGCAGAAGAAATTTTGAAAAATAAAGTTTTAATAAAAAGCATGGTAGTACGCAATACAAGTAAATCTAAAATATCACGGCGATAAAGCCGCAGACCAGAGTTAGTCACAAATGTTCATCCTAAAAATTCATTGATACAGTACAAAATGTAGTGTAGTGTATTATTTTTGCCTTTTCTTTCGAAGTTTCTGTCGCGTTTCTGCTAAAAGAAATTTGGAACTCTTGCACCAAGTTTTACTAATGTTATGTTCATTTATGTTTATTTCCAATGTATATTACAGTGTGTAAATACATTAAATAAATAAATATAGTTTTTTTTATACAAATAAGTAGGCAAACAGGCGTACGGCCCACCTGATGGTAAGTGGCCTATGAACGCCTGCAACACCGGATATGTCACGAGCGCGTTGCCGACCTGTACGCTATCAGTACAGCGACCCCTCTGGAGCCTGGCGACCGTACTCACCAGCAGGAACACAACACTGCGTCACAGTGTTACTTGGCTGCGGTCTTCTGTAGGGTGGAGGTACTTCCCCAGACGGACTACTCCTTACAAAATGTCCTACCTCTCTTAGTAGTTTAGTCATGTGCTGGGTGCCCGTCCAAACACCTGCACCATGAAAGACTTGTGCTTGGGCTTTGACAAAGCTGCTTAGATGGCTTCTTTCTGGTTTGGGAGAGTGTAATGCTATCACGCAAAGAAAAAGAAGTACAAAGTAAAATGTTCCTTTCTCAACGTATTCTACAGACTAAATTTACGACTTAAACGACGAAACTGAATTTTATAGTTAACTAGCTGTTTTCCGCAGCTCCGCTTGCGTCAAAAAAGTAACCTGGTCTTCAACTATATCCATACCAAATTTATTTATTGACTTTCGCACTTATATTAATATGGAACATATCCATATGGATCAGTGGGCGGGGCACATAGCGCGGAGAACCGATGGCCGATTGGGCAGAAAGGTTCTCGAATGGCGACCGCGTACCGGTAAGCGCAGCGTTAGACATCAGATCAGATGACCTGAAAAAGTCGCAGGCAAACGCTGGATGCCAACCGATCATTTTGGAATCATTGAGAGAGGCCTATGTTCAGCAAGCATAGCAAGTCCATCCTTACTTAAAATCATTGGTGTTAAACAAGGAGCTATCCAACTTGAGCTACTCGTAGATAATACATAATTCACACGCCGTCTGCCCCTAATGTATTAGACTGGTAAATATTTACAGGGTTGTTCTTGCCCATTTACTAATGAAATTTAACTCTGTGATAGCCAGGTGGCACTAAGTTATAATTGGATGGGGTTAATTTCATTGTAGAATTCTCTACTTTTGAAACTCAGGAGATAAAGTAATTAGTTTTAAAATGTCTATATTAAATCTATGGAAAAGTCACTCTGTAGAGTTCTCTGCTACTTTTTAAACTTAAATAAAGTAAGTATTGAAAAGTATAATGATGAGAATGTACCCTCATTCCACTTGAATCCACTTTTAGGATCCACCCGTGGATCTAGGGTCCCTAAACTAGCTTACAAGAAGTTTACCTTGATTTATCACAGGTTAAGCACGAGTTGTGATTTTTTTTTTTTGTGAAATAATGTTTTTGCTTTTAACAAACCCTTTGCATTTGATCTTACTACATAAACCTTAATATTAAGAAGCATACACGTCGATTTGAAAAATATATGTTCAACCTAGGGTTACCATGATCTCTTTATTCCATCGGAAAGAGTGTGAGTAAGCGAGATTGCGTATTAAAGGATGTAAGGCGACTCTAGGCGACATCATTCTTACTCACATTTAGGTTTTCTTTAGTAATGGGTTTTACGGCCATGGATACAAGTACTTTATAGCCCTTTTTAATTTGTATATCTTCTTTAGTCCTACAATGTGGTTTTGTCAAGTTTGAAAGTCTAGTCGGTAGTCACGTCTAGTCAGAAGAATCAGGCTAAGTGAACTGGTTGAAAAACTGCACTTAGCGATTACTAGGAGCTTTTGGCAACAAGCATGAAAACCACATAAATCAAACACTGTATCACTTCCCAACACTCACGCTTGTCATCGAACACTTTGCGAATTGCAATAATCCACCATTATTATGCACAAACACTTAAAAATACACAAATTTTGGAAAATAAAATACCATGCCGAAACTGCTCTTTTCAGCTTCCCGCCAAAAGTCCTCATTTAGATCATTTCGTGTCATTGAGAAGGACCGTCATTTCGATGCTCTTTGTTTAGTGTAGGTTACATTGTCAGTCCGATGACGTTCCTTTCTCAATGATCGACCATGCACACCCTGGTGTCAGAGTTGTGCGGAACCACCGCTCAGCCTCTGACGTGGTTCACATTTAGAAAAAATTAACTTACTTTACAATACAAAACAAATACTCTTTAATGCACCAAAAAGGAAACACATGTACCTACCATAGTAACCCACCTGATCAGAGAATCAGTTTCGCTGTGCTACGGGGAAAAGCTGCCAGTATTTTGGATAAATTACCTCGGTATGTTGCGTTGGATGATTTTTTTCTATAAACAATATTTTTTAAACGGAATCCGACCCCTAGTAGATGGATTAAAGTCCCTGACGAAAAAGGAAATAATAGTTTTATCTGTTTCTTATTTATTTAAGTAGAATCGACCTGATCTAAAGTCTGTATGTTTTATACTATCCTTAAAATAGTCAAGCATTTTTGCATAAATACTAAATTCTTACTCCAAATTACAAAAAGGCGTTGATTTTTAAATAATGGGTCTTTGAATGTTAGAGCTAATGCCAAGTAAGATTCTTACTTAGCAGTTTTTGCGTTAAGTGATGACCAAAATATAGTTGACACAAATGTGTAACACTAATGAAAGAATAACGACATAAAATGATAGCCGATAGATTGGACTGCTCACTGTTTTCCACCTTCACGGCGCTGCATGCGAAATTTATAAAATCTAAATAAGAACTTTAATATTTACCATAATCAATCAGAGTAAATCAATAAAAAAATGTATAAAGGATAAAAAAGAGCAAGGCAAAACACAAAGTCTGATTTAGACAATGAGTGTTATAAACTCTCAAAATAAATGGCTAAACGTGCCGGCGCAATAGCTCTTGTAAGAGCGCAGGAAGAGCTCATAGCACGCATTGAACAATGTCCACGTAATGACAAAGAGGTCTTTAAAATAGCTAGAGCATCAGGACGAAGTCAGGACTTCAAACAGATAAAATTCATAAATGTCTCGGAAGGTAAACTACTAACATAATAACTGACAAAGAGATTATAGACTATTACCAACGTTTAATGATGAGTTGTCATGCCAATCGGGATCAGCCAAACAACGTACACTAAGACCAATAGACAAGATAACGTTAAAAGTAGTTAATAGGGTAATGTCAAAGATGAAAAACGGAAAGGCCGCAGGACCAGACAAGATACCGGCTGAATATTGGAAAAAGTTGGGTCCAGATGGAGTGGCGTGGTTGACTCATATTTTAAATTAAATTCTGAAGGAAGGCAAAATGCCAGACACGTGGAGGCTGAGCAATCTAATGCCGTTTTATAAAAACAAGGAAAATGTCGCAGAGTGCGAAAGCTAAAGAGCCATAAAATAACAGCACACGCCCTCAATATATGGGAGAAAGTTATAGCCAATAGACTCACCCAAATTACTAATATCACATCAGACCAATGTGGCTTCAGAAGTGAGTCTAGTACTACAGAAGCTATTTTCTGTGTAAGGACCCTATATGAGAAGTTCAAGGCTCAGAAGAAAGTCTTTATTGACCTCGAGAAAGCATTTCACAGAGTTCCACGTCAGCTGATCTGTTGAAGCTCTCAGTGCCCCAAACGTATCTGAGCACTTTATACTTATAATTCAGGACATGTACAGTGATGCGAGAACTCAGGTTATCACCCCTGCAAGTGGTAAGTCGCCACTTTGAAGTCAAAGTGAGTGTGCATCAGGGGTCTGCGCTCAGAATGTCAGAAATTCAAATGGAATTGGAAAATTGGTGCAAAACTTTAGAGGAGAAAGGGCTGAGGGTAAACAAAGAAAAGACTGAGTACATGTGCTGCAATTTCACCTGCGTAAGGCAGGAGGAAAGCACAGTATTCATAAACGGGACATCCTTATAGAGAGTATATGAATTCAAATACCTAGGTTCGATAATCGATCATAAGCCAGTGTAAAAAAAGACATTGCTGATAGAATTAAAACTCTGTGACTCAAATATGCCCATGAAAACCAAGGGTAGGGTGTACAAAACTGCAGTAAGACCCGCACTGCTGTATGGTTCAGAATGCTGGCCTATGAAATTGAGCGATACGCAAGAAATGCATGTTACGCAAATGAATATGCTCCGTTGGTCTGGAGGCGTGACGCGCCTCAATAAAATAAGAAACGAATGTATCATTGGCTCGTTTAAAGTGGATGATATATCCAAAATGTTAAGAGAGAATCGCTTTCGTTGGTATAGGCAAATGATGCGTCGCAGTGAAGACCATATCACCCACAAGGTGATGTCCATACAGGAAGGTAAAAGAGAAAGAGGACGAAATAGTATTAGGAGAGCCGACCCCGTATAGGGATAAGGCAAGGAGCGAAGAAGAAATCAATAAAAAAAAAAAACAGTAGAAATAATCACATTTGTGAAAGAAAAGCAAAAAGTTGCTGAATTAAGGTAGCATCAGATTAATATTCAAATACGTAGGAAATATTAACTAGACATTGTTATCTCTAGTAGTTTTATGATGTTTAATTGGAAAGAAAAAAATAAGAAAAAAAAGGCAAGAAACGAATTATTGGACTCTTAAACAATTGCATACAAAAGATTTATAGGAGTAGAGAAGTAAACTTTAAAAAGTTTTAATTCTATGTTATTTTTATTTTGGACTTAGGGTTTTATATCAAAGTATTCATTAAGCTTGCTAAGTAGACTTTTAGCGAATATAAAAAGGGTTCCAGAAACCTTTGTACGGTGATATGATACCAACTAACAAATATTAAAAATTATTTAACAATAATAGCCTTTTCCTATTTGGAAGTAGTTTGAAAATGACAGTTAGTGGGAAAAGCAGTCTTCAATTGCAATAGAATTCCCAAAGGTAGTTTCATCGTTATATACACTGCTCATAGAAGTGACACAAACTTTACATCTGGCGTAGCGATGTTTGAACTTCATTGTATATGCAAGGTAACATAGATCAACTATAAAATAGACCACAGAAGTAACTGTTTCATAGCGCGTTACCGGGGTGTACAGGATCCATTGACCATGTAACCCACTCGAGATGAATGAATGAGCTCATTCCTAATTGCATTGCTTCCATATCGATTTTGAAAATAGATATTTTTAGGATTAAACAATAAAACTTACTAAATGGGTAGTCATTCATCCTCGAGTTTTGTGGTTGCAACATATTTATCAATTTTAATAACAGACAAATTCTAACAGTGTTTTAGCACGTAAAGCTAAACCAATTTAAATTAAGATGAAGGAAAAACCGAGAAAATTATTTCGCCTCCCATACCTATATTTTTTCTCGTTTTTACTCATTTTTTTAAAATGGTTTTAATGGTTAAGCTTTTGCTAAACTAAATTGATGTTGAAAAATTCAACTTCAATTCTTTTTATATGTCATTCAAATCTGCATAAAGCTACTTGCTACCCGACAGCTAAAATAATAGTATTTTGAATACCAGTTTTCGACATCAAATTCATTCTCGAAATGTTGCATTTCGTTTGAGCTGCATCTAGGGATCAAAATATCAAATCTATGTATGTATGTAAAAACTGTATTGCACAGAAAGAATATTCATCATCATTTCAGCCGCAGTCAGTCCACTGCTGGTCATAGACCTCTCCCAACGATTTCCAAAATGATCGCTTGGCAGCAGTAAGAACATTGTTACAACAAAATAGAACACAACAAGACGCGGACTTATCCCTGATAGGGATTTCTTCCAGTCAACCTGAAAACCAAAGAAAAAAAAGAGTACATGGGCATCAAAGAGTGTACAGTACAATAGATACGATAAATATAAATTTAAAACAAACTAACTTAACCTAAACCTAAGTCAACTAAAGTCCGAACGCTCAAAGTATTCCCTAACCCGGAATTTGAAGGAATCTACATAAATGTTCGTCTGTGTCAAGTTCTCATTAAGCTTGTCACACAGTGAGAACCCCTGTGGTCAAGTGGTTAAGGCTTTTGCCTTAGATCCGGAAGTAATGGGTTCGATTCCCAAGAGACGCATACTTTTTTAGTTTCTTTTAGTTTGGTTAGGATATTGCAGCTTGAATCACCTGATTGTCTGATTATAAAGATGATTCCGTGCTTCGGAAGGCCCGCTAAGCTGTTGGTCCCGGCTGCCGTCTGGTTGTCGTTAAAGGGACCGCATCAAGCTGAAAGACAGTACCGCAAAACTCTGACACCAAAATGTGCAAGGTCGATTGACCATGAAACATACGATGCGCATACCTCCTCTATAACCATACTTTTTATTTCATATCCGACCTTCAAAACATTTTCCTTTTACAGTCATTTCGAATTCACCATTTTTTTTATCCAATTTGTTTCCATCACTTTAACCGTATCATTGATACAAACCACTTAAATTTTTAAATTTATTTATTTATGATGAACGGTAATTTAAAAAACTAAAACACCTAACTGCCTTTCTGTGTAAATTGGAAAAGAAAACTCAAAAAAAAAAATTTTTTTTTTTTAATGTTCTGTACCCAGTGTCACTATCAAGCTCTCATCTCAGCTCAAGCTGAAATCCATCGAGCCGTTTAGGCTGCAGGGCGTGACAAACATACATACTCTAGAAAACATGACCGTCCTTCTGGCGCCGTCGGGTAAAAAACGAATTAAAATAACCGGTGTATATATCTAAAAAGTCGAGTCATCAAGCAAAGGTAAAGCTAATTAATCCATAAATATTATAGCTTCTACTAAAATTACGCCCTAATGTAGGTTCGTTACAAGATTGTTCGTTCATAAATATGCAACATGTTTGCCTGTCTGACAGTACTGCATATGTTATGTGCTCAGCATCGCCTGGGTTTAGTTAGCTCTTTGGTAATTTACTCAAGTGTATTAGATTTTAATGATTTGTTTGCTTTTGTATCCATACTAAAATTATAAACTAGCTGTTTCCCGCAGCTCCGCCTGCGTCAAAAAGTAGCCTGTGTTTGACCCCTGATCTTCAGCTATATTGATCAAATCCGTTCAGCGGTTTGGCCGTGAAAGCGTAACAGAGAGACAGATAGATAGAAAGACAGACAGACAGACTTTCCCATTTATAATATTAGTATAGATGCGAAAGTCTGTCTGTCTGTCTGTTACGTTTTCACGGCCAAACCGCTGAACGGATTTTGATGAAATTTGGTATGAATATAGTTGAAGACTCGGGGTCAAACATAGGCTACTTTTTGACGCAGGTGGAGCTGCGGAAAACAGCTAGTCTCTTATAAATGTTTATAGTTTAATGTATGGGATGAAAGTATTTTTGCTCTCAGAGTCTTTAATGACTATCTATTAATTATTTTTTCAATTTTAACTCATTTGTATAGATATTGCAACTTTATTAAGCATCTACACTAGTCTACACTTCTACATCTACACTAATATTATAAAGAGAAAAGATTTGTATTTTTGTGTGTATGTTTGTAATGAATAAACTCAAAAACTACTGTGCCGATTTCAAAAATTCTTTCACCATTGGAAAGCTACATTCATTCTGAGTAACATAGGCTATATACTGCAGGCGGAGCTGCGGGAAACAGCTAGTAGTAAATAAAAAAAACATTATAATAAAACTAAATAGGTATATCTTAAATTAAAATCTAGCCCGAAAACTATCAAGGCAACGTGCCCGAAACGCTGGCCGCATTTCCTAGCATTGCGGTTTTTAGTTTTATTAATATGTTTTTTATTAACTATGGTTAATAAAGTTGCAACAACAATTTCATCTTTCAAAAATCAAGTGAGAAAACATTATCTCTCTGCAATTGAAGCTGATCTTGCTTATCGTTAGTCATTTTCTTCTCTTCTTTTATTTTTTATTATTGTATGTTGTATGTAGGTATATGATATGTATATATTCATTAAAGGTATCGTATGTATTAATTGATTGTAGGTTTATTTATTGACTGTTGTGTAAGGATGATAGTTTGTTTTCCTACCCTAAGGTTAGCTGGAAGAAATTGCAACAGCGATAAGTCCGCCTTTGTACTCAATATTCTAAATGTATTACTTTTAATTTTAATTTTGTGATTGGTACAATAAAGTGTATATCTATCTATCTATCTATCTATCAACATTTGATAAAAAAATGTATAGATTTAGTATTGGTTCAAAAATTATCTCTCGGATATTTATTTATTTGAGTTTCAATTGCTAAAGTACCTAGTCATTAAAAAGTCTAAGTGCGCCGGAAAGGAAATTATTAGTAGTAATTCCATTAATTTTTTTACTCGAGTTTAAAAATTAATCTCTATTTCCGTTGGTCATCGCATGACGCGTGAACAGATGAATAAGTTAGCAAAAATTTCCAGTTGCAGTTCAATGGCATGCCAATGGAATACGATTGGTCTTCAAATTAGTAACAGAATACCAGAAACGTCAAAAGTTGTCATTGCGATCCAATTAAGAGTCAATTGTGCACTATGTAGAATAAGAGAATTGATGCCTAGGTGGCTTCTTATAGGCTACTTGACTGTATTCATACTTGGTTAATATTGTTATACTAAACAAAATATACACTAAAAAGTAACCGATTCTGAAAACAACAACAAAATTGGTTGTTAATTAAGGCCGTAATTCGATTTTAAAGTTTTCTCTAAAAGAAAAGTGGGAGCGTGGTGGGGACGACGTCTTGCTATCTCTTTTGTATGCACGAAATCGAGTGGCAGTGACGTCACAGCTCACACAGTGCATCCTTTTCTTGTTTTTTGACAGTTTCCCTTTCCACCGAATTTCAAAGGCTTATAACTTATTTATTTTTGAACGGATTACAAAAATTCTTTCATAATTGTGTTTCTGAAAATAAAAATATTGATATGAAATAAAAAAATACAAATTAGTAGAAGTAGGGTATTATTGGGGATTTCAAAACAGGTAGTTTTCATCACACCGCTCATTTCATTCGCTCAGTGTGATTAAAACTACCTATTTTGAAATCCCCAATAATACCTTTGGTTTTTCAGTTATGATCCCTCGTATAAAACACCTTACCTAAAAATAAAATAAATATAATTGCAAAGTTATAACGCTTCATTTTGTCAAGATATAGCATAGGCAACAGTCAAGTTGAATAGACTGTCTAATTATGAAATTTATAAAACAAAGAGAATCCTTAAAGTTACAATGTATTTGCCCTACTACGCTGACGAATGGGGTTAAGAGGCACGGTAACTTATTGCCGAATACTATTCGTTGCATTATATGCGGTCCATCCAATTGTGGAAAGACAAATTTAATGATAAGCCTATTGTTGCATGAAAATGGTCTACGATTTCATAATCTGTATGTGTATTCAAAATCCTTATACCAACCAAAATACTTATTTCTAGAAAAAGTATTAACTATGGTGCCTGGGGTATCGTTTTACAAATATAGTCATAATGCTGAAGTGTTGAATCCGCAGGAAGCTGCTCCAAACTCTATCATAATATTTGACGATATTGCCTCTGAAAATCAAAATAATGTACGGGACTATTTCGCTATGGGACGTCATAAAAATATTGACTCTTTTTATCTTAATCAAACTTATACCAAAATACCGAAGCAACTTGTGAGAGATAATTCCAATCTCATTGTATTATTCAAGCAAGATGATGTAAATTTAAAACACGTTTATGAAGAACACGTGGGTTCTGATATGTCATGGCACCAATTCCGTGAATTGTGTTCCATTGTATGGAAGGACCTGTATGGTTATGTTGTAATAAATAAGGATTGTCAACGAAATAAAGGATGTTACAGGATGAAATTTGATACATTTATAGTTATAGATTAGCATTCATAAGAAACTGTCATGATGATAACAGCTCAGTTTATGTGAGAATCTGAACAAGAACGGATTATAAAAATGGAAAAAAATCTAAAAGAACAAATTGTGAAATCCGCAGCGGCTGTAAAAAGAAAGGTTCGTATGATAAGAGATACAAAAAATGATAACAATATGGCTTTAGAAACGATATTCAAACCTATAGTTGATCCAATTAATCAACTTTCAAGTAAAAATAGTAAACAAAGTAGAAAATATGAAGAAGAACAAGAGATCAATTACACTAACGAAGAACCCGAAAGGAAAATAAAGAAATTAAGTGAAAATGAAGAATCATTTTTTAGTAAAGAAAATTTAAATGAATCATTTGACGAGGAAGAGCACGATGAAGAAAACTTTGATTCTCTTGAACATAATTCTAACAAAACCCTTACTGTATCACCCTCCGAACATAACATAAGTGACGAGTCTTTCAAATCACTTCGCTCATCACCGAGCTCTAAAGATCATACCTATCTTGATGATATGATGATGTCTTGGACATCCGAAGTACTAACCGATATTCCTTTTGGGATCAGACATGATCGCGGAAAAGTCTTGCTAGGCAACACACGTATCTTTGATCAAGACCTAACATGGAAAATAGGAACTCATATAATTAAAAAGTCACCAGGCTTACAAGAATTACTCTTTAAGAAAGTACCAAACTTGGATGTAATAACAGAAGAAGATTTACTACATTATAAATTGCTGCTTATTGAAACCAATGCTCATAGACGTAACTACGACCCGAAGAAACCTATTAATAGCAACAAAGGTTTCAAATACCTTAACATCATTAAACCTCTATTTAAATTTACAAGAACTCTAACTACTAGTACCGAGAGTCTTTCAGAGGGAGCAGGTATGAAACTGTTGAAAAATCTTTATAAAAATACTGATTTGGTTTATTGGAATGATCCGAATGAGTTGGTAGAACGATTAAAATTATTGTTAGGATCTCGGGCAGCTGGCAACACTGGATTAGACAACGAAATTATTGAAATTATAACAAAATTACAAGAAGCTGGGATTGTGAATGTAGAACTTAAAGAGCATTCACCAGGAAAATTAAGCAGTATTATCTCAGTTCTCAAATAAAATTGACGAGGACAGTATCGAGAATATTTTAAAGGAACTACAGGAAGCAAACATCATCGATAAAATTATATAAAGAGAATGCATTGAGTAATTTGAGCAGTCTTCTTATAATATTCGATGTTTATAGTTATTTTGCAATGAATATAGACAAATTTGGTCACCACATTCATAAGCGTTTAAGACTTTCTGAATATATTGACAGTCTTAACAATACATTAACAAAATCGGAAACAGGAGATTATAATCTAAAACAAGCAAGATTGAAGGGATTATTACATCCAGAGGAAGACAACGACGCTGTCAACAAAGCCTACTTAGATAAAGAAATTCAACATTTAAGAGCTGAACTAAAACAAATCCAAACGAATTTAAAAAATTATCTTAGTGTTTTGGAAAAAGTAGTTTCGTCTAATGTGAGTTCCAGGCACTATACAAAAATTGATACAGATTCAGCGAATTCAAAGTTAAATAAACAATGAATAAACAAAACATAGTTGACGAGCTCCATAGATCAGCGAGAAGGAATTTCCCGCGTCGTTGTACGATCATAAAAGGCATAGACGATTTATGGCAAGCTGATCTAATAGACTTACAAAAATATGCACAGTTCAATAAAGGATACAAATATGTATTAGTTGTTATAGATGCTTTATCAAAATATGTCTGGGTTGATCCCATAAAAGCAAAAACAAAAGACTGTGTTACGAATGCTATGCAGCACATCTTGACTGAATCAACCCGAAAACCTAGTAATTTGCAAACAGATTTAGGTAAGGAGTTTTACAACGAAAACTTTCAAAGATTGATGAAGAAATATAAAATAAATCATTATTCTACTTATTCTGTAAAAAAAGCATCAATAGTTGAACGAGTAATAAGAACACTAAAAGGTCATTTATACAAATTATTTAGTCTTTGCGGGCGGTATCAATGGTTAGGCAGTAATTTGAAATCCGTTGTTCAACGTTATAACATCACACCTCATAGAATAACAAAGTATAAACCAATAGACGTAAATAAGTATAATCAGACTTTGGTTAAGGCTAATATAAATAAAACTCAAAAACAACATATCACGAAATCTCTGTTTCATGTTGGTGATCATGTTCGTATTAGTAAGTATAAAGGAGATTTCAGCAAAGGTTATACCCCTAACTGGTCAACTGAAATATTTATAGTTAAAAAAGTTAACTGTACGAAACCACCAACTTATCAAATAGAAGACAGACATAAGCAACTTATTTTAGGAACATTTTACGATTACGAATTACAGAAGACTAAGTTTCCAGATCTTTATCTAATTGAAAAAGTTATAAAAAGAAAAGGAACTAAATTGTTTGTAAAATGGTTAGGACTTAGTGATTCCGAAAACAGTTGGGTTGACAAAAGTGCACTGTTGCAGTAATATAAGTCAAGTAATGGGGAGTTAAACATCAGTTTCTGCTTATTCATGAAGGAAGGAAGTGGTATTATTAACAGTTTAATTGATAAGTTACCGTTTGAACTACATTTACCTGGATATCAGTTTTGCGGTCCAGGAACAAAATTACAGAAAAGGTTATTAAGAGGTGATCGAGGTATTAACGAGTTAGACAGAGCGTGCATGTATCACGATATTGCTTATAATAACAGAGATATAAACATTCGACATAACGCTGATTTAGAACTTCTAAACATGGCAAATCAAAGGTTAAAATCCAAAAATGCTGGTAAAAGAGAAAAAATCGCCTCCTGGGTTGTAAAAAATGCTATGAAAGCTAAACTAAAAGCAGGCGCAGGAGCGCAATCATTTATGAAAGTTGTAAAAAAAATACATTCTGGTTTAAAAAAAATTAAATGTAAAGATAAAAACACTGCTATTAAATATGCGTATGCAGCTGCAAAAAAAATATTTACAAACAAACGTGGTATGCGCTTACCACGCTTTATACCCATTCCTAAGTGTGGTGGGTTTTTGCCTTTGATTCCAATCTTTGCTGGATTGTCGGCTCTCGGTTCACTAGCTGGCGGGGCAGCAGGTATAGCAAAAGCTGTAAATGATTACAAAGCCGCTAAACAGAATCTTCAAGAGTCTGAGCGTCACAACAAAACGATGGAAGCAGTTGCTCTTGGGAAAGGACTATACATCAAGCAGAACAAAAAAGGAGCAGGGTTATATCTGAAAGGTCCAAAAAACTAATGGAACGGCTACCCAAGCGACCACTTACTAATTTCGATTTATTAGAGTATGCTAACGATATACCTTATTTTCGTGGTGTGTTTATGAGAGATACTTTGCCTACGAAACCGAGAAAAATAGAGTGTGCAATACTCAACCTCGATAGTTGTAACAACCCTGGAACTCACTGGGTAGCCTACGTGAAGCTTGATAAGTATTCTGAATATTTTGATAGCTTTGGGAATCTAAAACCACCATTAGAGTTAATAAAATATTTGCAAAATACGTCAATTAAGTATAATTACATTCAACATCAGAACTTCGGTTCCACGAATTGTGGACATCATTGTTTGAATTTTTTAATAGATTTTTGGAAAAATGTATTTAAGTGAATAATAAATAAAAAAATATATCAGTACTAACATGTCTTTCACTGTATCCATAACTGGGGTGGGAGGCTCCTTAACAACAAACTATTCACCGACTCTAGAATTACGTGGAGATTATGAATGCGGTCTTTTATATTTTTCTACATTTAATTCGATTCCTAATATAGACGAGAGAAATAATAAATTCTACTATGGAAATGAAGTTATCGAGATCCCAGAAGGATCTTATGAACTTCAAGACATTCAAGATTTTTTAGAAAGTAATATTAAAAATGGTTCTTTTAAATTAACTTGTAACAACAATACACTAAAAACTAACATTTTCTGTTCCGAAGATGTTCATTTCGAAAAACGTGATTCAATTGGTAGAATTTTGGGATTCGGAAGAGAGACTGTGAAAGCTAATAAAATTACCGAATCTCGCTATCCTGTTAGCATTATATCAACTACCCTCGTGCGCATCGAATGCGATGTAGTGAGCGGATCTTTTGTGAACGGAAAAGCTAGTCATATTATTCATGAATTTGTACCCAACGTACCACCTGGTTATCGCATTATTGAAATTCCCAAGAACATAATCTATTTCCCAATCAATCAAAATTCAATTACTGATCTTAATATAAGATTGCTGGACGCTGAAAACAATCAAATCAATTTACGCGGTGAGGAGGTTCAGCTGTATTTACATTTTAGAAGAAAATGATTAATTTTAATAAAAACCCTGTTCCATCTTCTCTTCAAGTCAGTTTCAAGAAAACATCTCAGAAAAGAAGACCTCTACAGTCTTTACAGAAGAAACTTTCAAAAAATAACCAAGAATATTTGAAATTGGTAGGGTTATTAAAATGAATATTTTAAATATATCTCAACCAACAGCCTACGACAACAGCGTGGAAAGTTTCGAATTTCATTCATACAGGCCATACGTGACGAGTTTCAACAAGAATGATGAAATCCGAATACCTATTAACCAACAAGACTTGAACATATTACCATCTCTCAGCACTTTGTATATTGAGGGTAAAGCAAACTTATACAATAGTAAAACTAAAGAAATACTGTCAAGTGTTAGCTTTGTCAATAATCCTGCATTATTTCTATTTCAAGACATTCGGTATGAATTAAATGGAGTTGAAATAGATAGAATAAAAAATGCTGGTATTACTACAACCATAAAATCATATCTTTCCTTAAATGAAAATGAATCTAAATCTGCAAAAGTGTGGGGGTGGTCTCCTACTGGTACAACTAATGTTCATAACGGCTCATTCTCTGCTTCAATACCATTAAACAGAATATTGGGCTTCGCGGAAGATTATGAGAAAATCGTAATAAATTGTAAACATGAGTTAGTGTTACTAAGAAGCAACAGCAACCTTAATGCATTAAAATTAAATAGTGAAGAAATTGTTGACGATATAGTTATTAATAAAATAGTTTGGCGAGTTCCACACGTCAAAGTATCAGATCGTGAAAGAATTAATTTATTGAAACATCTAGAAAAAGATCGTGCTATAACATTAGCTTTTCGGAATTGGGATCTGTATGAGTACCCACTACTCCCCAGAACTCGCAAACATACTTGGGCAATTAAAACTACATCGCAAACTGAGAAACCGCGGTTCGTTATAATTGCGTTACAAACCAATCGTAAACATCAATCACAAATGTCAATGGCAGAATTCGATCATTGTAATGTTCGTGACATTAGAGTATTTTTGAATTCGTCGTATTACCCTTACGAAGGATTAAACATAAGTTTCTCAGAAAATAAGTTTTCTTTATTATACGAACAATATTCAAGATTTCAACAGTCTTATTATGGCCGTCGAGCAGAACCATTGATGAGCTTAAAAGAATTCAAAGATATTGCTCCATTATTTGTAATCGACTGTTCCCGTCAACAAGAGACTTTGAAGGGCTCTATAGATGTGAGAGTTGAAATAGAAACTGACCAAGAAATACCTGATCAGACAGCAGCATATTGCTTGATATTAAACGACTGTATATTTGAGTACAAGCCCTTGAGTAACATTGTTAAAAAGATATCATGAGCTCATATGTTTTTGTTGATATCCAAGGATTTAAAGATGACAATAATTACTTTATATTAAAAGAATTAGCAATAGCTACCCAAGAGTTTACTGAAGTGTTTTTAGTAAAACCTCCTTATTCATATACATATTTAACTAAAGAAGAAAAGAAACGCGTTCGATGGATTGAGCGACATAGAGGCATAACTTGGAGCGAAGGCTATATCGACTACAGAGAGTTCAAAAGGATAATTAAACACATTTTAACAGATAAAACAGTGATAATGAAGGGGCGTGAAAAGCAAAGTTGGATAAGTAATTTATGTAAAAATTGTTTTTTACTGGATATCGAAGAAGAAGGCAGCCCCAATTTCTCTATATTATATAAAACTTATTGTAAACCTGAAATTAAGTATAACTGTCTCAGTCATCAGCAAGTGTGTGCACTAAAAAATGTAATTTGTATTAAAAAATGGTATTATGATAATTGTATATTGTAATGACCAAAATTAATCTCTTAAATAAAACTTTTTAAATTAATATTTTTTTTCATTTATTGACTTAGCAAAAAAATTAATGTGTAAGAAATATTATAAGCCGTAATATTAACTAGTCTCAGTTTTTGGTGATGCTCTACTGTGATTATAATTACTCTATCTACATCATAAAAATTTAAAACAGCGACATCTACTGCGTTTATACTGAATCATTAAATGAATAAAAGTAAATATTAATTTGATCCAGTCAAATGCTAATAGATGGAGTTTTTTGATTAACATACAAAATTTGGTTTACTCTTTATTCTATATTCATAAACAAAGCTTATATTTTTACTCTTAGCCTAAAGGATAAAATTAAAAGTAAAATGATTGATTTAATATTTATTGATATAAATCACATTCTAACTATATAAGTAACTAATTATTGAATTTTCTTTATTACAAATAAGACATTGTTCTGTACAGATAAAACGTAATAATATTATAGAAACCTTAAAAAAGTAATTTACAAAATATTTATAAAACTCATATTACATACTAATTAAAACTAAAATTATCATTCGCTAATGTTTTTGCGATTTTATTAATAACATTTTCTGTGAGATCCAAAATATCGTCGACGGAGTCTTTTATGAGATACTGTGCATTTAATACCATTTTTTCCGAAACATCTCTGTTTACCAAGTCATTTTCTATGTCAAATACTTGTATTTTAATTACTTTTCTGGGTTTTCGATGCTCTTTTCTGATAACATAAGATGATGCTGACAATCCATCCATTTTTTTTCTCAACAAATCTTGTCGTTGTTCTTCCTTCTGTTTTTCAGCTGCTCTATTTCTTAACATTTCTTGGTAATACTCCTCCGCTTGTTCATAAGGGTCCTGAGCATCTTGAGAGAATAGTATCATTGTATCTTGAGAGTCAGACATGATCTGTAAAACAATGAATATTTTAATTTTTTACTAAACATTTTACATCATAATTAACAAAATTTGATTGTAATACTTACATTGCAATACCGATCAATTTTGTAAATTATAGATTTGATATGTGCAGCGTGTTAGAACCTCGTCTGTTTTAACGCGACTGACCACGATATGCAATATAAACTCGAATATCGGATTTCAAACTCCTGACAAAACAATTATTTTTCATTTTCGCAAGCCTTATCATATTATGCTGACATTTCAATAAAAGGTGATGCAAACAATCATGTCTTTACACGAATCGAATATATATGAGTTATTGAATTATCAGCATATTTGGCACTAAACATGATATCAAGGTTATGACAAAGGAAATTCAAATACATTTTATTATTTATTTATTATTTATTCTTAATATATTTTTATAACAAAAAAACTATAAAGTATTTAAAGAAGACTTACAATAATTTTCATACACTTATACTAGCCAATTAGTAAATTATATTCTAATATAAAAGAGTGTTATGTCCCCATGCCAAAGTAGAAATTTTATCCTTAAGTATAATTCTTTTGTCATCATTTGAAGACAAGGCTACTTTATTTACAGCTTGAGTAAATATTTCATGTTTAAGCGATTTAAATAATATATTTCTTTTACGCACAATCTTATTATACAGTAAAACATCATTGTAGTCATTAAAAGTTAGATCTTTTACAACTGCTTTCTTAACTCCTTTAGCTTTTTTTACAATTTTGTTTTCGGTTTTTAAACAATATAACTTTGACCTAAGTCCCACAAAGGAAATTATTAGAGAACCTGCTGTTTCATCTTTAAATAAACCAGGTATTTTTTTATTTTTAGGTATAATAGCAAATCTATTATTTTCATCATAATTACTTGTATCGAGATATGATTGAAAGTAAATATTCATATCTTTATATACATCTTCAGTTTCTATTGAATACAAAAAACTGTCAGTATCGGTATAGCATAATTTTAACCTTGTATCATAAAATGATTTCATGACCGAATAGTGGAAATCATACATATGATTTTTGGATATCTCTAGAACTGTGAAACCTATATAAATAGGTTTATCTAAAATAACAGTTTCAGGTTTCATTTGTACAGCTACAAAATTTTCACTAAACACTGTATTATTCTTAAAATTAGGTCTTGATATTAATTGTTCAGCGGAGTAGAACTTTTTTGTTTTATTTCTATCATCGTTCCAACGATTTACTAGATAAATGTTTACTCTTTTTTCGGTATCTTCTAGCGTTTTACCGAAAATGCTATTGTTTAATAATTTAAAGAAATCTTGTTCAAATGTAGAGTTAGCTTTTTGTCGAAATTCTGTATTTAAATCAATATACTGTTTCAGAAATGGTTGTTGTTTAAACTTGACCACTCTATGAATTTTTTTCAAAATAAGACCATTTTTTAAGCATGTTTTAAGATGTATATAATGAATAACATATTCAAATTTGTCATACAAATTTGGAATTAATTTAGGATTTTTAGAACCTGGGGGCGTAAATTTCTGTGGACAAAATGGTAAATCATTATGCAAATCGTGCAAATAATCCGGATATTCTAAGTCTACCTCTAAAATATACCCATAGTCTGAGTCATTAGGTACGTTAACAATATTAAGACTTCCAATTTCAACTTGATTCATCAACTCAAAATTTGAATATGGTAAATGTGAGCACATTGCATAACCGTACAGGTTGTTACAATCGATATATAACAAAAAGTTATCAGGTATTTCCGAATTATACCCGGAAATATATTTGTTATTCGCTGTGGAATATCTTGTAGGGCATAAACACACTCCACCGCGAATACCTTTTTGAATCAGTCGGATAATTTCTAGATTGTCTATTAGTTGCAGTTTGACTTTTGTTTTAAGCAACATTGCATCAAAACTCAAACCTGGTGCGGTTAAGTAAAATGCAGGATCCAATCTATAATTAGTTTTACAAGTTTGGCGAAATTTTTCAAAAACATCTGCTAGTAATATTACGTCTGTTTTCAAGTACAAATCAGTATATTCACCTAAATTTTTAATATTAAACATTGACCAAACAATTTTGGCGTGATTGTAATCGGATTCTGAAACAATATCATTTATTATAGTACTATAGAAACAGTCTCGCGGTGGTAATTTCTTTTCCTTATAACAATTCCAGTCCGTCATGTATTCATAAGGATAAACACCTTTACGAGTTAGTAAATCAAACTGTTCTTTCTTTGGGTAGAATTGAGATAAATGGACAAAACTGGCTTCATTCAAGTTGCTTACAAGCTTATCTAAGCTAGTACCTAAAAATTTAAAAGTATCCACAAATCGAACTGGCAAAAACTCCTGACGACCGGTTTTCACAAATTTTGTAAAAGATATGTAATTTTCTTTGTTTTTTGCTATTACTTTAATTCTGCCCTGAGATTCTCCCAACTGTTTAATAAAAAGATGACTGTCATACCCAGACAAATTATGAAAAAATACTGGTACAAATTTTGGTAACCTGTATTTAAGATTACAATAAGAGTGAACGGCCCCGCGAAACTTTCCAGTTAGATGACAATGATCTCTTACTTTGTTGTCAAAAAGTAATTGCTCACAGATAAAGCAGTATTTTGCAGTATCAAATTGTCTTTTCTCTTCTACACTTAATGGAATCATCGGAATAGTTTCTTTCAATAATTTATTAATTTCCGTAACATCTTCAAATAAATATTTCAGAAATTTGTCAACACAATCCTGCCCGCGATACGATACGTATTTATTGCGAGAGCTATCAAACGAGCAAACAATATAATAACCAAACGCAGCAGGCACATGTTTATGTAAGACTGTAGTGTTCACGTTATGCTTATTGTCACCATATTTTGGTTCTAACAATGATTCAAAGTCTGCGTAGATTACAAAAGGCACATCTTGCATCCGATCATAATGATTAAATTGGATGTAAGTATTCGAATCAGGCAAAACAGTACGTACTCCGCTGCAAATATGAGAATTGAATAATATTTCTTTATTAAAAAATATCATACATTCATCACAAAAATAAATTTTTTCCTTGTGTTTTGTGAGCTGTGATCTGACTAATTTGCTTAAATCTTTTATTAAACAATAATGTTTTTTTTCTCCCTTTTCCAAAAGTAATAAATTCACATGGTTCTTTCTTTTTTGTCGAGTCTTGTAAAGGGGTCCCACTACTTTATGGTTATTTACAAGACCGTATATGTTAACGCTTATATGAGTATTATTTCTCTCAAAAGTCTGAATATCTTTGAAGCCGACCGGAAACTTGATATCTCGAATGTTAAGTATGTTTTCGTAACTCGGATATGAGGTTATTCTATGCGCGTTATTTTTGGCGGGAAATAGCGCTGCCATTACACACCACACGAAACATAACGCATCCCCATTTTGTATATTAATACAAGCGCGTTTAGATTTAATACTTTTCGGCAATTCAATAAATTGACCAACTCTCAATGGATTATATTTATTAATATTGACCTCTAAGTAAAGATTACGTATCAAGGTCCACCCAGAATCTTTTTCCTGAAATTCAGAAATTTTTGTTGAAATTATGTCAATCATGTTAGAATAATAATCCTTAAAATCACAATCATTTTGAAATATTTTGTTTTGGGTTGCAAATGATTTTATGTCGGTGGTGCTATTTTTAGGTAAATTAAACTCCGCGAAAAATTCAAAGTTAACTTTTATACAATGAAATGTAGCCTGTCTAGCCGAAATCAATTGGTGTACACGAGAACGAAGTGTGCGCAAGAAGTCAGCGGGGGACACGGGGGACAAGTCTGACTCAGACTCGAGCACACGGTCCGCGTTTAGAGGTCTCACTCTATATGAGGCGATTCGACTTCTGAATGCACTACTTACTTTCTCAATACCTTCACTAACTTCTATTGAACTATTGTTTTTGTGGATATTACTTCGCAAGTGTGCAGATAACGAGCTAGACTTAACAGATATATCACACACTGTACAATATACTGTTCCCTTCCCCATTGTACTTATTCTTAAAACTAAGTGATTGCTTATTAAAGATATTGTTCTATTTAATTGACTACTTGCAATTAAAAGATGATATCAGAATATGATAAAAAATTAATTAAAACTCATGAATAAAATGGAAAACAGAATAAGTTTAGATTTATTTAATTATTGCAAGTTATTTAATTATAAAAAACGAAATTGGCATCGGGGCATAATAACCTAATAAAAATAAGTATATTAATAAAATGAAATAAAAACTTTTATTTGTATATAACATAAAATAGGTACTTAATTATAGAATGGTTCGCACACTAAATAATTTTTGTTGCAAAAAATTTACCCTCTTCAGTAAAGAGGGGCTTGCACTTATTAATAAGCTCCTTTGTGAGCATCAGTTGAGGGGAATCGGAATTCCCCTGAAATTTTAGCGCGACTACCGCGTGTTCCCAACGGTCTTTGGGATCGACCTTCTTTATATCAGCAACATTGTATACTTTTAAATCTATAAAGACATCGCCAGCGAGGTTAGCAGTGCGGCGCAGGACACCGTCTGCTACACGGCGCGACAGCACTGACAGCAACGGAGGGATCTTCTTAGCGGCGGCTGCTCGCTGGGCTTCCGCTTCCTCCTCGCTGTCGCTGTCGAGTTGCCAAGCTTTCTTCAGGCGTTTAGCCTTGGATGCTGGCTGTGCTCGACTTATCACCCGCTTCGTAGCTTTAGGTTCCTTTTTCTTATAACTGGAAACAAAACATACAATTACTTATACTAGAAACCGGGACCTCGTGAACAGTAGACAGGTATGTTAACCATTACACCACGGAGATTACAAGTATAAAGTTTTGATTGAACACAAACACACGTAGTTACTATCAATTTAGAATAATCAACACACACACACAACTGAGAACACACAGCCGAGAAACTAGTGATTGCTAACTGGGAATAGATAACGAAATTACATTAAACAACAATCATACATACATCAAGCTTGCAGCGGATACTTCTTCGGAATCTGAGGTGAAATCTTCAGCGAGCTTCTTCTTAGCCTGCTTGCAACGTTTATCGTAATACTCAGAGTCGGACCTGAAATAAACATGATAAATCATTTAATAACTCGCTAGACATAGTTACTTTATTAAAGATAATTTACACATAAATGAATATTATAAGTATGTTAAGAAAAATGAAATGATTTAAAATGTACTAATAATAATAATACCTATGTTAAAAAACTTACGAACATGATTGCAATGCAACGAATCTTCGTGTTTCTAAGTGTGGGTGGCACGCAGGACAACTGAGCGGCACAGTGGTAGGCGCGTAGGCAGGCAGCTGGCACAAGCACTCAGCAACCGACTAACTGCTGGTGGAACAACAGTAGGCGGGCTTCGCAACCAGGGCGGGCGGTACGACAGCGTCGAACAACGTTCTCTCAGTTATGAAAATATTTAAAGTTCACAACTATTGGTACGCGCGAATTTAAAGTAGATTTTTGCTTAATCGCTACTTTTTTTCAGGAATGGTCAACCAAGAATAAAAGCTATATTTTTACTTGGGTACATATATTTTATTTGAAAATATGCAAAGCCATCAAAAATTTTAAGTACCAAAATGTTGATGACCACTACATTTAATGTAAAGTCAGCATAATTTAATAATTATTGATAAATAATTTAATATCTCAATATTAAAAATATAGAAGTCAATAACAACGTGTAGTATTGCATAATTTCCTGTGAAATCGAATACTCAAAGTATGCCGCATGCATATGCACTATATGTAGGCATGTTATTCATGTTACTATTTACTTGCGTCATTATAAATAATCATTTATTTTGCTACCCATTATCAAAGAGGGTTATGTTTTTATTGAAAGGCTCGTCACATACAGAACGATAATTATCACGCGGCAAATTGCTTAGCGGTGTAATGATACGACTGGTTACGATTACCATTACGGGTACGATTTTATATTCTTACAGTAATTTACTACTTGATGTGCATAGAAAAAATTTTGGTTGGAGTATAACGCTTTGTGAGTTACTGTTATTCCTTCATATTTCGAGTAATTATAAACTTTTGACATATTTCTGTTATAAAGTGCTGTATGTACAAAATATTAAAAAATATTCCAAAAACGGTAAAAAGATAATATCGTAATCGTATCATCATAAAGTGTATAAGTGGTTATTTTCCCGCTTAATAAAAGACGTTGTAGTGTGCGAATAGCCATAAGTTACGAATATGAAACCGGAGGTACAGCCGTAGGCAGATAAAAATGTACTTTTACATATGGTAATACCTAGTACACATTTGGTCGGGTTTATATGCCGTCGGCTGTACACAGGTGTCGGCATACTGAGCAAAATTCAAGCACTAGTACTGAACTAGAGTTTATCGATAATTTCCGAAACTGCTTGACCTTTTTTGATGAAATTTTATATGTGTATTCAGTAGGTATGTCTGAGAATAGGTTGTAAACTATTTTATAGTGCAAAACAACGTTAGCTGGGTTAGCTAGAAACGATACAATAACTTCTCATTACTATTATACAGTAATATCATATACTTACTTATTATTTATAAATATGTAAGTGAAAATGTCTTCTAAAGTAATAGTTATACTACACTACGGACAAATAACCACAGTATTACAATAGTTTATAAATTGATTAGCGATCTTAGATTTTATTCAAGTAAGTACTTAGTAAAAGTCAATTCTTTTTTATCGATAGAACAAAATGCTATGAGCACAACACTTACACAATGTGCTTCTTACTTACTCCTTTTATCATTACCGTAATAACCATGATCGTGTATCGTTGTTACGAAACGAAGTGGATAAATTTATTGAATTCCTATTTTAAATTAAAGAAAAGCCTCTTTTGTTTTTTGATAAAGGAAATATTTGTTCTCCCGGATACCAACAGTCGAATTTGGTAAATATGTATCAGAAAGCGAGACATTCTCAATATCGGTCGCGGTGGGTACAGAATTGTCCATATTTAATGGTTTAAACTGAGATTCACTGGGTGCCACCAACCAAATGGTGAACGGTACGACCTAATCGAGGCCAGTTGAAAATCAGTGTCTTCCATTGACCTGGCTATTCAAGTACCAATGTCCTAAAAGGTGATAAAGAGTAATCTAGTTTACTGGGTGCCACCAACCAAACGGTGAACGGTACGACCTAATCGAGGCCAGTAATGGGATAACTCGGCGTCTACCAAGGGCGTCCCGAAGATCATTTGAGACACTGATCGTTAGTAAGATGCCAACCAATTTGATCATCGGTATGAGCAATCGGCCTGGGCAAACGATTTTCCTTGTTCATCAATTATTAATCACTAGAGTAATATGTATTTTGGTTGCAATATATTTATACTATTAAAAGTTGTTTAGTGTGAAAATGTAACAATCTAGTGTAGTGTGAACAAACAGCAATCGGATCAGGTGAGTCAAATTATCCTATTACTTATGCATACCATTTTACCAAGCGCCGTTGACTGATATTCCGTATTTTTTGAAAAACCAAAGGTATTATTGGGGATTTCAAAACAGGTAGTTTTCATCACACCGAGCGAATGAAATGAGCGGTGTGATGAAAACTACCTGTTTTGAAATCCCCAATAATACCCTACTAGTAGAATACCCAATTGGGTTGGGAGAGAGTAATGCCATCGATGAGCAGAGATTAAGAAGATTATATTTTTAAATAGTAAACCACACGACCTACTTTCCATACCTTGATAGTTTGTAATTCAGGTGATTTCAGTTGCATATTCCTAATTCCACAAAAATGTTCTGCATGCCGCTTTGCAGTCAGATTATACTATTATCAGCGTGTAATTCCGTGGGGTTTCCGTAATTGGATTTGTAATAACGTGATTCTGCATGTAATCGAGACGTTCATGTAATTATCGTGTTTATTTAAATTTTAAACTAGTATTGCATGTTTAATTTATTTATATAACCTAATGCACTCATAAAATTTGTTTGTAATATATTTTTCTGTTTCTCCCAATGGTGGACCGGTAGAGAATGCTGTTAGCATTAATTTCGTCAATAGGCTAATTTCCAGGATCAAAGGACAAAAATTAAAATTAGTCCGTCAATTAGGCAATCAAAATATATTAGTGACGTATTTTTTCTTTTGTCAATTGAGCGATAAATTATAAAGATATAACGCATCAAAGTTTTCACACACATAACACGAAGTCACATATTACGAAAAAGTGTAGCACACTGTGACGTCACACGGAACTTTAACGCGCCATATCTTTACCATTCTGTGTTTGATTTTCAAAAGAAAAAATATGTCTCCAATATTTTTTGATTATCTAACTGACGGATTAATTATATTTTTTAGGAAACTAGAATATTGTTATAAGCTTCGTATTTGTGAAAGTTTTAATACATAAATAGGATTATCTAACAGTCAACGTTTTGGTAAAGCAGAGAGCTTGAATGAAGGTGTACTACTGAAAGGACCACATTTGCATGAAAACTTTAATTTTCGTGTTGCAATTTTATCCATTGATATTGAGTATCTTGAGTATCTGATTTGCAAAGGCCTCATTCCAAAACCTAACAAAAATAAAATTTTATACAGCAGTGACGTACTTAGAGATTTTCCATAGGGTAGGCAGAAAAAAAATTTAAGAGCTCTTTACTTTTTATTGTTTTCTTTAGGTACTTATTACCTAAATACAAAACCTTACGAATGTTTATCTATAGAAATAGGTTGAAAAAATTATATTGGAAAGAGAAGAAATAAATGATAGTTACTACTCCACAGGGTACAATTCCACAGGGTAGACAATGTCATAAACGTCTTTATGGTATGCACGCGACTGTTATACAGGAAACTGCCTCCGTGATCCAAAGATAAAATGACCCGGAGGTTACTCGGTTGTTTCCAGTTTGGTTAGGACATTGTAGGCTTTAATCACCCGATGGTCTAAAAATAATGATGATTCCTTACGTCGGAAGACACTTGGTTCTGGCTTCTATCAAATAAATTTCATTGCAGTATCTGGTGATTCTTTTATGAATCACATCAGAAACCGAAAGGTGATTCTAAATAACTCTGACACCAGTACATGGTCGATTGACAATGTAACCTACAGGAATTATGATAATGATGAATGGTGGACTGGGAGAGAATGCTTTTAGCATTAAGCCCGTAAAAGTATTTTTTTTTACTTGTGGAACAATAACGATTAAATAAATAGTCTCATTAACAGATTATATCTATTATATGTTTACAATAAGTAGATTTTCAAACTGTAAACCCCCTACCTAATATCTATGATTAATATCAGCGCAGCTGCTGCCACAGATTCGCAGGTGAATCCTATCACATTTGCCTAATTCCATTACAGAATGCAGCCCGGTTTGTGGATAGATTCAATTATAATAAATCGTTTTGAATACTATAGTTTTGGCTGTGAGAGGCACTTGATAGCCGAGTGCAGCGCGAGTATCCGTAGCGAATGCGCATGTTATGCGACGGCGAGGCGCTACCCGTATTGGATTGGTTGCTATTTAGTGGCTATTGAGTGGTGGTGGGCCTAGTGCGGTGTCTCTCCCCAAACCATGACGCATCTCCTGTCCTGTCCTACGTGCCCAGCCACCTGCACGCCCAGGGACTTCTACGAAGCCACAAACAATGCCTTGTCGGTGGCGGAGTTTTAGTCCTCTGAAGTTTGATAACAGCCAGAGTCGACTCGCAAAGAAGAGTGGCGATTTCTATCCCGAGCCCCTCCGAGCTTTAGAAGGGACGTTGAGCCGTAGGTCCCGGTAGCTATCGATAGATGACAGTCGTTAGGCTGTGTCAGATGCCTTTAGGCAGCCTGAAAAATTCTGACAGTATTGGCCACTAACATACCTCGGGCTCTGGTTTCACTGTAAAAAGAGGTTACGGAGGTCAGACGGCAGTCGCTTCATTGTAATACCCAGTGCCGCCAAATCTGGAACCATGACTTGCAGCAAATTCTAGGCTCCGAAGAAGAAGTAGGTATTTATCTATCAGTCTTCATTAGGGTTTAGATAATAATAGCATCAAAAAGTAAATTTTATTCGAGTGTTTTATACAAACATTCATCTTCAATTGATTATACATTTTTTTTAAAAGACGTAGCCTATATTTCACCCCGGGTCAACTTTATTCACACCAAATTTTATCAAAATCAATTCAGCGGTTTACAGACAAACTTTTGCATTTATAATCCGCCCGCATCAAAAAGTAGCCTATGTTTGACCCCGGATCTTCAACTATACTCATATCAAATTACATTAAAATCCGTTCAGCGGTTTGGCTGTGAAATCATTACTGACAGACAGATGGACAACCAGACTTTCACGATTATAATATTTGTATGGATATGAAAGTATGGATTAGGATTGTGACACGAAAAGAAAACATCTAAGATTCATTACGTATTGTATTACATATATTTAACGTATCAATATTGCTCAGGAAAACATGAAATAACTTCGAGTGACCTGGTTATCCGGTTCAGTTATCAGGACACGACTCAGGAGATGTCGTGTCAATCAACGTAATTGAATCACTGGATGTGTCGAATTAATTATCTAATGCATGCTAAATTATTTGTTTATAGACATGTAGCTGTATGACATAGCATAGAAAATGGCTGATGGACCACGCACCGGCAAGCGTAGCGCTGGGAATCCATTAGATGGTCCATGGAGCAATTACAAAGAGATGCCGTTTGAAATGGCGCAGTGATGAGAACATTGGCGCCTCGCCGACGCAAAAGTGGGCGGAGCTTGTCATTGCTCGTGCTCCATGGTTGGAGTCACGGCCGAAACCAAGCACACCGCACGTCTGCCTTCCGCCCCGTGTAGCCTCACAAATACTTTTTTACAAAACGCTTATTACGGCATCTCCTCTTTGTAATTGCTCCTAAGATGGTCAGATGACTTGAAGGTCTCAGGTAAGCGCTGGGTGCAGGCCGCTTCCAACCGGGCATTCTAGTTCCTTGATGCCTGTTGGCGACGTACGCGCTGCTCCTGAAAATAAAAGTTAAATACAATTAATAAATATTAAATTATAAACTAAGATTATACTTACCTGTTGTCACTGTTAGGTATCCTGGATCTGTAAATAGAAATAAGGTTTTGTTAAATATATAGGCTGCTGTGTGAGGGAGATGGATATATAAGCGCTTACTTACCTTTTGTTCTCGTTGTACGCACCGAACATACCGACCGTACAGCACCTCAGTCGCACTTTTGATACGGAAGGGCGCCTATATGTCCTACGTCTTCCCGCGCCGCGATTCACAATTTGCTATTTTTCATTTCTACATTATCCTTTTAGGTATTTTGAACCCCTGTCGCCTACAAAGTTTGGTCATTCGGCCGGATCTGACCTAAAAGGAGTATTTTGTCGTCGAAATGTTTCATACACCTAAAACGCCACGCAAGAAAAAGGTGCGCGGTGTGCCGGTGCTTCCCGAATGTTCGACGCACGAAACTGATAAAGAATCTAGTGTGAAAAATGAAGCCGTTTCTAAGCCACCCAGTGATTCTAGTTCACAAAAGACCGCCAGGACGAAAAATACGACTTCAACCTTGACACGTCAGCGAAAGTTAGAACTGGAAGCCGAGCGAGCTAAAGCCCAGCTGCAAATAGAAGCTGCACAAGCAGAAGCGCTAGCTAAAGCAGAAGTAGCAAAGGCACAGGCTAAAGCTGAAGCGGCGAAAATGAAAGCTAACATACAGTCCAAGCTATTAGAAAAGCAATTAGCTGCTGATTTGGAACAGCTGGAGAAGTGTTCACATTCACGATTTTCTGGAACTGCAGTGTCATCTGTGCCATGTGAGGATAAAGTAAGAAATTGGCTGGATGCTAACGAGGGTCAGTCCCGGCCGGCTTCGCTGCGAGCGGACCGGTCACCATCGCCGTCGCCGCCCGCTCGTGACGGTAACCCACAGACGGACATAGAAAAATTGGCAATCGCCTTACGAGAAGCTATATCGGATACATCACAAAAGGAAAATAATAATCAGTTGCTGACCAGGTTAGCCACATCCAAGGATCTTCCCGTATTTTTTGGAGATCCATTGGAATGGTTGAATTTTAAGAAAGCTTTCGATGAGTCGACTTCGCTCTGCAAATATTCAATAAATGAAAATATGTGGCGGTTACGCAAATGCCTTCGTGGGGAAGCCAAAGAAGCAGTGGCATCTTTACTGATGGGAAATACAACGCCTGATCAAATACTTGAAGTTCTTGAATTGAGATTTGGAAGACCTGAGACGATCATGAATAAATTGGTGCAGCAGTTGAGAAAGATTCTCGCAATGACAGATGTATATTACCATAATATAGTGAACTTCGCTATTAAGATCAAAAATTACGTCACAGCAGTTAAGGCGGTTAACCAGATTGAATACCTGCAGAGCCCCGAAATGGTATCAACTGTTATTGCAAAATTTCCAACTGCTTTGATTTCCAAGTGGACCGATTACGCCTATCAGCATCGTGACAGTCTCACTCCTAAATTGGAAAAAATATCGGAATTTTTATACACGGAAGCTGTCAAAACCGCAGAGTCAGGAGTAAGCCATATTAATATACAACGAAAACCAGATGACCGCAAGAATCAGGCGCAAGCTGCTGCTGTACTAATGTCTGATACAGAAGAGAAAGGAAAGTGTAAATTTTGCCATATAAGTACCCATGAGATATGGAATTGCCCAAAATTTAAACGAGCACTACTCAAAGATCGCTGGAGTTTTGCAAGATCACGGAAATTATGTTTCAAGTGCTTGGGCCCTCGTCATAGTGACGCGACCTTGTGCCAAGGCACCAATTGTGAAGTAGAAGGGTGCGGCCAGCAGCACCATCGCCTGCTGCACTGGGTCACGTCTAAAAAGGAGCCCCCCCCGCTTACAAGAGGATAACTGTACTGAACAACCGTGCGAAACAATCACGCATACGGCCGCTGCGCAATATTCAAAGGTTTTGTTGAAGATAGTGCCAGTGACTCTCCACGGACCTAACGGAAGCATCCACGCCCACGCATTATTAGACGGAGGCGCTACGATTTCTTTAATTTCGATCGATATCGCGGATAAAATAGGTTTACGTGGTGAAAAGTTTAAAATGCGCGCGCGTAGTGCCTGGGACGGCTCCGAGCTAGTTTGTGATTCAGAAATAGTGAACGCGGATATCACTAATAGTGAAGGCGATAGGTATAATTTATCCTTGCGTAAAATTAAAAATCTTAATTTGCCTGTGCAAAAAATATCGACCGCGGACTTATTAAACTACGAACATATAAAAAAAATTAAAGACTTTAAGATCTGTGAGTGCGGTGTTCAAGCTAAAGTGTTGATAGGGCAGGATAATCATCACTTAATCGCGCCTATTTTGTGTATTCGAGGTAAGGAGCAGCGCGCGCCATATCTGACAAAAACAGCTGTTGGTTGGTGCGTGCACGGGTGTCTGGTGAGTGATCCATCTACTCAGTCTTCTAGTCGTTTCATCTCACTCGCGCACGATAGTGCGGACAAGGAAGGAGACAGAACTGTGCCTGATTGTCATTTGTTTACTATTGAGAACTATGAATCTATTTCGCAACCTCCCCTCCCGTCCGACACCTCGGGTGCGAGTGATCTTGACATTGATGCACAGTTGAATGACTTGATAAAGAAATCCTTTTCATTAGATGCATTATGTGTGTGTTCCAAGCCGCGACAGAGCGCAAGCGACGCGCGAGCTATATCTATTTCAAATAAAACTTCTGTTTTAATTGGCGATCAGTGGACCGTCGGTTTACCTTGGTGTTTTGATAATTTTGTAATGCCCGATTCTTATCCTATTGCATTAAAACGATTAAAATCAGTTCAAAATAAAATGTTAGTAAATAAAGATTATGCTTTGAGGTATAAAGACAGAATTCAGCATTTATTGTCAAATAATTACGCCCGTGAGTTGCGCGACGACGACGATAATTCGTGTTTGTTTGGCCGTGTTTGGTATTTACCACATTTTGGAGTAGATAATCCCAAAAAAGGTAAATTACGTCTTGTCTATGACGGAGCAGCGAAGGCCGAGGGCCTTTGCCTAAATGATTTTTTATTACAGGGGCCTGATCTGTTGCAATCCTTACTGGGAATCATGTTTCGTTTTAGAGAATTCGCAATAGGGACTGTTGCTGATATACAAGATATGTACTTGCGTATAAAAATAAGAAATGAAGATTGTAACGCTTTTAGATTTCTTTGGGAAGATAAAAAATATATGATGACTTCATTAGTATTTGGAGCTTGTTGTTCACCGTTTGTCGCCCAGTACATAAATCAATCTAAAAACACTGAACAATTCAAATTGACAATGCCGGAGGCTGTCAATGCAATCAGAAAAAATCAATATATGGACGACTATATTGATAGTCACCCGGATAACATGTCTGCAAAGAAAATCATTAATGATATTTCCTACATCAATAAAAGAGGTGGTTTTTTAATGCGAAACTGGCTTAGCAACAATCCTGATGTTTTAAGTGATACGCCAAAAGAAACCTTAAATGACAAGGCTGTAAGGTTTAATGTTGAAAATCAGCCCGAACGTACACTTGGTTTGTTATGGTTCCCCTCTTTGGACATGTTCGGATTTGATTTGTCATTTAACCGTATCCCAAAAGATATTTTAGACGCTAAGAAAAAGCCGACCAAACGCGAAATGCTTCGTATTATCATGTCGATTTTCGACATACATGGATTTCTTGGCCCATTTACTGTGCAAGCGAAAATTTTGATGCGGAGTACGTGGAAATCTGCAATAGGCTGGGACCAAGAAATACCAGATGATTTGTTTGTCTTGTTTCGTTATTGGTTACAACAACTTCATACGATAAAAAACATTAGGATTCCAAGATGGTATTTCAGTCCAGGCAACGAAGGTTGTGTTTCGTCTAGCACAGACGACCCGCACAGGCATTCTACCATCGAGCGCGCACACGCAGCTGGTGCGACCGAGAAGGCATTACAACTGCATATGTTTTGCGATGCATCACCGCTCGGCTATGCTTCGGTAGGATATTTTCGTACGCTAAGAAGCAATGGATCCGTACATGTTTCTTTCATCGCTAGTAAAAGCCGAGTCGCGCCAATTAAGCCGGTTACTATACCTAGACTCGAACTCCAAGGTGCATTATTAGGATGTAGGTTAGCAGATACAATAAAAAAAGAACATCGTATCAAGCCAAGTGAAATTTTTTACTGGACGGATTCTACTACTGTACTCCACTGGATTCGCAATGAAAATAAAAATTATAATTTTTTTATTGCGAACCAATTGGCCGACATATGTGAGCTTAGTGGAATATCTGAGTGGCGTTATGTTCCTACAAAAATGAATCCTGCCGATCTCGCTACGAAGTCAACTGATCACATCTTGGACAACAGTTCCCCTTGGTTTACGGGACCTTCATTTTTGTACCAGGAGCAGGAGCACTGGCCGCGCGACCCTGTAAAAAAAAGAAAATATTAGCGATGAAGTGTTAGAAAAAATACATACCGTGTCGAGCGTTGATAATGAGTGTAAAATTTACCTACCGGTTCCCGATGCCCGACGTTTTTCAAGTTGGTTGCGATTATTACGCGCCACTGCTACTGTTTTATTGTTTATCAGGAAATGCAAAAAGATGAATGTTTGTCAGGTGGACGCAGACTTATTAAAAGAAGCGGAATTATTATTAATGAAACATTCTCAGGCACAATCGTTCGGCGATGAAATTTTTGCATTGAAGAAAAAATCCTCTATGAAAAAAGATAGTCGTTTGCGTTCGTTGACCCCATTTATTGACAGGACTTTTGCGAGTTGGCGGAAGGATAGACGCCGCAAAGGGTGTTGACGAGGCAGTCAAGAAGCCCTTGATAATGGATGGAAAAGATCATATGGCAAGATTAATCGTAAAAGACTACCATATACGGGCGCATCATGGCTCCAACGAAATGGTAGTAAATGAACTACGCCAAAAATATTGGGTAATAAACCTGAGGCCTACTGTTCGTACTGTAGCTTCACAGTGTTTGATTTGTCGCATACGAAGGGTAGTTCCTGTACCCCCGCGTCTCGGAGATTTACCAGAAGGACGCCTGACGCACCATCAGAGACCTTTCACCAGCTGTGGAGTTGACTTATTTGGTCCAATGGCAGTTGCAGTTGGAAGACAAAGACGAAAAAGATACGGGGTACTTTTTACTTGTCTAACAGTGCGAGCTGTTCATATTGAGATTGTACCGTCTCTTACCGCCGACTCTTTAATTATGGCCTTAAGGAGAATGGCGGCTCGGCGTGGTTGGCCACATCTGGTCATGTCAGATAATGGAACCAACATGAGAGGAGCGGATACTGAACTAAAAAAATCTTTCAAGTATCTGGACCAGTCGACGTTGGTTGCTGAAGCACTCAACAGGAATGTGACCTGGAAATTTATCTGTCCCCTTTCACCACATATGTCGGGTGCGTGGGAACGGCTTATTAGAAGTGTGCAGACAGCGCTGAAGGTTGTGCTGAATGAACGGGCTCCCCGAGAGGAAACACTCATTACTATCCTAGCCGAAGTCGAGAATATTGTTAATAGTCGGCCGCTGACTCATGTATCCGTAGATCCCTGTAGCGATGAGGCACTAATTCCAAACTATTTTTTAATAGGGAGTTCATCGAACTTACCTGTTCCTGGTGTTTTTGATGATGGAGATTTGTATCTCAGACGTCAATGGCGCATATCTCAACGGTTGACCGACTTGTTTTGGCAGCGGTGGATGAAAGAAGTACTGCCGGCTCTAATCCCTAGAAACAAATGGAACCAGGAAGGGTTGCAACTGAAAGTAGGTGATCTGGTTATTGTTGTCGATCCGTCTTCGCCTCGCAACACCTGGCCAAAGGGCATTATTGATAGAGTATATCCTGGGTCCGACGGTCGAATCAGAGTGGTAGATATTAGGACTAAGACAGGTGTGATGAAACGACCGGTGATTAGATTGGCTTTGCTTACCCGTCCTGATGAGTGTCGCACTGGCAACACTGGGGGGGAAGATGTTGGCGACGTACGCACTGCTCCTGAAAATAAAAGTTAAATACAATTAATAAATATTAAATTATAAACTAAGATTATACTTACCTGTTGTCACTGTTAGGTATCCTGGATCTGTAAATAGAAATAAGGTTTTGTTAAATATATAGGCTGCTGTGTGAGGGAGATGGATATATAAGCGCTTACTTACCTTTTGTTCTCGTTGTACGCACCGAACATACCGACCGTACAGCACCTCAGTCGCACTTTTGATACGGAAGGGCGCCTATATGTCCTACGTCCTCCCGCGCCGCGATTCACAATTTGCTATTTTTCATTTCTACATCATCCTTTTAGGTATTTTGAACCCCTGTCGCCTACAATGCCTATGTTCAGCAGTGAAATTCAATAATTGAAATTGACAATGTAAATTCCAGATGACTTTTTTTTGATATCGTAATAAAAAAAAATACAAATTATGTATTCAAACAATTGATATTGTGTACACTGTTCTTTGGACAATTTACTAGTCCGAAATTTGTGAAATATTTAATGTGTAACGTATATTTCTAAGTTGTCTGTATGTGTACCTTATAAAAAAATACTTAATATTATAAATGCGAAAGTCTGTCTGCCTGTCTGCCTTTCTGTCTGCCTGTTACGCTTTCACGGCCAAACCGCTGAACGGATTTTGATGAAATTTGGTATGTATATAGTTGAAGATCCGGGGTCAAACATAGGCTACTTTTTGACGCAGGCGGAGCTGCGGGAAACAGCTAGTAAAATATAATCTCGAGTTAACAGAAACGCTTAATTCAAACAAAAATAAATGCTAAAAAGCTTTACATTTTGGTAGAAATCCTAAAACCAAAATAAAGAGAATAAATATTACTTTATTTATTTGTACAAACTATAATGTTCCACAAGAAATTACTAATAACATTCGGACTAAATACTAATAGCATTCCATTCAACCGTTTGGAGACACATAAAGATAGAAAAAAGTTATTGAAAAATGTTATAAGAACATATTTTTGAATAAACAAAATAGTAAAATATGCATATTCAACGAACACAAGTTATCTCACAAAACAATATATCCTGGACTGGACAGTTAAATCCCAGGCTTTATCTATGGCAAGTCAACTCGAGCGCTGAGGTTTTACTTGTGTTATAACAAGGTTTTCAGGGTTCCGTAAACAAGTGTTGGAACGGGCTATGGGACCTAAGTGGAGACGTGGGTCACGCTGCCTAATTCTTCTTATTCTTAGCCAGTCGACTCTAGCAGTTATCGCTGGTTTAGACGGATCCAGTGCTGGTAAATCAATGGCGTTCACGGACACGAAATTTACACACACACACACACACACAAACAATGTTGTGTCCACGAGCGCGTCTACAAAGACAATTTCGCTGGATTTCCCTCTCTGGCACCGTCTAAACCATTCATTTTTCTAATTCTGAAGGCAAAAACTCCCAGAGGGTTAGTGGTTGGGTATCTTTGTCGGGCTCTTAAGTCTGCCTAATTTACTGAGCGAGAGAAGCGAGCGAAAGTCTCCATTTTCTAGACTGGCCAATTTTGAGTTGTCGATGTTTATTCGTGCCACGGAATGTGTTTCTTAACGGATCCTCATGAAACTTGGCACACGTGTTCTTTTATTATTTTGATTTCTTTTTGCCGTGAGCTTTTTTTGATTGGGGGAAATTTGATATATTTCTTTGTCGATAACTTTTTTCATTGGGGAATAAATGAGGACAAAAAGCGGTGAAGTTTGTTGTAGCGTTATTTATGATTTCAATCATATTTGGAACCAACATTGTATGTAGGGTGCCCCACAGGTGTGATAAAAAAATCTAAGAAAGGGGAAAAGGGGGAAAGTTCGTAGTAGCGTAATATGAATAGACTTATTTTTATGTTCGCTTAGTATACTGTTCACAAAACTACTAGATTTATTTCAGCTAATAGTTGCAATCCAAAAACTTCTTTTGTATTCTTATGACGTTACAGACAAATGTTAACTTAGTCTGCCGACGACCATGAACGCTGTAAAGTGTTTGAAACGTTAGGTGTAAATAAATCTACACTTATATTATAAACAGGAAAGATTTGTATTTTTGTGTGTATGTTTGTAATGAATAAACTCAAAAACTACTGTGCCGATTTCAAAAATTCTTTCACCATTGGAAAGCTACATTCACCCTGAGTAACATAGGCTATATACCGCAGGCGGAGCTGCGGGAAACAGCTAGTAAGTAATAAACGCGAAAAAAGAGCGTATTTAAAATAGTTTCATTTACCAAAAACTTCTGGATATCTAAATGAGATTAAATAGCTTAACATAGCCAAAAATACTCTAATATGCATTCTAACCGAGCCACATAACTAAGCCATCTATAAATCCAGGGCTTACAGTGTACTAGCTAGTTCACATTAATGAAAATACAGAAGTGAATATGGATAAAGATATACCTTTCTTCGCCCTACAGGCGTCCTTTCTCGCTCTTTTAGAAGAGTATTATGATTTCAAGATTTATCTATATAATATTTCGCAATATAAAAGAAGATTATTTGCCACTTCCAAAAATATTTATTTCAAGATACATAGCGATGTTCTCTTTTGGTAATTCTGGACTTCCGTGTACACTTTAGTGGTGTAAAAACTAGTAATGTAATTTCTGTTTTGTTAATTTTGTCTCACTTTTGCTTGTATTCTCTTTGAGTACCTATTTGTAAAATAAATAAATAAATTTACACATAACTAAGAATGATTCCATATACCCTACTCGTTTTTTGATCTTGCGGCTTCGAATACTACTAATAATACTACTCCTCAGAAGGTGGTGGCTGAAAATCAGTGCTAGTCATGCTTGCATGATTAGCGTAACACTGAGCCGCCACCTATTGAGACGTCTGCCACGCATTTTATGTATCTTGTACTTGTGAGACCTTTCTAGTGTGTGATGGATAAATCAATAAAGTTTTATTCTATTCTATTCCATTCTAATACCTAGTTTTATTTTTGAGGAATACTCGATCGTATCTGCCCAGCTATAAGAGGTGGCAACAATACCCCTGTACTTACTATATTTTGTATCTGCCAGACAGTGTACACTAATCCCTCAGTTTTGGCTAATGGCTTCGCATTGCATTGTGTAACTGATGTTTAAATTAACTGCCTCTAAGTGTTTTGCGGGTTTTGTCAAATAAAATGTTTTCGTATTTCTTGACCGCAGTGTTGGTTTTCGTGATAAGAACAAGAGTGATGTTTTTGAAAAGAGTGATTCACGCAAAATCGGGGAGTCGAATAATTTTTATTCGACTACGAGTTATTCAAAAATAGGGCTTTAATTTTGTGGGCTGTAACATTACGATGAGCAAAATTATTTTATTTCAACATTATTTACTTTTTTATAAAATATAGCTGATAGGAAGGTGACTTCAGGTCATATTGTCTGGTGTAAAGGATGTCCAGCGCAATTCAGAGTGACAGTGCCGCCAGTATTCTGGGCACCTTTGTCAATAATTATAGTTTTCTTAATTTTTATTGATCTTTAACATTTTGACTACTGTTTATTTACAACTTAAAGTAAACTAAATAACAATTGGCGGACTTAGTGCTAAGAACATTCTGTATCAGATAACCATTGGAAGAAACAGAAAGATAGTTACGGGGAAAAACAGTACAATACAAATTTTATAAAGCTGATAAATACATATTTTTATACAGGCTGTATGCACACCGTTTACATGGTCTAATCGACCATATAACCTACACGAAATGATAATAATGATTATGCTACATAACAACAACATTTTAATGAATGAACATACATATCGAATCATAATGATTTCTTATGTTTTCGCGATTGTTATTCATTAAATTAAACTATTTTAATACGGTTCTTAAAAAAGGTTTTGAGTCTGCCTGCGACCATGAACGCTGTAAAGTGTTTAAACGTCAGGTGTAAATAAATAAGTAATAAACGCGATAAAACCGTATTAAAATAGTTTAATTTAATGAATAAAATAGACATATTTACTCTCTTTTCATATATTTTTTTATTGAATAACTTATGTTTGTGATAAAATTCAAACTGACGAGACGTATCTGAACAAACTCTAAATTCTGCACGCGTAGCATTTCAGTGTGACATAAATCTAACTGTCACACAGTAAACATACAAACAGAACATACTGTGACGAAAAGTAATTGTATGGGATGTGGCAGAGAATAAAATACTATATCTTTAAACATATTTATTTATTTAACACTTCTTTGAACACGGTACAATAAAACATAAGCGTAAGCTGTGGACGCAACTGGGAGATACGCTTAGAGGAAAGATCTCCATAGGTTTAAATTGTTGAATTATTATTGTACGAAATTAATTGTTTTGTAAGTGGGCTATAGTGATATTGTATGTTGTACTAGCTTCTGCCCGCGGCTAAGTCCGCGGCCTCGCCCGCGTTTTTTAATAACAAATAACATATTTTTCTTCATAAACAAAAATTCTGATTTGGGCAGCCTAGTAAGGGTTGTTATTTTAAATCAGGCACATGGGCCTTTAAAATAACGATCAAATAATCATCAAAACCATAATAACCGTGTCGATTGAATACATAGACACCCCGTTTCCTCTTTTAGGGGTTGATTTTTGAAAAATCCTGAAAGAGGTCTTTCCTCATTTATCATGATCCATACTCTGGAGAACTTTAAAAAAAATTTGTTCTTACTAATCTCGTTTCACCCCCTTAGGGGATGAATTTTGAAAAATCCTTTCTTAGTGTATACTAGACCACAAAAAAAAACAATGTGTCAATTTTGGAACAAAACGACCTAGCGGATTAGGCTGCGCCGTGATATGTCAGGCACTCAGACTTATTTTATATAATGTAGATAGGGAGTATCGTCGCACCCCAGTAGGAGTTGATGGTATTTTGAATCGGGCACCACATGTGACTTTAAGCTAAGTGTTTTTTGTCAGCGACCCGAATAACCATGAAAACGATATCCGTCTTGATTTTAAGATATAGTCACCCTTTTTCACGCTTTTAGGGGTTGATTTTCGGAAAATCCTAAAACAGGTTTATCATAATCAGTACTCTGGAGAAGTATCAAAGAAATTTTACTAACTAATCTCGTTTCTCCATACAACGTTTAGACCCCCGTTTAACTTTTCCTTAGGGGACGAATTTTGAAAAATCCTTTCTTTGTGCACTCCTAGTAATGATTTTTGAAAGACAACTCACCGCGCCTAATAATAATATAATAAGGATAATCATTACTATCCAACGGGGAAATTCAGCCTGCATTCTTGTTAACATGCCATACGGGAAGGATTTATATAATTTCTAGTTTCGTGTTTTATTTTCTTTAATTTATTCTCTTTTAATAAACAAATAAATCTAAGTAATTGAAAATATTTATACATATGTAAATGTGATTGATGATATAATAGGAATCAAATACCCAATTGGATTCTCATGACTTGAATCTACCTAATTCCAAGGCGTTAGGGTCTGCGGTGACATAAATCATAGTCAGTGTGGTTTACACGCTGTGAAATTCATATTTCAAGGGATATTCAATCATCTGTAGGTACATTTAATTAGTTAGTCGTATGGACTGTTTGAATTTTATAAATGATTAAGAAGTTCATATCAAAAATTATCAGTTTGATCCTCAGCACAATAATTGTCTAAATTAGGTTACTATTAAGAAAGAAAGGTTTACTTTTTCGACGCTCTTTGAAATTAACTTTTAAACTTGTTGAATATTTATCAAAGCCGCTACATAAAAAAAGCATCTATAGACTACTAGCTGTTTCTCGCAGCTTCGCCTGCGTCAAAAAGTAGCCTATGATTGACCCCGGGTCTTCAACTTTATTCATACCAAATTTCATCAAAATCCGTTCAGCGGTTTGGCCGTGAAAGCGTAACAGACAGACAGACAGACAGACAGACTTTCGCATTTATAATATTAGTATGGATTAATTACGATAATTGATAGAGATGATCGAAAGGGCGTGACTTATAGCAGCTCGACATAAACCCTCATAGACATTGCGTTTCCCTGGAAGAAGGTAGTTCGGAAGATATTGCACTAACCATAAGACAGCCTATTGTACGTCTTAGTTACAGACAATAGGTATATCTTTGTATGTATGGTACAATAAAGTGTTTTTACTTACTTGTGTAAGTATGTATAATCCGTGACCTGTAGGGCAGAGGTTGTATGAAAAGCATTATAGTAGGCAAACAGGCGTACGGTCCACCTGTACCTGTGTGGTTACCGTAGCGTAGCCTATGAACGCTTGCAACACCGGAGATGTCACGTGAAGGAATTTTTTCACGCCCTTTTTAAAGGCTCCCATGTTATAGTCACTAGGGAAACCATTGATCTGAACTCCCATCAATGGTTTCCATAATCGCAGCGTACGAGGGAGGATATTCCGTTTGAAGCGTACTGTTCGCGATAACATGGGATTCAAGATATGCAAGGTATTTTTGCAGTTGTCTCAACTAGAAGCAATTGAGAAGTATATAGGAGACTAAGTCGTGTCGTGTACTGTAAATACGTTTATGTCCACAACTCCGGTTAGCGGCCATAATTAAATCTGTCAAAGGACATCTTTGTAAGCGAAATGAAGGTGGCCAGAGTACGCGCTAGCAGATATATGCTCACTTTTTTTTAACAATAGACAAAAATTCAAAACCATTTGTAAAGTCGGCCTTACTAAAAGTAATTAATTTGTCGTCCAGGCAACTAATACTAGTTAAAGGTTTTTAGTCAAAGACAAGGATTGTAACCCCGGGTCCGAAATGAGGCCAATACAAAACTCTTTATTGCATAACAAGGATATATTGTTAAATACAAGCAATTACAAGGAAAAAAACCTTGCGCAAAAGACGGCCTTATCCCAATAGCAATTTCGGAAAATTAGTTAAGGATAATAAAGCTATCAAAACATAAACTATTTATATACATTTAATTTAACAACTTATGTAATAAACACACACAATTAACACACTTCTACTTATAAGAGAGCTCAAGGTCGCGAGCTATGAAGAGGGCAATGTTCAGTGTTTCCATACGAGATCGAATCAGAAATGAGTAGGAGAATGAAAGTAACAGGCCTAACGGGCAGGGCACATAGCGCGGAGAACCGACGGCCGATGGGGCGGGAAGGTTCTCGAATGGCGACCATTAATCGCCAATGAAAGGACATCCTCCGACCTGATGGTCAGATGACCTGGACCAGATGCAAACACTGGATGCAAGCCGCTACTTACCGGTTATTTTGAAAATCATTAGGAGGGGCTTATGTCCAGCAGTGGACTGACTGTGACTGTAATTATAGTGATGAGGCGATCATGACGTGCGCGCATACGTAACTATTAGCTGTATCTGACAGTGTTAGCCACTAACACACACATATTCGTGTTGTTTACACACGTCTAAGGAAGGGACTAGTGCTTAGATACTGGCTCGGCCTAGTTTAGGTGCAGGGCTTAAAACTTAAACGTTTGAAATGTATAGCTTTTAGGTAACATGTTAAAGTGTATTATTGTTTTGTGATGTAAGGGCAACAAATAATTAAAAAAATAAAATCTTTACGAACGAAATCACGACCACACCTAATATGCTATAAAAATATAGGGTTAAAAATAAGCGCGTGTAAACAAATCTTTCAGTTTGTCAAAAATATTATTCGCAAATATTTGCTATATGCCCAAAAAAATATTTAAAAAAAAACTTGTCCTCGTAACAGCGCCGATACTCTGAACACCGTAACCCGGAATTTATGCACAAATCCGGTTTTATCCGGTGCGCGGGGGATTTCGGCGGTCGAAACCGGCGCCAATCAGCGTCCTAGTTACAACTACCGTAATCCTAATACCGTTTTAAAATACGTCTATGTTTTTGCATGTATTTTAATTAAACTTATTTTTAATATTCTTTCTTTGTTTTTTCAGCTTGTTTTGTACTATTGGATTACCCATTGCAAGTTTTTTCATTAAATTTTGAGATTATTTCAATAATGTACGGAGAATTTAATAACTTGCATATTTTTTGGCATCGTTAAAACAAAGGCCTTATTTCAGAATGTTTTTTTTTTATGGATTGGCAATAATTTTTAATGTCAGTAACATATTTTGAACAATTAATCTATTGTGTTTCTATAGAAGGTTGGCCGGTTAAAAAATATACAAATTTGGAATATAAAGTAAAAAGAAGTTACGTCTAAGTACGTACTTAATAAAAGTATGTATCTAACCATGTGGTTGAATTAGGAAATAATTAAAAATTTTATTAAAAATTAAAAATTTTGAAATTACGCAAGTGCTAAACTGCGAAAAGGCCATGAAAGGATTTCTAATCTGTCTAACGTAAAAACACAATGTTATCTGACTCTAAATAAGGTAAAGTTAAAGATTCGCAGAGGCGTCTTGTGCTAGTCAGATCCGAGGCGCCTCCCTGCAATGCGGCCGACGGCACCCGCAGGGGTTTAGTGGGTAGTCTGGGCCGGCTTCGGCCCAGGAGTCCCACACTCTGTGCGTAAACGCATTCCCCTGCGAAATCAAAAAAAAAAAAAAAAAAAAAAAAGCTAAAGTTAAAGATTCGCATTAAAACCTTGTTATTTACCGCTTGAATCTGGTTCGATCTGGATTCCACCGGATTTATTCAGTTCAAACGAGTCCCGGGACGGGAATGCAAATCGTGAGTGTTCTTAGGAGATCAAGTCGCAAATAATGTGGAAGGATAGTCTGTATATTTGTTTGGATCGCTTGGGATCCGTACTTGTAAAATAAAAATTTCGTTTAATTTTATAGGAAAAATAACTAGCACTAATACTAACTTTGCAAGGATACTCTCAATCGGATGTATTTTTTCTGACTTCTTCAATTAAAGTTATCATATTTCACAGAATTTATGAAAAACTTGAAGATATTATGTACATAAAGAACAACCGAGAACCACTCTACTGGTGGATCTACGATCCACCCCATCTGAATGGAATGAGGATTTGAGAAAAGTGCAAGAAAATACGTTTAGTATTATATTATTCGTAAAAGATCGTCTCATAATTTACTTAGACATAAGTTTATAAAAAAATCAAAGGTTTACTTACCAATATGTGGCTTATAAAAACTGGATGATCTGAAATAAAAAATATAAAATGTGTTATTGTCAATAACTAACACAAAAAAAATTTAAGGATTCAAGAAAGGTGGTTTTGATTTCTTCAGAACCTAAAAAATTAAGCAGCCTCAAAGAGATATTTATTTAAGCATATAATCAATAGTTTTTGTAGCTATTCAGGTCCCACTACTGGGTAAAAGCCTCCCCTCTTTGTTTCCACACATCTCTGTCCTCTATTAAATAAAATAAATAAAATTCCTTTATTTTCAGACAACATGGGTCCATATTTGTTAGTACATACTTAATCTATGTAAGTAAGATTTGTGACCACAAGAATGACCACAGCAATATTAAAATAAAATTAAAATATTTTATATATACAGACCTATTGCTACCTTCCAGTCCTTATCAAAGTTTTTCAAATCATCTGGTGGTGGTCTATCTCTTTCTTTTTTTTATACAACTTAGTAGGCAAACAGGCACGCGGCTCACATGTAGATGCACAATGATGATAAGTGGTTACCGCAGCCTATGGACGCCTGCAATACCGGAAGAATCACGGGTGCGTTGCCGACCCTGAAGAAATTTATTCACACCCATTTTGAAATACCATGTCACTGGGCAAAAACCGAAGTAGGGAGTTCATTCCATTGAACGTACGCAGTAGAAAAATTATTTACCAGTAGCTAGGTATGACCATCTTTCAAGATGTTCAAATTAAAATAAAATCTAATCAACTTCTTATCCAGAAGAATTATATCAGTTATTATTATTAATCTGCGACGCCGGTGACGAGAAGGCTGGCTGTTTGTATAGCGGATTGACATCGCAATCCAGAGGGGGTACGTTCGTTATGCATTCATTAACTAAATGTTTAGTTCCTTTTTGTCTTACCTATTTTTGCCACGAAAAAGCGAGACAAAACATATTTTAGTTAACTTGGACTTATCGAACGTCAATTATTATGATTAACTAGCTTTTTCCCGCAGCTCCGCCTGCGTCAAAAAGTAGCCTATGTTTGATCCCGGGTCTTCAACTATATTCATACCAAGTTTCATCAAAATCCGTTCAGCGGTTTGGCCGTGAAAGCGTAACAGACGGACAGACTTCCGCATTTATAATATTAGTATGGATATGGATGGGGTTAAATACTAAGCGGACCCTGGGCCCTGAAGCAAACAGTTGAGAATATAACCGGAAGAACGTTAGGATGAAGAGAGTACAGGTTTAAAAGGAGATAAATTTTCATTTGAGTTTGTAGAACTTGCTTAAGAAATTATTAACGACTCTTAAGTGCAGCTTTAATGGTAGAATTCCTGCCATTTAAAAAATCTTTACTTCAGTCTGAATCCTCACTAATATTATAAATTCGAAAGTCTGTCTGTCTGTCTGTCTTTCTGTCTGTCTGTTGCGCTTTGACGGCCAAACCGCTGAATGGATTTTGATGAAATTTGGTATGAATATAGTTGAAGACCCGGGGTCAAACATAGGCTACATTTTGTGGCAGGCGGAGCTGCGGGAAAAAGCTAGTATATTATATGTGCGAAAGTCTGTCTGTTACACTTGTCTGCTTGTACCCAAAATTTATTTGCGTGTTGTACCATCTTCTGTGCCCATATGTCTATGCCCTATGTTTGTTTGGTTGACTGGAAGAGATCCCCATTGGGGATAAGTCCGCCTTTTGTTGTAACCTGTATTCTGATACTATGTTCTTTGTATACAATAAAGATTTTTATATACATACACTTTCATGAATAAAGCGCTGAACGGGTTCTGATGAACTTTTGAATGAATATAGTTAAATACCCGGGGTCAAACATACTTTGTGACGCAGGCTAAGCTGCGGGAAACAGCTAGTTTAGTATACAAGTGAAATGAATTCCACTCTTTATAGATTTAAAAATGATTGCAGATTAATAGTATATCCCAACTATTATAAAATTTAATATGAAACTCGAGAGAATCTTCAATATTTATTCAAAGGCAGTAAGCCCCGCTTGCTAACAGTAAGAGGTCGGGAAATCTTTCTGTGATAATAGGATTTTGGTTTTAACAAACTGCTTTGTTGAACTAGTTTTAACCTTCTTCGTAAAAGTAGGGTATTGATTTTAGGAAATTTCTTCATAAACTTCCAGATTCTAACGACTGCCTTCTATCGGGATCAAGGCTAAACTTGCCTTCCGAAGCACGGAAGAGCTCGAGATAGAAAATGCCAATAATGGTGACCAATCCAATACGGGTCGCGTATCGAGGCCCAAATTAAAATAACGCATTGTTCCTGTGGTATTTGAGTGCGCTAATGAAAACTAGTAAAGTATTAAAGGTCTAGAAAAGTATATTATTTAAAATACAATTTTAGCGAAACATCTAAAAAAATAAAAGTCTGTATGTTTGTTTAAATCCTATTATTGACATAAGAATAGTTGCCGTCGGCTTAAAGTACACCCAACCAAGCTTTGGTTTTATACAAACAAATATTTTTTGTAAAATATTGTTTTCCTAGAACTTCAGAGTTGAATTGTTTTTTTCTAAACTTTTATTATTTATTCTTCTTCTTCTTTGCAAGTCGACTCTGGCTGTTATCAAACTTCAGACGACCAAAACTCCGCCACCGACAAGGCATTGATTGTCGGTGGCTTCGTAGAGGTCCCTGAGCGTGCAAGAGGCTGGCAGGGGGGGGGGGCGCAGGACAGGACAGGAGATGCGTCATGGTTTGGGAAGAGACAACGCACTGGCAGGCGATGCTCCGAGCAGTAGCCCTACCATTTATTCATATATAAACACGTATTGCTAACGCTAACACTATAATAGACAAAATATATCCTACTTAATAAAATATATATATATATATTAGTAGTATGACTACCGCTCAAGGTGGTACCTGGTTCAAAGGATTTCTATAGGTATCCAAAGAGTCAATGCTGCTGCAAGTACTAAGGGAAACTTTGAGCCGAGTACAATCAGGTGCGGCATTTTTGATTGATTTAAGTATTTTGTACAATTGTTATGAATAAAAAAATCCAAATTAAAAAAAATATATAATTCATTGTCATGCACGTGCGGCATGGTGCCAAGAACGCGGCGCGTCCCGTCGCTGCATATCGATGCTGATCCGCTGGGCAAAGTAGTACCCAGCCTTCTTGTCACGGGCGACGAAGATCAGACAGGGAGAGATCTCTTTAAAGAGATCTCTCGCAATGGGGCCCCAATTCAATAATAATAAAGTCAATTTTGGATATTAATATCACTTATTGACGTCAAGTTTTGCTTAGATGAAGTTAACCACCACTCCCAAAGCGCAAATGGAGAAGAAACGTCACCACAAACTCCACTGCATTATCATCATAAATTTATGAGCTGGGTTCTTGTTAGTGGAACTTATTCCATTCTTCTCGACTATAAGCGTGATCCATTAACTCCACTGCAGCAATTGGGTATTCTACAAATTTTTATTTTTTTCTTTCATATCAATATTTTTATTTCCAGAAACAGAATTATGAAAGATTTTTTGTAATCCGTTCAAAAATAAATAAGTTATAAGCCTTTGAAATTCGGTGGAAGGGGTAACTGTCAAAAACAAGAAAAGGATGCACTGTGTGAGCTGTGACGTCACTGCCACTCGGTTTCGTGCATACAAAAGAGATAGCAAGTCGTCCCCACCACGCTCCCACTTTTCTTTTAGAGAAAACTTTAAAATCGAATTACGGCCTTAATTAACAACCAATTTTGTCGTTGTTTTCAGAATCGTTTACTTTTTAGTGTATATTTTGTTTAGTATAACAATATTAACCAAGTATGAATACAGTCAAGTAGCCTATTATAATTAAGTTGCAATTTCCTAAAAAAAAGGACTTTCACGTATGTTATATTCAAAAGCTCTATATAAAATGATGACGATGATCTTAAAATAATAAATTCGTCTGTCAATTCACAGTGTCACAAGTAATTAATGCCACAGAATTATTACTAGAAATAGTACTAACGTAATCATGCAGAAAAAGTAACACTCTGCTTATAAATCATACAAAACCTTTCACACACAGTACCATTCCCTTTTATTTCTATTCAGATTTTTCATTATAATATTAAAACAACCCTAGTATTAACTCTAAAGAAATATCAACCTTGAAACTGAAGCAGCACGTATAATTTTTACAAAAATCCTTTCAGAAACCAAGATAGTATCTCTACAAGTCTCATTTCACAGAAAATTCAAACTAAATACGTCAGTTCTAACGTCGAAATTCAGCTGAAAGCCATGTCTCTGTCAAGAAGTTTAAATTGTTTTAAACCAAAATAGATCTTACGTCTAAACAAATAGGGTAGAAATTTGTACTTACAAATGCATACTTGTGCTATTTTCATACGATGCTAAAGATGAGTAGCGTGTGTTGTAGACAAGCAGAGCATCTGTAAACAATTGAAATTTATTGCATATTACTTAGCAGAGGCTAGAAAGGGAGCTGTATGTTGCTTTCTTTGAGATGATGGAAAATGAGTAAGTATTAACTTACAATGTACTAATTAATAGGTAAAGGTATTCTCTCTATGTTTTAGTTATTTACTTTCAGCATATTTCTAAAAGAATATCAGTATATACGGCATAAAGCAGTCCTAAGGCCCGTGTTATAACAGCCTCTGTGGTACTGTTTAAGGCGATTGCTTTTAGACTTAGAGGTCCTGGAATCGATTCCCACGAGAAACGAACTCTGTTTAGTTGTTTCTAGTTTGGTAAAGACATTGGGGATCCTTTCTTTAGGAATAATTTGTTTTGTCCTAATGTAGTTAGGCATACTGACTTAGGCATAAAATATTTTGCCATAATGGTTCTTAGGCATAATTGAGTTTTGGCATACTGGTAATTTTGGCATAATTAACTGTAAGGTTAATTTGCTTTGGCGTTATGTTAAATCGTATAATCGCTGAAGCATATTAACTGTAAGGCTAATAGTATTAAAGCGTAATATTTTTAAGAATAACAGAAGCAAAATAAAAATAAGTATTTATAAATTATAATATTAGTGTAGTACATATAGTAGGGAAGTATGGATTTGTGCAACATAGTGTAGCAATAGATTGTGGTGCGGCGGAAGTGACACTTGGGCTACCCTATAAGCCGCTAATATGTTTTTAAATACAATTGGGTTGACGACAAGGTTCAAAATTGTAAAAGTTTTTATGATAGCATACAAACATGTATATAAATTAGAGATTTTTTGAAGAATTTAAAAATCGAGTGGGATGTCAATACTGAAGATATAAAATGACTACAAAATTACATTATAATTAACAAAATGAAGAAACTTTAATTTGGGAACTATTTACATAAACGCAATATTTAAGGTAGTTGTCGAAAAAATTTAGTCTCACCCTTGAAAATTATCCTAGGCGTGACGTCAGCGTTTCAGTTCCATTAGTATGGAGCGTTTGGAATTGGCCAAATTTACGTGAGTTTAGTATTGCCTATTACAATATTTACCTTCTCTTTACTGTGTAAGTGTACTTATTAAAGTACGAAGAGTACCAAAGTAAAGATTTGAGAAATTTATGAATAAGAATATTTATGCTTAACTAAACGTTATGCCTTCATAAATTATGGATTGATATCATTATGCTTAAATAAATTTATGCTTTATAATGTTATGCCCAAAGATGATTATGCTTAGACACATTATGTTTTAAATAATTATGGGAAAACTGTTATGCGTAAGAATGTAATGCTTAAAAATAATTATGCCAAAAAACAGTATGCCATGTTACATTAGAGCTTAAATTTTTATTCTTAAAGATAGTGAACCAAGTCATTACAGGTTTCAATCACTGTCTGATGATAAAGAAGATTCCGTGCTTCAGAAGGCATGTTAGGCGTTTGGTTCCGATTATAATCTGGTAGTCGGTAAAGCACATCATAATCCTATAAGTCTGGTACTGTGTAAAAAGGGTGGTCAGATTTTAGCCACTGCATTGTAACCAGTACTTTTAAAGACAAAGAACCTTATAAAAGAATAAACGAATTCTCAACCTCATACAAAAGAAAATAAGTCAAGAAAATATTTGCCAACCAAAAATTTTAACACAAGCTTTCCTTTCTCTCTAGTTAACACGATGACAGAAAAATTTATTGCTTTAAATTTCTTCACAAGTCGGCCAAAAACTTGATAATATTTTTCAAAAGTCATGTTTAAAAAATCCATTTATAACAGCCTGATAGCTGAACATCCGGTGGATTTATGCAAGCTTCGAATCAGTTCATAGATTAGTTAAGTACAGAAGTGTTATTAGGTAATAATGACTACCGCAATTTCGCGTGAGTAGGGTATGTAAATGTGTTCTTTGCTGCGTAAGGTACCTAATTTATATAAGTAATCTTTATTGCATTTTAAAGATAATTCTAAAGGTAAGGCATTCTATGCAAGTTAAACCCGTGGTTAAACCTTTGGACTAAATAAAGAAGGAAATACAGTGTGATGCCATAAAACAAAAAACTACTTGTAGCTACTTAGTACCTAGTTTGTCACTACTAATAATTATATGTGTTACATTTTGACCGGTCACCTTTTTAAACATTATCATTTGCAGTTTATATTTATACTGTTATTGGTAAAAATTAAATCCTTCTTTCGGTAAGGAAAATTTTAAATTAAAGTTTTAAATTTTGTTAGTTTCCTTTATGGACTCTTCCTGTAATATGGTCTTAACGATTGACCAATGTAACCATGGAGCAAATACAAAGGTTAATGTAACCCACTCTACTTAAATGAAACGGCAAGTTCAGTACCCTCAAGCGTCTTATATCTATTTTACTTACAAATTATAAACCTCTCAGAGACAATTGCCGATAGGCACAAACTGCAGGGTGGTTTTTTCGCGCATAATTTTACTCTCTCATGCATTTTAATGAGTTTCAGGGCATCGCCCGTATGCAAACACGAATGCGTTGGCCTCGTATGTATGTCCATATTTTTTTACTTCTGTTGTTTTTATGCCGGAAATCTATTTGCAGTGATGTCAAAGAGTTGGAAGTAAATGGCACTTCTTTGTGTATATTTATTCTTTTTTTTTTACGATATTTGCGATTTTATTCTGATCTTTTTTAGGGATTTTAAATCAGTGGCCAGATGTTAGTATCAATAAATATGATCTTTAAAATAGCAAGGGGAACAGAAAGCTAATCTTTAAAAAAGTTTGTTTGATTGAAAGACTATGACTCTGAAACCACCGGAATCGTTTGAAAACTTCCATTTGCATTTTACAGCTTACGTGTTTAACAAACATAAGATGGAAGCCGGGACCAATGGTTTAGCGCGCCTTCCGGACGCTAAATACTATACAAAATATCTTTACTGCCCACATACAGTAACAAATAATATAAAATGTACAAAGACTTCAACATAATATGAGCAAAGGCAGACTTCTATTGCTAGGCAATCTCTTCCAGTCAACCCTTACGAGGTGAAAGGGAAACAGTTAAGTTAGGGTGGGTACTGCAACAGATATAGTTGAAAATTATAAACATACACAAATATTGCATATAAAATAAACATACATAAATAACTTACATAATGTAACATTCATACGTACTGTATAATAATAAAAAATAATAATAAATCATTTATTTTCAGATTAAAAATCCATTTAACGAGACAGGAACTAAATAGTAATTAAATTAATTTTCAAAAATTACAAATTTACACAAAAATATAAAATTTTAAATGTCAACTTTTACAAACTTCAAATACAAAGTAGTAGGACCCCACCACACCAAGATATCAGACTACACTCGGCACAACACTGTGTGTAAGCGAATCCAACGTCCCAGTAACGGGGAGTCCCACCGGTCCACTAACGCGTTTAGGATGCTGTTTGGGCTGGAACGCAAGCGGGACAGCAGCGACGAACTTCTCTTTCTAATAATCGCGTAAAAGTCATCTACTCGGGCATCTGCGAACATTCCCGAAGCGCTGCAGAACCGCGGCAGCCGCAACATCACCCTAAACGCGTTGTTATACTGGATTCGCAGGGCGTCATATGCCCGCCGCGTATAATTGACCCAAAGACTGCACGTGTAAAATGACTGACAGAAAGCCTGGAAAAGTGTTACTTTCACCTTGTCAGTACAACGTGCAAATCTTCGAGCCAACATATTGCACCGGACAGACAAAGCCCTACGCTCCCTCTCGATGTCCAAGTTGTCATTGAGACTACCGGAGATCCAGTGACCCAGATACTTAAATTCAGTTACTTGTTTTAGTGGAATGCCGTAAAGATATAAAGGTAGCGAGTGACTGCGGTCTTTTGCGCTGGACTTAAATACCATATACTGACTCTTCGCTACGTTATATCTGAGTCCATGAACCTCCGCATAGTTTTCGCAAACATGTAACAATCTTCCCAAGGCTTGAATCGAGGGACTCAGGAGCACCATATCGTCTGCATAGCATATATTATTAATACAAACTCCACCAATGTGACAACCGATTCCGGTCCTCCTGAGTTCCTCGATAAGACCATTAATGTACAAATTAAAAAGTCGTGGTGAGCTTAGGCCACCCTGTCGCACCCCGCATTCCAACCTGTATACATCCGACTGGACCCCTGCCCAGCGCACGCAGTTAGTCTGACTACTGTACCAAAACTTAAGCAATGATATACATTCCGCTGGCACGCTTGATTCGTTTTTTAATTTTTCTCATAGTGTGTCGTATTGCACCAAATCGAAAGCTTTAGAATAATCTAAATAACATGCATAGACAGGCGTCCTTCGGGATGTGTAGTATTGGACAGTTTCCTTGAGACAGAAAATGGCGCTCTCTGTGGATAATCCAGCCCTGAAGCCGAATTGTGCGTCATCAAGCTGAATATGTTTATTTAGCTGCCTGTCAAGTAAACTGTCCAACACTTTAGCCGTTACTGTAGCCAAAGAGATAGGTCTATAGTTTGACATATCAGAGATGTCACCAGTCTTGTTTTTAACTATAGGGACTACAATAGTGTGCATCAGGTCTTTAGGTAGATATGAATGTCCTATGCATAAGGTGTAGAACATGGCCAGAACACGGGGCAGGTGTACACCTGCATGCTGCAGGTGCTCGATGCTAAGACCATCGTGACCGGGTGATTTACCCCTTGTCATATTTTTTATCACCGAAGAAACTTCCTTAGCGGAGAACCGGACCTTCACACTCATCATATCTGGCACTGTAGCATCAAGCACCCGCGACGAAGCGCCCAGGGGCGGCTCAACCTGGAAATGTCGCTTAAATGCGTTCGCTATGTCTGAGGAATTATGCAAACCAGCTACGCTCGCAGGCTGGCCCGCTACAGGATTAGCCCCCCTTGTACAAGTCCAGAATTTCTTAAAATCGTTATTTGAATGATGTTGTGCAAGGATATCCATCTTTATCTGCAACTCGTTGTTTTGACACCATTTCAATTTTTGTTTAAACAATTTACGAGATTCACACATGTTCTCAAATAAAGGGCCGGAACCGGGCTTACCGTGTAGTGACCACATTTCATAATGCGAGCGAGCACGCGCATGAGCCTCCCTGACATGCGTGTTCCATCCTACAATACATTTTCTTTTATATGGCCTTTTACTCGTACTACTCTTAATGGCTGCCTCGGAGATAATACCAACTATTCTACAGTACATTTTATCCAATAGACATTTACAGGTTTCATTATTACATACTTTGTCAGCACATTCATTGAATTCTGGTGGGAAGTGAAAATTACGCAACATCTCGTTGCAAAAATTAGAGTATTGATCTATTTGATTAGGCTCCCTTTCACCCCATTTTACTTTGTTAACAGTTTGTGAGTCATCGCTAATTACTTTATCTTTACATAATACCATATTAAAGTCACATTCAATTTGTATGGGCATGTGATCAGACCAATATATGTTATACAACACGGAGGAATTAGTCACAGATTGATTCGCTGCACTAGTCACCAATATATGATCTAGCCACCGTCTACTGCCATGTGCGTCACTAATAAATGTATACGTGTCTGGCGGCAACAAGTCTAAATCTACACATGACCATGATTGTTCAGCACAAAAGTTACAAAGTTCAGTATGAAACAGCTCACCTGGGTGCGCGTTGAAGTCTCCAAGTATAAAAACTGATTCTACGTCACTATTTTCAACTATAGCATTTATTTCACTAAGGCACTCTGTAAACTCACAAAGATTCTCATTGCAATCTGTTGGCATGTAAACAGAAAACACCAAGAAGGATCGATTATGTAATACTACCTTTATTGCTACAAGCCGCACACTATTACAAGTCACTACCGAGACACACGGGAACAGAGATTTTCGCCATAAAATTGCTACGCCACCGTACTTACGACCATGTAGAACACCCACAGAAGAATCAATCGGAGATTTACCAGTGTAGGCAAAGTCATCACTTATTTCTCCCAAAAAAGGTATTTCCTCAGGTAACAGCCAAAGCTCTTGTAAGGCAATTATACCAGCATCCCTGCATAAATACCTCACACAATCTACAGACCTCATAACACCCTTGCAATTGAAACTTATTAATTTGGTACACTTATCCATTAAGCTGCTTTGCTGGACTCGATTTCTTCCTATGGAAGTCTATATAATGCCTATATGCAACGCCATCCGGCCAAAACTCGTCTGTCATAAACAGATGTTGCAAGCGCTTTGGAACAAAAATTTTGTACCCATTGTAGTCTTTACACACTTTCATCTCTTTTTTCATGACAGTCAACGTTAAGTCTGTTTTCTTTTTTATGTAATTTATGATATCCTGTTCGGTTACTTCCTTCGACACATTATACACATACAATGGAATCTGTACATCCGCTGATTTAAAATTTACTTCAGCATCAACAATAGCTTTTCCTGTGTGCCCAGTGAAACGATTTCTCATTTTTTTTCTCTGCACTTGAATCCACTTTTCATCAGGCGTTTTTTGTCTCCATTCACCTTCACTAACAATTTCTGACATTAATCTTTTCTCTTTTATAACAACATTCTCCGCGCCCGTGTGTATTGCAGCCGTGGCAGCGCTCGTTGTGCAATGATGCGTCATCCTTGCCGGGCTCTCAACGGTTGAGGCTTTGTTTGAAACGCTCACTTGTTTTATACCCTCGCTCACCAGTTTATCACAATAATTCATTCGATTATTTTGGTTTCTCACACACGATGATTGTTCTTCGTTTTCCTCGGGAGCTAAGCCCATAGGTCCACTATCACAACCATCAAAACTGTTCAGCAGAAATGCACCTCTTTTCCCATTAATATTGCAAGGAAAATTATTAACAATAGAAGCATTTTTTAATGCCTCAATCTCCATCCGCAATTTTCCAATTTCCTCTGTAGTTGCATAATTATTTTTCAGATACTTGATGTCGTCCTGCATCTTCACTTGATCCTTTAGTAAACGCGTGACATCGACATGATCAAATAGGATAGGCGGCAACTTTTTCAGGTCCTTTGCCACGAAAACCGGAATCAGCTCTTCATCGGTCTCCTTGATGGTTGTGATAATATCGTCAATATCTCGAATACTTTTTCCATCCTTTTTGCGAGTTTTCTTGCGCTTCGAAATTGATTCGTACAATAGGTTTTTTGCAGTCACTATTTCGTCCTCCGCAAAGGCGGTCACACAAATTCTACTGATGCTTTCTTCATCCATTACTTGACACTTGTCTTGTACAAAGCATAACAGCTCGCTTATGACTATGTTGCAATTTATACATTTTACTACTTTCGAGGTCATAATCTTCTCACATAAATCACTGTAGGTGACACACGAACTCAACCGACCGCAAGCGCTTGCGTCGCGAGACTGAAATCTGTATGAATATCTAAGCGAAAATAACAGCAGTATCAAGTCAAAGTGAGAGGTAGTATTCTTTCAAGCGACTCTTGAAACTGGTTATAGTCTGAGCAGTGCGAATATCTTCAGGCAAAGCATTTCAGAGCCGTGCTGCTTGTACAGTGAAAGATTTAGAGTATGCAGCAGAAGTATGAGTTGGAGTTTTAAGGTGAAGGGCGTTGATAAATTGTCTTTATTAACAGACAATCAGCTGAATCGACCCAATATCCTAATCAAACTGGAAACATCTCGCTTATTCACGTGCATTTGGGTGGATCTAGAGGTGATAGTAAAATAAATTTAATATGGTGATGCTACGACAACAAATATAATTAACCCTATTATATAATCAAAGTGCTCAATGAACGTCTCTCAATATACGAAACCTTATTGATCCCGAGGACATAAGACAGGGACAAAGTAATTTAATTATAACACATCAAAGACATGCCTTTTGGGAGGAAGTTACTATAGATACTTGTACCACAGATAATAGAATATATGCTATAGAGATATTCAACTGTCATACATTGAAATGAGCCTACTTTCTTGGTTACTCCTTGGACACGCTCATACAAAATCATCGTTCCATCCATCCATCCTCCATCTGGCGAAAACATGAGAAGTTGTGTTACTAAATTTATAAACTTTTTGAGTATAATATAGCACTAAGGCAACTTGTTGTGTGTAGAATGGCCGGCTTTTGAAGGCTGCTCGTCTTAATAATCTGACAGTGTTGGTCACCTTCATTTTATACCAGTGCCGCTAGATCTAGGACCATGACTTACAGCACTTGGTTCCGAAGCTTAACTGAGGATGCAACTAGGAAATCGCGTGTGGACGAATAAGTCCCATATTTACCCTTTAGGTATGGAATCCTAATAAGAAACTCGCAAATATTGAAAATATTTCCAAGTATTCTCATAAAATTATAAAAACAAATCAATATACTGTCAAAAGTATACGAAACACCCGTCCTTTTAAATCCTTTGTTTCTCAAAAACCCACTGGCCCGTACAAATTTTAATGAGGCACTAGTATGCTCCGCAATAATTATTATCTGGCAAAATGTGGAAAAATCTGAAAATATCTGGAAAAACTGGATACCGTCGGAATTTGCACTGTGTCGGTTTTTCACTTTGATCTTTTTTGATAGTGCTGGGGTATAGGATGGTTTTTGAATGAGATTTTTATTGAAGTGGGCAATGTTGAAATACCTTCCAAAGCTATTTTCATACAAACGACGCTAAGTGCTAGGGTTGCTACGAAATAAAAACCGCGTATGTTTTTTCGTGTTTCATGTTTTTTACACCATGTATCAAACAACGAACATCGTTCTCCTAATTTACGTTTGCTGTCCGTCACTCAGAATCGGTTACATTTATGAGCCCATGACCAAATGGCTGAATGTTTTCTCGCACAGAGGATCAGCATTGCCATCAACGTAGCAATGCTGCCAGCCTTTTGGGCACATTGCCGCGATGTAACGATTTGCAGGGACTGCATAACTTGTAATATTAGTTTCTTTTGTTTAGATTTTTAGTTTTAACATAATTATTTAAACAATTCTAATGATCAAATCGCAAAAAGGGAGATAGGTTTCAGGAGTACCGGAACCGTAAAACCTTACAAATTTGCTCGCTTTTTTGCTTATTTTTAACATTGCTCAAAAACTATGGACTTGATTTTAAAATTTAATATACAGTTAGTTATGGCTGATATTAAGGAATAATTCTTTTAAACTTAAATAAGATTATCTTACATTTGAAGCATCAGAAAATACGGTTAAAGAGGTGGGCAACTTTATCTGCAATTCCTCACAACTTTGCCCACCCTCAAAATCTCAGCGACTATCAAAGCTATTGCTTTGAAAATAAAATATGTAACGAATAATGGTGCAATGATGTAAACCATCTCGAGAACAAACGAAAACGTATTTGTTCTTTTTTTTTTTATTGAAGTGGGCAATGTTGAAATACCTTCCAAAGCTATTTTCATACAAACGACGCTAAGTGCTAGGGTTGCTACGAAATAAAAACCGCGTATGTTTTTTCGTACAAATTAGTTTTATATTATTATGCCAAGTGGCATGATTGTATCTACACAGGTAATAAGGTATTAACAATAATATACGTTTTCGAACTTCTTAACCTTTGGATAATTAGAGATCACTTTTTCGTAATCGACAAGCCTGTATGACGAGAGTGATGAGCGTAGAAGAAGCGAGGGAATTTTGTAAGGATCGTAGCAAATGGAAATCGGATCGGATCGGATTTTGATGAAATTTGGTATGAATATAGTTGAAGACCCTGGGTCAAACATAGGCTAATAAAAGCTAGTGTCAAATATAAGGCTCCAGACCATATCGGGGGCCCTATTTTTGAATTGTATTAAATGTTTCGTTACTGAACAAAAATTATTCGACACGCCAATTTTGCTTGAGTCACTCTTTTTAATAATAAAACTCCCTCTGTGTACCAGTATGCGGTCGCCATTCGAGAACCTTTCTGCCCCATCGGCCATCGATTTTCCGTGCTATGTGCCCCGCCCACTGCCACTTCAAAGAACTAATCCGCTGGGCTATGTCGGTGACTTTTGTTCACCACCACATCCACCGACCAGATGGTCAGATGACCTGAAAAAGGTCGCAGGCAAACGCTGGATGCAGACTGCTGCCAACCGATAATTTTGGAAATCATTAAGAGAGGCCTATGTCCAGCAGTGGACTGACTGCGGCTGAAATGATGATGATTTGTTTCTGCAATATCCTTGTCAAACTGGAAATAAAAAGGTATGCTTTCCATGGAAATCGAACCCGCGACCACTGACTGACACCTTAATCACTAAACCACAATAACAGTCATTACATAAAGTTTTTTTTTATACGACTAAGTAGGCAAACAGGCGTACGGCCCACATGATGGTAAGTGGTTACCGTAGCCTATGAACGCCTGCAACACCGGTTATGTCACGAGGGCGTTGCCGCCCCTGAAGGAATTTTTTCACGCCCTTTTTGAAGGCTCCCATGTTATAGTCACTAGGGAAAACCATGGCATGTTCATTCCATAATCGCAGTGTACGAGGGAGGAAATAAAAATTAAAGTGATTATTATTCCACATTGTAACTTACGTTTCGAATAAAAAATTACCCTAAATCTGTCCCCGATAACAACAAAAAAAGTATAATTTCTAAATTTGCATATTTTGCATAAAGCTCTCCAGAACAATGACATCGTTCAATTTCGCTCAAACTTTTAATTACTGAGCGAAATTAATTTGGGATTAAGTTTGCTGTACCAATTTATGTTTCGATCTTGTCGGATGATTTTCGATTTAAAATTCAATTGATGTTTATAGATAGTAAATGGATGTTTGATTGAAAAGTTCAATTATTGTTTGTTACTATCTTTTAAACGAAACTCTTGTAAGAAAAATAAGTTTAATTTTAATTAGCGTTTACTAATGACCAGGGGCCTTACTATTACCTTTAATAGCAGGGCAAAAACCAGTAAGTGAACGAGATGGCGCAATACAAGATGTAAGGCGATATCTCGTTTACTCACTCGTTTCTGCCCTGCTATTAGAGTTGATGGTAAGGGCCTTGGAGGCCATGTGTTCGATTACCATGGTAAGCATACTTTGCCTAGTTGTTTCCGGTTTGGTATTGACAGGACATTGCAAGCTTGAATCACCTGATTGTTTGATATTATCGATGACTCCCTGCTTCGAAAGGCACATTAAGCGATTGGTCTCCGCTGCTATTTGGTGGTCGATAAAGGAATCACCTCTGGGACCTAAAGGCAGTTCTAAATAACTTTGACACTAGGGTTTACAGGGTCGATTGCCCATGAAACCCACTTGATATGAATAAATGAAGGTGGCAGGCGGGGACTACGGGTTTCAAATTGCTAACAGACCTCCCTTGCTTTCTCCACGCTCATCACTCTCATCATACACGCTCGTCGATTACGGGTACTTCTAAAATATCCCTTTTTCAAGATATTCACTGTTTGGTATCGGCATGCTTTGCGAGGTTAACCCTTATCGACTTTTCCTGTCAACTCCGCTTAAAAGATATATTATAAAAATATAATATTATAAAAAACACAAAGTCTTTACTTACTTACAAAAAATTATTTTCGCATTTATTAGCTTTTACCCGCGACTTATAACTAACTCATCTTGAAATCGTACGTAAAATGTTTTTTTTTTTATGCGATGAAAAGTGATCTGAGTAAAAAGAAAGAATACCTTTTATTCTTAGTACATCTTCTATCCGATGTATGTGTATGTATTACTCGTAAATTATTTCTTTATTTATATTCAGTAGATAAAGCATGTAGAGTTAACAAAAAAATAATTAAACTTTTTTTAGCATAAGCAACATGAATTCCAATACTATATTTTCACATTGAATTATCTAATAAAATATTCAACAAAGGTGAAATGCCTTTAAAAATAACATCCTATTGATAAATGCGTGACATATTTCATAGCAATTCCTTATATTTGGGCCAGTGACAGTGACATATTGGGCGCTATATGTTTCGGCAACGCGTATGTTTTTATTCACTTATCGAATGAAGGCTGTTATTGATATAAGCTTTATAATGTTTCGACAAAAAATGTTACTCCTCCTTACGTTTTCACCGTCATGTATGTATTTATTTTTTGTTCCTAAATTAAACATTCCCGAGAATCAGTCTAGAATATATAATCATCATCATTTCATGTGAGAGTTGTTTGAAACCTCCTCTCGGCCTCTGACGTAATGTCTAAGTATAATTATATATAGAAATGCAGGTGAGAGACGACCTTATTTATTTCACATATATGTGTATTTATTTAACACTTTGATGCACATAGTACAATAAGACATATATATGTAATATAAACAGTTTGTTTACAAAAGGTGGCCCGGCCCTATTGTTTTAGCAATCTCTTCCAGACAATCTTAGAGCAATTTGGAATATAAAAGAAATTAGAGATACGGATCTTGTCCAGCAGTGACACATATAAGGCTATCAGCATCTTCGTCCAAGTGTTTTCCTTGTTGCGTCGTCAGGTTACGCTTCGGAGCCTAGGGTACGCTGTAAGTCATGGTCTTAGGTTTGGCGACACTGGTTATTATAATGGAGCCACTGCCGTCTTACCTCCGTAACCCTTTTTACTGGAAACCAGATCAAGAGGAACATGAGACGAGGTGTGTTAGTGGCCAACACTGTCAGATTTTATAGGCTGCTTAAAAGCATCTGATACAGCCTAACGACTGCCACCTATCGATAACAACCGGGACTAACGGCTCAACGTGCCATCCAAATCACGGATGAGCTCAAGATAGAGAACGCCACTAAATGGTGACCAATCCAATTCGGGTTGAGTCTCGCCGTCGCTTGACACGCGCATTTGATACGAATACGTTCCTCGCGCTCGGCTATCGAACTCTTCGTATGTATATGTATACCTTTCTCTAAACTAAACATTACTGAGAATCAGTATGGTATATGAAGAAATGCAGATGAGGGGATGACTTTGTTCAGCAGTGGGACACCTAAGCACAACTTGGAATCTCTTTAAAACATCGGCGACCCCGATACCTATTACTACTACACAGATTAGGTCGCGTACGCACACGCGTCAATGTGTATGTTAGTCATAGGATTGGTTATTTGCCGTATCTGCGTCATAGTCGTCGCAGCGGCCGCGCGGTTGAAGCGACATCCTTGCATTATTTGCTCTCGATTTTTACCCTAAATCTGCGCGGCTCGGTGCGGTCGTTTTGTGTGGGAGGTTGTGAGTGGTTCTTCTGTACGTTAGTACTAATAATAATTCTAAGACATAAGGCAATGTAATACATACCTGTGTTGAAGGTTGATATTGAAGCGAACAATATCAATACCTTCCGAGCCATGCTTGTTTTGTTGTTTTATTTCTGGAACAACGATAAAATTATATTAAGTTTTATAATTCTCACAAACTGAAGTGGCTATTATTGCAAACGGCTAGCTGTTAACTGCGGCTCCGCCTGCGCTCAAAAGTAGCCTATGTTTGACTCCAGGTCTTTAACTATATCCTTACCAAATTTCATCAAAATTGGTTCGGTGGTTTTGCCCTAATAGAGTAACAAACATCAATCCATCCACGCATACAAACTTTCGCGTTTATAAGATAAAAAATCTTTCTCGTAGCACTCATTCGTAGCAGTGCTACAACCTCTACGACGTTTCGATACTACGGCGTAGTTTGCTACGTCGTAACCTGTCTAATATTTATCTAGGCATTTATACTAAAATAGGATGATTGTTTTAGTTTTAGATTTATAAAATACTAGTTTTTTCCAGCAGCTCCGCCTGCGTCAAAAAGGAGCCTATGTTTGATCCCGGGTCGTCAACTGTAATCAATCAAATTTAATAAAAATCCGTTCAGTGGTTTGGCTGTGAACGCGTAACAGACAGACAGACAGAAAAACAGATAGACAGACAGATTTATATATATCTATAATATTAGTATGGAAGTATGGATTGTTAGTGGAAAATTGAATTTTTATAATATATTTTACCAAATTTCATCAAAATCCGTTCAGCGGTTTGGCCGTGAAAGCGTAACAGACAGACTGACAGACTTTCGCATTTATAATATTAGTATGGATATGGATATGTTTAAGTGAGGGAACGTGTAAAATAATAACGCATTAATTTGTCTACATACCAAGAAATTTTTATTCTTGAGCGGTTACATGCACGGAAAACAGGGAAATCCAACAAGTATTTTTTATTCAACATATTTAATTGATTCAAGCGTCACTTTGCCACAAAAAAAAATTGGTTGTCTGTAAAGTCGGTTTACGGACGGTAGTTTGAGATGACAACGTCAAACATTACAGTAGTTTAGTACACATGATCATGCGTCTCTCTCGTTCGTGCCGCGCTCTCGCTTGCGGAACGCGACAATGAGCATAACGGGACAATGACGTCATCTTTTTCATGCATGCAGCCCGTAGTATCGAGTTATTAGACGTTGTCACGTCAAAAAAAAAACAAGAGACGCGGGCTTCGCGTCGCAATCAAAATCCAGACTGGCTGCCCGACCGAGCTAAGGCGGATCGCAGCCTGCGTACGCGCATGTATTGTTATAAGGCTGGTTTACACGCGATCCAGTGCTTTCACGGACACACACATATAAAAAAATATTTAAATGTGTGAGTAAATTATTTGCGTGTGTGGGGTGGATTTCGTGTCCGTGAAAGCACTGGATCGTATATAAACCAGTCTTCACGGATATTTCTTTACACACAGTAAAATAAAAATTAAGTATGTTACATGAAATATGAACACAGTATGTATATACAAAAGGCGGCCTTATCGCTCAAGCAATCTCTTCCAGGCAACCTTAGGGTAATACAACGGGTTTGCCGCGACGATGAATTAATATTTTGTCTTTGTCATGGAGCATCTGTTGCATTGTCCATCCTGCTCTGACGAGTGCACCCTCGAGGACCTCATGAGGGGGTCGGACAATGCAAAAAGAGTTGCGGATTTCTGGTGCGATTAAGTTTAAATTTCCCCTTCCCGTCAGACATCGACCCGATGATAAAGAAGAATATTTTGTCTGTCTGTAAAACTTGCGAATGGGAATAATGTATGAAAGGTAAGTGTGAAAGTTGAAAACAAGGTTAGTGTATAAATATACAATATTTTATACTACATTCGCATATATAAAGTAACGGATAACTGTAGTGGGAGCACCCACATGGAGTAAGTTATATTCATCGTATAATTAACCACTTCTAGTAGGAGAATCGATATCCATCATCATCATTCTAGCGTGTATTCCTAGTTGCGTCGTCAGCTTACGCTTCTGAGCCTAGGGTACGCTGTAAGTCATGGTCCTTGATTTGGCGGAACTGATTATTACAATGGAGCAACTGTCGTCTGACCTCCTCAACTCTTTTTACAGGGAAACCAGACCAACAGGAACATGACCCGAGGTGTGTTAGTGGCCAACACTGTCAGAATTTTTTAGGGTGCCCCAAGGCATCTGACACAGCCTAACGACTGCTATCTATCGACAACAACCGGGACCAACGGCTCAACTTGCCTTCCGAAGCACGGAGGAGCTAAAGATTGAAAATGCTACTAATTGGCGACTAATAGCGAGGATCAACAATTGAAATTAAGTGGCTGCTCTTGTTGCATTTCAGAATGAGAGTTAATATATAGATAAATTATCCATACAAATATTATAAATGCGAAAGTCTGTTTGTCTGTCTGTTACGCTTTCACGGCCAAACCGCTGAACGAATTTCGATTAAATTTGGTATGAATATAGTTGAAGATCCGGGGTCAATCAATCAATCAAATAAATATTTGATTGATTGATTGACTGATCAAACATAGGTTACTTTTTGACGCAGGCGGAGCTGCAGGAAACAGCTAGGAAGATATAGTTCTAAACGTCAAGAGATATTTCTGAAAAAGTACTGTTCTTAATTGGGATTTACTTAATATAAAAATTATCATCATATCGAATGGTTTACGTGGTCAATCGACCCTGCATATACCCTTTATAAAACTAGTAATACCATACCAATAGCCAACCTTTATCAAAAAACGCTGTTTAATCTAAAAAGCCTCGGAAACTCTAAGACAGATTTAAAAGTTAAAGTTAACGGAACATAAAAGTCGCACTTAAAAACTTAACAACACTTAAGTTTTCTGAGACGCGAAGGGACACTTGGATTTAGCTTTGAGCTTACGACGTAAAATAAGGTTAATTTTCAGTTTTTTTACTATTTGTACTAGAGACGTCAAGTTAATTTGATTTGTGGAAAAACCCAATTTCATAAAAGGTAGTTTTTTATAAGTTATTTATTTTACATTGTTATGTTTTCTTCAATAGTTTGTGTAAGTAAAAACAATTATACCTCCATAGAGATAACAAAAATAAATGTTGTTGTAAAAGTCCGTCAATTGCTATAAGTATTTGTACTTTTAGACATGGGGAGGCTTGTGACCAGATGTGGGTTATGGAAAGCTGATGATGCTAACGATATAATACACCTATAGGTGGAGGAGCTCGTTAGTCGAGCGCAACCCGCGTAACCGTAGCGAATACGCGTGTCAAACGACGATGTGACGCGACCATTATTGGATTGGTCGCCGATTTAGTAGCAATTTCTATCTTGAGCTCCTCCGTGCTTCGGAAGGCACGTTAAGCCATTGGTTCCGGTTGTTATCGATAGATAGCAGCCGTGAAGCTGTGTCAGATGCCTTAGGGCAGCCTGAAAAATTCTGACAGTGTTGGCCACTAACACGCCTCAGGTCGTGTTCCTGTTGGTCTGGTTTCCCTGTAAAAAGGGTTAAGGAGGTCAGACGGCAGTCGCTCCATTGTAATTACCAGTCCCGCCAAATCTAGGACCATGACTAACAGCGTACCCTAGGCTCCGAAGCGTAAGCTGACGACGCAACTAGGAATACACGCTAGGATGATGATAACACCTATAGCTAATTCTGGTAATCATCAGTGCTACTTATTGCCTTCATATGACCAGCAATTTTATCGATGGGTGTCCAACTTTGCGACTTGAGGATTCATCCATACTTCCATACTATAATATTATAAGTACGAAAGTCTGTTTATCTATCTGTCTGGTACGCTATCACGGTCAAACCGCACGGATTTTGGCATGAAAATAGATGAAGACCAAACAAAGGCTACTTTTTGACACAGGCAGAGCTGCGGGAAACAGCTAGTGGTTCTATAATTTTAATAAACGGCTTCGTTAAAACTATTGCTTCTGTGAAAGGGATGTTTTCTTTGTTCCGAATAAAAAACTATTGTTTGAGCAATAAATTGCACTATTGACCGGGCCTCTAACAATTTGTAAATAAAAAACATCCATTTGTCTTTCCGAGAAAAGTTAGGTCAAATCCATTGTTTCATAAAATAATTCTAGTTTTGAGTCCCAAAGTACTAAACATTTCTTCATACAAGAATGTTTTCTGGTCTTCTGCTTACGCTTCGGAGTTTAGTCGCTGTAAGTCATGGTCCTTGATTTAGCAGCAGTGGTTATTACAATGGAGCGACTGCCGTCTGATCTTTGTGACCCTTTTTAAAGAAACCAGACAGGAACATGAGCTGAGGTGGGTTAGTGGCTAAAACTGTCAGATTTTTAGGCACACAAAACGACTACCACCTAACGATAACAACCGGGACCAACGGCTTAACGTGCCTTCCAAAGCAAGGAGGAGATAGAGATAGAAAATGCTACTAATGGTGACCAATCCAATACGGGTCGCGGAGAGCATTCGCTACCAATTTTTCCACCAAAAGAAGCTGTAAGGGTGGGAATTTCTTAGCCCATAAATCGATGGGCTAAGTAATCGGGCACAATGACTCTAAGAATAGCATTCAGATCTTAGAAAAGTAGTCAGTTTGTCACCATTTATAAATATTAAAATACTTTAAAGTTTTTACTGGAATGTAAAGTTTTAAGAAACGCTGCGGACTTCGTTTCCATGCAATTATTTAAACCTCTCGTAATTTTCAGATTAATTTACAATTGAAACTTCAACTCGCTTCTACGTTTTCGCAAACTGAAATAGTTTCATCAATTTGCCCTGACTGGGGTCGAACCCAGAACTTCCAGACTAGCGGACGCCGATGACCTGATACAACACTTGATTTGTCATACGGAAATAGAGTTGATATAGTTAATTATGTATGGTATGTCAATTTCATAATATTATGAGGGACGGGGTCAAATTTTCATCATACTTTTAATCGAAACTCTTACTTTTAGTCACTTTAGCAGTACAATACAAAAACTCTTTATTGCACAACAAGGATACATTGCTAAATACAAGCAATTACAAGACAAATAACCTTGCGCAAAGGTGCAAAGTACCAAAGTTTTGGCCAAAACTAGACCGCAAAAATCCTTAAAAGTTAACTTTTTATTACATTAAAAAAAAAGAAATTAATCCCTACTCTACAACAAACCAATCCACGAACGTACGAATATTTTTATAAAAAGAAATAACATTTCTCTGGCGATTTCAAGAGAATTCTTCCAGTGGCCGAATCTCTAACTGTGACAAATATTACCTCAGAGTTGGATGATATCTATCCCAATTTTCCGAGATAAACCCCGAAGAACACGAGAGACCGGTTTATGGCTGCAAACATTAATATAAATTCAAGTAGATAACAAAAGAGATGACTTTACTATCACCACAGAAATATTAACAGTACTGACGTTCAGATCGGACTCGAAACCCTCCCGAAATAGAAGCTGAAATGCCGCCTAACGCTGCGACAAATATGACGCAGATATGATAAATAACCAACTCCGAGAGTATCACTAGAATCGTAGTAGTAGTAATAGGTATGGCGCTCGCCGCTGTTGTGTGGAATGTCCAACACTAGAATCGAAGTAATAATAATAGGTATGGCGCTCGCCGCTGTTGTATGGAATGTCCGGGTGTGGTATCACGGAACAAACAATGAAAATAATATAATGAAAGAAGATAAATAATAGTATGAAATGTAAATAAAAAATGTACAAATCTTAGTTGAGACCAATATTTGTATCATTGCTTATGGCTGCATGGCCTTCGGCCTTTTGTATTACCTGATAAGTATGTTTTTAACGTCATAAAACTCGTAAGCTGGGAGACATCTATTAGCCGGAGACCGACCTGACAATGACAATTTCTTAAAATTACAATTTCTTGATGTGTCAAATTCCTAAATTGACAACTTCCAAAAATGATATTTTATCTATTGAGTTAGTTTGTCTGTGAAAGTAAATTATTAGATATTATCACACTATGTTCAGACATTTCAGCACGTAATAATTAGATGTTTATGCAAGCCTCCTCGTATAAAGAGGTCTTGTTATTTTAAAGTCTATCAAGACAATATATGTATTCGATAGATATAATTTTATATAACAGCGTAAGCAAAAAAGTCTGTAAGAACACTTTGATGCAATATTGATGTTATTTAAAATTAAAATATTACACCACAGAACAAAAATTATTACCTACAGAAAATAAGGTACTTAAAAGGCGCCATAAAAGATGAACTGACACAAATGCAACGCGCGCCATACAGGTTTTTATTTCTTTAATCATGAAAAATGTAATAGGTTAACAATTTCGCTGTGAAACTGTGAACTAATTTATGGGCGAATCAATGCACTCACTTTTTATATCGTCAATACAACCATAAAACAAAACTTATTCATAAAGACTCATACATTTAAACGGGCGTCATCGCTAGTTTTCGCGGAAGCGCGCTACGATTATGCGAATGGATCGTTCACGGTTCGTTTTATAAAACCTTATTTATCTTCTGTAGGTAATATTTAGTAAAGATGAGAGAAAACTTAATTCCGTTGTAGAAATCCACGTTTCTCGTAAAACTGTACCATCTTATAAACCATAAAACCGAAATGACTTGTATGACCCCAGGTCAGGAGTTTATTTCTGTTGTTCTTCGAATTTCGTCGCATTATTGATTTTTTTATGGTTACTGATTACACACAGGTGTAGGTTGTTAACTTTTAGTGTGTCTATTAAAAACCAGCTTTTACACGAAAATTCGAATGCATTAAAAGGGCTTTTTCATTTTAGTTCCGAAATTTTAGGTGCTCAATTTCAGTACAATTAGTTATATTCACTTACTTAAGCTTTTGTTTTTTCAGTAAGGACTGGCAAATTTCCTCTCGCTGCTTCACATGTGTTCTTAAAAAAAGAAACAATTTATTTCAGGTAACAATTTGATATATTCAATACATTAAAATATTACAGTCAGGCGTAAGTATGAGAACGTGCCTTTTACTATAAAATGAATATCAATTTTTCCGAAAGTTTTTTTTTTTCATTGCTTGTATTTGACACAATATGTACCTTGTTGTGCAATAGAAAGTATTTTCTCTTGGCAAAAAAACAAGAAATAAATCAAGGAACACGTGTGCCAAGTTTTGTAAGGATCCGTTCAGAAATGCGACCTTTAGCCCGGAACATACATTTTTCCGTACAAAAGCAAAATTGATCAGTCTCACGTTAGTCTCGAAGTGAAGACTTATCTTACGTTCAGTAAATTAATTTATACTTCAAATTCAAATCAGTTCAAAACAAAATAACGAAAGGTGAAATACCTCTCAGGATATTAGGGTTGAGATATTTTGTAAGTAAATAATGGTTGTCAAAATATGTTAGCGGAAAATAATGGCGAATTCGAAGATTCGGTGTCAAGTTGAAGTTAGTAGAGAGCGAAAGTAGAGTTACGTAAAAAGAAAAGTAAATTTTTAAAAGGTCTTGTTTTCAAGCATCTGTCCGATGGCTTGGATACATAGCACACGGGTACGCGAGCCCGACTTACCCGAGCTGCTACTAAGTCAACCCATGTCCATCCGAGTCAGTAGCATCCTAGTACCTCATCCTTTCCCCAAACCCAACCACATCCCACCCTTCCCTAGCTTAAGAAAACTTCCGATGTGCCCAGCGTCGGAAGTAAAACAAGCCGTTGATACTGCGCTAGCCAATCCGCCTGCCAAGCGTGGCGAGTATGGCAACAACTCCTCAATTTGGGGGAGGCCTAAGTCCAGCAGTGGACTGATTGCGGCTGAAACGACGTCAAACAGAAAATTCACTGTTTGGTAATTTTTATGTTTTGTGCGGACAAATAAATTAAATGTAATTTTATTTGTCTGTCTACTTTCTTTGCCATCCTTGACAGATTGCTTTCCGACGTCAAGCCAGCTCTTTTTGGATGCGCCCTTTCTGGAGGCCCCGGAGGAGGCGGCATGGCCTGTATGGCTATGATCTGGCCTTGATGGCTTTAATCACCTGACTGCCTGATAATAATGATGATTCCGTGCCTTGGTTCGGGCTGCAGTTTAGTAGTCGTTAATGGAACTACTAAAAGCCGAAAGGCGGTTCCGAAAAACTCTAACATCAGAATGTATAAGATCTCAAATGACTCCTGTTGAATCTAGGAGTACTGGCTAGTGCTGTCACCAGGCCGAATCAAAAACAAAAGAGAAAACGGCTGCAACATATTTTCTGTAAGCCACGCGCCACCATTTTTGATGTCTTCGTCCAGGATAAATCTATTTACTTTTACAAACAGACAAATCAGAATAATCCCATACGGGTTTAATTTATTTCGTTTGTGACGACCATCAAAAACACATCAAAGTCGCTAAGTGAAAGCTTAACCACGATTGGACTGAGCAAGATTGATTGCCATTCATCAATATTGTGGGCGATTAGCGAGGTATTGATTTGATGTGTGCTCAAACATACAGGAGCCCTATTTTTGAAATGTGTGACATATATATCCAATGAAAATCATTCGATCTCGAACAAATATTATTCGACACACCGATTTTGCATGAGTCACAATTTTCAAAAATAGCACTCCTGATTATTGCCATGTGGGAATTGTTTTCATTAATTTATGTTTATACAATACCCGAATACATTTTATCATTTTCAAAAGTCAACATTTAGTCTTTTTGAAAATTTGCTGTAAGTAATTAATTTTATTGGAGTTATTATTTTTAATATCTTACAGGTAAGATCCATAGATAAGAATTAGTGAAAATTGTTTAGAAAGGCGAATTTGAAATGTGAAGAGTTTTGTATTGTATTTGATAAATACAATACATTGTAAATTGAAGAATGTAACGGCGGACTAATCCCGTGAATAGATAGATATCTAATAAAAATAAACAAAAGAAAACAGATCTTAGTAGTTGTACAAACAACACTAGTTCGTCTAAGCAATGGAGAGCAATTTCAAAGGTGAAAGAATAACTAATCAAATACATAAATATCGTGTGATTATACTACATAGATACTTATACATAAACTAGCAGTTTCCCGCGGCTCTGCCCTAGTCAAAAAGTAGCCTATGTTTGATTCCGGGTCTTGAACTATATCCATGCCAAATTTCATCAAAATCCGTCCAGATGTTTAGCTGTGAAAGCGTAACAGATTCGAGAGACTGACACACAGATACATATAGTATGGATAGTACGAGTAAAGATGGAAATATGGATAAAAATAGATGCAGTGTGCGACAGCCGGCAGTCGTTTGGGTATTGAAACGTCAAAGAAATAAAAACATTTTTACTTACAGCCCGACCAGGAAAATAAAAACCCTGCATTGGCGTCGCTACTGATACGCCTTTATGTGTATGTGTCATGTCAACAACAAAATTGATAATATCATTTAATGAAATAGAAATCAATCCTTCGTTTTCATTCGCATCAAACATGATAACATCTTTTCTATCACTTTTCTCTGATTACTGTATATTATTTTTACCATTTTTATAAATATTTTATATTTGATAATCTCAAAATACACAACGTCCACTCGATTCCGCAACCGTTCTTCTGTCTCTTTTTGGCAGATGACATTGAGATGACGGAATGTTACTTGAATTGCCAGTAAAAGAAATTAGTTCTAATATTTTTTTCGCAATATGGCCAAAGCTCCTATTTTCCTGGTCGGGCTATAATACATTGATTGTAAGTATTTCACTTTTTACTCTTTAACAGTACGAAACCAAACTTGGAAATCGTAAACAAAAACATCATTAGTTGTCAGGAGTCTCGGTCAGGGCCGGACTGAGGAAGATTGATTGCACGTCATCAATTTTGTGAGTGATTAGTGTTGTGTTTGCAACGCAGACTTTTCTTTTGGTCATAAAATTGAAATAATTAATTTAAAATTTAATTGAATAAAGGATGGCTTTCATATCAATTTTTAAGATGTGAAGTATATTTTGATTGTTAATAAATAAATAAATTAAATTGAAGTAGTTTGATTGAATTTGGAAAATATATCATCTCGGTCACTGACAAAGTCCAGTGGATTCGTTGGTGGTTCAGTGGTGGTCAGAAAGTTTCTTAAATATAGATAATAATATTTATCGGCAAATTCAGCGTTACTATGATGCAACCATTTATTAATAATATATGGTAAAATGAAGGATCTAATCCCAATATTCTATTCAAAAATTCTATCGCAAATTTTGAAACGTAAAGATCACCATTTTTCAAGAAGAAAATTCTGTTTAAAAAGGTGATATTTGGAGTAAATTAAAAAAAAAAAATTATGTCGCAAAAATATCTGGAATACGTGGAGCTGAATTTCGAAAATTTTCCAGATGGCGTTTGGATGGAATTAAAAATTGTAACATCCCTCTTTTCCACTCGAGAGGTTAAAAATGAAATCTATCAGCCAGTGCTGCTATGTCGTGTTATTTCATTAGCAGATAGCAACGCGTAAATCTATCAGGCTGTCGGCGTCAGTTTGCGCGCCAACGAACCGGTATAACCCAGTTCTATCCGGTTCGAACCGGTTTATAAATTTTGCAAAACTGGTATAGCTGATATTTACACTTAGTACATAATGGTATAATCCTCCATACTTTTATTTACATTATAGTCTGTCTGTTTGTCTTTCCGTCTGTCTGTCTCTATTACACGGCCAAACCATTAAATGGATTTTGATGAAATTTGGGATGAATATAGTTTAAGACCCGGGGTCAAATATATGCTACTTTTTGTCGCAGGCAGAGCTGCGGGAAATAGCTAGTTTTTAATAAACTTTCAAAAAGTTTGGAATGTAAATGAAAATGCATGAGAAATGACTTTGTGTATGTGACTGTGCATGTGCGAAGTATGATAATCAAACAACGTAGATATAAATCTAATCTCTAATTGCTGTTATTTTCTACTAACAAGATACCTAAGTACACGTGAAGCCAGTCGTTAACATTATATCTTAGCGTGAACTTTACCAAAGAACAAAAAAAAAAATGACTCTAATACTTGCTTTCACACACATGCACATATCCCTCAGGTATCACTCAAAAAAATTAATAATTCGCGCGTACTTTTTTTCTTTTTTTTAATACACACCCATCCAAACGGAACTGATATGAATCTCAGCTCAGTCCGTGTCGCAGATGCTTTTATCGCAATGAGTTTGGATCACAAAGCAATTTTTATCTTAAATCTATGTGTATAGATGTCACATTTGAATGAACCCATACGTTTGATGTTTGATTGGTTTTGAAAAGAGATTTTTAATAAAAGGGTTTTTAGAAAAATAATTTCACTTTTGAAATATATCGCTTTTAGTTTTTGCACAATAACTATTCTGTTCCCGTTGGGCTTAAACACGCATTTGAAGCTGTAGGTTAAAGCTAGTTTCCTACTTAAATGTACTTAAGAAGAAATACTGGATTCCAGTTGTGGAATTTTGGCAGGAAGTTGTGAAGAGATCGGCGCTGTATTTTATTTTCAAATTTTTTTTTTTAGTTTTTGTGCATAATATTGATGGATTCGCGAAGTGTTCGATAACAAGCTTGAGTGTTGGGAAGTGATACAGTGTATGATTTATGTGATTTTTCATGCTTGTTGCCAAAAGCTCCTAGTAATCGCTAAGTGCAGTTTTTCTACCACTGCACTTAGCCTGATTTTTCTGACTAGACTTGACTACCGACTAGACTTTTAGACTTGACTAGGACTTGACGAAACCACACTGTAGAAAGAAGATAGAAAAATTAAGAAGGGCTATAAAGGACTTGTATCCATGGCCGTAAAACCGATTACTAAAAAAAATGGATTCCAGTTACATAACTATGAGGGAGTATTCTTGGAAATACGTCAAGCCTTCGGGTCATTTGGTTTAAGTTAGTGTTGCCAGTGGCAGATATTCAAATATAACATAAGACAATCCATACTAATATTATAAATGCGAAAGTCTGTCTGTCTGTTACGTATTCACGGCCAAACCGCTGAACGGATTTTGATGAAATTTGGTATTAATATAGTTGAAGACCCGGGGTCAAACATAGGCTACTTTTTGACGCAGGCGGAGCTGCGGGAAACAGCGAGTACTTTATAAAGTCACCATATTACACAAAAATTTAAATAATACTCCTGTCCTATTTGTCAAAGAAAAATTCGTGATAATTGTTGATCGAATAATCGACTGTCGGTCGAAAAAGGAAAAATAAAACACAATGATGTCGTGTGAGTATAACTAACCAATTTAGTAATGTATTTCAATATTACTAACATTTACTTTAGTAGCCAGTTAGCAGTAAGAAACTGTTCTCACATCTTAAGATAACACCCAAGGTCGAGTATCAAAGGAAGGAAAACTAGCAAGGGCCCTCGAAAAACTTTACCCAATCAAGTTTGTTTCTGATCTGGCACTTTCCATGATTAATCCCTTTTAGTAGTTACGAACTAAGAGAGGAAGTTGGTAAAATTTCTAAGTAATTTGTGGTCATTTGGGCTTAGTTGCCCAAAGACCGACGTAGGTTGTGTGGGTGATATCTTTGACTCTATGAAGTATCAATATTTTTTTAAAGTAGGTTATAATTATTATAGTATATATTTTATTATATACATATATAGTTATTAGATAATTAATGTTGTGTTTTGTTATTGCGATTGTTTTAATGCCCTTTGTTAATTTATTTATAAAAAAACTTCATGTACCATATGTACACATAAACAAAAGGCAGATATTGTTATTTATTTAATTTATATATTTCAAACACTTTACCTATCTGCGACCATGAACGCTGTTATGTGTTTAAAAAGTTAGGTGTAAAATAAATAAGTTATAAACGCGATAAAAAGCGTATTCAATTGTTTACACAAGGTTCATACATTAAAATTGAGGTCATTTTTTAATATACTCAACTATACACAGGATGATCCTGATCCGATTATATTTTAAAATAACTAATCTATTGGAAATTTCATCTATTGATATAGCCAAAGACGGGTTTGGGCAGGAGCACCACATGATATCAACTTCTCCAAAGGGCCTCTACGCGTTGGATCAATATCCCCGCGCAAGCCTCTCAAAGGACCGGAGCAACCCGTGAATCCTAAGCGGAGATAAATAATCTTTTTATTTGCAAAAAGATCCCGTTTGCATGCCCATCTATAGTTGAAATCATTGGTCATTACATTATTAAATTGCTCAATAAAAAGTGTTAAGCCAAAGCCAAGTTCAGGTGTTTGCCTTTGAACCAGACGTCGAGAGTTCGATTTCCATGGAAACATACTTAGTATAGTTGTTTCCAGTGAACTTTGCAGAATCACTTAATTGTGATAATAATGATGATTCTGTGTTTCGAAAGGTACGCTAGCCGTCGGTCCCTTTTGGGGGTCGTTAAAAGAACTACGTCAGAGGAAGAAAGGCGGTTTCCAAAAACTCTGACACAAGGGTGACAGGGTCGAATAACTATCTGGCTCAGTCGATATGAATGAATTCTTAAAATAAGAGATCGCACCGTAAATTTATCCTAACTTTTCCTCCTCATAGCACTGCCTAATATTCTCATTATTTTTCTATTCAAGCAGTCAGGCTATGGAATACTTTACCACCTAGCGTTCAAGAGTCCCAAACTCTGTCCACATTTAAGAAGCGAGTAAGAGATCATTATTTCTCCTTAAACTCATAAATCGTATTATTTATATATATTAGTAGGTATATTTATTGTATTTATTATTTAGTTAATTATACATATAGTATTATAAAATAGGTTTAGATTGAGCCTATTTTTTTCTTGTACGCCACTTTGCCTAGTTCCTGTCGCGGGTCTGCTGGAAGAAATTTCTTTAGAAATAAGTAGAACCCTTGTACACAGTTTTCCTAATGTTTCCAATGTATATTTACAGCGTGTACATAAAATTAAATATATAAGAGTGAGTTTAAGAGTGCTAATTGCCAATTCGGCATATCGAATCAATAAATCTTACGCCGTTAAAATTTACGGTCGGAACTAAAGTTGTAGTTTGAAAACACTCGCCAACTATTAGGCGCAGATGTGGTTTTGTCACCAACTTTACTAATTACTGAACTTTCCCGTTTTAGGCAGTTGAGGGGCAGGAGCTTAGTTTATACATCAGGATATTTTAATTCAGGTAATCAAAAATTAATCATAATGTTTCTAGGTGTTAAAAAGTAATCATATATATCATAATGTTATCCAAGATTTCTCAGAAATGGGAAGTGTTGACCAGCTTTTGTCGTCCAAATCCTAATCAAATAACTACTTTATGGTTTCGGTTAGGTCTGTCGGTACGCTTTCATAGTTAAATCAGTAGATCATTTGTGATGAAATTTAGGATAGAAATGGTTGAAGACCCCGTGAATTATTTTTTTGTTTCGTACCCAGTGGGTAAAATGGGATCTTATTACTAAGACTCCGCTGTCCGTTCGTCCGTCTGTCGTCGATAGTTAGTTGATAAAAAAAAAAAAGAGAGTTTAATCTAAAATGTATCGTGTCTTTTACAAATCACCCTCCTCACAAAACAAGACCATAACGGAGACGTGTATCCGCTAATGTCCACAGGATGCTATTGGGAATACAATACAATATAACTTTATTGCCCACATCTGCATCAGCGATGTGGTTTTCTTTCTAGAAATTGCTGCAAAGTCATCAACTTGATAATCAGCGAACATCGCAGATGCACTACAGAAATGCGGCAAGCCCAACAACATCCTGAAAACGTTATTATATTGGACTTTAAGCGCATCTATTAATTTTTTGTTGTAGGTAACCCACAGACTCCCCGTGTACATATTCTGACAATAGTTTTTAAATAGCGTTATCTTAAAATCTTCGGTACAGCGTGAGAATCTGCGGGCCAACATGTTACCTCTAATTAAAAGCGCCCTGCGCTTCCTCTTAATATCTGCATCATCTTTCAGGCCACCGGTAACAATGTGGCCTAGATATTTAAATTTGGTTACCCAAATAATGTCGGTTCCATTTAAAGTAATTTTGTTGTCATTACTGGGATTTCCACCGGTGGCCCCAAAGACCATGCACACTGTTTTCTTCACATTATAAATGAGGCCATGCTCAGCAGCATATACCTTGCATACCTTCACCTACTCACTCAAACCCCCCAATGTCGGACAGAGCAGCACCATATCATCTGCGTAGGTAATATTATTGATATTTATGCCATCAATCCGGCATCCGACACACATGTTACTCAGTCTTACAATAAGGTCATTTACGTACATATTGAAGAGTGTAGGAGAAGACAACCCGCCCTGCCTTACTCCACTCTCCAACCTATACGGTTCAGAGAGAGCGTCAGCCCATTTAACTACATTGATTTTGTTGGCGTACCAATACTTAAAGACATTAATGACTATGACTGGTCTCCTACGACTTGTATAGTCTTTGACAGTGTGCTTCAATCCCACGATCGCGCTTTCAGTGGATAGTCCTGATCTAAACCCGAACTGTGTGTAAGTATGCATATTTTTGATGAATGGAATTTAGCACACCGTCAAAGACCCTAGCAATAATAGTTGCCAGCGAAAAAGGCCGATAGTTGCTCTTCTCCGAGGTATCACCCGTTCTGTTTTTCACAATGGGCACCACGATCGTCTTTAACATCTCCTGAGGTAAGTAAGAATGACTAACACACATCGTGAAGAACAAAGCAAGCACTGGCATTTGACCGTTTTTTTTATTCCATTCAACACATCTTCATTTGAAATCATTGATAAAATTCCAAGTAATGTTACATCTTAACAACATGTGAAGGCAAATTTAATTCCCCAAATTGCTAGCTACTTGTAATAATTGGACGGTAACACTTGCTAGCCCGAACAAATTTGAATAACGAGTTTCTTCAAAAACTTTCCTCGTTGTCAAATTGTTTGGGAATTGTAAGAAATACCTGAGATATTAAATTTCGTTGTAATTCTGTTGGAAAGGTGAGTTTTTCTTATGGCTCATTAATTTTCCTTCACGGTTTTTTTATTTTTATTTATTTATTTACGTTTGCCTTAGACGTCGAAGCCGTGGGGTTGATTCCCACGAAAAACATACTTTTTGTTTGTTTGTAATTGGCAACTTTATAACTAAAACAGGTTGTTTCCGTTGTTTTGATTAGGACAATGCATGCTGAAATCACCTGATTGTTAAGCCGATGGTCTCGGCTGCCATTTGGTGGTCGTTAAAGGAACCACGTTAGAGGCTGACAATCGATTCTGCAAAACTCTGACACTAGGGTGTACTGAAGATGCAACTGAGTTTATTAATCTATCGGTCTATATGGTCATTGACCCTGTTACCCTGGTGTCAGAGGTTTTTGCGGAACGTTACGTCTCTGACGTGGTTCCTTTAACGACAATCTAATGGCAGCCGGGACCAACGGCTTAGCGTGCCTTCCGAAGCACGAAATCATCATTAATATTAGCCCCGAAAACACGCTGAGATAATGAACAGTTTAAATTTAGCTGGAGTTTCAAAAATCTCAAATCTCAACCTTCCATCACTTAGATGTTTAAGTAACACTCAGTGAACTGCGAAACGCTGTTTATTTTCCATTTCGGCCGACCCGATTTACAAATTGTTTGTTATTACTTTAATCACAGCATCTTTCTTTTTCCTGCTTCTAACCACTCGAACGTCCAGGGAACGTGAGATCCCAAAAAAACAGTCTTGTACTTCCCTTAGTAAAAAGTCCATCTGTAATCGAAATATTGTACTAATGTTTAAGAATTCGATTAAAGATGGCGCGGCGCATGAATAAATCCTTTAATGATCCTTTTCTGTAAAAATAAAAACTCGAGCCATGGCAATACGCGCTATATTTTTTTTTATAATATTAGGCTGTTTACATTCCGAAGAGCTTCTTCCGGTGCTCTGTATTTATAAGGTAAGTTTTTAATTATGATGGTTTATGTTTTTGTAATGTTATATATCAAAATGATCTTGAAAGTTAGATGCAAAAGAAATTGTATATTTTTCAATAAATAAGCTTTTTTTCGTTTGATTCTATATTTGGGACTGTGTGTTCCCATGGGCGTTTGCGAAGTGGTAAACAATAACGCGTTCTATTCACTGTTATTGATTCATTTTGACGTTTATACTGATTTCGAATGAATATTTAGATTGTAATTGTAGTATTTCTTTTTTATTTATTAACAAGGGATGACTTAAAATAGCCAGTAAAAAGGGGCTTTATATCGCCGCCATCTTGGAATTCTTTAGACTCGAAAGACGCGTCAAATATTGTGAGGAGTAGTGTTATTTATCAATTAATTTTGGATACAAGGACTAAGAAAATTTTAACATGATTGGTATCATAATAAAGATAAATAAGTCTAGTTTTATTCAAAATATAAAAAAAGACCTAGTACCTAGATGATTTCATGTAATCACTAAATGAAAAGATTAGGAAGAAGAAAAATTTACAAGTCTTGCGAAGTTTAACATTTTATTGAATATTTAATTCCAAATAAAGTAATTTATTTGATACAATATTTTCATTTGATGTAGCTGTGTGTTTAAAATTAGCAGCTATTGAGTTTTATGTTGAACGGGAGCGGCGACTTAACGCATGGTACCTACCAGTCGCGAGCTCGGACGTTTGAGACTTTCGCGGCCGCGCGCGGTAGTCGTTTGAGAGCTTTATTTCTCGTTGATTGGCTAAATCCTTACTCGCCTTATTGCTATACGGTTTTTATTTGTTTATCTGCGCATTTCAGACAAGGATTACTTTTGAGGATGAGGAAGGAGACTTGTTTGAGCAAGAAAAAAGTTAAATCCTAATGTTAGGATACGTTTCTTAAGTTTACGTAAATTTAAATTTATTTTGTCCCTTTCTCTTCTACATATATTTAACGTAAAAGAATGAGACCACCAATAAATAAATAAAATAAATCAACATTTTTTATTGAAGATCCACAATAAAATATGAAAATAAAATAAAAATTAGAGGAAGACCAATCCAATTTAAAGCCACGCTCTCCATCGTTTAACAAGTATGGTCCTAGAAAACCAAGGTCCAAAAGACATACAATAATAATTGTATAAATTAAGCTAAGCTGAACATGTTCCGAAATTTCTCAGTACAAGTTTTGCAATTAAAACGTGTAGCATTTTGTGGCACGATGCGTTTCGTGACTTCACAGGGACGAGTGACATTGTTGTTTAGAACAAAATTATCTCATTACAATTTATCTGGTTGTAGTCACTTAGCCAGCTAAATAAATATTTGAAAGTAAATTATAAAGCAAAGCGTCAAATAGATACATCAAAGAAGGTTGCCTGAAAGAGATTACCTATATTAACGATTACATACATACATACATACCATCACGCCTTTTTCCTGCAGGGGTAGGCAGAGACTACGGATTTCCATTTGCTACGATCCTTACAGACTTCCCTCGCTTCTTCTACGCTCATCACTCTCGTCATACACGCTCGTCGATTACGGGTACTCCTGACATCTCCCTTTTTTAATATGTCTGCGATTTGGTCAAAGTAGGCCGAGGCCGGCCCTTACCGACTTTTCCTGTCACCTTTGATTTATAAATACCTTTCGTAAGTCTCCTTTCATCCATCCTTTCTACATGCCCAAACCATCTTAACATGCCTTTTTCTATTTTTGTCACTACATCCTCATTCACACCACACCTTTTCCTTATCTCACTATTTCTAATTTTATCACTCAGACGTACTCCACATATACTCCGTAAAGCTCTCATTTCAACTGCATTCACTCTGCTTTCATTATTTTCCTGCCAGACCCAACTTTCACTACCATACATAAGAGTTGGCATTAACACTGCTCTATGAACAGCCAGACGTGCATTTTTAGATACAACTCTACTGCTCATAAAGGAATGCAATGCACCATTTATCCGATTACCCGCAGCCACTCTTTTTTTAATATCACCTACATGCTTTCCATTTCTCATAAACATACAACCCAAATACACAAATTCATTCACTTGTTCAACACTCTTTCCATTTATACTTACATTGCAAACTGTTCTACTTTCATCTCTTTCAAACACCATTACTTTCGTTTTACTTACATTTATCTTCATACCTTTACCTACAAGAGCATCATTCATAATCGTTATCATCTTTTGCAATTCTTGCTCCTACTGCGCAAGTATTAATTGATCATCGGCATAAAGAAGACAATTGACGTTTAACCCATTCATTTTTAAACCCCATTCCGAATCTTTCAGATCTTTCAGACAGCTGTCCATGAATAGGTTAAACAGCCATGGTGACGCTACACATCCCTGTCTACCACCTTTTTCGATATTAAACCAGTCTGTATAGCTTCCATTTATTCTGACACAGGCGCTGGAATCCTTGTTAAGAGATTTCATCGCCTGTATCAGTTGGCTGTTCACCCCATACAAAGACAGCGTAGACCATAATTCATTCCTGTCCACTCTATCATAGGCCTTTTCCAGATCCACGAAAGCACAAAATACTTTTTGGCCTTTAGCCAAATATTTCTCGATTATGTTTCGCAAGGAAAATACCTGGTCCGTACATGCCAACCCCTTTTTAAATCCCGCCTGTACATCCCAGATCTTATTTTCCGTCTCTTTCACAATCCTTTCATTCAATATCTTTGCATACAGTTTGCCGACCACGCTGAGAAGACTAATGCCTCGATAGTTTTTACACTCCTGCTGTGACCCTTTTCCTTTATAAAGTGGTACTATAACGGCTAACCAATCTGTTGGAACAACACTTTCCTTCAAGCACCGATTGAAGAGGTGACACAGCTGAGTGGCCACGATGCCCTGTCCAGTCTTCAGCATTTCGACAGTAATTCTGTCATAGCCCGGAGACTTTCCCATATTCATCTTATTCAATCCATCCACAACTTCGTCTATCATTATGTCATCCTCACATTGTTCTATATCCGAAGGTTGTCTGTCATTCTCTTCGCGTCTTTCTCGATTTTCATCTCTTTCAAACAAACCTTCAAAATATTCCTTCCATCCGTTCAAAATGCACTGCACACACCTTTCAGTATATCTCCATTCTTATCTCTATCTAACATTATTGAGCTGAGTAGTTGACATTTTTCCTCTAACCCTTTTAACCGAATTCCAAAAATACTTTATATTACTTCGGAAATCCCGGGTCAGCCTTTCAACAAAATCATCTTTCTGTTTATCTTTCTTGTTCTTAACAATTTCTTTTACACTGACATTCATCTTCTTGTATTCCAATTTGGCTAAATTCACTTCCACTTCCGTCGCTTTCTTCTTCTTAAAGTCTGCTTTGACAGCTAAAAGATCCTTCCACGCTTTTCTTTTTGAATCAACCATTTCTTGAACCTCTCGATCCCACCATACATTCTTCGTACCAATGTCTTTCTTTCTCTTCGATACTCTGCATACTTCTATTGCAGCAGCGATTATACCTTCTTTTATAATTTTCCATATATTCTCAATTTTACTTTTACTCTCTATACTTTCAAACTTACTTACCAACAATTTTTTGTACTCTTCTTGCGCTTTATTATCTTCCAGTTTTTCTACTTTTATCCTTTTCAAATTATTAGAAGGTTCCTTATTGTAATGCCGCCATGATTTGAAAAACCCCTTTACCCTACAAATAACTAAGTGGTGGTCTGTACTTATACCCGCACCCCGGTAAGCTCTCGTATCTATCACATATTTCCTCAATCTTTCATCAATAATCACATAATCGATCATACTCTTTACTTTGTCGTTTTCCCATGTAAAAATATGTATTTCTTTATGCTTAAATAAAGTATTTGTAACACAAAGATTGTTTTCCAGACATATCTCAAGCAAATTCGTACCATTTTCATTCTCTTTTCCCTTGACTCCAAATGCTCCTAATACGTTTCCGTATCCATCACGTTTCACGCCTACTCATCCATTAAAATCACCTAGTAACACTATTCTCTCGTTACTCTTACAATCCCGTAGTACATCTCTTACACTATCCCAAAATTCCTCTCTTTCTTTTTTATTCATTTTACTATTTTCTTCCGACGGAGCATATACTCCTAATACAAATACCCGTATCATTCCTACTTTCATTTTAACCCAAACAAGTCTTGGGCTTACGCACTCGTATTCACTTACACATTTTGCCATTCTTTCAGAAAGGATAAGGCCGACTCCTTGACAGCCTCGGGCAGTCTCCGGTACTCCGGACCAATATGCCGTGTATGAACCACAGTTTGTAGTTCCTGATCCTTTCCTTTTAGTCTCATTCACACATAATACATCAATCTTTCTTTCATTCATCACTTGCAAACTTCATTCATTTTGTCATCCATTCCTCCTCTCACATTCAACGTAGCAAAACGGCTCTCCGTAGCCAGCTTTTCGCCCCCCGCTAGAAATGAGACGTGATGAGTTGCGAACCGCATCGCCGCCATTTAGATTTTTGTTTTTTCTTAAAATCATAGCATTCCCACGAGTGTAGGGGTACACAAACTGTCGCACCCAGCAGAGCCCCCTGTGCCAGGTGAAGGCTAGCCTTTATCTGGGGGCGCCTCACCCCAGGGCAATTGGCACGCTTACGACTAGGCTCGCCCCTAGCCTATTAACGATTAGCTTTGTAATAATTTTGTTTTTATCTAATTCACATAAGTATTTATCACGTTTGTAAATGGTGCAATAAAGTGTCACTTCATTTAAAGAGTGGCAAAGTTGGGCTGGCCACATAGTCAGATAAACAGACTGAAGCAAGTAGCTTTTGGAGTGAAGACCATACGCCCAAAAATATCCTAGAGAAAGATCCCAGATAAAATGAAAATATGACAAAAAAAAAATAGTATTGCCACATTCTACCAGATAGTGGCCACTTCTACTATATTCTTACTGGATGGACAGAATTGTCAAAGTTAACTAACTAACTAACTTTTTTGATAGAAAGACGAAAATAATTTAGAATAAAATAACTTCCAATTTGGATTATTGTCGTCAATATACACAGATAATGAGGATAACAACTTTAAAGCAAATATAATTTGTAGTATAGTCCTCATGAATACATTTACTACTGCTACCAGTGGATTAGGAAAAAAGGAGACTTCTAGGAAAAAGGAGACTTCAGGACAAACAGAAGTTTCGATTTAGTGTATTAATGATTATTGGCGGATTCCAAGATAGTATTTATTTAGATTATTTAGATGACGTTGTACTTAATGGCGTCACGTTTGTGCTATTACTTTATTGTTTATTTCCAATGTTTGTAAAAACTTATAGAATGATTGTTTCGCGTTGCGTTTAACTTTTTATTTTAACTATAGTTCCAACGAATTTTGTAATGGTTCTTTTTATAATAATAACAAGAACCTAAGCTTTCAAAATTATGAATGAATGAACTTCATACACAACATAATTTGGTCCCATGACATTTACCATCCTTTTTGGTTTTACAGAAATAGTCATAGTCATTTTGCTCCTAACGAAACTTTACAAATTACCGCAAAGCCTGGCTCAAGTATTAATTGCAGAAGTTTCGTTGACGAGTTAAAAGCTCCACTTTCTGCTTGTTTATTTTACTTGTTATGACCTAGTTTTGGTGTGACTTGTGTTTTGCTTATCATACTTTCTAAAATATTTTTTCTAGTGACCTGGAAGGGAAAGAAAAATCTGAGAATTGCTAGCCAGGATATTCCGGGAATTTAAACTTAGCGGGCTAGCTAGTTTGGGATTTTCCTTGCTTCAAGTCTTTAAGCCTAATATCTCTACTTTAGCAAAAGCGGGGTAGGAAGTAACCACATGAAATAAGTGGGTGAAAAAGATCTATGGAAACATTTTTTTCTTCATGTTGTGGGCGGAAAACTAGTATAATTCAGATTTTTTATATTTAAATTTTTTTTTAACATTGATCGATAAATCGGTATTAAAGTTTAGAAGTCAAAACGTAACAATTTTATCGAAATAAATTAATATTGATAATGAACTCTTGATATATGAAAATTGACCTCATTTATGTCACACAATGTTCTATATTAAACGAAATCAGATTTATTCATTTATTTCATGACAAAAATATAATAAAATACACTGTTTTATAAATGTGCATAAACTTAACTACGTTTGAGCGCACATCTAAATTTTACACTCGCCATAATTAAAAGTTTGTTTATAGAGTAGAATATTCTCAAACAAAAAACATAATTGCCAACCTGCCAAAAAAGTAAAAACATATCAGCGAATACTTCTCATTTGTAACCGGTTAAAAATTAATACGTAACAAAGTCGACAGGCGCTGAAAGTTTGTTTGCGGCTTGTCATCCAAATGTTGGTTTTACTTGAATATCGCAGTTTGCGAAGACACGAAGAGTTTTCGGGCTTATTTCCGTAGAGATGGGGCGAGTCGATAGCAGACATGTCGGGATTTAATTAAAACTTTAGAGTGAATATGTTCATTCTGAGAAAACGAATTTATAAATGAACTACACAAAATAAGCTGCCTACAATTCCATTTTTTCTATAACTTATCATGTTTTTTAACCATTTACACACAACTCTATCATCAGGGTGTACATGGTCGATTGACAATATTACCTACATGAAATTATGATGATGGAACTATTTACGTCCCACTGCTGGGCAAAGGTCTGCCCCATCTCCCTCCACGTGTCTCTATCCATAGCCAACTTCAACCACCGACTTTGAAAATCCTTTAACTCACCTAATACTTGGATACCTGAAAGTGGAAGCCGAAAAAGGGGCAGCTAGATCCATAAGGGATTGGAGCAATCACACGACGGTCACATGTCACAAGTAGGAAAAAAAAACAATAATAACATACTTATATATGTGAATATTATTTTTTTCATACTTTTGTCCTTATATTTGTTGCATTATGATTTATTTAAGTAATTATAAATAAATAATTCATTTGCAATCGACCATGCTCTAATATCAGAGTATTTTAAGAATGCTTTTCAAAATCAAAGCAACAGATATTCCAGATCAATTATAAATTCACATTACAAGACTTTCAAGCAAAACAAAAAAAAAATTTCGTCAATCGACACTCCGTTTTATGTATAAAGTATTCAAATAAAAAGAGGAAACAACCTGACAATAATAAAATATCTTTTAAGGGGCAATCTGGATTCGTTTTTATTTGACTTTAAAAGTGAAAGACAGTTTTTACTCTCTTTCTGTGTTGTTTTGAAAGTTTGTCTTTTTATCGACTTTGGCAATGTGCAGTTTCTCGATTTTTTTCTTTTTTAGGGTTTCGTACCTCAAAAAGTAAAAAAGGTACGCTTGTAGGATCACATGGTCGACAACCAAGTGATTCTACAAGAGTAAATTTTTTATCTGTCACCATAACCTAACCTATTTTCTTTCATAAAGTCATAGCTTTACCGTTAATTGCTTCTATCACATAGTCAAATATAAGACCATGGCTTATGACCGTTGCCCGGACGGAGGTCATGGATTTAATTCCCATGGGAAGCATATTTTGTTTAAGTGTTAACAGTTTGGTTAGAACTTGCAGACTTGAATCACCTGATGGTCTAATAATAAGGATTTTTGCTTCGGAAGGCACGCTAAGCACTTGGTTCCAGATTTCGGCTGACGTCTGATGGTTGTTAAAGGACTCTGTTGTTTGGAGGATTTTCGATAAACCTCAAAACTCTAACACAAGAGTGTGCAAGGTCGATTGACCATGTAACCCACTCGATATGAATGAACGAGTACCTACAATAAATTAAACTAATAGACGAACACCTTCTACTTCTGTTTGTCTATTAAAAGAACACTGAGAAAAACACTCCGTTATTTGGCTTAAATTTAATTCAGACATACCTATTTAAATCAAAGCTTTTGAAAGACCAATTACAAGCTATATCGCAGTCTTATTTATTACAACAGGTAAAATTGAAACCCTCGTTTCTCTACGAGGTTACCTCTCTATATCACCGCTTTCAATTGTCAATCCCTTTCATTCCTGGATGAGATTGAAATCGTTGAATGTGGAAATTTTTCATGTAACGTATTTTTATTTTAATAAATAAAAATAACTGGAGGGTGCGTTAAACAGTAAAGATAAATGTAGATTTTCTTACTTGATTTTAACGCAACTTTTGTAGTTGTTTCTATCGATGTTTTGTTGTCCCTTTATCATCAGGTAAATGTATAAAAATATATATTTTTTTATACAACTAAGTAGGCAAACAGGCGTACGGCCCACCTGATGGTAAATGGTTACCGTAGCCTATGAACGCCTGCAACACCGGAGATATCGCGAGCGCGTTGCCGACCCTGAATAACAAGAGTTTATATCAAGTGGATTACATTATCAATCGAGTATTTACTTCCTGGTGTTGAGAAATGCTCTTCTGCTTCTATTATGTGACATTTATGCTACAGATCGGGCATAAGCGCCTGCCATTTGGTGGTCGTTAAAGGACTTCAGGGGCCGAAACGCAACTCCGAAGAATCTTTTGATCTTTTCAGTATTGAAAAACACCGCTCCGGAGTCTGTTTCCAGTTCTTGTAACTTCCATTGTGTTTTCATGACTTTTATACAACCACAACTTTGAGAATATTCATCAGTCTTCCTTTAAGGAGAGTTAGTACCTATTGTTTTTGTAAAAAGTTATGTTTTAACTTTTTTGTTTGATGTTTTTGGATACCTGTGATAAAACTTGGTTATGATTATTTCGCAATTTGAATATATGAAAATGAAGACCGAGTCTGTGACCCCATATCCAACAATGTATTTGTATAGAGAGAGAGAGAGAGAGAGAAGGAGAAGTTAGTTTATTCTTTGAAAGTTACTTAACCATTACATATGTATGTATGTATGTAAAATTCTTTATTGTACATAAAAGAAAACAGTTTATACAACATCAACAGAAAAACATATTAAATATTAATGTACAATGGCGGACATAATACTTGATACATTTATTTTTTTATTAAAACTTCATTGTTCCACAAGTTAATAATCAATAATGATTTTTATCAGACATTTATATCTTAGTATAGTGTGTGTATCTAGGTTATGTATGTACGTATGGGTATGTATGTGTTTATATATGTTATAATATACATATTGATATTTGCAATATGTATCTACTATCTTGCTGTTTTACATAATATTCGTTCTCTGTTTGGATTCCTATGCAATGCACCACCGTCTAAGTCTTTTTTTTCCTATCCTAAAGGGAGCCTGGAAGAGATTGCACTAGCGATAAGTCCGCCTATTGTTCATCTTTGTTACAGACAACATATAGCAGGTACGTGTGCACCTTTTGGATTCGCTCAGAAAACTTCTCAATGTGACTTGACTTCATCATTGGTATTTATGTATATATAGGTATATATTTAAAATGAAACAGTATTTGTGTATGTTGTATGTATGTTTACGTAGTGTGTGAACTTAATTAAGCTTCTGATAAAATTTGCTCTATAAGTAATACATTTTTCCCCCTTAACTTTTTTGCGCCAAACTATCTTTCTTTTTCTCCCAATGGTTGACTGGTAGAGAATGCTCTTAGCATTAAGTCCGCCAATTGTTATAAGTATATGTGTATTTTGTGGAAAAATGAAGTTTGAATAAATAAATAAATAAAAATAAACATATCTTTGTATCTATACAATAGGTGCAATAAAGTGTTTTTACTTTTACCTACATAATTACTAATACTAAAAACAAATGCTAAGAGCATTCTTTACCAGTCAACCATTGGGAGAAACAGAACGTTGGTTTAGCGCAAAAAAATAATGGGGAAAAAGTGTATTAAAGAGCAATTAAATATTAGACATTACCTTGATTTTAGATATTTTATTTTTATTTATTTTTTATATCTGTAAAACCAAATGTCTTTTGAATTAATAGTTATAACTTTTCCTTATTAAATAAACTACTATCATACAAAAAAATTCGAGGAAATTTCTATATTTCCCTAACGAACAAAGGCGGCAAGACAAAAGATTATCCGTAAAAATACAAACGCGCCGTCGATTATTCGTACAACATCTGGATTCATAGATTCATTAATTAGCAGGATAACGGCACACGTACCATAGCATCACCCGACGTCGGTTTTAGATTAAAGGCTGTAAAATCTCCAATTCAAATGGCACGACTGAATTCAAATGAACCTATGCCCCTACTATTGGCTTCTGTCTTTGTGAACGTTAGATTTTTTACTTATTTGTCCAAGCGCGTACCTAGTTGCGTTCTCAGCTTGCGAGAGTCTAGGATCCATCGTCAGTGATATTTGATTTGGCGGCACTGATTTTACAATAAAGCAATTGCCGTCTGACCTCCGTAAGCGTCAGGAAATCCAGTCGAACAGGAACATGACCCGAGGCGTATTAGTGTACAATACTGTCAGATATTTTTCAGGCTACCGAAAGTAATTTGACACAGCCTTTCGGCTGCTAACTATCGATAATTAATGGGATGTCGGCTTAATCTACCTTTCAAAGCACGGAGGAACTCGAGATAGAAAATGTCACTAAATGGCGACTAAATGTGAAATAAATTAATCTGAAAAATAGACGCTCAACCAAGTCTGCAGTCTGTGAACATGCTCTAGACAAACCCAACCACTATATGCGTTTTGATAATCCTCAAGTCCTTGCAAAGGAAAACAGATTCATTCCAAGGATGTTACGTGAAGCTATTGAAATTAAAAAACATCCTAATTTCAATAGAGAGGATGGATGGCAGGTACCGCCAGCTTGGGACCCAGTCATTAACTTAATAAAATCGCAAACTCGGAAGCAGACTGCAAGACCCTTAGATACTGTGAGCCAATACTGCGTGAATCGGAATAGTTCCCAATAAAAATTTCAGGCGGTAGTTTTGTAATCATAAGACATCAAAGACAAATGTTAACTTAGTCTGCCTGCGACCATGAACGCTGTAAAGTGTTTGAAACGTCAGGTGTAAATAAATAAGTAATAAACGCGATAAAACCGTATTAAAATAGTTTAATTTTATTAACAATCGCGAAAACATAAGAAAAAATTAATCTGATTCTGATTCTGACCAATCCAATACGGGTCGCGTCATGCCGCCGCGTAACACGCGCATCTGACACGGATACGCGCGTCGCACTCTGCTATCTAGCTCTTCAAATTTCTCACAACGTAAAACAATTACAATAGTAGGGCCGCAGATCCGACCCGAATTACGCTGTGGAGTAGAATTTTAAATGAGAACTCCGCACGAATCGTCTGAACGTCTTGCCTGGAGATTTATTTCGGTTTTTGCATTAACCACTCGTTGGTTAGTCCAAATGTTAGAATGTATTGGTCGTTGACATCATCATCAACCACAGAGCAAAGGATTTATGACTTGGGCAGAACTGTATTCGAAAATCTTCGTAGAGAGACTACTACATGAATGCCCAAAAAAGGTGTTTTTTTTGAGTATTTGTATATTTGTATTTGTAAGTCTTGAACAGCTTATGAGATGTGAGGAGATGACGTCATCATACAAAAAAATGGCGGATTGAATCCATACTTCCATACTAATATTATAAATGCGAAAGTCTGTCTGTCTGTCTGTTACGCTTTCAAGGCCAAACCGCTGAACGGATTTCGATGAAATTTGGTATGAATATAGTTGAAGACCCGGGGTCAAACATAGGCTATTTTTTAACGCAGGCGGAGCTGCGGGAAACAGCTAGTAAGCTATAAATGTCTAATTTTTTGCCGAAAATCACACCGCTAAACAAAAACCTTAGAAAGTATGAAAGATGCCAGTAGCAGTCTCTCCATTGATATTAACAATACTGCCAAATCTTGAATCATGATTAAAGCGTACCCTGAGCTCTGAAATCAAACTGAGAACTTTATTTGAAAACGCTCAAATGAAAAGACCAAAAAAGTAATGAAACAAAGAACACTAAACAACTACTAAGGAATTTCCTGAAATTATTTCAACGGCCACTTTCCCCATTAACAGGAAATTTATCGCCAGAAATCTGGTTTTCAAGTGGAACACGTACGTAGCTTTGGGACAAATTTTCTGGGTTTTGCAGATTTACAGACAGACCAAACATTAAACCAAGTCTTTGTTTATTTATATTAAATCGTGCGCAATTGGCTTCTCGTATTTTAAATGTATTACAGTCCATGGATTTATGAATGGCTTTCCACAATTTCAGATTGATTGCATTTTATTTACAACTTTAAATAGTAAGTACCCGAATTTTATATTAGGTTTTAGGTTCCTGTCACAAATTTAATAAAATTTGTAATACATTTTGCCCAAAGATGCCCCCCCCCCCCCCCCCAATTGACACTCGACATGTATACTCTGCAAACTATACTTAGCACAAAAACTAATTATTATTTATTAAAATACGACATATTTCTAAGAACAAACCTCCATAAAATATAAGCGCGAAAATTCAACTCAATCAATCGAATTAAAGTGTTCCCATGCAAACGCCAAATAAAGGCCCAATTTCACGGAAATAAACTTAAATATAAACACCATACCTTTTATCTAACACAATCTACGCTCGAGGAAAAGTAGTTTGCATCCCAAACGTTTTCAAGCAGTATTCTATTTATATTATTCTCATAAGTTTTCGAGTGCTAAGCTAAACCAGCTATAAACTTGGAGTTCGATTTTGGAATTCCACGTCTGTGAAAATTTTGTCAATCCGTGTGCGATAGATTTAATGGATTTTAATTAAGAATGCGGTGATAATGTTTGCAGTTTGTAAACTTGAAAATGTCTCGACTTTTATTCTCTTTCTCTCGATTTTTCTTAATGTCAACTGTCAATTAAGTCTGAATGAGTGAATGAATGAATGGACACGTCTGCCGATCAAATGAAACATCCTGAATATGACAATGTATATCGAAAGCTAAGACTTATTTTGCTGCGCCATCTTAGTGATAAATGTATAGCAATAAATTGTCGTATATCATTATATTATACAGATAATTTTCAGTTAATAAGTTCATGATATTTACAAGGCTAGAGTGAATATGCTATTAATGAGCCTAAACTAGCATTGACCCCATCTACATGATCTTAATCATCGTGATCAATTGTCAGCAAATATTTCGAAATTCTAGAACGATGTGACAATTTCAAATTACCACGCGAACGTAAGACGTGGATTTGCAAATGCATTAGCCAAATTCAAAGATAGAGCTCCAAGGAAGTAAAATAAATAAAATCCTCGTGTTTTTATTGCGGCGATAATCTTAAAATTCACGGGGCGTGTGGATTCTTATTGCGTGAATTTGTTTTTTTTTAAACTCTCCTGTTTCTGAGAAATGCTATTATTAGCCGCCAGACTATTCTCTCATGAGAATTTTAGGAGACAGTCGACATTCAAAGCCGTCGATGTAAATAAAATCTGGCAAGACCTTACTGTACTTGGGAACTAATATTTTGAATTAATATTCCCATGTCTCTACTTATAGGAGCTCCCTAGTAAAATTATCCGCGTTTAACATTGTATTTTTAGCTTAACACAAAAACCGACAGTAAAATAACTTTAATACTTACTTTATATACTCATAACCGTCTTTGGCGTTTCTTTTAGAAGATATCTTCTTTAAATTTTACAATGTTGAAGGCACTTCTTTAACTTTTGTTTGCGATTTTATATGAATCGTTACTTTGTTATTTTCTTAAAAAGATGGCTTTTTAAAAGTATTCCGTGTTTTAATATTTTCCCTTTTAAGTCAACTTTCAACTTCGTTTTCTTGGTCTTTTGTAATATAAAATCTCTGTTTTTGGTGAGCTAATTAACTGCTAAATGAATTAGTATCTAGTCTATCATACAAAAATTATAATCACGTATGTTTCTTATATGGATAGGAATTGACTACGGATTTACACTTGTTACAATCCTTGCAAACTGACTAACAGACAATGATTTAGCATTAAGTCCACCCATTGTATCATTTAAGGTAATAAATTTTGAAATAAATACAGACCTCCCTCGCTTCCTTTGAGCTCATCAATCTCGTCATACACGCTCGTCGAATACCGGTACTCCTAACATCTTCCATTATCAAGATGTCTGCGATTTGGTAGCAGTAGGTTCTCCGAGGGAGACTTTTATCTCTTTATCAGCCCAGGGTACGTCCTAGATTGGCAGTACTGGTTATTACATTGGTGAGACTGCCGTCTGACCTCCGTAACCCTTTTTTTAGTAGAGAAACCAGACCAATAGGATCATGGTGTTCTTTAACGGCCACTAAATGGCAGTCGGGACCAACGGCTTAACGTGCCTTCCGAAGCACGGAATGATCTTTATTATCAGACAATTAGGTGATTCAAGCCTGCAATGTCCTAACCAAACTGGAAACAACTAAACAAAGTATGCTTCCTGTGGGAATCGAACCCACGACCTCTGGGTTAAAGGCAGACACCTTAATCACTGGGACATAGAGGCCTACACGAAATAATTATGTCCCGAGAAACTTTTAATTTTAGGCAATAATGAGGGAGTTCGTGCCAGATGGATCGACAGTGTGCGGAAGGTTGCAGGAGGCAGCGTCTACAGAGCGGTTCAAAGTTTAGAGGATCGCATAGCTTGGAAACTTGTATGTAATCACGATCCACAGCAGTGAGGGACCGATGAAGAAGAGAAGACGTTTTATATGTTCTTATTCCGACACAGTCGACACACCTCCTTATATAAGTTTGAAGACCTTTCACCCGAAAAAGAATTGTAATATTTTTTTTATGTTCTTGGCATTTTAAAACAATGATGTCACAAATTAAAAAAAAAACACGTTCTGATTTCAAATAATACATTTGCATAATTTAAAGGAATAAAATTACAAGTAAAGTAACACGGTTCTCATCTCCTTCAAATAAATCATATGCAATCATATTACCTCGGTGAAAGGGTTGAGAATCCTAAATCTCATGCATAAAACATTCGTAATTAATCTTCTCCAGTCACTTTTGGGTTAAGTGAGGGGATTGCCTTAATAATTTAGGAAAGTTTTGACTTTTCATACTTTTGAAGAATCTTCTTGAAAAGGTTACATTTTGAGATGCCTTAGTAGTATCCGATTAGAATATGAAAATATTTTATTTAGAAGAAGGAAGGAAGTGGCAAATTGTCAAGGCACATAGCATGTAGAATTAACAGATATAAATATGGTTTATGGATGACAGGAAGAGGCTGGATGCTTAGTCCTATGGTCTAGCTAGTGGGTAAGGCATATACTTGAAGACATAGAGGTAGTGGATTCAATTTCCATTGGAAGCATATTGGTTGTTTCCAGTTTTGTGATGATATTGTTATTAGTAATCTTCGTTCAATAGTTTAGCACAAACGTTTACATTTTAGTTTCAAAAGACGAAATTTTCTCTAAAAACCCTACTAAATTCAAAGAACTAGGCTTTTCAAAGCTAAAAGGATAATAAATCCACGAGAAAGGTTTGACAGACAACGCAATTTGCCCTCAAACACGGTAGATATCAAAGGTTTCGTCGTGATTGGCCCAATACGTAAAATGGGTACTGTTTCGAAAATGGCAAAGTTCTCATAATGTTCAAATAAGTAGACAGACATACATACGGTAGTGACCTGGAGTAATTCAGTAGGTAACCGTAGCCTATGAGGTACACGAAAAACCAATATAAATAATTCAATTTAAAAATATATAAACAACTAGCTTTTTCCTGCAGCTCCGCCTGCGTCAAACAGTAGGCTATGTTTGACCCCGGGTCTTCAACTATATCCATACCAAATTTCATCAAAATCCGTTCAGCGGTTTGACCGTGAAAGCGTAACAGACAGACAGACAGACAGACAGACAGACAGAAAGACAGGCAGACTTTCCAATTTATAATATTAAGTATGGATATACTTTCTAGAATTTAATACATAAGACTTTAAATTACCACATGATTGCTCACATATTTCTATGTACCTATAACATTTTTTTTTTAATACTTTGACAATGTCGTCCTTAACACTAAAAGCATTTTTTCCAAGTCAACCATACTGAAAAATGTTAAAAATAAATTGTATATAATGAATCGGTAATTTTGAGAATTGGCCATTCCGAGAAGTAGCCATTATGAGAAAATTTTCATAATAATATTCTTTCTCATAGAAAACTAAGTAAATGCTGTATTTAGAGTTAGACATTTTTTTATACAATTAAGTACGCAAACAGGCGTACGGTACACCTGATGGTAAGTGGTTACCGTAGCCTATGAACGCCTACAACACCGAAGATGTCACGAGCGCGTTGCCGACCCTGAAGGAATTTTTTCACGCCCTTTTTAAAGGCTCCCATGTTCGTTCATTCCATAATCGCAGTGTATGAGGGAGGAAATTCCGTTTGAAGCGTACTGTACGCGATAACATGGGATCCAAGGTATGGGGATGAAATGGCTGTTGGTATCATGTCAAACAATTCCTCCGAGCATAGCCCATTATACAAGCGGTAGAACACGCATAAAGAGGCGAAGTCTCTCCTGAGACATTATGATAACTATCCAATTTAGGCATTTTGCGAATTATGCCAAATGCGACTAAACCCTACCAAATATACCGCTGATCGGGGGATATGTTTTTGCTTAGCGATACTCAGTCGGGGCACTCGTTATTTATTTCATCCCAATATTGCTAACACTTGGATGAAATATGGGACTTTTATGGCCGTCAGAAGTAAGAATATTTGGAGAATTTTATCTTCAAGCTGCTTAATGGATTACATTCTAATATTAATGCTATATGGAAATGCTGTAAACGTTTGAATAATAGATTTGCGTTTCCCCCAACCCCTCTCCCAATAAATAAGAATTGAATGTAATATTAATAAAAATAAACTAAATGTTTTTCTTAAAAGTGACTTTTGGCCGACAGGCATCAAATACCGTTTATTTCGTGAACGTCACGTTGCTGTAAGGGTTAGCCCCAAGTTAACTAAGTTGAACAATAATTTGGTTTAATTATGGAAAACAACACTCGTAAATTATATTTTTCTACGTTTAATTGTAAAAATGTCAAAAGATGTATATGTAATGTCCAGCAGCTGTGTAAAATGGTAGATTTGCTAGTATTGCAGGAAACTTGGTTAATGCCCCACGAATTAAATTTTATTAGCACCATAGACGATGAGTTCGGTAGCTACGCTAAATCATCCATGGATACATCGGTAAGTATCATACGCGGTCGGCCGTACGGTGGCCTGGCAATTATGTGGCGTAAATCTGTTTTTACTAAAGTATCCCTTGTTGAATGTAAGTGTGACAGAATAATGTGTGTCGAGGTACAATACAATAACAAATCTTTTCTGGTTTTTTGTGTATATTTGCCGTATGATAATAAGACAGATGATAATTTTATTGAATTTAGTAATTGTTTGGGCACAATTAGTGCTATTATAAGCGATTGTGACTCGGAGGCGGCCTACATACTAGGCGATTACAATGCGAATTTAGGTACGAAGTTTTGGAACGAACTGATAAGTTTTAGTCATGACGAACTATGGACGTGCGTTGACGTCGAGTGTTTAGGTGAGAACTCCGATACCTATTTTTCAATGCGAGGCCACGGGCGACCGCAGGTGGTTAGACCACTGTTTGGCGACGAGCGCGGCTCGACAAACAATATCAAATATACGGGTTGGATAAGACGTTTATTGGTCAGACCACAGGCCACTTATTGTGGAATTAAACATTAATGCTGTGATATCTAAATGTAGTCAGGATTTATATAATCTAGAGTTAAGTAATCATACGAAAGTTTTATGGAATAACAGAAATTCAAATGAAATTAATAAATATCGTAATTTTTGTAGTAATAATTTAAAATTTGTTAGCGATTTGACAGAATGTATAGAATGTAAAAATGGTAAATGTGATAATATTAGCAAGCATAGGCATGAAATTCGGAACCAGTATGACAGAATAATTAATGTATTGCAGAAAGCTGCTTCTAGTTGTCACCATTCTTACACCGATAGGAAGCACAAACGTCATGTACCTGGATGGAACTTTCACGTCAAAGAAAGTCACACAGTTGCTCGATATAATTATAACTGGTGGATAAACTGTGGTAAACCTAAACACGGCTATATATATGAAAAAATGTGTGACTCACGTAAAGAATTTAAAAAGAAATTAAAATGGTGTCAGGCTAATGAAGAAATGATAAAAATTAATATCTTAGCACAAAGTACTAATTTTGGCAAATTTTGGAAAACCACCAAATCTTTCAACCAAAAAGAAGCTATTCCACTTTCTGACATGTATTTCAGACATGTTTGCACAGCATTTTAAAGTCGAACCGAGGCGCATAGAGGGGGTGTGCGGGAGTGAGCCCGTCGTGTCTTCGCACAGGCACTCGGCATCCGCAGTCGTAGAACCTGCGTTGCGGTTCTCGACTGAGGATGCACCTACTGAGAGTAGTAAGGTCTATGACCAAAGGCAAGTCACCGGGACATGATGGTCTCAGTCTTGATCATTTACTTAATGGTAGTGGTGAATTATTTAGATTGTTAGCAAATCTTTTTACCGCGTGCTTGAAATATGCTTATTTACCACCAGCGATGATAAAAACAATCGTAGTACCCATTACCAAGAATGGAACTGGTGACCTGTCAAATGTAAATAATTATAGACCAATCTCCTTAGGTACGGCCTTTAGCAAGGTTTTGGAGAGACTTCTGCAGCCTGAGTTGGCGAAACATCTTCAGATAGATGATGCTCAGTTTGGCTTCCGTGCCGGACTTTCAACGGATTCTGCTATTTTTAGCTTGAAGTATATTGCGAACTATTATGTTGATAGGGATACGTCAGTATACGGATGTTTTCTCGATCTTACTCGTGCCTTCGATTTAGTCAACTATGATAGGCTCTGGATAAAGCTGGAGAAAGCTGATACGCCGACTGAAATAGTGAATCTGTTGAGGTTCTGGTACGGAAGCCAAACTAACTGTGTGAGATGGGGCGGTGCACATTCTAGCGAATATATGCTAGAGTGTGGTGTTCGTCAAGGAGGGTTGACGTCTCCGGACCTGTTTAACTTATATGTTAATGAATTGATAGAGGAACTGAGAAGTGCCAATACTGGGTGCCACATTGGTAACCTGTGTGTTAACAATTTGAGCTATGCGGATGATATGGCACTTCTCAGCCCCTCGATTAATGGTTTGCGGAAATTACTGGCTATATGTGAGAGATATTCAAAGCAACACGGTTTAAAGTACAATATCTTGAAGACAGAGCTATTAGTGTTCCGATCAGGTAAAGGTCCGGCGACGTTTCCGCCTGTATATTTAGATGGTGAGCCGATTCAGGTTGTAACTAAATTCAAGTACTTGGGGCATATACTAACTGACAGTTTGGGAGATGACGCGGACCTAGAGAGGGAGCGCAGGTCTCTTGCCGTAAGATGCAACATGCTAGCTCGCCGCTTTGCGCGGTGTACGAAGGCAGTAAAGGTGACCTTGTTCAGAGCATTTTGTCAATGTTTTTATACATGTCAGCTATGGACAAGGTTTACCAGGAAATCGTGCAACGTGCTTCGTGTGCAGTATAATGATGCATTTCGCATCATAATGAAGCTACCCCGATACTGCAGTGCTAAGGCCATGTTTGCTGATGCAGGAGTACCTGACTTCTTTGCCATTCTGAGAATGAGGACCGCGTCATTTATGGAAAGATTCTGCGATAGTGCCAACAATATTTTGCGAGCAATTGCTGAAGACCGCACCAATCATTTTTTCAAATATTGGTCTAGACTGCATCGGTGTGAGAATGGTAAAATATAAGAACTATATTGGCGTAGGTACGTAAATGTACTTTTAAGATGTTATTTAATTTATATTGTATATTGTAATTTTTATTTATTTTTTCTATGTATGGCCATGGTTCTGAAATAAATGTTTTTATTATTTATTATTATTATTATGTATCTCCGCTTGGGGTTCACGGGTTGCCCCGGTCCTTTGAGAGGCTTGCGCGGGGATATTGATCCAACGCGTAGAGGCCCTTTGGAGAAGTTGATGTCATGTGGTGCTCCTGCCAAAACCCGTCCTCGGCTTTATCAATAGATGACATTTCCATGAACAGGTCAGGGCAGGAGGAGGAACTATTGCTAATGAGTGAAAAGAATAAAATGGGTTATGGTTATGAAGTTTGGATGGTTTTAAACTGGGCTATTGTAATAGAAATCGGACACCTGCCATAATCATGATTACTGACTATTTGTGGCAGGCGGTGACTCGCCACTCAGTGAATGGGCCCCCCAAATAGTCGCCGCGTTTGGCAACAGAGGGGCAACATTGGAATGAGCGGCTAAGGGTGCCGAGAGGTGCGGCTCCGGTTTCGCCATCGCGATATTCCTCGTGAGCGGGTTTCCCCGTTATTACGCCATTACGTGCAATACACTTCCACCCTCGAGCATATAGCTCTTGCGACTCCACTCTGGCCGGCCGGCTAAGGCAAGCCAGAGGTAGAGGTCCTGTCCCTCATCGGCGTCCACTCCGACCTTGGCGAAGGAAGGTCGGAGGCGAGGGACGGAGGCCTCCCCTGGGAGCACTCAGGTCCGCGGTGTCGCCACTCACCAACAGCTCGCCACAAGCTGCCCTGCGTGGACTGACTGCACTGGAAAGGGAACCCAGTGGGCGATGGGGTCGTCACATCCCTACGCCATTTTATTATTATTATCATGTATCTCCGCTTGGGATTCACGGGTTACCCCGGTCCTTTGAGAGGCTTGCGCGGGGATATGGATCCAACACGTAGAGGCCCTTTGGAGAAGTTGATGTCATGTGGTGCTCCTGCCAAAACCCGTTCTCGGCTATATCAATAGTTGACATTTCCATGAACAGGTCTCGGCAGGAGGAGGAACTATTTCTAATAGGTGAAAAGAATAAATGGGTTATGGTGATAAAGTTTGGATGGATTTAAACTGGGCTATTGCAATAGAAATCGGACGCCTGCCATAATCATGATTACTGACTATAAGTGGCAGGCGGTGACTCGCCACTCAGTGAATGGGCCCCCCAAATAGCCGCCGCATTTGGCAACAGAGGGGCAACATTGGGATGAGCGGCTAAGGGTGCCGAGAGGTGCGGCTCCGGTTTCGCCATCGCGAGTTGCCTCGTGAGCGGGTTTCCCCGTTATTACGCCATTACGTGCATTATTATTATTATTATTATTAAATATAGTTTAAGACCCGGGGTCAAACATACATAGGTTATCTTTTAAGACAGGCGGGGCTGCGAGAAACAGCTAGTTAGAAATATAATTAGCAAACTTTCAGGGATGTAAATCACATCACTCACCCGAACCTTTAGTTACGTTTTGCGATGTTAGGTATAATGATAGGTTGTTCGTTTGTAAAAAAAAGTACAATGGCGGACCACTAAAGGCATCTCACAGTCCACCAGCGAGTGACAGGATTAATTGATTTATTTACCAGTGATTGATATAGATAGCTAGATAGATACGCACCAAATATCAGATTTTTAGGATCAGTAAATAAATTTAAAAAAAAAATCATCAGCAGAAAAATAATCAAGTGTTTTTGAAATTTTAAACTGTTTTGATTGATCACATCGCAATAGTTAACGACTTAGGTTACTTTCAACTTATAAATTGCTACGAATCATAAACAATTACAAGGTAATTATAAAATCCTATAGAACTACTGAATGTGATTAGACTTTAAAAAAATTAACACATCCTGGTAATTTTTTTTAGCACCAACACTCAATTATAAATTACTGGCGTTCAAGGCGTACCATTTGCAGAAATCGTCTATTGGAGGAATTTGCAACTAATCAAAATTCTACCTCCTTTTAACTAACAGTAAACAGTTTTTATTGCTGTCTAAATAAATATCTACATGTACGTTATTTACGACAAGCATTATTTCCTGATAACTTATTTCACAAAATCCAGAGTTCATGATTGTCACTTAAGTTCACTACTGAACGCGTGAGATAACTTAACACTATCCGCAAAGAAATAAAAAATAAATCTCGTTTACCTATCTTTTTTAAATAAATTCTGCCATTTAAAAGTCAAAAATACCTACATTCTGTCAATTTCATCAATTAATAAAATAACTTACCCCTAATAAATCCAAAACAGCAATCACATGTTTACAAGTTGCAAACAAAAATCCATTATTCCAAACACCACACAGTCAAAAAACGCATTTTACGAATTCGCGTATTCGAATACGAAAAATCGAACTTGGAATTTTTCAAGACACGCGCGCTCGTCGCGACGTCCGAGAACATACTGAAAATTGTTCGCAGCTTTCGTAGCATCCCTATATTCATGATAGCATTTCCATCTCAGTTTTCCGCTAACAAATTTACATTACACTTTACATGTGCCTTGTTCCTTGGCGTTAAGGTTGATGTTTGATTATCATTTAGTTTTAGGAGTAGTTTTTTAAGTTTGTTTTGTATTTCGGGTGCGTTCCAATCTACGTTGGACACACAGTAATTTGTGTGTGACGTTAGGTAAGCCGCGCGAAGCCCTTAGAATTTTAACGTAGTATGTCAAAATGAATTGTTTTACTAGTGGGTAGTTACTTCATGTTGTTTTGGTGGTTCTAATTGGAACTTTAGATTGTTGACTCACGAAGGTAAATGTGACATTTTGGTAATAATTTCTTTCCAAGCATTTTTATCGAATTATGCTACAGAGCCTAGTGTACGCGTTTGGTCATGAATTACAATACCGGTTACTGCAATGGAGCGACTGCCGCCTGACCTTAGTAGCCCTTTAAAGCAACTAAGCATTTGAATGTGTTAGTGATCAACATTGTCAGATTTTTCAAGCTGCTGAAAGACACCAGGCTTTAAGTCCGCCGTTTACAATTATGTTGTTAAGTTCAACTTAACCTGCCTTCCGAAGCACGAAGGAGCTCTTAGTAGAAATGTTTGAATTGCCACTTTAGTTGTAAAAACCCCGTAAGTTACAGTTACTTAACCAAATTTACTACCTATCAATAAAATGCGGTTATTAACAGTTAATTAACCGACTGTGACAATAAAAATAGTTTCAATAATTCAATCAGTCAATCAATCAATCATTTATTTCATGGTGGAAGTAGTAAATATATAAGATCGATATGTCCTACCGCTAGGGTTTACAATGATAAAAGGTCAAAAGTTACATTTTACCTGAGCTTATATAATAAGCCCAAACTCGATGGGGTTATTTTATAAAACAAAATGCGGTTAATTAACCGTTTATAACGAATACGGTTAATTAACCGCTAACCGCCTCCGCATCTATAATTGCCATCCAATTCCATACGCTTGAAAATTCTCCCCCTTACTAAGCTTTTAACTCCTTTTTGAGACATCTGTTTTTCATGAAACTCTTAATTGCACCAATCTCTCAGTAACAAAAGGAACAAAATGGAGTATAGTGGACAATATTATTGTAAGCACAAAATTCCCAGAAATACACAGAATGTGACTGACATTTTCAAGAAATACACGTGCCGAGATTGCTAATGAATGCTCTGATAGAACATTTTCAAATAATTAAAAATTACTAAGCTAACAATATTGTATTTGAGTCTGACCTCGAATGATAAAAAAAACAAACCCTTTTTTGAAGCTTAATCCGCAACCTAAAATTTAATCAAAAGTAAGAGAATTGAAATGGAAATGGTGGGTTACATCATGAGAGGAAAAACTGAGGAGAAGAGAAAGAGAAGAACTACAAAAACGCCGGGAGGATTTGAAAATAGCACAGAAACAAAAATCATGGAACTTTTGGGGAAAGATCTATGCAAGAAGCGATTCAGAAATTAAGTAATGAAGGAACTAACTGAAAATGATTAACAACACAACAAAATAGCAACCAGGATAAAACTATTTTTATCGCTCTTTTTCTTTTTGCTGAGGATCGCGACCATAATGTTTTTCCAGATTACAGCTATGCTACAGCAGTATGAAGAGAGTAGCTGCCTCCAGCTACTCTCTTCATACTGTCCGCCCATCCAGCTGGAGGTTTCCTACTGGTTTTCCTTTCATTTTGCCTAGGACTATGATTTTTCCATACAATTTCTTCCGCATGATGTGACCGAAATAAGATTTTGGGTAACGCTCAGATCTTGCACCTAACATCGTAAAGAAAAATATATATTTAAAAAATAGAATTAACGCTTAGATCTAAGAATGTAGAGAAAAATATATATTTCAAAAACAGAATGTCATTTCTTTTTATGAACTTTCGGTACAATTCGGAAAAGCGGTTAACGCGGAAATCTTTCGGCTTCCGGTGCGGCTTTTAAACCGGAAATCGATTGGTTGTGGGCTTCCGGCCAGAAAAGGTCGGGGAAATGGGGAATACAAGTTACTGTTATTAAATCCGTTTCAACTCATCAAGATTTTATAGTTTCGAATATAACTCATATATAAACATATTTTTTTTTTTAATTTTCGTCATTTTAAACTTTGGCAGCGTATTCTGAAGTTGTTGACCGAACGGTGAATAGTAGTGGAGAAAAATGTATTTTCGGACCCACTGGTAGTTCCTAAGGATGGATCTTAAGGATTTAATCACCTGGGGGTCAATTCCGCTAATGAACTTTAAAAGACCATACAACTGATAATTAATTACGACTCTTTGATATGCTCAATATTGGTATTCTGCTGACATAATTTTAAATCTCAATTTATTTGCAACTAAAACGTATATGAACGGTAATAGTAGAAGAAATGTAAACAAAATAAATAACAGAGTACTGATTATTGAAAGTATTGACGATTTTAACGGTTTTTAGATTTGCAAAATTTTCCAGTTGCAGTTCAATGGCATGTCAATGGAATGTCTTAAATTAGTAACAGAATACCAGAAACGTCAAAAGTTGTCATTGCGATCCAATTACGATTTAATTGTGCACTATGTAAATTATGAAAATTGACACCATGGTTAACTGATAATAAATTCTTTGCTTCAATTGTTCCCGGCAGCAGACATAAAAGGCGGTTCTAAAAACATTTGACCCTAGTGTCAGAATTGATCAACTATGTAACATTATTCGAATGTATGAATTGACGATCATGTATCATGCACCTATGTTCAACAAATAAATAAATAATTGATGGATTCACCCTGCCAACGGTTAACCAGACAATGGTTATGTAGCATTTGTTTTTCCCATTATTTATTTTCATCCACTGGGATATGAAAAAGGTATAAAAAGGCATTAAAATGAAAATTGTCTAAAGTCTTACTCGAAAATTTTATAACTAACACTCTTTGATGCCCATGTACCCTTTTTTTCCTTTGGTTTTCGGGTTGACTGGAAGAGATCCTTTATCAGGGATAAGTCTGCCTCTTATTGTAACAATTTTCTTTCTGTACAATAAAATTTTAACATACATACATACATACAACTAACCTAGAAACCAGACCTAACTATGATTTCCCTATTGTACCTAACATGAGGCAGGATTTAATGTTAGATACCTCTAAAGTACTGATCAAAGTTATGATTGGAGTCCAGGGGTTTGTCAGATGAGTTTGATGACAACTAATGATGGTACATTTACGATAACAAGTTAACTAATTAACTAAATCACTTGATAACATTATGTATGGATGTAAGAAATCGTCGGATGTTTGCAAATAGGCTACTTGACTGTATTCATACTTGGTAAATATTGTTATACTAAACAAAATATACACTAAAAAGTAACCGATTCTGAAAACAACAACAAAATTGGTTGTTAATTATGGCAGTAATTGTATTTTAAAGTTTTCTCTAAAATAAAAGTGGGAGCGTGGTGGGGACGTCTTGCTATCTCTTTTGTACGCACGAAACCGAGTGGCAGTGACGTCACAGCTCACACAGTGCATCCTTTACTTGTTTTTTGGCAGTTTCCCTTTCCACCGAATTTCAAAGGCTTGTAACTTATTTATTTTTGAACGGATTACAAAAAATCTTTCATAATTCTGGTTCTGGAAATAAAAATATTTAAATGGAAGAAAAAATAAAAATTAGTAGAATACCCAATTGACCCGATATTTGGCTACTTGATTGTGTTAATATTTGGACAATATGTGTTTATACGAAACAAGACATACACTAAAATCATTATTTATTGTAAAACAGACACATCAAAACTAAAAAGAAACACTAAAAAAAGTACTTATTTAAATAAAAAAATTAAAGCTAAAAAAAAAAAATTACCTACACACTTTCCTACTTTGCAGTGCCATCCGTCTATTTCTTACATCCATGACATTATGGCGAAAACTTTGCTATTGGGGTAATTGGCCTTTTAATGTTTAGTTCATCCATTAATATAATGTGTGTAATAATGTCAGTTTTGTCCCTGCACGCCATGGTGTCTAAAGTTTTTCTAACCACTGTAATTTATAGATAAATTGAAGCGGCTCTTGTCGATGAAGTTTTTTCGATTCTTTCGTATCACTTGCCAGTTCTAAAAGATTTTTAATCTGCTTCGTAAATAGCGATTTTTTTCTGATTTTCGCAACTAATCTTTTCGAAGAAATGCTTCTGAACCAGGTTACGCTTTTAATCATGGACCTAAATTTGGCGATAATGGTTTTACAAGGGAGCGACTGCCGTTTGACCTCCGTAACCCTTTTTTACAAGGAAATCAGGAAGGTTTTTAACATAAGAAAGATTAGTACCGGCGAGCATGAACGCTGCAAAGTGTTTGAAACGTAATACATAAATATGAAATGCGACACAAACAGTATTTAAATAATTTGATGCAATGTCGATAAGGCCGCCTTTTGTATACATACTGTGTTCATATTTTATGTAACACACTTAAATTTTATTTTACTGTGTGCAAAGAAGTGTTAAATAAATAAATAACAATAGCATTGTAGTTACATTTTTTTTTTCTGTTATTGTTATGCTGGCGTGCTAAATAAAATATGGCCATGTAGGTTATTGAGCACGGTGGACATCAAATTGAATAGAGTTGTGATGACAGATACGTGCGGGGAAAGGTGCACGCATTCAATAGCCATTACAAATTATTATTTAGAGCTATTTAGACGTATTAGCCTTTGCACTTTTCACCTCGTTTTATATACCAAATGCATTGTATAGCATCATTACGATGGTGACAACAAGTTACTAAGTGTAGCCACTAGCGTATAGTTAAAGCCGCAAAGTTTGCTGTCTCTGGAGTAGAGTTCTAGCTAGTAGATTGGTCTAGACCCGACTGAACAATGCTGACGTCAAGCCTGGAATCTGAGAGGGAGACCGTTTCGGCTTTTACTCATTTTGACCGCCGATTTTATTTTTGAGATGCCGAAGACCAGGCGAAGTGGAGGAGAAAGAGCAGGAAAGCGGACCATGGGCTCCGATTTAAACAGCCGAGAACACAACCGGGAAGGCGCTGAGATGAGAGAGAAAGATACCATTCTGGTCGCAGTGTAGAAACTGTTACCAGTGCAGTAATATTAATAGGTAACAGTTTCTACACTGCGACGAGAATAGTGAGTTTAGTATGATATGATTTTGTTACCTGAAAAATATGTCTTTGTGTGAGATTACCAATTGTGTAGCTATGTGCAGCGGTGGTATGTAAGTGTAGCCACTAGGGAAACGGTAGCGTATAGTTGCCACAAAGTTTGCTGTCTCTGGAGTGGATTTCTAGCTAGTACTGATCTATACCCGCCTAAACAATGCTGACGTCAAGCCTGGAATCTGAGTGAGGCCGTTTCGGCTTTTACTCATTTTGTACGAAGTTTAATCAAGGTATGCAGTCTGATGAGGGTTGGAAAGTAGTAAAAGATAGATGTCTGAAAGAAAAGAGCTAAAAAAAAGTCACTAGGTCTCTGGCATTCTTGGGTGCTTCTCTCTGCCCGTGGACGATTTAAAGAGACTGGTACAGTTTATTAATTTTATTGTTTACAGGCGATATGTATTACGCTTTAAGACATTTTCAGGAAAAAATGTGAAAATGATAACATAACGAAGACATAAAAGGAAAGCCTATTTTATGGGGTAAATTGCAGATTATGATGACAGATGCCTAACGATGACCAATGCACAGTGACATGTGAAAGTTACACGACTAAGGATATTGCAGGAAATCTTTTACAGTGAGAAAATGATGATTCAAGATACGATATTTTAGTTTGTTTAACTGTTCGAAACAGTTCTAACCTCGACGGTTCTTGACAAATAGTTACTCGTATTCCGTGCAAATACCTAGTCGAGGATTTGTCAAACGTTCTCTGGAATTGTTTTGTTCGAATTACTTGATACTGGCCTGAAGTTTACGTAGGTAGGTATATTAGATGACTGATGGTCCGGTGATCAAAAGTGTGTATTGTAAACTTGAGGTCGTCTGAGAATTTTCCATTCGTTCGTATGCTGAGTTTTGTTAGGACATTGCAGGCTCGAATCACCTGATCGTCTGATAATAATGATGACTCCGTGCTTCGGAAGGCACGTTATGTTGGTCTCGGCTGTCATTGCCCAGTTTGTCTAGTGGTGGGTAGAAAATCTCTGACACCAGGATCCGCAGCGTGATTAACCATGTTACCTACTCGATATGAATGAATGATTGCACAAAAAAAAATATTACAGAAACTCGTAAACAGACACAGTGAGGCACAAAGGCGGACTTAACGCTGAAGCAATTTATTCCAGTCAACCAAAGAGTGTAGGATAAGTAATTCACTGTTTCCTTGTAAGCTGTTTCTGAAATATTTTTGGAGTAATTCACACATTGACAAGCATTGTTAGGGTTCAGTACCGAAAGGGTAAAAACGGGATCCTTTTACTAAGACTGCACTGTCTGTCTGTCGGTCTAACTGTCACACCAAAGCATTTCAAAGAAATCCATAGGAAAAGATAAAAGAAGAATGAATAATCCCTCTCCATAAGCTAGATGCCACATATCAGATAGATAAACCCGCAGTGCCTCGTAGAAATTTTGTTTTATCTTTAGAAGTATCATCGATATTAATTGCCAAGTATTGATTTCGATCATTATAAAATTAAACATCTCGAATAAACGTTTGAGAGGAAATTATTTATCAAGTTCAAGAAAATGAATGATGTAAAATAATGTAAGATGCTTCACTTTTTCACCTTAAGCTAAGAAAAGGCGTAGGGTTGTTTATTTACCGTATTTGCATCAAAAAAAATCGAGAGCAAAACATCCTTGCATTGTTTTGCTCTCGATTTTTACCCTGAATCTGCGCGACTCGGTGCGGTATCTGTTTAGGGTGGTATGGAGCGAGTGTCCGTTCTGTACGTCAGTATTATATGTATATATCTACAAAATATATTCTTTCATGATATATTCATCATTATCATTATCATTACATAGTATAAAATAAAGTCGCTTTCCTGTTTGTCTGTCCCTATGTATGCTTAAATCTTTAAAACTACTACCTACTAATAGATAGGTGTTTCAAGAGGAAGGTTTATATGTATAATACATGCATAATATAGTAGAGGAACACTGATAATTCTAGAGGCTTCTAATGTGATGTCGTAAATTGATACATTTTTTGCTCTTACATTGCAAACGCTGGCTGTACCAAGAGATATAGATCAAAATAATGTACTACAGTATTGTACATCTTAAAAAGATCTACAAAAAAGTCCGTGGTACTCGTACCACATGTCTAATATGTGTTACGTCACAACAACTACTTTTAGGTAACGGTGCGAAGTACACGCTTTCTTCCCGTGGCGCTTAGGTATCGCCAAATACGATGAAGAAAAAACCAGTGGTATCAATCTAAACGTACATTCTGCATCCCAAAGAAGATTGACGTTAGGCAGGCGGCCAGTCGTAAAACAGGCCAAAATAATAGAAATGGAATCACTCAGGAGTGCTTTTTTGAAAAGTGTGACTCACGCAAAATCGGCGAGTCGAATAATTTTTGGACGTATCGAATGATTTTATTTATTTATTTATTTATTTAAACTTTATTGTACAAATACAATTGTAAAGCACAATAGGTGGACTTAATGCTAAAAACATTATCTAACAGTCAACCTTTGGGTCAAGCAGAGAGCTTTATGTGGGTGTAAAATAAAGTTTTATTACCAAAAAAACATAAGAAAATAATATGCAATACATATATATATATAGCATATACTTACATATAATATAAACACGTATTTACAATATACCTACATAAACAATAAATATATACAATTATTAATGCAATGCAAAACAAACAATACAATACATGTGGCAACTAGATTCTCACATCACTCAGCTGTGGGAGAAAATGATCGTAAACAAGAGCTTTGAAACCCGCACGGCTGGAGGCTTTCCTAATTGATTCAGGTAGCGCGTTCTAGAGTCTGACAGCCGTAACGGCGAAGGAGTTGGAGTAAAACCCAGTATGGTGAGAGGGAGTGGCAAGAGTCAAATTGTTTGAAGAACGCAGAGCCCTTTCGTGAGTCGAACTTAAAAATTTGAAATCTGTTTTGAGATACTTTGGGGAAGATGGATTATTAAGCACATTATATAACTGACAAAGGATATGGAGATTCCTGCGTTGACGGATAGGAAGCCATTTAAGCTGGGATCGATATTCTGAGACGTGGTCGTACTTACGTAGGCAGAAAATGAACCTAATACAATTGTTCAGAAGGCGTTCTAACTTATTAAGTTGTTCTTCAGTAATGTTCAGATAACACACATCAGCGTAATCTATCAGCGGTACCACAAGAGAGATTTTCGTTCGATATCAATTTTCATTTGACACACATTTCAAAAATCAAATCAAATCATTTATTAATTTAATTTTTTTACAAAAATAAACAGGTAGTGGGTCTCACTAAGTTAATAAAAACCAGTATTAAAAATAGGGCTCCAGAAGGGAAAGCGTCATGGAAGCGGTAGCTGAGTACGCATTCCTAAGGAGGGTTGATGTTAGGCAGGCGGCCAGTCGTAAAACATGCCAAGATAATATAATAATAGGAATGGAAGCAACCGGAAGGCATGCGCATGGAAACGGGAGCTGATGACGAAACTGAGTGATAGTTAAAAAAAATTTTGGAAATATATATTGTATAATTTTACGAGTTTTCTCCGTGGATGTTTTAAAAGGTGACGTTCTGATACTGGCAGCTGGGTAGAGAGATGTTAAGCGAGTGTACACGGGATGACCAAGTGGAAAGCGATCAGTCGGTCGTCCCAGGTACCGCTGGAGAGACGAAGTTGTATACGACTTGGAATTTAAATAAATAATCACATTTGATGAAAAAAAGATAGACCGACCAACACATACATGGGATTTGTAAAATAAAAAATTCTACCTCCATTACTAACTTATAATCCCATAACTTATAATTAAACAAATAATCCCTTCGCTTGCTGCAATAATATAAAAAAAATCCATTCATAAGAACCAAATATAGTTTCCGCGCAGTTGAAGGGTCCAATCTATCTAATATTTTTTATCATTGTCGGATCAAGCGGAGTTTCGATTGAAGGCCTCTCATTAAAACGATTGTAAGAGATACGATATAATTTAGTAAGTTTCTCGCAGTTAATGAATTTCCTTTGTAATTTAAGTGAAGTTTGATTACATTTTAATTGACAACCGCTGCGGCATTTTCCTCTCTTTTACAAACATGAATCTTGGATTGATGATATTTGCAATTTCTACCTTTTAATAAAATAACTACTAAAGAAGTTGGTAGGAAAATAGTTTTTACAGAAATTAAGTTTTACTCCTAATTATGTCCTGGCTATCTTAATAATTATTCGTTGTCTTTGCAGCTGAAAAACAACTATTGCTTTATAAAGTTAAAATAAGTAATATTACTAATGGATTGTTTTTTTAATAGATACTCTTTCAAAATAATGCATAACATACGCAAGTATAAGCGTGTGAATTGAGTATTTGAACATATTTTTAATAATAATTGACAATATAAATAAAACATTTGCTTAAGAAACATTTGATCTAATAAAATGTAGCCAAATAATAATTATAAACCAAGTGTTAAAAAGGTGAAATGTAAATTTACCAAATGTTAGTTTAGGAAATGAAACTGCAATAAGTTTTTCAGAAGTGAAATTAGACGAAAATTAAAACGAAAAGTAAGTCAATTTTCACACCAAATCTTAAAAGGCACATTGAAGGTTATTTAGATAGAAAATATTTTAAACCTCAATCAATCACTTAATCAGGGTCGGCGACACGCTCGTCACATCTCGGGTGTTGCAGGCGTCCATAGGCTACGGTAACCACTTACCATCAGGTGGGCCGTACGCCTGTTTACCTACTTAGTTGTATAAAAAAACTTGTAAGTAATCGTGCGTGAAATATCAGCTCTCAACGGCCGCTGAAGTTTGGTTCATGGCTCGCATTATTTTTCCTTCCACTGAGTGGACAATACGCACCATAAACTTTTATAGTGTTGGGGGCCGGTTGCACCGTGTTTTTGAATATGGGTTAAATATATTGGTTGCATAAAAAGGCTTATAAATAAAATTTAAAAAAAACCGTTATCTGATTAACCCAAAGGTTGACTGTTAGATAATGCTTTTAGCATTAAGTTCGCCTATTGAAGTATACAACTGTATTTAGTATTATAAAATTATGCAAACCGATCGATTATGCATTTTTTTTGACTTCCCATACAAAATCGTCTCAGCTGATGTCAAGATTTGTATGGGAGGTAAAAAATGTTTTTTTGTTATCACTTTTTTATTGAAAGTGACAATTTGACCAGTGGTTTCAAAATAACCCTATGTTAAACTTGTAATTAAAAAAATATACATTTATAATATATCCGTGGTATAATCTGTGGTAATTTTACAGTCACACTATTACACCCGACAAGTAAACATACTTTAATTTTGCTCCGGCTCAACTTGTAATAAAAAGTGATAGTCACTTAACTAAATCTATATTACCTATAAGCTAAATTCATATGTGTTGTGATTGTGAGCACAAATACTGGATTGCAATCGTCGTTTTGGAGCATTTGTGAGTTGAAAATTTAACAACCTTACCTGCCATTATTTTTTGAAGACCCGCACCTACGGCATAGCACAGTGCTCGTAGCGATCTACATACCCGCTCTCACCTATGCCTGCCCCATACTTCGCCCTTTTCGCACGGCGCATTGATAAATCAGCTGACCGCTTTTTTAAATAACCCAAGATTGCTTCCGTATTTATTGCATTTAAACTACAAAATCGCCTGTTTCGTTACAAGATATATAAATTGAAAATGAATTGCAGTGCCTGTAGTAGCATAGTTGATGGAAAGGAACTTTTAAGATGCGTAAAATGCCAGAACGGGTACCACTACAAATGCCTTAATTTTTCTACAAAGGATTTTAACTCAAACGCGAATCTGAGACGTTCATGGCGCTGCGATACTTGTAATAATGTTTCTCGGCGTAATAGGTCTGATGACACGCCTGTAGGCTCGCCATACAGATTGCCTAACTCGGTCGCTGCCCCCTCAATTGTAGCTAATATTACCTGTAACGATCAGCTGGCCAATATGTCATGCGATGACTCACTGGTTAACATTTCTGCCGTTTCTAATGACGGGACCTTGGATCGAGGAATACCATTGCACACTGAGGCTACTATTAACATGAAACAGTTCAGTAATTTATTGGACATGAAATTGAATAGTATTAGAGAGACGCTCTCAATGGAGATTAGGCAAAATATTAAAGCGGAAATGTCTAATTTAACGGAGCTCTTAAAAACAAAATTTACTACTACTACAGATTTTTTAACAGCAAGACAATCTGATACCGATAATCAGGTAATTGAAATGAGGGGTACTATTTCCCGCTTACAGGCTGAGAAAATCGACTTACAACAGCAAGTAAACAAGATGGAGCAGCGTTTTAACCTTGTTGAAAAATCCTCCAGGTGTTCAAACATAGAAATCCAGGCCGTGCTTGAGCGTCGGAACGAAAGCATTCTTAGTATATTTAAAAATCTTTGTGACACGATAAAGGTCCCAATCACCGATGGGGGATACGTTTGTGTCGTCGTATCGCTAAGATTAACGCAGCATCTAACCGCCCCCGCACTATACTCGTCACTTTGCCGTTGGAACGCCATCGAGACGTTATTATCTCTGGAGTCAGGAAGTTCAATCGTAGTAACCAGCAGGACCAGCTAAAATCTCGCCACCTCGGTATACCTGGAGATAAATCACCCGTCTTCGTCTCCGAGCACCTGCCGGCCGAATGTAAGGATCTCCACGCTGCAGCTCGAAAAGCCGCCAAACATAAATGTTATAAATACGTGTGGGTCAGATTTGGACGTATTTATGTGAGAAAGAACGATACGTCGCCTGCTATTCAGATTAAAAATAAAAATTGTTTGGACAAGATGAAGTAACAAAATATGTCAATTTCTTTTTCTTATTTTTAAAAAATGTTAACAGAATAAAAAGTAAATTAAACGAATTGTATTTGAATATCTTGAATGAAAACTTTGATATCATATGTATGTGTGAAACCAATTTGGATGAGTCAATAATGAGTAGCGAATTCATGGATGACAGGTACACCGTGTTCCGTAAGGATCGTGACCTAAACCGTTCAAACAAGAGATCTGGTGGGTGGGTGTTGATTGCGATCAGAAAAAGTATACCTGTCGTGAGGCGAGCTGACTGCGAAACTGACTTAGAAGATATGTGGATCACAATTACTGATGATCAGGGCAAATTGCTTAATATCGGTATTGTTTACTTACCACCTGATAGTTGTGTACCTGTATGTGTATACCAAGTCTATTTTGACAAGTGTTCTGAAAACCTGTTACATAATTTTAGCGACACTACAAAAACCATTTTACTGGGAGATTTTAATATTCCTCTTTTGACATGGTCTTCTGATCCTGCTTCTCCTGGTACATCACGTCTTTTCCCAAGCGACCCTTATGATTCAAAATCTTCCCTTCTTATAGATTTTCTTTCTTTATGTGACTTATACCAGCACAACTATATACGTAACTGAAGCAATGATTCGACATTTGTAATAAATAAATCCAATACTCTGGGATTTATTTATTACAAATGTCGAATCATTGTCTTTAATGGAGTGTCATCCTTTGTCTACTCCTGATCGCCATCATCCGACTATCAACATTGAATTAAAATCTCACAGTCGACCAGAGAAAATAAGACAAAGGACAAAAAATATTCCTAATTTTCAAAAATGTGACTATGTCAAATGTTCAAACGTGTTAAAGGAAACAAATTGGCATGATATTTTAAATAATAATGATATTAATTTAGATTTGAAATATATTTATTATATTTTAAATAAAGTAATTAACGATAACGCTCCAATGAGGCGTATTTGTCAAAGTGATTACCCAGTCTGGTACTCAAAAGCCTTAAAGGCCTGTATTTCGGAGAAAGCAAAAGTGCATATAAAATTTAAAAAGTATAATAACCCTAGGGACTATGACGAATTTCAGCTTTTGCGAAAGAGATCAAAGCAATTGATGAAACAATGTTACAATAAATTTCTTAATTCCGTTGAAGGCTCACTTTCTCATAGTTCTAAACTATTCTTCTCCTACATAAATAGCAAACGGTCCAGTAATTCTATACCTGACACCATGGTTTACGGCGAGAAATCAGCTTCTGGCGGTGCTGCTGTAAGTGAACTATTTTCAGAATACTTCAAATCCGTCTTTGCAACGGACAGCGCTGGTCGGGCTGCTGCTGGCGGAAGCGGTGGAGAGTGTTCGGAAACATTATCCAACATTGCTATCACTCGCGAGGACGTTTACAGAAAACTCAGGGATCTTAATCCCAATAAGGGCGCAGGCCCAGCATAGTGCCTATTTTCAAGTCTGGCGATCCAAGTGATTGTTCGAATTATAGACCTATAAGTATCTTGTCCGCGTTTGCCAAGATATTCGAATCTCTTGTGTATGAACACATATATTCACATGTATTACATACCTTATATAGACCAGGCACAACATGGTTTTGTTCAAGGTAAGTCGGTGGCAAGCAATCTTTTGGAATACACTGATTTCATTTGTAGAACATTTAATGATCACGGTCAGATCGATTCCATATACACAGATTTCCACAAAGCATTTGACAGGGTTAACCATGTTAATCTTTTTGATAAATTACAGGCACTGGGAATTCATGGTACCTTGTATAGATGGATTTGCTCTTATATGGAGTGTCGAACTCAACTAGTAGCAGTTAAAGGTTTTTATTCTAAACCTATAAATGTCCCATCAGGTGTGTGCCTCAAGGATCGCATCTTGGGCCCTTATTATTTGTCATATATATTAACGATCTTATCTCTAGACTGCGTAATTGTTCATTGTTGTTTGCAGATGACTTGAAAATATTTGCAAGTATAAACTCAGTCAGAGATTGCATTTATGAACTGACTGTATGGTGCGACAATAATGGAATGAGTCTCGGTATCAACAAATGTTCAGGAATATCCTTCACACGCAAGAGGAATCCGATTATCTTTGAATACTATATAAAAGAAACAGTTCTTACTAGGAATTCCCAAATAAAGGACCTTGGAGTTGTGTTTGATTCCAACTTCTCTTTTAACCGGCATTATGCCATGATAACTAAAAAATGCAACCAATTAGTCGGATTTATCTTGCGCACAGCTATGGACTTTAGGGAGCCAAATAGCTTAATTTTATTGTTTAGGTATTTTGTCTTGAGTAGGATGGAATATGCATCTATAATCTGGTCTCCTCAGTATGCTGTCTCCATTGACCTCCTTGAATCTGTTCAGAGGCGGTTTCTCCGTCTTCTCGCCATGCGACAGGGTCTTAAAAGACAATTGTTTAACTATGAAGAGCGCCTTAAGTTCTTTAGATTTATACCTTGGAGAAGCGTCGCTTTTAACAAAACTTCTTTATAAAATTATTAACGGACATCTGGCGACTACTTTATTATCTAGCATTAATTTTAAGGTTCCCACTAGATCTGTTCGTAGCGTCGTCCCCTTCTCGGTATCTTTTTGCAACAACAACGTGTTTACCACAACCCGATATTGCGGATGTGTCGTGAATATAATGTTTTACATCAAGGCCATGATTCTGAAAGTGTGCCTGACATCTATTATTTATCTCTAAATAGTTTCAAACACAAAGTTTGGCAATTGTTATCATAAAAACATTGTTTTCTTTTCTTTTTTCTTTCTTTCTTTTTTGTTTTCTATATGTATTAGTAGCATAAATATGAATAAGTTATTTACCAAGCATGAATGTAATGTTCTATTTACTTATTGTCCATTCATTTTCATTTCCATTTCATTGTGAACTTTATCATCAACTTGGGATGAGACATGAACTTTTTATATGTTTATTTTGTCTATTATTATTAAGCATGCTGTGTGTACTCGCTTTTGGTGTTACAACTGGCCATTGTATTTTTTTTTAATAAAATTATTCTTTTAGAGTATTTTGGTTGTAATACTGTTTTGTACACCTAATAAATAAATAAATTTGTCTGAGGTATGTTTAATAAACTTTAATTAAGTATTTGATTTTTATTCTCAATGAGCTATCTCTACCAGACAACCATTGATAGGTCATAGGTTATAACCAGATCATTTTTATACGTCATGAGATAAAATCACGTTTTATACTTCTTTTAATACCTTTCTAACATCCAAAGTTATAAAGTACACTCGAGCTCAAAAATGAATTATTATACATTTAGCAAGAAAATAAATATAAGAAATATAAGAAAAAAAAGAAAATAAACATCTGATCCTGATGGTACATTAAATGTATTTTTAAATCCCAAATCCTTCTACGAAACAAAACGAGAAAATCTGAGTTTGCTACTAAAATATTTCGCAAACCTGCAGACTTGTTGCGTTGTATCCCATTTGGAACCGTTCCAGACCATCTCAATTTGGGATTTTCTAAATTTTATTGTGTCCTGTTATTCCGAGTAAATTGCGGCGCAGTTTTGCAATTGGCTTTGTATGTTTATGAATGTTTTGGAGTATAAAATCAGGTTATCTTTATTTCCATTGACCTTTATAGTTAACAGAACCTGTGTATCCTTGTGTCGGAGTTTTCGGAACTGTCTTGAGGCCTATAAAGACCAATAAATCATGCTTCCCGTGGGAATCGAATTCACAATCTTCGTGGGAATCGGATCAGACCAGGCTGTCATAAAATAAGGTTAAATGTAATCGTGTTTGTTTTTTATGGCAAATAATAAATATATTTCTTTTTAGCGAACTTCGCCAACTCACACCCATCTCTGAAAGCTGGTTAAAAATAGAATGTTTGCTCGATAGATGCCATAAGCTATGATGATGATGACCTCCCAGGATGTAAAGAATCAATTTATCTCATGATTTTATTAAATTATACTTTTTGTATTTTTGTGGACATGTATTTTCTATTAATTTTTCTACAAAAATTGTAACAGGTACTTTTAACGATGTCGCCAAACTGTGAGACAGTTTTTTGGCGAATCAATGCCCTGTGATAATGAAAATTTACAGCGATCGATAAAAAAATAATTGAAAAATACATGAAGTAGTAATTTATATTATAAACATAGGTATACACTTATTGAAAAGATTAAACAAATATTTAGTTTGTTTAAAATAAATATACGAATGAAAAAAATACAGGAAGGTAACAATAGATTTGAAAAAAAAATAACTTTTTAAACTCTGATTAATATTTTCCTAAGCAAATACTTTGTAACTGGCCCTATGGGGCTTATTACCGATAGCAGCTCTCGGATTAGCAGGGAACGCTCTTAAGATTTTATTTTTCGTCCCGCCCTACGCTATAAAGCGTACGTGGCTTTTAGAAGTTGCATTTTCAGAATGTTGTTAGTAGTCCATACTAATATTATAAATGCGAAAGTCTGTCTGCCTGTTTGTTACGCTTTCACGACCAAACCGCTAAACGGATTTTGATTGAATTTGGTATGTATATAGTTGAAGACCGGGGGTCAAACATAGGCTACTTTTTCACAAACAGCCAGTTTTTGAATAAATCCTTAATTTATCATGTTTTTTTAAATTATATAGTTATAAATTTATGTGTAATGCATTTTTGAAAAAAAATCATTGCTTATAGATAAATTTACGGCCTTATGGCTACGGGGGAATACCATCGATTCGGGGAGGAGCTCGATAGTCGAGCGCGACCCGCGTATCCTTAGCGAGTGCGCGTGTCAAGCGACGGCAAGACGCGACCACTATTGGATTGGTCACTATTTTGTATCTTGAGCTACTCCGTGCTTCGGAAGGCACGTTAAGCCGTTGGTCCCGGTTGTTATCAATAGATAGCAGTCGTGAGGCCGTGTCAGATGCCTTAGGGCAGCCTGAAAAATTTTTAAAGTGTTGGCCAATAACACACTCGGCTCATGTTCCTGTTGGTCTGGTTTCCCTGTAAAAAGGGTTACGGAGGTCAGACGGCAGTCGCACCATTGTAATGACCAGTTTCGCCAAATCTAGGAGGACAATGACTTACAGCGTACCCTAGGCTCCGAAGCGTAAGCTGAAGACGCAACTATGAATACACGCTAGGATGATGATAAGCATTAAAAAAAAGGATTAAAAGGTGGACTTAATGTTATATTGCATTAGATACACTAAATTAAAGTTAAAATTTTTAAAATATAATAATCTTTTACAGGATGAATTTGGGACTTTACAATGATGGGAAAGTGTAACTAAACACTTGTATATTGATAAATTTAGTAATATTTTAGAACTGAAAACGTTTTCAATCTATTTAAGCTGCACATAGTAAGAGAGATGTTTATAATAATATTAAGTAGTTTCCAAAATTCTACCTTTTCAGGTATTTGGTTATTTTAAATTTAAGTATGTATACAAATTTCATTTTTTATTCGTCTATTAAACGTTGGGGCAGCGTTTGAGTGTGAGTATAATAAACAATGAAATTCATTCAAGATGGTCATCGATACGGATCACAAATTTAAATAAAAAAGAGCTTCGAGCGATAAAAAAATCGAGCGTAAAACAGTTTCACATTTTTATATAAAAAAATCAAGAAAAATTTATACCAGACTGATACGGTAACGGTGTTCAATATAGAACGGAACGAGTTTCTAAAGGAAAAAGGTGTTTTTTATGCATCACGGAGCACCGAAATATGGAAAGATATTCCGTTTTCCCTATTCGAATCCCTCTTTCTTATTGAGACGTTGTCTTTTGAAAGAATACTTACTATTTGATACCTGTATTTTTTGTCTCGGAAAAATATAATATTGCTACGATAAAGTTCTTAGAATTTTCTTTCGCTGGGAAGGACGTGGGTCAAATTACGTTTTACTGGTCTTTTTCCGAGGCTCTAGTAGCCTCATAAATTTGATGCTTTCCTATTTTTAAAACTAGGTGTCTAGTCCATTAAATAGTCTTGGTAAATTTATTTTAATTTGACATATTCATATATATCCTATCGATGCAATGCGCAGTTTCATCCATATCGTTTATTATTACACTCATGTGTCTTGGTAACATATTCTGTTACAATCTGTAAATTTTTCTAGCTATACTTCGCGTTAAATGTAAAACAATAAAAACACCACTCATATTTTATCCAAGACATTTATAGCGACCAACCTGTTTCGCAACTTTGTATCAAAGTTAGGAAATTAGAGATTAAATTTCAACAGTTTATCACACCTTGTTGTAAATTGCTTGTAAACTTGAAAACAATCTCGACAGAATTTAGAATTTGTGCCATTTCCTGAGGACACCTTTAGGTTATTCTTCAGAGGCCAGGACCCCTATTTTTGAAATTTTCATTTCACTTACCGGCAAAGAGTCGAAACCGCACAAGTAAAAGGATATGATAAATTAAAAACATTTTCTTTTTCAGCCTCGCTCTACCAAAGAGTTGGTGTAGGCCTCCTTCAGACTCTTCCATCTCTCTTTATCTTGAGCAGTGAGAATCCAGTTGCTGCCGGTTATCATATGTCTCGTCTCGTCTAAATCATGCAATTCACCGATTTTAGGTAAGTTACATTTTTCGAACGCCTACTTACTGTTTGGAGGGCCCGAGTTCGATCCCCCGCCAGGTATAGATGGAAAATGAATTTTTTTGATTGACTTGGGTCTTAGATTTATCCTTAATATTTGTTATAAAATATAGTATCGTTGAGAAGTATCCCATAACACAAGTCTCAAACTTACTTTGGGGCTAACTTAATCTTCAAGAGTGGTAGGACATTTTGTAAGGAGTAGTCCGCCTGGGGACCCCCACCCTACAGAAGACCGCAGCCAAATAACACTGTGAAGCAGTGTTGTGTTCCTGCTGGTGAGTAGGGTCGCCAGGCTCTAGAGGGGTCGCTGTGCTGATAGCGGACAGGTCGGAAACGCGCTCGTGACATCTCCGATGTTGCAGGCGTTCTTAGGCTACAGTAACCACCTACCATCAGGTGGGCCGTACGCCTGTTTGCCTACTTAGTTGTATAAAAAAAATCTGTGTGATTTTTCCCTATATATTAATTAAAAAATAGCACTCCAGAACTTAGAGCGTGACTTCTTTCTATGGTATGGTATCTTTAAATGGTATCTCAATACCGCGAGTTCATTTGCCTACTATAATATAAAAAATATCGTTAATTTAGAATCATTATGTATTAGAATTTCATATGTGAATAAGTGTAAGTAAATAAATTATATGTGAAATGAAGTTTAAATACGTAATAAAAAAAAACTTTTTAACAAGGTATGTCCAATTGGACCAGTGACCTAGAGAAGTACTCAAGTTTCAAAGAAATATTATAACTTTTCATCAAGCGATTAATCGCAAAATGCCTTGTCTTAAATTCGTGCCAAGATAAACGGCTGTCATTACCCTGTATTGTTTTAGAAAAATTTCCTCCCCACGGAAAAGAAAGTTGTTTTTAACAGTATACTTCTTATTGGTCGAGTGAATTGGACTAGTTGATGAAAAATAAAGTCATTTTCAAGATTTAAACTAGTTTTTTTTTCCACGTATCATGATATCTACTTACAATAAAATATTGCTAGATATGTGAATCAGGAACTCTACGCATATTTAAATATTTAAAATTTTAGAAATGGGGTACGAGTTTATAATTCCATTGGCACGAGATAATTTCTTGAGCTGAAGTTAATAAATAACAGAGGAATATTTAAACTTGTGGATAGGGATATTATCTGATGAGATCAAGGGTGGGACGAGATTCCCCCTAACTCCCGTAAAGTAGTTAAATTTATGAGCAAACGTTTACCTACTAAAATCATACACATACCTAAAACAAAAACATTGCCAACTTGTCAAAATCTTCTTGACCAATGTAAATATTGTCAAGTAAAAACAAAGTTGATTGTAAATTAAGGCTTTTACGAGTTTTCAGTGTTTGAAGCTGTTTTCGGTAAAAGTTAGCGATTCGGATACTTTACAAACGATTTTTATACATTGAAAAAAAAAATCTCTGAAATAAAAATAATTGACTCTTCCTCGAAAAGTGCTCTCGTACTTCAAGGACGTGGTAGAAAGTAAATACGTCATTCTTCCTGCCAAAAAATGCGGACGGAAAAGTTGTATGGAAATCCTACTGACCTGTTACTATTTGTTTTTTTTTTATGTCACTTTGACATTGACAGATAAAAAACTCAGAATGAATGCCAAAATTAAAAAAAAGTAATCATCAAATTTCAAATAAAATGATACTGAATGCTCGATTCCTTCGCATTTTTACTTTTTAATTTCAGTTATTAGTGTCATAGATAGTCTCTGTTCCAGGTTTATATTTATTTATCAATTGTTGATTTTCTATAAGCCTAACCAGGAAAATAAAAACCCTGCATTGGCGTCGCTACTGGTCAACAACAAATTGACAATGTCATAAATGAAATAGAAATAAATCCTTCGTTTAGTTTTATTTTCCTCGCATGTGTAATATAAAGCACTATGAATCACTCGGTATAAAGTTCGATTCCAAACTCGGGCATAATAAAGCCCGAAGCAATGTATTATTTCTTATCGCTTTGTCTCAAGATCCGATGGGCAGGTATTGCTTAGGTCCCTACCTATTTATTATTTATTTATTTATTTAATTAAATAATAACAACAAACATCTTATATATACGTTACAGTACACTACAAACTTGAATTAAGTTTTTCCCGGCACTGATTATTCATCTCATTCTATTTGGGAGATTACAACAACACATATACATATAAAGACTTAACAAATTAATGCTTAGATAATTGAATAAGTACATCGATGAATTGTATCGCCAACACTCGACTCGCCACCATGCGCTTCTCAGTCGGAACCTGTTAGTAAGTAGTTAGTTGACAATAGGTGGACAAGCAGATGCGTTTCAATACAGGATGTGTCATTTTAACATTTAATCTAGGTAAGTAAATTACCTTTATTTATATGTATTTAATTTATTAATGAAATAATGTTTGAGTTTCGTTTTAATATTCTTTTCTGTTAGTTCGTTTTTTAAATTATTTGGTAGCTGATTTAATAAAAATGGTATTTTGTAGGCTGGTCTATTTTTTCCATATGAATTTATAGCTATATTTTTATAGTGAATGTCGAAGCATGTATGCTTGTAGTTTGGTAAGATGCGTACGTCGAGAAGAGTTTGAGATTGTTGAATTGTGAAAGGTTCTTAGGATTGTAGTAATGGACGTTCAGTTAAACGCACAGTTAAATAAGTTAAAGTTAACGTTAGATTATGATTGAGAAGTTAAAAAGAAGTGAGTAATTAATTTAAAACATTTATTATTACTCCGTGGTAAAAACCTACATAGTGCGGTCTTAGACCGGATAGTGGTGAGGCTAAATAAATAGAAAGATAATGAAATCCGAAGAACACAAATCACTGATAAAGTCAGGACGATTACTTCACTAAAGTGACAGTGGCCATCCTGGAGGGCAATCGCGCGGAATGCAAATCATTTTAACGTAATTACCAAAATAAAGCTATCCGTCAAACTATCCTTAACAACGATTACAACTTAAGATGTCCAAATTCGGTGATATAGGCACAATTTTGTGCTAAATAGTGTTAAATATATATCAATAACATGAAACGACGAACTAGGAAAAGAGGGAACGAACCCGCAGGCAACAAGTTCACCATAAAATTAAGAATTCTAAGATATTTTAATGAACATGAAACCTTCATATTAAAGGACGAATTATTCCTACAAATTATTTAAATAATCGCTCAAGGTAAGGGAATGAAATTCGCTCTAAATGAAAAGATGGCGTTTTCTGAAAGCGTTCGTTTGATGTTATGAGGGAGATTCCCAATCGTCTTGTGAATTTTTGATGGATTTTAAAGAAGAACTTAATTAATTTGAAAATACTTGGAACAAAACTGTTTTATGACACTTTTAGTTGTATTCAGTGTCGTAAATCAGAACTTAAGCGAATTCTCCAAACTAAAAATTGTATATAAATGTATTTTTACTTTTTACTTATAGTTTGTACATGACAGTAAGCTTCTTTTTTTTAAAAAAAAACCTTTCTTATCCCATTATTGGGCAAAGATTCCCAACTCCTCCAAAACCTCTCTTTTTGTTAATTATTTTATTGATATACTTATATTGTAATCTAGAGCAATATAAACGATGCAGTTAATTGAAGAAGTTTCCTCGTTATGATGCACTCCTAAACTAATAAACTATAGTATCCGGAACGCCTTTGTATAGAGTTTAATTTTATCATGATATTAAAGTATGTTTAGCTTGTTATCTATTTTTATTTATATATTTATTTTATTTCTCGCTTACATGTACAATATATGAATAGATGGAGTTAGGACAATTTTTGTAAGTACATGTACCCAGGGTGTTGCGAAGTCTCTAAGAGAATGAGTGTTGAAATTATAACATTGACTAATAAGGTACAATTAAATTAAATTTTTACATGAAAGCAAAATACAATATTTAATGTAAAATTTAAATTGTCACAAGAATTAATTAAATGAATGACATAAAAAAGGAAAATAATAATAATGTCTTCACAGGTAAAAATATAAAATGTCAATCAAGACTGAGAAATTCTTAAAAATCCTTAAAACTATTACACGGAACGTCACTTTGGATTCACTTAAAATCATGTTTATAGGTGAATCCTTTTCATCATAAGCCGCCATCTTTAATAGCAGTTAAAAAAATATTTGTATTTAAATATTATAAAAATTAAAATCTCTTATGTTTTGCGATTGTTACACATTAAATTAACTATTTTAATATGGTTCGTACCTATTGCGTGTACCACTTATTTATTTACAGCGAATGTTTCGAACGCTTTGCAGCATTTATGGTCGCAAATAGACTAAGTTAAAATTTATTGTTAAATAAATAAACGTGATATAAGCTCTATTTATATTATCATTGTATATATGTTTGTATGTAAGTTTATTATATAAGTAGGTTATGTAAGTTTATAGCATTCTGACATTATATGTATTTATATATTGACGTTCTCTGATTAACCCAAAGGTTGATTGTTAGATAATGCTTCGCCTATTGTGCTGTACAATTGTATTTTGTACAATAAATTTAAATTATATAAATAAATAAAATAGTTTAATTTAATAAAATTCTGTGTACGAGTAAGAATTTTCGAATAAATCAGCGCCAGAGCTGATGTGCAGAGAACAGACGCAGAGCTCTACAGCTTGCAATGACGGAGAACAGATGAAAAGTACTACCATACCAAGAGTTCCGTAGCATATACAGTAAGAAAAATAAAATAACCCAATGTTATGCGGATGAAGTTGCGTGCATAGCTTACTTACTTACATTGGCACGGCGACCCGAAATTGATCTTGGCCTCCGACACAAGACTTATCCACTCCTCACACACACATACGGACACACAGCTAGGTCTTACTATTATTTAAGCTATACTTATTGCTCACTGCAGGCAAAGAACATTTTTTATGCTAAGTTGGTACATGAATTCGAAAAGAAATCAGTGTAAAGAATTTAAAATCAGTTAATGATGGAGACTGCTAAGTGTGTAGACTCAGGATTGGACCTTACGCAGACAACGGTGCAAATTGCAGCAAGAAACCTATCATCATTATTCTAGCGTGTATTTCCAGTTGCGTTGTTAGCTTACGCTTCGGAGCCTAGGGTACGCTGTAAGTCATGGTCCTAGATTTGGCGGCACTGGTTATTTGTATGAGCGACTGCTGTCTGACCTCCGTAACCCTTTTTACAGGGAAACCAGACCGACAGGAACATGAGCCGAAGTGTGTTAGCGGCCAACACTGTCAGAATTTTTCAGGCTGCCTTAGGCATCTGACACAGTCTCACGACTGCTATCTATCGATAATAATCGGGACCTACAGCTTAACGGGCCTTCCGAATCCGATAGTGGTCGTGTCTGATTGTCGCTTGACACGCGCATTCGCTACGGATGTCGCGACGGGGTCGCGCTCAACTATCGAACTCCTCATTATATTATATATAACAAGGAACTCAAAAATTTAATAATTTCAATAGATTCCACTAAAGTACACGGCAAAACTGCGGTCGCACTTTGGAGTAAAGCCAAGACATCTCCTAACGAGTCATTCATTGTTCCTACATTGTACTTGACAGGGAAATAACTATTAATTGGACACTAATTGTTTCTTTTTAATTGTTTCTGTAGATGCACCGTTTATTGGTAAAACATCGCTGATTGTCAAACTATTGGTGGCGGGTATGCTCTAATCATAGATAAAAGAATACTTTAGATAGAGTCATCCAACACTATTGTATGCGTCGCTTTGTGTCCTAAACTGAAACTTTTTAATTTTCATTATTACTAGGATGTATGTTAAATATCAATTCTTGTAGAAAAAATAAAATGTAAATATAGGTGTTTAAATGTTGTTTGTTATTTATAGACGAAAATAATGCTATATTAAATTTGATTTCACCAGACTATGTACATAATCTTCTTCTTGTTTCTTTATTCGACGTGTTTATTTTGGACTGAGACACTTTTCCAATAAAATAATAATTCACTGTAAATGGCTATGTCAATCTTTGCAAGATTGATTAGTCAGGGGATAACGGGTGTCTGTTCCTTTTTGACTCTTTAGAAATCTAGTCACAATTTTAATTAACTTCCGAGTGAGTAACACCGGCCAGAGGATACAGAGCTTAAATTATCCGACAGATATCATTGAAAGCTGAATCCACCAGCTACATGTGAGCTGATCGTGTTAGCGAAGTGTGTAAGCGGCCTTTTAGGCGGCCCCAAGGTATCTGACACAGACTAACGACTGCTATTTATCGACAACAACCGGGACCAACGGCTTAACGTGCCTTCCAAAGCACGGAGGAGCTCAAGATAGAAAATGTAATTAAATGGCGACCAATCCAATAGTGGTCTCAATCCAACAGACAGACAGACAGACTTTCGCATTTATAATATTAGTATGGATTAATTTATACCTAATGTGTCAAACACTACAGCGTTCATGTTCGCAGGCTGACTAAGTTAATATTTGTCTGTGACGTCATAAGAATACAAAACTACCGTCTATAATTTTATTGAAACCAATTCCGATTCACGCAGTATTGGCTCACAGTATCCAAAGGTTTTGCAGTCTTCCGTTGAGTTTGAGATTTTATTAAATTGATAACCGGGACCCAAGCTGGTGGTACCTGCCGTCAATCCTCTCTATTGAAATTAGGATGTTTTTAAATTTCAATAGCTTCACGTAACATTCTTGGTATAAATCCGTTTTCTTTTGCAAGAACTTGAGGATTATCAAAACGAATATATTGGTTGGTTTGTCTAGTAAGTTCACAGACTGCTTGGTTATCTATTTTTCATGTAAGCAATGTTCTTTTAATACGGGTACCAATTCTTCTCTTTGGTTGCCCAATGTATGACAAACCACGGTCATAGTCACTTTTATAAACTCCAGCATCTTGTAATGGGATATTGGATTTTACAGGTCTTAAAAGTTTGTTTATTGTCTTATGTGGCTTGTAGTAGGTATTGATAAAAAACCAAACCGATAAAAAAACATATCAAAATAGTTTAATTTAATTCTTATCTTCGAAGTCACGTCTTCCAAGGGCTCCCTCAACCTCGTTAGGGATTCAATCCAATCTCCTGACTTGAGCTCCTTGCCTTGTGTTTCCTGATAAACTTAGTTGAATTATTTTAAGACAGATTCCAGTATCTAGCCAACACGGTAATCTTATTACTGAGACAGACCTATTTTTACATAGGGCGCACTATAAGTTTCCGGAACTGGCCACTTACATAAACAATATTTAAAAATTTATTGCAACATTTGAAAATAGAACTCTTTGGCTATAGAATGCAGTTTGTTTCATCTGACTGTCTTTTGTTTTTACCTTGTGGCGCCATTTAAAAAATTGTGTGTCTGCATCAACATGGATTTAACTCGGGAAAATTTTCGTAGTATGATTTTCTACGATTTTAAGTGTAATTTGACAGCTCAACAGAGCATCGCTCGGCTTGAAACAGCTTTTGGCAATGAAGCACCATGCAAGACAACTGTTTATAGCTGGTTTGCAGAATTCAAGCGTGGTCGTATCAATCTCAGTGACGAATCTCGCGATGGTCGGCCGTCCACCGCTGTGACCAACAAAAACATCAATGCTGTGCGCCGTATGATTGAAACAGACAGGCATGTGACCTACCATGAAATTCGCGCATCCTTAGAAATAGGCATGAGTCAAATACAATTAATCCTACACAAACATTTGGGTGTGAGAAAGCTGTGCTCGCGGTGGATCCCACACAACTTGACCGAGGCTCAAAAAACGGACCGCGTCACTTGGTGCAGTGCCATGCTTACCAGATTCAACGAAGGTGCGTCAAATTTGGTGTGGGACATAGTAACAGGTGACGAAACATGGATTTATTGCTACGATCCCAAAACAAAGCAGCAATCGAGCGTATGGGTCTTTCAAGATGAGCCGAAACCAACCAAGTGGCGCGCGTGAAAAGTGCATCTAAGCGGATGATTGCTTCTTTTTTTAATAAAACTGGACACGTGGCTACTGTTGCTTTAGAGAATCGTCGTACAGTGAATAGTGACTGGTACACGACCATTTGTTTGCCGGAAGTTATTGACGAACTCCGTAAAAATAACCGTAAACGCCGTATCATCCTGCACCACGACAATGCTAGTTCTCACACGGCCAGACAGACAAACGACTTTTTGAAGGCGAAAAATGTAGAACTCATGAGTCATCCTGCATACAGTCCCGACCTGGCACCTTGTGACTTTTTTCTGTTCCCAAAAATTAAGAACCAATTACGCGGTCAACGATTTTCATCACCAGAAGAGGCTGTCGAGGAGTATGAAAAACACGTTTCAGAGGTCACCACAGAGGAGTGGCACAAAAGTTTTCAAAACTGGTTTCATCGAATGAAAAAGTGCATAGACGCCAAGGGAGATTATTTTGAAAAACAATAAATTAATTTTGTACCTTTAATAGTATTTTTTCATATTCATTCCGGAAACTTATAGTGCGCCCCACGTACACGATTGTGACAGAAGAAGGGTTAGCCTTTATATAGTTTTATTGACGAATATATAAAGTATGTTTATTGACTTACCCCCGTATTGAGAATAATTTGTAAGTTTCCTTAGCATTTCGGCTAAACTATGTTTCGTTTCTTTCTTTCCTTGGTGTTGTATTACGCAACATATTTTAGCTAAAATGGGCTTAAAAGATATTTTTAATTCGAGGGTTGATGTACAGAATAGATTTAATAATAACGGTGTGCTCGCATGCCCGCAGTGTGCAAGGACTTTCAGCAACAAGATTAGCAACATAAGCCACATGAGAGCTCACGATAAAGCCGTAAATTCTTGAAGTGATCGCCATGATAGATCTCCGCTGCTTATGACAGGTTGGTTATGGTTGAATAGCTCAAGCTCGAAACAATTTATTACAGAATACTTTATCCATAAATACCCGACTTTAAAAAAACTTAGCATAATATATCTTTAAAGTTCAAAATATTCTAGATTTCAATATGGCCACTGCATTACCATAACCTAACGTACGTTCTGTATCAAAGTAGGTACTACGTAAGGATTTTACCTAAATACTGCGACTTGGTTAAAGAAGGTAGGTTAGGTTATAGGTTATGCAGAGACCATACTATGAGCGAGCGAGCGTCGATCTTGCTTTGAAAGCTAATATAGCTAAATTAGCTATACGCATTGGATCGACGCTCGCTCGCTCATATATGGTCACTGCATAAACTCTAACCTAACCCACCTTCTGTAAGTAAGCTTTATGTATTCGGTACCCTCACAGCGGTAAAATAAAAATCGCGTTACATTTACACAGCCTTAAGGACAATAAATCAAGTCATATTTATATAATGCATTTCACATTTTGGAATTGTAATGTAAGATTATTTGAAAATTTAATATTTAGGGGTTGGTATTTAAAAATCTGACATATTAATGTTTCGGTATTTCTAATTCTGGAATGTTTGGGTCGCCGTTGTTTCGTTGATGAATGGGTCTGGCAGAAAAATAATGAAAGCAGATTGAATGATTGATGTGATGATGCTATTGTCGATCGGTATTGGGCCACGTGCATCGCTTCCGACCAGGGCATCCCGATGGCCTTGAGCTCCGCTGCAATCGTGCGTCGCCAGGTCTGCTTAGGACGGCCAACTTTCCGCTTGCCTTGAGGGGTCCATTCCATAGCTTGTCTCGGAATGTGCGTAGGATCCCTCCTCAGTATGTGGCCAATCCATGACCATTTACGACGCCTGTTCTGGACATCTATTGGCATTTCCCGGCACCGCTCCCACAAGTGTTAGTTGAAAATCTTGTCTGGCCAGAAAATGCCAAGTATTTGTCGAAGGCAGCGGTTTATAAAGACCTGGATCGGTCGTGTGATCTATTTGTGACCTTCCACGTTTCGCATCTATACAGCAGGACGAATTTGACGTTTGACCGGAAGATTTTGAGCTTTACTCTAAGGGTCAACTTTTTAGAACGCCAAATGGGTCGGAGTTGTGCAAAGGCAGCGCGAGCTTTGACAATCCTAGCAGCAGTGTCCTCTTCGAGGGCGATATAAGAAACATGTTTTATTATTATAATAAAACAATGCACCAGCTATATTGTGAAACTAAAAGGACTGGGAAAATGAGAAAATGATAATGAGATCATCCAAAATTAACAAAACATTGTCCAAATAATAAACTGGGAAAGTCCGCCACAATCAAGGCATATTCAAAATTATCGCTAAGTTACGAAGTTTCGCTTCAAGTCTTTAACGATCCTATTCATTGAAGAATTGAAGGCTCCCGAGATAAATTAGGGAAACTAGAGATGTGACGCCACAAAATAAAATCTGGTGTTTATTGATTGATAGAATAACAAAATATATATTTTAATTTCAATACAATTCAAATGATATAATCTTCAATTGCCATAATCCTTACGGGATATGTTTTTAAAAGCTATAATATTTTCAATTTGAAAAGCATAACTCCATTTTATATAACGTTTACGTACACTAAATATCACATGTTATACAACTTGGGAAGTATACTTGCCAGAATGCCATTCAAAAAGTATACTATTTACAAAACATGTCAATCAAAACTGAGGAAATAGGCGAAGTGAGCGAGAGACAGACTTTGTGTCAGAAGCGACCTAATGGCAAAAGGTGGCTGTGGCAGAAGGTAGGTTAGGTTATGGGTAAACAGTGACAACAAGAATATGCAATAGATTTTGTCTGCGTCAACAAAATCTCATGGCAGAGGCACTGAACACTAGGTATTTTGTAATGCAGTGCTTTCAATGGTGATTTCTTAAACTGTTTAGCTGGCAAATTTGTTCGTAGTTCTATCTGGCCTAACTTCTATATTTAGCTGTAGGCTGATCATTAAATGTGTATCCTTTTTACTACCCTGGGTGGCGAATTCCTTTCGAGATATGGTGAAATGTAAATAAATTATGGTGAATTTATATACGTATAGAATAGATGCCCGCATTTTACAAGTACGCCATTGTTTTGATCTTTGTAAGTAAATGTTATATCCGTTTTTGGTGCAAAAATGATTTTAAATTAACAAATCCATACTTACTATATATACTGTATAATATTATAAATGCGAAAGTCTGTCTGTCTGTCTGTCTGTTACGCTTTCACGGCTAAACCGCTGAACGGGTTTTGATGAAATTTGGTATGAATATAGTTGAAGACCCGGGGTCAAACATAGGCGACTTTTTGACGCAGTCGGAGCTGCGGGAAACAGCTAGTATAATATAATTCGTCAAATAAACAAAAATAATAAGATTTGATTATAAAATATCATTAACAATCAACAAATAGAATCATAATGATTCTTCTTCTTGTCTTTCTTAATAATTAACAATTATTTTTGAAAACTATGAGCATTGTAACCTGACTCCACAAATTTTCATTCAAATGAAGCCACGAGCGGAAATAACTCTAGCTATTTCAATTAATTACGCTGCTAATTAGTATCAAGTTGTATTATCATACGATACTAGACTCCCATCTTAATTGGATGATACCTTGTGAGCTTAACGAAGCTTAGAAATTGCGAGCTTCTTGTTTTGCTGTTCATTATAATATCTGCAAGTCATCGTCATATTTATTAGGTTACATGGTCAATCGACCTTGTACACCCTTTCGGGAACCGCCATTCAGCCTGGGACGTGGTTCCTCGACCTCGACCTCGAGTTGTAGCCGTGACAAACGGCTTAACGTGCCTTCTCAAGCACGAAATCATCAGACAATGCTAAAAATATCCTATCAACTGGAAACAATTAGAAGATTGTGGTTTTATATGTAACCGATCATCTGACGTAAACTCTCCTTAAGAATGCTTTTATTGTTTGAACTTACCATCAGTTGGAGTAAGGGCTAAGTTACCACTTAAAATGCTTAAAATGTCTAGAATGTAATCTAAAAAAAATATATTTATTTTAAACTTAAGGTCACCACTCACCGGAGTCACCCCGTACTCGACCAGCACCGCCTCGACACTCGATGTCCACTCGTCAACAAGTGTTTACCGGGCGGATCCCTTCATGCCTGCATTCAAGCGGTGAACGCTAGGTGAACCCCGGGTGGACCCCGGGTGGTCGACGCGTGGTCAACGAGTGGACAAAGCAGAGTCCTTCATTTCATTGTATCGTTGACATTCATTGCATCACCAAAACCGTTGCTAGGCAAATGTTACTATGGGCTGTAGTGATAGTATAGCATGACAGAAAAAATGATAGAATAAAGAGAGAATCGCTCGTGTGCAGCGTACGATCCACTTGGGACCAACGCGAGGCAAGCTTGCGAGCGCCTGTGGTCACCGAGTGATGCACTCGTCGTCCGCAAGTGGTCAATCTGCGAGGCGAGGCGCTCCTGAGTTGATGTAGTGAGCATATACCGATAGTACCTACTCCATACGAAGAATACCAACCGCTCGAGGCGAGGCGGTGTTGATCGGGTGCAGGCTGCCTCCGGTAAGTGGTGACCTAGATTACGATTTTCTTGCTAGTACAGCTATATTTTTTTTTATTATAACAAAAATTTTATCGTAAATTAACAAAATCTGTATGTTTTGGAAAACGTTAAAATTACAAATCCCTGAAATCTGTATTTAAATTCACCGCATTTTAGATGCGACACTCATTGCCTTCCTGAGATATGCATCGCAGGACTAATTTGACGCAGCGGGTGCATCCATCGTGCTTCGTTTGGTTTATGTAAATCTACTTGCTTAACATGATTTGTTTCACCACGTTGTGCAAAGTCAATAGAGTTTTTAAGACATACAATCTGAATGTATGGTTTTAGGCTATATTTTTATACGTCTGAAAGATTGATAACTCCTTTTTTTTTCTATGTTCGAAATAAATGGAGACTAGGAAATGAATAAAGCTTATTTTTGTTGGAGTTTCTTACCAGTTCATTCATTTATCAAAACAATATAACATAACTTTATTGCCTCCATCTAGGAATAATAATTGAAATTACAACATTGTTCATTGTTGTTGTAGGTATCAAGTGGGTTTTATATGGTCAATCGACTTCGTTCGTCATGGTTTTTTTAGGTTTTCGGAATCGCCTTGACTGACGTGGTAGAATCCTTTTAAGTACCACAAAAAAACCTTTAACATATAAAAAAAAAACATTAACGCGGTTGCAATCGACTGGGTTAAGCAAGTATCCAAAAAATACAATTAAATGATATCGGCATTCGAAAACAAACAAAAAAAAAACAGACGAGTTGACTTAATGAACAAGAAGAAATTAAAATCAAACAAGTGCACTTGCCAATTCAAACAGTATTAAAATCTAAACTGAAATTCATATGCACAGCGCGCTACGCGTATTGTTTGACAGTCGCAGCTGTATTTCAAAATTAATATGCACTGCTTTTTTATTTTTTGGTTTTGGAGTATTTTTTAATTATTTTGTTGATAGTTTTTTTGATTGAATTTGAAGATTATTGTTATTTTTATTGACATCTTACTTACCTAAATTCAAACAATAAAGGCCTTTTATCTTTTATCTTTATTTTTTATTGGCAACACTAATAATTTTGGGTATTCTTTGGGTTAAATTTTCGATTCTTACCCTAAATCTGCGCGGCTCGGTGCTGTATCTGTTTCGGGTTCACACCCTCCCGGGTATGAGTGTATATTAGTACTAATTGTAAAATGTTTGTACTTACAAAGCTGTTCACCAGTTCATAGGATTTAATATAAACCACAGATCTAAAAGTAATTCCTATTCAAGAATTGCCAACTGAATTTAATTATCAATGCTTGTCTTTTTAATATAAACGTTTCATTAATGTTATTAATCATCCATTAGGATTTCATTGATTGTCAAAATGTCCACATAACCCAATCAGTTTGAAAAGTTTACCATTTAAATATCAATGTTGTGCGATGCGGTGCGTCAGAAATACTACAGTTAACCACAGATGCGACCAACGGTGCTATTTTCAATTGTTTATTCTCACTAGAGAGTAGTGCATAGGTTTAATTATTATTATGTGGAAAGAGCAGCGTTGGACTGGACATCCACCGAGCAGATTACCTGAAGATTGTCGCAGGCAAGGAATGTTACAACAAAATAGAACACAACAATAGGCGCACTTATCCCTGATAGGGATCTCTTCCAGTCAACCCGAAAACCAAAGGAAAAAAATGAGTACATGGACATCATAGAGTGTACAGTACAATAGATACGATAAATACAAATGTAAAACAAACTAACTCAATCTAATTCAACTCAAGTCCGAACGCTCCAAGTATTCCCTAACCCGGAATTTAAAGGTATGAAGAGAGGACGACTGTTTGATCTCTAGAGGAAGCTTGTTCCATAAACGTGCAGCACGTATTGCTAAAGAGCTTTAAATTAGCGTAGCACTGAGTGGAGTATTCAGGTAAATCCAGTTTAAAATTTTGTAAAGAAACTTAAAAAAAATGTGTGGAATTAAATCAATATTTGGAATCATTACAACAAGCTGATTGCAACAATGATTTGCAAAAAACCTACCGTAGGTACATCACACCACGTGTATCAATTTTCTAAAACATACTCGTACCATTATTTTACGATCTTGACATATTACGATCTGTAAATTCAACGACTTGGACGTTGTAAGATAAAGACGTTGTACTGTGAAATTTCGAGGCCGGATATTTTACGACATTGTCATTAAACTCAGAGAGATTCAGATTATCGTCTCTGGAATTACCCAACCAATTTTAGGAGCCAGCCAATTCCACACCAATCTGCGGTGTGCAACGCGTACATAATTTGATCGGACTGCAGCATGTGCCATATGTGGTCAGGATTTGCATTGAAACCTAGATTTGTTGAATGAGTTTCATGTTGTGCTAAATTTGTTGCTCAATTATTGTTGACAAAGAATTCTGTAATGAATTCAACTTCAAAAAGAAGAGAGATGTTTATTTATTTAACACTTCTTTGCACACAGTAAAATAAAAATTTAATATGTTACATAAGATGATGATGATGTTAGCGACGAATCGAATAATTTTTGTCCGATATTACACCACACACCTAAATATTCAAACACTTTGCAGTGTCAGTTAACTTTTATCTGTGATGTCATAATTTTACTAGCTGTGCCCGCGGCTTCGCCCGCGTGGAATTCCGTTTGTGTCACGGAAAAAAGTAGCCCATGTCACTCTCCAGGTCTCCAACTATCTCCACACAAAAAATCACATCAATCCGTTGCTCCGTTTTAACGTAAAAGAAGGAAAAACAAACAAACACACTTTCACATTTATAATATTTGTATGGATTGAAAACCATTTCGATTCGAAATATTCGAATCTACCTGCGTCCACTGGTTAAGTTTGTCTAAGACCCCGAGGTCATAGATTCGATTCACACCGGAAGTATACTTTGTGTAGTTGTTTCCAGTTTGGTTAGGACATGCTAGAATCACCCGATTGTCCAATACTAATTATGATTACGTGCTTCGAGATGCACGCCGTGGGTCCCGGCTGCCATTAAAAGGGCAAAGACCGAGGCCGAAAGGCGGTTCCGGAAAAACTCTAATTACAAGGTATACAAGGCCGATTTAATGAATGAAACTAGAATTGATACCTAAAACATTCACAAACTAATGCTTCGTTACATATTCCGATATAGCAATGCAATCACGCTATACATGGACATAGCAGTCAAAATTCATCCCGCTGTGAAAGCTTGACCGACCTGCCTAGATAACATGTTGTTACTGCGTCAAGCCTCGTTTGGAACTTGTAAGTAACTTTACTACTTACTATTAGCGACTTAAGCTAACTGTCTCAGGACAAGTTATGTCTGAACTGAAGCGGAGATGGGCAGAGCGGACTATGAATTAATCCAATAAATAATGTATAAATCCATGGAATTAACCAATAATAAAACATTATCATTGGTTAATTCCATAGAGTAATTATAAAGGGAGATGCCGTAATAAGCGTTTTGTAATAAAGCGTTTGTGAGGCTACACGGGGCGGAAGGCAGACGTGCGGGGTGCTTTGTTTCGGCCGTTGCTCCAATCATGGAGCACGAGCAATGACAAGCTCCGCCCACTTTTGTGTCGCCGAGGCGCCAATGATCATATTACTGCGCCATTTCAAACGGCATCTCCTCTTTGTAATTACTCCATGGTTAATTCACAGTTCTTTCAGCGGCGAGAAGGCTCTCTGCTCAGTTCATCAAATGGCCCTATAGTCTAATGGTCCTAATTACATAATAAAAAAATAAGTAAATAAAGTTAATCTACAGCGACGATCGGCGGTCACGATTTAGATTTTTCCGGGTTTGTCTTTTCTTTTATCCTGAAGCCAGAAAGAATATAAGGCAGTAACTGCTGCAGTACTGCTAGTAGTAACTAGCATATCTATTTTTACGCGACGTTTGTATGTTTGTCAGATACTTTATTCTACCATAAGTCAAGAACAGCACATCGGATATATACTTAAGAGGTGTCTTTAGATTCCTTGCTTTGTTCCGAGTGTTATAGAGTATGTGACGTCATCATACGCGTTAAAAGGCAGACTGAAGTAGTATTATATAGTATAGTAGGCTCATCACGGGCCGACCTTTTTTACACTCTCAAGATCATAAGCTCAGTGAAATTTGGTCGCTCTTATTTCACTTACTCTTGGTAAGATCAGAGCGGCCACATTTCGCTGCTTATTTCTTTATTTAGTTCAAATATAGTCAGTTACTTATCTAATAATAATAGCAAACGCAGCATAAACCGTTTGTCCGTATCGCGGATATCAAACCCGCATAGCGGCGATATCGCCCCGAATTCGGTTTGTGGAAACCACAGACACATTATACAGACTAGACAATTTCTAGAAATAGAGTTTCAAAGGATATAAGAAGTAAATTTAATCGCACAAAGACCTAAATAAAATACCACTTTGAATGAGATAAGACTGATGGACAATGCTACAATCTTATACAATAACCATACAAAACAAAATCTTAACCTTGGAATTTTTTAATTACCTTACTATCCAGGGGAATATAAAATTTTTAACGCAGTCGCTAGTGTTTGCGTAAATTAAATCTCATGGTCATCATTCATATCGAGTGGGCTTCATGATCCATCGACCCAGATTTCAGATTTTTCAAAATCGCCTTTTGGCCACTGTATTTAATCGATTCGAATCGGGTCTAAGACAAGCCACTACACCACGGGGGGCTTATGACAGAGATACTGCAATGTGGGTAAATTACATAACTACTAAAGGTCCATCGCAAAATTTAACATACGGTGGTATACTACATGATTATATACACTAGACAAGAAACCAGTGCTTCAATTGTTTGCCTGAACAAGGAAATTGAGTGTTAAAATTGAGAATCTGTTAAGTTGGTTTCCAGTTTGGACATTTCAGGTTTGAATGTCTTGTTTGCCTAATAAATCAAGATGCTTACGTGCTTCGGAAGACATAGTTGATTTCATACGTGGTGCCCGTTTAGCAAACTATATAAAAGGAAAGATTATGGCTTAAAAGTTCAGAATACATTACGTCAGGACAAGTATATAGACTTTGAATCAATAACTTAATAAGTATTATCACTAATAAGTAATTTTATTGTCAACGGTCTAATAACCTTTTAAACAAATGCCAAAGCAGTCAACGTTACCCTATTTTAATTTTAGCCTTATCATGACATCGTAGTTATTTGAACTCGACAAAAAGAAGAGTGATTCTTTAGCGATATGAGGTCTATCCTGACGCTACATTATATACTCATGTAACATAGTAGATATGTCAAGCTATATGGTTCAAGTTATTGGATAAGCACTGATAACTTTGAGCTTAACTTGAGCTTTTTGAAGTTTTGGAAATAATAGTTTTGTTAGATTTTTCATATACCTAGTACACATTATATTCATGCATCCAGCAGCTTTGGTGCCAGATTTAAATTGGTCTCTTTAAACCCTCAATTGCATCGTTAGAACTGGTAAGCGCAGCGCTGGACATCCACCGACCAGATGGTCAAATGACCTGAAAAAGGTCACAGGCAAAGGCTGGAAATAGGCCGCTTCTAACAGGTCATTTTGGAAGTATTAGGAGAGGCCTGTGTTCAGTAGTGGACCGACACTGAAAAATTCAGCATAGACAAAAGTGGAGGGAAAGAATGCGTTGCGTTTTCTGAATACACTGAAGAGATGCCCAATGCTTAACAGTTGAAGAAAACAGGAGGCCAAGCGCGATAATTGCAAATGACGTTAACGTATTTACCAAACTACAACCGCGCGGAAGGGGGTATGTAAAATCGGTTAGTCGATTAAAATCAGTTCGACTCTGGGTGAGTCGACCTGATTTCAATCGACTAACCGATACATAAATCGAACGAAAATTATTTAACTTTTACATCACAGATTTTTCATTTTTTTATACAACTAAGTAGGCAAACAAGCGTATGGCCCAGGTGGGCCGTACACTTGTTTAGCTTGCATAGCCTACAAACGCCTCTAACACCGGAGATGTCACGAGCGCGTTGCCGACCCTGAAGGAATTTTTCCACGCCCTTTTTGAAGATTCCTATGTTATAGTTACTAGGAAAAACCATGGCATCTCCCTGCCATCTCCTTTTCATTCCACAATCGCAGTGTACGAGGGAGGAAATTCCGTTTGAAGGTATGGATGGGGATGAAATCCCTGAATACATACTCCAAAATAGCCCTCGCGGTTGTGGTCTGGATTTGTTAAATACGTTAACGCCATTTACATTTATCGCGCTCAGCTTCGAGAGCCGTCATGTAGATTACCCTTAACCCAATCAAAATGCACGCGCAGAAGATACTGTAGTATTTTCACGTTTTACCTGTTCAAAGAGCGTACCAATTCCTCAGATCTTATCCAAAACAAATTTTACGCCGACACGAAAACATCTGCCATGCAAAATAACTAATAAAATTAACAAAAACCCTAGCTAGTTTTGGACGTGCGCGGAATCCAGTATTCAGTCCTGTCTGAAAGAACCTTTTGTGCAGCGAAAAAGTGGGTCATCCTATACTCCGGTACACTGGCGGGCAGATTATGTATGCCGGGGACATGTGTCGTCAAAGGTTTTTATTATTTTACTTCTCTAAATCGTTCTTTTGTCACTTTTCTAAATTCCATGGCCAATGTTCTTCTTAGAACTTCTCAGTAGATAAAACAAACAAACAAATTATAAATATGGAAACTAACTTAAATATTAGTTAGGAGTAGAATCATTGAGAAAGGAACGTCATTTGTCAATTCGTAAAATAGGTCAGATGGTCGGCAATTAGTTCCAGAGTAACTATTAGTGAAAATTGTGTTTACTTACAGTAGAATTCGCGTTCTCTAGCCCATTGCGAGTTTGCCAGCTGTTAATAAGTCATTTTAATGTCTAGAAAAAAATATTTGTGTGCCTAGAAAAATTACGTGTTGACAGAATAGAATAGAATATATCTTTATTGAGAAAGCTATCACGTAGGTACAGCAAAGTTCTTATAAACTTATGGTACATGTTTATAATGTACGTGAAAGACGTCTCAATAGGTGGTGGCTCAGTGATACGCTAGACATGCAGGCATGACTAGCACTGATTTTCGGCCACCACCTTTTGAGGAGTCACGGAACAAGTGATCTTAAAAACAAAGATTTAAACCCAAACTTAGTGAATAATCCTTGACAGCTTCTGACTTTAACCAGAACAAACTCAAACTAACGCTTGTGACTTGAAAGTCTGTACTTTTAAATAGTAGTCTTATATATATAAGATGCTAACGAATCATACATACTTACTACATAACAAATTTCGGCATAAAACTTTAGCGTACCGGTAAAGAGGTCCGACAGTGTACACATCTGTTGACCGTCCGCGCAGTTTCCAATTAGTGGCCGGCTTTGTCCTGTATGATTGTCACCCTAGTCCCAAATTCATGACCACTCGGCTAATAAACCAGGTTTTAGGGATTAAGGCATTGTGTCAGGATTATAATTTAAGTTTCGAGATAAATCCTTAAATTTATTGTTACGAGCTCGGGGTTCGCAATTTGGAGAAAAACACCTGATGACTCTTAAAAACGTTTATTCCCACAAGGATGGTCGCCGACGTCACTTCACTTCACTTATCACTAACAATGTCCAAAACACTTGCTAATCACAGTCACTATAACTTGCCGAGGTCGCTTGTATCACTTGTTATTCGCTCCGGATATCGCTTCTTGATCGCACTTGTAGCTCAGTTAAATTAGAACTGCCCTCCTGAGGCACCTTCCGATATTTATATGGCTCGGGAAACCCGCTCCATAAGTTTCTAGAAAGATCACAACTACTCCGGAATAGAGAGAGAGGGATACTCTCTGTCTCGTTCCCTTAGTACATACTAGAAGTGCGAGAGCGAGACAAAGCAATATGTCAGAGCGAGATAATCGATGTACTAGATCGTTCGCGATATTATTCCCGTATGGAAACACGCGACGATTGTACGAGAATTTTCCGCGGACAGCGCTACTCAAACTTCCGCGGGCCGCATTTTATTTTTATTTATTTTTGATTTCGTAACACTGCCCCCTTCTTAGAGATGCTCGTCCCGAGCATCATCATTTCTTCCGTGATATTTCGCCAAGCGGTCGATGTGAACAATCTTCATTGCTCCTCTTGGTTGACGCTGTATCCGATACGTCACATCATTTAGTCGCGTTACCACCTTGTATGGGCCCTCCCACTTGGTTTGTAACTTTGGCGATTTCCCTTTCCGGCGAGTCGGGTTGTGAAGCCAGACTAGAGCGCCTTCCTCGAAGCCATTTGTATTCGACATTCTGTCGTATCTGGTCTTCATGTTCTGACTCGACTGCAACCCGTTTTCTCGAACTGCGGCGTGTATTTCTCGCATTCGGTCACGCAGATCAGAAACGTAGTCTTGAACACTTTGAGGTTCATCTGGTGAGCCTCCTGTTAGGAGGTCCACTGGCAACCGCAGCTCACGACCGTAGTTGACATATGCCGGAGTTGCCTTTATGCTTTCATGTTCTGCTGTTCTGTACGCTAGCAGGAACAGTGAAATGTACTTGTCCCAGTCCCTTTGATGGCTTTCCACTATTTTTGCCAGATGTCTCTCGATCGTCTGATTAAACCGTTCGACCATCCCGTCTGACTGAGGATGGTAAGCCGTGGTTCGGGTTTTGTTCATTCCCATAATCCTGCAAACTTCTTGAAAAACCTGTGACTCAAAATTCCTGCCTTGGTCGGAATGGATTTCCAAGGGCACGCCAAAGCGACAAATCACTTCTTCCACTATCTTGGTTGCAACTGTCGTAGCTTCTCGGTTTGGTATGGCGAACACTTCCGGCCACTTAGTGAAGTAGTCCATGACAACCATGAAATACTTGTTCCCTGAGTCAGTGACAGGAAATGGTCCAGCTACGTCGACTGCAATGCGTTCCCAAGGTACACCGACGTTGTACAGTCGTAGATTCCCTCGGCTCCTGGTATGTGGCCCTTTTACGGCAGCACAAGTTGTACACTTGCGGCACCAGTCCTCCACATCCTCCCGACAATGGAGCCAGTAGAACCTTTCGCGGATTTTCGTTAGCGTCCTCTTGACTCCCAAATGTCCACCGGACACGCCGTCGTGTACTTCCCGAAGAACATCACGTTTTTTTGTTCTTGGAACCACAATTTGCAGTTGAAACTCTCTGCCGTTAGGTTTATCCCATTTCCGGTAGAGTATTCCGTTTTGTACAACGAGGCTATCCCATTGCGCCCAGTACGCCTTGGAAACAGTGCCTGTCGGTGCAACTTCACTCCACTTAGGCTTATCATTACTTTGTGCCTTCCACCTGATGATGTGCCGTAGGTCATCATCATTCTCTTGCTCCTTCCTCATCGCATCGTTCTCCCAGGTCTCTAATGGTTCTGTCCGAGTTAGCTTTACTGTCATTTCCTTTAACTCCTGCCTGATACAGTGCTTACAATCTTCTGGGCAGGGTCTGCGTGACAGCGCATCCGCGTTTCCATGGGCCTGTCCTCGACGGTGTTCGATAATGAAGTCATATTCCTGAAGTTGTTCAATCCATCGAGCAACTTGACCTTCTGGGTTCTTGAATTGCAACAGCCATTTTAACGCTGCATGATCCGTTCGAAGTAAAAACTGCCTACCGATGAGGTATTTGCTGAAGTGTTGTAGCGTCTTCACTACTGCCAGGAGCTCCCTTCTTGTCACACAATAGTTCCTTTCCGGTTTAGACAGCGACTTACTGAAGTACGCTATAACAACTTCCCTGTCTTCCTGCTTTTGAGATAGTACCCCACCGATTGCGGTATTACTTGCATCCGTATCCACTATAAATTGACCTTCTGGTTGAGGGTATCCCAAGACTGGTGTTTCGCACAGATGTTTCTTCAGTTTTTCGAAGGCAATTTCGCAAGCTTCATCCCAACTAAATTGACGTTTATCTTCAGTTAGTCGGTGTAATGGCTTTGCAATCTCCGAGAATCCTTTCACGAAACGTCTATAGTACGAGCAAAGGCCAAGGAATGCCCGTACTTCTGTCTTGTCCTTGGGGGTAGGCCACTTCTGAACGGCTTCCACTTTCTCCGGGTCAGTCAGGATTCCTTCACTGGTAATGACATGGCCTAGATAGCTCACTTCGTTCCTGAATAAGCGGCACTTTTTCATATTCAATTTTAGGTTGGCTCCATGAATTTTCTCGAAGACTTGCTCCAAGTTCCGCAAGTGGTCCTCAAAGTCTCGGCCAACGATGATAACGTCATCCAAATATACTAGACAGGCTTCTCCAACCAATCCAGCTAGTACACATTCCATCAGTCGCTCGAAGGTAGCTGGCGCGTTACATAATCCGAATGGCATGACGTTGAACTGCCATAATCCCTTGCCCGTCGAGAATGCAGTCTTCTCCTTATCCTTCGGATGGATTTCCACTTGCCAGTACCCAGATTTTAAGTCCAATGTTGAAAACCATTTCATGCCACTAAGGGTATCCAAGGTGTCATCAATCCGAGGCAGCGGGTAACTGTCCTTCTTGGTGATGTCATTGAGTCGTCTGTAGTCAACACAGAACCGCGTGCTTCCGTCCTTCTTCTTTACTAGCACGACTGGTGAACACCATGGACTTGCTGATGGTTCAATAATTTTATTCCTTTCCATATCCGCCAGCAGCTCTTTGACTTCTAATTCTTTGGCTATAGGGATTCTTCTCGCTCGCTGTCGGATGGGTCTCTCATTTCCGGTGTCAATCCTGTGTTGTACTAGCGACGTTCTTCCTAAGTCTCCTTCTTGGCTGGTGAAGATGTCGGCGTAGCGCAGTAGAAACTTCTTAGCTTTAATGCTCTGCGAGTACGTTAGATTGCTTTTGCAGTTACTTAGAAGCTCCTTGACTGTAGAATCACTGGTACTCCTTGTATCTGAGCTTTGTGTTGTACTGCACTTTTTCAGCCAGACAACTTCCTCACATTTTCCAATGATGTCGCCTTTGTTTAAGGTCCTCTCTTGGTCGCCTAGATTAAGTACTCTTACTACTGCGGTGTTTCTTCCTTTCACGAGAGTCCTCGCGGTCATGAGTCCTCGAGCCGCAGGTTTATTAGCTATCTCCTCAATCAACACGCATCCGGTAGATTTCTGGTTCCTTGTTACTGGTAACTTTACTAGTACTTGGGCTTCTGCTTTCCCAGGTATGACCGTTTGCTTTAAACATGTCACTCTCCCGTTAATGCCTCCTAGGATGATGATCTCTTCTTCACCACTCTTGAATACACCACTAGCAACGTCTATTCTACAGTTGTACTTTTTCATGAAATCTAATCCCAATACACAATCGTCCATAATTTCAGCCACGATGACGTTGTGGGTATATGTGGCTTCTCCCATAGACATTTTGACAGACATTTCTCCCAGGACGGGTATTGGCTGGCCGGAGGCAGAAAGAAGCTGACAGTCCAGTTTCCTCATGCTTCTCATTATGGTCCTTACTAAGTGAGGTCGGACTATTGTTCTTGATGCTCCGGTATCCAGCGTCATCCTGCAGTTGATCCCATTTACAGTTCCAGATATTACGAGACTATTTCCGTTGCATGCCTGAGAGATAATAGTTGTCGGGGCTTCCTCCGCGCCAGCCAGTACTCGCCCCCTAGTCCTGGCTCTTACTCGTTTCCCTGGTTCCTCTCCGATGATAAAGCCTCCTGCTTCATCTTCAGTTCCTTCACGTCGTCTTCAAGCTTCTTGATCTTTGGGCAATTCATTTGTAGGTGCCCTCGGTCGCCGCACCTATAGCACATGGGTCCAGGTCTCTTCCTTAGCGGAGCTTTTATTTCCCTAACTTCCTCCACTACTTCGCGCACTTTGTGAGTCACGGAATGACGAATGTCATGTCTGACGGCTTCCACCTCCAAAGCGTGGGCCAGTGCATCTTTTAATGAGGCATGATGGTTTAGCCTTACTGCAGCTCTGACTTCCGAATCCTTGATGCCGTCGACGAACGCCTGCACGGTGTTGGACTCAAGCATCTTCAAATCGGCCCCTGGATACGCCTTGCGGACGAGTTTTTCTATTTCCAGCGCCCATTGCTGCAGACCCTCTCCTGAGCGCTGGACTCTGTCGCGGAGTTGAGCGCGGAAGACGTGCTCCAAATGCCGTTCCCCGTATCGCGATTCCAGTGCCTCCAGCAGGTCCTTGAATCCACTGCCCGACGGAAGAACCTCCAAGACCGTCAGAGCCTGTCCTCGGAGTGCGACGGTGAGAGCTGTCAGGCACTGTTCATCTGTCCATCCGTTAGCAGCTGCGATGGTCTGGAACTGTTGACGGTATGCGGTCCAGGACGAGGTTCCGTCATATGGCGGCAATTTCACGCTGGGTCCGTGGTGGGCAATGACTGTTCCGCCAGATGCAACTGCTACTCCCGTTGTTTCAAGGCGCACGAACTTCTTCTGTAATGTGGAAAGGTCCGTCTTCATATTTTCCATGTCGTTCCCCAGAGTCGTGACGCGTTCCTCCACCAAATCAACATCCTTGCGTAATTTGGTAACCACGCCACTAACTTCACCAATAGCTGACAGGAGTTGTTGTTGAGCCTTTTGTTGAAGCTTCTCCTGCATTGTAAATTTGTTGTCCAGCATTGTAAATTTGTTGTCCAGCATTCGCATCAATTCCCCAAAATCAAAGATAGGCGCAGCCTGGTGGGCGTTGGACTTGTCCTGGTGGGCGTTGGACGTGGCCTGGTTGGTGTTGGACGTGGCCTGGTGAGTGTTGGGCATGGCCTGGTGGGCGTTGGACGTGTCCTGGCAGGCGTTGGACGTGGCCTGGTTGGTGTTGGACGTGGCCTGGTGGGTGTTGGACATGGCCTGGTGGGCGTTGGACGTGTCCTGGTAGGCGTTGGACGTAGCCTGGTTGGCGTTGGACGTGACCTGGTGGCCGGTGGCCGCGGTGGGAGCGGCCTGGTCAGCAGATCCAGTAGAACTGGCTTCCGCAGCACGCTTCGCCCTCGTCTTCACACCCTCACTGGTGACGTCTTCTCTCGGAGTCAATGGCATCTCCAAATCCACTTATGACACCAATTGTTACGAGCTCGGGGTTCGCAATTTGGAGAAAAACACCTGATGACTCTTAAAAACGTTTATTCCCACAAGGATGGTCGCCGACGTCACTTCACTTCACTTATCACTAACAATGTCCAAAACACTTGCTAATCACAGTCACTATAACTTGCCGAGGTCGCTTGTATCACTTGTTATTCGCTCCGGATATCGCTTCTTGATCGCACTTGTAGCTCAGTTAAATTAGAACTGCCCTCCTGAGGCACCTTCCGATATTTATATGGCTCGGGAAACCCGCTCCATAAGTTTCTAGAAAGATCACAACTACTCCGGAATAGAGAGAGAGGGATACTCTCTGTCTCGTTCCCTTAGTACATACTAGAAGTGCGAGAGCGAGACAAAGCAATATGTCAGAGCGAGATAATCGATGTACTAGATCGTTCGCGATATTATTCCCGTATGGAAACACGCGACGATTGTACGAGAATTTTCCGCGGACAGCGCTACTCAAACTTCCGCGGGCCGCATTTTATTTTTATTTATTTTTGATTTCGTAACATTATACTCAAATTATTTGTGGTTATGAGCAGCCAAAAGTTACTGATATTGGCTATCATACATGTGGAAAATCTCGGAGAATTACTTGCACTTTTTCAGCAGAATTTCTTCGTTTTTTAATCTGATGAAACAGGGAGCTTACCATAAACTTTAACAAACCCATGATGGTTTTCGCCTTAAAATAATATTGTTCCAAATCATAACATGAACTTTCAAAACAAGACTGTTTTATTCCTTTAACGAATAAAAAAAAAAAACTATACCCGTGGTTCTTATTAATTGCCTCTGGTCTTTAAACAGCTTTTCCTTCATAACTTTATCTTATCATCATCTGAGACTAGGGAGATAGATACATTTATTTTTCTCATCTACAGTAGGTACTATGGTTTTTTTTTTAATACTGGCAGGACGTCGCAGGAACGGATATGCGTGTTAAAAGTCTGATAACTAAGGATGCCGAAGACAGGGCGAAAAGGGGGAGATCTTTCCCCTCCGGTTTACCCGCGTCGTACTTGTACAAAGGCGTAGCCTAGGTTTCGTAGGCTCCGAAGCGAACAGCTGAGTACGTACCTGGAAAGGCGCTGAGATGAGGGGAAAAGATTTCTGTTTTGTTAGTGATCCACTTATCGAGTGGGTTACATGGTCAATTCTCTATGGTCACCCTGGAGTCAGAGTTTTACGGAACCGCCTTTCGGCCTTTAACGACCACCATATGGCAGCCGGGACCAACAGGCAGTCTGACTTCCAAAGCATCCTTATTATCAGACTTCCCTTGGGTCTCGAACCCATTACCACTGAGTCTAAGGCAATTTATAACACCTTAATTTTTATAAAACAATATAGAGCAGAGAATCAGAAAAAAATAACCAATCAAAACTTTATAAACAACAAAATAAACCTTTTCTCGTAACATTTATTTATATATTTAAACTCTATTACAAAGAATATAAATGGCGGATTTAAGGTCGTGGGCTTTTTCTACTAGTCAATCAGGTGTTGTTGACAGACAAAAGTAAGTGCAGTGTAAGTGTAACATTCTAACCACATCACAAAGACCAAGATGCGTAAAAGGTCTAAATCCGTAATAATTTCAAAATGAATCTTTCAATTTAAATTATAAACCAATAGAACCAAACAATATTAACATTCGTAATAAATATTTGCAACGAGAACAAAAATGAAATATTAATTCTCTCATCAATTCCCGGACCTACCAACGAGTTAAAAATTTAAAATCAATGCGATTTGGCGGGCGGCCAAACAAAATGCAAGAGTAATTAACGGGACAGAGCAAAAGCTTTATATAGCAGCAGCAGCTGAGGGATTTATTTTTTTAATTATACTTTATTGTTCCACAAATACTTTTAACGATTGGCGGACTTAATGATAAGAAATTTTGGCAAATTTATAAATGAATTATTATTAACAAACCATGTGTAGTTGTTAATCTTCTAAAAATTAAATAAATAATAGTTGAATTCAAAAAATGCTAGATGTCGAATGAGCTCGACACTATAGCTTGCAGAGCGTAGGTTTGTTGCCCAGTGGAATTTCCTCTCTGTTCTGTTATTTACTCATGTACAGCGGATGCAAGATTTTAATGTGGCTAAAAAGTTGCTGGGTTGCAAAATGTCATGTGCATGTCCGGTGCAGTGAAATGAAAATATAATTATTTTTCTATTGAAGACGTTTTTTTTCTTTTGAAAAGCTTTGACAATATTGGCCTATGCTAACGACGTTAGTATATTTATATAAAAAAGCTTGTTAATCTCTATGTCCAGAAGTTCAACCATTCATGTAAAGTGTCCTCTTGGCATCCGACGTGGCAACCGGGACTTTCGACTTAGCGCGCCTTACAAAGCACAAAAGATTTCAATCATCATTATTATTTCATTCGCAGCCAGTCCATTGCTGGACACATTCCTCCGGTTTTCTGGAAATCTTTGGGATAGCCCAATTAATTGAGAAGCTCAAGCACATTATGTAAATGTCACTAGTGGAAACCAATCCATATTGTTTGATACGCACGATTGTAACCAACACACATGACCCGCCAGACTATCAAGCTCGTCATATGTTATATAGTCGACTATGCAGCATACTTTATCCAAAACAAGCACATCCACCATCACAAACACGAATGGACGGACACACCAATGAATACTAGATGTGGACGGCCAATTAACGTGTATGTGCTGTTGAATTTAAAGTGAATAACATACTCCAGGGCATGTTTATTTTAAGCTTTTAAAAAGAGGATACGAGATCGTAATTTTTTTCTGCGTGGCGAAAATATTCACACTCAACCCACGTATGGCGGAACATACCGCAGCGCGATGGGGATTCAGAATTTTTTACCACTTTGAATAGGGTCTGGTCGAAAGATACGCATTTGCACTGTGGTGTGAAAAAGGGATGACCCTTTTATGGAGTTAATAGTTCTTCCATGCTTGAAACAGAATCGGTTCAGTCGCACCCAGGTTTTACGTTCTGTCTTGAAACCAGATAACTTCTTAGAGGTCCTTCTTCCTTTATCAGATCTTCATTATTGTGTTCATTCAAACAGACTTAACTCCGAACTTTATTATACAGTTAGATTGTACTGTCCGCTCATTTGTCACAATCAGGATTCTCAAGCTCAGATGAGAAGAAGAAAGCTAGTTCTTCTTAAAGGTTTGTACAAAAATTACTTATAAATTTGTTAAATTAAACTATTTTAATACGGTTTTATCGCGTTTATTACTTATTTATTTACACCTGACGTTTCAAACACTTTACAGCGTTCATGGTCGCAGGCAGACTAAGTTAACATTTGTCTTTGATGTCATCAGATTACAAAACTACCGCCTGAAATTTTTATTGGGAACTATTCCGATTCACGCAGTATTGGCTCACAGTATCTAAGGGTCTTGCAGTCTGCTTCCGAGTTTGCAATTTTATTAAGTTAATGACTGGGTCCCAAGCTGGCGGTACCTGCCATCCATCCTCTCTATTGAAATTAGGATGTTTTTTAATTTCAATAGCTTCACGTAACATCCTTGGAATGAATCTGTTTTCCTTTGCAAGGACTTGAGGATTATCAAAACGCATATAGTGGTTGGGTTTGTCTAGAGCATGTTCACAGACTGCAGACTTGGTTGAGCGTCTATTTTTCATGTCAGCAATATGTTCTTTTATACGAGTATTAATGCTTCTCTTTGTTTGCCCAATGTATGTATTGTAAATTAAATTCACTATGGAACCTGAGATCAATAATTCATTAGCCTTTCTTGATGTTTTAATAACTAGAAATCTTGACAATAGTATCAGTCACACTGTGTACAGAAAGCCCACCCACACAGACAAATATCTCAATGGTAAATCTCACCATCATCCATGTCAGTTAGCTACCGTAGGCAAATCTTTGTTACAGAGAGCACACGGCATCTGTGACACCCACCATCTTAAGGAGGAGCTTCAACGAGTCAAGTCTGTCTTAAGAAGCAACAATCTCAGCCTCCCACACATTTGTCACAGAAGTCGACCCAAGCCACACACAGTTGATCGTTTTCCTGCCATCTTACCATACATAAAGGGAGTCACGGACAAGATTGGTAACATACTTAGGCGAGCTTCAATCAAGACCTATTACAAGCCGCATAAGAAAATAAACCAATTTTTAAGACCTGTAAAATCCAATATCCCATTGCAAGATGCTGGAGTTTATAAAATTGACTGTGACTGTGGTTTATCATACATTGGGCAAACAAAGAGAAGCATTAATACTCGTATAAAAGAACATATTGCTGACATGAAAAATAGACGCTCAACCAAGTCTGCAGTCTGTGAACATGCTCTAGACAAACCCAACCACTATATGCGTTTTGATAATCCTCAAGTCCTTGCAAAGGAAAACAGATTCATTCCAAGGATGTTACGTGAAGCTATTGAAATTAAAAAACATCCTAATTTCAATAGAGAGGATGGATGGCAGGTACCGCCAGCTTGGGACCCAGTCATTAACTTAATAAAATTGCAAACTCGGAAGCAGACTGCAAGACCCTTAGATACTGTGAGCCAATACTGCGTGAATCGGAATAGTTCCCAATAAAAATTTCAGGCGGTAGTTTTGTAATCTTATGACATCAAAGACAAATGTTAACTTAGTCTGCCTGCGACCATGAACGCTGTAAAGTGTTTGAAACGTCAGGTGTAAATAAATAAGTAATAAACGCGATAAAACCGTATTAAAATAGTTTAATTTAATGAATAACAATCGCGAAAACATAAGAAAACATTATAAATTTGTCTTTATGCGCCTATTCGAGACATTTTTTCCTCAAATAGCTTAAACTGAACACACAAGCCAAATTCAATAATGCCAAAGTTAATAATGCTGTTAAGATGGAACAAATCTACGACTAGATACCAAGGGAAATGTATCTCAGCCCAACCTTGGCATAACGGACGATGCAATGCATTTTAAATTAAGCACTCAGAGTTGGAACTGAAACGAATTATCTCTGTTGTTTTATCATTAGGCACTTTATTTTTCTACTGTTTTTGAGGATTATTACGAGTGGCTTCTAACGTCTTGTTGAGGAGCTCAAATAGCTAATTGTGGAGCGCGTTATGTTTTCATTAAAATTCTGCGCAAAAAGTTTTAAACGCGATCTATCTTACAACCTGGCCACGGGGCAATTAGCCACGGCGAATTTCGCAGCGATGCCACCGGCGACTAAAAGAAATACATAACAAATGCACTAAAAACCACGAAAACTGGTAACTAGCGAGGCGAAATGAGGAGAAGTAACGATTAGTGCACTGAAACAAATACATTTAAATGTATTTCTTTTAGTCGCCGGTGGCATCGCGGCGAAATTCGCCGTGGCTAATTGCCCCATGGTCAGGCTGTTAGATTGATTGCCACTAGTAGCAACTAATCTAATCTATTATGACCTTCTCCTGTAAGGCATTTAAAAATGCAACAGATATGGAAGGACTGAATGAAGTCTAAGAAAAAGTTCTGTACCTTAAAAATACGAAGTACATTCAAGAACAAAAGTTAAAGGCACTCGCCCTTCCTCTTGATGAATCACTCTAGTAATGTGACATGTTGTTTTATCATATAAGTGTCATACACTAATACAAAAGACTAAACTAATAAATAGCATTACAAAAAACTCTGATAACACTTCCAAAAGTCACACATTGATTTGGTAAACATCTACATTTTCTATTTAATTTTCCAACATCAAGTCAACTGTGTATTATTTTCAATAATATCTTCATTTCAATACCATTCCGTCAACAAACCCCCTCGTCTTTCCATTCAAAACCTTGAAAACTCACAACGAAAGTCTATTTTCCCATTCGAAAATATGCTGTAAGGAATTCAAAGTGAAGAAGTTCTTTGTGCAAACAAATCTCTTTTTGCGATTGTTGAAGACCTTATTGGCGAGATATTAAGAATGGTTTTGCTTTAATGTGATGTTGTTTTAAAGGCATTGGTGCAGAGAATAACCGGGAACGCTTGCTGTAAGTGTAAGCCGCAATCTGCCGACTTTCCAGGTATTTGCAATATGTTTGTGTGGAATAGACTTCTTTTTATTAATTTTATTAGCTGGTAGCGCCTAACATCATAATATGATACAATTTCGCCTAAAGAATCTGGAATAATCAATCTATATATTTATCATTCACTGCAGAGTAATTGCTTTTCTGTTAGAGTCCGTTATACGGAAAACCTTCTAGGATTTTGATGATTTTAAAATCTGTATAAAAAAACGACGTGAATCATTGAAAGGGCAGCTACTGCAGCAAATAAACGAATATCACAATTGTAACTAATTTTGACGAATGATCATTCATATACTTAAATATGCTGATGAATGTACGGATAACGATGGCTACCAGAGAGAAAATGCGTCTTGTTTTGTTATAAGTACCTGGTGCGTATCGAAAGCAGGGCTCTCTCTACACACTGCGGGAATACCTAGTATTAGAGACTAGGCCAAATACGGATAAGCATCTGGTTTGGTTCCCGTTTAGATAGACCTAGAGGCGGTTGACACTGCTATCAGAAAAGAGCTCCAAACTATTGAAATAAACCACTCACCGAAGCCGGAGATTCTTCTCACAGGTCTGGACAGCAGGTCACTAGAATCGCAGTTGTAAGCTGCTATTCTAAAGGTTCGAAAGCGGCAGATTGGCACATAACACACACAAGCGATTGCGAATATATAGTTCCTCAGGTCCAAATGCGATAGCACTAATAAGTAATTAGCAAGCGATAAATTGTCCAAAAATCAGCGTGCACGCTCGCGTGCGGCACAGCTGGATCGGGTGCAGAATGCACAGCACACCGATGGCGATTAGGCGAAGACTTAACGAACACGAGAGTCCGCTAAGATGAAATAGCGATATCCACTCCACGGAGACTAGGCGCCGACGACAGATACGCACTCCGCGAGGTCAAATGCAGATCGAAAAAGTGCAATGCGACTGCATTTTGCGAGTTCCAAACGTAGACTGAAGTGACGTCCAAAGGTGGACGCCACGCTTGGCGAACGGTCAATTCAAAAGCAAGGAATTCTCCGCCAATAACAAGCGTCTATTTGCCTCACGTTCCGAAATGACCTAACAATATTAACCATTTCCCCCGGCTTGAAAGGTCCTACTTTCAAAACCCAAAAGGAAGGAGAAATAATAGCGAATAACTAATAGCTCTACAAGTTGCATATCATCACACATACTCTATCGTCTAAAGATTACATGATTCTGATATGGCTCTACTCATAGAGACCAGCGAATTAGCAACTAACTAAAGGGAATTGCGAAATATAGCGAAACTTATCTTAATTAAGAACTATATCTAAATAAACTAGGATAAGTATGAAACAAAACTATTGAGTTGGCAAAGGGCACAACTTAACTACAGGTCGGCTTTGTAAAGTCCCATTTTTGGTCTTTACAGAAGCGACTCTAACTATCCCGTGCTTGTCCGGAAAGATTTCTGTAATTAAACCTAACGGCCAATGCAAGGGCATGACATTGTCCTGCATAGAGACGACTACCATCCCTACTCTAACAGGATTCGCGGGCGTGTTCCATTTCTGTTTGGATTGCAGAGTGTGCAAGTATTCTTGACGCCATCTGTTCCAAAAAGAATGAACCAGTTTATCTGTCAATTCATATCGCGAAACAAGATGTAAACGCGTTTCGTTGACGTCGCGAGTGGGCAAAAACAAGAGCGGCTTCGTATGTAAGAAGTGCGCTGGCGTAAGAGCGGATAGCTCCGATGGATCCGAACTAAGTTGATAAAGTGGCCTAGAATTCAGCAAAGCTTCGATCTGAGTCAACACCGTGTTGAGCTCATCAAAAGTTAAGATTTGTTGTCCAATTACCTTGAGTAAATGGGTTTTTACACACTTAATTTGACTCTCCCAGCTACCTCCGAAGTGAGGAGCTCTACATGGAATTGTTTTAAGCGTTATGCGGTGCTCTGCGAGTTCTTTTTCCCACATAGGCTTGTATTCTCTAGCTAAAAACTTATAAAGATCGCGGAGATAGGATCTCGTGCCGATAAAATTAGTAGCGTTGTCCGAGTAGAGAAACTCTACCGGACCTCTACGTGCCAGAAATCGCTTAAAGGCCGACAAGAAACTAGCCGTACTCAGATCCGAGGCAACCTCGAGATGTAGAGCTCGAGTTGTCATGCATGTGAACAGGCATACGTACGTCTTCCTGGACTTCTGACCTCTACCACGAACTGACGTGATATATAAAGGTCCTGCATAATCACACCCAGTGTGTGAGAAAGCTTTAGGAGCGGTCTCTACGCGACATGGTGGGAGATCAGCCATGATAGGAAATACAGGCCGCGGTTTAGCGCGAAAACAAACGTTACAATTGAATGTAACTTGACGTGCAATACGTCTTGCGGAAAGGATCCAGTAACGTTGTCGTAACAAGGATACGAGCAAGCTGGGACCTGTATGAAAATTGGATACATGATAATGAGAGACCAAGAGCTCTATTATATGATCCTGACGAGGAAGGAGAATTTGATGTTGGGCATCAAATGATAATTCCGAATTTGCTAAACGACCTCCTATGTGAATAAGTCCGTCATGCAGGAATGGACTTAATTTTTGTATCTGCTTGGAACACAATTGATTTCGATACAAACGATCTAAATCAGTTTTAAAGTGAATCTTTTGAACAATTCGCCATGCTAATTGTTCAGCGAAAGCCAAGTCAGAAGCGGTAACTGGTCCCCTGGGGAGCCGATTCAAAAATTTATAAACGAAACAAATAGTTTTCAAATATTTCGACCAGGACGAAAACCTGGCGGCGCGTTCATACAACAAATTCTCGGACGAAGAGCTTTCGTTCGAGTTTGCGAGCGATGAAAGCACAGGAAAGGCGACTGGTTTCAATTCAGGAAGCTCCTGTGTTTCAGTGTTTGTGAATGGTTTAACAGGCCATTCAGAGCGAGATAGAGCAAGCCACGGCGGCCCCGTTAGCCACAAAGGATGTTGGACTAGCTGGGCCGGCGTTAAGCCGCGCGAGAGGCAGTCACTGGGATTATCTATCCCTTTCACATGAAAGAAGTGGTCTGCCGACAAATTCTCATGAATTTTAGCGATACGATTGGCCACAAAAGTGTGCCAGCGATGAGGGGCGGAGTGAATCCAACTCAACGTCACAGTTGAATCCGAAAAAGCAACGACTACCTCTATGGCGTGTCGAGCTGCGTACAAACTATAAACTCGCTTTATCAAGGTTGATAAAAGCAAGGCGGCGCATAACTCCAAGCGAGCTAGCGAAACTACTTTTAGCGGTGCGACCTTAGATTTCGCACTCACTAGCGAAATGATATTATTTTTCAAATAATCCTTGATTACATTATCGTACGATAATTTGATGTCAGGATGCGACTTAAATTTACGTTCGAGGCTGTCAAACCTACGACGAGCGATATCTAACGAATTTCCTAGCGAAGATGAGTCAGTCTTGAGTGGTAACGCGGCTACATACTTGCCAGAAGGAGCACGAATAATAGTGGAACAGTAGAACTCCTCACAATACTTATCGTCCACGTTCAAACAGGAAGGAGTGGGAATACTTCCAATTTCCCAAAATTTGCGTAAGTCAAAATCCTCTGGATTTGAAGTGGCGAAAAATGACAGCGTGTCAATGGGAGGTTCCAAAACTGGCGCGTCCCCCATGAGAATGTAACCTAATACAGTGTCCAATGCATCTGGAGAACCAGAGACTCCGGTAATATGACCTGGTCGCAGTAACTTAGCGAAGAGTGTCACACCGAGTAAAATATCTATATTACCTGGTACACCCCATGTGTCATCAGCGAGTAGCTTGGGTTCGATGTGGGTAAGTTCACTCATGTTTACACCACACAACGGAATCTGGTCCGTTATCTGATCCAGTACTAACGCGTTGACACGGTACTTAGGCTGCGAGCGGAATCGCGAGGCGATTGTAACATCCACAGAACCTCGAACAGGTTGTGAAGTACCACCAATACCTCGGACTGTACTTATAGAATCTCGCCGAATAGCAACACCAAGTTTTCGACAAAAGTCCAAAGACAGGTAATTTTTTTGAGAACCTGGATCCAAAAGGCACCTGGCAATCACACCCCTACCTCTTTTATTGAATACAATGATTTTAGCAGTAGCGAGTACTTCGGTAGTACGTTTCGAGTCAATAGAAGTAGTGTGATTACATAATGCTACCCGATTGGTATCAGAAGGCGAGAGCGGGGCGGCCGCAGGGGAAGCCGGCGGCGCGGCGGCAACCGTGTCGTTTGGCACACGGTGTATCTCAGATGCATGTGAACGCGATAACAACGAAGGCAAATTATTGTTATCAAAATGCAACCAACTATGGTGCTTAGCGGAACATTTCCTACACGTAGTTTGAGATTGACATTTTGACACAAGATGCTGACTACTCAAACAATTTAAACATATTTTTTTGTCTTTTACGAATTTAAATCTATCGTTGGAACTCATTTTCTTAAATGAATTACACTGAAATAAATGTTTATGTGTTGTATTGCACAAACTACATTTAGCGGTTGTAGCAACAAGCGCGTGAGGCTTATTTACCGACGATGTAGACGTCGGGTTACTACTTGCGGTGCGCGGGGGCGCGGTTCGATGCAGAATTTTAATCTGATCGCGAACAAATTTTACAAAATAATCGTAGTCGACTTTCTGTGAATCCTCATGATCACGAAGTGACATTTCAAAATATTTAGCGATGTCCGAATCTAATAACTTAAGACCCAGATGCGTAAAAATAAAATTATCTAAGTTATCTATTTTTAATTGTTTAAGACCTGCTATAATTGCGGTAAATTTATCAAATAATCTTTCAATATTTGCGGGATTAGAACCACTAATTGGTTTTAGCGAGAACAATTGATTTAAATAACTAACCGCGAGAGCCCGTTTGTCTAGGTATTTATCTATGAGGGCATCCCAAATCACCCGGTAGTTATCTGCGGAGGGAGTAAGGCCTACAGAAACGTTCCTAGCCTTACCTTTAAGACAGCTCAATAAATAATGTATTCGATCACTATCCGATAGTGCGGAGTTAGTATGAATGACGCGTTTGAATGTCTCATAGAAAAAGGGAAAGTTCTGAATTTCACCATCAAAACTAGGAAGTTCTATTTTAGGTACCTTAATATGATGCGTTTTAGAACCTGGGTTTTCACTTGGAGACTCGATAGGCATTTGAGGTTCGATAAGCGAACTCAGCGTATTTTTAATTTCACTTGCCAAATCATCAAACGAATTTAAGACACTATAGCTAACTTCATAAGACTCGTAGATTTCCATTGATAACAAATTAATATTATCAAGAACATTACTAAGTTCAGCGCGCAAATTGTCTATTTGTTTGGCTCGTGCGATGAAAGTCCGACGTGACCTTTCAGTATTTAAAGATCCAGACGAATCATAAATCTCTTGAATACGAGCGTAATACGCATCGCGTTTGCCTATGTAAATCTTAAGTTTCATCTCTTCACCCATGGTTAAAACTTGCGAAATAAACTATACGAAGGCGAAGTGAAAGCGAAAATTAATGTTAAAAATATAAGAAACCAATTTCTTATAATACTAAATGCATACGAGCATTAGAAAGGTCAAAACAATAGAATAACTTAGTACTTTAATTTTAATTCGATACTAATTGCGTACGGAACCACTACTTATACGCGCGGAACCCTAACGTTGCTTCGTTGCGGGCGCGTAAACAATAAAAACTTGTAAACAATTCACAAGTACGATTAAATACCTAGCGTAGACTGCATAGCTAATATGATTCACGAGACGAGCGCAGATGCGCAGTGAAAGTTTTACCTACTTCGTAAAAGTCAGGTGCGGTTTGACACCTCTGACGAGTGTGTGTCTGTTTAAAAATCTATAACGCCGGAACGCAAATTTTCGAAATAACTTATCGAGAATGCGTCGAGTACGTGGTACTCCTAGGCCGTACGATTATAGATGCGGGTCGTAAATATACATACAACTAAAATGTATACCTACTAATTACCTACTCTAAAGGTTCCTGTCAATAAATCGAGTACACTTTGAGAAATAGGTAACTGAGCGAACAAGCGAAAATAAGATGTCTGAATTGTACTAATTCAAACAAATGCGGTTGATTGTTATCTAACTAAGGTCCCTTCAAGAAATCCAGGATACCGTTAGGTACAGATAACAGCTACAAATTGCGAGAATAAGATGTTTAAATTACATTAACTTAAACAAATGCGGTTGAATCTACGCCTGGGAACTAAACTACTCGTATAATAAATCTATGTTACTATGACGAGGCGATATTTAACGAAAACTATCGATCGTAACCTGAGTTGCGAACTATTACTAAAAATGTTAAGTACCTAATGATTTTATAACGCAGATAAAATGCATACAACAGGCGCTTACGAGCGATGCGGACACGAGGCCCGAGCGTGCGATCACCGAGTACCTACCCGCTACTACGCAGCATGCGCACTTGGAAAAAAATATTTTTTGCAATAGGGAATTTTAACGAAAACAACCTATTTAGCGACATGAACAAACGTAACTTTTGTTATTCATATACAGATTACTATTGTAAAATGCGAAATAAAGAAATTAACTCAATAAATTTCTGTCGGTAGGTGAAATCGGTACAAAGCACTATAGCCCTTACGACAGTGGTCATAAGGTCGAGAATTGTGTGACGATATGCAACAATCTTGTTTATACGAGAAAATTTTCAATACTTTTTTGATGAAATCTAGGTCCTTTAGGACACAAAATAGACACTAGATCCGGCTCGAAGGACCAGAGATGGTGCGTATCGAAAGCAGGGCTCTCTCTACACACTGCGGGAATACCTAGTATTAGAGACTAGGCCAAATACGGATAAGCATCTGGTTTGGTTCCCGTTTAGATAGACCTAGAGGCGGTTGACACTGCTATCAGAAAAGAGCTCCAAACTATTGAAATAAACCACTCACCGAAGCCGGAGATTCTTCTCACAGGTCTGGACAGCAGGTCACTAGAATCGCAGTTGTAAGCTGCTATTCTAAAGGTTCGAAAGCGGCAGATTGGCACATAACACACACAAGCGATTGCGAATATATAGTTCCTCAGGTCCAAATGCGATAGCACTAATAAGTAATTAGCAAGCGATAAATTGTCCAAAAATCAGCGTGCACGCTCGCGTGCGGCACAGCTGGATCGGGTGCAGAATGCACAGCACACCGATGGCGATTAGGCGAAGACTTAACGAACACGAGAGTCCGCTAAGATGAAATAGCGATATCCACTCCACGGAGACTAGGCGCCGACGACAGATACGCACTCCGCGAGGTCAAATGCAGATCGAAAAAGTGCAATGCGACTGCATTTTGCGAGTTCCAAACGTAGACTGAAGTGACGTCCAAAGGTGGACGCCACGCTTGGCGAACGGTCAATTCAAAAGCAAGGAATTCTCCGCCAATAACAAGCGTCTATTTGCCTCACGTTCCGAAATGACCTAACAATATTAACCAGTACCCATAACTATATTTTGTACAATCAGATGCAAACACTAACACATCAGCTTTGGTAGGTGTTGAGGCATATTGTAATGGTCTGGTTTTCCTAAAAAAAAATAAGTAGGTCAGACGCCTATAAATTCATTAAAAGCTAGAATCAACATAACCAGATCCAAATACAAGTGTCTAATAATAATTCCACACTTATGCGAAATAAATGATTTGAACGAATTTATGATAATGATTAAAAGCATATCCTAAGCTCTGAAATGCAAGCTGAAGTACTGGAAAACACAATTGGAAGAAGAATTACCATCAACATATCATGGGATCAGATGGGAAATAAGAAGCCCTTGCCACACCAACATAGCCTTTTATCTGAATTTGAGCAGATCTCGCCGTGAAATATCGGCACCGTGCAGCGAATGTAAAAGAGGTAGTCCTTACATTACCATATCGTTTGACGTTTCAAAAGCCAATTTTATTGCCTTTGTTATCGAACCGATAGAATTCCACCAGCCCATTACGAGGTGGCCTCTGTTTTGGAGACACTACGAGGTTTTTAAATAGGATTGGTATGGATTAATTTTTTTTTAAAAGATTTGGAGTGATTTTCACAGAATTTTGGGTGTTTAGAATAGAATATTACTTACAGCGAGCCAAAGAGAATCTTCGCCTCCGACCCAAGAGATCTCCACTGTTTCCTGTCAGGTACCGCTAGAGACACGAAGTCGTGAAGGAAGAATAGAATATTTATTTATTGAAATGTGCTATACATAAGTTATAACATACCTACAATTATTACAATATTAAAACCAGGACAAACAGATATCTTAATATGTGGCGGATCAGTATTACACTAGACATGCTAAGATGTCTAGCACTGATTATCAGCCGCCACCTGAGGAGTCAAGGAGAACATTTATTCGAAATTTTGCTTCTAGGTTCATAATCTTCTACAAGTATATAGAAATGTATCTGTCTAGCCTATATTTAGTTCAAAAGTGCCAAAACTACTCACAAAATTTCCTATTTGATTCGTGATAGACATTCTTCGAAACAGATACCATTCGGAGCGTCATCGTGACCACTCAAACAAAACAAAAAAAGTATCAAAGTGTGATATCTTACTTCTTCTAAATCACCTAATTCTGAAGTGTTTCTGAAATGAGATAAGTAGGTGAGTGTGTCATAAAAAGTCTCTCATTTCGCAAGCACGCTCGCTGCTCGTAGAACGGTTTAAAAACATAGGGGGCGTGTGGACGCATAATTTTGACGCGATGTAAAATTTAGATCCGTATGTATATCGGATTCTGGAACTGGGTCGTTTTTGTGCGAACTCTGCTTACAGAGCTTTTTCAATTGTTCTGTCTGTAGTGTTAGGGTACCATGTGAAGATAACTTAATAAAACACTTTCTCTATTTCTAAAAAATCGATACTAATATTATAAATGCAAAAGTCTGTCTGTCTTTCTGTCTGTCGTCTGTTACGCTTTCACGGCCAAAAAGCTGAACGGATTTTGATGAAATTTGGTATGAATATAGTTGAAGACCCGGGGTCAAACAACTAGAAAATAACTAGATTTTACCACTAGAAAATAACTAGGTTCGCACACCCTGGTATTATAATTATTTATAAATTAAAATACAGTTGAAGATATGTATATCATATTGTATTAAGACAGTAACAAGACAGAGTGACAAACATTCAAATTTAGTAAAAATATATCAAAATGAGAACAGCCAGGATGTAATAAAAAAGGTCGAACAAAACATAGGCTACTTTTTTACGCAGGCGGAGTTGCGGGAAACAACTAATAATATATTTATTACGAATTCTCTTTAATGCACCAAAAAAGAAAATTGTACAGTACAAAAAACGAAGAGGCGCAAAGGCAGACTTATCGCTGAAACAATCTCTTCTAGACAGAAGAAGAGAGAAAAAAAGTTTGAAATAAATTTGAAACCATAGTGTATCCATGCGTGTTGGAATCATTTGTGCGTGCCAAGAGTTATAAACATAGCCGGAATGTCAATTGACATTTCCCGTGACAAACTATGTGATTCGGAAGGCATACTTTAAGCCATTGGACCATGCATGCTATATCATCTCGAAAATCATACGAGTATGCCAGCTCGAAAAGGCTGACAGTTTGGACAAAAAACTTACTTATTATGTTATCATTGTAATTCAAAGTACCACCAAATGTACAATGCTATAATGACGGTATCCTTCGCTCTAAAAGCGTTATCTGAGCATGCAACTAATAAAACGCGTCGAGATGAAAAATAAGATATATATCTACAAAACAATATTACTGTTAAAAATATATACAGAACCAACGAAAACAAACACCAATTTCTTATTATTTTCATTGCTATACGCAGATCTGCTTTGTACTCATTTACATTGGCTTGAATATTGCAAAGTAAGTTTGTTCTGTGTATTTGATGGTGCTTCCATTTTATGAGGATTTCTCTATCCGATGGTTTTCGATTTCTTTACAATAATATTCCTTTTTATCATGCCTTTGTAACACTGTTTCATTCTTGATAAGCTCTTATAACTAACTTATCTATGTAGAAAATATAAGAAGTAGAATTATATCTTTCAATTATCAAATAATTATATTATTTGTATTAAAATATCTATAGTCACGTACTAAATTAAAATAAAAAGAAAGTTAAAACTAAAAATTATCTACAGTTTGGGGCAACGTGCCCAAAATGCTGGCCGCGTTCCCTCGCTGGATTGCAATGCTAATTTTTTGTCCAAAATACAAGCCAGCATTTTGGTCAAGCATTGCCTCCTTTAGTCTCCTCGACAAATCCTTAAAAATTTCGAAAGCTCCCGGCCCCCACGGCCCCAGCGTCTCTACCCCAAAATAATATGAAATAAAAATCAAGAAGTGGAATTTGGACAGATATCCACAATTGTGTACGCACACTTTCCAAAGGAAACAGTACATACATACATATCATCAGACCTTTTTCCCTTAGGGGTAGGTAGAGACTACGGATTTCCATTTGCTACGATCCTTACAGTACTTTTTCGGAATGACAGGTACTCTATGATCTTCTTATAAAATAGAAAAGGAGGAAGCCCAAAGCTTTTGCCATGCATTATAAAACATCTATTGGGCTAGACAAAAACATCGTATGACGAATCTTTATTTTCATTTATATCCAGTGGTTGTAGTCAATCGATCCTATTCACCCTGGTATCAAAGATTTTCGTCACAGTATCAGACAATCAGGTGATTCAAACCTGCAATGTCCTAACCAAACTGGAAACAATTTATCAAAGTGCGATTCTATTTGTCTTCGAGCACAGTGGTAACTTGGTAAGACCAACACCTTAACCATTGAACCATTGAGGCAGTTCAGTTCTTTAATTGTTTTTTTTCAACTAAGTAGGCAAACAGGCGTATGGCCCACCAGATGGTAAGTGGTAGCCTACGAACGCCTGCAACACCAGAGATGTCACGAGCGCGTTGCCGACCTGTCCGCTGTCAGCACAGCGACCCCTTTGGAGCCTGGTGACTCTACTCACCAGCAGGACCACAACACTGCATCACAGTGTTATTTGGCTGCGGTCTTCTGTAGGGTGGAGGTACTTCCCCAGAAGGAATACTCCTTACAAAATGTCCAACTTATCTTAAAAGAAAGTAAAGTCAAACCAACACGTCTGAAGTTACAACACGTAACAACTCAAATCACCCAAACAAAACCCTTCGTAGTAAACTCCTTCATTTGTTCTAAGTTGGCGAAACTTTTTCTATCCGACTCCATTGAACTAATCAAAGCGAAATCAAAGTTCGAATGAAGTGGAGATTGGAACTGGTTCCTGTCTATAAACTTGTGAGATATTAAGCTTAATGTAGATGCTACTGTAGAGATCTTCAGACAAAAGACTTCATCCGCTTCTAAAACTGAAAAGTGCCGACTAGAAACAATGTGGGTTATTCTGATAGATGTTGTCTACCTCATCATTTCTTATGGCACCAAAACTGTATCAGCATTCTACTTGATTTTTTTTTGGCCGCCACTTTTCACGTTTTGACCTAAATGGATAATTTATGACCAGAAAATTATTTTACTGTCAATTGGCAATAGATGGGGCGAATATAAAAAAGTACGGAACAGATAAGATAGTACTGCAGAAAGACGACAAGGATATGCTAAATGCGATTTGTGGTAGTAATAACCCAGAGAAAACAGAGAGAGTATTCACGAAGGACAGTTATAGATAATGAAGGAAGAAACAGTCAAGAATCTCTATTATTATAAGATAACCTCCATGACAAAAGTAAATATGTAATAATCGCTCAGCTTACACGAAATCCGCAAGATAACTAATTATAATCAAACAATCTATTACGACGGGAATAGTGTTGACACCTTGGCGTTAAGGCAAATATAGTTTTGCGGTAGCAAAATTTGTCCTCTGAAATCTTGATTTAACTTGCGACTTTATTGCATTTAGTTTAAGGATTCTGTGATGTGGAGTAGTTTTTTGAGAATTTTGTTATATTTGTGGTGGTAATTGAGAGTTTTTATATAGCTGTACATAATGTAAACTGGTGATATGTAAATCAAACTCCTTTGATTTGCCTGTATGTGAGAGTAGGAGCATAAAAACTTTAGAGTCGACAGCGTGTTATTTTTCTATTCACTCATTAAACTCAAGTGGGTTACATAATCCGACCCTGTATATTCTGGTATCAGAGGTAAAGGAACCGCCTTTCGACCTCTAACGTGGTTCTTTACGACCACTAGGTGCAAGCCGGCAGACTCATCATTCGTCGTTTCAGCCGCAATCAGTCCACTGCTGGACTTAGACCTCCCCCGAATTGAGGGGTTGTTGCCATACTCGCCACGCTTGCCAGGCGGGTTGGCGAGCGCAGTTTCAACGGCTTGTTTTACTTCCATCGGAAGTATTCTTAAGCTAGGGAAGGGTGGGATGTGGTTGGGTTTGGGGAAAGGATGAGGTACTAGGATGCTACTGACTCGGATGGACATGGGTTGACTCAGTAGCAGCTCGGGTAAGTCGGGCTCGCGTACCCGTGTTCTATGTATCTAAGCCATCGGACAGAAGATTGGAAACAACACCCTTGACTTTATAGACTCATCATTATTATCAAACAATCAGGTGGTTCAAGCCTGCAATGTCCTTGCCAAATTAGAAACATTTTTTTTACATTTTATTAGGCAATCCTGTTCTTTTGAAGGATTGGTGTGAAGTACTCAAACAGTCTGTTACGAGTATCATACAAAAAAATTAGTCTTTTGACCCAAAAAATACACTATATTTCGTATACACGAAGGCAGGTTGTACTCATTACTTGAATTATGGATGAGTCAAGACACGGTTTGTAACGACATGCAGATTAGGCCCGCAATATGGACGGGTTGGGAGTACTATGATTGGATACGGTAATTTAGAATTAAACAATATTTGTTACATTTTTTCTCAACATCACCTATTAGTTGACTGGTATTTAAAGCCTATGGCTTTATGTCCGCCATTTACATGGTTTGTATTGAAACCTAATCTATAAATATCATAAATAACCTATTTTTTTATTTGAGCGACTGCCACTCTTTTTTTTTACACATCAAACAAGGACCAAAGGTTTGACGCCAACACTGTCAGATTTTCCAGGCTGCCTAAAGGTATCTGAAGATTGATTAGAAGAGATTACATTGATCCGATTCAATTATGTATTTATCATGTTGTTAAATGGTGCAATAAAGAATTGAGATTGCCCAACGATTGCCAACAACAAAGCTTGACGTCGTTTCTGAAGCGCAGACAAGCTTGAGATAAATGGCGGTCGATCCGAATCGAGCTTCACTTTCGTTTACCCGCAAACATACGTCACGCTCGGCTTTGATATATAATGTTTTATCTATTAATCTATCAAACTCTGTCCTGCTTACATTCCTTATATTTGCCGTATCCACTACTGTTTTGTCATCATCAGGTGCTTCGTCTCCGCATTAATTTATTCGGGTTGTGTCGCGAGCTCCGCACAGAACAGACCCCATATAATTTTGCGGTTCACTACCCATGTCACCTGGCTTTTGATCTTCATTTTCAGCGTTGTGATTTGGAAATGCAATTAGAATATGTTTTTTAGGATTTGCAGACAAGCGGCCATGTAAAATTAAACCTTTTTGTTATTTTTGAAAAGCCAGTCGTTAGAAATACTATTACGAACTTTCTCCTTTTTACCCTTTCATTCTCAGCAACCTGCGGGGAACTCCACCATCAATGTTTATTTAAAATAATATGCAAATCCGTACATGATTGACGCTACATCAAACGTTTCTTCTTTTTGCCCCCATTTTAGCTCTCAAACAAAAAATCTCTCGAAAAATAATTAAATAAATTTTGGAACACAAAGCCAAGTTACGTTACAATCCGTACATAAATACGACCTCTAGCCAGGAACAAACATATTTACTATATTAGTTGGTGGAACTTCTTTCATTCCTCTCGATTATTCATTTTTGAAACGAGACAACGAAGTAACATATATTATTTACATTCAATAGCAAAATGTACCACTCTCGAAATGGAGACTGCAGGTGTCCGGTATAGCGGCCAGCCGGACAGGCATGTTCACCATTACGCTGACCATTGTTCTTCGAAATAACATTTCTTCCAAAAAATCCGAGAGAAACGTGTTAATGAGATGTTTTAAACAAGCATTTGTATGTATGCATGTAAAAATCTTTATTGAACACAAAGAACATAGTATCAGAATACAGGTTACAACAAAAGGCGGACTTATCCCAAATAGGGATCTCTTCTAGTCAACCAAACTAACATAGGACATAGACATATGGGCACAGAAGAGGGCACAACACGCACAGAAATCTTAGGTGCATAGACTTACAGCTAACATACAAATATAATTACACATAAAAACAGTAAGCTCAGCTCAAGTCCGATCGTTCGTAGTATTCCCTAACCCGAAATTTGAAAGAGTAAAAAGACAGCTCTTTATTATGCATTTATTATGTTTGTCTTAGAATTTTAAGACATTTAAATGCACGACTCGTTTGATCCTCGAGTCAAGGCTTAACTAATTATTCGCGTTTCTGACTCGCATCTTGGAATTTGAAATCCTAATGGATCTACTACAAGCTTGTATCATTCTGTTTGTAATGGTCTAACTTTGTGTAATTTATATTGTGTTTGTTTCTGTGTGGTATTTGAGTCAAAACTGGCATGGTTAATGTCGATTATAAAGTCAGTTTTCAGTATAAAACAAATAGTGATACAGCTGAATATATTATTGTCCTTATGAAATGCTGCGATGTATCACAATGTAAGAATAGTTTCAATTTTCCAAAAATATAATTCATGAATCTTGACCAAAGAGCATCAAAACCGCCAATGACGTCCCTTATCTATGGTCTAGACTGTATTAGTATCATGTTGTTTATTTATTTGATTAGTTCGTTTTGGTACTTAATTGTCTTTAAAAGCCTACGAAACCCCTATAATTTTTAACAACTATTATTTTTAGTCGATCCAGATCATACTCTTACTATACGTAAAGTACTTATCTATAAGTCCTTTATTGTGTACAAATGTTTGTTTTCAATGTTTATTTGTTTGATTTACAATTGTTTTATAACTGAGCATAGCGCACAGCCCACCTGATGGTAAGTGGTTACCGTAGGCTATAAACGCCTGCAACGCCGGAGATATCACGAGCGCGTTGCCGACCTGCCCGCTGTCAGCACAGCGACCCCTCTGGAGCCTGGCGACCCTACTCACCAGCACGGACACACCACTGCATCACAGTGTTATTTGGCTGCTGTCTTCCAATCTGTAGGGTGGAGGTACTTCCCCAGATGGACTACTCTTCACAAAAGTCCTACCTCTCTTAGGTTCTCACGTCATTTTAGTTAGATTATTTATTTTCAGTTAGATTTTTTTGATTGGCGGCAAAATTAAGGAAAAACGTCTATTTTAATCATACTTATTTGATAACTGCTGCGGCGGGCTCCCCTGCTCGGCCCTGCATGAGACTAATATGGGGGCCCTGTCAAACGAAGTAGATGTCAAGAGTGTTGTGGTGGGATTCTTCAGTGAAATGTACAAATCTTCTTAGACTTCACAGAACTTTTAATTTCAACATATTAATCAAATTGATAAAACTGAAGTTAGGTACTTAGAAAAAAAAATACAGAAAATAGAAATAGAGCGCTTGTTCTTACGAGATGAATTTGGTAAGTGATGAGATGACGTAAGAACAATTTGGATGAAAATAAATGATGAATCAAATATATAATGATAATGTGATAAAGGATGTTTATGAAATAAAAAATATGGACAAATTATGAATGATGCGAGCGCATCATTACACAATATTGTATTTATAACGGGGTCTCTTCAAATGCTGTAAAAAAACTCAAGCTAAATAAATCTTGGAGGTGGTTCGCGACGTCTACTGTTTACAAAACTACTAGTTATATTAACTTTTAAACTAACGCACTGCATATTTAAAACATAACGTCGGAACGTATTTTACGCGCGAAATTCTGTAATTTTATGTTGTACTAGATAAAGTAGCTATATCTTATACCTGCGTTCCTCCAACAACATGACCCTCGCTACTCCTTCTCACCATACCGGGTTTTTCTCCAATTCCTTCGCTGTGACGGCTGTTAGACTCTGGAATAATCTTCCTGAGTCCATCAGAACAGTCTCCAGCCGTGCCAACTGTAAAAAGGTTGTCTATGAGCTCCTATTCTCGCGGTTACGGGAGCAAATTTAGGCAGTTAAACATAAAAATTTTGAGTTTCTGCTATTATTTCGTTGATATAACTCTTAAAATTAACTGTGTTTTGATTATTATTTCATCGTATATATGTAAGTATATTATGTAAGTACCATAAGTAAGTTTATTATCATTCCAACTTTTTGTATTTATAGCTATATATTTTTAATACCCACATGACCATATCTGTTTAACCCAAAGGTTGACTATTAGATAATGATTTTAGCATTAAGTTCGCCTATTGTAATATATATACAATAAAGTTTAGTTAGATAAATAAAAGTCTTCTAAAAATAAATTTTAAGACCTAAAGACAGCGTTAGAGAACAATGGAAAGCCATCAGCGATGCAAAACCTATTCTGTATTCTCTTTGAATTTCAGTTTGAGATCTGTGCCGGTCTCAGACGAAGCTTCTTGTAAGATTTCTACATGTTATATTAACAGGTTCATAATACATTCGAATGTGAATTTGTCTTTGTTCTAAATAGGTACCAACTAAAACAGGAGCCCAAATTGCGCTAATTGCCATTCCCTTTTAGTCAAAAACTAAAAGCACGAGGGCAATTTTTGAAAATCCAATCAGTGAGTCGAACGATTTTTGTTCCATTTTCAATGATTTTCATTCAACATAATCGGTGAGTCGTACGATTCTAAATCGACATAACGAAATAACCTTCGTTTCGTAATTTTCAATAAGCGCGATTGCCCGTTAGTCTAAACCAGTGATTCCCAAAGTGGTCCAGGTGGACCCCCAGGGGTCCACGGGAGACTTGTTGGGGGTCTACGTAGGCGTGAACAAAAAATGGGGGTCCATAAGATGTTAATGGGGGTCCACGAAAATTTATCTGCTTTTGATAGTAAAGAGCAAAAATGTAAGCATAGTTTTTATAAGGGCCTACCTACATTGTTTTAAGTACCTATCTAAGCAGATAATATTTTAATAAGGCAAGCGACTGTTACTTGTCCAAACTTGTGTATTCGATATTACGTACAATTTCGTGTACAGACTTGCAAAGCGCTATCCGCCCGACAATGCTTAATGCTTGTTCAGACATGAACTTGATCAACACTATAAATACTTGATGCCAAAGGCAACCAAACGCATTCATTTGTTTCCGGAATTTCGAAAACAAGGCGGAATTTGGAAAAAAGTTGTGAGAAAATTTATCTCTGTGTTTGCTAGTGCCGGAGAAAAGTAAGTAACCTACCTTTTTTTGTTATAGTACTTAAGTATTTTGTTTACGTGTACTAGTCGGTTGATCACAACGGCCTGTATAGATAGGTAACTTAGTAACTTACAGATATTTTAATTGTCCTCTTTCGATTTGAAGACAAACACAGCACGTTTTATTCAATTGTTTTTTCACGAGAGAAGCACTGCCTCTCTAAAAAGGCCGAATAAGCAATATTGCAGAGCAATTAATTTTGTAATTTTTCTTGCAAATAACTACTAATTTTATAAAACAGTAATTTCATAATCATGTTAAATTGATTTTGAAGTAACTATTTTATCAAAACTATTCCTTTTCGGAAAGAGCGAGCGGTGCGCGGGCGACGGGAAAAGGGCGGGGCTTGAACTTCGATGCCTGTTTGTCACGTTTTAACAATGAAGCCGCAGACAAAAAATACGCAAATACACGGAGCGCGTGAACTCATTGATTTAATAAAATGTTAGTTATCGTTTTTATGGACAATTTTGGGATTTCGACGTTTATTTTTTCCTACACAAATATGATCAGTATTCGATACTGAGTACACTAATTTTTATTTATACTATTAAAAATTTGTGGTAAATTATGTACTTTAAAATTGATACCGTTTTGTGAAATGGTTTTGTTCCATCAGAGGCAGACAAACAATTGCCCATGTGCCTATTATGCAACAAAGTTTTGAGCAATGACCCTATGAAACCATCAAAGCTCGAAGATCATCTAAAAAGGTGTCATACTGATAAAATAGGTAAAGATTTAAAATATTTTCAAACATTGAAAGAAAAATATGGAAAGAGACCCACCATGCACAGTATGTTCGCTTCAACATCTCAAAGTAACGATGATGGCTTGCGGGCATCTTACAATATCTCATTACTTATAGCAAAATCTGGAAAACCGCACACTATCGGAGAACAATTAATTTTACCCGCTGTTGAAGAGGTTTTAAAAACTGTTTTGCACAAATCTCCATTTGACGTACTAAAAAGAATTCCATTAAGTAACAATACTGTACAAAGACGCATTGATGAAATGAGCTCTGATATCGAAAGCTTTTTGTGCAATCATCTGCAAAAAACTCATTTTTCTATACAACTGGACGAGTCAACGTTACCCAGTAATGAAGCATTACTATTGGCATATGTCCGATTTATTGTTGAGGAAGAAATTCACGAAGAATTGCTATTTGCCAGAACTTTGGAGACTGACACTAAAGGCGAATCAATATTTAATGTCCTGAGTAATTTTTTTACGGAAAAATCGATCCCATTTACAAACATTATTTCAGTGGCAACAGACGGAGCTCCTGCAATGGTCGGGCGATATCGTGGGTTTATAAGTCATCTCAAAAGAATTATACCAGGACTTACAGCTATTCATTGCGTAATCCACCGACAACATCTTGTGGCAAAACATTTAAGTGACAGGTTGAACCAATCTCTTCATTTTGTAATAAAAGCTGTCAACAAAATCAGAAGCAATGCATTGAATACACGTTTATTTGCTCAATTGTGCGACGAAAATGATGAAGACTTCCAACGACTGCTCTTACATACTGAAGTACGCTGGTTGTCGAAAGGTGCATGCTTAACGAGATTTTACTCTGTTTTCGATTCCATATTAGAGTTCTTAGAAAGTAGAGATCCAGATTTAAAAGAAAACTTGATCAAATTCAAAGCAGACATTGCGTATTTGACAGATTTGTTTAAAAAATTTAATGATATTAACTTGCAGTTACAAGGGGACAGCCTGAATTTAATAAAAACAAAGGGGATAATTTCGGCTTTTCTTGGGAAATTGAAATTTATGAAGCAAAACATTAGTCGGCGCGAATTCTCTCAATTTCCAAACTTGTCGCAGGTAGAATGTATTGATGAGGATATCCATACCTACAGTCAACATTTAAGTGCCCTGCATGATGACTTCAAAACCAGGTTTGAAGATATACTGACGATGGATATACCACCATGGATAATAAATCCATTTGATGAAACGGAAGTGGCCAATGTTGTATTACAAGAGGAGCTGCTCGAGCTAAGCACTAATGAGGAGCTGAAGGTGAAATTTAGAAAAGGCTACCCGACATTTTGGCTGCAAGCAGAAATACCCGAAAAATATCCTGGACTGTGGGAAATCGCAAGGAAATTTTTAATAGCTTTTCCCTCGTCATATCTTGTCGAAAGGAGTTTTAGTGCCGTTACAAACCTCTTAACAAAAAAAAGGAGCAAATTAAACATCACAGAGCGGGGGGATTTGCGGTTATTGCTCACAAAAATAAAGCCAAACATTGATCGTTTGCTGACACTCCATCAGATACATCCTTCCCATTAATTAAAATTATGACCTGAACCTATATTACCTTAATATTTTTTTCTTGTAATTCTATTCTTTTAATAAATAAAGTGATATAAAATGTACCATGTTTCGTTTTTATTTTACATATCGAAATATAGGGACAGAACTCAGAAGTGACACAATTTTTATTTTTTGGCGACTTTAAGAATGTGGTAGAAATGTAGCAGCAGGGGGTCCACCGAAACCAGTAAAATTTTGAAAGTGGTCCACGAGAAAAATAAGTTTGGGAACTACTGGTCTAAACAATTTTTTTATCATGGCAAGGGTAAATTGCATATATCTACTACATACATACATACATACATTTTATTTGAATTTCCGTACCAGGGTCAGTAAATCAGCCAAATCTCTTATTTTACACAATGCACAATTGAATCGTAATTAGATCGCAATGACAACTTTCGACGTTTCTGGTATTCTGTTACTGAGTGCAACTAGAAAATTTTGCTAATCAAAAAATCAACAATTTTTTGTCTGTCTGTCTGTCTGTCTGTCTGTTACGCTTTCACGGCCAAACGGCTGAATGGATTTTGATAAAATTTGGTATGAATATAGTTGAAGACCCGGGGTCAATCATAGGCTACTTTTTGACGCAGGCGGAGCTGCAGGAAACAGCTAGTATTTACTAAATGCGAAAGTCTGGTCTGTCTGTTACACTTTCACGACCAAACCGCTGAACGGATTTTGATGAAATTTGGTATGAATATGGTTGAAGACCCGGGGTCTAACATAGGCTACTTTTGACGCAGGCGGAGCTGCGGGAAAAAGCTAGTTTATTATATTTACATTATATTTACATTGTATCTTCTATACTTTACAGGCTGTGCAATGTTACTGCATACAGTAATAACAATGAACAAATCTTTATTTAACTAATTAAATTATACACAAAGAAAAGAAAAAATATATTACTATCCTATCTAAAAATAATAAACTAAATGAAATCTAAATTAGGTCCCCTGGGCAGAGTTCCCATCACGCAGGCAGCATTCCCGCGTTGAATAGCTATGGCTATATTTAAAATATAATATATAATTATACTTGTATCTTCTATAGAAATATAGTAAAACTGCCCTGTTAGTGGCTTAGGCATTCGGTTACTTACCTTTTAGTAGTCGGTTTAAATCCTATAGGGAAACGTTTAACAAAAACAAACAAAAAACGTTGTCCAGATGTAAAAACTTCATCTGTCAGCCATTAATTCATATCGAGTGAGTTGCAAGATCAATCGACCCTGTGCACCCCAGTGGCAGTTTTTTGGAATCGCCTTTTGGTCTCTTACGTGGTTGCTTTAGCGAACCATCTAATGTCATCTGGTACTAACGGCTTAACGTGCCTTCAGAAGTACGGAATCATCGTTATTATCAAAATATCCTTGCCGAACTAGAAACAATTAAACAAAGTAAATCGAACTCCCCGACCTATGATTTGAAGGCGAATGTCTTAATCATAATCATAAACTTTATTTGCTTAACCACTGGACCACGGAAGCAGTCGTCTAAAAGCTTCAGTTGTTCATTGTCTTCTTCATTCAAGCGTGTTTTTCCTATTTGCATCGTCAGCTTATGATTCGGAGCCTAGGGTACGCTGTAAAGTCATGGGCCTATATTTGGCGGCACTGGTTATTACAATGGAGCGACTGCCGTCTCACGTCCGTAACACTTTTTACAGGAAAACCAGGCCAACAAGAAGATGACTTGAAATATCTTAGTGCCCTCGTTCCACTTGAATCCACCCTTACGATCTACCAGTGGATCCCTGGATACTATTTCTTCCGGATAACACTGTAAATTTTTTTTTTCAGATTTTTTTGTATGAGCGCTACTCCCGGTCGTAACATTATTATAATACTAGCTTCTACCCGCGGCTTCGACCGCATGGTCTAATAAAATAACATATTTTTTTTCTTCATATAAAATAAAAAAATAAAGTCTAGTTAACCGAGTACGAGTTTATGGTTTTTTTAATCGGGCACGTGGACCTTTAAAATAACGACCGAACAATAATTGAAATCATATCAGTGTTGATTCTAAGACATAGACACCCCGTTGGCCCCCTTTTAGAATTTGAAAATTTCTGAAACAGGCCATCCTTTCCTTATTTATCATGATCAATACTCTGGAGAAGTTCCAAAGAAATTGGTCTAACTAATCTCGTTTCCCCATACAAAGTTTAGACCCCTGTTTAACCCCCCATACGGCGTAAATTTAGAAAAATCTTTTCTTAGTGCACCCTAGACCAGAAAAGGAATCCATGTGCTAATTTTGGAACCAAAGGACCCAGCGTTTCAGTCTGTGCGTTGATAAATAGATCAGTCAGTCAGGGCTTTGAATTTTATGTATTGATAGGCAGTACCGTAGTATCTCGGTGGAAGTTGATGGTATTAAAGTAGGGCGTGGGACTTTAAAATAAGTATTTTTTTCGTAGTCAACGACCCGAATAACCATGAAAATGAAATCCGTATCGATTTTTAGATACAGTCACCCCGTTTCCCCCTTTTAGGGTTTATTTTTGGCAAATCCTAAAACAGTAATTTATTTATTTGTCATGATCAATGGCTCTTGAGAAGTTTCAACAAAATTGGTGTAATTAATTTCGTTTCTCCATTCAATATTTAGACCCCGTTTAATCCCCTTAGAGTATGAATTTTGAAAAATCCTTTCTCAGTGCACCCTAGTCCACAAAAGAAACCCACCTGCCAATTTTGGAACCAAAAGACCCAGCGGTTTAGGCTGTGCGCTGATATATAGGTCATTCAGTCAGGGCTTTGAATTTCATATATTTGGATTTAAATAAAATACAAATACTTTCAGGGCTAAATAATTAAGTCATAAAGAACAGATTTATGTTAGTTTTACAAATTTATGCATTCTAGTTTTTGAGAAAATCGAAATTTTATGTTTTACTGAATAGTAATAATTAAAACATTCTGTAGTGGTTATCCTTTTTTGTTTTACTTCTATTTTGCTGGAAATACTGGCAGAAGTTGTAAAACTCATTTTGTCTTTATTTGTCACAAACGAAATGAGGAAAATAGCAAATAAATTCCAGTAAGGTAGTTTGGGGAGAGAGCATTGATAGATTGTCACGATGAATAAGTTTTCCAGTTATCTAAAAAAAATAAAATTTATTTTGTTAGGAAAATTGAAAAAAAAAAACAATTAGCGTGTAGTTTTTTAGAATTTTGCTCTTAGTACTTTTCTTTGGCTTTAATAAACCACCCCTCAAAATATTTCCACTTTTTAAAAATCCACCTTAAATATAGATTGCCTGTAAAATTGTTATAGTCGTACATTTTAAGTATGTCGCCGTACCCATTGGAAGGCACACTTTAATTATTAATTAGCGTTTGCTAAACACATGTAAACAGCACAGACAGACAGACTGACTAATCTGAGTTGGATTGCTTCTTCATTTGTACATATATAATGAAGACACAACATGATCTGAAGGGAATTACATTAATATCAAATTACGACCATTATCATCGTTTCTAAATTATTGATTTGTGTAATATTTCCTGTATCACTAAATATAGTCACATAAATATTCATTAGGAGTAGTCCGTCTGGGGAAGTACCTCCACCCTATAGAAGACCGCAGCCAAATAACACTGTGATGCAGTGCTGTGTTCCTGCTGGTGAGTAGGGTCGCTAGGCTCCAGAGGGGTCGCTGTGCTGACAGCGGATAGGTCAGCAACGCGCTCGTGATGTCTCCGGTGTTGCAGGCTTACTTACCATCAGGAGGACCGTATGCCTGTTTGCCTATTTAGTTGTATAAAAAAAAATACGGTTTTTATCTTTCTACGACCATGAACGCTGTAAAGTTTTTGAAACGTTAGGTGTAAATAATAAATGTGAAAAGTAATGAGGCGTTGTCGCATTTTAAATCATCTACTGTTAGAGAAGGAGTGGTATATTCCTAAGCCGGAAACACTTAAGCTGGATTTGCAGGTGTCCTATCACGTAGTTAACCACCAATTGGCTCGCATCAATAGTTTTCTCATTAGAGTTATCGAAACTGACGCTGAAGTACCTCAGTTTCTCGAGAGATAAAGGGATTTTCACATAGAACATCTTAAAGAAACCTTTAAAAAACGTATTTATTCAACTATTAAAGAGGGCATAGTAGGGGTTGATGGTGTTTTAATTCGGGCACCTTGGTCTTTAAAATAAGTGTTTTTTTCGTAGTCAGCGACCCTAATAATCATGCCAACTATATTCGTGTTGATTTTAAGACATAGTTTAAAAAAAATCTAAAACAGGTTTAAAAATTTACTCATTTATCATGATCAATGCTCTGGAGATTTACCTACTTCAAGTTTTACAGTTTTAATAGTATCCAATGTTGAAACAAGCATCGTCACAGCGGAATACCTTTAAACTTTATTACTTAATCGGATTTCAACTCAAACACTCAACTCGCTGTGTGCACAAGCCCTTAGCTACAAGCAATCCAACTTAGATTAGTCAGTCTGTTTGCACTGTTCGGTAATGACTTCATCATTCATTTTCATTCAATTTTAGTATTAAAGGTGGACGTAGATACGTCATACACATAACCCTCGTGGTCGAGTGGTTAATGCGTTTGCTTTAGACCCGGAGATCTTGGATTCGATTCGCACGGAAAGCATACTTTGTTTCCAGTTTGGTAAGGACATTGCAATGCTTTAATCACCTGATTGACTGATAATAATGATGATTCCGTGCTTCGAATGTCATTTGGAGGTCGTTAAAGGAACCACGCCAGAGGCCGAAAGACTGTTCCGTAAAACTCTGACACCAGGGTGTAGACGGTCGATTGATCATGTAACTTACTCGATATTAGTGAATCCAACAACCTATCTAACACCTTCAAATAACATGTTGGTACCGGATTCGCCTCCAAATAACTTTAACCTTTTTAACTAAATCGGATTTCAACTCAAAACACTCAACTCGCTGTGTGCACAAGCCCTTAGCTACAAGCAATCCAACTTAGATTAGTCATTCTGTTTGCACTGGTCGGTAATTACTTAGAAAACATTCTCGCTAAGTACATTTTCATTTTAGTGTTGAAACTTTATTAGTTTTCGACATTTTGCTATTTTCGATTACCCGTACATATGTTATGTAGAATTATTTACTGTACTTAAAAGAGCACAGTTAAGAAGCAAAACAAAAAAAACTTAAATATTAATGTGTGTAATTTAATATTAATGCTGGTGGTTCATACAAACATGGATAACATTATTTATTTCATGTACACGCTGTAAAAATACATTGGAATCTTAACATTAGGAAAACTGGATACAAGGGTTCTACTTATTTCTTAAGAAATTTGTTCCAGCAGACCCGCGATAGGAACTACGAAAGAAAGAGGCAGAATGGCGTACAGGAAAAAAAATAACAAAAATATAGGATCAATGCAAACCTATTTATAATACTATATATAATATGATATATGAGTTTAAGGAGAAATAATGATCTCCTACTCGCTTCTTAAATGTGGACAAAATTTGGGACTTTTGAACACTGGTTGGTAAAGTATTCCATAACTTGACTGCTTAAACAGAAAAAGAATGAGAATATAAATTTACGGTGCGATCTACAAACATTAGTTATTTTTCAGTTAATTGATTCAGGTACGTATCAGACGTTAAATTTACTTTCTGTATAAAAATTTCTTAATAAAGCAAGTATTATCTTAATCTTTACACATAATGTATACTTATAATATGTTAGCTACTTAACCTTAATAAACTGTCTAAGAAATTTACCTTACCTTTTTCCATGAATTATGATGCTTTAATTAAGGGGATGGTGGGTATAATTAAGTTTCATTAAATCTCCCATGTTATTTAATGAACTAGAGCGGTTTCAGACTTAATTGTTTGTAAGATTTTGAATTGTTTTAAATCTGTTGGCGGCTTTTGTATGAGCCAGCTAGCCAGTAACTTTCATTACGTTACCTCAGACTATACTCAACCTAGGCAGTGACGTGCACAGACATTTACCTCAGGATAGGCAAATTTAGTACTTGCATACGTTACATATACCTACCAATCGTCCGTTCGTATCGTGTGGGTTATGTGGTCAATCGACCATGCACTCGAACTTACAGAAGTCTTGTTCTCGTTTTATATTGGTTTGACCACCTCAAGTATCCATAAATTAATAGAAATGGAAACATATTAATTTGAGGATACCCGAAGTGGCCTTTATAAAAGCCGATTTGCGTTAAGTTTACGAACAATGAATTAAGGGTATCAAGGTATCGAGCCAAATAAACGCGTCATATTGTTTTATATTAAATTTTCTAGTTACCTTACCTTTCATTTGAGTTAAATTTAATCCCGGTTGATGGACGATCCATTTAATATTAATTACTTTTTTTTCATCAAAAGAGAGATTTGCAAACTAGTTATTCTTTAGTTTTTGTAAACAAGCACTCGGCAAACAACAATCACGCGAAAACTTTTCCATTTTAAACTAAAAACAAGCAATAAACTATGTTAATAAAAGAAAAAAATAAAGGTTCATTCATTAGCTTTCACTGTAAACAACAGAACGCAAAATGATTGTCGAAATATTTCCGGAAACTATCACTCAATTTAGAATTTTAAAAATTATTATCCGACCAAAAACAGTAGTACACTTTCCTTAATCTACGAAATCTTCTAAAATATATGACTTTTTAAATTTGCAGCAATAGACATGGTATTATCCAGTAATTACACGCGATATCGCATTGTTGATTGCAGTCGATGATATTAGCTAATCAAAAAAAGTAATTATAATGCCCGATTCTAATTGGCGAAATGAATGTGGGAGCGAGCGAGACAAGATGTCATTCTTACCCATTTCTAACTCTTGGCATTTCGGGTCTTTTCGTTGTATTCGCTAACTCTCGGGTTAAAGACACGGGCTGGATTTTCGACACACATCCATATTTTCACTTTCATGTGTGTATGCGTGTAAATTGCTTACTAACACAACTAAACTCGCAAAAGGCTCGTTTGTACACAACACAACATAGTAATTTACTTAGTGTTTGTAAATTTTTAGAGTTTTTGAAAAAGGCTGGTCTCGATCTCTCTCGCCGCCCGCGGTTCAGTTTCGGCTAGAGGTCGTTTACCTAGTAGCGCGCGAATAAGTACTTACGCTATTATTTATAAGGAGCGAATGAAAATTTGGCGCGCGGCGTTGTTTTTGAATTATGGAATTATATTGTATTAAAAATAAGTTATTATTGGTGAAGGACAGGGTAGGTAGTGTCTTTTTGTCTATATAATATGCACGCCCCTGTCGCTAGGTACCTTGACGTGATCTTGAAATGAAAAGTAGTGGTTTATATAAGTATTTTGGCATTTTCTTGCCTAGATACTATTTAATTTTTTTTGTTATTCAATTGTTGTGTACTTTTAAATTTTTGTGCTTTCGATTGTTATTATAACCTGTATAGCTCCTAATCGGAGTTTCCTCAAGCTGCTGAGTTATCAGATAAAATGCAACCGAAAAAACAGGAAATTCTTAATTTTATTGAAAATCACTTTATTTGTTTAATAGATATGCTATGGCCATTTATCTATATAAAATAGGCATCTATGGTGAATCTACATATGTTTTTTACGTTTGGATCAGCCAAATTGTTATTACTGCTATCCCCTTGGAGGTCGCGGGTTCGAATACAAATATTTTTAGTATTCAGATCTGGCGACGGTGTTCTTGAAATATGACCCTTCATGTAAGGGCATGTCTGAAATGAAATAATGCCTATTTTATTATCTTTCTAGAAAGATTTTCTGATTAATTGCTTCGGTCATATGGTATTAGGATTATTTAAAACTAGCTATGCCCGCGGCTTCGTCCGTATGGAATTCCGTTTGTGTCACGGAAAAGTGAGTGACGGAGCCTATGTCACTCTCCAGGTCTCCAACCATCTCCACACAAAAAATCACATCAATCCGTTGCTCCGTTTCAACGTGAAAGAAGGACAAACAAACAAACACACTTTCACATTTATAATATTTTAGTATGGTTGGAAGTATGGATTTACCGTAGATATATTATTCAATGTTTTTTGAGTCCACATTAACTAATATATGCTATGTGTCGTAATTTTACTTTTTTCTTCAAATTTATATTATAGAAAAACGGGCTAAAACATATTTAAACTAAATGAGGTTAAACGAAGGCTTAGTGTTTTGTATGAATAAGTCTGAAGGTATCGTAAGGCATAAATCTAGAAATGACGCAACATCGTTAAAAATTGCGGAATAGTATTAGAGGAGCCGACCCTGTATTAAGCAAGGAGAGAAGTCTGAAGGTATCATTCTGAAAGTAACTAAAACAGTATCGAAAACATCAAAATAATTTATTTTTTAAATCTTTCACAAAAACAACATACTTCATTGTTGCAGACTGGTGATGGTGATCTGGAATAATCTATGGGTGACCTGCTCCTCATCGATGGCTTCTCCGGTCTTTGCACTTGAATACCGGCAGATTTTGAGATTATCTAAAAAACAAATGAAACTTTCACTACTTGTTATTTCACTCATCATCATTTCGTGTAGGTTACATTATCAATCGACCAATTACACCCTGGTGTCAGAGTTGTGCGGAACCGCCTTTCAGGTTCTCACGTGGTTCCTTTAACGACCACCACTAAGTTATTTCACTGATACTCGAGTAGGTACACCGCACCGTCGTTGATGACTGCTTAGCTTAGGCTAATTATTCAAAACCGGTAAATATCCTTTAGGACTGGTTTATATGGATCCAGCGCTGACTTTCACGGACACTCAATTTACCTACACAAACAAACAATTTATTCACACATATAAACAATTGTTTGTGTGTGTGAGTAAATTTCGATCTGTATAAACCAGCCTTAAAAGTAGCTAGTGAAAATGTACATTAACAGGAAAACCAGACCAACAGGAACATGACCCGAGGTGTGCTAGTTGCCAACATTGTCAGAACTTTTCAGGCTGCCCTAAGGCATCTGACACTACCTCACGACTGCTATTTATCGATAACAACCAGGACCAACGGCTTGACGTGCCTTCGGAAGCACGGAAGAGCTCAAGCTAAACTTATCTCTTTAAAACTATTTTATTGAATTTGTACTAGATACAAGATTTAGCATTTATTACCAGATGCTGTTTGATACTAGCTACATCGTAATTGTATTATGATGGTATTAAGCAAATCATTAGTCAAACTTTTGTTATACAAGTGCCTTTTACTACAAAAAAAAGTAATGAATGGTATTTTGGCTAGACCTCTGGATAACAGAATCTTCATTAAATCGAAAGTGAATTCGGTGTTACAATCAGACAACCAGTTCTGTAGTTATCTTATATAAGAGCATTACAAGCAGAACTAGGTCATTTTCTCAAGCTTATATCTCATTTTAGACTTGTGAATTTCTTAGCAATATGGCTAATGGCTAAGAAATTCACAGGTCTATAAAGGCATCTGATTTTCGTCTATCGATAACAACCGGGACCAACAGCTTAATGTGCCTTCCGAAGGTCGGAGGAGCTCGAGAGAGAAACTGACACTAAATGGTGACCAAATCTACTTATGCTGGATCTGAAAATGAAGTTACCTTTCTTGGACACCCTGGTCCATGTGGTTTTGATCTTACATAAGATTTCTGTAACGTTGATGGTGATTCATAGGATAGAGCTTCCATTGCAAAACAAGCACTTGCGTATGCCTAAAAGAGATTTGTTTTCATAATATTTTCTACATCGTATACAGACAGTCACTCTAGCGTTAGAGTTTTTGGAAACTTTCTTCCTCAATGGTTTTTCTACAGCGCCTCTCGGTCTTTGACGCGTTTGATATTTCCTAGGTAATTATTTTTATATCGAACAATCAAGAGATCCAAGCTTGCAATGTTCTAAAGGTATTTGGAAAAAAAATTGTGCAAATAATGAAATGAAAATATCTTCTGGAATTTAAACTCACAATCTTCAAATCTTAAGAGTAATTTCTAGACTTAAAGACAACGTATTAAATGTAAATACTTTATTCAAAAAGGTACCTCTTCCTATTAGCAAATGATCACAGATAAAGTATTCTTAACTACTGCTAGAATAAAACCCTGGCATCTGATGACAAAATATATATTTGAGGTAGATTTTTCTTTCTCCGTTCAAATTTTGAATTAAAATAAGTCTTGTTTCATGTGCTAAGATACTATAAACATTGTAGTTATTTTTTTGAAACTTTAACCAGTTTATAAAGCAGTTAACTTCTTACAATTGGATACTGGCAATAACTTTCAAAAACTTAACTTCTTCGACTCGCGAAGAAGAAGTTTAAGAAAAGACTCACTTTTCTTGGACAAACTGGTGTTGGTGGCTTTGACCTTGGACATCTGTTCAGTCGAGGGGATGTTGGCTCTGATGGTGGAGTGTCTTCTACACTTGTACAAGTGTATGCCTATAAGTAAATAGTGCATTATAATGCTAGCTTTAAGTCCCTCATTTACATGTTTTGTTTTGAAGTTTTGCAAGTAAGCAAAAACTGCAGTTTATGGTAATTTTAGGTAACGTTTTTAGGAGTTTTATGTTTGTCTGTTAGCTTATTGCCTTCTGGCGCATGTATTTTAACATCGATATCATTGGGTTTGTGGCGACACAATCGCACAGTAAAGTTACAACACAACGCAACAGATGGCGCTAAAGCGACTAATTTGAAATTCCCAAACAAGACGCCCAATCAGCATCAAAAGACTAAATCGCGCAATTGGAGTTTCTGAGAATTGGAGCATATATACAACCTCCGACAGAACATCGTCGGAGTCGCAGTTCCCCAGGCATAACACCTTGCCTGGCGGGAAGTAATTCCCTTTGCGGTGGTCGAGCATAACACCATCGCTCCCGCCGTGCTCCAAAGGTTTATCTTAGATTGTAAGAACGACTTTGGACGAACAATTTAGAGTAGACTGTGAGAGTTTTTTTGATATTTCAGTAATTTAATTGTATGGGTGGCTTTAAAATTTGGAAGTTGCAGTTTGAGATTACAAATGAATGTCAGACTTTTGACAGAAACATAATGAAAAGCTAATACGTAGGAGGAGGCTTTTACCAAACAATGGGACAAAAAACTCTCCTAAAGATGGTCAATATTTGTTGGAATAGGCCTGCATCCAGCGTTTGCCTGCGAACTTTTTCAGGTTATCTGACTATCTGATCGGTCATTGTCCAATGCTAAAAACTTCTAAATATATTACGTCTTTAGTTGCAGGTGAAGGAGGCCTGGCTTGACATCCCGGTAGTGTTGACCTTAGATTCGATTTTTGTTGAGCAGGACATGGATACAGCTGTGAACACAGTTATAAAATTAAATAAATTAATGTAATAAATGAATATATTGGGATAAATCATACAAATAGAGTGAGGATAGTTAACGATGATTTAGACGCATCCAGTTGCGGCAATCCAGAAGCGAATTTGTCTATGTGGACAATAAAAAATTTGTCGCTTCTGAATCCGTCTAAAATGTCGAAACTAATCAATAGAAACAAATAATTTAAATTTCCATTTCATAAATTGCAATACCCAACAGGGTTCAGATTGTACTTATATTTTATAAAAACAGTGTGTGGATGCGCGTGTAGAATAGCCCATCCTAGGCGAGCATAGCTCCTAGTTACCCCGTGTGGGCGGACGGACCAATTTCCGAAATAAATCCTGCTGGCGTTTTAAACTACACTGTTCAGTCTACAACAAAAGACAAACTGACCTGCCTTCCAGAGAACAGCTTATTCCGAGACCGGCGAGGAGATGTCTTCGCCGCGAGGGTGCAGCTGACAGCAGGAGTCCACACTTAAACTGATTCCTAATAGCGGCCGCTAAATCACTATTTCACACAAGCAATTAAGTTTAGTTATTGGGAATACGGAGCAGCAGCAAAAGAAACAGCTTATGGGTAAAAAAGATTCAGAAGGAATGAATGGAGCTGACGGGAAACTTCAGCCAGCCCCAGATTCGCTGTCTCCTTCCAACAAGCCAAGAAGCCTAAAGTGTAAAAGGAACAGCAAGACGGCCATCATTCTTTAATTCGGAAATTAAACAAAGTTTTTATTGACATCCAAAGAGATGGCCCGTACATTGATACAAGTGGTACTTATTACAGGTGTAGCGAGTCTATCCGCTCAATGTGTGTACCTAGTTAACAACGGTTAATGTACTATATGAAATTGAAAATTGTAGGATTTGAATTGAAAATTGTAGGAATTTATTTGTTTCTATAGAGAAGGAAAAAAACAGGACATGTACCGAAAAGTCATACATTTATATGTGGAACTTGTGATGTCGTTCGTATAATGGCCTTCTTTTTAGAAGGTTGCGTCTTCACAGTCTGCAGGTGTGCTGTCTTCAGTGGACATACGTAGTTCTAAAAATAAGAAATTAGTACAGGTCATGTTTAGAATAGAATGGAATGGGATGGGATGGGATGGGATGGGATGGGATGGGATGGGATGGGATGGGATGGGATGGGATGGGATGGGATGGGATGGGATGGGATGGGATGGGATGGGATGGGATAAGATGGGATGGGATGGGATGGGATGGGATGGGATGGAATGGAATGGAATGGAATGGAATGGAATGGAATGGAATGGAATGGAATGGAATGGAATGGAATGGAATGGAATGGAATAGAATATATCTTTATTAAGAAAGCTATCACGTAGGTACAGCAAAGGGTTTCGTACATAGGTTTATTACTTTGGTCACTGAACATATTTCTGCCGCCAAACAGCAGTGCTTATTATTAGTTCTGGCTTGACGAGTCCTCACATGTTCCTCATCCTACAGTGGATGTCCTCAACCAGCAGTTGATATAACGCTAGTGGCCACTAGCGTTATATTCAATATAGCCTTCAAGTTATAATAAGCGTTATATCGGCTATGAAGACCGAGATACGAGCCCATCTTTTACAGCCCTGGCAACATACCGCCCCGTATGCTTTACTGCTGACATCATCATCATTTCAGCCGCAGTCAATCCACAACTGGACTTAAGCCTCCCGAAAAGAACTTGTCTTACCATCTCGGTTGCCATTCGAGAACATTTCTGCCCCATCGGCTATGTGCCCTGTCTACTGCCACTTCAAAAAGCCAATCAAAAACTTTTGTTCTCCTACGGATTTTCATAATTGTGATTCGATCTCATAGCGAAATATCAAGCAAAAGATATGTCATTATAAATTTGTACATTCGTATTGTAGTCACTTACTGGTGGTTTTCCTTCATCGCAATCACAGAACTAAAATACAAAATATAATTAGTGAAAGTGATAATAAAATACACATTTTTTTCATTATAGAGATACTGATTTTTTTAAACTTTATTGTACAACAAGTAAAAATACAATTGGCGGACTTAATGCTAAAAGCATTCTCTCCCAGTCAACCATTAGGAAAAATAGAGAAAATAAATAGCGGCGCAAGAAAGCTTCGTGTGATATTACATAAAAAAACCCTACATCTAAATAAACATACATAGATTTACACAAATAGGGCGTATAATATACATACATATATATATTTAAAGATTTCAACGCAGAGAAATTGTGATTCTGGTAATTGTCACTAACAACCTATTTTATGCATTGAGGAATATCAGTTCGGGTTCCGTAAAATAACAAACTGTTAGACTGCTTTCGTTTAAATTTTTGCATCAAAAGACTGCCACACTCGCTATGTGCGTTTTAGGTCAAGACAATTTTCAATACTTCGCAGTAGAAAAATATTGTCACTTAAAATCAGTTTATGGCGTTAAAATGGTATGTGTCCAAAATTTCATATCGATCCGTTCATTAAACTTTACAGCAAACTTTCCTCCTTTTGCCCTTATAATTTCCTCAATCATAAAAAGCTCTCGTCAAAATAAATCAAGGAAATCGTGTGCCAAGGTTTGTAAGGAAGGATTCGTTCAGAAATGCGACCTATATATAGCTCGGAACATACAAAAATAATAATACCGAGTTTTGTTAAGGAGACTTCGCTGTTTCCCGCAGCTCCGCCTGCTTCAAAAAATAGCCTTGGCTTGACCCCGGGTCTTCAACTATATTCAAACCAAATTTCATCACAATCTGTTCTGTGGTTTGGCCGTGAAAGCGTAACAGACAGCAGACAGACTTTCGCACTTATAATATTAGTATGGAAAAAATTACTGGATTCGGTCTTCGTCGACGTCTTCTCAAACACCTAGGTCTTCTGTTAGTACAAGGGCATTGCCTATTTAGACGTCTGTTTTCAGCAGAATATTGAAGTTTATATTTTAAGTTGGAAAAACAAGATTGCTTCTCACAAGGACCAACACAAGAGCAGGAGTTGCCTGGGAAGAAAATATTTGAGGGTTTTAGGCGTTGTGGAACAACATGGGTCAGAGAGAATTTAATAAATCGTTGGGAAAATCAATCTATGTGCAAAGAATAAGAAATTAGTTGTGTTAATCTGTTACTAATGAGGTACTGGGTACAGATATCAGTTTAAGTCAAAAGATTGGCAAACAAATACTATACCTATACCTATGGAATATTAAAGATTAAACAATTTTAGGGTTGGTATTTAATTAACGTCCAACTTACTGTAACTATGTTCAGGAAATGGTAAAATATGTAGTGACCAGTCGTAAGATTAACGTACTTTTGCTATTACTATGCATACTTATATTAATTTTAAAGGAGAAGATAGACACTTGACAAATGCTTTACTAATTGTAATTTGTACAATGAAGGTTAAATAAATAAATAACAATTTCATAGCTTCTTGATAGGAAATAAGGATTTTAAATTCTTTAGCCCCGTAAAGATTTATACAAAAATACATTATTAGTCCGAAAAATACTTACCCATAGTCCATTATAAAATAGTCTCAGCCATCTAGTCTACCTTCAAAATAAATATATATCATACATTACATATGTAATTTAATAATTTTTATATGGTCATAAATATAGTAATATTTAGTTAAGACGTCGTCGTAGATCGTAAAAAATGGTACTTTATACGTTCACTCAAAAATACTGCTGATACCAATAAAAATAAAATTGCAAAACATAGTAAATACTTTATAAGACCGTACCACTCCATTACTTTGCGAATTAAGTAGTCAAAATTATTGGTAGTCGTGACCACCTTGAAAATTAAAAATTCATACATTAATTTCGATGTTTACCCATTAGCAGATATAATGCTAAAATCATTTTTCTTCACCCAAGCGTGTTTCTCTAGTTGCATTGTCAGCTTACGCTTCGGAGCCTAGGGTACGCTGTTAGTCATGCTTCTAGATTTGGCGGCACTGGTAACAACGGAGCGACTGCCGCGGCGCCTGACCTCCGCAACCCAACATAAACATATGAGGTGCGCTAGTAGCCAACACTATCTGACACAGCCTAACGACTGCCATTTGTCGATAATAACCGGGGACAAAGGCTTAACGTGCCTTCAGAAGCACGGAGGAGCTCGAGATAGAAAATTCTACTATATGGCGACCAATCTTACACGGGTTGCAGGTCGCCGTCGCACACACAGACATTCACACACACACGTAACACGCGCATTCGCTACGAATATGCGCTTCACGTTCGGCTATCAAGCTCTTAATAATGATAAAAATATTATTTCAGAATTATTAATAGTGTATCGTACTACTAACAAAAATATCAATCGACAGGCAAATCAATAAAATTACCTACAATATCTTGATCTTGTGAGATTTTTCAAAGTCATCTCACCGCGTCTGATCTTCGCTGCTTGTGACTGAAAGGTTGGCTGCTATTTCGCCCAACGGATAAGCATTGCTATCCAACAGCAAAAATGCAGCTAGCGTTTTGGGAAGATCTACTTCGGGTCGGAGTAGGTAACATTTTATTCGTGTTTGTTGCCTGCACCACAGTCAGATTCTACGCTCAATATCTGAAGCTAAACTACCAGTTAGGTTTTTAGTAGAAGATTTGGCGGTAGGTACTAATAACTTACTACTTAATTATTACAACACCTTTTTTGAGGGCTTCACACACGGCAGCTATAATGTATATTAATGTACATTACATTCCGGGATGTATAGCTTTAAATTATCTTAATGTATCACACACACAACAGGTAATGTAATGTATATTTCCCTTCATTCTAATGGTATACGTCCTTATTAACGCACTTTATTTATTTATTTATAAATCTTTATTGTACTACAAGTTTACAATTGGCGGACTTAATGCTAAAAGCATTCGCTCCCAGTCAACCATTAGGAATTTCGAGCTGCTAAGGTGGTATACAGAGTGTTCTTATTTTTAATATAAAATATTATGGACGTCAAGTTACTTACTATAAGATTTACTAGATTTAGTGCATCGGAAGATTCAAAGAGAGATTATATTGAGATGTATCGAAATATAAATGTGTATTGTCGTATCGCTCTGTATCTTTAAGATAGGAAGATGTGAAAATATACATTATAGCTGTCGTGTGTAAACCCCTCAGTGAAACCAGGCCAACAGGAACTTGGTCGGGGTGCGTTACTGGCCAACATTGTCAGGTTTTTAAGTCTACCACAACAAGTATTGGCACCAATGCTTTCTGCAGACTAATAGTATAATGACTACCGTCTTGCTATAACAGACTGGAATAACGGAGGAGCTCATGACTAAAATACCATTTAACTTTTATTGAGAAAGGAAAATTTTACTTTGTAATTCGGTTTGCTCTTGCATCCAATCTTTGACATACCGCACTTACCTTAGTTTAAAAATCACGAATGCCTTGCTTGTGTTAATGTGTAATTAGCTACTAATAAATTAAATTCAAAACACAATTCCCTGTAATAAATCGTCGCATTGCACTGTCAAACTCAGGAAATCAATGGCCGCGGTTAGTCTCATCCGACTAGAATTCCTTCAAGTACGAACAACTCAAACAAGCAATTAAACTATACCAGAGCAGATTAATTATTTGTTTGCCCAACAAACTGAGGGGTAGAAGCCGATGTTACTACATGTTCTCACTTACATCTCGATTTAGTATTCCTATTTACTCGTGTCATATTTTCTCGTATATGGATAAGCTGACTGAGGCGAGGTGGAGATGGTACGGACATGTATTGTGATGTATCGGCCCGATGACAATATTGTACAAAAGTGCCTTTCCATGGTCGCAAAAGAAAGGAAGAGGCAGGCCACATACAACCTGGATGAGACACTGAAAACATCCACGACCGTTACAAGTGGCGCCGCATGATTAGGAAAGTCGACTCCGCATAACGAGAAGTGTCGAGGACAAAGAAGAAGATATCTTCTCAAAGCTGATCTTTCCAAGGCATGTCATGGTAAGCCCCATGTTAGGTACTTTATTTTATTTGTTTGGAAGTATGTGGTCAGGCAATTCTACAATATTAATTTATTAATATTTAGGACCATGATTAAAGCCTACCCTTACTCATATGTATGAATATTTATCTACGTCGTGTGTGATGCTTACGTGCCTGTGCATCACATATATTTACTTTGGTATATTTTTTGTTTGTACTTAAGTACGTATACTTTTATGTTTCACTTTTTCTTATTGTTAATTTGCGCCTACCTTCCTGTTTCACAACATGAAGTCCCACCTGTTGGTTGCCTGGAAGAAATTGCTCTAGCGATAAGGCCACCTTTGTACCATATACAATATATTATTGACTAGCTGTTTCCCGCAGCTCCGCCTGCGTCTTAAAGTAGCCTATGTTTGACCTCGGGTCTTCAACTATATTCATACCAAATTTCATCAAAATCCGTTCAGCGGTTTGGCCATGAAAGCGTAACAGACAGACAGAAAGGCAGACAGACAGACAGCCTTTCGCATTTATAATATTAGTATGGATGTTACTCAGGGTGAATGTAGCTTTCCAATTGTGAAAGAATTTTTGAAATCGGCACAGTAGTTTTTGAGTTTATTCATTACAAACATACACAGAAAAATACAAATCTTTCCTCTTTATAATACTAGTGTAGATGTACTTTCTACAATTTGGTGCAATAAAGAGTAATTTATTATTATTAATCTGAAGATGTTTACTGTAAATCATAGATTAATTATAATTAAGAACAATTATGCCGCAATCAGTAATGATAATGTTAAGAGCTGGGGGTTTGCTAATTGGAGAAATACACCCTTTATATGATGACCCTTTATAGACGTTTGTTTACACACGATGATCGCCGACGTCACTTAACTTCACTTATCACTTACAATGTCCAAACCACCTGTTTATGATAATCACTGTCAACAATAAAATTATATTTATTGTAATTTTGTAGCAAATAGAGTACAATAGTGAAGCACAAACTACCAAAACTTTATATTATCGAAGTTGGCAAGTTGTCGTGGTTGTACTGTGAAAGTGTTTGTACAATGCGAATTTCGACAGCTGCTTCTGTACACAATTAAGACTAACTTTTGATTGTTTACGACGCAATCTCATTGGGGCGAAGTAGACTATTTGCTATGAAAGTTGTCTTTCATGTCAATACCATGATTATTATTTTTTAATTTAAAGTAATGTATCAAATCAAATCATCTTTATTCGTAAAAACAGGTCAAATAAGTAGACATGCAATTAATAAATAAGTAGGCACTCTGTTTCTGCCAGATTGGCGTACAAATTTACAAGAAATAACATTAGTTCACTTGTGATAGGATTCATTCGTAATAAGACCACTATCAAAGAGTTTGCATCGAAGAGGCTTTTCCCAGCAGTAGGACATGAAATAGTAAAAAAAATATATTTTGGAATAGGACAACCACTTTGAATAAGAAATAATGAAACCGACCTACCGTACAAAACCTATCAAATTATCACTAGGTTTGTAAGGGAGGTAGAATTATTTCTCGGTTGCCCTTGAGACCCCTGAGATCTTAAAATATCTTATAACTATTTTAGAACCCAAATTTATATCCGTACCTACCAATTAAAACTAGAGACAGCGAAGCAGCTGCTTGGGTTATGAACCTTTTGGATTAGGTGTAATTTATTAAGAATATATTGCTAAGTAATTCAGAAATCTAAAATGAGATGTGAGCTTGAGAAAAATGACCTAGTTCTGCTTGTAATGCTTTAAAATAAGATAGCTACAGAACTGGCTGTCTGGTGGTAACACCGAATTCACTTTCGATTTTTTGAAGACTAGCTGTTACCCGCAGCTACGCCTGCGTCAAAAAGTAGCCTATGTTTGACTCCGGGTCTTCAATTATATTCATACCAAATTTCATCAATATCCGTTTAGAGGTTTGACCGTGAAAGCGTTACAGATAGACAGACGGACAGACATATAGACGGACGGACAGACATACAGACTTTCGCATTTATAATATTAGAATGGAACTATGGATTCAGTTATCCAGAGGTCTAGTATACCATTAATTAGTTTTTTTTTTAGTAAAATGCACTATTATAACAAAAGTAAGACTGCTAATAATTTAATGATTTGCTTCATACCATCATAATACAATAACGATGTAGCTAGTATCAAACAGCATCTTGTGATAAATGCAAAATCTTGTATCTAGTACAAATTGAATTAAATATTTTTAAAGAGATAAGTTTAGCTCTATCCGATATCGAACAATATAATATGCTTTCAGGATACAAATGAAAAGTTAAAAACTCAAATCTAGATGGTATACACGTTTGTATATTTCGGTAAACAAAATACCGTTAATTCATTCATAACGAGTGGGGTAAAATAGTCAATCGACTCTGTATACTCAAATAAATTCAATGTAAATTTAAATTGTTTCATATCTGCATGTAGGTATTCGTTTTTTGTCAATTACCATCTAATTGTACTTAATTAACTCACTATACGTCTTGGGAAACTGTAAGTGTAGTGAGCAGCTGTGAATAAACAAATAAATAATAAATAAATCTCTATGATCTCAAAGTTTTAAGGAACCGCCTTTCAGCCTCTGACGTGCTTCCGTTAACAACCAGCAAATGACAGCCGCGACCTATGGCAACCATAAATTAATGTATTGATTGAGGAACTCGTCAGTTGAGCGCGACCCGCGTATCCGTAGCGAATGCGCTTGTCAAGCGACGGCGTGACGCGACCACTATTGTATTGGTCGCCATTTAGTGGCATTTTCTATCTTGAGCTCCTTCGTGCTTCGGAAGGCATGTTAAGACGTTGGTCCTGGTTGTTATCGATAAATAGCAGTCGTGAGGCTGTGTCAGATGCCTTAGGGCAGCCTGAAAAGTTCTGACAATGTTGGCCACTAACACACCTCGGCTCATATTCCTGTTTGTCTGATTTCCCTGTTAAAAGGGTTACGGAGGCCAGACGGCAGTCGCTCCATTATAATAACCAGTTCCGCCAAATCTAAGACTATGACTTACACAGCGTTCCCTAGGCTTAGAAGCGTAAGCTGACGACGTAACTTGCAATACACGCTAGGATGACGATGATTAGTTATTAAGTATTGAAATATAGATTTGAAAGTGATTGTACAAAGACACGTTGCACTTCTGTACTATATTTATACGAAATAGCGTCGACTCAACATGAGTTATGGAAGCACAAATTTGTCTTTAGAAACGGGTTGTTTGCTAAACTTTTAAACTGTAAGTAGTTTCAATTTAATTTTAAAGTAGATGCACCTATTTTATATTAAAATGAGGTTTTAGTAAACAATATTAATTATATACTCACAAAGTTTCTGCGAACTGCATCAAAATTTATAGTAAGTATTCGTACTGTGTAAACATTAATTTTCAAATGTTATCCTTGTTATTATTTTTTCATATACTTAATTTTTCTTCGTCCAAGCGTGTTTTGCCTAGTTGCGTCATCAGCTTACGCTTAGCTTAGCCTAGGGTACACTGTAAATCATTATCCTAGATTTAGCGGCACTGGTTATTACAATAAAGCGACTGCCTGACCTCCGTAACCCTTTTTACAGAGAAACCAGACCAACAGGAACATGACCCGAGGTGTGTTAGTAGCCAACATTGTCAGATATTTTTTAGGCTTCCTAAACGCGTCTTCCCTCGGCTTCCGAAGAACGGAGAAGTTCGAGATAGCAAAATGCCACTAAATAGCGACCAATCCAATACGGGTCGCGTCTTGCCATTGCTTGACACACGCATTCACAGACTCTCCTCGAGTATCAAAAGCCTCCCCTCTTCCCTTCCATACTTCTATCTAGGGCTATTTCCGTCAAATTTTATCGAACTCTCTTATGTCATCGGACCATCTCGTCTTTGGCTGACCTCTCTTTTTATACCCATTAGTTTTAATAAATAAATAAACTTATGTTTTACACAAGTTTCTTTAAGTCTAACAATGTACTTATCCTACAAAAAACATTTAAAACACTTTATTGCCGGTGTGATATAACCTTACATCGAGAAGTTTTTGAATAAAACAGTTCGAAACTACCATTTTGTTCGAACGAGCATTGGAGTGGAAAATTGCTTAGCTTCTACTACTCGAACCTTTTGGAATAGTACTGGATAAGGTTTTGAGAAAATTTATTATCTATTTATCAAAACCATAGCGATTGTGGTTACCCTCCCCAAACTATGGCGCATTTACTGTCTTGTTCTGCCCTAATTCCTGAACCATTCATTTTTTTTTTACTTTTGTTATTTGGTTTACCAGTAGTTGCTACATCAATACATTTCAAAAGCTTCATTAATACTTAAGCTTAATAACAGCAAAAGTCATAAATTGTTAACAAAGATAAAACAAACAAAACAATCTAATATGCTACAAATAAAAGTCTAGGACCAAAAAGCATCACCAATATTGCCATAGAACCTTGCTAAAGAATCATGATGCACATCACATAATCTGCTCACTACATTTATACAGCTGACACATCTTGCTCATGGGTGAGTTATGCCCCAGAACAGGCCGGCGCGGCAATATTTATACTTTCAGGCATCAGACAGGGCTGTTTAAGCTTGGCTTGTTTCTGGACTGGAGAAAACTAATGTGTCTCTTTTTATTTAAAAGTAGATTTAGCCCGCTACCTCGTATGTGTATTAAATCCCACGGAATTAGTACTCTTTTCTGGGACTCTGGACATGGTTCATCAACCCATTTTTACCCTGGTGACAGAATTTTTGACAGCTAAAGCAATCTGGCACCACGAAATAAACACTAGGTTACATTACGAATGACATCACCTAAGGTCATGTTCCTGTTGGTCTGGTTTCTCTGTAAAAATGGTTACGGAGGTCACACGGCAGTCGCTTCATTGTATTAACCAGTGCCGCCAAATCTAGGACCATGACTTACAGCGTACCCTCGGCTTCGAAGCGTAAGCTGACGACGCAACTAGGAATACACGCTACAATGACGAATGACACTGGTACCAGATTTTATCAGATGCCTGAACGTATAAATATTTTTAAATACCCCTTGTCTGTAGATGGGCTGGTGTAGTTTTAGCCATTGTGGTGTAGTAGATAAGGTAAAGATTAACCACCTGCTATTGTACCCCAAGTGCCCTGCAGCATGTACGCAGGCTGCTTTTGTTGTGGTCTCTGTCTCGGCCGTGGATGTTGCATCTTACTGGGCCAAATTAGTGTAGTTTTTTGCTATTGACTGAACACGCATTCATGCGCAGTGTTACAGATCACGCGCCTACATGCGGAGAATCACGCGCTCCCGCGCGTGAGTGCGGGGCAAGACGCAGGGAATGGCACACCGAGTTCTGCAGTATGGTGCGTGATTTTGACATAGAGAGACGTAAAGCGACATTTCATAATGGATCTCGATTCGAAATCGAAAAATGAGAGGCAATTTTTTGTGCAGAAAATTTGTATCTATTCCAGTAATTGATGTTCGAATTTTGCTTAACAAATAATCAAAAGATGCAGTTGACATGCGCGTATAATTGAAAAATGTATCTTCATATTTTCTTAAACCTAAATAATTCCGAACAAATGACCCATTTATCTTGTTCTCAAAAAGGGATGTACCCAATATATTCAATAGGCACTATTTCTTCTAATTTGATTATACAAAAACCAAATAGATAATAAAACTGCAGCATCCTGAATGAGTTCTGCATTAATAACCATTTTTATATAGAAAACAATGCTCTACACTGTACTATCACTACCGTAGGCTGCTGTAAAATGAGGCCCTCTAGGCCACCGCATACTTTACTGCAGCCCCGAGCGTTTTTGCGAAAAACACTGCATGATCATGCAGATCTGCACTCCCGCAACGACGCGCGTGGCTCCGTCGCCACGCACCCCGCAGCGTGGTGCGGGGCAGTGTGTGAATCGCCTAAGTCATTTTTCGTTCAACTGTGAATGGATGCGTGACATGGAGCTAGCTCTTATGTTTTTTATTTTTCTAATTTACGTTTCATTTCAGGTTAGAATATTTTGTAAAATATTTTAAACCATTTAGTTTTAAGTGTTTCAATGCTGTACTGTTATGGGATCACAATAAACGTAAGTAAAATATAATACATTTTCGAAATTATTTGATTGATTTAGCGTTACACAAAATACCTATACTTATGTCTGTTTTTAATGTTCAAAATATCTGTAATATCTGTGAAGAAAAATAAATTATTTTTTTATGTTGAAATCTTCGATTTGCTAGCGACATCTATTGGTAAGTAGAGGGGATAGTCAATAAGGGCGGAGCCACAGCCAAACCTAGCTCCCCTCACGTCCTGCCTTCTGCTCAGCGTAGCCTCACACAATTTTTTTAAGGAAGCTCTCGATACGCCATCTCCTCTTTATAATTTATCTGTGGCTCTGCACATAAAGTACCAAACAAACAAACTTATTATCTGTATATTTTAGTTAAGATTACATAAGATTTAGGATTCAGTTTCATATTTTTTTCTGTTCTTTTCTAGAAAGAATTTAAAATGAATTTTCAGTAAGTAAACCATTAATTACATCTTCAGTAAAAACATACGATTTGCATGTTTGTGTACACTCGGAAAACTTGTATAAGAACTGGCGTTTTTTCTAGTCGCAAGGGACGGAACCAACGAACCGGCAAATTGGATTCGGCATCTGTTTAAATCGATGGCCTAATTCTGGAAAGGTTATGTCGATCTTGATGGTTAGTGGGAATCTTGATATAGGGTTAAGGTCTGTCAAGCGTGAAATCTGCCGAACGGGTAAGGAGAGGTTCTGGGGAGCCCTATTTTTAAAAATTATGTCATATTATGTCGAAATAAAACAGTTCGATATCGAATAAAAATCATTCGTCGCACCGATTTTGCGTGAGTCACACTTTTCAAAAATACGACTGTCTGTCATAGGACTGTGTGCTTCTGCAAATATGCATAGAGGCAAGGCCAAGCCAAACGAGATAGAAATAGTGGAGCAACCTGTCTCCTTCTAGCAAATACAAGCTTTATCAACTTGGTACTTGTGCAAAATAGGGGGACCACATAAAAAAAAAATGGCAAAGGTGATATGTACATACTTTATGCATATTTTATTTCTGACGCGCTTAAATGTTTCGAGTGAGGAGGTGCTAACCTCCCAAGTAGTTCTGTGCAGAATCTAAGGAAGTTGAAGTCTCGTCGAAAATAACGTTTCGTAGACATGTCTCCTCTATTGGCTTCCTCGGGGAAGACAAGGAAACCTAACTAGTGGCCTTGGCTCCACTAGACAAGCAGGACTACTCCAAGGTAGGTTGCACCTGTTGTTGCTTAACTCCCGTAATCATCGCCAACAATCACGTCCCGCTACTTATGTGCAGTATATTTACGAAGTTTAAAATATTTTGTCCCATTAAAAAATATTGTCATGGTTACCCTTTTAAAAAGAGATAGATTCCTCCACTATATCTTTCTTTTTCTGCTCGGGTTTTAGGTCAAAGAGCTGTAGGATGTTTTTTTCGTATGCTTTTTATCTTACGGCGCAGCCTGGCTTACTATGTCTGACAAGAATAAATTATAATATTTTCCGGTATGGCATTAATTGTCTAGAACAAAAGACGACGAAATGACGGATAATCTAGACTCTAGATTATCCGTCATTTTGTTTTGACAATTCACTCGGAAGAATGCAAGGAATCTGAAGACACCTCAGATATTTGTATCGATTGTACTTAGTTGTGCATATGGGAACTAAAATAAAATGAAAATTATCTGGTTGTGCTTATAAGAATAATTTGAATAAGATATTCCTAATGGCACAACTAATTGTGTATACCAGTTGGTGTATGAGGAAAACGTATATCTCATAAGAAGTTCAAGACTTATGATGGAATACATAGAAAAAAACTTAAATGAATGCCCAAAACATAACACTCATTTTGGTCAGTCAAGTAAAAAATTCAGTACGTTGATATACCTTCACTTGTGGCTGGCGGAGTTGGATGCGTTGTACAATTCCAGTATTAGTTAACTTGCAATTGTAAAATGCCTTCTACTCCGACAATACTCTGAACAATGTAATCATTTTTTGAATTCCTTACTATGAGTCAAAGTAATTTTTAAAGGAACATTAATAAACACGCACGGGTACATAAAATAGGGACAAATCACACATATTGAGTTACCCCCAAAGTAAGTTTGAGACTGGTGTTAATATTGAATTAGGTATTAGTCTTTTTCCTTTGGCTTTACCCATCCTCAACTTTCTTCTAAAAATAAATAAAAAAGGACAAAAATGGTAAAAGTAATAAAACGGCATTTCTTTAATTCAATACTAACATTTATTTCGTCGAAATTTTATTTCTATTTGAAAATTAAGGATGTACACAATTTATTACTTTACAAAACAATAATTAAACAATCAGTCTTTTCGAAGATAACTTTGTTACATAATAATTTAAATACAGGTTATAAAAAATTATTACAATGATTATCATGACATGTTTTACAGAAAAGTCATTAAAATTTAACATTGCATCTATAACAATTTTATTTATTAGATGCCTAATTTCACGGGAGTTCCAAGTTGTAAAATTTTATTTTCAAAGTACTCTTTCTTTGCTTTGATTTAAGATCTACTTGTGGTACTGTTAGGTACTAATAATGTAGATTTGTATGGCAGTGAATATGAACGTTGACAGAACATTTCAGAAAATTATAGAAACGTAAACTCTCATATGCTCTTCATAGTTCAGTTCATTCATCTATGCAGAAAATAGAATTACGCCGCCATTTTGATATCTAACTTTGGATTTTCTTCGTATCAAAAGAAGTATACTTCTATTTTTTTATTGATAGAGACAAGAGATTGTATCATTTGATAATTATTTTTCAATTGTTTTCAAAAAGAGATAAATATAAAAAAAATCTTTTCTTTTTTTTTTGAATTTAGTCGTTCTCTTTGAAATTGAATTTAATTGTTTTGAAGATCTTTTATTTTCATTATCTTAAATATAAAGTTTAATATATACTTTGGTATGAGATAAATACACGGATAATTTTAAAATATATATGTATAGAACTTGCTTAAATTTGTTATTTTGATTATGTCATCTTTACCGTGTAATTAAAACTATTTATTATAAAAATCGCTACACAAAAATTCGAATATAAAATCTTCTAATTCTAGGGATATTTTCAAAAATAAATTTCCTATCTAGATATTATTAAAATGACTTATTTATCATCAAACAAATATAAAATTTAACAAAAACTTATTTGTCTATGGCACTATGAGACCTTATTTTTTTAATCTATTATTATATATGTTAACTAAAGATATAAAAAGTTTTATATTATTTGTTACAAGTAATGAACACAACCATTTAAAAATTTAACTTTGATTAGATTCCTTCAGCTACCTATGATGTTGTATTCTGCAACCTTCTGTAAAAAAAAAAATATATCTTTAACTAGCTCGGAAATAGTTCCATAATTAAAAAAAAAAAACAATATTATACCTTTTTGAAAATGGATTATTTCTCTATCATCACTCTACCAAAAACTGTTAAAGGTCCACAACTGTGCGTTATAGAGTGAATAAATCATTATTCTAGAGGTCGGTAATGTACACATTTAAGCCGATAAAATAGTTTTATTTTGTGATCATATTAAGTTATTCTGGGTTGGCAATATATCATTTTTCATTGGTATTCCTTTTTTGTATCTCTGGATAATTATTTGTATTGTTATTATTTTTTTCTCTTTCTCTCTCTTGAACATAAATGTATTTGTAATGTTCTATCAGACAAGTTCTTTGGATATTCACATGCAAAAACATGTAAATGTTCATTTGTTTCTTTATTAGATGTAAAAAGAGACTATTTGTTATCCAAAGAAAATAAAATAAAACTAAAATAAATAAAAAAAAAATATTCATATTCCTATTTTTGTAGTATTGTTATTGCTTGCTACTTGGAGCCAATGATTATGTTTACATGATGTCATTTCGTTTGAAATTGAAGAAAATCGCTATAAAATCCCAAACGTAAAAAGCAATTAATCTCGTCTTTGTTTATTGAATGAAAGTTTGAAAAATAAAAGTATTTTTCTGTAAATCCATACTAACATTATAAATGCGGAAGTCTGTCTGTCTGTCTGTTCGTCTGTCTGTTAAGCTTTCACGGTCAAAGCGATGAACGGATTTTGATGAAATTTGGAATGAATATAATTGAAAATCCGGGGTCAAACATAGGCTACATTTTGACGCAGGTGGAGCTGCGGGAAACAGCTAGTGTTAAAAAAAGAAAAAATAGCACTTACTTCTTGGTGCACTTTTTAATGTAGTGGTCCGCGACACGCAGTCGCTCTCCTCCGATTCTGATCTCATTTGAAAACTCGTTTCTGAAAACAAGAAAATACTAGAGTGTTTTGGACTTTTGGCGGGAAGCTGTATCGGCGCTGTATTTTATTTTCCAAAATTTGTGTTTTTTGAGTGTTAGTGCATAATAATGGTGGATTATTATTCGCAGTGTTCAAGAATAAAATAATGTTCTGCCAAAAGCTTCTGGAAATCACTAAGTGCAGTTTTTCTACCACTTCACTTAGCATAATACTTCTGACTCGACTTGACTTGACTTTAGACTTTCTTGACTTAACGACGATGAAAGTAAAAGCCATATAAAAAAAAACTAGAGTGTTTTGGTAAATTAAATCTCATCATCTCTTGCGACTTTCAGTATTTAATTAGAAGATTATACTGTATTTATCTGGCTTTATGTAAGTCCGAACAGTAGATGAAACCAGTGTCATAATATGTAGGGTCAAGATTCACAAGTTCTATTTTTAAGATCTGTGACACATTATGTCGAATGAGAATCATTCGATCTCGACTGATCTTTCATTATCCGCGGTTTTAAAATTTATACATTCCAGGACTATTAATGCAAGTAGGTAACATTCTCAGATAAATTTAAAAAAAAATCTTGATCTCATATTTCCTCACCGATATCTCTTTCCGATTGTAATGATCATCAAAATTAATTATAGTACCAATTTAGATTTTTAAGTCTGCTTTTTTTTCCAGTAATTCTCTCACTCTCTCTCTCTTAGCAAAGCATCGACTTCTGTATAAATATAGCTGAAATGATAACTAACCACTATCATATCTTGATTTACTGTTCCCCGGAAGATGCATTCTACTCGGCACCTCCTGATTGTCGACATGTCCAAAAGTACGGAAGCCGATGGCGAATTGCGCGTACGGACTTATTTCGTACAGTTCTGTAATGAAATATAAAAATAATTCTTAAAAAATAATTCAATCAGTAATACGGTATGATGCAACTGGAAACCACGCTCGGTTAAAGAAGAATGTGAGACAGTGTCTCTTTGAGTCATGTACCTGGTGGTCAGAGGGTCAAGGACGTCAGACGGCAGTCGCTCCTTTATAATAACCAGTGCCTCCAATTCAAGGGCCAGGACTTATAGCGTAATCTAAGCTCCGAAGCATAAGCTAAGGAACTATGAAAGCACGCTTAGTCGAAGATATGGATTAGATATGCCCTAAGCAAGAGAACCGCGTGCCTTCTGTTAAAAAAAAAAAAAAAAAACAAATGGCGGATGGGTAATCACTTTTTAAGGACAGACAATTGCCACTACAAATTTAAAAAAGAGAGAAATTAAGGAAGATAGCTTTAATGTTTAGCTTGATACTGTTAGAGACAAAGATAACAACACTTTCCGTCACGATAATAAGCGTGCCAATCAGATCATTCATAGGCTTATTCACAACCAAGACTAAAGAATATCTTGTGACTTGTAGTAAAGGCATCGGTAACCGCTTACCATTTGCCCGACTATTTGTTTGCCTAGTAAATAGTATAGAATGGCACCTGTGGCCTACAAAAGGAAAACACTAAGATTTAAGGAAGAGACTTACCGTGCTTAGTATCGGCAGTCAAATGTACCGGCGTGCTGTATAGTATACTCTGTTGTTGACACGTAGTATTTCCTGAGTTTTGTCACTTTGAAAGAGATCTTACCTCATGGATAAGCAGCTTATGTAGCTTATACCTAGGCTCCTAATTTCTTCAAGCTGAAAATATAACTTGGAAAATGTTACAGTAAGAACATAAACTACTAACCGTGCTTAGTATCTGCAGTCAAATGTACCGGCGTGCTGTACACTCTGTTGTTGACATCTGTTGGTACACTTTGAGGAGTGTTCACTGTGGCGTTACTTCTTTCTGACTTGCATTCTGCTGTGAGGGAATTCCTGTATTCTGTTAGGCGATGGTGGCTGGAAAGTTAAAAAAAAACTAATAAATTCTAATTTATCAATTGCCTGCAATGGTTTTCCCTAGTGACTATAACATGAGAGCCTTCAAAAGGAGTGTGAAAAAATCCTTCAGAGTCGGCAACGCGCTTGTAACATGTCCGGTATTGCAGCCGTTTATAGGCTACGGTAACCACTTACCATCAGGCGGTCCGTACGCCTGTTTGCCGACTTAATTGTATAAAAAAATATATATACAATCATCTCTTTTTCCTCTATGGAGAAGAAGAACTGATAATTAACTATCTAAAATGCAATAAATGATTTGAATTGAATTGAGAGCTAAGGAACTGAAGACGAAGATGTGGTAGAAAAAAAACTTAGGGATTAAATTCGCCCTAAATAAGACACTATTATCTTGTAAGTGCAAGAAAAATAAATAGTACTTTTCTTCAAATACCTTAAGTTAAATGCCTTATGACAGTCCTCGACAGTAATTAAAAGGTATAGAGCCTCAAAAACACAACATAGATAAGTTTAACACTAAAACTAATTGATAACCTTAACACTTTCGCTGGCAGTAACGCCTCTCGACGTAGATAACAATTGAGTGCCATTGTTATTTCCTTCACAGTCAGCGAAAGTGTTAAATGGGCATTTTCGATAATGAAGCAATTTATGTCAAAATATTGTTGCAGCCGAGTAATATTAAAAGTCCGAGGTAAAGCCAAGAAGCTTAGCCCATTTATTTAATACTTGCTTTTTCCCGCAGCTCCGCCTGCGTCAAAAAGTAACCGATGTTTGACCCCGGGTCTTCAACTATATTCATACCAAATTTCATCAAAATCCGTTCAGCGGTTTGGCCGTGAAAACGTAACAGACAGTCAGACATACAGACAGACAGACTTTCGCATTTATAATATTAGTATGGAAGTATGGATTAGTATGGATAGGCCATGCCTAGGCCTGGCATAGAGTATATTTTTTTTTTTAATAATAAGTGTCAGAAAAGTTTAGGTACTTACTTATGTCTCTTGACGAGTATATAGACACACGTTAATGTGCATATCGTGAGGAGAATTGAACTACATACGATGACCAGCATGTTAATGTCAAATAATTCAGAAGGAGGGCCAATAGATTCTGAAAAATTAATAAATATTTACTTAAATTTATTTAATTTTATTTAGTTCGCTTTTTACACATTTGCACTTCATACACATTGTTAAAATTAGTATTAAGGGATATGATTTTTTGTGAATGTTACAATAAAAAGTATATTCTTTTACCTTAATATAAATTTAATGAAAAGAAATGTCCAATCAATAAAATGAACCGACCGGACGCAATTTTAAAAGTCTTGTTAATTTTTTTTATTGGTATAAAAATGATTGAATATTTGCTCAATCAACCCGTGTCTGTTTAGACAAGCTAAGGTCAATCAATCAATCAATCAAATATTTATTTGCATAAAATGTAGGTTGTACAAGGTTTTTAACTCATGAATTTTATATAGATATTTCATTTTGATAGAGTCCCTTCCTTGTATGATTTAAAGCTATATTCATTAATATAAAACCGCTTACTATAATAAAATAAAACTGATTAACTAAAAGGTTAATTAAATCATATCTGTGCTAGTTATTCAAATAAATCAAAAGTCAACCATTATTTTAGTTATTTTAGCGATAAGGCCGCCTTTGTACCATAGATAATAATAATATTCAAGTACTTTCTTCAATTTGGTGCAATAAAGAGATATTTATTTTAAATATTTTTACACTAGTTGTCTCAATAGTCTTTGAATTCGAAAACAGAAAGAATTGTTTGAATCCATTCAATATTAAATAACTTAAAAGCCTTTGAAATCCGTAATGGTGGAGTGACGTCACTGCCACTTGGTTTCGTGCGTACAAAAGAGATAGCAAGACGTTCCCACCACGCTCTCACTTTTCTTCATTAGAAATCTTTGAATGCTAATTACTGCTTTAATTAATTACCAATTTTGTTGTTGTTTTCGGATCGGGTTACATTTTAGTGTATGTATTGTTCCGTATAAAAATCTTGTTGAAATGTGAACACAGTCAAGTAGCCTATTATATGTATTTTTTTTTTTGTTTTTTAGGCACACGTGTGCCAGCATGCAGCCCAATTACAGGTTAACAAACAAAATTTTGGCAGCAAGCAAAAATTAATCAAATATTGAATACTAGCTTTTTTTGGCAGCTCCGCCTGCGTCAAAAAGTAGCCTATGTTTGACCGCGGGTCTTCAACTATATTCATACCAAATTTCATCAAAATCCGTTCAGCGGTTTGGCCGTGAAAGCGTAACAGACAGACAGACAGACACACTTTCGTATTAAGAATATTATTAGTATATTAGTATGGATTGAACATACCTCCTAATACAGTAGTGGTGGCATAACTATACAGCGAAGTGCTGATTCCCGCCGAATTCTCAGCTGTCACTCTAATCTGATACCACTGGGCGGGAGACAGAGACGAGATCACGAAGGAATTTGGCTGGTTGAGAATCGAGGACGGTATGTAGTGGTTCCACTGCTGATCTAGTTGTGGCTGAAAAAAAAAACAATTAATTTTGAGGCCTAGATTAATATCTACTTATATACGTATAGAAGAAAGTCATGTTAGTGTTATAACTCAAAAACGGCTGAACCGATTTGGCTGAAAATTGGCGGGGAGGTAGCTTAGAACCAGGATACGTGGGACGTGACATAAAATCAACATTGACATAATATTGACATATTATAGATATTGTATATATCATGGAATATAATCGAAGCTTACAATGAAAAAGCCTAAACATGTATAAAGATTTTGTAAGTAAGAGGTACAGCTGATGTGAAAGTTAATAAGTTTTCAATGCACTAACAAATAGTGTTACAGTGATAAATCAATTGAAATTTGTGATACCAAAACAGATTTGGGCTGTGAAAAAAGTCGTTTCATATTTATAACTAAAATTTAATAAAAAAAAATACCACTCTATTATCAGCTTTCTTCCAAATCTTGCTGCCGTACTCTCTATAGTCGACATCGAACCTGCTGATCTCACAGCCGTTGTCGTCCCAACCACTGAGCTGTATGTACACGTGGCTGGAGTTACTCCAAAACCATTCAGTGCTGGTCGGAGATATTGGCACTGAAAAATAGATAAGCACAATTTAACAATTAACTGAATCATCAGAATTTGTCTAAACTAAATTAAATCTGCAGTGGTATGAAAAGTAAGTAATTATGTACTATTCAACATTTAAAGAATAAATGGATTCTATTATCCTTAATTGGAATCACCGAAAATACGTAAAAATTAACGACAAAATCTTTTTTTTTTAAATTGTTTTTAATCCTAATCCTTAGAAGAATAGGCTTCCTGACTGTGTTCATTACATTTTGACAAGATTTTTATACGGAATAATACATAAACTAAAAACTAGCGATTCCGAAAACAACTACAACATTGGCAATTAATTAAATCTGTAATAAGCATTTAAAGTTTTCTTATTAAGAAAAGTGGGAGCGTGAGCGGACGTCCTGCTATCTCTTTCGTTTTACGTACGAACTCAAGTGGCAGTGACGTCACTCCACCCTAATGTGCGTCCTTTTCTTGTTTCTTGACAGTTTCCCCTTCCACAGGATTTCAAAGGCTTATAACTTATTTAATACTAGCTGTTTTTCCGCAGCTCCATCTGCGATAAAATGTAGCCTATGTTTGACCCCAGGACTTCATCTATATTCACACCAAATTTCTTCAAAACCCGTTCAGCTGGTTGGCCGTAAAAGCGTAACAGACAGACAGACAGAAAGACAGACAGACAGACTTTCGCATTTTAATATTAGTACGGATTTAACGAATTCAAAAAATTATTTCTTATATTTATTATATTATATGTGTAAAAAAAATAATAGCATATTATTTATAGGCAGTACTAAAGTACAGAACCGACACTATCATCCTCCCACCTAAAACAGATACCGCACCGAGCCGCGCATAATTAGGGTAAAAATGGAGAGCAAAACAATGCAAGGATGACGCTCCGGCCGCCCGGCCGTTGCGACGTCTATGACGCATGTACGGTAAATAACCAACCCTACGAGTAACACACACACTGACGCGTGTGCGTACGCGACCGAATTGTAGTAGTTGTAATAGGTATCGCGCTCGTCGCTTTTGTATAGAGTGTCCGGGGTGTCATATGGATAAATATTACACTACCCTCCTCCTAAAGAAGTAGTATCGACATAAGTAATTTATTTATTTAAGCTTTATTGCACAATACAAAAATTTGTACAAATGGTGCACTTAATGCCAAGTGGCATTCTCTACCAGTCAACCATGGGACCAAACAGAGAAAGAAAAGTTGGCGATAAAGACGAAATCACGAACACACAAGAAAGATAAAATATATACAAAATAAAAGTAATAATACATAAGATTACATATTATACATAAATACATAAAATAAGTATATAAAATATATACATACAATACATAGGATATAGATTGGATGACTATGACTCCGCGACTTGCTGCAGAAACAGTCTATGAACTGCGCGCTTGAAGGCAGAACGGCTGGGGGCTCTCCTGATTGTCTCAGGGAGAGCATTCCATAACTTTGTGGCCTGGAGTAAAAATGATTTTTCCATGAAGACCGAGCGGTGAAGAGGGTTGGCCAAAACCAGGCTGTTGGAAGACCGGAGAGATCGAGAATGGTTAGAGCTGAGAAAACAGAATTTAGATTTAAGATAGTTGGGAGAGTGAGGAGAGTGAGTAATGTAAAAAGTATAATGATAAACATAGGTATAAGTCAAAAATAGGTTAAGTTATATAAAGGTATCTTACTAACATAGGTAGTTACTAACCCTATGTGGACTTATGGTCTGAAATAAAAGAATTTTTATATTTTATATATTATTTTAATAAAAAACGTACCCTGATTTTGATCTCCGTAAGTATTTTGAGATTATTACTGGTAAAGAAAAAACTAATACTAACCTCCTCCTAAAGTAGTAGCATCAACATAAGTCGGCTGCGAAGCGCCAACACTATTCGCCGCGGTCATTCTCAGCGAGTACTTGGTGCCGCACTTCAACCCTTGGATAGTGTACTCCTGAACGCTTTGCAATGACGTGCCCTTATTGGTCCACGCGTCTTGCCATGAACCGTTCGCTTCTTTCCATGTGAGGTTATAATCTGTAAACAAAATTAAAATTTCGAATTTCGAGAGGCTGGTTGATCTTTCTCATTTGGAATTATTTTAGATAGATAGATATACATCTTCTTGTACCAATCACAAAATTAAAATTAAAAGAAATACATTTAGAAAATTGAGTACAAAGGCGGACTTATCGCTATTGCAATTTCTTCCAGCCAACCTTAGGGTAGATAGGATAAAAAGTAAAAACAAACAAAAGGCGGTACAGTAATAAAATACTTAAACTATCATACTTACATGACAGTCAACAAATAAACCTACAATCAACTAATACGCACTATACCTTTAAAGAATATATACATATCATATACCTACACACAACATACAATAATAAAAATAAAAGATGAGAAAAAAGTGACTAACGATGAGCGAGATCAGCTTCAATTGAAAAGTGATAATATTGTGTTCTCAGTTCATCTTTGAAAGTTGAAATTACAATAGGTAAGCATAGACCTCTTGTATTTCCAGAATGTCCAGCCGGAAGCGACCTGCATACGGCCCTTGCCTGCGACCTTCTTCGGGTGATCTGACCGTCTTACCATCTGTTCAGTAGATATTCATGCGTTTGTTTTCGAATGATGACGGCGCCATGCATGGGCGCCATTTGAAAACTTTTACCCCATCGGTTCTCTGCGCTATGTACCTCGCTCAAGGAAGTAGAACGCTGGGCTACTTTAGTGACTTTTGTTGTCCTTTAAAAATACACGTGAATTTACTTTGCGGAAATCAAAGTTACATGCGAGTTATTTCGCGTGCTTCCTTCACTAGCAAAATAAATTGTTAGTATCAGAAAAGGCGTGAAAAATTTCCTTCAGGGTCGGCAACGCTCTCATGACATCCCTGGTGTTGCAGGCCACGGTAACCACTAATCATCAGGTGGGCCATACGCCTGTTCGCCTACTTCATTGTATATAACGACCAAATGGAATAATATAAGTAGTCTACTATTTAAGTACGAGTACGATCAAATAAAATACTTACTGATCTTCTGTGATTTCCCAGCTTTTCTCGGCACATCCCATTGTAAATTCAATGCATTTTTATGTGACGTCACTCGTACGGTAGGTGGTTCGGGAGTAGGAAGAACTGAGACTTCGTACGAAACTGAATCCGAACCGTAAAGGTTTTTAGCTAGACAGGTGTAGTTGCCGCTTAGTGACTGGTCTATATCTGAAATTTGAATGAGGTTTTCTTGAAGTTATGAAAAATCATATCATATTTATGAAACGGTTATGCAATGGTTCAAGCTAAATAAGTTTTACTTAATTTTTTGCATAGAAAAGTCTGGAGTCCTATTTTCAAATGCATGACTCATGCGAAATTGGTGAGTCGAGTCAAGTGGTGTCGGACGATTTTCTTTCAATTTACCGATTTCGTTAGTCACATTTATACCATTATTGTTGCTCTCTATATCTAGGAGCTCATAAATTTTCTATACAAAAAGCTTGTCAAGCAGCGACTGACTGTCAAAAGACAACTTTGTGACAAAAAGTGCGTTAGATTTATGGTTTATGATTTGATATCATTATGTTTAAATACGGTTATCCATACTATTTACATACAGGATTATTCATATTTAAAATGTGAGTGCACGAATTCGAAAATTGAATGAATTTTTTGAATACTTAAATAAGTTAAGAGCCTTTAAAATCCTGTGGAAGTTGAAACTGTCAAGAAACAAGAAAAGGGCGCACTTAATGGTGAAGTGACGTCACTATCACTTGATTTCGTACGTAAAAAAGAGATAGCAAGATGACCACCACGCTCCCACATTTCTTCATTAGTGAACATTAATTGCTAATTACTGCTTTTATTAATTACCAATTCTGTTGTTGTTGTTTGAATGACATGTTGAATTGGTTCTTTTTTAGTGTATGTATTGTTCCGTATAAAAATATTATGCCTAAAAATAGTATTCAATGTTGCATAACTTAAATTTTTATGTAAAAACATACTTGACCTATTCGCAACATTATTTTAGCATGTTATAAAGGAAACACATCAAACATCAAACAAGAAATCCGCGGAACAAAGCTAATAAGATAAACAATATTGAAGTTAATAAATAATAATACTCACTGTTTATAAGCAAGCTGTCATCATGATTCCTAGTGAACCTCGGATGGTGTGTGATGATGTTATGTTTGTGATACCACACGGTCCTCGGAGGCGGAACCCCAACACATTGACATACTAGTAGTAGGGAACTACCGACACCTACTGATACGGGACCACCGAATGATGCTATTCCTGCGACGACTAAAAAAGATATAGATAGATAGATTATAACGTAGTTAATAATTACTACTTAAGGTATGTGTGAGGAGAGAAGATAAATCTAAGTTACAGCGAATAGCACACTATTTATTATTTCTACTTTACAAATATAGACTGTTAAGGATATACGAAGAAATATAGATAGGGGTCGTGAGATCGAAGTAGGCACGAGATCCAGTCAGGCAGCCGCTATGAAATAGCCAGCCACTTAACTTCGAGATGACGAGATGATCCGAGAAGCCTTCTGGTGGACGCGCGCAGGCTTATATATGGCCCTCGGGGTGATGCGGCGCGGGGAAGCGGGGAAAGGCAGCCGTTGATGAAGACACGACGTCACAAGATATGCACTTTATAGTACCAATCACAAAATTAAAATTAAAAGTACTCGTAATACATTTTGAAAATTGAGTACAAAGGCGGACTTATCGCTATTGCAATTTCTTCCAACTAACCTTAGGGTAGATAGGATAAATCGATTGAAGAAGATTGAAGAGATTGAATTTAATCATATTTTTAAATGAATGAATCATATTAATAAGGGCATTCGGTAAATCCGACTTGGCTGGGTGGCGTTCGGTAAGCTCCGTAGTGTCTTCTGGTCCAAAATACTTCATCATCATCATCATCATCATCATCATTTCAGCCGCAGTCAGTCCACTGCTGGACATAGGCCACTGATTGGCCATGATTTCCAAAATGATCGGTTGGCAGCAGTCTGCATCCAGCGTTTGCCTGCGACCTTCTTCAGGTCATCTGGCCATCTGGTCGATGATGGTGGCCAAAATACTTGAGTTCCTTAAATCTAAGATCATCGACCAATTCGTGTTACCAGTGATGACATGTGGGTCCGAAACGTGGGGATGAAACGTGGTCTTTGACTATGGGCCTCATAAGAAAACTATGGAGCTATGGAGAGGGCGATGCTCGGTGTTTCTCTACGAGATCGAATCAGAAATAAGGAGATCCGTAAGAGAACAAAAGTCACCGAGAGAGCCCAGCGAATCAGTTCTTTGAAGTGGCAGTGGGCGGGGCACATAGCGCGCAGAAACGATAGCCAATGGGGCAGAAACGTTATCGAATGGCGACCACGAACCGGCAAGCGCAGCGTTCATCCTCCGACCAGATGGTCAGATGACTTAAAAAAGGTCGCAGGAAAACGCTGGACGCAGGCCGCTTTCAACCGGTTGTTTTTGTCATCATTGGGAGAGGCATATTATGCCCAGCAGTGGACTGACTGTGGCTGAAATGTTGCCACTTTCCGCTAAGCTATATCGGTCATAATTTTTTTTATTTTTTCAAGTCTTGGGTTCGATTCTCACAGAATACTTTGTTTAGTTGTTTCCAGTTTGGTTAGGATATTGCAGGTATTTCATCATCACCATATTTACACCTGATTGTATCTTCTGATTGTCTGAAAATAATGATAATTCCGTGTTTCTGAAGGCACGTTAAACCGGCTGTTAATTGGTGATCAAAGAACCACGTCAGAGGCCTAAAGACGGTTCCAAAAAACAAGACACTAGGGTGTATAGGTACAGGGTTGGTAAACTATGTAATCTCCACTCGAAATGCATATCAAAATACCATAACCTAGAGAGAGATAAAAAATAAGGTTCCAATGTATATTTTACAGTGTGTTCATGAAAAAAAAATAAAAAAATTTGCAGTAACATGGTAATTACATAAAACGCTAGTATGGTGAAAACGCTACATAACTGACCTCTTGTAAAGAAAATCTAGATATATTGTACGACTTTTTTAACATGTTATCCACGGAGTAATAAAGAGGAGATGGCGTATCGAGGGCTTCCTTACAAAAATTGTGTGAGGCTACGCGGGGCGGAAGGCAGACGTGAGGGGAGCTCGGTTTAGCCGTGGCTCCGCCCATATTGACGATCCCCTCTATTTACCAATAGATGTAGCTAGCAAATGGAAGATTTCAAAATAAAAAATAAATTGATGTTTCTTTATATTACAGATATTTTCAACATTAAAAACCGACACATATTTTGTGTAACACTAAATCAATGAAATAAATTCGAAAATATGTTATGGAAACACTAAAAACTAAATGGTTTAAAATATTTTACAAAATATTCTAATCTGAAACGAAACGCAAATTAGAAAAGAGCTCGCTCCACGTCACGCATCTTTCACAGTTGAATGAAAAATGACGTAAGCCACGCCCACTTCCGACGTCACTGCGCCAGTGACCGTAACGGTACACCAGTCGATGCGCCGTCTCCTCTTTGTATTTGCTTCATGATTTTACCCGTCAAATTCTACATTATCTATAACAGTCACCTTTAGAAGACAGCTCAGCATGTACTCTATTACTAGGCGCTCCTTCCCCAGCAGTAGTATGAGCCCTAACAAACACTTCGTACTGCCTTCCAGTCGTTAGTCCTGACAGTGGAAACGTTAGTTGTCGAAGAGATTCCTGTGATGTTTCTACTCTGTAGCTTTGTGGTGGACTTGTGCTGGAATAAAAATATTTTTATTTTAGATATTTGAATCCATATTAATCCATACTATCCATACTAATATTATAAATGCGAAAATCTATCTGACAGTAGTGACCAGTAGATTATTTTGTTACCGAAATTCAAGTATGGGGCATTTTCTATCACTAGCTCTTCTGTACTTCAGAAGGTACGTTAAGCCATTGGTTCCGCTTGTTATCGACAGATGGCAGTAGTTACGTCAGATGCCTTTAGACAACATTAAAACATCTAACAGTGTTGGCCACTAACACACCTCAGCTCATGTTCCTGTTGGTCTAGTTTCCCAGTAAAAAGGGTAACGGAGGTCAGACGGTAGTCGCTACATTTTAAACAGTGCTACCAAATCTAAGACCATGACCTACAGAGGCAACTAGGAAAACACGTTTGGACGAAGATAAACATTCCATCATCCTAGCGTGTATTTCTAGTTGCATCGTCAGCTTACGCTTCGGAGCCTAGGGTACGCTGTAAGTCATGGTCCTAGATTTGGCGGAACTGGTAATTACAATAAAGCGACTGCCGTCTGACCTCCGTAACCCTTTTCACATGGAAACCAGACCAACAGGAACATGACCTGAGGTGTGTTAGTGGCCAACGCTGTCAGAATTTTGCAGGCTACCTTAAGCCATCTGACACAGCCTCACGACTGCTATCTATCGATAACAACCGGAACCAACGGCTTAACGTGCCTTCCGAAGCACGGAGGAGCTCAACCAATCCAATAGTGGCTAGCGCTCGACTAACGAGCTCCTCAAAGGACGAAGATAAACATTACTATAGACTAAAGATAGAAGATCTCATAGTTACCTCGATACTGGTTTCACATAAACAGTATAGTGCGTGATCTCCCCGTTAGGCGACGCTGGTTTTTTCCAACTTACTAATAATGAGGTTGGCGATGAGACAAGTACTTTGATTTGAGACGGTGCTCCTGGTACTGAAAGGGAAATCGAACAATTAATGCTAACTTCGGCCGCTGAAAGAATGCGTTCCCGAAACCTGTCAGTTAGTCGTCAATAGTGATGGGCAAAGAAATCACAAAATAATAACACGTTATGCTACTATATAGCATACTGGCTGTTTCCCGCAGCTCCACCTGCGGTATATAGCCTATGTTACTCAGGGTGAATGTAGCTTTCTAATGGTGAAAGAATTTTTGAAATCAGCACAGTAGTTTTTGAGTTTATTCATTACAAACATACACAAAAAAATACAAATCTTTCCTCTTTATAATATTAGTGTAGATAATTTATTGAAAACTATATCGATTTATGCAGTATTGACTGACAGTATCCAAGGTAGGCAGTCTTTTTTTTTTATACAACTAAGTAGGCAAACAGGCGTACGGTCCACCTGATGATAAGTGGTTACCGTAGCCTTTGAACGCCTGCAACACCGGAGATGTCACGAGCGCGTTGCCGACCTGTCCGCTATCAGCACAGCGACCCCTCTAGAGCCTGGCGACCCTACTCACCATCAGGAACACAACACTGCATCACAGTGTTATTTGGCTGCGGTCTTCTGTAGTGTGGAGGTACTTCCCCAGACGGACTACTCCTTACAAAATGTCCTACCTCTCTTGAACCGGTCATCAGAGGATGGACGGCAGGTACCACCAGCTTGGGTTCCGGTTATCAATCAACTGAAGACTGCAAGTACCTTGGATACTGTCTTGAATATATATATAAATCAATTGCTGTTCGTGAGTCTTGCTAAAACTCGGGAACGGCTGGACCGGTTTGGCTATTTTTGATTTTGAATGATTTGTGGAAGTCCAGGGAAGGTTTAAAAGGTGAATATATTCGGAGGCGGCACGAAGTTTGCCGGGTCAGCTAGTTTTCAATAAATTATAGGTTAATGGTTCTGTCTTCTTTTGACATCAAAAACAAATGACACAGACAAATGTCAACTTAGTCTGCCTGCGACCATGAACGCTGCAAAGTGTTTGAAACGTCAGGTGTAAATAAATAAATAATAAAACCGTATTAAAATTGTTTATTTTTATGTGTAACAATTGCAAAAACATAAGAAACCATCAGGATCCATCCTTGAAATAAAAATGTAACGATCTAAAAGAAATGACCATAGGCTGCGGTGATTGCTTTCCATCAGAAAGGCCGCATGCTGACTTACTTATAGTAATTATGGAATAAATAAGACCTCTTACCGTCCTGTAGAGTAGTACAAACGATGGGGTAAGAAAATGGTCCAAGGCCATAATTTGAGAAGCCAGCGACTTTGATTGTGTAATTTGTGTACTTCAATAAAGCTTGAAGGTATAACTCGGTGTGAGGCGATGTGATATTTTGCCATACACCATCTGAAATAATTAATAAAATGCTATTTTCTAATAGGTACTACTTGCGCAAAAATTACTTCGAATTCAAAATGATTAATAAACTAATGAAAAGACTTGTTGTACACACCGTTGTCGGGCGTGTTGTTCGGAACCGCCTTTCGGCCTCTGACAGGCGGGACAAACGGCTTAACGTGCCTTCCGAAGCACAGAATCATCATTATTATCCGACAATTAGGATTCAAGTCTGCGATGTTTTAACCAAATTGAATAGGAAATATCTAAACAAAGTATGCTTCCAGTGGGTATCGAACTCACGGCCAGGGTAAGTTGAGTGAATAAGAAAAGTAGGTATTACCTACTTTGCGAAATAAAAAGTCTGCTAAGAATATGTTATTCCAGGTTATAGACTACCCTCGTCTCAAAACTCATTCAAATTAGTTTAGATGTTTTTCCGTGATAGAGTAATAAATAAACAAAGTTCCAGATTTACAATATTTGTTACTAGCTGTTTACCGCAGCTCCGTCTACGTCAAAGAGCAGCCTATATTTTACCCCGTGTCTTCAACTATATTCATACCAAATTTCAACAAAATCCGTTCAGCGGATTGCCCATGAAAGCATAACAGGCAGACAGACTTTCGCATTTATAATATTAGTATGGATTTATCAAAGCGTTATTGTACAAAAAATGTGTAGAAATAAGCGAAATTAATACTAAATTTATCTTAGAGCAATTACAAAGAGGAGATGCCGTTTGAAATGGCGCAGTGATGTGATCATTGGCGCCTCGCCGACACAAAAGTGGGCGGACCTTGTCATTGCTCGTGCTCCATGGTTGGAGCCACGGCCGACACCGAGCATGTCTCACGTCTGCCTTCCGCGTCGAGTAGCTGAACAAACACTTTCTTTCAAAACGCTTATTACGGCATCTCCTCTTTGTAATTACTCCATGTTTCCGACCAAGAATATTATTACCTAAGATCAAAGTTACTCACCTTCAGTACTAAAGAACACAGAATAGCCGAGCAACGAAGTCCCTTGCGCCGATATCGGTTGCCACGAAACTCTAAGAGAAGAAGATGACACTCCTCTACACTCCACCCCGGCTGGAGGTTGTTCTGGAGCTGGAATTGTAGGAGAAATTATTTGATGTAGGGTTTTTCAAAAAGTTTTTGAGGCATTCATGAAAATTGTGGTGATTTTCTGCTACTAGCTTGTACCCGTGGTTTCGCCCGCTTGCAACCGAAGTTTCAAGGAAATTTGCAGGTAGACCAATTTCTTTGAAATCTCGTTTCACCATACAACGTTTACACCCCCATTTAACCCAGTTAAGGGATAAATTTTGAAAAATCCTTTTTTTTTGTGCTTACCAAGACCACAAAACGAACCTATGCGCCAATTTCGGAACCAAACGACCCAGCGGTTTTGGGTTGCGCCTTGATATGTCAGTCACTCAGACACTTCTATCATATAATAAAAAGATACGAAGATAGATAGATAACTTTGACAACCCTAAAACAAACTTATTTCATTGCTAAAGTTAACTTTAAGTGGATACCGATGATATCGTGAAGCTCCATACTAAATTAACCCAGACTGATAATCTTGCTTGTAGTATTGACCTCGGAGAACATGCTGCGACCAAATCGCAGACATATTAAAAAAGGGAGATGTCAGGAGTACCCGTAATCGACGAGCGTGTATGACGAGAGTGATGAGCGTAGAAGAAGAGAGGAAAGTCGATTCGTCAATTAAATACAATTTCAATAAATCAACAAAATGAATATATTTGTATTTATATAGCGCGGAGAACCGATGGCCGATGGGGCAGAAAGGTTCTCGAATGGCGACCGCGTACCGGTAAACGCAGCGTTGGACATTCACCGACCAGATGGTCAGATGACCTGAAAACGGTCGCAGGCAAACGCTGGATGCAGACTGCTGCCAACCGATCATTTTGGAAATCATTGGGAGAGGCCTATGTCCAGCAGTGGACTGATTGCGGCTGAAATGATGATACATTTGCTAATCCTAAAAGGCTAATCCAATGAGAGCTATGTTGGCAACATTTGTTCTTCTACGATTTACTTCATAACTAAAACAGTCCCTTAAGGAAAACCGATCACATCTCTCTCCATAGCTCTTTGGCCGATCTTAAAATTTCTTATGATACCCTGGGACCTGGGACTGTCATAAATGTATGACATATTTCGTCAAACAAAAATACTTCAATATCGAATAAAAATTATTCGACTCGCCGATATTGCGTGAGTCACATATTCAAGTTGCCAACCCAGAAGTTGATTTAGATGGCAATTTAACATACCTCCTTCTCTAGTTGTTTGATATACTAGCAATGAGAACGGTCCATTTCCCGCAGAGTTGAAAGCACTAACAGAGACTGCATATCTAAAAATAATTTTAAAATATTGTAATAAGCGTTAGGCTACCAGAAATTTAAAATAATTAATATTACATTCATATTCTGACGGATCCCTGCCAAGGCGGTCGAAAGATTAATTAAGCATACTTTTATTTTATTTTTAGATATTTTACATGTTGAAATTAAGTCATCCCAAAAAAATATATTTCTGATAAATAAAATTATACAATTACCACAGAACAAACACATCTGAACACAAATGACACTATTTTAATCTATTTTTTTTTACTACGATATAAATTGTATTTATTGATTTATTTAAACTTTATTACAAAGAATGTAAATAAATGGCGGACTTAAAGCCTTTTTCTACCAGTCAAACAACAGGCGAATCTAATCCAGCATGAAATTGTGAATTAAGTTAACTAACAAAAACAATTTGTGCAAGTCTTATACTGACCTGGTATTTTTTAGAAGACCACTCAATGTCGTTTCCTGTTTACCCTTTCTGTATATTACTTTTACAATCTTAGTTTGGGTGTCGTTTGGTCCTGGAAAATTATTAAATACATTTTCTTTACATCCAATTCATCTCCATACATTAAGTGAAATGAAATACAAGAAATATCTCGTACTAAAAAGAAACTTCATAAAAATCACGTCATTGGTTTGAGATACTATTTCGCTATTTCGCTAGGCAAATTGTGATTTAATTTCACAATTTAAAAGTATTCCCGAATGTAGACGCCGTGATCATCATCAGGCGAAAATCTTGGAGAACTCGTGAGTTCTCCACAAATTTCTGTGCATGAGGCCTGCAGGTTCTATAAAGTTCTTGAAGACTTACAACATTATTTTAGGCACAAACTTAACATGATCCCTTTGTGAGTCTCCTTGGCTGCAACAGCCATAATGGATATTTCGTAAGTACATAATAATGAATTAAAAAAGTTAAAAAAAAATATCAACATACCAGTCTCTCCACTTATTCTAGGTACAGCTTTAACGTGGTATCCTTGAAGTGGTCCATTATGAGTTTCCCTGGGCGGAGGCAGCCAGGATATAAGGAGTTCTCCAGGATTGTCTGTGGGTTGAACTTGAACTCCAAGTGGAGTAGATGATGGTGCTAGAAAGAGACAATGTAATATGATATAAATAATGCTGAATCCTTTGGGAATTGAAAATTATGGGTTTCCCTGGTCGGATACTAGACTAAATAACGAATACGAGGAGTTCTCCGGGATTGTCTATCAGTCGGACATGAACTCCAAGTGGGGTGGATGATGGAGCTTGAAGAGACAATGTTATAATATAAAAATAATGGGGTTTTCTGGGTGGAGGCAGCCAGGGTACGAGGATTTCTCCTGGATTTTCTGTCGGTTAAACTTGAACTCCAAGTGGGGTGGATGATGGGGCTAGAAGATAAAAATAATACCAAATCCTTAGGAAATTGAATATTATGAGTTTCCCTGGGCGGAGGCCGCCAGAATACGAGGAGTAATTCAGAATTGTCTGTCGGTTGAACTTGAACTCCAAGTGAGGTGGATAATGGGGTTAGCAAAAAAAAAATCTATACCATTTTATTTGTGCACAATATACAATGAATTTGTTTTTTGACATAATAATTTTACAGGCTACAAAACCAGCAGCTAACTTATTTTGTTATCACAAGTAAAACATGTATGGTTAACATAATACAATAAATCATATAATATGTCTAAGTTTTTCTGAACTGCCTTTCGGTCTCTGACGTGGTTCCTAACAACCGCCAGACGGCAAACTGAAACAACGGTTAAACGTGCCTTCAGAAGCATATATTCATCTATTACTATTAGACGATCAGGTGACTCAAGCCTGATAATGCAACTAACCAAATCTTGATCTGTTGGAGTATAGTAAAACGTTAGAATTATATTAATACATACCTTCATGTTGTGTAGTGAAGTGAACTGGCTGTGTATAAGGGCTGAGATCCACTTGGTTGCCTGAAGCCACTCTCACTCGGTAGTCCACTGCTGGTTGTAGATCTCTCAGTTCTATACTCTGTCTGGGTTCGCTTTCTTGTCTGTGAATTTAACACCATTTTTTCAGGTGTTCATACAAAAAGTTAGAAAAATGTGTGTGTTGTTTCGATTTGCACGCATAATGTCAGATACGCAAAATGCCAGAATTCGCAGAATGCCAGATGCGCAAAATGCCAGAATTAGCAGAATGTCAGACACGCAAAATGTCAGAAACGCAGAATATCAGATACGCAAAATTTGATTCCGGTACAGATGTATTATGGTTTGTAATGTTTTCGTTTTACTCGCTTGTGGTTACGGAACTACTCGTAGTTATTCTGTGCCGTGGTACGTAACTTCATATCTTGTCCAAACACCAGGCTATCTTATACAAGAGATATGATTTTTTTTATATCGACACGGTTTAACGACCACCAGAATAGAACTAAAACTAAGAGCTTAACATGCCTTCCGAAGTATCAGACAATAAGCGATACGAACTGCAATATGATAAACAAACTGGAAATAAAAATTTCTTGTAGAAATAAACCAAATTCTATTAGAAGAAACATATGCCAAGAACCTAAAATATTTACCTGGTAATATTAATACTCTTCGCGCTGTCCCACATCATGAAGTCCGTGGTGGTGTACTGCATGGTGTAATACTGTACGTGGGTACTGATGGTGTCTCTCCATGATAGCTTGGCAGAATTGCTGGAGACCGAGTCCACTTGGAGGTCTAAGGGGGGAGTAGGTGGTTCTGGAAAATGAAAAGGATTAAAGATTTTTACGATGGGCTAGAAAAACACGATTAGACGAAGACTGGGATGTGTTTTCCTATACACCGTGAAATTTTAGTCGTTTTGGACCCATCGTCCAGTGACTCCATTCATGCAACCGAACAAATTTCCCCAAGGAACATAGCTCGAAACATGAAAAACAAATTTGGACTTCCCATAGTAAGTTAGGTCACGTGATGAGACATTTTGTATAAAAAAAAGTTCCAAAAATTTACTCCATATTTCGACCCATGTATCTTGGGGAAAGTTGTTCAGTTGCATGAATGGAGAAACTAAAAAAATTTCACGGTGTATAGTTGCGTCCTTAGCTTATTCTTGGAAGTTAAATATTCTTGGAAGAACTTCGGAAGGGAAAAGTCATAGTTCATATCTGCATGTATTCGTCGTTACAGCTGCAATCAGTCCACTGCTGGACTTAGGCCTCCCCCAAATTAAGGGGTTGCTGCCATACTCGCCACGCTTGGCAGGCGGGTTAGCGAGCGCAGTTTCAACGGCTTATTTTACTTCCGATGCTGCTGCCCATCGGAAGTTTTCTTAAGCTAGGGAAGGGTGGGATGTGGTTGGGTTTGGGGAAAGGATGAGGTAGCAGCTCGGGTAAGTAGGGCTCACGTACCCGTGTGCTATGTAACCAAACCATCGGACAGATGTTTGGAAATAACATCCCTGACTGAATGCATGTATTAGTTTTTTGTCAATTAGCAACTAATTGTACTTATTTAACTCACTATACGTCTTGGAAAACTGTAAGTGTGGTGAGTAGTTGTGAATAAATAAATAACTAAATAGTTCTAGTTTTGGCGATACTTGTTTACAGGGTAACCAGACTAACAATAACAAGACTCAAGATGTGTTTAGTGGCCTGAAGTGCAGACGTAGTTTTATGAACCACTGTCGGCCTTTGGACAAGGAACCTCATCGTGCCCGAGTAGATCTATGGGCAAAGATATTCCCACCCACGACCTCACAGCTTCCTATGGTGGAGAATCTGCCACCGGGGTAACACCTTCCATGGGCCCCGTGGAAGTCACTTAATAGGTGACGATCAGGTGTGGGCCGATGTATGGACAACAGGATGAGGTGGGGTCTGTCCAGCAACGATAGGTGTGTTTGTGGCGCAGTACAAACGATGGACCACCTACTATCTTGCACCTGCTGCCCTGCAGCATGTACGCGGGTTGATTTAGCTGTGACCTCTGACTCGGCCGTGGACGTTGCGTCTTACTGGGCCGATTGAGTATAGTTTTGTACAGTATAAAGAATAAGTAGCCAACACTGTCAAATTTTTTCAAACAGCTTAAAGGCATCTGACACAGCCTAACAACACACACACACACACCGGTTCTGATACAACCGGGACCAAGGGCTTTGCCTGCCGAAGCACGGAAGAGTTCAAGATAAAAAATGCCACTAAATGGCGACCAATCCAATACGGGTCGCGTTTCGCCATCGCGTAACACGCGCATTCGCTACGGATACGCGCATCGCGTGAGTCTATCGAGCTCCTCGATGGATTTGGGTTTTTCAGTGTCGCTTATTTCTGTCGCCGTATAAATAATATCCGGTTTTCACTCAGCATTGTTTTGTAGGTTTCTTTCCGCAGCTCCGCCTGCGTCAAAAAAGTAGCCTATGTTTGACCCCGGGTCTTCAACTATATTCATACCAAATTTCATCAAAACTTGTTCAGCGGTTTGGCCTTAAAAGCGTGACAGACAGATAGACGTGCACACAGACAGACTTTCGCATTTATAACATTATGTACGGAAGTATGGATATAGATAACTTACCAAGTATATCCAAATGCACGTTGTAAGTGGCCACTCCGTACGGATTGCTTGCTCTACATTCGTAACTACCGCCATCTCTCGTCTCCACGTAGTTAATGTTTATCACAGATGTTATGCCGTTGTGGGTCACGGTTTCTGATATGGTTGTTCTGGAACAAATAATTACAATATAATACAATTTAAATACAATACATTCCTTACTTCTATATTACGAGTATAAATGCGAAATTTTGTCTGTCTTTTACGCTTTCACGGCTAAACCGCTGAACGGATTTTGATGAAATTTTGTACGAATATAGTTAAAGACCCGGAAACAAATATAGGCTACTTTTTGACACAGGCAGAGCTGCGGGAAACAGCTAGTATAATATATCTTTATTGTCCACATCTGGGAAATCATAAAGTTGAAATTAAAACGTTGTTTACAATATGGAGCAAAGACTTATTGCTAAGCAATGTCTTCCGGCCAACCTTTGTATAGTGAGAGAACATTATCTAAGAGTGGGCCCAGTAGAATTAAAAATAAAAATAATGTTTATTTATGTAAATAGATTTTTTTTACTAATGGGTTTTACGGCTATGGATACATCTCTTCTTAATTTTTCAATCTTCTTCAGTCCTACAGTGTGGTTTCGTCAAGTCCTAGTCAAGTCTAAAATTCTAGTCGGTAGTCAAGTCTAGTCAGAAGTATCAGGCTAAGTGAAGTGGTAGCAAAACTGCACTTAGCGATTACTAGGAGCTTTTGGCAACAAGCATGAAAATCACATAAATCAAACACTGTATCACTTCCCAACACTCACGCTTATTCTTGAACACTTTGCGAATAATAATTCACCATTATTAAGCACAACCAATTGAAAAAAAAAAAACACAAATTTTGGACAATAAAATACAGCGCCGATACTGCTCTTCACAGCTTCCCGCCAAAATACCATATATCATTTGTTATTAATTCGTTATTTTTAGCACAGATAACGGAATATATGCTTTACAGATATTCAACCGCCATCTATCAATAAAAACGCGAGAAAGTAAAAAGATTAGACTGCTAAGCAGTAACACAAAACTGTTAACAAAATAAGGGTTCATGTTTTGTGCAAAATGCCATCTGTCGATATATTTTTGAACCGTTAAACAGTTGGACAAGTTGGTTCTTCTGTTTGTTTGTATAAAATGTTGGCAGAAGGCGCTACTTGATTGAACTTTCTTTAGTCCCTCTGAAGGAACTGCAGTCCTCTGAAAGACTACAAAGTCTCAGTAGTTCCTTTAGAGGAACTACTGAGAACAAATGACTTTGTTTACTAGTGATGACTGTAATGTAATTGTTTTTAACATCCTGTGAAATCATTCAGAAACGTTTAACTGTAGTTTCGGTGACCTTTTTGTGAAACTAACACTATTATTAATCTTAGTTAGACGGCACGAACATAATTTGCACTTTAGTATGAAAACTAAGAAGACCCTGAAACCATATAACAAAACCTACCTTGAAGAAGTGGTTTCCACAGGTTTTCCATTCAATGTCCACTTGACTCTAATAGGGCTGTCTCCCAAAGGATTACATTGCAATGTGATTGGCAATCCCATCTTTGTTGTCAGATTCGAACCCACTGACTCAAAATGCACCGGCTCTAGAAATAATTTTGATGTTAGAATTCCTATAGCAGTCGGTGTATGCAATAGACGAAAATATGAAGCTAAAAATTAACCAGAAAGAAAGAATGCTAATGTTTCTTTGTTCAAACTCTACATCAAAGATTTAAAAAGATTTTTTTTGCCTTATTTTTAGCCCACTGCTGGGCAAAAAAGGCAATCTTCCAACCTGCCTCAAATAGAAAATCATGGACGTTTGCATTTTGCCCGTCCTAACCTATGGCGCCCAAACATAGTTAATTACTCAAGAACAACGGTCCAAATTAAAGGTTTGCCAGAGAGCAATGGAAGCCTAGTATTATCGGTGTTAAACTTATCGATCGTATAAGTCGCTCCATCACTAACGTAGTGGGTATAGGAGAAAGATCGGCTAGGCTGAACTGAGATCGGGCTGGTCACGTCTGCCGCATTCATCCCGAAAGATGGGCCTACATTTTAACCTCTTGGGTCCCAACTGACGGGTACAGAAAGCGAGGAAGGCCAAGAACGCGATGGACACACGAACTTCAATAATTCGATAAAAACTGGCCAGAAAGTGCTATGTCCAGGGACTTACAGTAGGGAGGCTTTTGCCCAGCAGTGGGACATACAATGTCAAAAAGAAATTTATAAATGAAAAATAACATGCTTGTAAGATTGATAAAGTAGTCCTGTACTGAGTATATAATGATGAAAACTGCACTATAAAATACTTTATGTAAAAGATGTACAATTAAATGGTTCACAAAAATAATATCAACCAAAGTATTGGCAAAGGAAAGATAATATTTTAACTATAGATTAAAATATAGACAATCAAGCAAGTGTTCAATATTATGCTATATTTAAGTAAGCTCAAATAAAATTTATAATAATAACAATAATATTTATAAAAAAAAGATTTCTGAATTAAAAATATCAAAAATAATAATTAACTTACTATTGATACTAATCCACAAATTCTTATTGAGAGCATTGCCGACTCCATTCTCAACGTTACACGCATACATTCCTTCATCAGAAAGAGATACCACTTCAATGATGAGAGTTCCATTTGGATAACTCATCACTCCACCACCGGCTAAGTCGAGGACTGGTCGCCATATTCCTAGAGCAGCTAAAAATTAAATGATTTGCAAAATTATTAAGGGAGATTGAAGTCTCAATAACGTTAACATTCTATAATATCCTTCGATAAATTGTATATTATCTATTTGGCAAACAATAAGGGAGTCTCAATTCTTAACCGTAGGTAAAAAATAGCAATAATACTGTAACCATACTTCCATACTAATATTATAAATGCGAAAGTCTGATTGTCTGTTACGCTTTCAAGGCCGAACCGCTAAACGGATTTTAATGAAATTTGCTATGAATATAATTGAAGGCCTGGGATCAAATATAAGCTACTTATTAACGCAAGTGGAGGGGCCGAAAACAGTTATTTTGACAGCATTTAAAATTAGCTATTGCCTAAATTACAACATAAAAATTTGCCTTTGTTTTAATCAAAGAAATGGTTTACTCGTGCACGAAAAGTCATTAAAACCTTACTTCACAGTTGAAGTAAAATTGAGATTGGTAAATAAACAATCATTCAAGAACAATGCTATTAGAACACCTACCGTCTCTTTTCATCCAGTGTATTTGTGGTGTTGGATAGCCATTAGCATTACAGTATACCACTCCACGTTGACCCAATAGTAACGATGCATTTGTTGGTTCGTCTATCCATTTGGGTGCCACTGTGAAATTGAATAATTTTCATGAATTTTTATCTTTTTAAGAAGTTTTTCAAACGAAACTAAGAAACATTATGCTAAATACTAAAAAATATATACCCACTAACGTAAATTTCAAGATTATCCTGGGAATTGCTTTGGGACAGGTAAAGATCTCAAAATAGTCTCTTAGGAGGAGGATAAATAATAAATTACTCCGTTTACCGTACTTTTATTATCATATTGTTGAAATCCTTTTTATAAATAAAGTTTTAAAAAATTATAGAAGATCCTAATGCAAGTGTCATTCCAGTTTCAGTAATAACTTCTGTGAATCACATCGGCTATCGGAAAAAAGTCATAATGCAGGCATACGTTTATGTGGGTTGGAGAAATGTATACAACATCGTTTGCCAAGGTAAGCTCAGGCATAATTGTTTAACTTAGCGGAAAGATCTCCTTTTTACGACAAAAAAAAATATGTAGAAATACTATATTTATCGAATTCAAGAAGGCCTTTGATACATACCATTTATGTACAAATTCGCTGTTTGGTTCACTTTGCCGACGTGGTTGGTCGCTATACATGTGTATTTACCACAATGTTCCAAAGATACGCGTTTTATTATCAAAACGCTAAATAGTTCTGCGCTTCGCTCCGTTATCTGTGGGAGTACCCCAGGGATTAGTGTTGGGGCCGATAAAAATATTGAAAATGTCAACTGAAATTACACCTACATTTGTTTCTATTCGTGAGCTGTTTATATGTTCTTACTATACAACCTTCAACCTATCCAAGAACAGGGCTATCAAATGAAAAATAGTGTACCAAAAGATATTTTAAGCTATGTACAAGTGTTCCATAATAGACTACGTGTCAAAAATATTTTGAGAATGAAATATTTTAATTAACGATTGTTTAAAATTTTACCTTCAGGCTTGGAGGAATTTTCTTCCCATCCTTCAACCAGGAGAAGTATATAGGCGGATCTCCACTAATTATGTTACACGTTATTTGGACTATCTGACCCTCTTTTAGGCCAGAACCTACACGTAGTTCATCTAGTTCTGGAGCTTCTACTACTTGGATTTCGAATGACCTGGAATTTTTGGAGAATTTCAAAACAGGTAACCTCATGCTGCTAATAATGAAGTGATCATTTCGGGTTGTAAGTATTTGTCATACTGATTCCAAGTCCACATCGTCGTAGTAGACTGATTTGAAGAGTTTAATTTTATCTACACTATTTAGTTGGCTAAAGATTCAAATTGTTATATTAAATTTGATTGAAGACCTTTTAATAAAAGGCAAGTATATAGTAGGTATGACAAATTCTGGACTACACCAAAGGCTCTTCGATTTTAATCAATTTGTGTTAAATATAAAGCTATTTTTATGCACTCCAAATTGGGTTTCCTAATGCCCAACAGTAAGCATCACTAGATTTGCTACGATGATTTAAAGGACATTTACTAATCATTTTCATCGGTCAATTATTTCTTCTTTTATGTATATATATGTATAGTTATGAATACTGTATGTAAATCTATGTATGTTTATTTAGCAGTTAAGTGTTTTATTTTCTCTCTCAATTTTTAAAATTATTCGCGCCGCACATAACTTTTCTGTTTTTCCTAATGGTTGACTGGGAGAGAATGCTTTTAGCATTAAGTCCGCCAATTGTAAACTTGTGGTACAATAAAGATTTATAAATAAATAAATAATTTCACTGTAACCAACACTTCCATATCCATACTATGATTATAAATATAAATAAATATTATAAATGTAATCCATACTAATATTATAAATGCGAAAGTCTGTCTGTCTGTTACGCTTTCACGGCCAACCCGCTGAATGGATTGTGATAAAATTTGGTATTTATATAGTTGAAGACCCGGGGTCAAACATAGGCTACTTTTTGACACAGGCGGAGCTACGGGAAACAGCTAGTTTATTATAAATGCGAAAGTTTGTCTGTCTGTCTGTTTGTTACGCCTTCACGTCTAATTCACGCCTCTGCTCTGAACAATTTTTTATAAAATTTTGTATGAATATAGTTGAGGACCCGGAGTCAAACATAGACTACTGTTTGACGCAGGCGAAGCTGCGGGAAACAGCTAGTGCTACATAAAAGACACGTAGGCCTATACAAATACCTAATGAACTCTTTAACAAAAAACAACAAAATTCTATAGGATACAAGGAAAAACGTGCAAATATTTACCTCCTAGCCATTTCTCCAGAAGGGCTATACACAATACAAGTGTAAGTATCCCCGTTTTCCTCCTTCACAACTCTAGGTATATTAAGTATTCCGTCTTCACTATCATATATCTGTCTTTTCTTACGTTTTCTCGAAGTGAAATATGACCGTTTATATCTTCCATGTTGGAGCGATGAACTGATTAACTTTTTTCCTTTGTGTTCCCATACAATTTTGCTGCAAAGATAGATCTTTAAGAGCTAATATATTTTTCACATAAATACGGTAATTTGCTTCGAAGTTTAAATGAATCCATACTAATTTTATAAATGCGAAAGTCTGTCTGTCTGTTACGCTTTCACGGCCAAACCGCTGAACGGATTTTGATGAAATTTGGTATGAATATAGTTGAAGACCCAGGGTCAAACAGAGGCTACTTTTTGACGCAGGTGGAGCTGCGGAAAACAGCCCGTGAGAAATAAATTGGATTCCTACAACAACTAACCGCAGTCATCTTTATAAAGCGTCAATCTTCAAAACGGACCTATGAAAATGGTATTTTGGACATTTTAACTTTCTTTCATGTGCCAAGGTCAGAATCAAAATAGGCCCTTGCTAGAAAGGGTCATATCAATTAAGGGCCGTATTACGAAAGGACATGCTCAGTATCCGAGATAGGTATCGATGGCGCGAAACTGTCTTCACTAATGTAAACTTAATTTAAGTAGAATCTGACTTAAATAAGTTAAATGAATATCCTGTATTGAAACAAACGATTTCATTTAATTTTTTTCCCCCCAAAGTAAAAAATGTATCTCTCAGGGGAAATACTGTCGATATTTTGAACTCTATGTTTAGATCTTACGTCATGTAAACCATTTTACCCTCTTTGATTCTCAAGATATTTCATTATTTTTTCCCAGTTCTTGTAGCTATTTAATGAGATATTGAAGGCATAGACAAGTAATATTAGCTTGCTAGACAAGATAAGGTAAGTTTTGATACAATATTATTTATAATGACTGACATTTTTTCTTTTCAATACATGCGTTTGTTTATTATAATTTTAATGTGTTTTTTCACTTCATTGTTAGGAATGTATTTATCAGAAACTTCTGATAACACAAATTAACCAATAAAAAAATTATGATGGTGACCATTCCATTCTCGCCATCATATGCTGCAGGCATTCATAGGCTACGGTAACCACTTACCATCAGATGGGCAGTACGCCTGTTTGCTAACTTAGTTGTATAATAAAATATCATTATTTTTTACATCACAGACAAAAAAATTATATGCAATGCAACCTATCTCTATTTATTCGTTAATATAACATTATATATGCGAGTTGACTTTATGGTCTATCGACCCTGTACACCCTTGTGTTAGAGTTTATCACAACTGCCTTTCGGCCTCTGACGTGGTTACTTTAACGACCACCAAATGGCAAAAACCTGTAATCCATACCAATATTATAAATGCGAAAGTCTGTCTGTCTGTCTGTCAGTCTGCCTTTATGCTTTCACGGCTAAACCGCTGAAGAAATTTTTAATTAAATTTGGTATGAATATAGTTAAGGACCCGGGGTCAAACATACTTATTGATGCAGGCGGAGTTGCGGGAAAAACTAGTATTTAAGTAATATAAAAAATGTGACTTTGGGTCTTCAGGTCTTTAAACAGAGCTCTATATAATCTACATTAAGATGTATATTCATCAAACAAAAAAAAAATCAGTCATATTGTCTTCTATTCAAATCGTATCTAGTTCGCAAATCGGCAAATTGATGACCGTATACAGTCCAGCGAATTAGAATTTTTAGGTCTATTCACGCCAGACAATTTGTGCTAACGACTGTATTCAATCAATTCTTCTGTGGCTATTCATTAGCGAGATTGCTTCTCGTAGTTGTAAGAAGTCCCAGTTGTAACAGGAATGCCAGTAAATTAATAAACTTCCAATTTTGTGCTTTTTTCGATCACGAATAGAGACTAAGATTGATTCCGTGAAACGCTCAAATGGGTTTTGGAAATTTATTATTATATATTTTTTTTTTCATAGAGCAGTATTAATGCCAACTCTTATGTATGGCAGTGTAAGTTGGGTCTGGCAGAAAAATAATGAAAGCAGAATAAATGCAGTTGAAATGAGAGCTTTACGGAGTATGTATGGCGTACGTCTACACGTACACGTACGTAGCAATAGTACGAAGATAACATACTTTTAACACATTTTTACATGCAAAATATATTAAAAGTTGTTTACCTGATAGGGTATCCGTAGTAAGGACATTTTAGTTTTAGAAGTTCGCCACTTTGTACTTTTATTGGTGGTAAATTTCTTATGTACGGTGGACCTGGAATTGAAAACGTGTCATTAATATTATTCTACATTATTTATTTATTTATTTCATGTACACGCTGTAAATATACATTATTATTATTATTGTACTGGTTGCCCTCATCTGAGAAACTTTATATATAAAAAAAAAAAGTAAAATCCCCAAATGTCATCGTAAATGTAATTAAAAATGCATTTATTTAGTATTTTGGTAGAGAGATCTTTAATGGATTACAATTAAATGTCTGCAATATTGATCTTTATTCCCTCATTATTATAATCTTTAAATATTAGGAGAAAATTATTCTTCAATAAGTATTCCGACCGTTCCGTCTATTAAGGCAGGAATTCGTTTATTCATCTTCAATTGAGGAAAATGTTTAAGATCTGTATATTTCTAGGCATGTGTCTGAGATAGAAATCTCTATGACAGACCAAGATCTAACCTCATTTGACGAAAAATTTAAAAAAGAGGTATGAACATCTTACCGTAAACATCAATCCTAGCCGTATGACCAATACTGGAGTCCCCTTCGACAGCTACACAAGAGTATAATCCACCATCATCCACTCTTATCCTGCTTATATTCAGATGAGACACCACGCCGGTTCCCGAAGGAGACATCACTTGGCCTACAGAATATCTAAAAAAAAAATTATAAAGTACAAAGGGCTGCAAAGAAATCTGATACTTTTATGCAACAGACGCAACTAAAAAGGGATCAGGATTCGTTGCAACCACCGGTATATGTAAATTTAGATCTCTGCTATATCCTTCTCATTAAGTAACCTGTAGAAAGAGAGGCAGAGGTGGACATAATTGTTTATCTCGAATTCACTCGTTAGTTGTTACTTAAATTCGATGATAATATGGTGAAATGATGATTTCTTATGTTTTCGCGTTAGTAGTCGCGTGTAAAAATTAAATTAAACTATTTTAATCCGGTTTTTATCGCCTTTATATCTTACTAGCTGTTTCCCGCAGCTCCGCTTGCGGTATATAGCCTATGTTACTCAGGGTGAATGTAGCTTTCTAATGGTGAAAGAATTTTTGAAATCGGCACAGTAGTTTTTGAGTTTATTCATTACAAACATACACATAAAAATACAAATCTTTCCTCTTTATAATATTAGTGTAGATTTATTTGCACCTAACGTTTCAAACAGTTTACAGCGTTTATATATATTTAATAGTTAAATGAGTTCACTTTTATCCTTTTTAGTCATCATCATCATCTTAGCGCCTTCCCGGGTGCATCCTCAGCTGTCTGCTTCGGAGCCCAGGGTCCGCTTTCCTACTTTTGCGTCTCCACTTCGCCCGGTCTTCGGCATCCCTGACAGTTAGTCCGTTAGCACGCATATCCAGGTTGGCGACGTCAAGCCAGCTTTTCTTGGGCGCGCCCCTTCTATTCCTTTTTCTTCTTTATTCCTTTTTCTTTTTGAGTAGTTTGAGTAATGAAGTATTCACCTTGCGTCAGAATTCAGAGATATAACTATGCCATCTCTCTCCCACACGAATCTTGGCGGTCGGCTTGCGGTTGCTGTGCACTGCAAACTGACCTGCAAAATATTATAATCTATATAAGATGAATAAGTTATTATTTAAATTATTCAGCTGCAGGCCAGTCGACTGTTAGACATAGGCTTCCCCCAAAGATTTTCAAAATGGCCTGACCATCTGGTCGGTGGATGTCCAATACGTGGTCGGAAACCTATCTACCCCATATGCTATCGAAGTCATCATGGGTATGGTTTTTAATAATTTATCCAAATGTAATTCTTTTTTCTATTTTGACCATAGCAATGTTGCGACTAATGTTTTGTTAGATCTCATACTTGTTATCTCACAACTGTGGCATGTGTGTTTTCTATTCAACGTTTGTTAAGCTATTTTGAATCTATCTGTGACGACCGGTGGCTCACTTGCTTTATATAATTGTTACCTTATTACTTTATACAAAAGAAGCTGTTGGCCTTCTTATTAAATTAATAAAAGGAGCTAAAGAGCAACTGGTGCAATGGGGAAAAGGCAATTTAATTCATTACCAGTAAATAAGTGGTTTTAAAGTAGTTTTGAGGAGCGATTCACGAATACTTGCATACGTATACACCACTGAAAAAGGAACGTATCGCTTAAATGCTCTTTGGTATACATTTGACTTGAAATTCAAATATAGAAGATTTTGATTATGGTATTTCCTTATGGTACAGCGGTAAAAAAAAATCATATCAATGGCGTAGACACGCATGTGAAATATTCATACAAATGAATTTCCCGCCACTTTTCCGAACCGCATTGTTCAATTTGCGGTGATGAATGCGAATGTAACAGCCATCGATCAAAAGGTATTATTGTACCACCGAATTAATAGCATTTTGTATTAAATAAAACTATTTTTTTGACGAAAAAATTAATCTAGCAAAAAAAGTGGCGACCAAATCCTAGTCAGGTCACAATCGTAGTTGCTTAACACGTACGATCGTTACGACCACGCATAACCTGTTCATTGAGCTCCTCCATTGTTCTAAATCGAATTTTCGATGATCAGTTCAAAAATTAATCTTACTTACATCTTTTCCAGGCGTAACTATTTCTTCCGTAAAATGATGTGTAATCATAATGTTACTGGATCCCAAATCTCTCTTCTTTCTTCTTATTTTCACATCTATAAAATAATAAAAATAGTTTTATATATATCTTAAAAAAAGAAAAGCAATCGCTCTGAACAAAATATTAAAATGGTTTCGAATGTCAATTGTTTCTATTTCTTTTCATTACTTTTATTCCTAATGGCCAGTGTCTATTTTTTTTTATGAAAAGTTCACAGGTAAAATAAAACTCAAGGACATTTTTGTGCAGACAATTAAACCTGAATACTGGCCAGATGATCTTTTATTTTTCTTTTTAGATAATACTTCATTTGAATCGGCTGTTTACATAGATTTTAAATTACTAGAATTGTATCTCTTGATCTTTTGTAAATCCTACCACAGGTCAAAAAATCAGATAATTTCAATTTCTTTAAACTTTGATACAAACAGTTTTTCTTTTAACCAAATTGGCTATTTTATTTATTTCCTCTCATATATTTTAGAGTCGGCGTTGTTGAATGCCCCTATTAATTCCCTTGGGATGAAACAAGGAAAACGTTTTAGAATCTAACTCACTTACCAAGTTGTCTCGATGTGAGACTCCTTCGTCTTGTTTTTCTGTGCAAAATGTACCTGAAAAAGTTACGAAATCGTTTGATAAGATATATTTGTATCTCCTTTTTCAAAGTATTAGGTTATCTTTGACAACTGTCTCCATGATCCATACAAACTTTGCTATCCAGCAGTGAAATTAACCAACATGTTTGCCAATAGGTATTTATGACTCAAGGCATGAATTACGTAATTAATTAGATTTTTTGGATTGTTCGTCAGCAGAAAAATTGGTTCCTGAATACTAAAATCATGCTCAGCTATTTTAGTGCGTCGGAACTTATTGGAAGAGGTTGTAAAGTAAATATTGCTAAAGTTACTTATGGAATCATTCCGTAGTACGGAATCATCAATATTATCAGACAATCAGTTGACTTTAGCCTGCAATGTCCTAACCAAACTGAAAATAACTAAACTTCCCGTCAGAACGCCTTAACCACTGGACCAGGGAGGAGGAGAGTTAAATAAATAACTATAACAACTTTACAACCTCTTCTCAAAAGTTTCCAAGCACTAAAATAGCTGAACATGACTTCAGTAATTTGGAACCAACTTTTCCGCCGATGTTTGAGTAGCTCGGGTTCAGATAACTCCGTGCTTGCGCGTAATTTGCAAGTCGAGGATTTGATGGCACTAACCTATAGAATAAATATCTTAAAGATATTACCTAAACAACCTCTTCCTAAAAGTTCCCAGACACTAAAATAGCTGAACATGACTTCAGTAATTGGGAACCATTTTTTCCGCCTACGAGTAATTGACTGCGAAAGGGGTTTTTGAAGTCTTCCAGCAATCATACGACACGTTCTTCTATCACTTACGATGATGGCACTGATATTTATTATATAAAAATCTATAAAGATATTACCGAAACAACCTCTTTCAAAAAGTTCCCAAGCACTAAAATAGCTGAACATGACTTAAGTAATTCGGAACCAACTTTTCCGCCGATGTTTGAGTAGCTCGAGTTCAGATAACTCCGTGCTGCCGCATAATTTGCAAGTCGGGGATTTGATGCTGCAGGGTTAAAGTTTAAAGCACTTAGGGCACGTCAGTTGGAAGTTTTGGGTTAGTATTGATTTGAATTTCATTGTAATACATCCCCATATTTATTTCGGTGGTCGTTAAAGGAACAAGAAATGAATGAATAGTAATAATTCAAGAAACTTGGTCTCACAATGAGTTTTTTACAAGGCCAAATGCCGTTGCAAAAATCTCTAATAGCAGGGTAGTATAGAATAGTAATACGTACAGTAGATTGACAATATGTCATCTACTCGATATCGGCGCCGTTCGTCGAAAATTAAGAATACTCGCATATTTGAAAATGTCTAATAATTACTTAATTTATGCCCGTGAGTCACATCGGCAAATGTTGGAGGCATTTCCTTGCTGAATACCAATCATCATAATTTCAGCCGCAGTCACTGCTGAAAAACCTTTTCTAAGCATTTCCAATAAGACTCGTTAAAAGTGGCTTGCGGCCTGGTAATCAATGTCATTATCTGTTAGACGAAAAAGCAGCCAGCTTTTCTCGTAGCTTTATAGGATCATTATATATCTCGAGTAGAAATTCTACTAGTGGTTACCAATCTAAATCAGACCGCAATCGCCATCGCTTTACACGTACGATTGTTACAAATGTACTACATTTCGAGCCACACAACTATGGTCCTGCTTCGAGTTAAATGGCTATGAACTTTTTATCTAAATTCATTCTGACCAGTACTTGGCCACCTCTACCGCTCGGTCGTTTTCCTCTCTAAGGTCCTCCATTAGTTGCGTTGTCTAGGGTACGTCATGTTTCTAGATTTGGCAGCACTGGTTATTACAATGGAGCGACTGCCGTCTGACCTCCATAACCCTTTTGACAAGGAAACCAGACCAACAGGAACATGACCCGAGGTGAGGCCAACACTGTCAGAATTTTTTTGGGCTGCCTAAAGGCATCTGACACAGCCTCATGACTACTATCTTTCGATAACAACCGGGACGAACGGCATAACGTGCTTTCCGAAGCACGGAGGAGTTCGAGATAGAAAATGCCACTAAATGGCGACCAATTAAATAATGGTCGCGTTTCGTCGACGCTTGACACGCGCATTCGTTACGGATACGCGATTCGCGCTCGACTATATCCAGCTCCTCAATGTGGCTTATGTAGCCAACCTTGTTGGTAAAAGTCCTCGCACATTGCGGGCATGTGAGCACACCGTAAGGTTTCAAGTCAGAGGGTGCTATGCTGCAGCGCCTCATGTGCCAGTTCAACACATCTTTAAACCTAAGGAGTTGTCTGCTATGATTGCGCTTGCCCTTCTCAAGTTCTGAAGTAAAAGATAGGCTATGCGACCCTCTGTTTAACCGTACTCGAACGAGCCCAGGGTACGCTGTAAGTCATGATCGTAGATTTGGCGGCACTAGTTTTCATGCCACAATCGCACAGGCTGTTGTCGGCGAAACCCCACCTACAACTATACTATAACAACACATGCTATGAGTCATAAATTCGCAGCACATTATGCAAAGGCATGTACGTTAATATCATTAATCCGAGTTTAATTTATGCGTAGTTAACCGTTGTTTGACTTAGCCATGTTTGGCTTTGGTGTAATTAGTGCGGGACTATTGTTCCATAGTTTGTTTGTGCTGTTTTAATTGCAAATTTCTAATTCTAATGACCGTTTGATTTTAGGAATTTAAAGCTAGGATTTATATATAACTGGCATTTTATTTATTATATCATGATTCGATTACTTAATGTTAGAAACTTAACTTTAACCTAACCTTTTCGCATCTTTCTGATAGAGAATGCTCTTAGCATCAATATCTTCAAATGTTATGAAGTTTTTTAGCAGTGAAACCGTAAATACTTATGTAAAAACCTCAGATACCTTACAGGTGGATAAGCGGATAGGCAAAATATACCAATGGAAATCCAACTCAGATGGTGTACTTGTATTGTATTGTTATTACATTCCAAGAGAGGAGCATGTTGGCTTTCTTTTGGTCAAGGCATGACTGGAGGTGAGCTATTTACGGGGTCTTGATCGCGGCAGCTGAATATCCGAATTTTCAAAAGGTAGCTGACACCCAATATGTCGTGGAATTTTTTCATTCCCGCATATATTTTTAAGGTATGTAATGGCTAAAATAGTCAATAGAAGTAGGGGTATCTTTAAATAATCTTGAGATAAAAGCCAGTAAATATAAATAAATATATGTAAGTCGAAAAATTAGGGATTCTAAAAATGCCCAAGTACCTAGACTACGTAATGTAAGAATGAAAAAGTCGCTACTGAATATTGCGTAGATTTTAATCTACCATTTTTAGAATCAGACATTTATAGAAACAGGCATTTTGAAAGTTAGTCCTTACTAGAATACGGCATTAAAAATCAAATCAAATCATTTATAGCTACCATAATATACAATGCAGATTATATACAATATCAGTCCTTTATAGAATCTGTCATTGTGAGAATCGGTCCATTTTTAGAAAAAGTAGGCATTATTAGAAACTGTTCTAATTCGACTAAATGTTATAGTCAAAAGCTATATTTCAAACGGCAGAACCGAAACATAGTTTAGTAGGACAGCCAACTACGCATAAATTAGACAAAAATTAACTAATCGCATATGCCTTTGCATAATGCGCAGTGAATTTATGGTCTTTGCCTCCGTGGTCCAGTGGTTAAGGCCTTAGACCCGGAGGTAGTGGGTTCGATTCTCACGGGAAGGATGCTTGTTTATTTGTAATACCTTTATTGCACAATAAGGCTGTGATTAGGACACTGCAGGCTTTAATCACCTGATTGTCTGATACTAATGATAATACCGTGCTTCTAAAGGCACGTGTTGGTCCCAGATTGGTATCTGGGGACGTGGTTCCATGAACGACCATCAAATGGTTTTGATGGTCGTTCATGGAACCACGTGTCAGAGTTCGTTAGGCGTTTTGAAAAATTATGACACTGTGTGTGCATGGTCGATTGACCATATGAATGAATGCTTTATTGCATTTTTCACATATGCAAATTTATTGAATTATTCTTTATCAGAGTATATTCCCAGTTGGATTTTACGTTTTAGAGACCATGGTGTTGTTACCATGGTACTAGATTTTACAGTAACTACTGGTTTTTACCATAATGCTAGTTGGTTGTTTTGAAGTCGGTTGTTGGAGCTGGCTTTGGATAGAGACACGTGGACGGAGGTGGGTAAACTTTGCCCAGCAGTGGTACGTAAATGTTTAAAAAAACTGATTTTTACTAATGCTGCAACTGCAGTCTTAGCAGTAAAGATGTTAAAATACTGGACTTTGAAATATTCATCCCGAATTTTATATCGTACAGCAGTCAGGTTTTTGCATCAAGTAGTTTCACCAAAAATAAACAGCAGCTTTGCTTTTTAAACTAAAACACACAGTAAACTAAACCTAGTTTAGTTAAACGACGGTGAGCTCTTCATAAATAACCAGATATGGCCTTGCATAATGTGCTGCAAATTTATGACATTCTAACTTTTTCCCTAGTTGATTCGCTATACTGAGGAAACTGGCTTAGTTCAGAAAATAAAATTTACAAACGGTTTTTTCAGACAGATGGCAAAAATGGTTATCCATCATAAAGTCGATTATTTCTTTTCAGATTTTCATTTTACCAAAAACGTTTCAACCTTATCAGTTTTTTTTTTTTTTGAGATCTTTAACTCAGCCATAACCGGTGCGTCGATTCATTTTCGTTGGGTTTCGAATGCTTTTCATTCGACATTAACGAAACATGGAAGTGAGTGTGTTATCCTTTTCACGCTCTATATATAGATGCAATCTTTCACAATTTTATTTTATTCAATACACAGAAGGACATTAGAATCCTTAGGGTCGATTTCATCAAAATCGAATAAGTTTTGTCTAAGGATAATGACGCAATTTACTCTCGTGTAATGAAGTTTGAATTTCACCACACATTTAACTCGAGAATATACTGTTAATCCACGCATAATTCCGGTACAAGGCTCTGTATCTAGAATAAAATACATCATACATTTTTTATTCTTAGATTAGTTACTTTTGGATAAGAACAATGTTGGTGAAATCGGCACTTAATCCCGGAAAAAAGGTACTGTTCCTGCGGAATTTAATTACACGCGCCAAGCTCCGATTTAAACTAGTAATCAAATATCCGAATAAGACCAACACAAACACCTAACAAAATCTTTAAAACCCGACCACGTTTGACATGACTCTCACATCTAACTTTTACGCTATTTGAGTAGCTCCTAACTGTAACATCTCCGTGTTCTCGCATAATTTAGAAGTTGGAGACTTTGACGCCATAGGGTTAAGTAAGTGTGCTTAGAGTACTAGGATTAAGAACTTTTGAGCTGAAATTGATAAGTGTAAGTTTACTATTTGAGGGTAATTTAAGTGCGATATCAATTTCTAAGTTCACAAGTCCCGGCCTACAAACAGGTCGAATCACATTATAGTTATTTTATAGAGTATATAATTGTTTAGCAGTAAAAAGGGAGGTCAGACTGAATCTAAGAATCTAAGAACATTATTTACAGTACCAGTACCAGCTCGAAAGCTGAGGCTGAAACTAGGAGAACACGCTGAGACGAAGAAGATAATAGGGAAGATGCAAATATAATATTTATGAAAATTTTATGATTAAAATGTAAAAGAAGGGCCACTGCAACGTTTTTATTTTACATAATGTTGATTTTTAACAATAATTACGAATAAAAAATTACTTGAAACGAAACGTATTTGAAAACACCAATCAACGTTTAGTGACGTCACTCCTGTTATGACAATTGAGGTTATGGTTGTAAAAGTGAATAGGTATTATTTTATGGGAATATTAATTCCGCGTTTTAAATAAAAATGGAAGTTGGGTTTATCAAAGCAGACTCCAGGAATTTACCAAGAGTTAGTGTTGATATGGTTGTAACTTTTTTTGTCGAAAGTGCAGAGTTTTCAAGTGTAGAAATGAAAGGGACTAAATTACTACGGTATGTATGAATCATAGTTGTTATCCTTTGTATTTTATTCAGCGGCTTCTACACATAGCAGTTACTTCAGCAAGAGACAAGTTTTGTACCTAATTATTAGGTAAGTAAATAACGTGTTTCTAGGTACAGTAAGCAGATTAACTAAGCATAAAACCACATATTAATCTATCTATGCATATAACAAGTGAATTCGCCGACTTACGTCAAAGTGATCTGCACAGCATCGAATAATGGTCTTTGAAGAATAATTGTCATTTCTCTTTGCAGCTTGAAACCACTTTTTTCTCAGTTTTGGGTCAGAAGGTCCAGCCAAAAACAATTTATTTGGAAACTTTGTTGAAGTAGATGGACACATTGGCACAAACCAGGAGTCAACACGTCTTTTTTTCGGAATATTAGTACGAGTAGTATTGTTATAATCACCTGATGTTGATGGATTGTCCATTTTAATTTTTTACAAAAAATATCTCGAAAGTCGAAAAATATGCAAAAGTATGAAAGCCAGCGACAAACAGTACGACCATTGACAGACAGGAATGACGTCATCGGAACTATAGGTCCGTTTTCGCGCGAAAATTCAAAGTGTCAATTTCAAACAGCAATTTTTCGGATAAGAATATAATGTTTTAATTTTTTTATGTATTTGTGGAGTATCCTAGATGGAATTATTTAAAATGAAAACAAAAATTAAAATATTGCATGTTCCCTATTGTTCAGCTCAGGCAAATGTCGCAAAAAGAGATCTTCAATCCGCAGTACTAAGACTGAAAGACTATGCAGAAAAAATAACATTACGGCAACTAAAGAAGCACCCAATTCTTATTTTCGACCAATGAGAAACTCTATGCTCATTTTGGATCCATTGTATTAATTAATAATAGCAAAAAAATTCCTCTAATATTTATGCGTTGGTAGGTCTTATTTATAAATCACAAAATTTAAAAACAACTTACTTTGACGTATATCTCGTTCTAACATCTTCGTGTTGAATATCTGAAAAAAAAAGCACAAAATGGTTATTTTTTTTTATACAACTAAGTAGGCAAACAGGCGTACGGTGCACCTGATGGTAAGTGGTGTTATGGTGCCTATGAACGCCTGCAACACCAAAGATGTCACGAGCACTTTGCCGGCCTGACCGCTATCAGCACAGCATCAAAATTATCGATGTCGTTTTGAGTTAAAGATACAACCAACCGATTAATGGTAGATAAAGCTTTATCACATAACGAAGGTTGACTGTTAAATAATGTTTTTAGCATTAAATTCGCCTATTGTATTATATACAATGTGGTAAATATATTAAGTAAACTTTTCCAACCAGGATTGCAGAGGCAATTGGAGATAAAAATTAACATCAAAGTAACTGAACTTTTGTTTTCTTTAGATATTTTTTATCATTCGTTGAGAACAATAGTTAATATTATATTTTAGTAAATCACAGGCTTGAATACAAAAAATGCTTTAATGAGATTAGAGTGCCACTGAAGGATTAAACCGAAATTTAGCTAATCACCATTAAAAACAAACCAACACAAATAAAACTTTTATTACAATCTAGTCTAGCCCTAAAAACTATCAGACTGTCATTAGACAACTTTATTTTATAGTACATAAAGTTCAAATTACAGTGGGTTATTAAGAGTATAGATTAGTCAGCCATGCAACTTCGCAAAACCACTGCAGAACTTTGTAGTACGGAGTTTCTGAGTTGGTTCGCAACTAAACCCTGGTGGAAATTGAACGTACCACGTTTTAATAGTTTTTCAAGTAGTTTTTAAATATTTCCGAAGCAAAAGTTTTAATTCGCCAGTTTTCACTGCGGTTGATTAAAATTGTTTTCCGTTTAAGCAGTTGGGGGATGCCTGAGATTTTATTAGCCGACTTTGAAATGATGGTTTCAGTTCTGTAGTTTCTATTAATACTTAGATATTATCAATTTAATTGCCAAGTATTTCGTAAAGTCGTCATTTCTGCAAAAAAACATAAACATTTCTTTCAAATTGTTCCTGACGGAATCCGTTTCATGTATTTTATTTTTCTGCCTCTTATCATCATCAGGTAAAACACAATTACTTTTGGGTATCAGTTTACTTAACAAAGGTCCTATTATTTATGAAATATAGAGGGATTCTAACTCAATTGTTGAGGCTGATGCTGATGTAGGACGTACGATGAAATAGGTGCTGTATCTTGGATAACAAGATGTTATTACCAGGATATTATTATTTTAATAAAACTTTATTGTACCTTATGTAAACGTATATAAACAATGTACGGACTTTATGCTAAAAACATGTTTATATCAGTCAATATATGTATATGTAGTATGCAAGAGAGAGTAAATAAATAAAGACACCGTCACGGAAAGATGTAAAATATGTATGCAAATGTTCAGGGGTTTTCGAAATTTGAATAAAAAAAAATACTATTTTTGTGACATATTTTAATGTTTAGAGAGAATTAAAATTTAAAAAGGTTTTAGATGATTCTGTTGATCTCCGCAATAACCCGCGTGTATTTAATTGATTAATTGTATTATTTTTTTCTCGTTTATTTGTTGCAAAACTGAAAAGATAAACTGTCACCAAATCCAAACGAAGGACCAAATGTGATCAGTGTCACATTTGGTCCGTCGTTCATTGAGCGACAGCGCTTTAGTATCGTCAAATTGTTAGGTTCATATTACCCGTAAAGTGATTTAAATCAATTGTATTTGGTAAATTCATAATATTTCCGCTAGGTTACCGCCCACTAGAACCCACCTCAGTAGAGATTAGTTTGTTTACTACATTTATAGCTTCTCGTGATGGGGACTTTATATGTGTGAATATATATATATATATATATATATATATATATATATATAATAATAATAATAAAGACTCTTTATTGCACCAAGAACGTACTAACTTAATAATTGTTACAATGTGAAAAGTATACAAAGGCGGCCTTATATATCTAGGAGAAACAGGAAATTTGTGCGACGCAAAAAAGTTCTCATCGTTTAAAAAAGTTTCAAAAAATGTGTTGGGAAAGTATAATTGCCGGAAAAAGTCCGTTTTTGTTGCCCCACTACCACATTTGGTATTGCCAGTGTTAGAAGGCTGTGTGTATGTGTGTGTTATACGGCCGCCTGTAACAATATTGTGCTACATAACACCTACATAAACCAAGACATTTTCCCACCTAGGGACACGTAACACTATCTTAGCTGTTTCTATTTTGCTCTAACGACTTAGTAGTTAGTTGAATGGGGATCTGTAATAGCAGCGGATGGGTTGACACGTGTTGGTAATGTCGGGTTGGTTGTGATAATTATTGTTTAATGTGAAATATGAATTAGATTTATTTCGATACTGCAAAATCCTTCCGATACATCCATACTTTCATACTAACATTAAAAATGCGAAAGTCTGTCTGTCTTCCTGTCTGTCTGTCTGTTACGCTTTCACGGTCAAACCGCTGAACGGATTTTGATGAAATTTGGTATGAATATAGTTGAAGATCCGGGGTCAAACATAGGCTACTTTTTGACGCAGGCGGAGCTGCGGGAAGCAGCTAGTACAAAAATAAAATAATATATAGTCTACTAAAAGAAAAATTAAATTCAGCATTCAAAAAACAATAACACATGAAATAAATACGGGACAAGAAGCAAATAAAAAACTTATAATTACCACTGCGCGAAATACATATTTTATTTTTATTTTATTTTCACTTTTGGAAGACTATACACGGTTGCTACAATATAGTTCAAAAAAGTCATTTAAAAGTCTTCACTGATAGAAATATCTTAATCTTATTTTGAACCGACATATGGCGAAAGAACTACAACATATACTACAACATAACAACAGTAATTCTACGATTCATTAATAATTTTGAGTTATCTTTAAAACAAAGTATCACACAAAAAACATGAAAAACACGCTTAAATCGCACTTCTTAAACCTGTAGATGAGGCATCGAAAACCGGCCTTGCCGTGCGCTGTACTCACGTTAGCGTGAATTGTTGGCAGATAAGATATTTATAGACATGTATGTACTTGCAAATAAAAAATTCATTCATTCATTTGTATACGAACGAACACTTACCTGCGGTTATCACCCGCAATCACACAAATACTTAATGTAAATTAACTTTGGAAATGATTATTATGTACATAATTGTTATTTGCTTTATTGTTTTGTTTAGATTGAACATAGACTATAAATGCAATCCGGACAAACTTGTGTGATTTTTGGGTTGCATGTTTGTAAAACTCTGTAGTGTTGATTAAATAAATTTAAAAAAAATGTATTAAAGATTACGGCAGGATTATTAACTTGAGATACATCACTTAGACAGACGCTTATCAGACACTAAAACCATCAGCTGAGGTAGCGAACGGAATTGTACTAAGATACGAGAGAGATAACTGTAAATAGATAGCAGGTGTATGAATGATATCATTAAAAATAGCGGAATTAGCGCTTTAAAAAAGTGTAATATGAACTAATAAATACTTCGAGATCCATGGGTGTATTCAAATATACTTTTTCATTTAGACAAAGTGATTTTAGATGAGTTTATGTGACTTAATATCGAGGAGAAAATAAAAAATGTCTTCATCAAAAAAGGGCAATGAAGAGACAAAATAAAAGACCGATTTTAGAACTCCAAAAATATAATATTGTAAGACGAATCTACTTCAAGTAAATTTGAAAGCAGGGAGCCCATCTCATAAAAACGCGAATTGAAATTCACAAGCAGTTCTCGGAGAAATAAATCGGAATTCCTAGAGTGTTTTCCGAAACTCCCATTTTAACTGCATCACTGAATTTAATTAGATCACGTAGGAGCTGTATCGAACACTAAAAATAACTTCAACGTTTAATGCTAATCAATTTTCAGATTGACAATTCAATGTTTTTAAAACAATTCAAAATATCTTTAGTAGTCAGTTAATTATAATAATTTCCAAATTATGTATTTCTGTTGCGCTTTAACAACAAATTTTAATAAATATAGTTAAGTAAATATTTATGGGGGCTCCTACACTAGAGGCACGAATTTCGAAGAAATCGGAGATGTCACGAGCGCGTTATCCGCTATCAGCACAGCGACTCCTCTGGAGCCTGGCGACCCTACTCACCAGCAGGAACACAACATTGCATCACAGTGTTATTTAGCTGCGGTCTTCTATAGGGTGAAGGTACTTCCCCAGACGGACTACTCCTTACAAAATGTCCTACCTCTCTTCTTTTTTATGAATAAACTAGCGGCTCGGTACGTGCTTCGCTACGTATAAAGTGATAAATGAAGAACCGCTCGACCGATTTTGTGCAAACTTCACATAAACCATCTACTAAATAGTCCGAACAAAGCCTAAACATTTGGTTTGGATAGATGAGCCCGTTCTTGAATTATAAAATTACAACGAAAAGTGGCATTGATTTTTATATATATAGATTACCTAAACTCTACTTATCTACACTTCTACACTATATATTTATATTATAAAGAGGAAAGATTTGTATTTTTGTGTGTATGTTTGTAATGAATAAACTCAAAAACTACTGCGCCGATTACAAAAATTATTTCACCATTGGAAAGCTACATTTACCCTGTGTAACATAGGTTATATACTGCAGGTGGAGCTGCGGGAAACAGCTAGTTATATTATAAAGAGAAAAGATTTGATGTATGTATGTATCTAAATAACTCAAACAGTACTTCAGGACCGACTAAAACTATTGCCAATAGAGCACAGGATGTAGGTACTATAATTTTATAGAGTACTATCTTTTTGCTCGCGGCTTCGCCCGCGTGGTTCTGGTTTTCCCTACCATACATTAGCCTATGTCCATCATCATGATTAAAATTCATGCCAAATTTCTGTCTCGTCGTTTGTAAAGGTAACAGATAGACAGACAGAGTTACTTTCAAATACATAATTCTTATTATAAAATAAATACGTTTCTACCATTAACAGTTACGGCGGTACGTTTCGTTACGTATTCAGTGAGAACATCACCTTTTATATAATATATATTACAAACATTCAACCCCTATTTTGCACCCTTAAGAGTAAATTCTAATAAACCATGAAACATTTATTCAATGAAACGTTTTTAAGAATCGTAATAGTTATCAAAATCGTAGATGATTTATATCTTTTTCATATAAACTTTCAATCACTATTTCACCCCCTTAGGGCTAATATTTTTGAAAAACCCTTCTTAGTGTGCTTTCGCATTTTGAACGAGTTACGGCTGTGCGTGCGTCTATGTCAGTGCGTCTCCTTCAGTATTTAAAGTTTATTTCCCGTCAAAACTCATTTAATAATGTACAAAACCAAGCAGTATTATCGCCACGATTTAATGGACAGCACTCATGAGCTAAACTAAAACCGAGTTGGACTGTACTACAAACGAGTTGGTCAACTTTTCTATCAGCTGGCCAACTTTACCGAGCAACTTTCTGTACTGACAATAGTCTGCGATGCGTTTGACAGCTACAGACAGGAATTATTCGACTAATGCTACGAAATAGATGGAAGTTTTAACACGAAAATACAGGTGAATGGCTTTGAGTATTGAATGTAAATTTGTAAAAAAGGTTGTTACTTTACTATAAACTCTGTTTGGTGTTTTTGCAACTTCGCCGCTGAAAAATTGTGCGTGTTCGAATCCCTCATTACAAAAAAATGTATTTGTTTTACTCCGGCTCTTCAACTATAATCTTTACTTACTAATTTTGTTTAAACTCAGCCCATTGTTTTATCCGTGAAAGCGTAACAGAGAAACAAACTATTCATAATATAAGTTCATACTAATTTCTTTAAAAAACAATGTGATTTCGCGAATAAGTGAGTTCGTCGCAATTTCTTTATAGCATACTAGCTTTTTCCCGCAGCTCCGCCTGCGTCAAAAAGTAGCCTATGTTTGACACCGGTTCTTCAACTATATTCATACCAAATTTCATCTAAATTTGTTCAGCGGTTTGGCCGTGAAAGCGTAACAGACAGACTTTCGCATTTATAATATTAGTATGGATGTTGTCGGCGTACTTTCTGTTAGACTTATTTTTCTTTAGTGTCAACTACTTAAATTAATTTCGCCCAGTAAGCTATATTCATGGCCGAGTTGAGAGAATCCATACTAATCCTAACTAATATTATAAAAGCGAAAGTGTGTTTGTTTGTTTGTCCTTCCTTCACGCCCTAACTAAGCAACCAATCGACTTGATTTTCTCCATAGAGTTAGTTGAAAGGATGGAGAGTAACATGGGCTACTTTTGGTCCTGGAAAAACATCATGTTCCCAAAGGAGGTTTATACGCCAGCGAAGCCGCGGGTAAAAGCTAGTCCATACTAATATTATAAATGCGAAAGTCTGTCTGGCTGTCTGTCTGTTACGCTTTCGCGGCCAAACCGTTGAACGTATTTTGATGAAATTTGGTATGAATATAGTTGAAGACACGGGGTCAAACATATATAGGCTACTTTTTAATGCAGGCGGAGCTGCGGGAAAAAGCTAGTATAAAATAAAAATCTTCTGTCAAAGCAATGTGTAAATGTTCCAAATTGTTTCAATATTCTGACAAAGATTATAAGCAGCATTCCGCGATAATTTCCTGCCTATTTTCTTAGTCTATTTTCTCAATGTACTTACGTAGGAAGTCAAACAGCGAATTATTCTAATTAGCTTTTTGCTACTACGAATACCTTTCACACCTAGTAAATTAAACCTGGCCTTTACACCCAAGAGTATCATTAATTGCAAAGTTGACAAACCCTATTAATTAGCAATAGGTACTTTACCTTTACTTTACTTTACCAAACCAATGCATCAATTAGTCGGTAAAATGTTTTCGAAAAATCGGGAAATCCCTAGTATTTCCGCAACGAATTTCCAGACGATCTCCGGAATTTTCAAATTCCACTTTCAAATGAAGTTCGTTTGGTAGCAGAACAAAGTTAAATACAACTTTTGATAGAACAATTTCCAGTTTTAATTCGAATTGGGATTTTGCGAGGGATTTTTTCAGTGGCACTGTTAATTTTGTTTCTATATGTAGTAATTATTATGTGTTTTCAAGCCAACTTCTGTGTTTGTACCTCATTGTGTAAAAGATGAAAATTAAGTAACCGACGAGCGTGTATGATGAGAGTGATGAGCGTAGAGAATGCGAAGAAGGTCTTTATCGATCGTAGCACATGGAAATCCGTTGGCTCTGCCTACCCCTACGGGAAACAGGCGTGATGATGTGTATGTAAATGGAATTTCTATACAATAAGCTCCCCCGAGTTTTGGAGGGCTCCTAGCTATCACACTATAGTAGTTAGGGCGTTTCTAACACCTGTAGTACTTACACTACTGGATCATGATTATATTGAATTAAGTTATAATAATATACGATTTATAATACTCCACCTGAATCCTTAATATGTACCCTTATTCTGCTGTATTTTATTCTAGTTAGTAACGGTATCTAATGCAAATAAATACCAGACTTAATTAAAAATTATATATTTCAAACTAGCTGTTTCCCGCAACTCTGTCTGTGACAAAACGTAGCCTATGTTAGACCCCGGGTCTATATTCGTACCAAATTTTATAAAAATCCGTTCAGCGGTATGGCCGTGAAAATGTGACAGACAGACAGTTCGCACATAAAATATTAAGAATCGATATGCGATAATTAAGTACATCAATTTTATGCCATGCCAGTAGGTAGACTACTACTTACTCGTACTTACCACAAAACTTTAACTGGGAAACTGAACTAAAACTTCGAAAGTCGGAACAAAGGCGTTTCAAGTTAAAAACTTCTTTTTTATGACAAACTGAACGAAACTTCTGGCAAAAACGCATTTTGTCTTAAAGTTTTATTTCTTTTGATGCAGTAGGAAGCAGAAGTTTATGTATGGAAAAGGAAAATAAACTTATGTAGAGAAAGGAAAAGTAGGTCATGATATAAACTAACAACTAAGTACATCCATCAATAAATTATTAGCGCTTATTTCAACTTGACAAATCAAATCAAAATCTTATTCTTTTGTTTCTTTGGTTTATTAAAATTGATATTCTGTTTATATTCGTATGGGATATGGGTCTGAAGATTAAAAGCCAGGAATCTCTTAAAAAAATATTTATTCTTGCGGAACGCGACAGTATAGCGATTATATACCTACATCTTGGCTCGTATAAGCCCTACCAGGAAAATAAAAACCCTGCATTGGCGTCACTACTGATCGCCTTTAGATGGCAACATATTGTATGTATCATGTCAACAACTAAATTGTCAATTTCATTAAATGAAATAGAAATTAATCCTACGTTTTCATTCGAATCAAGTATGATAACATCTTTTTTCTCTCTCATTACTATATATTATTTTTACCATTTTGATCAATATATTTTTTTTGATAATCACAAAATACGCTACGTCCTTTCCTGCCCCTTTTTGGCAGTTGACATTGAGATGACAGAATGTTACTTGAATACCTAGTTGCCATTGCCAGTAAAACATATATGTGATCGAGTCGCAGTATGAATCATAATTCGACAATGAATTTAATAGCCGGAGTTCAAGTTCAATCTTCGTAATAAACATACTTTATTTAATTTATCCTTTGATGAAATTCTAAAGTTTTTGATGAAATTCCAGACAAAAGTAATAAGAACACTGGCATGCCCCCAGCGAAAATGTATACAAAAACTTATGAATTCTGAATAATTATACAAGTATACACGGATTTATGAGAAAATTCAACAGGCATACACGATTCATAATTTCTATTGACACGAATAGTGTTACTCTTTTTGAAATAACTATTGATTGTGGACACGTTGGTATTCTAAAAAAAAAATCACAAAATTATCTAATTTTTTTTTTTTACCTGGCTTGAGAATTTTTAACAAAATCGCGAGATCAAAGTCACTAGACCGAATCGAATCCACCGTAGTTCGTTGTTTTTATTCAAAGATTTAAGTTTAATGTTTAATGAATGGATAAAGCAGTTTATTTTTTATTTTTGTTAACGCAATTTAAATTAAAATAATTCAGAACCTAAGGACATAGAAATGTAATTTATCCTTCCTGGGCATTTTTATTTGGTCCACTGTGCAAAAAATAAAAATCTACAAAAGCTGAGAAGTAAAGTTAAAATAAACTCATGTAAACATTGCTGACTTTTACACTTTGAGCAGAAAAAAATATATATTTTTTTTTTATTTCAGACCATAATTCGATATTTTTACATTTTATCCAAACATGTTTACAACACGTTGTTCAATAAACAGATTCCCTAAAAAAATTAAACTCATTCAAAAACAATAAGTAAGCATCCAAGTAAATTCAGTCCCCTAAATTGCTGTAGTAAATGATGACACAAAAACCATATCTCAATGATCTATATTACGAAACGTACTTACCATAATCCCCTTTATCCCCAACGTAGATCCCTCGGGATGGAGATGACGTAGCAGGCTCCTTATCTCTGGAACAAATGGTATTAAATATAAAAAAATGACTGCCTCCAAGGATAATTTTAATATTGTTTCGGTTTTATTTTATTGTTCCGTTGGAGTGCAATTTGTTTAGGGAATTATTTCTTGGAGTTTATCTTTTATGGAGACTTTGCAGTAGCGTTAAAAACCACTCGCAATTTGTTTGTTTTTCTTTTGCGAAATTAGAGGATAAAGCAATTAATTTGATGATTTCTTCAACAGTGTTGTGGATCATGATGCAGATGACATGGCATGGCATGACAAACGAAATGGATTTGTAAGGTAAGAAAAGATGAATACGGATTTCTCAAAACAACATGACAATTTTGCAGTGTTTAATTTATGAAAAACTTTTGTCAATTGGCAAAATGATAACAGGAGAAGCCTGAAAGTAAATTCTGACATAAAAAGTTGACTCAATTAAACAAAACCTCGGAAATCCAATGAAATGTGTAAAAAAATAATAATAAGAAGTTAATACACATCGCAAAGCTTAGCATATAAACGATTGTAGAAGGTTGTTAAACATTTAGTTTGAAAATACTTTTCATTATACAGATTTCAACGAAAATTTGCTAATTGTTAGGAGTACTGAAAAGAATATCGTAGTCAAGTACTGTGTCCGTGGAATTTATGCTAGCGAAATCGCAGGTAATAGCTAGTAGTATATGATCTCTACATGTTATAAAAGAGTGAGTACAAAAGAGGCAGCACATTTTGTAAGGAGTAGTCCGCCTGGGGAAGTACCTTCACCCTACAGAAGATCGCAGCCAAATAACACTGTGATGCAGTGTTGTGTTCCTGCTCGTGAGTAGGGTCGCCAGGCTCCAGAGGGGTCGCTGTGCTGATAGCGGACAAGTCGGCAACGCGCTCGTGACATCTCCGGGTTGCAGACGTTCATAGGCTACAGTAATCACTTACCATCAGGTGGCCTGTACGCCTGATTGCCTACTTAGTTGTTGTTAGCGATGGTTTCAATTGATTTACGAATCGGTCATATTTAGGGTACATATCGAAATGTCAGTCACAATTTAGTTACATGTCAGTGAGTTTTTCAGTCCTAACTCATTCGTGGGCCACACCGCACGGCTCCTACGACATTGTACGTGTTCACGTGAATAAAGAAAGTTTTCTGGTATTTTATGTGTTTTCTTCGACATCAAGATCATCAGCTTCTACAGTTGTACAAAAAAAAATAATATTGTCCCTCTGCTAGGCAAAGATCTCGCCAATCTCTCTCCAAACCTTTACTGATAAAACTATAAATTTTTATGTAATAGTGATGATTATTATTAGTAGAGAGATATAACTAAACGCTACATGTAATTCCAGACATAGAGCAATAAACAAACGTCCGGATTTAATACAGCTCTATAACGTTTTGACACTTGCTGTTTACTTTGTCGGCTGCAGTCGTAAAAATCAAGGTGAGATACACTGAGCTCTTTTTATTCCGAATTTCAAAAGCATTTTTCTTCGCGTGACTTTATTCTTAGGGTCCCGCGCCCAAAAGGGAAAACGGCTCCCTATTACAAAGAATTCGCTGTCCGTCTTTCTTCGCGTGACTATATTTTTACGGTCCCGTACCCAAGAGGTAAAACGGCTCCCTATTACAAATAATCCGCTGTCCGTCTATCTCTCTGTTATCACGCTGTATCTCATGAACCGTGATAGTTAGACAGTTTCACAGGAAACCATTCAATATACCGCCAAAAATAAATAATAATATAACTCTTTATTGCACCAATAAATTAAAATTACATAAGAGATTTGCAATGTACAATGGCGGCCTTATCGCTATATCAATTTCTTATAGGCAACCAACGGGTAGGATTTAAACCATGTCTTCAATATTTATTTTATTCTTTTTTTAGTATTTGTTGTTACAGAAATATATTCATCTATAAAAAAGACCACTTTTTATCTATCTAGTTCGGTGACAGACGGACGGACGGATAGCAGATTTTTAGTAATACGAACCCGTTTTACGCTTTGGATACGGAACTCTATTGTATAAAAATACTCCTCTTTCCTCTCACAGCAGCCCAAGCTTTATCTTACATTTGGCGACGTAAAACTTTAAAGGCAATAAACGTGAACATCTCCGAAACGGCTGATAAGCGCTTTTTTATTGGGCCGTGGACGGTTGATACCTCCTTTACAGTGTTTCTTGCATTCTTGATTACAATTTAGTAGAATTTTTTAAGTAGTTTTTTTTTTGGTATGCCTAAAGAGATCTGAGCGACTGCCTTCTAGCGAGAACAGCCGAGACGTGACCGAGACCAAATGCTCAACTAACATGCCTTTCGCAGCACCGATGAGTTTAGGTTTGTCATCTAAAGCTGTTGGTGCCTACCTGCCATCAGGTGCCATTTAGATGATGTGTGATACCACTGACTTCACTTTTGTATGCCTAGTAGGCTAAACGTTTATGTGCTTAATATTTTCAATGTACCATCTTGAATTCAACATGTTTACAAAAGAATAAATGATTATTGATCGTTAAAATCACATCATAATCGTACATTATAAACATGTAGCTTATGCTTAAGTCTTTTGCTGTATTTACGTGGTAGCTTTCTCAATAAAGATATATTCTATTCAGTTCTACCAGACACGGAGAAACTGGTTTTAAAAAAATCTCTTACACCAAGGTATGCAGGGTGAATCAATCTTGTAACCCACATGATAAAAAATAAAGGTTGTAGGAAAATTGTACATACCATATATCAAATTTCTTTCGATATGAAATACTTAAACTGGATAAATGGTTAATCGAATAAAAATGTACGTATCTGCCCCAGGGATCTAGTAATTTAATATTTGATTAAATATGGTCAAATTAAATTCGAATCTTTTAATTGAAAAGCCGCAAGCCCGTACGATATTGGATTTTCCTCGCATGAGCGATGTATTTAATTGCAACTGTATGGTTTAATAGAAGTAATAATACAAAACAAATATGATGTTCACAGATTTTATTAATATAAATACTAGCTCTGCCTACCCCTACGGGGTAAAATGCGTGATGGTATGTCTAATGAATGCACTGTAGTGAATGTATTACTTAACTGTAGTAATAGTATTATCAACAATTACTAAAAGCAAAATACGTCAAATGTGTTTCATTTGTTGTTTATTGCTCTATATTAATAATGGCCACAGAATGTGTAACACAGAATATGGATAAAACCCATCGTGTTCCGTCCCATATTCTGTGTTCTCCCCTGAGTTCGACTCGCACTTGGCCTGTTTTTTTTAGGATAGCAGTCAAGCATATACCCACAAAGAATAAGCGCGCGGTCAAAGTAGCCTATTTAAGCTCGCGACTCCTTGAGGGTGTCACTGGTATTGATAGAGATCAATACTGATAAAGAAGAACTTGAGCTACTCCTTGCTTCAGAAGACAAGTTAAGCCGTTAGTCCCGGACTGTTGATAACTATCTTAGTTGCCTTGAGGCAGCCTGAAAAATCTGACTGTATTGGCCACTAACACACCTCGGATCATGTTTCCTGTTTTGAATGGGCTGGTTGCCCTGTAAAAAAGTTACGAAAGACAGAATGGCAGTCGCTTCACTATACCAGACGTTATCGATAGATGTCAGTTGCTAAACAGTGTCAGAAGAAGCCTTATGAACCAAAGCGTAAGAATATAATAGGAATACACGCTTGACCGAAGAAAATTATGTTGAACAAATAGTTAGGATATAAATATTTTTGATTGTTTAAACATACCTTTCGTAGTATTTGAATATTCTGTGGTCCTCGCGAGTGTCCAGCGATATTGTGATGGCAGTAACTGTAACAAAAAGATATTTTTCATAAGTACCTAAATATTTATTCATGTACACACTGTGATACATTGGTACTAGGGTTCTAATTATTATTATGTTTATGTACGGCTATTCCTAGCTTTAGCCGGCTAGAACTAGGTTTACCAATTTACCAATCATTCAGTCTAGAACGATATCGCGGATAGACCGTATAAGAAACTCGCCTATTGCCTTAGCCTTTGTGTGTTTGACATATCAAATAAGCTTCGGACGGTACAGCCACGCCTTGCGTGAACCGGCAACATACGTTGGGAACAAGTGTCTGGCCATGCCGCCTCCTCCAGCACCTAGTAGAAGGGGCGCGCCTAAAAAGAGCTGGCTTGACGTCGCAAATCAGGATATATACGTGCTAAAAAACTCACTGCCAAGGATGAATAAATGAATATATAAATGAATGAACACTCGAAGGTTGCTAAAGACTGGGCGATGTGGAGACGTTAAAACTAGGAAAGCGAACCCTGGGCTCGGAGCCAAACAGCTGAGGATAACGCTAGGATGATGATGCTTATTTGTGTCTATTTGCCATATTTATTGCAAATGAAGTTTCATTCATTCATTGATGCTAGCTGTGGACATTGACTACGGGCGCTAGCTTATGACATCGACTCTTTTTAAAGCCTTTAATGGTAGTAATTATTAGGCGAGATAGAAATTTAGATATGGGATGGTTAATTTATTTATTTAAACCTTCATTTTAAAAATTACAATTTGTAAAGCACAATAGGCGGACTTAATGCTAAAAGCATTATCTAACAGTCGACCTTTGGTATAGCAGAGAGCTTAAATGTGGGTGTATTGAAAATACCACCGGAACACACATAACATGGGGATACACGGTTTCTTTGGTATCTTTTTCACGACATTTACAAAAAGTAAGGGTATAGTCTATTTTTAAGTCAAAACGTCAAAATTTCCCACGATCTATTCATTTAGCATGAAATGATTCAAAAACAACCACGAGTATTCCATTAAATCATATTCAAGTTTCAATATCATTCAAAATTACTTTGTTTTCGTTCAGCACGGTTCAACTCGAAGTATAAACCCGGAGTTTATTCAGTGGAATTCACTTTTAAGCCATGTATGGGGAAAATACGTGATATATTGAAACCGGTTTCAAAGAATTTATAGTTTGAACCAAATTCGGTATATTTTTTGTTTTTCGCTTATAATAAAATATACCAAAAACTCCTTTGTTCAACTATAATACCGACTAAATTGGTAAATGGATAACTTTCTAACTTAAAATAAATAAATAATTCCATGTTGTATCTAAATTTGCTGCAAACAGACAGACGAATTGCACGGCGACTTGATTTAACAATATTCTTTCTTAACTAACATCAAAAAAGAGAAAATTTATTTATTACTAGCTGTTTCTCGCAGCACCGTCTGCGTTAAAATGTAGCCTGTGTTTGACATCGGATCTTCAACTATATTCATAACAAATTTCATCAAAATTCGTTCAGCGGTTTGGTCGTGAAAGCGTTACAGACAGACTTTTGCACTTATAATGTTAGTATGGATAATTATTTAATTAATGTATATTGTTTTCACTAATGGATAAAGTGGTTCTGTAAAGTGGAGTTTATTCTTATTATTTATTTATGTAAGTATATTAAAAGTGTTTTAATATAGGCATGTACATTTAAGCTTTCTGCACCGCTCACGCAAGTGTTTTTTTACCGCAGCTGATTTCTACCCTAAGGTTGGCTGGAAGAAATTGCATTAGCGATAAGCCCGCCTTTGTACCCATTTAGTTGTATTGGATTTAATTATGGGTTTCTTTTGTTAGTAAATGGCGCAATGAAGTATTCATTCATTCATTCTCTGTACATTGTGATGTATGTAAGTATTTAGTTTTCTTAAAAAAAGTTTTTGCCTTTTTATAGCCGGTCTGTTATAGAACAAAACGTACTACCAATATAACATCAAATGGGACGTACATAATAAATCTTTCAACTTACATCAAACTCATCAGGCAGTCTTGTTAAATAAGCCTGAAACGTTACATAGACGTTAGATTGAGCGCGCCGTCACAAAATAACGAGATTACAGACGAAAATTCATGAAAACTGGAAAATTTTACGGCATCAACTGGTGATTATAGTGAGAGTCATCATCATCATTTCAGCCGCAGTCAGTCCATTGCTGGACAAATGATCAGACTGCCAGAAATGCCAGATGGTCATGATGATGAAGCAAACGCTGGATGCAGGCTGCTTACAACCGGTAATTTTGGAAATAATTAAGAGAACATCATTCATAAATACTATTGATCTGATTTCCCAGTTATATGTTTTTTTTTTTATATATATATGAATACTTTATTATCCCACAAGTAAAAGATACTTATAATACCTAATCGGCGGACTAAATGCTTCGAGCATTCTCTACCAGGCATCAATTGGGAAAAACAGAAAGAGAGTTTATAATTTAAAATCGAGTGGGTTTCATGGTCAATCGATCCTGTGGTAAGTTTTAGTTAGGACTTTACAGTACTAGACTTTACTTGAGTCACCTGACGATAATAAAGATGATTTTGTCTCTTCGGAAGCCATGTCTTTGCTAAAAGTAGTCGTTAAGGAAATTACGTAACACGCCGAGAGACGGTTTTGAAAAACTAGTAACATAGTGTACAAAGTTTTTTTTTTATTTGTTTATGATTAGAGTGATTCGTGCAGAGGAAGCGAGAGAAGTCTGTAATGAAAAATCTGTAGTCTCTGCCTAACTCTATAGGAAACAGGCGCCATGATATGTAAGTTAATAGTTTATCATGTTTGTAAATGTGTTGTTAATGTTCATATTGAATCAATGAATGAATAAATGACTGCAAATTCTGTATTTTCGTTATTTAGGCCTACCGTCATTAGGCTAATGGCCGCAGTACCTACGCGGTTTCCTGGTGGGATGGGAAAAAGATGGAACATTTTGAAGACAACATACTTACGTTTTACATACATGTTGTTATGTAATACTTCTATGGCTTTAGTGAGTTGGGGAATTAAAGTACTAGTATCTCGTTTGAAAGCTTATACACATTCAGTGCCGAAAACATGTGCGTCGTAAACAATTGAAAATGCATTGTTATAATTTATTGGCAGCGAATGTGTTAAAGGATACAATTATGGCAGTTTCTTGTATAGTTAGAACATCATCTGTTTTGGATACCAACAAGTTGTTTTGGTAATTGCCTTTGTGGTGCAGTGGAGTGGTTCGATTTGGGTTTTTATAATAATGATGATTCCGTCAGTGTTGACAAAATTCTGACAGTGTTGGCCACTAACACACCTCGGGTCATGCCCCTGTTGGTCTGGTTTCCCTGTAAAAAGGGTTACGGAGGTCAGAAGGCAGTCGCTCCATTGTAATAACCAGTTCCTCCAAATCTAGGACCATGACAGCGTACCCTAGGCTCCGAAGCGTAAGCTGATGACGCAACTAGGAATACACGCTAGGATGATGAATAATGATGATTTCGTGCTTCAGAAAGCTCGAAAGCTTCGAAAGCTAAGCCTGCCATTATTGGGTGGTTGTTAAAGGCAACACGTCAGAGACGGATAGAGAGGAGAGAGAGAGAGAGAGAGAGAGAGAGGCGAATCCGAAAAACACTGACCGTGTAATCCACTTCATATGAATGAATTAGTTTTGGAAATATTTTGGGGAGGTCTGCGTCCATCAATAGAATTGACATTCTAAAGTTTTTGATGAAATTCCAGACAAAAGTAATAAGAACACTGGCATGCCCCCAGCGAAAATGTATACAAAAACTTATGAATTCTGAATAATTATACAAGTATACACGGATTTATGAGAAAATTCAACAGGCATACACGATTCATAATTTCTATTGACACGAATAGTGTTACTCTTTTTGAAATAACTATTGATTGTGGACACGTTGGTATTCTAAAAAAAAAATCACAAAATTATCTAATTTTTTTTTTTTACCTGGCTTGAGAATTTTTAACAAAATCGCGAGATCAAAGTCACTAGACCGAATCGAATCCACCGTAGTTCGTTGTTTTTATTCAAAGATTTAAGTTTAATGTTTAATGAATGGATAAAGCAGTTTATTTTTTATTTTTGTTAACGCAATTTAAATTAAAATAATTCAGAACCTAAGGACATAGAAATGTAATTTATCCTTCCTGGGCATTTTTATTTGGTCCACTGTGCAAAAAATAAAAATCTACAAAAGCTGAGAAGTAAAGTTAAAATAAACTCATGTAAACATTGCTGACTTTTACACTTTGAGCAGAAAAAAATATATATTTTTTTTTTATTTCAGACCATAATTCGATATTTTTACATTTTATCCAAACATGTTTACAACACGTTGTTCAATAAACAGATTCCCTAAAAAAATTAAACTCATTCAAAAACAATAAGTAAGCATCCAAGTAAATTCAGTCCCCTAAATTGCTGTAGTAAATGATGACACAAAAACCATATCTCAATGATCTATATTACGAAACGTACTTACCATAATCCCCTTTATCCCCAACGTAGATCCCTCGGGATGGAGATGACGTAGCAGGCTCCTTATCTCTGGAACAAATGGTATTAAATATAAAAAAATGACTGCCTCCAAGGATAATTTTAATATTGTTTCGGTTTTATTTTATTGTTCCGTTGGAGTGCAATTTGTTTAGGGAATTATTTCTTGGAGTTTATCTTTTATGGAGACTTTGCAGTAGCGTTAAAAACCACTCGCAATTTGTTTGTTTTTCTTTTGCGAAATTAGAGGATAAAGCAATTAATTTGATGATTTCTTCAACAGTGTTGTGGATCATGATGCAGATGACATGGCATGGCATGACAAACGAAATGGATTTGTAAGGTAAGAAAAGATGAATACGGATTTCTCAAAACAACATGACAATTTTGCAGTGTTTAATTTATGAAAAACTTTTGTCAATTGGCAAAATGATAACAGGAGAAGCCTGAAAGTAAATTCTGACATAAAAAGTTGACTCAATTAAACAAAACCTCGGAAATCCAATGAAATGTGTAAAAAAATAATAATAAGAAGTTAATACACATCGCAAAGCTTAGCATATAAACGATTGTAGAAGGTTGTTAAACATTTAGTTTGAAAATACTTTTCATTATACAGATTTCAACGAAAATTTGCTAATTGTTAGGAGTACTGAAAAGAATATCGTAGTCAAGTACTGTGTCCGTGGAATTTATGCTAGCGAAATCGCAGGTAATAGCTAGTAGTATATGATCTCTACATGTTATAAAAGAGTGAGTACAAAAGAGGCAGCACATTTTGTAAGGAGTAGTCCGCCTGGGGAAGTACCTTCACCCTACAGAAGATCGCAGCCAAATAACACTGTGATGCAGTGTTGTGTTCCTGCTCGTGAGTAGGGTCGCCAGGCTCCAGAGGGGTCGCTGTGCTGATAGCGGACAAGTCGGCAACGCGCTCGTGACATCTCCGGGTTGCAGACGTTCATAGGCTACAGTAATCACTTACCATCAGGTGGCCTGTACGCCTGATTGCCTACTTAGTTGTTGTTAGCGATGGTTTCAATTGATTTACGAATCGGTCATATTTAGGGTACATATCGAAATGTCAGTCACAATTTAGTTACATGTCAGTGAGTTTTTCAGTCCTAACTCATTCGTGGGCCACACCGCACGGCTCCTACGACATTGTACGTGTTCACGTGAATAAAGAAAGTTTTCTGGTATTTTATGTGTTTTCTTCGACATCAAGATCATCAGCTTCTACAGTTGTACAAAAAAAAATAATATTGTCCCTCTGCTAGGCAAAGATCTCGCCAATCTCTCTCCAAACCTTTACTGATAAAACTATAAATTTTTATGTAATAGTGATGATTATTATTAGTAGAGAGATATAACTAAACGCTACATGTAATTCCAGACATAGAGCAATAAACAAACGTCCGGATTTAATACAGCTCTATAACGTTTTGACACTTGCTGTTTACTTTGTCGGCTGCAGTCGTAAAAATCAAGGTGAGATACACTGAGCTCTTTTTATTCCGAATTTCAAAAGCATTTTTCTTCGCGTGACTTTATTCTTAGGGTCCCGCGCCCAAAAGGGAAAACGGCTCCCTATTACAAAGAATTCGCTGTCCGTCTTTCTTCGCGTGACTATATTTTTACGGTCCCGTACCCAAGAGGTAAAACGGCTCCCTATTACAAATAATCCGCTGTCCGTCTATCTCTCTGTTATCACGCTGTATCTCATGAACCGTGATAGTTAGACAGTTTCACAGGAAACCATTCAATATACCGCCAAAAATAAATAATAATATAACTCTTTATTGCACCAATAAATTAAAATTACATAAGAGATTTGCAATGTACAATGGCGGCCTTATCGCTATATCAATTTCTTATAGGCAACCAACGGGTAGGATTTAAACCATGTCTTCAATATTTATTTTATTCTTTTTTTAGTATTTGTTGTTACAGAAATATATTCATCTATAAAAAAGACCACTTTTTATCTATCTAGTTCGGTGACAGACGGACGGACGGATAGCAGATTTTTAGTAATACGAACCCGTTTTACGCTTTGGATACGGAACTCTATTGTATAAAAATACTCCTCTTTCCTCTCACAGCAGCCCAAGCTTTATCTTACATTTGGCGACGTAAAACTTTAAAGGCAATAAACGTGAACATCTCCGAAACGGCTGATAAGCGCTTTTTTATTGGGCCGTGGACGGTTGATACCTCCTTTACAGTGTTTCTTGCATTCTTGATTACAATTTAGTAGAATTTTTTAAGTAGTTTTTTTTTTGGTATGCCTAAAGAGATCTGAGCGACTGCCTTCTAGCGAGAACAGCCGAGACGTGACCGAGACCAAATGCTCAACTAACATGCCTTTCGCAGCACCGATGAGTTTAGGTTTGTCATCTAAAGCTGTTGGTGCCTACCTGCCATCAGGTGCCATTTAGATGATGTGTGATACCACTGACTTCACTTTTGTATGCCTAGTAGGCTAAACGTTTATGTGCTTAATATTTTCAATGTACCATCTTGAATTCAACATGTTTACAAAAGAATAAATGATTATTGATCGTTAAAATCACATCATAATCGTACATTATAAACATGTAGCTTATGCTTAAGTCTTTTGCTGTATTTACGTGGTAGCTTTCTCAATAAAGATATATTCTATTCAGTTCTACCAGACACGGAGAAACTGGTTTTAAAAAAATCTCTTACACCAAGGTATGCAGGGTGAATCAATCTTGTAACCCACATGATAAAAAATAAAGGTTGTAGGAAAATTGTACATACCATATATCAAATTTCTTTCGATATGAAATACTTAAACTGGATAAATGGTTAATCGAATAAAAATGTACGTATCTGCCCCAGGGATCTAGTAATTTAATATTTGATTAAATATGGTCAAATTAAATTCGAATCTTTTAATTGAAAAGCCGCAAGCCCGTACGATATTGGATTTTCCTCGCATGAGCGATGTATTTAATTGCAACTGTATGGTTTAATAGAAGTAATAATACAAAACAAATATGATGTTCACAGATTTTATTAATATAAATACTAGCTCTGCCTACCCCTACGGGGTAAAATGCGTGATGGTATGTCTAATGAATGCACTGTAGTGAATGTATTACTTAACTGTAGTAATAGTATTATCAACAATTACTAAAAGCAAAATACGTCAAATGTGTTTCATTTGTTGTTTATTGCTCTATATTAATAATGGCCACAGAATGTGTAACACAGAATATGGATAAAACCCATCGTGTTCCGTCCCATATTCTGTGTTCTCCCCTGAGTTCGACTCGCACTTGGCCTGTTTTTTTTAGGATAGCAGTCAAGCATATACCCACAAAGAATAAGCGCGCGGTCAAAGTAGCCTATTTAAGCTCGCGACTCCTTGAGGGTGTCACTGGTATTGATAGAGATCAATACTGATAAAGAAGAACTTGAGCTACTCCTTGCTTCAGAAGACAAGTTAAGCCGTTAGTCCCGGACTGTTGATAACTATCTTAGTTGCCTTGAGGCAGCCTGAAAAATCTGACTGTATTGGCCACTAACACACCTCGGATCATGTTTCCTGTTTTGAATGGGCTGGTTGCCCTGTAAAAAAGTTACGAAAGACAGAATGGCAGTCGCTTCACTATACCAGACGTTATCGATAGATGTCAGTTGCTAAACAGTGTCAGAAGAAGCCTTATGAACCAAAGCGTAAGAATATAATAGGAATACACGCTTGACCGAAGAAAATTATGTTGAACAAATAGTTAGGATATAAATATTTTTGATTGTTTAAACATACCTTTCGTAGTATTTGAATATTCTGTGGTCCTCGCGAGTGTCCAGCGATATTGTGATGGCAGTAACTGTAACAAAAAGATATTTTTCATAAGTACCTAAATATTTATTCATGTACACACTGTGATACATTGGTACTAGGGTTCTAATTATTATTATGTTTATGTACGGCTATTCCTAGCTTTAGCCGGCTAGAACTAGGTTTACCAATTTACCAATCATTCAGTCTAGAACGATATCGCGGATAGACCGTATAAGAAACTCGCCTATTGCCTTAGCCTTTGTGTGTTTGACATATCAAATAAGCTTCGGACGGTACAGCCACGCCTTGCGTGAACCGGCAACATACGTTGGGAACAAGTGTCTGGCCATGCCGCCTCCTCCAGCACCTAGTAGAAGGGGCGCGCCTAAAAAGAGCTGGCTTGACGTCGCAAATCAGGATATATACGTGCTAAAAAACTCACTGCCAAGGATGAATAAATGAATATATAAATGAATGAACACTCGAAGGTTGCTAAAGACTGGGCGATGTGGAGACGTTAAAACTAGGAAAGCGAACCCTGGGCTCGGAGCCAAACAGCTGAGGATAACGCTAGGATGATGATGCTTATTTGTGTCTATTTGCCATATTTATTGCAAATGAAGTTTCATTCATTCATTGATGCTAGCTGTGGACATTGACTACGGGCGCTAGCTTATGACATCGACTCTTTTTAAAGCCTTTAATGGTAGTAATTATTAGGCGAGATAGAAATTTAGATATGGGATGGTTAATTTATTTATTTAAACCTTCATTTTAAAAATTACAATTTGTAAAGCACAATAGGCGGACTTAATGCTAAAAGCATTATCTAACAGTCGACCTTTGGTATAGCAGAGAGCTTAAATGTGGGTGTATTGAAAATACCACCGGAACACACATAACATGGGGATACACGGTTTCTTTGGTATCTTTTTCACGACATTTACAAAAAGTAAGGGTATAGTCTATTTTTAAGTCAAAACGTCAAAATTTCCCACGATCTATTCATTTAGCATGAAATGATTCAAAAACAACCACGAGTATTCCATTAAATCATATTCAAGTTTCAATATCATTCAAAATTACTTTGTTTTCGTTCAGCACGGTTCAACTCGAAGTATAAACCCGGAGTTTATTCAGTGGAATTCACTTTTAAGCCATGTATGGGGAAAATACGTGATATATTGAAACCGGTTTCAAAGAATTTATAGTTTGAACCAAATTCGGTATATTTTTTGTTTTTCGCTTATAATAAAATATACCAAAAACTCCTTTGTTCAACTATAATACCGACTAAATTGGTAAATGGATAACTTTCTAACTTAAAATAAATAAATAATTCCATGTTGTATCTAAATTTGCTGCAAACAGACAGACGAATTGCACGGCGACTTGATTTAACAATATTCTTTCTTAACTAACATCAAAAAAGAGAAAATTTATTTATTACTAGCTGTTTCTCGCAGCACCGTCTGCGTTAAAATGTAGCCTGTGTTTGACATCGGATCTTCAACTATATTCATAACAAATTTCATCAAAATTCGTTCAGCGGTTTGGTCGTGAAAGCGTTACAGACAGACTTTTGCACTTATAATGTTAGTATGGATAATTATTTAATTAATGTATATTGTTTTCACTAATGGATAAAGTGGTTCTGTAAAGTGGAGTTTATTCTTATTATTTATTTATGTAAGTATATTAAAAGTGTTTTAATATAGGCATGTACATTTAAGCTTTCTGCACCGCTCACGCAAGTGTTTTTTTACCGCAGCTGATTTCTACCCTAAGGTTGGCTGGAAGAAATTGCATTAGCGATAAGCCCGCCTTTGTACCCATTTAGTTGTATTGGATTTAATTATGGGTTTCTTTTGTTAGTAAATGGCGCAATGAAGTATTCATTCATTCATTCTCTGTACATTGTGATGTATGTAAGTATTTAGTTTTCTTAAAAAAAGTTTTTGCCTTTTTATAGCCGGTCTGTTATAGAACAAAACGTACTACCAATATAACATCAAATGGGACGTACATAATAAATCTTTCAACTTACATCAAACTCATCAGGCAGTCTTGTTAAATAAGCCTGAAACGTTACATAGACGTTAGATTGAGCGCGCCGTCACAAAATAACGAGATTACAGACGAAAATTCATGAAAACTGGAAAATTTTACGGCATCAACTGGTGATTATAGTGAGAGTCATCATCATCATTTCAGCCGCAGTCAGTCCATTGCTGGACAAATGATCAGACTGCCAGAAATGCCAGATGGTCATGATGATGAAGCAAACGCTGGATGCAGGCTGCTTACAACCGGTAATTTTGGAAATAATTAAGAGAACATCATTCATAAATACTATTGATCTGATTTCCCAGTTATATGTTTTTTTTTTTATATATATATGAATACTTTATTATCCCACAAGTAAAAGATACTTATAATACCTAATCGGCGGACTAAATGCTTCGAGCATTCTCTACCAGGCATCAATTGGGAAAAACAGAAAGAGAGTTTATAATTTAAAATCGAGTGGGTTTCATGGTCAATCGATCCTGTGGTAAGTTTTAGTTAGGACTTTACAGTACTAGACTTTACTTGAGTCACCTGACGATAATAAAGATGATTTTGTCTCTTCGGAAGCCATGTCTTTGCTAAAAGTAGTCGTTAAGGAAATTACGTAACACGCCGAGAGACGGTTTTGAAAAACTAGTAACATAGTGTACAAAGTTTTTTTTTTATTTGTTTATGATTAGAGTGATTCGTGCAGAGGAAGCGAGAGAAGTCTGTAATGAAAAATCTGTAGTCTCTGCCTAACTCTATAGGAAACAGGCGCCATGATATGTAAGTTAATAGTTTATCATGTTTGTAAATGTGTTGTTAATGTTCATATTGAATCAATGAATGAATAAATGACTGCAAATTCTGTATTTTCGTTATTTAGGCCTACCGTCATTAGGCTAATGGCCGCAGTACCTACGCGGTTTCCTGGTGGGATGGGAAAAAGATGGAACATTTTGAAGACAACATACTTACGTTTTACATACATGTTGTTATGTAATACTTCTATGGCTTTAGTGAGTTGGGGAATTAAAGTACTAGTATCTCGTTTGAAAGCTTATACACATTCAGTGCCGAAAACATGTGCGTCGTAAACAATTGAAAATGCATTGTTATAATTTATTGGCAGCGAATGTGTTAAAGGATACAATTATGGCAGTTTCTTGTATAGTTAGAACATCATCTGTTTTGGATACCAACAAGTTGTTTTGGTAATTGCCTTTGTGGTGCAGTGGAGTGGTTCGATTTGGGTTTTTATAATAATGATGATTCCGTCAGTGTTGACAAAATTCTGACAGTGTTGGCCACTAACACACCTCGGGTCATGCCCCTGTTGGTCTGGTTTCCCTGTAAAAAGGGTTACGGAGGTCAGAAGGCAGTCGCTCCATTGTAATAACCAGTTCCTCCAAATCTAGGACCATGACAGCGTACCCTAGGCTCCGAAGCGTAAGCTGATGACGCAACTAGGAATACACGCTAGGATGATGAATAATGATGATTTCGTGCTTCAGAAAGCTCGAAAGCTTCGAAAGCTAAGCCTGCCATTATTGGGTGGTTGTTAAAGGCAACACGTCAGAGACGGATAGAGAGGAGAGAGAGAGAGAGAGAGAGAGAGAGGCGAATCCGAAAAACACTGACCGTGTAATCCACTTCATATGAATGAATTAGTTTTGGAAATATTTTGGGGAGGTCTGCGTCCATCAATAGAATTGACTTGACGTGGAGGTGGCATGATGCTGATGATATAGTTAGTGTAGTACAAATGAAGAAATGACATCATCTCATGCCAAAAATGTGAGTTTACACATTTGGGTGGCTGTGCCATCGTAATATGTAGCTAAAGAATGTTATATGTATGTAATGTCTAGGAATCGTTATAATTTTATTAAATTTCCTTTTCTGTGCGAGCTAAAATGGCCTCAAATAAAGATAATATGATTTGTATTTATTTTATACATTTTCTTAAAGAAGCCTATTGCAAATCTTTATTGTTATTTGACTGATGGTTTCTTGTAAATGTTGGTAAAAGCGTGTTGCAATTTAAAAAAATGTAACAAAAACAGTTACTATACATTTTTTATTATTTATTGTATACTCGTAAGAGCTTTTTCCCGCAGCTCCGCCTGCGTCTTAAAGTAGCCTATGTTTAGCCCCGGGTCTTCAACTGTATTCATACCAAACTTCATTAAATTCCGTTCGTGAAAGCGTAACAGACAGACAGACTGTCGCACTTATTATATTATTAGTTAAAGTAATTAGTATAGTATATTAGTATGGAAAGTATGGTATTCCATACTTTAGTTGGATGTGGAAGTATGGATGAATATATTTAGGTATTTTCCCACTTAAGACTAACATTTGAATAATAGGCTGTACAATAGAAAAAAAACATCATTAGCTAAATAGTCTTTACTTAAAGGTTTTTCCTCGAAAGTAAATGGGAAAATATCTAATGGATATGTTTTGTAACACAAAGTAAAAATGTTTGCTTTCCACTTTACCTTGACTCAGTTTTCTTTTGATATAATATACTTACTTATTCTGACAGTGAATCTCTTAATATATTTGAAATAGAAAAAGGTATGCGATTACAGTGGGACCCGAGTTAATAGCATAACTCAGAATGTGACTTCTAATTTGTAGATATGATTTGGATTATTCGCCATGACCAGCGGTAAACCTTTGTATAAAGTTTGCATATCCATACTTCCATACTAATAATATTATAAATATGAAAGTCTGTCTGTCTGTTACGCTTTCACGGTCAAACCGCTGAACAGATTTTGATGAAATTTGGTATGAATATAGTTGAAGACCCGGGGTCAAACATAGGCTACTTTTTGACGCAGGCAGAGCTGCGGGAACAAGCTAGTATTGAATATAGCTAAAGGCTATTCTTCTTCTTCTTAGCGAGTCGACTCCAGCAGTTATAATACTTTTGAGAACCAAAACTTTTTGGAGGAGTTTTGGTCCTGGTCCTTCGTACAGGTCCCTCAAAATAATTAAGAACCTTTTTTTGGAACGACCCACACACTACTAAGTCTTGTGGTGTTGTTTTGAAACCTATAGCACGTATGACACACCAAAACAAGGCTCCCTTGCGGTATATACGGGTTCCAAACAAAGCCCTAGTCGCGGTTTTGGTTAAACTTTGATTAACAACATCGTCACCACACGAAGATAAAACTTAAATACACACTTAGACACAATAGAAATTACAACGATGACCCAAAATCTCAATTTCAACAACAGCGTGCCAACCTCGAGTCAACGCTTGATATAATTATTCAGAGCCTCGAAAAGGCAGTCTTTTCACCGAATAGACAATGCCGCGACAATTTCGGCCAAATGGAAACGATGGAATAAATAAACATTTTGAAACAAAGTCTCAGGGTTGGCGCTGGCGTGTTCTTAATTTGAATATGGAACGTGAATTTGAATGTGTTTTCTAGACAAATTTAAGCTGTGTGTATTTTTGAAGTATGTCTAGAATGTAATGTTAATATGTAAACTTTCTATTGATTTCTACATAGATAAAAATTTTATCTATCTGCATTTTGAAATATGCTATTATCAGACCAGTGACTTATGTGATGAATCGTTTGGTTTTAGCTTTAGAGCCAGTGTCCGCAAGGCGAGTTAATAAAAAATAACCTTTACCTTTTACCTTTTCTAAGGAATTTTGGTATTTGAATAACACATACATATCGTGTTTATCTAAAAAGTATCTGCTAGATGTAACGATTGGAAGGTAACTGCAACTTTGTGAGGCTGCAGGGTAAGCATATTACAGACTTCTTCGCTAGCACTGGTTTTCAGTACAGCACAGTACTGTTCACCGGTGTGCGCAGGCCGCCATCACACAAATCTGGTTGATACCGAACTAAATGCGACGATGAGACTCGTATCACGCACCTTACAACCTACGCCAACCATCTGGCTACCAATACTCTGTCATCTCCACCACCAGACTTGCGTAGGGAGATGGCATTGAGGAAGATGACAGAATACGCCAAAGACCATAACTTTCAATTCACGAAGACCTGGATTACACCAAACAAGGTATTCTTTGGCTTAAATCTCGTCGCCCCTTTCTTTTTACCCCTGTACAAAAGGATGATAGAATCCCTAAGGAAAAGTAGCTGGATAGATCAACATCAAAGATGAACCAACTCCGAAGTGACCAATGGTAATCTTATCTCTGACCAGAATCTGCCTGTCCCTGGGTCCGATCTTCCGCGAAAATACTGGACTCAAATAAACAAGTGCCGAAATTCGCAAGGAAGATGTGCCGAGTTGCCGTGCAGATGGATCTTTGCGGGCAGTCCTCTTTGTCTCTGTGGGGACATTCAAACCATGTTGCACCTCATTGATCAGTGCTCACTGTATTCCAGACGGTGAAATTCTAAAGATCCATGAAGCCGTTGATGAGGTTGCCAAATGGATTGACAGCCTCCCATTTTGAATTTGACTTTGCTGCAAATAATAATGTCGTGTTTATTCACATAATTTATATCAAACAAAATACAATAAAAATTTGCAAAATGTGCCGGGAAATTAAAAAGAAACTTGTTTGGCATAACTTTGACTTTCATTTATTCACATCGACAGGATTACAAAATCAATCAATACTAACTTTAGTATTAGATTTCATCGGAGTCCAACCTATTTACCTAAAAAACCCTTCAATATAAATATGTATTTGTACAACCCTACCGAATACAATAAATTGCAATTTACGAGGTAGCATCTCTTTAATGAGGCTTCATTCACTGAGTCGCGGTGAAATTTTACACAGAAATTTCAATTTCACTAACAAACGGCATTTCAGAGGAACTTAAGCCGAAAATGCAAGGCGCCATTGACGACGCTGAAAATTAATATCAAAAGGTTTTGTGACAACCCTAGATAGTGGAACGAGTTTTTAGTAAATCACTAAGTATTTTTTTAGCGCTAAGCGCTACTTGCGAAGACTTTGTACCTGGAATTATATTTTCAGCAGTTAAGTACCTAATTTTAAATTATTTTGGTTATTAATAATAATAAAATCTTTATTACTAACTAGTATGTAGTATGTAGAGTCGTTCATAACAATTTAAAGGCAATTTTTTATACTAAAATAAAATCTCTGGAATAGGAAGAATTTTAAAATATGTATTCATTAGTAGATAATTACTTTAGCAACTCCATAGAATAGATTAAAAAATTCTCTATCTTATAATCTTCGCACTAAAAAAAGAAAATTCACGCCTGTTAAACAGATTGATTATATTAATACGATTGATAGATACTTCAGAATTGATTACATACTCGTACTTCAGAAAAGTAATAGAAAAGGAATGAAGTGCAATGAAAAATAAATTATTTAGTTTTTTTAATGGTAAAACCGTAGGCATCTCCTCGTTTTGAATGTATACTACAATTAAGTAGGCAAACAGGTGTACGGCCCACCTGATGGCAAGTGGTTACTGCAGCCTGTGAACGCCTGTAACACCGGAGATGGCACGAGCGCGTTGCCGACCCTGCAGGAATTTTTTCACGCCCTTTTTGAAGGCTCCCATGTTATAGTTACTAGGGAAAACCAAGGCAGGGAGTTTATTCCATAATAGCAGTGTACGAGGGAGGAAATTTCGTTTGAAGGGTACGAGATAACATGGGATTCAAGGTATGGGGATGAAATCCCTTACGATGGCGAGAGGTGCGATGGTAAAAAATGGCTGTTGGCATCATGTCAAACGATTCCTCCGAGCATAGCCCATTTTACAAGCGGTAGAACACGCATAAGGAAGCGAAGTCTCTCCTGAGACTCAAAGGCTCAATACCGCTTGTAATCACGGGATCTTCGGCAATTCTGACAGCGCGTCTCTGTTTTGAGTCAAACGGCTTAAGCTGACATTCAGGTGCTCCCGCCCACAGGTGCATATGTATCAGAATACTAGGTACACAATGTTTAGAATAGAGAAACGATAAACTTAATACACAAATGTGCGTTACAAAACCGATGTTGGTACGTTAAGATCTATGTCCACATGTCTTACTTATTTTGTATCTAAACTAGCTGTTGCCCGCGGCTTCGCCCGCCTGATCATAAGGGTTTTCCAATGAAGTTTGAATCACTTAGATTATATATGACAAGTCTCTCAGGATCTTCTTTTTATGTACTTAGAAGTTTACTACCCCATCGGATCCCAATAGGGATTGGTAGTATATCACATCTGGCACGTCGGATTTTAAAATGGTTGTTATTTTCGTAGTCAGCCACTCGAAGAACCATACAAATAACACCCATTTCTAAAATTCGTGAATTGTAAAAACCTTAAAACAGGTAACGAATCATTTATCAAAACAAATAATCTTGTGAAGTTTCTACTACAAAGGACTTACTAATCTCCTTCCCCCGTACATACTTTGGACATCAGTTTCCCTAAAAATCTCTGCCTCCCTTATTTTATTTATTTAACCGTAGCTACTTCGGACCCCATTACACCCCCTTAGGTGGTGCGTTTTGAAAACTACTTGCTTAGTGCACCCCCTGATTACAAAAGGAGCCCCCTTGCTAAAATAAACACAATAAATGATACACAACCTTTTCCCCCTTTTAGGGGTTAATCCTAAATATCCTTATATAAGGTATTTACATCATGAGAAATAATTTAATAAAGTTTTAAATAAAATGGTCATATGTCCCCATACATAGTTTGGACCCTTATTTCACACTTTATGCAGGTGAATTTTGAAAAGTATTTGCTAAAATTCGCTGATTAAAGATTATTTATAGCTTTTCTTTTTCCAGACTTTGACCCATTTTTCCCTTTTAGGAGTTAAATTTAAAAAAATATATAAAAAAAATTTAAGATGTGCATTTAGAAAAAAAATCTTGCTTAGTGAACCCCTTAATCTCAAAAGACCCGCATGCTAAAAATCATTGAGATATCAGTGATCGTTAAGTTTTTGCTCTATCAGACTATGTCCCCCTTTTCCCCTTCTCAGGTTTCAATTATCAAAAGAAATGATCTTGTAAAGTTTCGAATGGAACTGAGTAATCTAATCTCCTTCCCTCATACATACTTATAGCCTTATTTGACTAATTTGAGCCTTCGGGGGTGAATTTTGAAATATCCATTCTAAGTGCACCTCTTGGCTAAAACCTACATGCCAAAATTTATTGACAGATTACTGATCGTTTAATTTTGCATTTTCAGCGTATGTCCCCCTTTAATGAGGTGAATTCTGAAAAATCCTGAAACATGTGATCATCTATCATTCCTCAAAATCATCGTCAATCATTTAACAAAAGCAATAATCTTGTGAAGTTTCGAATGAATCGGACTAAGTAATTTCCTTCCCCCAAACATATTTTGGATCTCCGTTTGACCCCCTTAGGAGCTGAATTTTGAAAAACCTTCCTTATCTGAGCACTATGTAATAACATAAGACTTGCCGAAAATTCCTGTTTATAGCTTTTATGGTTTAGGCTGGGCGTTGATGAATCAGTCATTCTTGTTCTTTTATATATACATGAAACCGTTTGTTCTAGAATCATGAAGCTTCAGTGACTTATTAATGACGTAAATCTGTACTACAGATAAAATAAGTTAAAAATAATAGGGTATTAAAAAAAGTAAGGTATTTTAAAAATTTTACTTCGGAAGGGATTGAAGATTAAAATTGAGTAAAAATGATCTTTGAAATTCCAATTTAAAAAATTGATAGATGATCCAATGTATGGTAAGAAATAAAAGTATAACTGTATCACTTTTTTTTTTAAACTTTCTACTTGTACCGAACTTACAATTGACTTATTTTCGTACAAACTTTCACCCCCTATTTTACCCCCTTAGAGAACGTTTTATTTTTAAATAGTGATACTGTAAACTTTTGTTTCAAACTGTGAGCTCAGATGTCAATTTTTACATTTCTAACTTAAAAAATGACCAAGTTTCATACAAACTTTCAACTCTCATTTCAACCTCTTAGGGGATGAATTTCCAAAAATCCCTTCTTAGTGCACACTAACGGTATTCAAGGAACGTTTGTGCAAAATTTCATGCTTCTAGACCCTGTGGTTTCAGCTGTGCGTTGATCGATCAGTCACTATCTATCTATGTCAGCCAGTCAGTTCTTTCTTTTATATATATAAAAAATAATAATATATAAGATTGTAATACTGAAAAAAGCAGGTAAATGTTAGTATTTTGTCATGGGCGGTGGATGAAATAATAAGTGTAATAAATCTAAATCTAGAATGAAATTATTCAGGCTGATCAGCGTGAGCTCCTAGCTAAGTCAATAGGCTACTTGACTGTATTCTTACTTGGGCAATATTTACTATTAATATTTTTATTTGGGAATATCCATTAAGAACAAGAACAAAATTTATTTAAAGTCTATGTTCGCGGCGAACGATTAGTGATAAAAATTAAGTAGAAGACCCTATTGGTTAGCCATTGCCTCAGAATACAGAACAAACCAGAAACCGCGAACGCGCTCTTAGCCGAAGCTAGACAAACTACTCTCAATGAGTGTAGTTAGGCATTTTGATGATTAGTCTATCTGTGGCCACCGTGTGACGTAGGTGTGAAAAATACTGTCAGTTTTTATTTAATAATACCGTCTTGGGCTGTTCCCACCTGCAAGAATGCAGTTGGAAGAATAAAAAAACAAGATGGGATCACATTTCATGTGTAAGTAGCGCATACACATCTCGTTTTATTTAAATAATGAATTATTTTTTCTTGTTCAAAATGTAAACAATTTGGGCGAGTCCATTTTGTAAATGTTGCCAACTTTGCTGGAAATTCCCCCTACGAAAGTACGGGTTTATTTTTTGAAAAGTTGATAAAAAATTTACAAATGCGTGTAAATAATTTAAAGATTATTTTTATTATAAAATATATTTATTTATATATAAATATATATACATATTCATTTATTTAATGACAAAGTATTTATGATATGAACTTCTGTTTGAATTGAGATATTGTAGTGTAAATATAGTGACTTTAATAAATAAAATTATTACCTGTTATTTTACATTTATTCTAATTATTAAAAGTGGAATTTCAGGTTCCCCTCTGATGAAATTATTAGAGAAATGTGGACCACAATTATAAGAAGAGCTCGGTTAGATGAGATATAAAAACCTTCTAAAAGAAGTGTTATTTGTTCTGTTCTGAGACAAAGTGTGGTTAGTGACATAAAACATTTAATTTTAAAACATGATTTTTAAATTTACCCTAAAAGAAGCAAACTCTCTCTAAGGTAGCAACACTGTACGGGTGGGAAGTATGAGGAATGCGGGGGGTTGCGAATTGTTTTTGGACACAGCGAGCGCCATAGATTATCGGCTGTAGGCTACTTCTGGTTTGTTCTGTATTCTGAGGCCATTGCGCAGAATAGAACACTCTGGCGCTCTTTCATTTCGGAGACCACGATTTTCGGGTCAAGCAAAGTCAGGGGTGTTATTTCCAAGCGTCTGCCCGATGGCTTGGATACATAGCACACGGGTACGCGAGCCCGACTTACCCGAGCTGCTACTGAGTCAACCCATGTCCATCCGTATCAGTAGCATCCTAGCACCTCATCGTTTTCCCAAACTCAAACACTTCCCACCCTTCCTTAGCTTAAGAATACTTCCGATGGGCAGCAGCGTCGGAAGTACGATAAGCCGCTGAAACTGCGCTCGCCAACCCGCCTGCCAAGCGTGGCGAGTATGGCAACAACCCTCAATTAATGGGGAAGCCCAAGTCCAGCAGTGTACTGACTGCGGCTGAAACGACGATCTTCGGGTTGCCGAGCCAGCGGACTCGTTGTTCTTAAATTACCAAGTGGTCCGAGTTGCGAACTAAGTGGACATTAGTCTTTAGTCGTTTTCGCTCCATTAGGCACAACATAGCATTTGCGTTACTAGATGGATATGGATATTAGGTAGGTGATATAATACGTTATATGGATGCATACCAATTTACGTGAACAATACATTAAATAGGCATTTGATTGAAAATCGATATTTGACGGGTAAATTTATATTTGTAATTGCGAGAAAGTTAATATTTTTTTGTGAAAGTGATGAATGAAATTGTGTCCCAGTTTATAAGTTGTGCAACGCTTTAGTTTATCTGTAATGTTGTACGATTTGTATTCTAAATAAACTTATTGTATAATATATATTTAATAAGGAATCAAACAATTTTTTACATTTATGATATCATGTTGCATAAATTTGCAAAGTTTCTACATGAAACTAATATATCTACATATAATATTAATTTACTAATAAATTACTCAGTTATAGATTTCTCTACCTGTACAGATACTTGTTGCGCAAACCCTTTTAAACATCTCTTTAGGTTTCTGATTAAAAACGTTTGTACAGAATTTTATTATTTTGTTGTCTAATATCCGAAGCTAGTAGATATACACCTTAAGCTATTTTCACTCCATTAGGTACAACGAAACGGCCTCTGTATATTGTCTGTGGATAATATAGGTACAGATACGAGCATTAATAGATATACTACTGTATTTAATTTCAGACTTTATCACTGAGACCTTAAATTTCAAACAAACTCGGTGCGTATTTATCACTCTCACACCTCAAGTTGAGAACAACAACTTACTAAAATGACAACTTCCTAAAACATCTATTTCAATAAAATCATGGGGTCCGAACTGTAGTGCCTGACTATGAGACTCACATGAAAGCTCAAGATCGCCCAAAGAGTTATAGAGCCCATGCTCGGTGTTTCTCTACAAGATCAGAAATAGGAAGATTTGCATGAGAACAAAAGTCACCGACTAAGCCCAGCGGATTAGCTCTGAAGTGATAGCAGGTGGGGCACAAAGCGCAGAGAATCGATGTTTGATGGGGTATAAAGTTTCTCAATTGGCAACTATACGTACCAGCAAGTGCAACGTTCAACCGTCCAGATAGACAGACAACCTAGAAAAGGTCGCAGGTAAGGGCTGGATGCAGGCTGCTTATTATCGACTATTCTAGAAATTCATAAGAAAAACTTACAGCAGAGCACTAAACGGTTGAATGATGAAAATTTTACTCAAAATCATAAAAAAAAAATTCAAGCGACTTTTTTTCTATTCAAAACTGACTTTATTTGCATGCATTGCACAATGAGTAACAGTATTGTATGGCTTTTGTTTTGACCTACTTGGCATAGGATATGTACAAACAAAGGAACGGCGTCTAGACTAAAAGAAGCAATGAATGAACTATAAAATATGAAGGATGCTAAGCCATTGGTCCCGGTTGTTATCGATAGATAGCAGTCGTGAGGCTGTGTGAGATGCCATAAGGTAGCCTGAAAAATTCTGACAGTGTTGGCCACTAACACATCTCGGGTCATGTTTCTGTTGGTCTGGTTTCCCTGTAAAAAGGGATAAGGATGTCAGACGGCAGTCGCTCCATTGTAATAATCTATGCTGCCAACCTACGAGTAGGACCATGACTTACAGCGTACCCTAGGCTCCGAAGTGTAAGCTGACGACCCAACTAGGAATACACGCTAGGATGATGATGACCATTCGCAAATAATAAATACCCTAACGTAAATTGATTTTCTATTTGCACAAGACCTTACAAAACCTACAATGAAATTCTTCTAATGCAAAAATCCACTCATCTAGGCTGTTTATTCTACAAATATAACCACTGTAGCATACATTGAATACCACATACGCCGCTGTCTCGACCACAGGTGATATATCATAATAATATTGAGATTATGACACAAGTTGAAATCCATTAAATTAAACTATTTTAATACGGTTTTATCGCGTTTATTACTTATTTATTTACACCTGACGTTTCAAACACTTTACAGCGTTCATGGTCGCAGGCAGACTAAAATAACATTTGTCTTTGATGTCATAAGATTACAAACTACCGCCTGAAATTTTTATTGGGAACTATTCCGATTCACGCAGTATTGGCTCACAGTATCTAAGGGTCTTGCAGTCTGCTTCCGAGTTTGCGATTTTATTAAGTTAATGTCTGGGTCCCAAGCTGGCGGTACTTGCCATCCATCCTCTCTATTGAAATAAGGATGTTTTTTTAATTTCAATAGCTTCACGTAACATCCTTGGAATGAATCTGTTTTCCTTTGCAAGGACTTGAGGATTATCAAAACGCATATAGTGGTTGGGTTTGTCTAGAGCATGTTCACAGACTGCAGACTTGGTTGAGCGTCTATTTTTCATGTCAGCAATATGTTCTTTTATACGATTATTAATGCTTCTCTTTGTTTGCCCAATGTATGATAAACCACAGTCACAGTCAATTTTATAAACTCCAGCATCTTGCAATGGGATATTGGATTTTACAGGTCTTAAAAATTGGTTTATTTTCTTATGCGGCTTGTAATAGGTCTTGATTGAAGCTCGCCTAAGTATGTTACCAATCTTGTCCGTGACTCCCTTTATGTATGGTAAGATGGCAGGAAAACGATCAACTGTGTGTGGCTTGGGTCGACTTCTGTGACAAATGTGTGGGAGGCTAAGATTGTTGCTTCTTAAGACAGACTTGACTCGGTGAAGCTCCTCCTTAAGATGTGGGTGTCACAGATGCCGTGTGCTCTCTGTAACAAAGAGTTGCCTACGGTAGCTAACTGACATGGATGATGGTGAGATTTACCGTTAAGATATTTGTCTGTGTGGGTGGGCTTTCTGTACACAGTGTGACTGAAACTATTGTCAAGATTTCTAGTTATTAAAACATCAAGAAAGGCTAATGAATTATTGATCTCAGGTTCCATAGTGAATTTACTTTTACTATTTATGGAATTTAAATGATCTAATAAAACACAGACTTGAGTTTTGGGGAGTACAACAAAAGTATCATCTACGTACCGTTTGAACATCTTCGGCATAGCCAGGGTGCTTGAAAGAGCCTTCTCCTCAAGGTCTTCCATGAAAATGTCGGCAACAATGGGAGAGACTTGAGACCCCATATGTTTTCCCAGAAGAGATAGCCTGATGTTAAGCAATGCTCAAGTAACTCTGCATACTCTTGAGGTAGATGGTGGTCCTCAAGCCTTCTCTTGACAATATCAATACAGTCATGCAAAGGTAGGCTGGCGAATAATGACTGTACATCAAAACTGACCATTGTGTCTTCATCAGTTAATCGTAGATCTTTAATTAAGCTGATTACGTGATAAGAGTCCTTGACATTAGTATCAGTATGACCACGAAGTTGTGTTAATATCTTTACCGTGCGGGGTGCTTGGTTTCGGCCGTAGCTCCAACCATGGAGCACGAGCAATGACAAGCTCCGCCCACTTTTGTGTCGGCGAGGAGCCAGTGATCACATCACTCCGCCATTTCAAACGGCAACTCCTCTTTGTAATTGCTCCATGGTAAGGATCGTAGCAAATGGAAATCCGTAGTCTCTGCCTAGGTCCTAGGGGAAAAAGGCGTGATGGTATGTATGTATGTTTGGTTGAAATTTGTTGTTACAAATACATGATTTATCTATTTATTTATCTAAAATATCTTTACAGAGGGTCTATGGGAGCCACATGACAGCAGCAGTCACATCGATTTGGGACGAGTAGATCTGTCGATTGTATTACTTACTAGCTTTATCCCGCAGCTCCACCTGCGTCAAAAAGTAGCCTATGTTTGACCCCGGGTCTTCAACTATATTCATACCAAATTTCATCAAAATCCGTTCATCTGTTTGGCCGTGAAAGCGTAACAGACAGACAGACAGAAAGATAGACAGACAGACTTTAGCATTTATTTATATTAGTATGGATTCATTTTTAGAACATGATAATCCATAAATTTGTATGTATGTAAAAATCTTTATTGTACACAAAAAACATAGTATCAGAATACAGTTTATAACAAAAGGCGGACTTATCCCAAATAAATTTGTTTGTACGTGGGGCGCACTATAAGTTTCCGGAATGAATATGAAAAAATACTATTAAAGGTACAAAATTAATTTATTGTTTTTCAAAATAATCTCCCTTGGCGTCTATGCACTTTTTCATTCGATGAAACCAGTTTTGAAAACTTTTGTACCACTCCTCTGTGGTGACCTCTGAAACGTGTTTTTCATACTCCTCGACAGCCTCTTCTGGTGATGAAAATCGTTGACCGCGTAATTGGTTCTTAATTTTTGGGAACAGAAAAAAGTCACAAGGTGCCAGGTCGGGACTGTATGCAGGATGACTCATGAGTTCTACATTTTTCGCCTTCAAAAAGTCGTTTGTCTGTCTGGCCGTGTGAGAACTAGCATTGTCGTGGTGCAGGATGATACGGCGTTTACGATTATTTTTACGGAGTTCGTCAATAACTTCCGGCAAACAAATGGTCGTGTACCAGTCACTATTCACTGTACGACGATTCTCTAAAGCAACAGTAGCCACGTGTCCAGTTTTATTAAAAAAAGAAGCAATCATCCGCTTAGATGCACTTTTCACGCGCGCCACTTTGGTTGGTTTCGGCTCATCTTGAAAGACCCATACGCTCGATTGCTGCTTTGTTTTGGGATCGTAGCAATAAATCCATGTTTCGTCACCTGTTACTATGTCCCACACCAAATTTGACGCACCTTCGTTGAATCTGGTAAGCATGGCACTGCACCAAGTGACGCGGTCCGTTTTTTGAGCCTCGGTCAAGTTGTGTGGGATCCACCGCGAGCACAGCTTTCTCACACCCAAATGTTTGTGTAGGATTAATTGTATTTGACTCATGCCTATTTCTAAGGATGCGCGAATTTCATGGTAGGTCACATGCCTGTCTGTTTCAATCATACGGCGCACAGCATTGATGTTTTTGTTGGTCACAGCGGTGGACGGCCGACCATCGCGAGATTCGTCACTGAGATTGATACGACCACGCTTGAATCCTGCAAACCAGCTATAAACAGTTGTCTTGCATGGTGCTTCATTGCCAAAAGCTGTTTCAAGCCGAGCGATGCTCTGTTGAGCTGTCAAATTACACTTAAAATCGTAGAAAATCATACTACGAAAATTTTCCCGAGTTAAATCCATGTTGATGCAGACACACAATTTTTTAAATGGCGCCACAAGGTAAAAACAAAAGACAGTCAGATGAAACAAACTGCATTCTACAGCCAAAGAGTTCTATTTTCTATATATATTATAATATATTTATATTTATTTATTTATATAATAATATTGTTTATGTAAGTGGCCAGTTCCGGAAACTTACAGTGCGCCCTATGTATTACTTAGACTAAATTGGTACTTAACGTAAGTTTTATAATCCATACTAATATTATAAGTGCGAAGGTCTGTCTGTATATCTGTCTGTTATGCTTTCACGGCCAAACCACTGAACGGATTTTAATGAAGCCTACATTTTATGCAAATAAATATTGGATTGATTGATTGATTGAAATTTGGTATGAATATAGTTAATGACCTGGAGTCAACTATAGGCTACTATATGACGCAGGCGGAACTGCGGGAAACAGCTGGTTATGAATAAATTAATATAGAGTTTTTTTATACAACTTAATAGGCAATCAGGCGTACGGCCTGATGGTAAGTGGTTACCGTAGCCTATAAACGCCTGCAACACCGGAGATGTCACGAGCGCGTTGCTGACCCTGAAGGAATTTTTTCACGCCCTTTTAGTAGTACATTTTAAATACTATTTACGTTTCATGTAACACTACTAATAAGCAAACTCAGTAGTTATAAGTAATGGGCCTACCTTCTCTAAATTAATTTATTACTGCCGGTTATGGCTGTAATACGGTCTTAAGGGAATTTCGCACGCCATCTTATTTTATCTTGTTATTCTAGTCAGTTCCGCTTAGACCTGACTATCTCTAGTTATCAGTTAATGTAACTAGTTTCACCTGCGGCTTTGCGGCATAAATCCCACTGGAACAGTATATTTTTCCGGGATGAAAGGTACTCTTTGTCCTCAGTACTCAAAACTGTATATATGCGAAATTTCAGTAAGGTTTTGTAGATAAGGGTGATGTAGAGGTGAAACAAATAAACAAACAAGTATTGAAACTAATAGGTAGGTTAGGATATATACGACAGTTTGCGTTTGTGAGCCCACAATCCACATTATTGCACAACTAATGCAGCAATTTTTCTCGCAATCTTGCTTGATCCAGTTCGTTCCAGCTAACTCCGGTTCATACCGGCTGAAACCAGTTGCGTGTAAAAGAAAAATGTTAGTAATATCAACCTAATTCACTCGTGATGCCTTCATTTTGTAAAAATATTTATGAAGTGAAAATATATATTGTCGTATAACACCTGCCAAAACCGCTGAAATATATTTTTCATAAAGAAAATTGGTTTTCTCGGTAAGCTTTTTCGCGCTTAAAATTCTGTAGAAAATGATAAGGGCATATTCATTTCGAATGCTGTTAGTTAATAAAAATATCAAGTATGTACTTCATAATGAGACTTAGACACTAGATTCGTTATCGTTAAATGACAGTGGCAAAAAATTTGTAAATTTTGAGTTCTAACATATTATATATATGAGTAAACCCGAAGCCAACGTCACAATTTCAGACGACATTTGAAAACAATTAACGAATTCAATTGTCAAAAATCACGATCTCTATTTTCCGTGCAAAAATTGCTAGCTTTATTTTCCGCGCAAAAATCAAGAATTTTCCGCACAAAAATAACGAGCAAATTATGTCGTTTTAGTTTTCAATTTAATTAGTGAACTCTCTTTAACTATTTTTCTTACAAAGCACTAGTCACATTGGTCGGTTTCCTTGTAAATACGATCATAGCTGTGTATGTGGAATGGAATACACACAATTAATTGAATAATAATAATATTACAAAAAACAATTTCTATCTAAAAACTTGACATAGAAAATGAAGGATGAATTTCAAAATTTATTTTCCTCTAATGATATTTTTTTATTCTCAAGAAGGATGTTCTTCAAAGTAGTTTACTTATCTACGTTTCGAGATTATCCAAATATTGTCATTATGTCAGGAGTATATTTTCTTATGAACGAATAATATGGAGTATAAAATCAATAACATAAAACTTTTCTTTTTAAATATCTTAACACCAGGTGTACACGGTCGATTGCTTATGTAACCCACCCAACATGAATGAATGAAATACTTTTTTTTTACTATTTTTCATACTAATTATTTCGTTAAAACTACTCAATTTAGAAAAATAATTTTATTTGATAAAATATGAAAGATATACCGAAATCGATCAAAAAATACTCGTACAAAACTACAAAGTTGTTTAAATTTATTTTTGTGCAATGTGAGGTAAATAAATAAATAAACAAAAAATACATTCGAATACTAATGTCGGAAAAAAGATCTTGATTCTTGTTGGATATGAATTAATATTATCTTACAATATACAACAAAGTCGGCTATCGCCGCCAGTCTTTTAATAAACGAAGCGAATACCTATAAAGAATTTTGTTCCTTTCATCTCGATAGCTTCCTCGACCGTAAAAAATATTAATATACCCACTATTATATGATAACAGGAAAATGTAGTACTTACGGCTTGGGAAAGGCATGATAAACTACGGGTATTTATTTAGTGAATTCATGCTTGGAGCACAGAACTCGAGAACTGAAGAGATACGGCAATGTTGTCTCCAAATATGATTGAAATCCATTTCTAAACATAGCATTCCTAAATAAAATGAAAAATCGACGCAAAAGCAAATCAAGAATTCAAGAGAGGTAGGACATTTTGTAAGGAGTAGTCCGTCTGGGGAAGTACCTCCACCCTACAGAAGACCGCAGCCAAATAATACTGTGATGCAGTTCCTGCTGGTGAGTAGGGTCGCCAGGCTCCAGTGGGGTCGCTGTGCTGATAGCGGATAGGTCAGCAACGCGCTCGTGACATCTCCGGTGTTGCAGGCGTTCATAGGCTACGGTAACCACTTACTATCAGGTGGGCCGTACGCTTGTTTTCCTACTTAGTAGTATAAAAAAAATCAAGCAACACGTGTGCCAAGTTTTGTAAAGATCCTGGATGGAAGTGTAAATAGTCCAATCCTTAGGCGAGCATAGCTCTAGCCTCTCTCTAGCCCGTGTGTGCGGATGGACCAATTTCGGAAATATATCCTGTTGGCAATTACTCTGCACTGTTCTATCTACAGCAAAGGACAAACTGACCTGCCTTCCAGAGAACAGCTTACTCCGAGGCTGACGACGAATGTCTTCGCTGCGAAAGTGCAAGTAGCAGCAGGAGTCCACACTTCACTGTTTTTTTATTAGCGGCCGTTAAATCAATATTTCACACATTAATTGGACTTCAATTAGTACAATTTGAGAAAAGATATAGAGCGACAGCAAAAAGAACAGTTTTTGGGTAAATTGATTCACGAAGAAAGGAAGGACCTGACGGGAAACTTTAGATTCGCTGTCTCCTTCCATCAAGCCAAAATGCCTTAGGTGTAAGGAGAACAGCGAGATAGACATTAAAATGCATTTCGGAAATATAACTAACTTTTCAAGATATCCCACTTGATGGCCAGTACATTCATAGAGGTACTTATTACATATGTGTATTAAAAACCGACCAACCAGATCCATTTAGGAATATGACCTCTAGCCCTGAACAACAATCATCCCCATTAATTATTTATTGTTATAAAAGATATTTATTATAATGAAATTCAGAAAAAAAGAAAACAAAAAAAAAACTAAATTCAAATAAAATTATAATGGTTCAATAAAACGTTCATTCATTTCGAAGGAATTGAAATAAAAACCCGCTTTAAATGCTGAATGTGTTGATCCTACATTTTTTATTGAAACTTGTTTTTATTATAGAAAGAAATATATCCAAGAGTTTCCCAGAGCCGTTTTAGTGGCTTCTTGAGAAATACGGTGGAAGTCATAAAAACAAAAATATAGAAAGAATTCCATTTTGAAAGGAATGCTTTCGAAGCTCTACACTGGTAAAGTTACATGAAAGGCTAAAGAGTTTTTATACGTAAAAGTGATTTATTTTCTAAAGAATAAGCTTTTGATAATTACTACGATTTCAGTATATTAGGGGGCCCGACCCCTTATAGGGTTATGGCAAGGAAGAAGAAAAAGAGTTGTTACGATTTCAAAAATGACTACTTGTAGATTGAGAGTTGTCTTTTGTTTTCATGTACTTAAAATTACATCTATTTTTTGGTTGGTTTAGTAAGTCATGATGAAATTGCGCCCGTGTATTAAATTTAGCCTTTTGATAGCGGGTGTTTTAAGTGAAATAAACCATAACTGGTTGGGCGGGTTTTAATAACACATATGTAATAAGTACCTCTATCAATGTACTGGCTATCAAATGGGATATATTAAAAAGTTAGTTTGATTTCCGAAATGCATTTTGATGGCTATCTCGCTGTTCTCTTTACACCTGAGGCATTTTGGCTTGATGAAATGAGACTGCGAATCTGGGGCTGGCTGAAGTTTCCCGTCAGCTCCCTTTTTCCTTCTAAATCATTTTTACCCGAAAGCTGCTTTTTGTGTCGCACCATTATCTTTCTCAAATTGTGCTAATTGAAGTCCAGTTATTGTGTGAAATAGTGATTTAGCGGCCGCTACTAGGAAACAGTTAAGTGTGGACTCCTGCTGTCACCTGCACCCTCGCAGCGAAGACATTTCCTCGCCGGTCTCGAAGTAAGCTGTTCTCTGGAAGGCAGGTCAGTTTGTCCTTTGTTGTGGATAGAACAGTGCAGAGTAATTGCCAGCAGGACATATTTCGAAAATTGGTCCATCCGCCCACACGGGGTAACTTAGAGCTATGCTCGCCTAAGGATTGGACTATTTACACGTCCATCCACATTACATCAGCAATTAGGGCGTAAAACAAGAGAATTGAATAGTTATGAGTTCCAATATGCATAAAATGTGAATAAATAAAAATTTATCTAAATATAAACAATTTTTACGAGTACATTGCGTATGATATTTGTGCATGCTTATTAGATAAATGAATATTTACAAAAACAAACACATCGCACTGATTCACTAAAAAAAAAGATTCTAACACCAGGGTGTACACTATCGATTGACCATGTAACTCACTTGATATAAATAAATTAAGGGAGCCGTACATAATAATACTCGCTGGTTGACTGTAAGAGATCCCTAAGTGGGATAATTCCCCCATTGTACTTATTATTTTTTCATGCTTGTGTATGTAAATTATTTGTTTTTTCTGTACAATAAAGATATTACAAACAAACAATAATATTTGTGCCCTTTGCCGTTGGGACTATGGTACTATAGGGCGTGGATGCCAAGCTAGGCTTTTATAAGAGACTAGCTTTTTACGCAGCTCCGCCTGCGTCAAAAAGTAGCCTATGTTTGACCCCGGGTCTTCTACTATATTCATACCAAATTTCATCAAAATCCGTTCAGCGATTTGGCCGTGAGAGCGTAACAGACAGGCAGACAGACAGACTTTGGCATTTATAATATTAGTATGGATATCCGTACGCCCAGTTGACATTTCCGGGGACCAAAAGGCTGGCACTTATTTCGGTCAAAGACCATCCAAAGGGGAAATGCCGCCAGCCTTTTGGGTACTTTACCGAGCAATAACATTGATTTGGGCTCTATATTCTATTAAACCGCGACCGCATACCGGTAAGCGCAGCGTTGGACATCCACCGACCAGATGGTTAGATGACCTGAAAAAGGTCGCAGGCAAACGCTGGACATGAAGAGGTCTATGCCCAGTAGTGGACTGACTGCGGCTGAAATGATGATGATGATAATGGTTCTATTAAAATACGTATATCGATCTCCGCATTTGATCGTTTGACATGGCTGACCATGCACGTTAATTTGATTTCTGTTTGTTGCATTTTGTCAAGTAGATCTCATAGACCTACAAACCAACACTGACGGAAATTATAAATTTATATAAATGTATCAAGACCACCTTACTAACTCGTGATCCTTCGTTCATCATTCTGTTGTTCGACATGAAAATTGCGACCTCTTTCTGGTGTTTACATGAAAATCTCTAAATAATAATATATTATTTTTATTTTTTTTATTTTTTTATTTTTTCAGTTTGTTTGTTAAATATGTTTGTAATAAGTAAATTATTTTACCACCTATTAATAAAACCTATTAATAAACGTTATGTTATGTTACATAATACATAAACGTTATGTTTGTGAAAAGATAAATTTATTTGTATTATTTTTCCATTGTATTTATTTTTTACTGTTTAGGAAATATTTTAAAGGTTTTTCCAAATTACTCCAAAAAATGTTTATATGAAAATACCAAATGAAAATAATTTAAATACTCTAATTTTCATACCTACATAAAAATATATATCTCAAGCTTTGACTAATAATTAATTAAAATTAATTATCAAAAATAACTCATTGTTTTATTCCAACAACCTACATTTACCAGCCGTCTGTGGGAAAACCTAGCATGTACTAAATTCTAATGGTAAAAGCCCGAAAAAATCGTCCCATTTTCATATTTCCTTACATTTACCAACTAATGTCGGCAAATCCTAAGACTTACTCTTTAATCTTAGGATTTGCCGTTGTTTGAGCTTTTACAGTAACATATGCATTGATTCCACCCATTGTACCATTTTAGGTGATAAACGTTGAAATGAATAAAGATATCAAAAACAAACATTGCAATCCCAGTGCCAACTAAAATTGTTCTTCCGAATCAACCCTTATCTTATCACAACCCTTTGTTCGGGGCAACATAAAGCTCGTTAATCGGAACCGCCCCTCTATCTGGATCTTGATCGCACAACTTAGAGGTAACAGCTTTTATTGCGGAAAGCTCTCCGCGATTTACAGCTCGCCTTGATGCCCGCTACTAATGACTGAAAAAGCTCAGATTGTTGGGTGTAACTCACACGGTACGTTGGGGAACGATTAAAGCATAAAAAGAAGCTTAGAAGGAAATAGTAAAAAATATTCAATTTAAAAAACATACAAGTTATGTTATTTAACTTGTATATTAATTAAAACTAAGTAATTCTAGCATCCCTTTGGTGAATATATTAGTAAATATTTATTTTTTATGCAGACAAAAATAACAATAAATCTTGAAATAAATGCTTCTATTAAGATAATAAAAAAAGAAAATACAAAAAATGTTTGCAAATACGTATTTTTCAATCCAATTTGTGTTATGACTTATGAATTTTATAAGATACATACATATAGGGTATACCCTATTAATTGATAGTTGATTGAGCGAGCTGACTCGCTTCGCTCATGCGAGTCTCCATTTCGACTGGCCAATATTGTTTTTGTCGGGATGTTTGTTTGTTTCACGGAATATGTTTATTTCCGTGGCTAACATCACGATGAATACACACCATGTTTTTGAGTTGCCACATTTGCACATATTAAAATTTTTTATATGATCAAAACAATCCTCAGAAATCCTCTCCTATTCTGTCTCCTTCCTTAATCTAAAAAAATTGAATGTAACACATTTTTTTAAATTTTGAGAATGGATTGTTTTAATTTAATCAATTTCTCGAAGCCGAAGAAAATTTCTTGCTTTGTCTGAATTAGGTTAAAGAAATAGCAAGATGTTTTCACTAGGGATCCAGAAACGGTAAATTCTGAGCCCTTATTTCGGACCATTTGGCTTCAGCGTTGAAATCAGAGGAGGTTCGTAGTAAATGATACGTAACAAATTATGTTAATGTACTGTCGGGGTCAGATCTCCACCGACAATGTTCTATACAATACATAACAAAACTCTTTATTGGACAACTAGCTTTTTCCCGCAGCCCCGCCTGCGTCAAAAAGTAGCCTATATTTGAGCCGGGTCTTCAACTATTTTCATACCAAATTTCATCAAAATCCGTTTAGCGGTTTGGCCGTGAAAGCGTTACAGACAGACAGACTTTCGCATTTATAATATTATTATGGAAGTATGGAAAAGGAAACGCTTATATTTACATACTTATTTTCTTCGTCCGAGCGTGGTCTGTTGCGTCTTTAGCTTTAGGACACTTTAGGGCCTACATTTTTTTCATGATCATAGATTTTCACCAGTACCCCCAAATCCAGGACCATGATTCACAGCGTACCCCAAGTTCTGAAACTAAGGACGCCACTGTGAAATACGCTTGGACGGAGAAGAAGAACGGACGACAACCCTGAAATGCAAATACAATAGGCGGACTTCGTGCATTCTCTGCCAGTCCATATTATATATATTTATATATTATATTGTCCATATTTTTCCTAACTTAGTAGAAGGTAAATTGAAATCTCGTATGTTAGTCATTCTTAATAACCCACTAAAAGAGAAGGGTTGGTTTCATTCGTAGGCCCCAGCCATGTAAAATAAGTATAAGTAATTATCCACATCTGTGTGTGAATGACATGGCAATATGTGTTACTGAAATTTAATTATCAGATACTAATTACATTATGCGGTGGTGCTGCCTTTGTGGCAGTTTTTGTGGTCCAAATGATGAGAAAGTGCGAGTTTATATTTTTTTTATTCATGGCCAACATATAATAAAACATAACGAACAATAAAACCTTTGATTATCCTGAAATTACTTAAGATCAAAACGACAGTTGCTTCATTGAAATAATAATTTTAATAGGTAACGATTTTTTTTTCTGAAATTGATATTATTTCGTAATTTGTTTAGTCTATTGTGGATATACGAGTACATATGTTTTGGATATGTTTTGTCATTAAATCTGTATGCGTTTGCATGAACAAATAAATTAATTAGTGTCAAGTGTAAGTCAGGGGTGTTGTTTCCAAGCATCTGTCCGATGGCTTGGATACATAGCACACGGGTGCATACATAACACCTTCTTATCTAAAGGATCGTTTCTCCTTCTCCCGTCCGATTGATGCACCTTGCCGTTCCCACCTTAGAACCCTCCTCAATATTCCCATCCATCATTCCGATTCCTACACTCAGTCCTTTTCAGTCCAAGCGGTAAGATTGTGGGATTCATTGCCAGCTGACATACGAGACTCGAAAACTATCTCAATATTTAAGAAACTAGTTAAAGAGTGTTATCTGTCCTTAGCACAATAGGTATTTATGTATGTATTTTATATGTAAGTTTATTAAGTATGTATTATTTGTAATAGTATTTGTGTATGTATGTTTATGTATGTTTATATTTTAAGGATTTTATAATAGTTTTACCTAGGTAATTACCTATAGTCTTCACTTTTCCTTTCTTTTTTGTACACGCTAATTACCTTTTCCTTGTCTTTTCCTCTCTTGGGTTTGCTGGAAGAAATTTCTTTAGAAATAAGCAGCTCCCTTGTACTTTATTTTCCTCTTATGTATAATCCTTTACATTTTATTGTGTACATGAATAAAGTAAATAAGTAAATAAATAAACAGGTACGCGAGACCGACTTACCCGAGCTGCTACTGATTCAACCCATGTCCATCAGAGTCAGTAGCATCCTTGTACCTCCTCCTTTCCCCAAACCCAACCACATCCTACCCTTCCCTAGCTTAAGAATACTTCCGATGGGCAGCAGCGTCGGCTCTCCAACCCGCCTGCCAAGCGTGGCGAGTATGGCAACAACCCCTCAATTCGGGGGAGGCCTAAGTCCAGCAGTGGACTGATTGCGGCTGAAACGAACGAAGTAAATTGAAGTCTAAAACCATAATTGAAGTGTACCCTAAGCTCTAAATCGGAAGCTGGGGATGTAACTGTATTCTTGGATGATGTTAAACTTTTTGTCCTAAGACTTTATTAATATTACTTAAAACCCCATTATTTGAGATCGGCCTTCCTCGTGCGTTTGCGACAGAATAATCTGTCCCGTGTTGTCGGAGTGTTCAGTAGAACCCTTTTCAAATCTTTGGCAACGATTGCCCTCCATGTCGCAGTCGGTCAACCTCTGCCCTTTTTGCCTCCGGAATAGTTAAATTTCTGTGACATGAGTCACACGATAATATCGTCCAATTAACGAGGGTTCGAGTTTGGCTTCTAATGACGTATTATAATTGATGGACAAATTGACGACATGTGAAAACACGATTGTTTTGTTCAGGTTCGGTAACGGACTTATATAAATCATGTGATTTATTTATTTTATTTGTGTACACAATAAAAATGCAAAGGATTATACATAACGAGGAAAAGACAGTACAATGTTATTCATTAAATTAAACCATTTTAATATGGTTTTATCGCGTTTATTATTTATCTGTCTGCGACCATGAACGCTGTAAAGTGTTTGAAACGTCAGGTGTAAATAAATAAGTAATAAACGCGATTACACCGTATTAAAATAGTTTAATTTAATGAATAACAATCGCGAGTATAATGTTATGTATAAATAGCCCAAGTTGATACCGGACAGCTCTTTAGACAGTGGGTGGCCACATAGCGCGGAGAACCGATGGCCGATTGTGCAGAAAGTTCTCGAATAGCAAGCTCAGAGTTACCCACAGACTAGATGATTAGAAGGCCTGAAAATGTTGTGGCAAGCGCAGGACGCAGGCCGCGTCCAACCGGTCTATTTGGAAGTTTTTGGGAGAGGCCTATGAATGAATGAATGAACACTTTATTGCACCATTTACAAACAAAAGAAACACATAGTTAAATCCAATAAAACTAAATGGGTACAAAGGCAGACTTATCGCTAATGCAATTTCTTCCAGCCAACCTTAGGGTAGCTGGCCTTTGTCCAGCATTGGGCTGCCTGCTATGAATAAGATGGTAAGTATTAATCATTGCATACGTTTTGCGGTCTTCTGCTGAATTTGGGAATTTATTAAACTGACAACGACCGGATACGTGCGTGGGATACTCTTAAAAACTGGTGTAGGCCTCCTTCAGACTTTTCTATCTCTCTCTATCCTGGGCAGTGAGAATCCAGTTGCTGGCCGCTATGTTCGGTGTCAGTTTATTAGACAAGAAAATCGACAAATGGCCAAGAACTCAAAGCAAAGAATCTAAGTTTAAGTGGGAGTGGGCTGGCCACATCGCCAGACAGACTGACTCTTGGTGCAAGCGGCTATAATGGAGTGGAGACCATACGATCAAAAAAGTCCCAGAGGAAGACCGCAAGTCTACCAACGCAAATGAGATGGAAATAAGACTACATATAAAACATAAAATTAAATGAAAACTAAATTAACCTAAATTAATACATATTAATAACTAGCTGTTTCCCGCGGCTCCGCCTGCGTCAAAATGTAGCCTATTTTCGACCCCAATTCTTTAATTATATTCGTATCAAACATCAAAATCCGTTCAGCGGTTTGGCCGTAAAAGCGTAACAGACAGACTTTCGAACTTATAATAATACTAGCTGTTTCCCGCAGCTCTGCCTGCGTCAAAAAGTAGCCCATGTTTTCAACTATATACATAACAAATTTCATCAAAATCCATTCAGCGGTTTTCCGTGAAAGCGTTACAGACAGACAGACGGATAGACAGGCAGACAGACTTTTACATTTATAATATTAGTATGGAAGTATGGATTATAGTATAGTATGGGTAGTATGGATGAAAAAAACTAAAACTTAATATAAAAAAGAAACTATACTTAGATTTAGTTCGTCAATGAAAATTTCACAACGACATTAAAGATCATACTGCAACAATATTACACAATCGTATTATTCCACGTAGCTTCTCAATGAATATTTAATTAGATTTTATAATTAAGTTTCCAGGTGAATTGAAATTTTCCAGCACAAATAAAATAATTTGGAGCATCTGTTTGTAATGGAATATAAACAGTTTTTTTAATTTACAACGATACTAATAGGTGCAATACATGTATATTTAAATATGTATGTTTATTTTACTAGGGTTTCGTACCTAAAAGGTTAAAATGATAAAAACTCTAACTTACTTTGAGGTAAACTTAATTTGTGTGTTTTGTCTCTATCATTGAGAAAGGAACGTCATTGTGGCGGTTTCAATTCTCTTTGGTCTCTACATTATATGTATAACCCTGCATTGGCGTCGCTACTGATCGCCTTTAGGTGGCAACATATTGTATGTGTCATGTCAACAACAAAATTGTAATATCATTTAATGAAATAGAAATCAATCGTTCGTTTTCATTCGCATCAAATATCATACGTAACATCTTTTATATCACTTTTCTCTCTCTTATTACTATATATTATTTTACACCATTTTGATAAATATTTTTGTTTACTAATCACAAACACACAACGTGCACTCCTGTCTCTTTTTGGCAGATGACATTGAGATGACGGAATGTTATATGAATACCTGGTTGCCAGTAAAAGAAATTAGTTCTAATATTTTTCCGCAATATGGCCAAGGCTGCTATTTTCCTGGTCGGGCTATATTTTTATTTAAATGTTTAATGTTAAACAAAACTCGTCAACACGCACTGTCACTCAACGGGAGGCTATAAAATACCAAGACTATTCTTCTTCATTCTAGCGTTTTCCTGGTTGCATCCTCAGCTGTTTGTCTCAAAGCGTCCGCTAGTCGCTACAATATTACTTTAACATATTATTTCCATTAGATTTTCTAAAATAACCGTAAAAACTAACTATTATTAACTTAAGTATCATTAGATTCCCAAATGATGTCCTGAGGAACCCTAATAAATACTTAGTGGTTCCGTCCACTGTCAAATAAATACTAACATTAATATATACGGGCTAAGGTAACTCAAAAATACGACCATAATACAAATTTATAAATTTAGAACTGGACAACAAAATGGACCTTAACGTTTCCTGCCTAAGGCCTAGAAGAACTGTAAAATAATTTTGTAGTTATATTCTATTAGAAATGTAATGGTGCCATAAGGAATTTTCGACCTTATTCCGTTGAAATAAATGCCAAGTCGTTAAGGTATAGATAGTGGTAGGTTATATGTGTTGCCTGTTCATTTGGAAGTACTTAATTGGTGTTTAGGTCGGGTTAAATGTCCTTTTCGCAAACATATTTACTTTAAGAATTATTTTGTATATTCACGGGAAATCACTCCTAAGGAAACTACCTAACTGTACAAATGAATGGAACAGTTAGGAAAAGAGAGATTTTGGGGGAAAATAGTAAGTATGATTGCCGTATTTATCATTCCTGGTACACGTTGTTGAATACGAAATTTCAAAACATCCGTTCAGCGGTTTGCCCGTAAAAGCATAACAGACAGACAGACACACTTTCGCATCTATAATATAAGTATGGATATTAAGTATATTTGGGCCGCACAGATTTTCTGTTTCTTCACATGGTTGTTAAAGTATGCTTTTAACGTTAAGTGCGTCTATTGTAATTATGTTTATAGCCCGACCAGGAAAATACCTGGCCTTTATGTGGCAACATATTGTATGTGTCATGTCAACAACAAAATTGACAATGTCATTTAATGAAATACAAAATAATCCTTCGTTTTCATTCGCATCAAATATGATAACAACTTTATATCACTTTTCTCTCATTACTATTATTATTATTACCATTTTCATAAATATTTTAATTTGATAATCACAAAATACACAACGTCCACTCCTGTCTCTTTTTGGCAGATGACATTGAGATGACGGAATGTTACTTAAAAACCTAGGTGCCAGTAAAAGAAATTAGTTCTAATATTTTTCCGTAATTTTCCTGGTCTGGCTATACTTGTGGTACAATAAAGTTTTAATAAATAAATAAAATATTTAATTTTGGAAAGCGGTCAGCATTGAAATCGGTCGCCTTAAAGTTCATTTCGTATTATATCTGTCATCACCTTAAATTACTTCAATTTAAAATAAATAATATAAAGATAAAATTAAAAATATTTGTATAAAACAAGATTTATGAAACTACTGACAACTCGGAAACAATACCGTTTCCAGTAGATTTAATTGACGAAACGTGTTCTGAAAAAATGAAACAATTATTAAAATAAACTTCCTCTGCTATTTTTATCAAATGATAAAAAAATACTTTTCAACTGAGTGAAGCCTTTGACATTTAAAAACTGTATTCAGTGAGCGTTTAACTGAATATGCACGTAGTAAAGACAAAATAAATGTGTTTTGCTCAACAAAATATAGTTTTATTATTTTGCGCTCAAAAGCTTAGTTCTATAGAGATATTATCATTAACTTAGTAAATAATTAACGCTGATTGAAGGTAATAACCAATCCTACAAGTACCACACACATTGACGCATGGCCATATCGTAGTAGGCGTAATAGGTATCGAATTCACCGCTGTTGTGTGGAGTGTCCGGGGTGTCCCATAGGCCATCGGTTTTTAGCGATATTTTTTTAGTAATTTTATATTTTCAAAATGCCTTTCCCATCTATTATTAAATTGTTGTATAAAATCGTCTGTGCAAAATTTAAAAGTGAAAAATTCAACAATGAGCTTTAATACATGTATGCTATCATGCCATCACATTACTTTTTCATTTTTTTTTCACTTGACAGGCTGTAATTGAATATATTTTAATAATATATTCATAAATCACGAATAGATAAAATTAAAAATTATTTAAAAAAAAATCAGCAAAATTACCAATTCATATTCACTCACGTTTCAACTGCATACAAAAATTCACAAATTTTGCTCACTTTTGTATTTAAAGCTCCAATTATCATTAAAGAGGCTACCCCAAATTTTAATTGCACCCGACCGCAACCTTCATTATGCAGTTCTGTGTGAACCGCAAATTGTTTTATGAATAGTATTTATGAATTTGTTTTGTGTATAATTACTTTTGATTGTTAGTCAAATTCTAGCTCTTTATTCTTTCTCTGCCTCCATTCTCCATTCTCAGTCTTTACCGGCCCCAGAATTTTCCTCCAGATTTTCCTTTCAGCCACCAGGAGTTTGGTCTCCTCTTTTGTGTCAGTGTCCACGCTTCGCATCCGTACATCAGAATTGGTTTTATTAACCGTTTTATATATGTGAATTTTCGTGCGTTTGCTGAGAAACTTGGACACCACCACCGATGACTGGCAGGAGATAACCCTTGTCACACATTCCAAATTCAAACTTCCAACGTCATTCCAAAAATCGTAACAAATAAAAAAAAACATAAAATTCTGTTGAGTTTTTAAAAATGTAAAAAGTAAAATTGCGACTGCAGTAAAGGAAGTGTTTGTCAGAAATGGCGGGAAGCTTGCAACTGTATGATAGCATAATGACGTCTCTTCGTACATATGGACATCATTTGGTCTTTTTTATAGAAACAAATCCGTTTAACAATATTTGTATGACGCTTTTTAGGACTAGGTACTTTTTGATAATTTTGTTGCATAAAATGTTTACTTCAAATATTTTAGGTTGCTTTTTGTGTCCCACTGCTGGACAAAACCCTCTTTTCTTCCAACATCTCTGTACGGGACTGGGCGTACACGTGCTGCGCTGATTCAATTTATAGTTCTTCTGGGCGCAGGAACCGACGCGGTTGAAACCTTAAACCACGTACCAACGAGAAACAGGATAGGTATGTCGAAATAAAACAAAGGTTTGACGATATTGCGGCACGTGGCAAGGCTGGGCACGAATCCGTCGCGACGGGCTTTGCTTTTTCTAATTTGCACTATTTTCTTCTTCGCACTATTTTCTTCTTTGCACTGTTTTCTTCTTTCAAAACGCAAACAAAAATAATCTTTATTTCTATGACCTTAATTCTAGGGTAATTAAACAAGGAAGGAATATTATTTATATACCTAACTTATATCTATTTACATTGATATCACTATTTACTGTTATCACTTTTTACTATTATCGGTATTTACAAATAAGTAGGCTGTCCTGCACAATCTCTGTCCCTGGCTATTTCTTTTCATTGTTATTAAACTTTCTTAAGTCATCTCATTTTTAGTCGACCTCTCTCTCTCTATACCCGTCATTTGGAACCCAACTAATTAATATTTTAATAAATATTGAAATAAAATTATATTTTAACCACCAGCTACGGTTGCCAGAGCTAATAAATTCACCTTTATTAAAAAAAAATGCTAAGTTCTATGGATCTTTATGCTAGGATTGGTTGCCTGGAAGAAATTGCTCTAGTGATAAGGCGCCTTTGTACCATAGATAATAATAATATTCATGTACTTTCTACAATTTGGTGCAATAAAGAGTTATTTATTTATTTATTTATTCATTGCATGATTTCCAAAATACACAGTCTCCCTAGTTTGGGAATCGAAGAAAATACTTCTACATATTTATTATTTGGTTAAAAACGTATTTTCAACTATTTCTTTACTATTTGAATTACGAGTACATTTTATGACCAATCTGCCTGTCATCAAACGATTGGCCAAAAATGGATTTAGTTATTTGCGTTATTAATACTTCGCGAATTTGGTCTAATGCAAATAAAAATTTTAAGATTACCACTTAGCAAAAAAATTAAATTTGGGTTTTTGCGTGTTTGGATATTGTTAAGATAGAGAACTATTTTTAAGCCGTAGATCTCAGTGTTAAGAGTTAATTGTTATTATTATGTGGATCATTTCTTATGTCAACCTCAGAACAAAAGCATGTATTAAATAAACATGTAGTAGCAGTTTCAACAAGCCTTTGTCCAAAAGGCTGTAAACACACGGCTGAATAATTCAGACACACATCGAAGCCGCCATTGAATATTCAATCACACTTAAATATTTTCGATCAGGGTGCGGTAGTAACCATGCATTCCTTAGTGAGATGTCAGGTGTGTTAGTTAACTTTAGAATATACTAAACTATCGTACTCACGCTTTCTTTTTCAAGTGGAACTTCCATTCTTAAAGTATTTTCTCTTTTTCGCATATATGTCTATTGTGCATCTTTGTTAATGACAACATAATCTTGTATGTAATTATCTTTTTTGCGATAAAGTGAGTTTACTTACTGTATGATAGCGGTGGACACTCTGTAGTATAATAACCTGTTGTGTAGATAATATATCCTGTCTTTTGTAATAGAAAATGCCACTCAATGGCGACCAATCGCTTGAGTTCGATCCATATTGGATCCGTTTGACTTGAGGAGGATTCTCATAAAGGAGAAATGAAGAAATTGCCTATGGCTTAAAGTCCGCCCCACATAATTGTTATGAAGTTAAATGAATAAGTGGACACAGAGCTGAAAATCGTTATGGGCTAAGAATGCTATTAAAAACAGAATACACTACACTACCTGAAAGTATTCATCTAAGTAAAACATTTGTAACCTTTAAGCAGCATCAATCAATATCACAAATGAAGACTAACAGTGTAACTGCAACATTTTCTTCATCAAAATTCAATTTGGCTCAATCAAGATCTTAGAAATGTACGGATCGTTTCCGTAACGGGAAATAGTGAAGCGTGATTGAATATTCAGGATTCTGGTCCGGGTAAGGCAAAATAACATTTTCGCCGGTATTTAAGAGTTAATTTACACAAATATTTAATTATAAATTGAATAATAGTAAAAGCGGTCAGAAAATTTTAACAAAAAAAATTTGGTCGGACCCAATGTGGCTTTTAACAAGAGTCCAACAAATTCTTTAAGTCTACAAAAATCTATTGATAAATTTTCTGGACTCAAAATTTTTATTTATCCTTATTGAGTTAATTTTATTAGGTAATGACATTGATGACAAAGTTTTAGAAACTATCTCTTGACCTCTGACATTGTTTCTTTAAGGACGATAGTCTGTTATGTCATACTGTTATGATGACAGTCGGAAGTAAGTCCTTCGGTAGTATTACTCTATACTTTAGAAGCATATTGTAATCTTTGTAATGTATCTTCATGGATGTACTTGGGAATGAGGGTGACCTATATTCAGTTCAGCAGTGGAATGATAAAAAAATATAAAATTAGTAGACACTAATTCCTAATCTATATCATAGCCTATAGATACCAAAACATGTATTATTAACGACCATTTACAATCTAAGAAGTCCAAAGCTTCCCAGTCATCCATATTTCCTTGTAAAAACTAAATAAGATTCATATTACCGACTTTAACCCGCTCTTAAGGGGGTGTAAGTATTATAAATAGTTCAGAACTGGCTTAAGCTGAAAGAACTTAAAAATTTTGAATGACTTGAAGTTATAAGGTTTTTTCTCAACACGCTTTGTATGATTTTAAAATGAAACTGATTATTTTATGGCGATATTTTCTTTAGATTATATGAAATGTACATTATGTTCTCTACAAACTCCATACTGAAGCCTTATACTCAGTACTACTTGACTTAGATCATTAAGTCCGCCAATTATAAAATTGTTGTTATACAAGAAAGGGTTTTTGTAATAAATAAATAGTTTAGATACATTTTTTGTTGGGTTAGATGTTGGCAAAACTAAAGCGTCATTGACCTTAAACAAGGTCATTCTTGTAAGGAAAACTCATAATTTGACCCCCTGCTAGGTCACACAGCATGTAAAGAATTGCTTTTATGACAAAATACTAATTTTAATACATTTTAGAAAAATGAAATCATTTTTATAGTCATAAAAATTATTGTCTTCTCTACACATCTTATAAACTTAATGCAATGGCTCAGTGACCCAAAAATGACCTTGGCCTCCGACAGAAGAAATCTCCTCTGTTCTCTGTTAAGCGCAACCTCCTGCCAGTCGGCTATTTGGAGGGCTTCCAAATTCTTCTCGCCTTCGTCTCTCCAGCGATACCTGGGACGACCGACTGGCCAGTTTCCACTTAGTCGTCCTGTGAGCGCCCTCTTGACTACCCGTTTCTCTTCCATCCTCTCTACGTAGCCCAGACATCGAAACCTTGACGCCTTGGGTGAGAACCCATAATATTTACACATTTTTTATAATTAGGACAGATGGGAGCAAGCAAGCGAAGCGCGTGGCCCAATACCGATCGGGATGGATGAAATACTGTGCCCCACCTGGGGGCCTTAAGACACTAAGTCAGGACAGATGGGAGCTGACAACTGGCGAGCCATCGCGCAGAACAGAATGCTCTGGCCCTCTCTCGTTTCGGAGGCCAAGATCCATTTTGAGTCGCTGAGCCAGCGGAGTAAGTAAGTACATAATAAGTACATAACTAGGTATGTATAAATTATTGTGTCTGTGTATCACAAATGTTCCATCCACGATGTCAGAAGAAGCCTTAAATGTGAATATCTCATTTCTGTGTAAAAACATGGTCTTGCAAAAAACGCCCGATAGTTGGGGTGACCAAGAAATTACGGAAAACAAGGTTTTCGCCTGCGGATATTTGCACCATTACATTGATAGCGTAGGTTCATACTTTTACCCTGCGAAACATACTGTCTGCGCGGTAGGGTGTCCACGATATGTGTATAAAATATTATTTGAACACATCGAACAATAATTTATCATCATCATTTCAGCCGCAGTCAGTTCACTGCGGGACATGTATGTATTTCCAGAATAACGTTGGGAGCGGCCTGTATCCAGCTCTTGCTTGTGAACATAACTTTTTACCTAAGTCACATTCTAGGCAAATATGTGTATTTTTATCTACAGATGTCTGCTTCCTCCCTTATCTACTAAAGGACTTGTCTTCCAGTTCGTTAAATATTAGAAAATATTTAGAGTAGCCATTTATTTTAGAGCCTCATCATTTTTTCCTGTATTTTTTGTTGTACAATAAATTTTTTACTACATACACACCTTTTTACTACGTAGGATGGATGCTAAGCACGTCCTTATTAAATTATGTAAAAAATCCATACTAATATTATAAATGCGAAAGTCTATCTGTCTGTCTGTTACGCTTATACCGCTGAACGGATTTTGAAGACATTTATTATGAATATAGTTGAAGATCCGAGGTCAAACATAGGCTAGTTTTTGACACAGGCGGAGCTGCGGAAAAAAGCTAGTATTTAATATAATAAATGATCTTAGCATTAGCGATAAGTCCGCCTTTGTACCCATTTAGTTGTATTGGTTTTAACTATGTGCTTCTTTTGTTTGTAAATGGTGCAATAAAGTGTTCATTCATTCATTCTTTTAAATCAAGTCTTAGAACTTAATAGAAAAAAAAGCTCAGGTTCCTTGTAGTCTAGTTCAACTATTACAGAAGCAGTAAGACAGTTTGATTTACAATCAAACTTAAAACCAAATTGAGAAACTCCTTTTTGGTATTCGGTTGAAAACATCCGATACACGAGGGTGACCACAAATTACAAGAAACAAAAGGTTTCGCTTGCGGCTATTTGCCCCATTACACCGATATTCAGACTGAGGCTTGCCCTTCGAGTGGGAGCTGTAGGGTGACCAACTTATTTTATATGGCATATAATTTTTATCACAAAACAGAACACTTCAACTTTTGCAGGGCGCTATCGGAAGAAAAAAAATACGTAAGTAGTAAAAGTAAAAATAAATCATTTAGGAAATACTAAAACAAGTAAGCGTGATGGGAACTCTGCCCAGGGGACCCAATTTAGATTACATTTAGTTTTTTTTTTTTGTATTAATTATTTTTAGATAGGATAGTTAGTTTTAATTTTTATATGTTTAATTATCAATAATGTATTAATAAAGAATGGAATTACAAAAAAAAAAAAAACGTAAGCTATAAGTAAGTTGTGATGTTGCAAAAAATGTTCTAACACTTCTAACTCAACATTAGGCAGGCCGATAATATTGGTATATGGTAGGTATTTCCTCATGACTATAAAGAGGGGAAAAAATCCAGGGCCTTGCATTCCTAGAGCAGCATACTTGATTTAAATTGTTTCCAGTATTTCAAGAATATCTGTTTCATGTGGTCATCATTAGGCCAAGAGGTGGTTTATAAGTCTCTGACACTAATTTGTGTGAAGTCAATTGATAAATCTATACGAATATCTAAACTCTTCATACTTATAATATTATAAGTGCAAAAGTCTGTCTATCTGCCTGTTACGCTTTTACGACCAAACCGCTGAACAGATTTTCAAGTAACTTAGTAGGTATGAATATCGTTGAAGTCCCGAAATCAAACATAAGACTACTTTTTGACGCAGGCGGAGCTGCGAGTAATAGCTACTACAATATGAACAAAGAAACTAATGATATACGGTTTTTTATAAAACTAAGTAGGCAAATAGGCAAATGGTCTGCCTGATGGTAGTTGATGACCCTAAAGGAATTTTATTGCGCCCTTTTTGAAGGCTCCTATGTTTTACTTTGAGTATTAAATGAGGAAGAACCATGGAGTAATTACAAAGAGGCGATGCCGTAATAAGCGTTTTGTAAGAAAGCGTTTGTGAGGCTACACGGGGCGGAAGGCAGACGTGCGGGGTGCTTGGTTTCGGCCGTGGCTCCAATCATAGAGCACGAGCAATGACAAGCTCCGCCCATTGCAGTGTCGGCGAGGCGCCAATGATCACGTCACTGCGCCATTTCAAACGGCATCTCCTCTTTGTAATTACTCCATGAGAAAAAATACCTAAGTAATTACTTTTGTTTCATGGTACTGTTCCTACATTAAAAAAAAATACATAAATAAATAATTATGATTACTGTAATGCTTTGATTCATATTTTGAAGTTTTTGTTAGTGTACAATTATTTGTTTATGTACATAAGTACAATAAAAACATATGTATTGTAATGATCTGGTAACCCTGTCATTCTCCCACTTTTATCAGACGTGAACTACGTTTTGCCGCCGGCTTGAACGGGCTATTCCGTACATACACTGAGTGTAACGCTATGAAATCTGCTTATGTACTCTGTTTGTTTGTTTGTTTGTAATATCTTTATTGTTACAAAACAGAATTATGTAACATATAACAGCATAAAAAAAGAAACAAAAGTACAATGACTGTATTTCCTATTTAAGTCAGTAATAATAATTAAATAAAAGTTATGACTTTTCTTTTATCATATCCGATATTTTGTATTAAAACGTCAAAAACGCTTATGCTTTAAAATGTTCTAGACTTGAGAAGATCTGTGAAACTAAAGAGGAATTTTCAACTCTATACTGAGATGTCAAATCCTTTATATACCAGCTATCTAGCGAGAAATACAGCCAGCGTTCATGGAAATATAAGTGTAAAAATATCACTTTATAATTTAAATTCTTTGGCGGATTGATCGTTTAAGTAATAAACGCGATAAAACCGTATTAAAATAGTTTAATTTAATGAATAACAATCGCGAAAACATAAGAAAACATTAAATTCTTTGTTTTAAATTATTTGTATTTTTTGGGCTGGATCAAACTAAATTATATTTTTCTCAATAAATAAGACCATTCAATATTTAAACCCCGTACCAAAAACTAACGAAACACGTATTAAAACTTGTTGTCGGTAAAAGTGTTTTTAAGCTATGTTAATGTAAAACAGTTTGCGCCACGCTCGAGTCCGTCTGGGCGGGCGGCAACTTAGGGCGGCAGACTCCATAAATATTTACCACCGAACAAGGCTTGCATCCTAAATAGACAAAAACCTGCTGCTAGATAAAATGCATCGATAATGTTAAGTAAGATTCCTTAAATTTAAAAAAAAAATACAAATTGTGCTATGTCATTACATATTCAATAATATTTGTGCTCGAATTCTTCTTTCATTTTTATTATTGAAAAATTGTGAAAAAAACACACGCTAGGTCTAATTATAATCATCCTAACATCCCTATTTTACCCACTGTTGAGCTTTGTGCCTCTCTTCGGGTATGCTAAACAGGTAAACGAAGAAGTAGCCAGTGGCTTAGTAAGTATGTCTTTCTAATCATAAAAAAAAAAACCCCAGTTTCTATTTGTTCTACTACCAGTTGTATTTGAGGTTATAAATTCTTCCGGTTGATCATTCAACCCCTTCATTGCTCAATTACCAAACATGGATATATTGTACGACATACTCAAATATATTGTACAACACAAATTCTTATACAGAGCACTCATTGGGAACAGAGTATTGCCAGTGTTTGTATGTAATAAATTAATAAATCTAAAAAAGGACATTAGATCTAATACGTATCATATTAGGGTGATTGACATCAGATACAAAAAAAAGGTCTGATAGAATGGGCCGTTATGCCAGACTAAATAAAGTTATTGTGTACTAATAGAATGCTAATAAAAAACAGTTTACAGCACGCTTAAGCCCGTCTGGGCGGCAGACTTCATAAATATTGAAATTTATAGTAAAACAAGACCGGCATCCTAAAAATATACAAACTTACTTTTGAATCGAAAATTTGTTTTTCTCGTTTTTGTGCAAAGATTTTGTTCGGTCGCTTTTTAGTCCGTTATTATTATTTTACTTTTTTTTTGCAATTTTAATTCTTAAAAAGTATATACCTCTACTTAGTTAAACATTTTGGACAAAATTATTTGCGTAAGTTACGTTTTTAGATAAAAGTGACCTCAATCACCGTACTTATCGTATTGATCGGGAGGTAATTTTTATCTGTCCCCGATTCTTTACTAATTTAATAAGTAAAGTAAAAATATTTACTCGCTTACAACATTAGCCATGCAACTATTATGACTCCCAAAGAATTATTTCGATGCCATTATTTCAGACATAGTCAGTCCACTGCTGGACTTATGTCTATTATGCCTATGCCCCCAAGAATTTTTGAAGAGACCGGTTGTAAGCGGTGCCTGCGACCTTTTTCTGGTCAGCTGTCCATCGGTAGATGTCCAACACTGCACTTGCAAGGTGTGACAGTAATTCGCGAAAGAGATATGAAATAACCGGTCAAATGCGAGTAGAACTTGCTCACGAAAGGTTCCGTATCTTCAAAAACCGAAAAACATAACGTTTTTGTACAAAAATCACGTTAGTTGTATTTGTTGTCATAGCGGCAACAGAAATACATCATCTGTAAAAATTTCAACTGTCTAACTGCCACGGTTCGTGAGATAAAGTCTGATGACAGACAGCGTAGTCTTAGTAATATGGTCCCGTTTCACCCTTTGTGTACGGAACCCTAAGACATGGCGAAAATAAAGAGAAAAGGAAAATGTATCGAAATAGACCAATGTCTTTGAGTTAGTAAATGAGTAAAATTGTAGACCTTATTTAACTAAAGATATCTTTATATCAAACCAACCTAGTGTGTAAAGCCTTCAAAATACCTATTGACCCAGATTAAAAAATACATGAAAAGAAACGTTGCCTTTTAAAAAATATTACCGTAAATATTCTTGTCTACGTGAAATTGGGTGAGAGGTTTCACTATTGGAGCATATTTTAATGAACCGGTAGGTTTTATGAAAAAATAAATGTAGAAAAAAGTATATCGAAAATTTTCAGATGTTGGGAGTTCTGTCCCTCATCGGTGAACTTATGATTTAATTTTATGATTATTAATTTCACATTTACTCTATTAGTACTTAATTAGGTTAACAATAATAAGTTATTGTTACCAGGAAATACGTGGGGCGCACTATAAGTTTCCGGAATGAATATGAAAAAATACTATTAAAGGTACAAAATTAATTTATTGTTTTTCAAAATAATCTCCCTTGGCGTCTATGCACTTTTTCATTCGATGAAACCAGTTTTGATAACTTTTGTGCCACTCCTCTGTGGTGACCTCTGAAACGTGTTTTTCATACTCCTCGACAGCCTCTTCTGGTGATGAAAATCGTTGACCGCGTAATTGGTTCTTAATTTTTGGGAACAGAAAAAAGTCACAAGGTGCCAGGTCGGGACTGTATGCAGGATGACTCATGAGTTCTACATTTTTCGCCTTCAAAAAGTCGTTTGTCTGTCTGGCCGTGTGAGAACTAGCATTGTCGTGGTGCAGGATGATACGGCGTTTACGGTTATTTTTACGGAGTTCGTCAATAACTTCCGGCAAACAAATGGTCGTGTACCAGTCACTATTCACTGTACGACGATTCTCTAAAGCAACAGTAGCCACGTGTCCAGTTTTATTAAAAAAAGAAGCAATCATCCGCTTAGATGCACTTTTCACGCGCGCCACTTTGGTTGGTTTCGGCTCATCTTGAAAGACCCATACGCTCGATTGCTGCTTTGTTTTGGGATCGTAGCAATAAATCCATGTTTCGTCACCTGTTACTATGCCCCACACCAAATTTGACGCACCTTCGTTGAATCTGGTAAGCATGGCACTGCACCAAGTGACGCGGTCCGTTTTTTGAGCCTCGGTCGAGTTGTGTGGGATCCACCGCGAGCACAGCTTTCTCACACCCAAATGTTTGTGTAGGATTAATTGTATTTGACTCATGCCTATTTCTAAGGATGCGCGAATTTCATGGTAGGTCACATGCCTGTCTGTTTCAATCATACTGCGCACAGCATTGATGTTTTCGTTGGTCACAGCGGTGGACGGCCGACCATCGCGAGATGCGTCACTGAGATTGATACGACCACGCTTGAATTCTGCAAACCAGCTATAAACGGTTGTCTTGCATGGTGCTTCATTGCCAAAAGCTGTTTCAAGCCGAGCGATGCTCTGTTGAGCTGTCAAATTACACTTAAAATCGTAGAAAATCATACTACAAAAATTTTCCCAAGTTAAATCCATGTTGATGCAGACACACAATTTTTTAAATGGCGCCACAAGGTAAAAACAAAAGACAGTCAGATGAAACAAACTGCATTCTACAGCCAAAGAGTTCTATTTTCAAATGTTGCAATAAATTTTTAAATATTGTTTATGTAAGTGGCCAGTTCCGGAAACTTACAGTGCGCCCTATGTACCAAGCCAGATATCGAGTTTATTTTTTAAACAAAGTCCCTAATTTAAAAAAAATCTGAAACGGTTTCCTACGTATTTAGTTCACTCAAGGGCCTTATTTTTGGATAAATATTATAAAGTAACTACATATAAACATTATTATGTGGGTGGTCTAACAACAATACAAATTGGATGAAAAACAACGCACATTGCATTTTAGCTAAAATGATAAAAGTGGTCTTTTATTCAACGTAAAAGCATTAAGGACAATTTCTGAAGCTGATATGATTAATTATTGTGATCCATCACGGCACAATGGATAGATGAGACAAATTGTAACGTCAGACAACATCTATTATTCAGAGATATCCTTGTATATGGGATATTAGGCATTACCCACGTTTTCATCCGCTTATGGTGTATAATATGTAACTACCGCGGAAGACCAGCGTCGTGGTCCGTACATGTTGCTGAGCAGAATTCGTACATTTTCAAAAATATTTTTCTTTCCTTTTGTCCATTCTGTAAAATCGTCCTTAGTGCATACCCATTTAGTAATTATCTAGCTGTTTTTCGCGTCAAAATGTAGCCTATGTTTGACCCTAGGTTTTTAACTATATTCATACCAAATTCCATATAATTCTGTTCAGCGATCTGGTTGTGAATGCGTAACAGACAGATAGACAGGCGTCTGCGTAGATAGACAGACTCTCGCATATTTATACACACTTATTAGTATGGATTAGGTATTCCCCACGTATTCGCCGGCTTTGTTGAATATGTCCTATCACAACTTTAAAACGCTTAGTACTAGAGCATTCCTTTTTATCGTCATCAAAGGAAGAACCTAAATTCAATTTACTTGTAAGTACTTCTATCCGACTTTTAAAAGCGAGTGTTTCTTTCATAAAACTCTTAACCTTTTTTTTTTTTTTAATTAATATAACACGTTTGATCTATTTTAAATGAACTTAACTCAAAGGTTGACTAATAAATAATGATTTTGGGATTAAGTTCGTCTATTGTGCTATACAACTGTATTATGTACAATAGAGCTTAAATAAATCAAATGTTACTATATATATATATGTCTACGTAACTCCTAATTGTAATAAACAAACTAAAATTTTCCACTGCGAAGAATGCAACAAATGGAAAATTCTCAATCTTTTCTAAGACAAGTCGCATCAGCAAGTTTCGAGTTACATTGTCGAAGAAAAGTCTTTATGTCGCTGTTACTTGAAACCGGAATAAGTTGTTATTGTTACGATAGAGCTTAGAAAAGTAACTAGGTTACTCTTTTCGTAAGTCGAAATGTTAACATGTCATAAAACAGTTCATTTTGATGTACTTACGTTTTTGATCACTTAAAATACTATTAGCCTTAAAATATATACTAATAATAACGTTGTGACTCCGCTGATGAGGCCACCTGATGAGGCGGAATGCTGACCAGCCTGCCAAGAAGACCTGAGAGACCGAAAGAAAGAGGGAGGCCCATCGCCACGTGGTGGTCCAGTATAAAGAGAGACGTGAAGAACCTTTCCGCAACACACAGGACAGACAATCCTAGCGCCGAGTTACGAGGAGGCCTGACCCCAGATAAACTGGGAAGGTGGATGAAGAGAAAGAAAGAATGAATAACGTTGTGACTCTCAAACATTTCAAGAATTGTAAGACTACTGAATGAAGCATTTAGACGATTCATACACTGACACTTATAGCCTGGCCACGGGGGAATTCGCCACGGCATCGAATTTTCGCTGTGAAGCTAACGATTTTTATTGTATTGAATCTCCAGTACTAAATTCCCATAAATTATGCCTTTTTTGTTTGTTTGATTTTGGAATGTCAGAGGTGTAGCATTCTTTGATAGTTCTATTGTAATGGCGATGGCGAGAATTTCTACCATTGAATTTATAAAATATCGTTGAAAGTCGATTTTCCTCTTAAATTTATCTTGATGAAAACAAATAACTACATAATTATCGTTTATAATGGTGAGTTGATATACAGGCATCGCTAGAAACATTTATTGACCATAATTATATACCTATCTTTTTGCTGCGATGGCCCAGCGACCCACAAAAACTAGACAACTAGAGAAATACAACAAAAATGAGACGGTGACGCATAGATAATTAACGAAAATTACAGATTATTTACTAATGTACACGAATTTGGTTAATAAATAAATAAAATTATTTTGGAGGTCAAAACATTTCTCGATTTTCACTTTTTTTTAAAGTGTTTTGTTTCACGAAACTGTGAAAATTTGGTGTTTAAAAAGTAATATCGGATAAAAGCTTAGACAATAGCCTTATCAACGGTATGTGGAGTAGTTAGCATACAACTGGGTGAATCAGTTCGTTAGCGCCCTTTGTGATGCTGACTGTAGACGCAATTTAGTGGGATCTGTGGGTTTGTCTAGCACATTACTAGGCACGTTGTACTTGATATTCCGAACTTTATACCAACCAAATTTTTACAATCTATTAAAGTTAATTAATTTGAATTGACTGTAAAACATCATTATTATAAATCGGATTTAAGTAAAAATGGGAAATTTAAATATTTTACTCATTTTTTATGTATTTACCTATGTTTTACAAATAAAATATTGATTGAGTTCTTTCTTTTTTTTTCAAATATTAAATAAATTTGATTGATTGATATTGCTGATATAATATGTTTTACTCATTAGTTTCCATCAAAAATTTTTGACGCAATAACTACAAACAAAATAAATAGACAGAATATTACAATACAATGCAAATACCCTTTAGTGGACCAAAACAAAAATTTTACACAACAAATATATACGAAAATGAGGTACAAAGGCTTAATATTCTGTGGGGGGCAGAATTTTTTTTTTGCGGTTTTCACTTAGTTTTTATATAAAGCTGTTTTTAATATACTAACGTACATACTATACACTTAAAAAGTTTTTTAAAAGTTATTATGTTAAATTTTTATTTAAACGGGTTTTTGGAAAGCATTAGCAATCGAAAACATAACATTATTTAGTACGATATATGAACTCCTTACAAAATCTGATGATAATTTTGTCAACTATACTTTCTTTATAAACCAAACTATCATTTTAGAAATCATTACGAGAGGCCAGCTGTGGCCTCACTGATTGACGTTTTTGATCTGCAGGTATATTTTAGTATTTTTGAGTACTACTAACTTATCACTTACTGTTATTTCCAAGCATCTATCCTATGGCTTGGATACATAGCACACGGGTAAGCGAGCCCGACTTACCCGAGCTGCTACTGAGTCAACCCATATCCATCCGAGTCAGTAGCATCCTGGTACCTCATCCTTCCCCCAAACTCAAACACTTCCCACCCTTCCTTAGCTTAAGAATACTTCCGATGGGCAGCACCGTCGGAAGTACGATAAGCCGCTAAAACTGCGCTCGCCAACCCGCCTGCCAAGCGTGGCGAGTATGGCAACAACCCTCAATTAATGGGGAGACCCAAGTCCGGCAGTGGACTGACTGTGGCTGAAACGACGAACGACTACCTTATCATACATAATTAATTACATTTCGGTGTAGTTCCAACTATGTGTTTCTAGAAAGGGTTTCAACACGGTCTTAGTACCTTTTCCATCATTCTCATATATGTCAGGCATACATACATTCATCCATATGCTGGAATATTTCTGTTGATCTAAAAATAAGTCTGAAAGCTCACTGAAAAAAAAGGTAGCTAAATTGCCCCCATGACAAGAATACAAATGTGAGTTAAGCTCCCCCGTCTATTCGAAATAAAGCAACACAATTTCATCACACAACAAGATTGCTACGATAATTCTCAGCAGAATCATAATTTCAGCCCCCGTGTTCATTGCCAAGAGTATTGTTCAAATTGGGCAAGTAGATCGTGCTAGTCGAGTAGCAAGAATAGGGAAGTTTATTAGAGTTAAATTGTTATAAGGTATTACTATTACGAGGAAAGTTATTGCTGAAATTATAGCTGCTTCCATAGTCCAGCTGTTATGTAGGCTGTAGCACACTTTGTTTTGTTGTTTCTAGTTTGGTTAGGACATTGCAGGCTTGAATCGCCTGATTGTCTGATTATAACGATGATTCCGTGCTTCGGAAGGCACGTTCGACGTGGGTCCCGACTGCCAATTGATGGTTGCTAAAGAAAAGGACCACGTCAGAAACTAAGAGGCACTTCCGATAACTATAACACCAGGGTGTACATGTATGAATGATGAATGAATCTGAAATTGTCTATCTACCAAAGTAATTCTATTACAATTATTGTTCATTTAGTACTGGCATTTCGAATAACTATATCCACATAAAAAATTGATTGTTTTGAATCTTTGAAAATTGAAGAGCATCATGAAACGTGAGTGGGTTTTATGCTTGCCCTACTCATTTACTCTCGAACAGTGTGAACGAGGAAAAAATTATACTAAAAATGAATAATAATTTTCCACAGAAAAATACCACCCATTGCTCAATATTATCATAATTTATGAGTGGGCTTGCAGCGCCTCTAATGGTAAGTGGTTACCGCAGCCCTTAATACTGGTATTGACTATACTATTGATGAAATTTAGACACTTTCCAGCCGGATCGGAAGAGCCCTTACTTCATTTCTAATCTTTCCATGTCAAAGTCACATATCGCAAACAAAAATTTCGGAAAATCTTAAAACATGGACACTTTTAAAAATTGCTGTTACTAATAAAATCCTCGTTACTTGTAAATGTACCAGGTACAATGAACTATACTTTTCTGTGAGAGTCTATCTACGGCTTCATAATGTAATGTTCTTATTACACTTACTCTCAGATTAATAATTAGTCTCGCGCGCGCTCGACTAGATACCGCGCTATGGAGAAAAATCAGTTTTCAGAATGCGGCAACTTTATATTGTAGTGTGTGTAAGACAATGTGCAAACACGAAACGAGAAAGAGTTATTTCTTGTACTATTATTCTTACATTATTTAAATACGCAAACTGGCATTTTGCTTTTGATTTTAAATCTATCTCGACGTCCAACACATCGGTTGTGGCATGACTGACGCGGGTATGCCGCGAGTACGCCGAATTCGCGTAGTTTTAGTTACCGCATTTGTCTACTAAGCCGTCGGTATCTAGTCGAGCGCGCGCGAGACCAATTATTAATCTATGCACTTACTATTTTATTATTTTTTATGTAGTGTTGATGCAACAAAGAGTTTTATTATTATTACACTGACTCCGCGGGCTCAACGATCTGAAGTGGATCTAGGCCTCCGAAATGAGAGAGCGCCAGAGTGTTCTACTCTGCGCGATGGCTGCCAGCTGTCAGTTCCCATCTCTCGCAGATCAGCACCTCATCGCTCCAGCGGTATCTAGGACGGCTATCATTTCCAGGCGGCCTTGAGGCAACAATCCTCACCCATTCTGTCCAGATGACTAGGCCAGCACAGTCGCACATCGTCATCATCATTATCCTCATCAGCGCATTCGCTGAGACTTAAATATACCCAGAATACTTGGGTACTTAGCTCCTCTATTATCGAGTTTCTCCTGATTCTCCAAGCTTCAATCAGTATTTCTAGTAGGGATCAATATTTTTTGAAAGATCTTCCTTATAATATTTTAAAATCTTTATCATGATTCCAAAGCTCATTCTATATCCGAAGCGTACGTCAGATAAAATCCCTACATTATCCCAAACCCTATTACACTTTGTCTAAGAAAACTCAGCTAACAAACCTCAGTATTCCTGGTTCATTGCTCGGAATCAGTTTGAATAGAACTCGACTTGCGAGGAAATCTGTATAGCTAATTAACATGGAGAAAATTCTTTGTTCAGTTTTTCTTTACTAATTTAATTTCTTTTTTTTTTTTTTGCTCTTGTATCTTCACAAATATTGACCGTCTTTGTTCAGTTTTTCTTCAAAATTTTTTTTTTTTTTTTTTTGCTTTTGTTTCGTTATAAATATTGTCTTTAAATATCTGTCTAGTGTCATTCCCTTATCCACATTTGTTAAGCCTACCTTAAATAAAGTTGAATTGTCAACTGTTTGTAAAAATAGTAAATAGGTAAACTGAAACATGTTCTAGCCGTACTTACCCATAAAAATCGACGAGAGAAAAAAATACAATCTTAAACATATTTAATTTTTAATATAAGTAGTAACTTATTATGATTAAAAAGGTAAATGCGAAAGGCCATACAGTCACTCACGTGTTAAACACAAAATTTCTTACTGAGCCTATTGTACAGCATTTGCAAGTAGATAGTTCATAGGTAGAAAACGCTTATTACAACTGAAAAAAATTAAAACGAAGGCGTTTTCAAAATAGTCTGTTCGCGAGGTCTTGAGCACAGAACTACTAGTAATATTAGTTTAGAAATTATATTACTGTGTCGTCGACTTTAAACCATGGAAATATGAATTATAGAAGAAAAAAATGGAAGAGGACCATGTCGTCATAAATCATCATTCTTCTTTATTTATTTATTTCATGTGCACGCTGTAAATATACATTGGAAACTTAACATTAGGAAAACTGTCTACAAGGGTTCTACTTATTTCTATCCGTCTCTTGTTTATACAACAGGAAAACACGCAAATAACTTGATTATATAGACAATTTATATATACTTCTATATTCTCAGCTCAAAACGAAGTCGCAATAACAAATATATTGATTGCGAAGTCACTCATTATTCTTCGTTCTTTCATTCGTTCAGTTAATCCCGTTCAGTAGGTTCCGACTTAATTAATTCTCTAATTGATTTGTATAGCTTGCGTTTTATTGTTTAGTTTTAATTTATCTCAGGCAGAAATTGAATTAGGATTTTTAATAGGAAAGACTTATTTAATTCACTGATTGCTTCTCGAAAGCTTACCTTAGAAGAAGTTATTAATATTTAATTACGAAAAAACTACTATCAAAAATGAATAATTTTTGTCTGTTAATTTTAATTAATCTGACTCATCAGAATCATCTGACGTAAGAATAGACCACACCATGGAGCAATTACAAAGAAGAGATGCCGTAATAGCGTTTTGTAAGAAAGTATTTGTGAGGCTACACGGGGCGGAAGGCAGACGTGCGGGGTGCTTGGTTTCGGCCGTGGCTCCAACCACGCAGCACGATTAATGACAAGCTCCGCCCACTTTTGTTCCGGCTAGGCGCCAATGATCACATCACTGCTCCATTTCAAACGGTATCTGCTTTTTATAATTGCTCCATGGACCACACCTTCTCTCGTAGGTGTCGTAAGAGGCGATCACGAAAACGACAAAGATATCAATTTTCTATAAGGATGGATCAATGAACAAAATCAATCCCCAGGACGATAGATGTTAAAAGCAAGCCGAAAAAATTAGAATAAACTCGTTAACGACAGTAAGTTTTAGTGGACCCTGGTCCTGTTGCTTGGTATGTACTCGTATGTAAAATTCTTCGTTGTTTATAAAATAACACAGCTAAACAGACAAAATATAACAACTTTGACATTAATACAATACAATGGAGGACTTATTCCTTTGAGGGATCTCTCTTTTAGTCAACCACTATAAAAGAGGAAATTCTATAGAATAGATTACGAATACCTCGACTAAATAGATCCTAAATTTATTCTTTTTCTCACAAACTTATTTTCCTTGCGATGTAAAGAACCTTCATTGCGGAATAGGATATGCAGTTTCGCCAATGTGGAGGTCCAGACTTCAATCCCTAGCTAGTGTCTGATAAACAAGTTAAAAAAAAGGTTCTTTAAAGTTATTTCTAGGTAAATTATTTGTCTGTATAATTCAAATCTATACTCTATAGGTACTAACTATTATAAATACGAATGTCTGACTGTTACGATTTCACGTCTTAACCGCTGAACCCATTTTAATCAAATTTGGTATGGCTATAGTTAAAGACCTTGGGTCAAACGTAGGCTAATTTTTATTTCAAAAATCAGCTCCCAAGGGTTTGCAATAGGGAGTACCTAAAAGATTGTATGTAATACATATAAATTGAGGCAGGCGGAGCCGCAGGAAACAGCTTGTATGTTTAGTTTTTCTTTTATTTTTTACTCTGACACCAGGGTGTAGATGGTCGATAGACAATGTAACTTACACGAAATGATGATGATGATTTTATTTATTTAATACTTAGAAACATCCACGAAAATCTGGTTCTATCATGAAAGTATTGAAATAAAATCAATGAACAAACCTCAATTTCTCCACATCGAAACAATTACAAAGAGAATTGTTTTAACATTTTTTTTTACAAAACAACCGCGCAGCGATATAATCCGGTAGCATGCACGACTTCGTTCATTCACTCAGACTCATACATTCAGTTGTTCGCGTTCACTCGTTCACCATCACAATGGCGCCTGTTCTATTCATTTAAATCTAGTAATGAGCACAGAATTTTCAGCCCATTGTGAAAATTTCGAATGTCGTGAATTTAGCGACTTTAGTAGTCCTAATTTTTTTCGTGCGAATTTTTGGCCGTTTCCTTTCTGTCTTTAATTATTATTATTTTTATTGTTCTTTCATTAACACTATTGTTAGTTTGACCTCGCATGCTAAAAGCGGGGTAATGTAAGTGTTTATTTCATTTGAACTGTATGACAATAATAAGATAATTGACCATGGTGTACAGTCACGAGCATTAACATGTATACACATTGGTTCTCAATAAATTGAAACTAGGGCTTAAATTGAATACAATCAATAAATTAAAATTATAAATGGGAAAGTATGTCTGTCTGTTACGCTTTCAAGGCCAAACCGCTGAACGGATTAAATTGAACTATTTTAATGATTAACAATCGCGAAAACATAAGAAATCATTACGCTGAACGGATTTTGATGAAATTTGGTATGAATATAGTTGAAGACCCGGGGTCAAACATAGGCTACTTTTTGACGCACGCAAAGCTGCGGGAAAAAGCTAGTTGTATATATGTTAATGCCCGTCACTGTACAGAGTCGATTAACAATGTGGGTTACATTGTTATAGACTCTTAACACCATGGTACTTCATATGATGATGATTGTAACTCCAGCTTTCAGACGTGTAAACAAATTTGAATACGATTTATATTTTTATAATTTTAAAGGATTTTCTAGCAAGTGTTCTTACAAAATAATAAAGCGAATAGTATAAATATTTGTTTGTTTGTAATAACTTTATTGTACAAAGAAAAAAAAACAAATAATTTACTTATACAAGCATGGAAAAACAATAAGTACAATGGCGAAATTATCCCACATAAGGATCTTTTACAGTCAACCAGTGAGAGACAGGAGAGGATATGCTTTCCAGAAGGGTAGAAAAGTGTACAATAAAATATTATTATGAAGAAAAAAACAATAAATAAACCTACATGCATATTATTCTATAGAATAATCATACATACATATAAATAAACATATCATAAAATATTATGTATGAATAGTGTGATGTGTAAGTTAGTGGTCAACACTGTCAGATTGTCATTTCAAAAGTCATCTAACACAACCTTACAACTGCCATCTATCGATAACACCTCCCAAAGCACGGAGCTCAAAATAGAATGTCCCTCATGGCGACCAATTCGCCGCTGTCACTTGACACGCAATGCCGTCAGCCAGATTATAAAATTTTCTAGGTTTTATAAAATACTAGCGGCCCGGTACGTGCTTCGCTACGTTTAAAGTGATAAATGAAGAACCGCTAGACCGATTTTGTGCAAACTTCACAAAAACCATCTACTAAACAGTCCGAACAAAGCCTAAACATTTGGTTTGGATAGGTGAGCCCGTTCGGAAGTTATAAAATTACTACGAAAAGTGGCATTGATTTTTATATATATAGATATTATAGTAATATATTGCTTATGGCTACTTTATTATACATTAAATTAAACTATTTTAATACGGTTTTTATCGCGTTTATTACTTATTTATTTACACCTGACGTTTCAAACACTTTACAGCGTTCATGGTCGCAGGCAGACTAAGTTAACATTTGTCTTTGATGTCATAAGATTACAAACTACCGCCTGAAATTTTAATGGGAACTATTCCGATTCACGCAGTATTGGCTCACAGTATCTAAGGGTCTTGCAGTCTGCTTCCGAGTTTGCGATTTTATTAAGCTAATGACTGGGTCCCAAGCTGGTGGTACCTGCCATCCATCCTCTCTATTGAAATTTAATTTAATGAATAACAATCGCGAAAATATAAGAAATCATTACTACTCGTATATTATAGTTACGAGTTACGGAAGATTTACACAAACTAGTATTGTGGGGTATAAACTAAGCAAGTTTATTGTGCAGTTAGACCTGCGGTTACGCGTAGTTTACAGCTGTTGTAATTGAGATTCTCTATTAAATATCAAATGTAATATAAATTGTATTTATTTATTTAAACTTTATTGTATATAATACAGTTGAATAGCACAATATGCGATCTTAATGCTTAAAGCATTAACTAAGAGTGAACGCTAATATCTTAGGGCCGGTTCCACCAAATTCGGATAAGTTTTATTCCAAGGATAATGACGCAATTTATTCTCGTTTATTTAAGTTTACATTACACAGTTAACCCGAGAATATATTGTTAATCCACGTTTAATTTCCGTAAAAGGACTCTGACTCTAGAAAGAAAATGTCTGCCATCCATTTTTTATGCTTAGATTAGTTATTCTTGGATAGGAACAATATTCTACTCTTAGCATAATATGCGTTACAAATCCGAAAGTTACTATTACGAGTTTGTATAGGTAGATATTACGAATTCGGATATTTGGACGTGTGGATATTTGAATGTATTTTTATACTACTTATTTATGCAAACCTGATTTGAAGCGGTTACCGTAGTCTATGGATGCCTTCAATCCCAGGATAATGTTTCGTGCGCGTTTCTGACCATAGAGAAATTTTTTCACACACTTTATGAATAATCCTAAGTAGTTTTTAAGGAAAAACTGTAACAGGGATCTGATTCCACAATACTAAAGTTACTTTAGTTAGTTAGAGTTAGGCTGAAAGGATTTGAATAAAGTTTTTTTAGTATTTGTTGTTATGGCGGCCACAGAAGTACATTACTGTGAAAATTTCATAAGTCTAGCTATCACAGGTCACTGACATCAGAGTCTTAGTAATAGGACCCCGTTTTACCCTTTAGGTACGGAAACCAAAAAAGGTTAAAAGAACTTACCTGCATGGAGAAAGAAGATGATTGTCCAAATTTTAAACGACGTTTCCATTTTGATACCTAAAACAAAAATTTCGAGTCAGTTAAAAAAGTTCTGCCCGCGTTATCCTGTTAGGCGAAGGCAACATGAAAACTTGACAGTTGCCTCCAACGCTCGGAAAAACATTGTTTATATATCGTAGAAAGGATGGATGAAAGGAGACTTACGAAAGGTATCAAAGGTGACAAGAAAAGTCGGTAGGGGTCGGCCTCGGAGAACATACTGCGAACAAATGGCAGACATATTAAAAAAGAACACCTTCTTTTAGGAGTTAGGTTAGGAGTACCCGTAATCGATGAGCGTGTATGACGAGAGTGATGAGCGTAGAGGATAAGATAAGATAATTTATTTGCATAAAACACGTGTCATTGCTTACAATTAAAATATAAACATTGTAAATGTACATGCATTTGTAATAGTTCACATTAAGACTTAAAAGAGTTTTACATGCTTTACCGAACATAATATTGAGTGTGCAAATGTTAAAAGTACTTATGAATGATTTACAGTAATCACAAATAATCATAATAAAATAAAAATAGAACATGTAAATAATCGTGCATACTACATAAATCTAATTTAATTAGTCTTATAGCACTTGTTAAATAAAATGTTTTTGTATTGAATCTTAAATTCGAACGAAACGGAAACGAGAGAGGTCTTTAAAGATCGTAGCAAATGGAAATCCGTAGCCTAACCTACGGTAAATAACTGATTGAGAAAAAGTACCAATATTAAAAAAAATCATCATTCACTCACTAAGATGGCGCAGTGACTAAAATTGAGTCACCAATATAAAAATATATATAAATAATAAGTCACCAATTCTTAATATAATATTTATTACCTAATTTAATAATAGGTGTTACCAAAAACAACCTTAAAACTTAATAAGGGTGTGGGTTCGATCACACACACAAACAGAAACGTAGTACTAAAAGAAATACCATTATAATGATTTCTTATGTTTTCGCGATTGTTATTCATAAAATTAAATTATTTTAATACGGTTTTATCGCGTTTATTACTTATTTATTTACACCTGACGTTTCAAACACTTTACAGCGTTCATGGTCCTGTAAGACGTATTACAAGCCGCATAAGAAAATAAACCAATTTTTAAGACCTGTAAAATCCAATATCCCATTGCAAGATGCTGGAGTTTATAAAATTGACTGTGACTGTGGTTTATCATACATTGGGCAAACAAAGAGAAGCATTAATACTCGTATAAAAGAACATATTGCTGACATGAAAAATAGACGCTCAACCAAGTCTGCAGTCTGTGAACATGCTCTAGACAAACCCAACCACTATATGCGTTTTGATAATCATCAAGTCCTTGCAAAGGAAAACAGATTCATTCCAAGGATGTTACGTGAAGCTATTGAAATTAAAAACATCCTAATTTCAATAAAGAGGATGGATGGCAGGTACCGCCAGCTTGGGACCCAGTCATTAACTTAATAAATTATTATAGTTCCCAATAAAAATTTCGGGCGGTAGTTTGTAATCTTATGACATCAAAGACAAATGTTAACTTAGTCTGCCTGCGACCATGAACGCTGTAAAGTGTTTGAAACGTCAGGTATAAATAAATAATTAATAAACGCGATAAAACCGTATTAAAATAGTTTAATTTAATGAATACCATTATCCTTGCTGTCTTCCTGCGTCAACGGCAATGTTGGTTCCGGGGGTAGATAGGGATTCAACGGGAGGATAGTCGGAGGTAAGGTCGACTACCAACGGAGATCCGAAACTCAACTGTGGTAGCCTAGTACTGTAGTAAAAGCCCCCAATATACTGGATACTAACACTTTATTCTGAATCTTCGCAAATATACAAAAGTGGTAAATAATTTAAGTATGCAACTCTGTGTTCGCAAATACGTAATGCGAAATTTCGAGAGTCAGGTAGGTATCCAAACAGGAAGGGTGTACGTGTACTCGGTAACATAGCTCGAGCCATGAGGGATTTATCTTTTGCAATTCCTTCCAGTGAACCTTAGGCGATACAGTAACAATAAATAAAAAGGACGGGTATCAAATAAGATGATTTAAATTTAGAGTCGGTCGCAGGCCAAAACTAGTCAATCATTAATGCTCAACAATTCCCAAACAGTTTTGTCAAAATTGCGAAATTCCGCGACAACATTTAACTTTGCAATATTTTGTAGCGCAACTCCTTCTGGCGTTTTAATCAAAAGCCAAACAAACAAGTTCGAACCGACGTGTTTGACGTACTGTTCAGTAGTTTTTGAATGAAGCCTCGGGCGGTTAAACTTTATTGTGTGAAAAACTGTTTTAGTAAGAACATTTATTCAAATATTTTTCCGCTTTATTTTTATGATACATACTGCGACTAGATCCCAGACAGATTTTAAAAGGAAAATGTTAGAAGTACCCGTAATCGACGAGCGTATATGACGATAGTTATGAGCGCGAGGAAGCGAGGAAAACCAGTAAGAATCTTAGCAAAGAAATCCGGTAGTCACTGCCTACCCCTACGGAAAACTGGAGTAATGTATGTATGTATTTTTATGATTACTTTGACAAAACATACATGCGACAGTAATATATACGGCTTTCAAACTGTGTCTCAAAAAAAATTATTTAAAAGCTTTTGTTTCTTAAAAATACCCCTCGATGGAATCAAACTTTATCAGTTGAGCTCAGGGTGACTACGGTCTCCGAAGCTACATGGCTTGTTACGCAACTAAAAGATCGCCAATATAATTTCACACTATCACCTGATGTTAAGTGTAGAAGTAAGATTAATGTAAGATAAAAAAAAGCCATACGATTAAATAAATAAGTTAGTGAAGAAGTGATCTGAGAAGGAAGAACCTTCTTGATGATTAGTAGCCTATAGATAAAGATGTAGACTTATCAGTCTTCATCGAACATTGCAAGCTTGACTCACCTGATTATTTAATAATTAAGATAATTTCGTGCTTCTGTTGTGAATGTCTGCCATCTTTTTGGCATTAAAGGATCTATAGGCTAAGGACGCAACTGAAAAACACGCTTGGATGAAAAAGGAACTTAACCTTAAAAACCTTATGCCGTTCACGTAAAATAAACGTAAAGGAAAGAGCTAAGTGACAAATCGCATTGAGTAAAAAGATATTGGTCCCGAGTGAAAGGCCCAATTCGGCGGGAAATCTTTTATTTCAATAATTTAAGCTTCCATTTCCTTTTAGTGTTGCTACACGATAGACAACTATCGATTTCGTTTCGATAGTCTATCGATAGTTTAAGAAAAACAACTATTGTAAAGTAGTGCCGCACACTACCGATATTATCTACATTATAGTTTCTGTTAAAATAAACATAACTATCGATTGTGAGAAACTATCCATATTGTCAGTAAAATTGCAAAGCGATAGTATCGATATGATCGATTATGTGTGTTATATTGAAAGTATCGATAAGTATCGATAGTGTAGTAGTCATCAACTATCAAGAGTATTGTTCTTTATCAAAACTTTGCACGAAAACGGCTATCGATACTTTTGATAGGGTACATCAAAACTATCGATAATGAAACCATCGATAGTTTAACAACACTATATCTTTTAGGCTTTTGCGTTAGTACCTTTGGAAACACCTGAGAGGCATGCAAACTATAATAAACGGCCAACTTGAATTTTACATAAGAATCTGGGTCCTTAGTTTAATATATATTTGAAATCATCTTTATTTGTCCTATCTTTGACGATTACAAGATGGCAGCCGAGGTCAACGGCTTAACGTTCCTTCCGAAGAACTCCTCTGCCTTGCGTCATAAACCTCACTTCTAAGAGCCGTAACCTCTATTGAGCACCTTCCTGTGTACTTTATTTTTTTCAGTCTTCTGCAGCTCTGATAACATCGTTGGTTGGTAGTGAAACTGTAACGAAGTGGTACCCAAGAAATGGAAGGCGAAGTGCTGGACATACAGGTGCTCGATGAGCCGAGCTGGTAACACCTAAATGCGCGATGGCTCAGAACAGAGATGGTTGGCGTAGACAAAGGGAGGCTTCTAACCAGCAGTGGGTTTTAGAAAGCTGATGATATACAGAGAATCTGGTCGGATCAACGCTTAGGATTACGTCCCCCAAGTCCTCTACTTGCCACATAAGTAAGAACTACTTTAGATTGTCTGTACTTGAGTATTTCGAACACACGAATATGTCGTATTTTGTATTGAATGGACTATGTGCCCATAAACTGTTGGATGCATGAATATTTACTGAGCGGGCTTGAACAAAGGTTTGCGGGGCAGTTAATAAATGATCCATTATGGATCAAGTGGTAAATTACGGATCTGTTTCTAGAGAAATAATAAAACTAAACCCCTTGTCTTGTCAATCTAAGTTGTAACGGGAATGTAGAGTGTACGGTAAGGCGATCTGAACAGTCCGTGAATGAATAAATTAAGATGAAAGTTTTTATTAGTTACTAGCTGTTTTCCGCAGCTCCGCCTGTGGTATATAGCCTATGTTACTCAGAGTGAATGTAGCTTTCCAACGGTGAAAGAATTTTTGAAATCGTCACAGTAGTTTTTGAGTTTATTCATTACAAACATAGACACAAAAATACAAATCTTTCCTCTTTATAATATTAGTGTAGATGTAAATGTTAGAATGCGGAAAATAACATCGGTAGAAACTAGGATTGGTATGTTTGAAGTGAAATGTAAGTAAGTAATGAAATTGGTTATTTTATTGTATGGATATTACATGTTATTTTTGTCCATGTCCATACTAATCTATACTTCCATGTCCATACTAATACATATTGCCATACTAATAATATTATAATTCCGAAATTCCGTCTTTTACGTTTTATGGCTTTACCGCTAAACAGATTTAGATGTAATTTTGTATCAATTTAGTGAAAAATTTAAATGTTTGACCCCGGTCAAACATATTTATTTTTTACTCAACAAACAAACTTTACAAAACAAACGTCAACTCTCAATTAGTACGTTCTAAAAAAATTAAAAAAAAGAAAGATATCACTACTTTTAAAAAAATACGTTCAAAAGTGAACGTTGCTTTCCCGGCATCAATACTCCACTAGGCAATCGGGCTTGTCAATACTCATCATCAATATTCACAAATAACTAAAAAAACATCAAAATTTAAAATGCTAAATAAATCATCTGTTATTAAGGGACGATCAAAGACTGGGCTATTTTTAATTTTCCAGCGTAAAACCAATGAGCGTTTCAAACCACCACATGCTACATTACGTTGTAAAAGGTTATTTTTATGAAAAAATTTTCTTGTTACAGAACCTACGAGGATATTGAAAAAAAATATATATTTATCATCCCTACAGCTTTCAAAGTGCTTTTTAGCATGAAAACTTACAGCAAAATCCGTTTTAGTATAAAGAATAGGAATGAAATTAAAAACATCCTAATTCTATGATCATTAATAGAATATCGCTTCGCCTTTTAAACTATTTTACTAGCAAATGTAAAAGTTATGTTTTACATGCAAACAAAATTGTACTGCCGCACGTGTTTAAATCACTCATTTAGTTCAGTAGCTAGTATTAAAATCACTCGTTAGAATCGCGATCCGATGTTGTTGGAAGATCATCGACAATTTTCTAATTTTTAATAATTTCTTATGTTTTCGCGATTGTTACACATTAAATTTAACTATTTTAATACGGTTTTTATCGCGTTTATTACAGCCACATTATCACCACAGAAAAGAAATAAAATCATGTCATCTTATTTTACGTTTCCTAAAATTATATAGGGTATCTTATTTAGACTAAAAATAACATTATCACGGCTATAAACACGACCTAAGCACATATCGCACCATCATTGGAAGGTCATGAATAAATTTACAAGGGGTTTGTTCTGACAACGGTATCGTATCATTTGGGATGAGTCGAGTTTTATACCCTTCCTATTTGTACTGAAGTTCGTATGTATTACTTGAATGACAAAAAGAGTGTTATGTTTTCAGGATTCATGTAGGTATGAAGATAAAACTTTACTGAAGATTGCTTAGGCGTCGCGTCGACTGGTTTTGATAGATTTAGCGAGGTAGCAAGACAACTGTGGTAAGCCAAGACCGATGGTAGAGGGCAATAGGAGCCATCGGTGAAACACTACATCTTAACCTTTCTCTAGTCGTAGCGGTTTTCCGTTCCACTAGACAAAGAAAGTGGAAGATTAAAGTGCCCACAAACGTCTGCCCAAACGCTGTGCACCTTAATATTTCTGCGTATTCGACCGCTTCTGTAAAATCGGACTTTGGGTAATAAGCAGTAGTCGATTATGTCATTTGTCTTTTTTATCTTGGCTTAGAACTATTTATAATGTTTTGCAATTAGGAGTTTTGTATTTTATACTAATACCCGAAATAAAAACATTTAACAGATATAGAACATAGAATATAAAAGAAGTGCCGCGTATAATTTATTACATAATAATAATGCTTCATAATTAAAGCCCATATTTTTTTCACTAATTAGAAATAGTTCCTCTTCCTGCCGAGACCTGTTCATGGAAATGTCATCTACTGACATAGCCGAGGACGGGTTTTGGCAGGAGCACCACATGCCATCAACTTCTCCAAAGGGCCTGTACGCGCTGCATCAATATCGCCGCGCAAGCCTCTCAAAGGACCGGGGCAACCCGTGAAACCCAAGCGGAGATACATAATGATGTTATGTATGATGTTAATAATGATGATGAGTGGTTTATAAATAAACCACGTCAAGGGTTGTAGGGTAAATTATAAATTGACTGCAATGTAGAGGTAAAATTTGACCTTGTAAACGAGTAACCAATTTGTGTTTGATAGAATAAATAAGTATGTACTAAATAAGGTCATTAGGGTATTATTTTATTACATCGCATGTTATAAGCAGGATCATAAAAACAAAATCAAGCGTAGATACATCCTTGAATATACTTTTTAACTCATTTTCGTAAAAGTAGAGTTTAGGATACAATTCTTGAAGGCAAATAGAAAAACCTTAAAACTCTTGAATTTATATTATAAAGCTAAGGTATATTCTTTAATCAGCCTGGTAATTAAATTCACAATAAAACACAAAACCATTTTTTTAAAAGGTAACTTAACGTTTACATTCCCACATATGACCTGAAAAAGACCGCAGACAAGCGCTAAATGCAGACCTCTTCCAACTAATCATTATGCAAATTCTTTTGGGGTATACCCAACAATGGACTGACGGCTGAAATCATAATGAATATGTCCATGAAGGACATCATCATCATTTCGTGTAGGTTACATTGTCAATCGACCGTGTATACCCTGGTGTCAGAGTTGAGCGGAACCGCCTCTCGGCCTCTCACGTGGTTCCTTTCGCCTATCGGCCTCTCCTTTAACGACTACCAGATGGCGGCCGGAATCAACGGCTTAACGTGCCTTCCGAAGTACAAAATCATCTTTATTACCAGACTATCAGGTGATTACAACCTGCAATGTCCTAGTCAAACTGAAAACAACTAAACAAAGTATGCTTTTCGTGGGAATCGAACCCACGACCCCCTGGATCGGAGTCAAACGCCTTAACCACTGGACTACGAAGGACATAAATCAAGCGAGTTATATAATTTAAAAACGCTCAATGCCATAAGGGCCGACACTATTGTGCCTGAAGGGCCTACTGAGAACCTATCGGTGGCGTGAAGCGCCCTGGTACATTGCGGTACCTGGTGAACTGTCTACTTACTACGTCAGCAATATTTTCAAAAATAAAATTTATAACAAAAATATTTTAAACCAAAAAAGATAATATAGCCTCATCTAAGCAATTCAATTAACTCATAATGAATTTTGATACTTCCCAAATGATACCGAATCTAATTCGTACCTCGATCGTCCAATTCCTATTAACTTGACGATGTCGTAATCAAAGGCGGGAAATTCTTCATGTCGACTTCGTAATTTATTGGGGCTTGATGATTTGATTTGTAAAATAAGTGGCAAATTTGTTAATGAGTTATTCAAGTATAATTGCAAATACTCGTAATTCTGTAGCTGCATCTCCCTTCTTATGCTTGTTTATTTGTAAAAAAAATATTAAATTAAAAAAAAAACATTAAAAACAAAAGTTGAGGTAAACCTATATATACAATGGTGGACTTAAGTCATGAAGGGACCTCTTTCGGTCAACGATATTGTAGAAAAAAACTTTTTTTTTACTTTAACTAAAATGTCGTCTCGTTATGTAAGTGGAGAGTTCAAATTAGTATATATAGTGAATAGATGATAGGATTCATAAAACAATCAAAATAAAGAACTAAATAAACTTAAAAGTGACAGAGACTAACAAGAAAATGTGCGATTTGATTACTGTTTTTGTGATCATACCTTAGACAGACTAGAACAACAAATGTTTAATCCTAGATAGTTTCCTATGGTCCAATTAGAAAAGGTTTATCAAAATTCTATCTAAAACGTAGCCACTAGCGACCGCAAGTAAAATCAATATTTCCACAAAAATATCCGCACTATTTACGCCAAAACCCACCTTTTACACTTATTATTTCCCGTCCTATCCCGGATTGTCACTTGTCACAGTTTTAGACACGGGTGCCCGTTGGATCCACATGTTTTAAATATATTTCTCCCTGAGAAAAATTCCCGTTGATTTGTCATTTATTTGCGCCGAACAAGTTTTCTATTTTGCCTGATTGATGGCTGAGAGTTAAACATCTTTGAATTCTCTTGTTATTTTATATGTTTTTTCTGAGAATTTTTAAGGACTTTCATTTTCGAAGGGAATCGAAACCGAAAAGGTTTCTTTTACAATGTTCATTTCTGAACGGTTGAGAGTTGCTAGAATGGTATGTTTATTACCTCAGAATTTTATGACTGTTTATAATTTTATACAGGCCAATCGCTTTTTTTTGAATGAATAAGTATTTACAATACTAATAGAAGTGTGTTTAGTAGAAAGATGTAAGTTATATCATTATAACCCCAGCATTTTATTATCTACTTGAAGAGATAAGTAGTTTATTGGGCTAAAAATTATTTACATATAATTAACATCAGTAGCAGCGTGGTGACAATCGACTCAGTGGTGTTGATTTAAGTTAGTTCACTATTCATTTCAGCATTATATTTCTTGTGTCGTTTTTATTTGGATTAAAAAGTATTAACAAATACTAATAATGCTATTAGTATTTGTAAATACTTAATTAATTCAGGCGTTACTTTGCGGAAGTTAAAGTTACAAGCACTTACCAAATTACTTTGCGTACTTCCGCCACCAGTTAGTTTATGCAAACTATTGCCGGCCGGCACCCACCCATTATGTATTGATAATTGGGACTAATAGTAGTGGGTGGGTGCCGGTCGGCAATAGTTTGCATGAACTGGTGGCGGAAGCACGCAAAATAATTTGGTAAGTGCTTGTAAATACTTGTTATGAACATCGATGTAGATGTTAAGATTTTATGTCAGATCATTTGCATAAAATGTTTCGAAGAGCCTAATAGAGGTTTAATTTTTGTATTTTATACTACTCATCTTAACGCCTTCCCAGTTTTATCCTCGGCTAATTGCCTCAGAGCTCATTTATTTATTTAAACTTTATTGTACATAATACAATTGTATAGCCCAATAGGCGAACTTAATGCTAAAAGCATTAAGTCATGGTCTGCTTTCCTGGTCTTTTTTCCTCCATTTCGCCTGGTCTTCGGTATCCTTGGTTGTAAGTCCATTAGCACGCATATTTTCCTATAATTTTTATATTTTGTATTTTGCAATAAAGAGTTACTTACAAAATGCTGAAATAATAAATAAAAAGCACAATTTACTCTAAGTAAGTCTTTATGACAAATTGTTTTCCCATCTCTAAGATTTAGGGTCAACATTTGCCAGTAAAACACCGCATACGTGTCACATGATGTCAAGAGGCGGTCGGGGTAAAATGGCCGGCGGTACCCGGGGGAAATTACCACGGGACACTAAATATATGCTGCATGATGTACAACCTGGATGTTGTTAATTCTCTCAAAAGGAGATTTTATTGTTCAATATTATGATCAACATTTATTTGTAGCTGTTTCCCGCAGCTCCGCTTGCAACATAAAGTAGCCTATGTTTGTTTCGGGTCTTCAACTATATTTATACCAAATTTCATCAAAATCCGTTTAGCAGTTTGGCTGTGAAAGCGTAACAGTAAGCTTTTTCCCGCGGCTTGAGGTGCTCGCTAGCTAAGCTCGACGCGCGTATACGTGGCGAAATCGCGAGACGAGACCCGTATGGTATTGGTCGCCATGAAGTGGCACTTTCTATCTCGAGCTCTTCTGAAGGTTCGGAAGGCACGTTTAGTCGTAGGGCCCGGTTGTAATTGGAAGATGGCATTTGTTAGGCAGAATCAGCCTATATGTAACTTCAAGAAACGTCTGATCTTCGTAACCCTTTTTACAGGGAAAGGTTTAATATGCAATCGTCATATTATAAAGCGGCTGCCGTCTGACCCCGTAATACTTTCTGAAGAGATACCAGTAAAACATGCAATCATAATAATAAAAGTTACATAATGGGTAAAAGCAAGTATATGGTAGTAAAATTAGCAGTACCCTTGTACTTATATTCTGTTCTATGTTGTATCCTGTTTAGAGATGGGCGCCTTCCCGGAAAATTTCTCATTTACTCCCGGAATGTTTAAAAATGCCCGTGAATAAATGAGAATCAATATTCTTTTCCCCTTTTCTTGCCCTTACAATTTTTTTTTCCTCTTGAATTTCTTCCCGCTACCCATTTCTATTCCTTTTCGATTTGCTGTATTCATGAATTTGGTAAATAAATAATAACGACAGTATTTAGAACTCTTCCTTTTAGAAGTGGGTTGACGATACGGCCGAGTTCGTAAAGCTCTCATTTCGCTATCTCAACCACGCAATATTTACGACTGTCAAGCCGCTTGAAACGGGTTTGTATGGAAGGCAGTGATTGCGGACTTTGTCATTAACTTGTCATGCACGATTCAATCGACTTCGCCAATTTCTGTTGTTACCTTCTTCATTCAAGCGTCTTTCCCAGATATATCTTCAACTTGCTCCTCAGGACAAAAAAAGGGCAGTCAGTGTAGCACAAAGTACGCATTTTTTTAAAAAAACCTAGATTTGGCGGTTCTATGGTCTCCCACATACGCTGAGACTGTGGAATGAGCTCCCCAACATGGTTTTCCGAAGAGATTACAACATGGGGTCTTTCAAAAAGGGCGTTAAAGGATTTCTCAAGAGTCGGCAATATGCACGTGATGCCCCTGGTGTTGCGGGCGTTCATGGGGTACGGTGACCACTTACCATCAGCCGTATGCCTTTTTGCCTACTTAATTGTATAAAAAAAACGGAGCAAGCAACTGTCTTCTGATCTTCGCAACCCTCTTTACTATGAAAAGCAAAGTAAACACTATAGTAGCACTACATCTATGGTAGCATTTAGAACTAGTGATGTAAAAATCTCCGAGTTCGGGAGTCTGAAAATTCTGACTCGACTGTAAATCACAAGACTCGACTCGTATATAGAGACTCCGCTGTTCGATTTCTTAGTTATACACAAGCTCCCGTAATAGACTCGAGTTCGGTAGAAGTACTCGACTCTATTTTGTGCTCGAATCTGATTATGGACTCGAATCGAGCTCGAGTCTGATAAGTAGCTATTAAAGGGTGGTGTAAAATGTATATTAGGCTGGTAGCACATCAGGATTTAGGTCGTTGAAATACAATCCGACGTCACATTCCAGTAACACTTGAGTATCCTTCTAATTATCATACTAATGTTACTTATAACTTAAGAACGGCTGAACGGATTTGGATGAAATTTGGAACACAGTTTATAACCAAAATTAGGATATAGGATACTTTTCATCTCAAAAAATGCAGCGGTTTCCGACGGGTAACTTTTATCAAAATATTCTTATTCATCCGAAAATAACAGTATTGTCGATCAAGACCCACGGCAAAAAGAAAGTCTGCATAATACAAAGCGGCAACAAATCGCTAAGGAATTTGCCAAAATTATAACTGAATTGGATGACGAATATTTAGAAAGGGTGTGGGTGCGACTGAAGTCTACTGCGTCGTTATACAAAACCATCGTGGAGTTTAGAAAATCATAATTGCTTATTTTAAGTTAATAACAAATATTGTAATTTGTAGTGTACCTATCAATAATATCAAATAAACTTTTGAATGATTGTAATTATTTGTATAACTAAACTAAATAACTTGTTGTACTGGAGAGTTTGTTGAGTAGAAGTTGTTTTGAGTTTGGTACTCGAACTCGAGTTGGTTCTGCGACTTAATTCTTATTCGACTTGAGTCCGTGCTCTGGTGATTCGTGCTCGACTCGACTCAGACTTATGAATGTCTAAGCCTAGCAAGCATGCAAAATTAGTCGAGTTTGCAAATGTAGACTCCTGGGCTAGGGGTTTTTTACAACACTATTTAGAACCCTTTATTTTAAGAAGTAGATTAAAAACCCTTAATTGGTATTTTGTGCAAGGCAAAAAATAAATAAATAAAAAATGACTTTTATTAGCGACGTGACTGAAAACACTACTCACCTTGATTTGTATAGAGTTAATTAGTATAGTATATAGTTAAGTTGCTATGTATATCAAGGTAGATAAGGTAATTTTTAAGGTCAAATAAATGAAGGGATTATTATCAGAATAGGGTAATAAGTGTAAATATAGCATAGGGTTTCTTATTTTTAGCATTAAGGTATTTTATAAGAATTAATTTTGTAATTGTAAGTAGCACTATTTGATTTTCGAAGAGCGTTACCATAACGAGAACCAAGGTCTTTTTTAAGTAAATATGGTAAACTCACATTCCGAGAATCAAAAAGCGTTACCGTAACGAGAGCCGAACACAAGATTCCACGACTGCCGATAGATGGCGCAGTTACGAAATAGAACTGGCTATGCAGATTTTTACTCGCGAGGTAATAAGGTTCGACGCGATTTTGAGTCGGCAGTACTGGAATCAATTCGGCTCTCGGAACACTTGGAATGGAAGAAAACTAAGGAAGACGAAATAAAGGAAGTGAATACAAGTGATCTTTAATTTCGGACCCGGATCCCTGCTCCAGTGCTCAAGTGAAGTGTTAGTGAATATCGTCGGTCGGATCGGAAGCTAGGACCCCTGTGCTCGGAATCGGACCCCTGGATCTCAGGAATAGGACCCCTGCTACTCGGAGTCGTCGAGATCGGACCTCTGCTCGAATTGTCGGCGGATTAGAAGATAGGCCCCTCGCTCATCCTGCTGCCCCCCCCCCCCTCATACAGTCCACTCATCGACGTCGTCCTCGGCAGCCGGAGCGAAGCTAAGCAGCCCGAAGCCACGCCGCATCAAGCTACGCCGCCCGCAGCCACGCCGCCTCAAGCTGCGCCGCCTCGAGCCAAGCCGCCTGAAGCTGAGCCGCCTTGTGCCGAGCCGCCTGAAGCTGAGCCGCCCGAAGCTGTGCCGCCATAAGCTACGCCGCCTGGAGCTGTGCCGCCTGAACCTAAGCTGCCTACGCTGTCGCTCGTCCGCACCTGCCTTCGCCCTCTACTACTTTAACGTGTTGAGGACAGATTGGGACGACTGTGCGCCACCAACAGCGCGCGCAACGCCAACCATAGTTGGTCCTTCGAGCCGGATCAAGGAAGAGGGATGCCTACAACCAGGTCGACAACCGCCACAGCTGGAAAGTCCGCCTCGACTGATTGGAGCATGAACACGCCAGCCGACACAGAAACCACCGGGACAGGGATCTCGACCCGATCGACGATAACAAGAAGAACGCCGCCGCCATCCCGCGCCGCCGAGTCGTCTCCCTCCCGCACCGCTATGGGGGATCGTGCCGCGTCGGTCATGTTTGTGGAGGGAGAACTCGCCGCGCCCGTTGCGCCTCCAGTACCCCCCGCACCCGTCAATAGTGGGTACATCGCGCCGCGTTCCGGTACCATTGGCGAACCGCTCACGCCTCTAACTACGCGCGCTATGATTCAGCAACACGACGAGTTGTTGAGTCGCATCTCCGAATCCCAGAAGCGCCGCCAAGGACAGCCTGCAGTTCCTGATGTGATGGAATCCGGAACGAGTGCGAGGCCCACAGGAGCGCGCCCAAGAAGACCGAACATAGAAACACAGTCGGTGCGTTCATCGAAACGAGCTGCATTAGAAGCCAAGATGCAACTCGCCCGCAGGGAACTAAAAGTAGCAGAAGCCAGATCTAAGGTGGCTCAAGCTGAACTGGAGCTGCTACAACTGGATTCTGAGGAAGAAGAAGACTTCGTGCATGAAGAGCAGACACAGATGCATGTGCAGCAATGGTTGGATCATGCAAACACTGTGAAGGTTACTCCACCTAAGGAAAAGAAGAGTGACATTGAAGAACTGGCTCAAGTCATCAAGAAGATGTCAGAGAAGTCATCGGAGCACAGCCTATCAAAACATATGATAGAGCTTCCAAACTTCAACGGTGCAAGTGAAGAGTGGTTAGCGTTCAAGCGATCCTTCGAAGACACCATGAACGCCTTCACCGACGTGCAGAATTTGGCGCGCCTGAGAAGGTCTCTTCAAGGGAGAGCAAGGGAAGCAGTGAAGAGTCTCCTATTCACTGCCAAGACACCGCAAGAAGTAATGAAGGGATTGGAAGCGCGTTTTGGACGACCAGGAGCCATAGCCTTAGCGGAGCTGGATAAATTAAAGAGTACGCCGAAGATGCAAGAGACGCCGAATGATGTGTGCACATTTGCTAGCCACGTCAGAAATTCTGTGGCAACAATCAGTGCACTTGGAAAGGAACAGTACCTGAGTTCGCCAGAAACAATGAAGGCGTTAGTGGACAAGATGCCAGCAAACATCAAGTACAGATGGTTTATGTATCATCACAGCCATCGAGATGAAGAGAAGCCGGAGCTCATATTAATAAGGGATTTTCTGGACATAGAAGCTGACATGTGTGGTGACTTCGCCCCTCCTGAAGTATCGTGGGATGCCAAGAAGAGCGCAATAAGGAAGAGTGTCCATACAGTTCAGGAGAAAGAACACAATCAGCAGCCAAGCAAGAAGACAGAGTGTCCAGAATGTCAAGCAGAGCATTGGATCTACGAGTGCAGAAGATTTAAAGAAGCAGATATGGACAAGAAATGGGAAATAGTGAAGAAATTCAGACTATGCTTCAAGTGTCTTCGTTTTCGGCACTCAAGACAAGGATGCAGGGCTCCGGTATGCAAGAAATGTTCGAGATGGCATCATGTTAGTCTCCACTCAGACACACCTCCAGCAATTAAGAAGCCAGAAAGGGACGAAGCCAGCTGCAACGTGGTACATAAGGAAGAGCCCACAGGTGAAGTCATCACATCGGTGCACACTACAAGCGATGGAAGAGCATACTTGAAGATGATTCCAGTGGACGTCTACGGGCCAAAGGGAACAGCACGTGTGCTGGCCTTGCTGGATGAAGGGTCCACCATTTCACTCATAGACTCTGCTATAGCCAAGAAGATTGGTGCGGAAGGAACAGCTGAGTCTATAACAATAGAAACCGTCGGTGGAAGAGGCTTCAAGAAGACGGATTCTCGAAAGGTGGAAATAAGGATTAAGGGAGCTCATCGCAAGTATACGCAGTCGATGAGAGTAAGGACAATCGATGGCTTGAAATTATCGAAGCAAGAAATAAATGAAGAAGTCCTGAGAAGATGCGATCATCTCCAAAGTTTAAGAAGTCAGCTAGTCTACAAGAAAGAAGAGCCAAGACTACTAATTGGGCAAGACAATTGGGAGCTCATCGTAACAAGAAGAATCGTCAAAGGGAAGAAGTCTGAACCAGTTGCTTCGTTCACTAGCTTGGGTTGGGTGCTTCATGGATGCGACACTGGAGCGAACACACCTGTCCAGTTCGTCAACCACAGCCGCCTAGCAGAGGACAAGACAGAAGCCTTGGTACGAGCATACTTTGATATCGAGGCTCTTGGGGTGAAACCAAACCGCCCTAGCAACGACTCTGACAGGAGAGCATTGGAAGTTTTGGAGAAAACGACACGAAGATTGCCAGATGGGAAATTTGAAACAGGACTTCTATGGAAGAGCGAGCAAGAAACATTGCCGAAAAATTACGGTCAAGCACATCGACGATTAAACAACATCGAAAGGAAGTTGGACAGAAGTCAAGAATTGAAGATAGCCTACGAAGAGCAAATTAACAACTGGGTGAAGAATGAATATGCGGAAAAGGCTCCATCTACATCGACGCCCGGCAGAACGTTCTACCTGCCGCATTTTGTGGTGGAACATCCTGTCAAAAAGAAGCCAAGAATAGTACTGGATGCAGCTGCAAAATTCGAAGGGAAAAGTCTCAACGATGTCTTGCTGCCGGGGCCCGATCTTCTTCAATCTCTCTTTGGAGTTCTCGTAAGATTCAGAGAGGGGCCCGTCGCTGTTGTTGCTGACATCAAAGAAATGTTCCTGCGCATCCAGATACGTGAAGAAGACAGGGACTGCCTACGATTCCTGTGGCGAGGAAGTCAACGGGCTGGAAAACCAGAAGAATACAGAATGAAGTCTGTAATTTTCGGAGCGACGTCATCACCCTCAACAGCTATCTTCGTGATGAATAAGAATGCGGAAGACTTTAAAGAAGAGTGTCCAGCTGCAGTGAAAGCTATCAAGAGAAATCACTACATGGATGATTACCTCCAGAGCTTTCAAACTATCGAGGAAGCCAAAAGAACATCAAAGGAGGTGCAGTACGTGCATGCAAAAGCGGGTTTCCATTTAAGGGGATGGGGTAGTAACGAAGCTGAAGTGTTGAAGAGCCTGCAAGATCAACCGCAAGAGGGAATAAAAGAACTCTCCTCAGAAGAGAAGACACTCGGACTACGATGGATAATTGGCGAAGACGCACTAGCATTCAACGTCGGATTTCGCAACACACCTCGCGAAATTCTGACTGGAGGAAAGATACCAACGAAGAGACAAATAGCCAGCGCCGTCATGTCTACGTTCGACCCGATGGGCTTCGCCGCACCTGTTTTAATCCAAGGGAAGAAACTCATCCAGGACATATGGCGAACGAAGATCGACTGGGACGACGCGATCTTACCTGAGCAAGAAGTAATGTGGCTCAAGTACATCAAAGAGGTTGCAGTTCTCGAAAAATTGAGGATACCCAGATGTTTATCTCCGTATCAGAGGAAAGGGCAACTCCATACTTTCACCGACGCGAGTGAAGAGGCCTATGCTGCTGTCGTCTTTTGGAGAACAGAAGAACCAAGTGTCCGCGTTACGTTGATCGCAGGGAAAGCGCAAGTTACTCCCACGAAGCCAGTCTCGATACCGCGACTGGAGCTCCAGGCTGCGTTACTAGGAAGCAGACTGGCAGCTACAATCGAGAAAGAAACGGACTTAGAAATCACAAAGAAGATATTCTGGACAGACTCAAGCACTGTTCTTCAGTGGCTGAAAGCAGATCCGCGAAAATTCAAGACGTTCGTGGCTCATCGACTTGCGGAGATTGAAGAGTTAACTAGCCCGCGAGACTGGCGATGGGTGCCTACTAAAGAGAATCCAGCGGACGACGCAACTCGTGGGACGCCAACTGAATTTGACAGGAACGCGAGGTGGTTCAAGGGGCCTACATTTCTTTACGAAGAGGAGCAGCAGTGGCCCGCCAACCGCTTCGAAGGGAAGATCATCGACACGGGGGAGGAAAAGAATATTCAGACAATAGCATCAGTCTCCACAACTCCTCGTCGTATACCAGATCCAGAACGCTTCTCCAGCTGGACGCGACTCCTAAGAAGTACGGCGCGCGTGTTCCAGTTCATCGATCTACTTAAGAAGAACAAGTCCAAGGAAATCGTCAACGCAGCTAAAGACAAGGCATGGAAACAAAATAAACCTGCAGTAAAGAGGAAACAACTCGTAAAGCTTCCTCCTATGAAACCAGGGAGAAATTTCAAAATCATTGAAGAAGAACACTTCAATAAAGCCAGAGAAGAGTTAATTAAGGAAAGTCAGCAAGAAAGTTTTCGGAGAGAAATAGAAAAATTGAGTAATAGGAAGCCAATGGAAAACTCAAGCCGACTCAAGAAAATCGACGTGTATGTCGACGAACAAGGCATCTTGAAGTTAAGAACGCGAACAAGGAAAATCACGATTGAGAACCAAGAGCAGAATCCAGTGGTGTTAGACGGCAAGAACAGGATATGCCGCCTAATCATTGAACACTATCACCAGAAATTTTATCATGGCAATACAGAAACGGTGATAAATGAAGTCAGGCAAAAATATTGGATCCTGGGCCTACGGACAACAGCAAGGGCACTCATACACCGCTGTCAATGGTGCAGAGTGCATAAGAGCATACCGCAAGTGCCACCGTTGGGAGATCACCCCGTTGAACGCCTGCAGCATCATCAGCACCCCTTCACCTGCTCAGCTGTGGACTACTTTGGGCCGATGCAGGTGACCATTGGGAGAAGAACTGAAAAACGCTGGGGAGCTCTCTTCACATGCCTAACCACAAGGGCTATTCACCTCGAGCTATCAAGTTCCCTTAGTACGAGCTCGATGATCATGGCCTTACGAAGAATGGCGGCCAGAAGAGGAACACCGAAGGTTATCTACAGCGACAATGGGACAAACTTCGTCGGGGCCAACAAAGAACTGGAAGAAGCAGCAGCTCAAGAGGGAATCCGGTGGAAATTTATACCAGCTGGAAGTCCGAGTATGGGAGGCGCCTGGGAGAGAATGGTCCGTACGGTGAAGACGGCACTGATGGTCGTACTACAATCGCGATCACCACCAGAAGAAGTACTCCACACGCTACTGGTTGAAGTGGAACATGTCGTCAATTCCCGTCCACTCACTCACATAAGCATAGACCCCAACGATGAAGAAAGCCTGACACCAAACCATTTCCTGCTCGGAAGATCCTGCGGAGCGACGTCGCCGGGCGAGTTTGAAGATGGGAACCTCATTGGCAGAGCAAACTGGAGGACCGCGCAACGCCTGACCGACCACTTCTGGCAGAGGTGGCTAAAGGAGTATCTGCCCACTTTGAAGCCGAGGAAAATAGATGGCAGACAGACTACGGATCCTCAAGTCGGAGACGTCGTCTTGATTATGGACGCCTCGCTGCCCCGCAACACATGGCCGCGAGGAGAAGTCCAAAAGGTATATCCAGGCCCAGACGGAAGGGTCAGAATTCTGGATGTGCGGACACCGGGAGGAACGCTACGACGGTCAACGCAGCGAGTCGTCATCCTGGTGCCAGCAGCCACGCCGCAACCTCGAGACGGAGCGCTATGCACGGCGGGGGAGAACTATTAGCGACGTGACTGAAAACACTACTCACCTTGATTTGTATAGAGTTAATTAGTATAGTATATAGTTAAGTTGCTATGTATATCAAGGTAGATAAGGTAATTTTTAAGGTCAAATAAATGAAGGGATTATTATCAGAATAGGGTAATAAGTGTAAATATAGCATAGGGTTTCTTATTTTTAGCATTAAGGTATTTTATAAGAATTAATTTTGTAATTGTAAGTAGCACTATTTGATTTTCGAAGAGCGTTACCATAACGAGAACCAAGGTCTTTTTTAAGTAAATATGGTAAACTCACATTCCGAGAATCAAAAAGCGTTACCGTAACGAGAGCCGAACACAAGATTCCACGACTGCCGATAGATGGCTCAGTTACGAAATAGAACTGGCTATGCAGATTTTTACTCGCGAGGTAATAAGGTTCGACGCGATTTTGAGTCGGCAGTACTGGAATCAATTCGGCTCTCGGAACACTTGGAATGGAAGAAAACTAAGGAAGACGAAATAAAGGAAGTGAATACAAGTGATCTTTAATTTCGGACCCGGATCCCTGCTCCAGTGCTCAAGTGAAGTGTTAGTGAATATCGTCGGTCGGATCGGAAGCTAGGACCCCTGTGCTCGGAATCGGACCCCTGGATCTCAGGAATAGGACCCCTGCTACTCGGAGTCGTCGAGATCGGACCTCTGCTCGGATTGTCGGCGGATTAGAAGATAGGCCCCTCGCTCATCCTGCTGCCCCCCCCCCCCCTCATACAGTCCACTCATCGACGTCGTCCTCGGCAGCCGGAGCGAAGCTAAGCAGCCCGAAGCCACGCCGCATCAAGCTACGCCGCCCGCAGCCACGCCGCCTCAAGCTGCGCCGCCTCGAGCCAAGCCGCCTGAAGCTGAGCCGCCTTGTGCCGAGCCGCCTGAAGCTGAGCCGCCCGAAGCTGTGCCGCCATAAGCTACGCCGCCTGGAGCTGTGCCGCCTGAACCTAAGCTGCCTACGCTGTCGCTCGTCCGCACCTGCCTTCGCCCTCTACTACTTTAACGTGTTGAGGACAGATTGGGACGACTGTGCGCCACCAACAGCGCGCGCAACGCCAACCATAACTTTCATCAAATATGACATTGACTTCATTGTAGCTAGGCATTATAAACTGACATTAATTAAATTGTAATCACGAACAAAATTGATCATCTGCTCGTACATTGTTGACTTACTCCGTAAAGTCCTTTATAATCATATAACATTTTAAAAAAAAATTGCATGCCAGTAATGGTGAAACATATAGATCCTTCACTACTTATTACATCTAATCTAAAATTACTGTTACCATGTTTTAGCAAAATAAATATTTCATTTCATTTAAAAAATATCAAGCTCGTAAAGATCTCATTTTGCTATCTTAACCACGCAATATTTACGTCTGTCAACCCGCTTGAAGCGGGTTTGTATGGGAGGCAGAGATTGCGGACTTTGTCATTAACTTGTCACGAACGATTCAATGGACTTCGTCCATCTCATTTGACATTTTCACCATTTTTTATTCACATAAATTTATTTATTATTATAAATATATAAATATATTTCTTAAATTTCAAACTTTAGGTGTAGATAAATCCATACTTCCATACTAATATTATAAATGCGAAAGTCTGTCTGTCTGTCTTTCTGTCTGTCTGTTACCCTTTCGCGGCCAAACCTATGAACGGATTTTGATAAAATTTAGTAAATATAGTTGAAGACCCGGGGTCAAACATAGGCTACTTTTTGACGCAGGCGGAGCTGCGGGAAAAACCTAGAAAGTAATAGACGCGATAAAAACCGTATTAAAATAATTTAATATAATAGCGAATGAATGAAAACTTTATTGCACCATTTACAAACAAAAGAAAAACATAGTTAACCCATTTAAAGCGACCGTTCGTTATAAAGATCATTTTTTTTAATTTAAATTACCCTCATTTTAAAAATATTAACCAAAGAAATATTTGTGCTCAATGCTTATGAATCACCATACTGGTTGTTTGTGGGTATTTAGGCGTATACAAATATTTCAATAGTGGTAATTTTAAAGTAATTATTGTATTTTCGATTTTGAAAGAATAATTTTTGTTCATTATGTCACCAAAACGGTGAGTTTTAACAAATTTGTTTGTGATATTAATATGTTTAATGGCTGTTTTTTATAAATTTATAATATGTACTAGTAAATTTAAAAAAAACTTGTGGTACTATCTCGACATTTAAAAAAAAAATTGTTGATGCTTTTAATGGTCGTTAAAACGATCGGTAGTAATTTGGGGATGTGTTTTCAACTTCCAGGCCAAGGTATATCAAACCGTTGTCTCTCAGCGAAATTATTGATGAATTGGAACAGTTAGACGATGAAGACTTGCCAAAATACCTCCTGACGCCCTTATATTACTTTGACTGCATGTTTGATATAGCCATTGTCGAATTATTGGTAAAATATACAAATATTTACGCTGTTCAAAAGAACAAAGTGGGTAACGTGACAGCCAATGAAATGAAATGTTTCTTGCTGTACTTCTTTACAGTGGATATGTGGTGGTTCCCAGAAGAAACATGTACTGGGAGAAATCTTCAGACACTGACTTCAGCCTTATCTATAATGCGATATCAAGGAATAGATTCAGGTTTATTATGACTCATCTCCATTGTTGCGACAATACTCAGATAACAACTAATAGCGATAAATTTGCTAAATTGAGAGCCCTTTTCGATATGATAAATGAAAAATTCTTGACTATGGCTCCATTAGAAGAAATGTACAGCATTGACGAGGCTATGGAGGACACAGTTGTAAACAATTCATACGTGGCAAACCAATACGATGGGGGTATAAGTTCTGGGTCGGTTCAACTAGATTGAGATACATATTATGGTTTGATCCTTACCAAGGCAACACAACAATTATTCCACCAGGTTATAGGCAGTTGGTCTAGGAGCTGGTCTAGGATTGGGGGACGACCTCTCGCTTTCGACTGTCATCCAGTGTATGGTCGAAAGTGAGACGTCGTGGACAGCGGTGCAGGCCTTTGCCGAAAGCGTCATGGTCCGCAAAGAGGAGGCGGAGAGGGAAAGGGAGCAATCCTCTGACCTTCCCATCCGCCGGAGACGCACAGGGCGCAGACGGCGGGCCTACGGCCTGCACCTGCAGCCCACATAGTGAGGTTGGCCGGGCACCGGAACAAATGGGATTCCGTTGCCCGACCAAAAGCCTTGGGTTGAAAGGCGCGTCCGTGTCAAGCGCGCCTTTACCCTCGCGGGAAGAGGAGGCCCGACGGGCACCCGCAGGCCACTCCGAAGAGTGGCCGAGCCGAGGCCGCCGTGGTAGCGGCCGCCGCGCCGGTGCTGTGGAGCATAAGAAAGCACACGGTTCCGGCAATACGCGGTAGGCGATTGACACCGTGTGGTTTTTAGTGGGTCCAAGTCCCACATAACCACCCAGCTTCCCGTTCATTGGCTGGGTGGTAGGCGAAGGCCTTTTCCACACGAAAAAAAAAAAAAAAAAAAAAGGAGCTGGTGTTATTTTGCGTTTCGCAGACCATTTACAATTTTGTTTCCCAGGTATGCCTTGTCACTTATTCTTTGACAATTTCTTTTCTTCTATTACACTTTTTCATGAACTGAGTAATAGAGGCCTCAAAGCTACTGGAACAATTCGCGAGAACCGTACAACAAAATGTCCTTTGCCTTCCAATAAAGAGTTCAATAAAACTGAAAGAGGTACTTTCCAGTATAAGTCTAGCCGCCCAGAGCATATTTTGGTATGCAAGTGGAATGACAATACTGTCGTCACAGCAGCTTCAAATTCAGAAACTATAGAACCCTTACACAAAGCCAGACGCTTCTCGCAGCAGCAAAAAAAGTATGTGCAGATTGATCAGCCTGCAATTATAAAAACCTACAACGAAAATATAGGAGGAGTTGATAGATCTGACCAAAATATTGGTCTTTATCGTTCCTCTATTCGTGGCAAGAAATGGTACTTCTCATTATTTAGTCACTACTTGGACATGGCCGTTAACAATTATTCGTGGCAGCTTTATAAAATCAACGGGGGAGAATATGACCATCTTACATTCAGAAGAACTATTGCCTGAAGTATGTTAGAGACATATAAAAAAAGTGAAAAGCGCGGTCCATGTCCTATTCCTGGAAGTCATAGGGAAAATTCACGCTACGACAGAATTGATCATTTAATAGAATACAATGAATTTCAGCTTCGATGTTTGCTTTGTAAAAAACACTAACTTCACTTGTCAAAAATGTAAAGTTCATCTGCACCCGAAAATATGTTTTGTATCCTATCACACTCCACAATAATTGGGCTAGCAGTTATACTGATTATTTCTGATTCCATAATTAAACCTTTATATAGTAAAAAATATGTTTTATTTAAAAATGTTGAATGTATATGTAGAACTGGTAATAGTATGGGCGGTCATATAACCGCTTATTACTACTGATCGTTAAAACGATCCACATTTTCCGCAATTTCCGGAAAACTCAGAATTTTTTCAATATTTTTCCATGATTTCTAGATGCCTTTTGGTTAATATACCAAAAAAGTGCAGTAATATCATACAAAAAATAGTTTCAGTCATATCTGGGTTAAATCCAATACAACTAAATGGGTACAAAGGCGGACTTATCGCTAATGCAATTTCTTCCTACCTTGAGAAATGAGCTGCGGTAAAAAAAACACTTTCGTGAGCGGTGCAGAAAGCTTAAATGTACATGCCTACCTTAAGACGCATATAATATACTTACATAAATAAATAAAAGAATAAACAATAATAATAAATCATGAATAATAATAATCTTATAAACAAAACAGATTTAAGAATATGCCATTTCATATCAAAACTGTTTTGTAAAATAATTTTATAAAAAATGACTTAATTTATTAAATCTAGATACGTAATCTTCATTTCAATGCACAGGTAGATAGACGCCTATACTCTTAAATGTAAGTTTCGGTTTTTGTTTTTAATATTTTACAATGGATTTAAAAATTAAATAGTCATTAAAGTATATAAATATCTTCCGGCTTTGCTCAATATTGTAAACAATATTTCAATTTTGTGATTTCCCAAATGTAGGCAATAAAGATATATTGCATGATATGTTTCTCAAAATTTATCACACTTAATTGTTACAAAAGGATTTAGGATAAATAAATCAAATAAAATGCAATCCGGTACAAACTTTGCTGTATAAACATAATATGTGAAACGAAACAAAAACATACTCTAGTAAATAATTTTATTTCAGAAAATTTTATAATAAAAAAAACACAATTCCAAGAATCTAAAGAAACGAAAAGTAGATAGAACGGAATGTTAGTAACTTAATTAACTACTAAACCTCATTTACTTACCAAATGAAGCGCACTGGCTGAATAAATTCAAATTCCGAACCCACAAAAAAGTCTTAATCACAAAATCCAAACAAACTGGCGACCGACAAGAAAAAAATTAAAAAAACGAAATGAAAAGACAAACTTTTGAAAGGACGTTCGAAAAAAGAACTATTTTTCCCGCGTTTCGTTCAGCCGGTAATAACGCGAGTGCCGTGGAGAGCGGTTAGCGCGGTACTGAGCGGCGGTGAATCTAGAAGTGGAAGCTGGATGCTGCAAATGATACCGTGTTCCAAGTTTGAAAAGAGGTAAAGGTTTGCTTTTGGGGAATATGGGATAGCGAGTTTTAATTGTCAGCCAGTATTTTTTTCAGTTACTTTGAAGTATGTTTGGACACTAGAAAAACAATTTGTTCTTACAGAAATTATGTGGATTGAATGTATTGTGAAATTTTCCAGGCGAATCTTCTTCATTTGTATTTGTTCCCATAAAATAATCGATATTTCTTTTAAATATTATAAACTAATGATTTAAATAATGTTGTTAATATAATAAACATCGTAATCGTTTCATTACTACTCTCTACGATTGTAGCAACACTCGTAGATACTCAACATCGTAGCACTTTCAAACGGCTGCGTAGACAGTCTACGACATTTGCTACGAAACAGTCTGAACTTTTTAAAATTTCCATTGTAACTGTCAATTTGTTTCTAAGTAATAAAACATGGTATTTTTATAAAACAAATGTAAACATTACAAATGGTTTAACGCTAACTGGGAGATAATCTAATATAAACCAGACCAGTAGAAGAGAATTGGAGAGACCTTTGGCAGTGTGACGGTATAGATTATAAAAGAAAAGTTACATCAAGCTTCTAATTTATAAATTACTATTCCCTCTCCGCTTATGACTGTAACCGCATACTTCTTGTTTACCACGTGATAGGGTTTTGGGGCGTCAACATTCTCAGTAACAAAAGCTGAAATTTTATTTTTATTTCATACTATTTTGTAAATACTGTCAATTTTATGAATCAGTAAATATGCAGTTTGAAATGCGATTACAGGACGCCCACTGCTGGGCATAGAGCTCCTCTAAGTATTTGAAGAGTTATATTTTGGAAGCGGCATGCATCGGATTTTTTTTTAACAAGACATGTAATACCAACATTTTATGCAAGTAAATGATTTGATTGATTGATCTTCTGCTTTGTTATCAATACTTTTTGTTATAAGATGAGAATATAGTTAAATAGTTGATGTAGTGAAATGGTAACATAATGATCTAATATAATGAACCGTTGATTTCATAAATACTCCCTTCCATATTCTTACCTACTGAATTAATATTTTAAATTGGAAATTATGTCTGTCTGTCTGTCTATTAGGCTTTCATGGCTAAATCTCTGGAACGATTTTGATGACCGAAGGTAAAAAATTACACAATTTATTTTTTTACTAGCTGTTTCCAGCTCCGCCTGCGTCAAAAAGTAGCCAATATTTTACCCCGGGTCTTCAACTATATTCATACCAAATTTTATCAAAATCCGTTCAGCGGTTTGGCCGTGAAAGCGTAGCAGACAGACTTTTGCATTTATAATATTAATAGAAGTATGGATATAGTTAATCCACAACAATGGCATATTTCTCATTATTAACGACAAATAACAGAGTTCCATAAAAAAAATTAGTTGGTTGGAAGTAGTTTAGCACACTGAGAAAGAAACGTCATTGGCGATAACATAGTAATGTCAAATGTTAATTAATAATAATAATAATAACCTTTTTGGGGAAACCGAGGGTTTTGCCTGTGCGATTGCAGACGAAGTTATTAAGACTAATAACTACCGGAAATACATCATAAAGGACGGTACGGTCGACATATGTCGGGCATGCCACCGTCCCGGAGAATCTCTCCGACATGTTATTTCTGGTTGTTCTTATCTTGCTAACGGCGAGTACTTACACAGACATAAACAAGTAGCCAAGATCATCCACCAGCAACTTGCTCTTCGATACGGCCTACTCGATTCTGAGGTGCCATACTACCAATACTTACCTGCGCCAGTTCTCGAAAATGGTCGTGCTTTGCTCTACTGGGATCGATCTATCATCACGAACAGGACTATTGTCGCCAATAAGCCTGACATCGTGTTAGTCGATCGATCCCAGCGCCGCGCAGTGCTTATCGATGTCGCCATCCCGCACGACGAGAATCTCGTTAAGGCTGAGAAAGATAAACTTAGTAAATATCTGGACTTAGCCCACGAGATTACCGCCATGTGGAATGTCGATACGACGATTATTGTGCCGATAATCGTATCTGCGAACGGTCTCATAGCGAAGAGTCTAAACCAACACCTCTCTAGACTCTCGCTTGATGGTTGGATCAGGGGTCGGATACAGAAGGCGGTTATCCTCGACACGGCCCGCATTGTCAGGAGGTTCCTCACTCTGTGAACCCTACTGCCGGTAGCTTGAGCAAATCTCCGCTGCCGTCGGTCTGCTAAATATAGATGTTTTTTATAATATTTTTATATATATAATATTGTAGAATATATCTATATTTAAGATAATAAAATAAATGAAGTGAATAATAATAATAAATAACTCTTTATTGCACCAAATTGTAGAAAGTACATGAATATTATTATTATCTATGGTACAAAGGCGGCCTTATCGCTAGAGCAATTTCTTCCAGGCAACCAACAGGTGGACTTCATGATATAAAACAGGAAGGTAGGCGCAAATTAACAATTGGAAAAAGTGAAACATAAAAGCATAACGTACCTATGCAGCACATACAAAAAAAATATACCAATGTAAATATATGTGATGCACATATACGCATGCATTACACAACGTAAATAAATATACATACTTATTTTTAAGCGTATCAACAAATGAACAATTTAATGAGTGAAAATTAGAACTATGGCGGGCAATATTCGAACAGCAGACAAAAAGTAAAATTCTAAAGTTTTAATACATATCCTTATCAGGAATAAGTCCGCTTTTTCTTGACTATTTTCTTGTATCAATATTCTTAGTTTACAGTAAAATTTTAACATAGATACATCATTAATTAAAGACCAGAATCTGACCAGCTGTATTGATTTATACATACAAACCAACAGCTCGCTACATGTCAGCCATAATTGTATGTCGACCGCACACAGCCAATAACAAAGCTGGCTGCTTCTGACAACATTTCCCAACGAAATTATGCAATTTCTAATGCTGCTTGTAATTTTTTTTTATTTCATTTCACATGAATTTTAGAGTACTTTGAATCGTTTTGATTAATTTGAATTGTGTGGGCTATGTGATCGATCGACCATGCACATCGAGATGTCAGATTTTTCTGCTTTTCGCCCTTTGACGAGGTTCCTTTGTCGACCAGCATATACATTTAGCGGCCTAGACCAAAGGCTTCACACGAAATCATCATTACTGCAGACAGTAAGTGGAATGCCCTAACCAGTATACACGACCTTTGATTTTACAAACAAAGTTTTAAGTTTATCTATTCATACCCATAACATTCCATGCTAACATTATAAATGTAAAAGTATGTGTCATCAAGTATAAAAGTATCTGCTACACTATCACGCTGAACCGATCATGATGAAATTTGGTGTGGTTATATGAAGTCAAATATAAGATTCTTTTGTTTCTTCACATAACTTACAGATCCAAATTGATATTGTAAGCGGGAGAAATTAAAGAGGCATGTCTCCTATACAACAGAAATTTTTGAAATTTCGTTTTTACATTATTTATTTCATGTGCACACGTGTAATAACATTAAAACTTAATATTAGGAAACAATTTTTTTTTTTGTTTTGAAAATAAATTATGTTAATACATAACCTAAAGCACCCTAAAGTAAATAAAGTTAGTGATTCATCCGAAATTTTCGCTAAATTTTTTGCGTCAACTCTCCGAAAGTTCGATTTGTAATTCATGAATTTTATTAACAAGTTTCACAAACTTAAATCGAGTTTTCGTGTCCCCGCAAATCGTTACTGGGGAACATTTCTATGTTTGCCGTTTCAGAGATAAAAAAAAAGTCCAGAAATACCAAGGGACTTAAGAAATCCTGTTTATAAAGTTGAAATGTTATGTAATATTCAAGTCTTGGTGACACAAGGGAGTGTTTAAGCAATAGAGAAAAAATTGGTGTTATAAGTTTCATGTGTGTCTATTTGTGCCGTCATACCGTTTAAACTGATGTGGTGATTGAAGGTGAAGTATCTATAAGACCTGTTTATAGCAGATTACTACTGGTATCAAAATCAACTCAATAAAAAAAATTAATGCCTACGGAAATTTAAACAGGTACGCAAATCTATCGGGTACTGAACCCATATCCATACTATCCATACTAATATTATAAATGCGAAAGTCTGTCTGTCTGTTACGCTTTCACGGCCAAACCGCTGAACGGATTTTGATGAAATTTGGTATGAATTTAGTTGAGGACCCGGGGTCAAACATAGGCTACTTTTTGACCCAGGCGGAGCTGCGGGAAACAGCTAGTTTTATATAAATTTAGTAGACTTTCTTACAATTTTAAAAATACAAAATGTGTTACAGTAATAGACGAATAAGACCGAACATCAAATATCAAAGACTATGAAGCATTGCAATGGGTTCCCTCATATAGGCTAGTTTCCTAAAAAAATATAATTAGTCCGTCAGTTAGATAATCAAAAAATATTGGAGACGTATTTTTTCTTTTGAAAATTAAACAAATGGTAAAGATATGGTGCGTTAAAGTTCCGTGTGACGTCACAGTGTGCTACACTTTTTTGCAATATGTGACGTCACGAGCCCCCACTCCTAAACTTCGATGCGTTATATCTTTATAATTTATCGCTCAATTGACAAAAGAAAAATACATCACTAATATATTTTGATTCCCTAAATGACGGACTAATTTTTTTGTTAGTCTTTTGACCCTGGAAACTAGCCTATTATCGCTAGAATAAAGTTTGTATTAAAAACTTTAAAAACGACATACTCATCGAGATATATGTAGTACGTTAGTGCATATTATCTCGATGGACATACTACTATTGCTCCGCTGACTCAGCGACCCTCCGAAAGAGCGCCAGAATGTTCCATTCTGCGCAATATCTCGCCAGACACATAAAATACTAGCTGTTTCCCGCAGCTCCGCCTGCATCTAAAAGGAGCCAATGGTTGAAGGGTCTTCAACCAATATTCATACCAAATTTCATCAAAATCCGTTCAGCTGTTTGGCCGTGACGGCGTTACAGACAGATAAACAGACAGGCTTTCGCATTTATAATATTAGTATGGAAGTGTGAATGGATAACTTTCCTATTTTAGTTTCAAAGTCGGTTGGAAAACAGGTACGCTTGCTTATTTACAAACTCAAGTTTTCATAAGACTCGTTATAATACCAAAAAAACAAAACCTTCAAAAAAGTGACTCCGGAAATCTTTTGAAATCACCCCCCGTTACACGCAGATTATAGATAGATAGATATACATAGCTGTTTATTATATTTTTCATAAAGAATTTTATAAAATAATATTTAATTTTAGTAAATTCGCACGGCTTCATTATGAAAGCATAATTGCACGGGAAAATAATCTATACTTCCATACTAATATTATAAATGCGAAAGTCTGTCTGTCTGTCTTTCTGTCTGTCTGTCTATTACGCTTTCACGGCCAAACCACTGAACGGATTTTGATGAAATTTGCTATGAATACAGTTGAAGACCCGGGGTCAAACATAGGCTACTTTTTGACGCAGGCGGAGCTGCGGGAAAAAGCTAGTATGATATAATTGAAAAAATAAAATATATTTGTTTAAAAATTCGTTGAATCAGTAAATTTCATAGAGCTAATTAATACTATTATACAATGTTTACAAGTTTTTCCAAAACATACGAAATCTATTAAAAATAATTTTAATTTTGTTAGCCATTAAACGCGGAAATGCTGCCGCATCTTTGGTACAATGCCGCAGGGACCTTTTTTGTATTGAGTTTACTATGTTAGTCAACTTTTGTTTTTAGTTCTTTTTTTTTTTATAAATATATTTTTTATTTAATTTAACAGTGTGTCACTGTCATTATTCATGTGTGTATGTCACAAATATAATATATGTTTATGTACTTTTTCAATAGATACGAATAAATTAAAAAAAGAATTAAAATATTTTTACCGATAAAGGGCAAAAGTTAAAATCGAACCTACAACATAATTGTATAAAATACATATATGCATACATATATACCATCACGCCTTTTTCCCGTAGGGGTAGACAGAGACTACGGATTTCCATTTGCTACGATCCTAAAAAATTTATAAAATAAATGGAATTTATTTAAATAACGCGCAGACGAATGTAATTTCTACTAAAATTAGATGTTGCACGTTTCCTTAAATTGAAAACGTAATATGTTACGACTGATTTTCATATAGTAAGACTGGTTACACACCAATAAATGCTATTTACTTGTAACTAGCTGTTTGCCGCAGCTCCGCCTGCGACAAAAAGTAGCCTATGTTTGACCCCGGGTCTTCAACTATATTTATGCCAAATTTCATTAAAATCCGTTCAGCGGTTTGGCCGTGAAAGTGTAAAAGACAGACAGATGGAAAGAGAGACATTCGCATTTATAATATGAGTAAATAATTATAGATAAAAATCATAGGTTTAAGAACTACAAAAAGTATTCGTTAATTTTTATTTATTATTTTATGGTTTTAGTTATATTAGTGTAGAGATATAATTATTTAAATAAGGCCGTAAAAGAGCCATGGAGAAAGAGGGCGATGCTCGGTGTTTCCCTACGAGATCAAATCAGAAATGTGGAGATCCGTATAAAAACAAAAGTCACTGACATTATAGACCAGCGGATTAGTTCTGATTCCGTCCGTTGATGGGGCAGAAAGGTTTTTGATTTTAGGTTGTAGAATCCTACAATTAAAATCGTAATAGTAGGTACCGATTGCCCCGGTATTTCCTCTTGAAATAACATGTCAACTCGGTGTATCTCTGCTTTAAACTGGCGGCCAAACGCAGACGCTCATAATTTTAACCGGTTGAAGCTCATCTCGACGTAAATCAAATATTTAAGTAGGAAGCCCACATTTATGATTACATATATGAGTCTAAGGTTTAAGTAGGTTTTAAAAAAAGTATTTTTTTTTTTTTTACCAGGGCCTGAAGCCAAAGTCACAATTTGAAACGATAACGACACTCGAAAACAAAAAATGTAAGGGATTGACATAAGTCTGCCATGAAATGGGAGCCTTTAAAATGGGCGTGAAAAAAATTCCTTCGGGCTCGGAAACGCGCTCGTGACATCTCCGGTGTTGCAGGAGTTCATAGGCTACGGTAACCACTTACCATCAGGTCGTACGCCTGTTAAAAAAAATAACACCTAGATCACCAATCGCAATAGTAATCACGGTAACGTTTAAAGTATTTACTAAAACCAAATCGCAATAGCGAGGGCTATTTTTAAGTCGGCGAATCGAATGAAAATAGTTCGACTCACCTACTCGTATTTTTATTCACAAATTGTTCAATTTCGAAAATCATTTGGCTCACTGATTTTACATAGGTACCTACTCAAAAATAGACCTTGTGGTTGTTGTTTGGTTTTGGTTAATACGTTGACGTCATTCGTTATTACCGCGATTGGCCTGCTTGTAAACATATACATTTTAAATAGACAGATTGATTGATTGATTGACTAGAAAAGGATCAGTCTTTCGGATATCATAATAATATTCCACGAGCTTATGGCTAAAAATTTGCCATAAGCATTTGAGTGGAATATTATTATTCATACTAATATTATAAATGCGAAAGTCTGTCTGTCTGTAACGCTGTGACGGCCAAAGCGCTGAACAGATTTTGATGAACAACTATTTTTGGAATAAATATAGTTGAAGACATAAAACATACAAACATAGGCTACATTTTGACACAGGCGGAGCTGCGGGAAACAGCTAGAAATTCATAAAATAATTTCGAAGTTGTTACCAACTTAAATCGACTTCCCTTGTACTGTGTATCACAATTTTAATTGCTGTCATCAAACTCTATATTTACGGAAAAATGGAATCTATTGCGTAAGAAATAAAGTTCAAAAAAGTTTTAGAAAATTTAAGTTAAAGTTGAAGAGAAATCTGTCTTATTGGGCGACATTGACGCGTTTTGAACAAGTTATTGATTTGAGTTATAAGTTTGAAATAATAATACGGCTTGTATACAAATCCTTTGATGAAAGCTTTGTTATTTATTTACAGTGAAAAATATCAATTGTATATCACAATAGGCGGACTATCTAAGAGCATTATCTCACAACTAATCTTTGTTCAATAATAAACAATCCAGAATCAATGTAATTTTAAGTTTTTTGACATCCGCATCATGGTTATACCGATCGATCAACAGATCAAGCGACGCAATAAGTATTGGATCGGCCACTGCGTAGGGGACTCCACCACATACCTAAACAGGCGATGGACTGTAACCCTCAGGGTAAGGAAGAGTGGTTGTCCTAAACAAAGCTTTCAAAATAGCTCTTCTGAAGCTAAAGCGTGAAGCCCAAGACACACGACATGAAGAGGCACTGTGAAAGATAGGGGACAAAGGACTAAAAATCAAGTCAAGGTCTGGTCATGTCCCCCCATCTAGATAGGCATCTAGATAGGTATCTAGATAGGCAACTAGCTAAGGTTAGCTAGTTGCCTATCTCTTGCATAGTAGAGGATCAAGGAGAGAGACAGATATCCTACAACAAAGAGAGAGGCTAACGACCAAGCAGTAAAAGCGACCAAGTAAAGTCGAAGTTAATATAGAATCTAGACATTGTGGCTCGAAAGATTAATCAGTTTAGGAATCCGTACTTTTAAATTACTATTTTTTTTTTAAATATGTGCTCATTATGTACAAAAAAGTCATTGATCTTCCAAATAAAATAATTCAAACAGAAACGAAGCGAAACAATAACAATAACAATATATTATGCACAGGATAACATGGTAATTATTGATACGAAATTTTGTAATGTTTAAGAAATTGTTTTAATGACATTTTATACGTCAGTACAAAAAGGTTATTCGTTGAATAACCAAAAAAAAAAATTATCGCAATATTTTTAATGTTATCAATGCTAAGGATTATCAGTTTTTCATTCTCAATTTCAACTTACGAAATACTGAGACAGGCCGCAGCCGAGACTCTAGCTGGGGTTATACAAGGGATATCTTTTTAAAAACCAGCCAAATTTTTACTTTATGTTTCGTATGTAAACAAAACCACTAACTGGGGAAGCCTCTCAGTCTAGAGTAGATATTTGGACGGAGATACCCTTCGGCCTCATCTCTGCCACTATCGGAGTGCCTCCCTCATGGATATGACCTGCCATGGCTTACATGGAAGTCCATAAACAGACTCCGGACCCTTGTAGGCCGAAGCAAGGAAAACATGTTTAGGTGGGGCTACTGCTCGGAGGTGGCCTGCCGGTGCGGTGTCTCTCCCCAAACCATGACGCATCTCCTGTCCTGTCCTGCGTGCCCTGCTACCTGCACGCTTAGGGACCTCTGCGAAGCCACCGACGATGCCTTGTCGGTGGCGGAGTTTTGGTCCTCTAAAGTTTGAGAACAGCCAGAGTAGACTCGCAAAGAAGAAGTATGGAAACCTAAACCACTTCCAATAAAAACCGAAGTATTCAAAACCGAAGACTTTTTTAGACCTCCCACACAACACTCTGTCTTGTGATAACTAGATTTATTATTGGGGGTCAAATAATATTTCTTAATTTTTGTTTGGTTTTTTAGAACCGTCAAGCATCAGGCACCCAAAGCCAGTATGGCAACTAATAATGTCGCATCTTTTAGCCTGCCCTTCTTAACCGGTAACCTGCATAAAATAAGACTTCATGTCAGCCACTATGATGAAACAAAATCTAAACACACATTAAACTTAAGAAATTCGAGATAAATCGTATGAAATATTTCATCATACACAAGATCAGTTTCTGATCTGATGATTCTACAATACTAATATTTTCATTGCCATAATATTTCAGTCAACGTATGCCATATGCTAATCTGGCTAATTGTCAAAACTATCAAAAAGGTTAATAGTGTTTTTATTAAACCAAAATATTGCATCATGTATGGAAACGATTTCAAAACTGTCCAATGAAATAAAGAACAACATATATTATACAATGCTATTATAATTATTCTATCTTTGCACTTACTTTTGTCTCTCAATACCACCTGTTGGTTGACTGGTAGAAAAAGCCCACGGCTTTAGGTCCGCCATTTACATTCTTTGTAATAAAGTTAAACGAATAAATAAATAAACGCTCCCCCGACCCTTTTATGTTTCACAAGTATTAACTCTGATGGCGGTGAAAAAGATATATTTGTTGTTCCACGATTACAAAATGTTATGTAACATAATAAGCGTAAAAATCGTAATAGTGAGTCTTTAGGTAAATATTCGAGAGACTGCAAGCAAGTAAATAAATAAGTGAAAGTTAGAGAGTATGAAAGTGATATTGTAAAAAGAGTGGCTGCGGGTAATCAGGTAAATGGGGCATTCCTTTATTATTAGAGTTGTATCTAAAAATGCACGTCTGGCTGTTCATAGAGCAGTGTTATTGCCAACTCCTATGTATGGTAGTGAAAGTTGGGTCTGGCAGAAAAATAATGAGAGAGAATAAGCATGTAGTGACAAAGATAGAAAAAAGGATGTTAAGATGGTTTGCGCATGTAGAAAGGATGGATCAAAGGAGACTTACGAAAGGTATTTACAAAGATTACAAAGATAATGGGAAAAGTCGGTAAAGGTCGGCTTCGGAGAACATACTGCGACCAAATCGCAGACATATTAAAAAAGGGAGATGTCAGGAGTACCCGTAATCGACGAGCGTGTATGACGAGAGTGATGAGCGTAGAAGAAGCTTGGGAAGTCTGTAAGGATCGTAGCAAATGGAAATCCATGGTCTCTGCCTATCCCTACGGGAAAAAGGCGAGATGATATATAGGTATGTAAATTAGAGATATAAAAATGCCAAGTTTTAACAAAATCTAGGTCAAAATTACAGCAACAATCTACGTAAATTAAACCTGCTAATATTGCTGTGGAGTTAGTAGTAGTCCTTTTTAACAAAACCACTTGTACAAATATAACTACTTATATTAATGTCTAACTTAAAAATAATGTCACAAAAAGTAGGTATAAAATGTTTCATTACTCAGTTATAAATCTCCAATAATACCTAGTAAAGTATCTTTTTGAATAAAATATTGCTTTCAACGGATCCGTATAGCAAGCCCAGATAATCCTCAATACCCTAGTTACTTATGTAAATGGAATTTTAAGAGTAAAATGTTTTTTAAATATGTTACAGGGCATACTTAGTGCAAAACTGATTATTAAAGTGACGTCACTAACACCTGGTTTCGTGTGTTCTAAAGAGATAGCAAGACGTCTCGACCACGCTCTAACTTTTCTTGATAAGAACATTTTAAATGCTAATTACTGCTTTATTTAATTATCATTTAGCTTGTTTTTGGAATCGGTTTCTTTTCAGTACAATATTGCTTTTGTACAAAAATACCGTTTAGAAATAAAACCTTTCGGCCGCCTACGTAACTGTGTTTTGTAACCGGTTACAAAAGACTTTCTCATTTCTCGTAACCAGTAAAAAGTACCTAATTGAGTTTTACGCACTGACTGTTACTTTACGTAGTAATTAAATAAATAAATTTTATTTCCTGGCTCATATAATTTCACGCTAGAATGAAGAAGTATCTAACCGGTTACTAACTCACCTTTTATCATGATTTTATCTTTTACATAAATAATGAGTCGATAGAATTCTAAAAGTGTGATCTAAGCGACCGGTAGTACTAATTGTTCTATAGAAGACGGAAAACTATTTTATTATTTAAACATGAAATCGTAATGAAAATACAGAGACATTATACTTACGATAAATTTAGTCCTATATTTTACAAAATAGCTGATATTATGATTATATATATAGATATATTTTACGATTTAAAAGACTCAAAAGAAAGACTCCTATAAATTTGACCTGAATGTCAGCTTAAGCCGTTTGACTCAATACAGAGACGTGCTGTCAGAATTGGCGAAGACACCGTGATTACAAGCGGTATTGAGCCTTTGAGTCTCAGGAGAGACTTCCTTATACATGTTATACCGCTTGTATAATGGGCTATGCTCGGAGGAATAGTTTGACATGATGCCAACAGCCACTTTTTACCATCGCACCTCTCGCCATCGTCAGGGATTTAATCCCCATACCTTGGATCCCATGTTATACAGTACGCTTCAAACGGAATTTCCTCCCTCGTACACGCGATTATGGAATGAACTCCCTGCCATGGTTTTCCCTAGTGACTATGACTTAACTGCCTCCGTGGTCCAGTGGTTAAGGCGTTGGCCTTTGGCCCGGGGGTCGTGGGTTCGGTTCCCACGGGAAGCATACTTTGTTTAGTTGTTTCCAGTTTGGTTAGGACATTGCAGGCTTGAATCACCTGATTGTCTGATAATAAAGATGATTCCGTGTTTCGGAAGGCACGTTAAGCCGTGGGTCCCGGCCGCCATTTGGTGGTCGTTAAAGGAACCACGTCAGAGGCCGAGAGGCGGTTCCGCACAACTCTGACACCAGGGTGTATATGGTCGATTGACAATGTAACCTACACGAAATGATGATGATGAGTGACTATAACTTATAAAGGGGCGTGAAATAATTCCTTCAGGATCGGCAAGGCGCTCGTGACATTTCCGGTGTTGCAGGTGTTCATAGGCTACGGTAACCACTTACCATCAGGTGGGCCGTACGCCTGTTTTCCTACTTAGTTGTAAAAAAAAAATGTAGACGGCACATTATACAGCACATTTCGCTGACTTGCTTCTCGTAAAGACATTTAAATTCTTGATCTTTTGCTGAACATTCTTTGAAAAACAGATTGCAAGAATACATTTATAAATAAATATATAATCTATATACATATATTAAATTAAACTATTTTAATACGGTTTTATCGCGTTTATTACTTATTTATTTACACCTGACGTTTCAAACACTTTACAGCGTTCATGGTCGCAGGCAGACTAAGTTAACATTTGTCTTTGATGTCATAAGATTACAAAACTACCGCCTGAAATTTAATGAATAACAATCGCGAAAACATAAGAAAACATTATATACATATATATTTGCCTATTTTACACTATCTTTCAATTTATATTTGCTATCTTCCCCAGATGACCTTTCAGCCGTCCCAGATAATACTTAAGCAATGCAGTGCAAGCTGATCTGCGAGAGATCCTTACACTCTCTCGCGAGGAGGCCAAGATGTACTTCAGATCGCTGAGCCAGCGAATTAATTAACTGTTTCTCCCAATGATTAACTTGAAGTATTTTTATTTGTGGGACAATGAAGTTTTAGTAAGTACATAAATAAAATATGGACCTCAATAGAACGAGAGATGATGTGCTTAATGCATATCAAAGCAACGGCGACAACGTGTGAACTCGCGGACGACAACTAGTAAAAGAATAAGACAGGAGAAGTACATAAATGTAAATCTATTCAAGTTTACTCTTAGAGGTGTCTCCACAGGGAACTACAGTCCTGTTCAGTTGGGCCAAGTCCTCAACAACCTATATTGATTAATGTCTAGGTAAAATTTACTATTTGGCACATAATATGTATAATTTGACCTAGTTGGCAACACTGTTATTGCTCCGGGTATATCTCTATTCGAAATAATTATTACATTGTTTGCAGAATTTCTAGTTCCCCTCTAGTACTATAGTGTAGGCACATAATTATATATTTATTTTAATAGTACTAACGTTCAGAATGGACACTTACACCCTCCCACCCGAAACAGATACCGCGCCTCACCTCGCAGACAAAGGACGACGCTTCGGTCGCCCGGCTCCTGCGACGACTATGACGCAGGTACTGTAAATAACCAACCCTACTAGTAACACACACATTGATGCGCGTGCGTACCGTACGCGACCGAATAGTAATCGAGCTCGCCGCTGTTGTATGGAGTGTCCGGGGTGTGGTCTAGATAAAGTTTGTTATTTGGCACATAATAGGTATAATTTGACCTAGTTGGTCACACTGTTATTGGTTCTGGTTTCTCTATATTCGAAACAATTACCTGTTACGTTCTTTGCAGATTTGCTAGTTTCCCCTAATTTTTTAACTTAACTAAAAATATGGGTATATTTATTCAGCTTCAAAATGCGATAAAAACAAGACTTTATTTTATGTAGAGTTATCTGATTTCTGGCTGGTGGTCTAAAAAAGTACTAAATTTTTATTATTTATTATGTTTTCGCAACTGTTACACACCTGCAACCGTGAACGCTGTAAAGTAAAAGAAACATTAACAGGTAATCCGCAACAAACTTAAAAAAAAAGAAATTAGATTTTAAAAACATTTTTTTATGGAAAATGTACGTTTTGAGGTTAGGTGTAATAAGTAATAAACGCGATAAAACCGTATTCAAATACTTTAATTTAATGTACTACATTTTAATGAACATTAATTAATTTAATGCATATTTAAGTGAATAAACCTTATATTTAAGTGAGATTTTGTTTCTCATATTAGTATAATAAATATAAATATATTAAAAGCTGAAGAGTTTGTTTGTTTGTTTGAACGCGCTAATCTCAGGAACTGATTTGAAAAATTATTTTAGTGTTGGATAGCCTATTTGTCGAGGAAGGCCTGAGCGAAGTCGGGACGGGTGCTAGTAGTGTGTTAATATTTTATGTGACCGACTGTACCTAACAAATTAACGAATACTATTTTCGTTATCTCAAGGCCAAATAAAGCTATGAACAATTTAACGTTTGTAATTTACTTTTTAAATACTGAAGTATTTTATTTTAAAGTCGCCGGCCGGTGACACCTGTTGCTACAAATCAGATACGGTAAAACGTTTTATATGTAATGTGAAAATTATATAGTTTTTGATGTGAATTAAGTGACCATGACTCCAATATTGCGCCAAGTAAGTAATTTTTTTGCACTATTCTAATATTTCTAATAAATTTATCTGTGTTAGCTTTTAAGGTTCCATAAACATATTTTATCATTGATCAAGCAGTAAAGTTCAAAATGTATATGCCAAATGAGAAATTTGGTAAATACAGTCCCAAAGTAACGTCAAAAGTTGTTTCAATGTTTGCCGCCCAAATCCATTTTTGATTACTTCCTCATTGTAAGAGTTCTGATTACTTTTCAATTTCCATAGAACCTACACTCTTCATCTTTTTCTTTCCACTGCAGGACAAAGGCCTCCTTAATGCACACCAGTCATCCCGGTCTTGCGCGTATCTTCTCCATAACGGATTCGCCACTCTGTTGATGTCGCCCCTCCATCGAGTAATTGGTCTGCCATGGTTTCCAGCCCATGATCTTATGGCTCCATATTCCGTCCTCTTTGCGACTTACGTGACCTGCCCATTTCCACTTCAAGTTGGTCAATACTAATCAATACTTTATCAACAGCTGTTTGTGGCCATGTCAACGTATTTAGCTGCAATATCTTTAGGAGGCACGTGTGGGTACCCTGCTGTTCTTCTTCAGCAATTCCAACAAACTGACAGTTCCATTGAAGTAGATACTGAGTCTGCATCTTGGATTGGTAAGGTTTTAATCTTTCATTTCAAAAAAAATAATCGACATATTCCGTGACCAAAAGGCTGGATGCTTTTCGGTGGAATCCATGAGGCTTGTTTCTCTTGGTCTGGCTTCCCTGTAAAAAGGGTTATGGAAGTCGGACGGCAGTGGCTCCATTGTAATAACCAGTATCGTCAAATAAAGGACCATGGGCGTACCCTGGTACTTGGGCGAAGAACCTTTTTTGGTGGAAAAACGTCAACATTTTTTCATAAACAAATGTAACAAGTAATTTTCCCAGTTGTACCTTTATTTATTCTACATACTTACTTGATTTTCTTATACTTGTCATCCCTTTCTTCATTTTGACTTTCTTATGTTATATAATAAACCTAAAATATCTTTTCAGCATCAATCCAAGGCTTAGCCGGTATCCCAAGCATTTTCATGCCAACAATCATGCAAATCAAAGGACGCAAGTTCGCTTATTTCACCTGCAGCCTCAGCGTCATCCTCGGTTGGACTATAATCTTCTTCTCCAAAAACATCATCACTATCATCATAGGTTTGTTCTTCTTAGGATTAGGAAGCAATAGTCTCACTTCAATTGCGTATCTAACTCTAAGTGAAATGATTGCACCGAAATTTAGAAGCATTTGTCTATTAATCATTGGGGTATTTTTTGGTACGGGCATTTCAATAGTTCATGTTTTAGGTAGATATTTTAATTGGACAACTGTTGACGTTATTATGTGCGCACCTTTAGTCATCTCTACAGTTATGTCCTTTTTTTGGGTAGAATCTCCAGCGTGGTTATCTTACAGGAAACGATTTGATGAATGTAAAGAATCTTTTATAAAACTTAGAGGGGAAGGTGATGCTGCTAAAAAGGAACTCCAAGAATTAATGTGTGTACAAAAAATATCAGTTTTCAAGAAGAAAATTGGTATGACGAAACGCATACGCATGTTTTGCAAATCATTATTAAGGAGAGATTGTTACATGCCTTGTTTTTATACGACGATAATCATTTTTCAAATGTATTGGGGTGGAAATATAGTCATATATATATATACTACGGAAATGTTGAAATATACGACAACAAATGAATCAGCAATATCTGTAGGAGTAGTATATACAGACGTTATGTTGATCGTAGGAGCGATTTTCACGAGTGTTTTAATGAAATATTTTGACAGCAAATATGTTTTGCTTGCAAGTATGACCGGTGTAATCATATCTTTCACACTGACTTGTTTATTTACTTTATTACAGTTTTTTGAATATTCATCTAAAGACTCACTTTTAGGCATTTCTGGCCTATTTGGTTATATAACATTTTCTAATCTTGGTATTACACATATATCATTTTCTTTACCATCAGAATTAATACCGGTGAAGCATAAAAGTGTTGGAGGAGCGTTGTATGTTATATGTTGCTCTTTGTTTCATTGGTCAGTTTTGAAATCATTCCCTTATATGATGCAATATTTGGGTTTGATAGGAACATTATTAATTTTTATTGCAGTACTAATATCATGTGAGATATGCATATGGAAATATGTCCCAAGAAGTAGATGCAAGACATTACAGGAAATTGAAAGATCATACAATAAAGATGATGATGGTGATGATTTTATTGGTATTGATAAGTCGGTACTCATTCTTGCTAATGTTTCTAACTCTGTTAATAAATGCACCACAAAAGATAATTAAAAGTGTTATTGATAGTAAAACAAGTAAATGCGGAACAAATAGTGAGTATCTACTTTACGTTATTATTATAACAGCTGCACTGAGACTCTCAAACTCAGAATCAAATTTTTTACACTCAAATAAAAATCTTCTCTGTTAGGAGGATAGTTTATTTGAGTTTGAAGAATTTGTTAAGTAGACATTAACTATTCTGAGTGTGACGGTAAGTGTTATACCGACCAATATAATAAGCACCGCACTCAAATACGATATTCTTTAAAATTCTCTTTGAGACAGAATTAGTAGTGATTTATGCAAGTCCTTAGTTCACTTTTAAATGTTTTTATTTTAAATTTAAGAATTTGCTTGAGTGAACCAATGTTCACGACGTCAATACGTCTCTGAACGATGTTGTAGGTATAATGTATGTTCATTGAAATTAATTGACGTCATTTTATTTATGACGAAATTTTTTCGTTTTGGGTTTTTCATACAAAAATTTTTCATACATTATATACTTTGGTAATTTGGTTTGACGTAAATATTTTTATTAATTGTACAACTGTGTCAACATAATTTGCCGAAAGCAAGTTGGAAAAATAAAAATGTGTATTTATATTGTTAAACAGTATTAGTTTTCTATTAAGTGTATTAGACATTGAATAAAATAAATAGAAACTTAAATTTTCTTATTATTTCTCCATATATTATAACCCTTTACTGCGATAGCTCAGCGACCCAAAGAGGATCTCGGCCTCCGACACAAGAGATCTCCACTGTTCCCTGTTCAGCGCAACCTCCTGCCAGGCGGCTCTTTAGAGGGCTTCCAGATCCTCCATGACTTCGTCTCTCCAGCGGTACCTGAGACGACCGACTGGTCGCTTATCGATATTGTGGGTGACATTGAGGTGGCGAGGTTCCGATGGCTGGGCTTCGAGAAGAGAGGATAAAAATAAAGACTGATTGGCTATCGTAATAGATATATCTTAAATATTTTTTGATGCTACTGTCATACTTAGACTAGTCGTACCACTTCCTTCATTATTTAAATTTAGATGGGAGAGGAACGAGCTTTCTAAAGAGCACACTTACACATGTCTTGGGAAACTGTAAGTGAAATGAGTAGCTGTATATATATATATATATATAAATAAATAAGAGAACGTACACGGGACGACCAAGAGGAAGTGGATGCCTCCTTTATACCTTCGAAACTTTCCGCTCATTTTGTCATTACAAATACGTTCTTAAAAAGGAAAAAGTCTGATGCTTCAACTGTGTTTATGCTGGTATAAGTAACAACTAGTATACCTTATTAACTTTGTTGTATAAAAAATATATATTGCCAGCAAATTTACATGCGGTGCGTTATTTAGTGAGAGATATATTTTACTATTTAACACTTGTAGAAACTGAAGCATTGGATACAGTAATATATTAAACCCGTCGCACAGACTAGACTAGACTGAAACTAGTACGTCTGGGAAATTCGTAAACTCCATTAGGTCTTTGAGAGCGATATCTAATTGGCATTGATGCATTTTACAAGAATAACTAAATATAGACTTAGTAGATAATAGTTGTAGAATATGTTCTAAGGTAAATTTTCATGTACGACAAATATAGGTTTAAATTAGCTAAAAAGCATCGAAACGTAAAACGTTCCTTGCTTAATGGATTACTAAAGATTATTTCGTGTTTCTAAGGTGTAGTAAAGCAGATCTTATAGATCTGGAAAAGAGTTACAAAGTTTAAACGGCAATTACTCTTGACATTCAATGACTTGGACGTAATAAGAAGAGAGGTAGGACATTTTGTAAGGAGTAGTCAGTCTGGGGAAGTACCTCCGCCCTACAGAAGACCGCAGCTAAATAACACCGTGATGCAGTGTTGTGTTCCTGCTAGTGAGTAGGGTCGCCAGGCTCCAAAGGGGTCGCTGTGCGGACAGGTTGGCAACGCGCTCATGACATCTCAAGTGTTGCAGGCATCATAGGCTACGGTAACCACTTACCATCAGGTGGGCCGTACGCCTGTTTGCCTTCTTAGTTGTGTACGAAAAAAAGAAAAAAAAGTATGATATAGACGTTGTACTATCTGGGGTGCTATTTTTGAAATTGCGACTCGCGTAAAGTCAGCGAGTCGAATAATTTTTGTTCGGTATCGAAGGATTTTTGTTTAATATCGAACGATTTTTATTCGACATATATGCCATATATTTCACAAAAAGAGCTCATGGACGTAATTTTGCGGGTTTTGACGTCAAACTCCGGAGCGTTGTAATCAAAGAAAAGTTTAAAAAGCGTATCTACTTAGTTAAATAAAAAGCCAGGCTTTAAAAATTGAAACACGCTTGGACGAAGCATAATAATATATTTCTACTACCAATATCAGAAATCACAAAAGGATTCCAAAAATTAAATTCACAAAGGAGGACCAAATCGCAGACATTAAAAAAAGGAGATGTCAAGAGTACCCGTAATCGACGAGCGTGTATGACGAGATTGATGAGCGTAGAAGAAGCGAGGGAAGTCTGTAAGGATCGTAGCAAATGGAAATCCGTAGTCTCTGCCTATCCCTACGGGAAAAGGCGTGATGGTATTAATGTATGTATGTACAAAAGGATCCCTCATTTTTCAAATAACAGAATAGGTACAGAAATAACAAAACATAAATAAAAATCCTCCTTTTTCAAGTCATAGCAGATACAGAATCATACAGAAATATGAATAAGCTAGAGCTCGACGTCGTCATACTCGAATCGCTAATAAACCGACTAATTAACAGCCGCATTCAGTGCTCAGTGACAGTGTCGAGTAGGGGAACCATATATTAACCATATATGGAAAATGAAGATATCTACCCAAATTTAAGATATCTTTTTGACTTGCTTGATTGATTGGCTGTTAGATAATTGTTCGTTTGTTATGATATTCAATTGTGTATTTGTATTATAAAGTTTAAATAAATAAATCGAAAACATATTGAAAAAATATACAGAATGTGGTATGTTGGTACTTTGTGATTTAAAATTACTTATCAATATAAGGTTACATCGAAAATGAATATATGTAGCTTATGTAGAAAGTGATGTTTATCTTTTGTAAAACCTTTATTTTATTACACTATACATATATAATATAAAACTACTTTGAATATAAAAAACAGGTGAAAACCATAAAATGACAAAAAAATTTCGACTTCCCATTCAAAGTTCGTTCAACTGGTCACTAGATTTGTGTGGAAAAACGAAAAATTGTTTATTATGTATTATTTCATAAACGTAACACACTGTAAAAATTTGGCTGGTTGTTTCAAAATAACCATGAATGTATTAGTGTAGTGTTTATGAAGAAAAACTCTTTTTTTATGAAAGGCAACGGATCCTATTATCTGCGGGCAATACTCAATTTGGTTCATTCCGTCATTTTACTTTTCTAAATCTCTAATTTTGAATTCCACTTTTTTAAATAGTTGAATGTCTAAAACTTTTCTACTTCATAGTCACCCCAACCACGAGTCAAGTGTGCAATTAGTGTGTACTTGTTGTCAGATTATATTCACTCATCTCGCTCACTCGTAGAAGAAAGTTCAAGTCAAAAAGAGATAGCATATACGTGCATCATTTACTGCATGTGAAGTGCAAAGCCGGTGCAAATGGTTTTGGTTTTAAGATTACATTTCTTGAAATTACATGAGCTAGTGTCAATATTTTAGTTCTTTTTTGTCTCAGGTATATACAATATTTACAAAAATAAATATCACAATTTCGCGTAGAGGTAGAGACTGAACTTCCATTTGCTAAGATTCAAGACAAGATAAGACACTTGATAAGTTGTGGTTCTAAATAATGGGGTACTTGTTACCATTAATTGCTTAAGTACTAAGTACTGTAATTGTCTAGAAGACAGCCGTGGTCGTAGCCATGCCGAAATAATTAAAAACTTAGCTTTTAGCAAAAACTGGCTTACGACTACGCTGTATCCTGTGCATTACTAACAACTAAAACAATTTAATGATATCAATGATAAATTATCTTGTTTTATACATTTTACAGCGTGATTTCGTAGTCAGGAAAAGTCGGTAAGGGGCGGCCTCGGAGAACATACTGCGACCAAATCGCAGACATATTAAAAAAGGGAGATGTCAGGAGTGCCCATAATCGACGAGCGTGTATGGCGAGAGTGATGAGCGTAGAAGAAGCGAGGGAAGTCTGTAAGGATCGTAGCAAATGGAAATCCGTGGTCTCTGCCTACCCCTACGGGAGAAAGGCGTGATGGTATTTATGTATTTCGTAGTCGTCGGGTTTTAGTTTTTGAACTTATTTTTGTTATTATTTTGATATGCCAGTGACACTTGCACAATAAAGTTAAATCTAACGACGTATCATTAACAAAATTGATATTTTACATAGTTTTTCAGTTACAATAGAACTACAGATATCAAACAACCCTTCTTTTTTGGCTTCGCCGCAGTCGAGTAAAAACAGTACAGACTATAAAAGCGAGACAGACGCCTCCATTCAATCTGAATTGAATTCGCATCGAGTCCGCTCTGTATTCGGATGAGCCGCTTATTCGATTTGTTGCTACTACGAGATTCGAGTTCGTAAGTACCCAGACTATGATGTAAGAAAATGTATGGAAAAAATCAAAATGTTGCCTATTTTTTTTTTCTTTTTAGAACTTGTGGTTTGTCTGTCATTGCTTTTACCTTAAGACTATCCCCTTATTCATAAAAATTACAAATATTTTTTAAACCCACTTTAACTAAACTATATTTAAAATATAATTTTATTTTTATATAGTTAAAAAGTTAGGTATATAATATATATTGTTAAAATATGTTAAGTCCTTTTCTCTTATTTAATATATATAATAAAATGAATTCTTATTTAATAATATAAATAATATATAATATATCTCTATGTTTAATATAGTTCGAGAGAAAAAGACTACATATTTTGGTAATATGGACGTTCACTAATTTTGATGAAAAAGGCTGCTATGTAGAGATTTTCCCGCACTGTTACTGAAAAAGGTCATGTAAGTAGGTATTTAGTACGAATTAACAAGTAGATAAAAAATAAACAAAACTCTTTCTTACTTATGTATTTTATTATTGTCAAAAAAAGAAAAAATAACACTAAAATAATAAGATAAAAAAAAATTAAACAAAAAAATTACTGCAAGATTACCCGGGGAAAAGTCGTATTGTCTTTTTATTTTGGTGCATCAAATTTTTTAAAGTTTTTACTTACTAATACATATGAAAACAAGCACAATAGAGCGCAATTTTTACCAAGGAAAAAAACGCCGTATCAACCACAAAAGCTTTCCTACTCTCAAAACCGAAGTGAAAATCCTCTTTTCAGGTTCCACTGTTCAGTGGCAAGTGGCAACTCTGTAACTAGATATACTTCCTCAGAAACTAATAACATAGTTTTCCTTTCAATGAGTGTTTGCAAATACCTATTACAAATTTAGTTTGGTTTTACAAGTTTTAGTCGACGTTTTCTTAGTTACAAAGGGTAAAGGTGTGACAATTGACTGATTACTTCCTCAACAATTAAAACATCATTGATTTACTCTCCATTGTATAAAAAACTAGCTGTTTCCCGCAGCTCCGTCTGCGTCAAAAAGTAGCCTATGTTTGATCCCGGGTCTTCAACTATGGTCATACCAAACTTCATCAAAATCTGTTCAGCGGTTCGGCCGTGAAAGCATAACAGACAGAAAGACAGACGGACAGACTTTCGCATTTATAATATTAGTATGGATGATCCTCACTATAACGGCTTGATAATAATCTTTATCATTTCGTGTAGTTCACATTGTCAATTGACCAAGTAGACCTGTCAGAGTTTTGCTGAATCATTTTTTTTATCAGACAATTATGTGATAAATTGGTGATGCATCCGTGATTCTAGCCTGTAATGTCCTAACCAAACTAGACAAAGTATGCTTCCTGTGGGAATCGAACCCACTACCACCGGTTCGAACGCCTTAACCGCTGGACCACGGAGGCACGGCTTTACATGAGGCTAATTTTATAGATCTAACAAACGCTTGGTCTGCGCTGACCCCAAACGATTTCAAAACTTACTGTACTTGAGGTAAAAGTTAAATTTTAATGGCAAAGGTTCAATTTAACTGTAGATTTAAACTTTTTCGCAGTAAACAAGAGAAAACAAAGCCGAATTAAAATTCTAGGCACAAGTTAGAAAAACAATTTGAACACTCCTAAATTGCTTTGCCGCTACGAGATTTTCAACGCTTAGAGTTCGCGAGAGGTTTTGCTTCAGAAATTGACATTGTATTATAGTTTCGTATAAGTTTAATTTTCATTTTTAAATGTTATTTAAAAAATATATTTATACCTAGAATAGAATAATGTTAATTAAAACAATGATCATACAGAAAATTATATAGTACACAGATAGAACCAAAACTTGTAGTTCCAATAGGTCACGATCAGCGTTACCATGGGGTTTGTCTTCTAAGAAAAATAATTATTTCTCCTATCTGACAATAGATGGCGCTTTAAGAATTCAATCTATACTAATATACAAATAATATTATAAAGCTGAAGAGTTTGTTTGAACGCACTAATATTTCAGAAACTACTGGTCCGATTTGATAAATTCTTTCAATGTTAGATAACTTATTTACCGAGGAAGGCTATATAGGTGCGAACGAAGTCGGTACGGGCTGCTAATATTTAAATAAAATTAATAAATAATAATTTATTTCGGATAAAATCCAAACAAAATAAATTCTTACTTCGCTATTTGTGGTAACATAAAAAATTGAATTTTAAAAACATCTTTTTCTAAGTAACGAACATTCTCTAACAAGTTGTGTTTTTAAAAGTTGGCAAATTGAGAATGTGTCATGTTTGCGATAGATTTTCCAAAAAAGGTGACGCGTTTCCATGTATGGCGATTTAACATCTTCATAGCTTATATTTTGTAAACTGTGGCATGGCATTACAAATGAATAGCAAAGTGAATAGCGTTATGGATACATACCTACTAAAGAAAATGTTCTAAAAATATTGGGTCCTATCAGTCTGAAGTAATCTTCTGAAGTCATCAAATTTAGCATCCGACATAGCCTAAGCCTAATATGGCAATGAAAACAATACAGCATGGAACAAATACAAAGAGGAGACAGCATATCGACTGGTGCACCGTTACGGTAATTGGCGCAGTGACGTCGGAAGTGGGATTGGCTTACGTCATTTTTCGTCCAACTATGAAAGATGCGTGCCGTGGAGCGCGAGCTCTAATGTTTTTCATACTTTTCCCATTTATGTTTTGATTCAGCCTAGAATATTTTGTAAAATATTTTAAACCATTTAGTTTTAAGTATTTCAATACTGTACTGTTATGGGATCACAATAAACGTAAGTAAATAACATATTTGAGAATTTATTTGATTTATTTAGTGTTTACATAAAATATGTGTCTCTTTTTAATGTTCAAAATATCTGTAATATAAAGAAACATAAATATTTATTTTTAATCAATCATCATTTATTCTTTTGTAAACATGTTGAATTCAAGAAAAATTCAAGAATTTTATGTTGAAATCTTCGATTTGCTAGCGACATCTATTGTTAAGTAGAGGGGATCGTCAATAGCCACGGCCAAACCGAGCTCCCATCACGTCTGTCTTCCGCCCCGCGTAGCCTAACACAATTTTTGTAAGTAAGCTTTCGATACGCCATCTCCTCTTTGTTATTACTCCACCTAACTACCACCACACTAACCAACCAATCACGACCAATCCATGTTACGTCACATTCATTATAGCTTCATGTGCACTATTCAAGCACACGTATGCCACGCTAACCTATTGAGCTCCTTCAAACCTCTATTAACCGACATCCATAATACATTGAAAATATGGTCTAATCCTCAGCAGTGAGGGACCGATGGCAAAGAAGATGATCTAATATTTCGTAGCAAGACCTTTCAAACGTTTTGTTATTATTTTTTGTATTACATTTCACAAAAATAGAACAAAAACAGCCAGATTGTCTAAAATCTCTTAAACGAAATAAATGTTGATTTAGACTATTCAATGCCAAGATCACGTGTGAACAAGAAACAGGGAACCAAACGGAGATCCATTGCTAATTTTTTTTATTTTTTTTTTGATAATATAATAAGTAATGATAATAATCAATAATCATTTATTCTTTTGTAAACATGTTGAATTCAAGATGGTACATTGAAAATATTAAGCACATACACGTTTAGTCTACTATCACTCATCATTTAAATAAAATCATGCAAAACAATACAAAACAAGTAAATAAATGATATCTCGCAAAAATTAGATCAGCTGTCCTTTATAGTCGCAATCAACATTTTGACAGAAAAGAATTCATACAAGATCAGGATGCAATATAAATAGGTTTGTTTTTGTATTTGAAGTGGGTCGACCATATTAAAGACGCTTACAGCCCGCACTCAGAGACATGTTAGTTTGCACGTAAAAATTCAAGAAAGAAAATTCTTAAAACTAACAAAAAGTCCCTCAGACAGAGTTCATTTATCATGCCCTAACCAAACTGGAAACTACTAAACAAAGTATGCTTCCCTTGAGGATCGAACCCTTGTTAACCCTAAAGGTTTTGCTGAAGACTGAGTCTTTAGGCCACAGACCACAGGTAGTTTGTATGGGATGTATTTGGAGTACCTCAAAGATCTATTTCACACCAACATGAAATGTGTTTGTATGACAGACACATTGTGGAAAACTAACTTTTTTAAGACAAAGTAGCTAAGGTAATACTACTCTAATATGTGAAGAAAAAAATAATAAATGTAAGATTTTTAATGTGGTTTAAATTAAATGCAGTCATGTGGTCGCAACAGCAAATAGATTAAAATTTCAAATAAAAAAGAATTATTCAAATCAAATCATCTTTATTTGTGAAAACAGGTCAAATCATAAGATACACAATTGATAAAATAAATACTCTGTTTTTGTCTGAATTATTGTCATGGTGCAAACTCCACAGTCTTTTAGTCCTTCAGGGTGACCATATCGGCGCCAAATAAAACGTGCCCGGAAAGAGTAATGATAGGAAATTCTATAGGTGTGAAAGAGAACAAAAATAAAAGGACTTTTTACATGTAGAGGTTGAAGAAGTGAATAGGTAACCTTGTAGGGTCAGTCTAGGGTGTAGTGTCTCTGTCCCCATAGCATAGAATTATTAATTGTACTAACGTACAGAACAGATACTCACACCCTCTTACCTGAAACAGATACCGCACCGAGCGGCGCAGATTCAGGGTAGGGTGTTCCGACCGCAAACGTATCCGACAACGGTGCCGCGAATTGTAGGTTATTTCAACCCTACCAGTAACACACACATTGTCACGTGTGCGTACGCGGCCGAATCGTAGTAGGCGCAATAGGTATCGAGATCGCCGTTGTATGGAGTGTCCGGGGTGCGCCCATACGATGGAACATCTGTTGTTCTGCTCCCTGTATCCTAACACCTGCACTGATAAAGCTGTAAAAGTGGTAGAACACTTTTGAGGAAAAGGATTGAAGAGGAGAAAAAATTATCCTGTGATCCACTGGTGGATCGTATCGGTGGAATGAGGGAATAATTTGATCAAGTCGTTGGAATGGCAAGAAGTCTGTCTCTCATAGTTATGTCAATACTGACCCTATGGCACAACATGAACTGGTATTTCTGAAAGGAATTTTACAATACTCTTTATTGCACCAAAAAAGAAACACATCATCTTTCTCAAAGTTTTCCCTGCTGAAGATTGTCCAGGGCACTACTAGGTAATGTCACAGGAATGTTACAGGATTTTGATATGGGTAAGAAAAGACGAAAATATCATATTTGTGGCGGTAACTTCTGGCATTATAAATGAAGGCACAGCTTATTAGCTGTCACGTAGTAGTGCTACAGGTAATAAAAGGTGAAAATCTCTATGTTGCAGTCGATTGATTACCATCATTTCACCTCTCCAAATTTATATGGCATCAATAAAAGTCTATAGTCACCTTTATGCCACGGCCCTCTTGGAATATAACACTTTATATTCCCTTCACACGTCCGTAAAACGTAGATACTCGAGAGACAGTATCTGAATTCAAATAAAGCACATTGATTGGCGAAATATTTTTATAACTTACATAAAAGATACATGGATTTTTTTATAGTACATTCATATCTACGGGGAAGCTTCGAGGAGGCACCTATCGTGGATAAGCTGACTGACTGTACAGACATGTTATGCGTCGGCCTGATAACCATATAGTAAGAAAGTAAGTAAAGTATGTGGCCTACATACAACTTGGATGACGAATGTCCAAAATCCAACAATCACGACCGTTGCAAGTGGTGCTGTATGAATTAAGAAAACCGATCCCGCTTAAGAAGTGGCGAGTAGAGAGAAGAAAATTATTATCTAATGGGTTAGTCTATCGACCCTGTATAAGCTGCTGTCAGATTTTTTCGGAACCACCATTCGGCCTCTGATATGGTTTCTTTAGCGACCACTAGGTGGCGGCTAGGATCAGCGGCTTAACGTGCCTTCCGAAGCACAGAATGCTCTTTGTTCAGACAATCAGGTGATTCAAGCCTGCAACTTCTTAACCAAACTGGATAGGACATAGGATTTTCCATTTACATAATTACTGTAAATACGAATAAGTTTATCAAGTACAAAAAAGAAACGTAAACTACTTTGAAAATCTAGCAATACAAACCTCCCAAGATAATAACACGTCTTTCATTAACCGTATACAAAAACAAAGAACAACGGAAACGGAGGGATGTAAAACAATAGTTATTTGTCGACTGGCCAAGTTTCATCCCTTACACAATATAGCTTTTACCTCGTTCATCCATTCAGCACTCGCCGCGAATATTAAAGCTCATACGAAGAAGACTTGTGCCACTTTTTTAGTTAACAAAATTGTTGTTGTGCTTGCATACAAAAATTTATTGCATTTAATGTGCTTACTCCGCTGGACTGACCCTCTCCTGACAGCTATGAAGTGCAACATACAAGAGGTCATACAAATGGCCCAGAAAAGATCAGTATGGAAGAAGCTAATTGTCAAATCGGATTGTGGTGGTCGCGACCCTCAGCTATGAGGGAGACTTCGAAGAAGAATGTTCGAATTGAGATTATTGTGAGATGAGCTTGAGCAGTATCATCAAAATCAGTTCTTTAACAAATTTAGTACAGACAACATGTCCTTATAAGTTTCCCATTATTTTTATTACCTTTAGATGAAATCAAAGGGGATAATTTACAAATTAATAAAAGTCTGCTGCAACAATGTTAAAAACTCGGTGACTTTCCTTATATTGTTGTAAACACAAGATTAGATAACCCATACCATACAGCCGTACTGAACAAAATTAACGATGTTATTAAGAGAACATCGTAGTGGTAATTTTTTTAAAGTGCTTAAATTAGGGCACATCAAACTTAGACCATATAATATTTTAAACTTTTAGTTGTACCTGCCGTCCATTGTTTTGAAATAAGTCAATAAGAACCTAATTATTTAAAAAAAATTTGCTCTACATCAGAGCTAAAAATTGCGCACTGTTCTCATTCGTACCTATAGCGCGCTGAGCCCCCTATGTATTAAGAGATATTGCGAGACAAAAGCTCATTGTTGTGATCAAACATCTCACTGTACAGTAGTGCACTAGCCTGATCACTGATAATACTGCTTTGTCTATTTTCTTTCTAGCCGTAGGGTAGCGAGAAAGATATTTTTTGAAGTTGTCGACAGTCTGCAGCGTAATTTATTTATTTACAGTTTTGTTAATTAACATGCCTGCATGTTACATGATCCCCGTTTAGTAAGTATTAAACACATGTCATCGTCATTTCAGGCGCAGGAAGCCCACAGGTGGACAATCTGGACATATAGGCATATGTCCAGATTGTGGGGTAGGCACCCCGAAGCTTTCCAAAATGACCGGTTAGAAGCGGCCTGCATCCATCGCTTGCTCGCATCATCCAGGGGTGCTATTTTTGAAAAGTGACCAATTTTTTTTAGAAAACAAATAATTTTCGTTCGATATCGAAGGGTTTTGTTTGTTGTCGAATGTTTTTCAGGCGACATATATCTCACAAATTTCAATAATAGGGTTCCTGGTCGGTGGATGTCTAACGCTGCTCTTGCCCATACGTGGTTGCCATTCGGCCCCATCAGCCTTCGGTTCTCCGCATTATGTACTTGAAAGACCTATTTTGCTGGGCTATATCGGCATCGAAAACCTTTGTTCTCCTGCGTACTATGAAAAATGTAATAAAAAAACATGTATTTTTATTTAAATGCCAACTTTAAAGTCAGAATCACGTCAAATTATGTTGTTATTTCTTCCATTAATTTGCTCTTATGCTTCCAACACAAGATTTCTAATTAAGCTGTAGCAGTTTGAATTAGCTTGTATACTCAACGTCCTAGTTACAGAACAATCTAGAACAATTGCAACTTAGTTCAGGTGTTGTGACAGCAACTGATATTAAGTTTATTTACTGCTTCATGTAATAACATGCCATGTTAGGTCTGATTTTCAAAACATTTATAATTTACTCTAATAAGTTTTCCCCTTAACTTTTTTACGCCAAACTATCTTTCTGTTTCTCCCAATGGTTGACTGGGTAGACACCACATGTAAGATACTAGCTGCTTCCCGTTGCTCGCCTGTATCAAAAAGTAGCCTATGTTTGACTCCGGGTCTTCAACTATATTCATACCAAATTTCATCAAAATCCGTTCAGCGGTTTGGCCGTGAAAGCGTAACAGACAGACATTTGCATTTATAATATTAGTATGGACATAAGATTTCTGTACTTCCGCCGACCTGATTTTTTATTCATTCAATAATTTTGTGTGCGTTACATGTTCAAGCGATTATATGCATCTTCGACAGTTCACCTTTTGGCTTCTGACGTGGTTTAATGACCACCAGCCGGCAATGGCAACCGGGATCAACGGCTTAACGTGCCTTACGAAGCACAGAATCATCGTAATGGCGTTTTAGGAAAAGATTTCTAATTTGGGGATGTTCGCGAAGTCTACTGTTCACACATCTTATATTTTTATTTCACCGTGGTTCTCACCTAACTTGTTGTATAAAAACAATGCTCGTAACATTTAATATTGCAGTTGTACATTTTATTATTTTTTATGCATTGAACGTATAATTATAATGGCAATATTTTATATATTTTTTTAATATTTAGTATCTTAAACTTAATATTTAAAGTGCCAACCGATTACACTAGCGTCATCAAAACCACCAATTGGGAATCGCTTGCATTCTCAGGCTTACACAAAGACGTTTTCCTAACAAATCCTATCCTCTTCACACAAATGTGACTTCTATCTTTACGTACTTAAGTTTAAATTACTTTGAGTGTTCATTTGTTTGGGGACAGATGCAAACCTTTTATCTAAATTGAAACCCACTTCCCCCTAAGTGGAAGGGACTTAAGGTTTGCGGACGATCAGCGGCTTATTTCACTTGATCGTATAATTTGAATTTGTTCAAATTCCTTTTTATTGGTTCCAGCTAGTATTAAAGAGAAATAAAATTGTGAACGAAAAGACACTTTGAATAATAAATGATGGAAATGCAAATTGTTCATAAAACCTACCTATTAACATACTGAAATTATTGACTTCAATGTTAATTGAGAATAAATAGGCAGATTGTTAATATATTTTTGTGCCAATATATTTGTATATTATGAACTGTTCCTATTTCTATCTATACATGGTTTATAATAAAGTTTTTTTTATTTGAAAACTGAGTTACTTTTTAGAAATCGGTCAAACCAAGCTAAAATTGCTTTACAATAAATCCAAATCACAAATTAGCAAATCATAAAATTGTTGAATGACGTTAGTTTTTTAAATCACTTTTTTCAATTGAGTCTTTAATGTTAAATGTCTAAATACATTTGAAAATCAAAAAATATTTACATAATCGTAAAACATGTGTGTAGAAACGTCTTTCAATCCGTTTCACATCATCTGTTTGAAACTACATACCTCTAGTTATATCATTCATTTGCCTGTCTTAATCAAAACCCGTATTTCATAATCAAGATAGGTGCTCAGAAAGACGAAACTTCGAAACCCTTGGGGCGCTATCTCAAAACCAAGTTGAGATAGGATTAGCGACTGTCGGGTATAAATTAAATGATGAGCCGAAACTTTTGCGACTACCTTCATGCTGTCGAGGATTTGTTTAATAACACCTCTGAATGAATAAATTTATATTATAAACAGACTATAAACTCTCTTGTATTATAAGAGTAAATACGAATATCAAATTTAAACAGTTCAGGTTATAGCGAAGAAAGCAGGCTGACTTAGGCTGAAATCAACGTGTCCTGTATATGCCGCATGAAAACATAAGCTTAATTATTGACTAGCAAAGTCCCAGCTGATGTCTAAACTCTAGATGATTTAATCCCCTTAAATATTTGTCATAATTAATTATTCGGAAGTATATTTATTTACTACCTGTTTTAAAAGTAGCCTATGTTTGACTGCGGATCTTCAACTAAACTAAATTAATGCATCAACAGATAAGCCAATCGTATCGTTAGATTGACGGCGACAGCCCCGGAGAATCGCCATTGAGTCGTCCCCTGACACAGCCTTATCGAAACTGTCCAACTTAGTGCCGACTGCGCTTTGAGTATTGCTATGCTGAATATTGGCTTAGTACATTATTTATAGAGTGTGGTTTACCTCGCGCATTGTAAAGTAGGGTATATACTAAACCCTGTAGTTTTCTGTATAGGTTTGTATTTTTATGAATTCTAATTACGACTAAAATTGTGTTTCTGCTAAAAAAAAGTCTTATTAGCTGATCGTTTTCTCTATAACTAATAGACCGCTACCATTCATTACGTTAATTGTTTTAATTGAATCCTTGTATTCGTAAGTATCCTGTGTTTTGCGTATTAGTTTGTAAGATATTTCCAAAGTCGATCACTTGAAATCACAGATAAGCCAATCGGATCGTCAGATTGACGGCGACAGCCCCGGAGAATTGCCATTGAGTCCCCTAACACAGCCTTATCGTAACTCTCTAACTTAGTGCCGACTGCGCTTTGAGTAATTACGGAGTGACTAGCTGTGCCCGCGGCTTCGCCCGCGTGTAAACCTCCTTTGGGAACATGATGTTTTTCCAGGACCAAAAGTAGCCTATGTTACTCTCCATCCTTTCAACTAACTCTATGCCGAAAATCGAGTCGATTGGTTGCTTAGTAGGGGCGTGAAGGAAGGACAAACAAACACACTTTCACATTTATAATATTAGTATGATATTGGCTTAGTATTTACCTACAAACATTTCTAGAGTGCGATGTGTTCGCGTGATCACATCATTTTGTTGCCGTTGGTTCCGGCTGCCATCTGGTGGTCATTAAATGAACCACGTCAGAGGCCGAGAGGCGGTTCCGCACAATTCTGACACCAGGGTATACATGGTCGATTGACAATGTAACCTACTCGAAATGATGATAATGATCATTTTGTTGTAGATATGTGTACTGCAGACCAATCGCGTAAATTGGTAATCACGTTATTATTATTTTACCAAAAGCAAACCACGACGGCGAAGGCTATTTTTAAGCGTGTAAAACCGGTATTGAAGTATTTTATCCATACTAATATTATAAATGCGAAAGTCTGTCTGTCTGTCTGTCTGTCTGTTACGCTTTCACGGCCGAGCCGCTAAACGGAATTTGAAGAAATTTGGTATGAATATAGTTGAAGACCCGGGGTCAAACATAGGCTAGTTTATGATGCAGGCGGAGCTGCGGGAAACAGCTAGTAATGTATAATTTCACTTACTTTTCACTCATTCACCCATACGGCCGATACCGATCACTGCGACTTGAATAAATAAATAGGGTCAAATCACTAACATAGATCGACCGGAGGGATAGAAAATTGTGCGTACGTAATTACAAGCTGAAAATACCTACTAGAAATTGTCTACTACCTCTACAGCTAATAGATGTCGTGGTCACATCCCATACAATTGATCACTTCACAATAAAATCGATTCATTGCGAAAGAAACGTTAGTTTGCAGGAATTTCGGTGCTCTTTGGATCGATCATTTCATGAAATGGTCAACTCGAACTTGATCAAAATTGAAACGTTACGGTCATGACATACCATGATGATGGGTGAATGAAAACGCGCAGGTATAGCAACGATCAATAGCTAGCATAGATAAACAGGGTTATTCGAAACTACTAGTCAAATTTTACTTTGTGTTCAGTATGTGACACAAAATCGCTTTTAAAGTAAAACTTTCAAATTCTCCTTTGCTGAACTTAGATATTTAAAGTATAAGCTAGTTACACGAGTGTGTGTATGTTTATTTATATGTATGTATGATTATTCTATATAAGTATGTAGGTTTATTTAATGTATTTAATTCATAATAATATTATATTGCACACGCTTTTACCCTTCTGGTAAGCATATCTTCTGTCACTCGTTAGTTGACTGTAAGAGATCCCTAAGTGGGATAAGTCCGCCATTGCACTTATTGTTTTTCCATGCTTGTTTATGTAAATTATTTGTTTTTTTTTTTGTACAATAAAGATATTACAAATAATCAAACAAACACTTTCAGTAAAAAATAAGAGAAATCTGACAAACATTTCTCCCATAAATCTCTGATCAGCTGAGATTTCAAAATTTTTTTCTAGGATTTCACATTTATTTATTTTGAAAGTATAGTCAGGCATTCGGACTGAAAATTGAAATCTAATAAATCTGTTCAAATTACATATATTATTTAAACCAGGACATTGGAAAATAATATAAAATGGCGGACCATTAATTTTCAATTTGCGCCTCAATAATAAGCGTAGCAAAGACATAAATATTTACTGGAAGAGTATAAATAAAAACATTTGTATAACATAATGATTCCTTAAGTTTACGGGATTGTTACAGATTAAATTAAAAAAAAATAATGCGGCTTTTATCGCATACATATTTATTAAACCGTGAAATAATTAAAACATTAGATGTGTACATAACGTAAATTAAAAGTATTAAATGCCTATAATCATCATTCTAGCGTGTATTCCTAGTTGCGTCGTCAGCTTACGCTTCAGAGTCTAGGGTACGCTGTAAGTCATTGTCCTAGATTTGGCGGAACTGGTTATTACAATGGAGCGACTGCCGTCTGACCTCCGTAACCCCTTTTTACTGGGCAACCAGACCATCAGGAACGTGACCTGAGGTGTGCTAGTGGCCAACACTGTCGGAATTTTTCAGGCTGCCCTAAGGCATCTGACACGGCCTCACGACTGCTATCTATTGATAACAACCAGGGCCCACGGCTTAACGTGCCTTCAGAAAAGCACGGAGGAGCTCAAGATAGAAAATGCCACTAAAAGGCGACCAATCCAATAGTGGTTGCTTCACGCCGTCGCTTGACACGCGCATTTGCTACGGATCCGCGGGTCACGCTCGACTAACAAGCTTCTCAGTGTTTAGAATATCTTCACTTAATTCTGTAGTTTTATGATTTGAATATTCAACGCGTTAGTTTAAAAGATACAATTTGCCGGAATTTTAGTTCTCAATTAACCGGTATGCAATAGATGCCGTTGTAAATTGATATTTTTTCCAAGTGCATTCAGACAAATTTAAATTTTCGATCTTCAAATATACTACTTCTGACAATACAATGTATGGCCTAGATTATATAGGATAGTCTGTTGTAAAGAACAATGTGGTCTCGCTCGGTTTTTAAATTCCATGTAAAAACATATATCGATAGATAATTTTAAAAATGGGAAAAAAATGCCTACGTTACTAATACTTAAGTCCGCCATTTACATGTCATGTAATAATGTTAAATAAATAATAATAGAAATCTTTAATCACATTACCACCATGAAAAGACTTGAAATCATACTTTCTTGACGCATCTTCTGAATCTGTTCATTGTGTATGTATTTCATGTTTTTTCAATTCAACATTTACTGAAAGTATCGCTGTATGCTAATTTCTCTACCTAACGATAGTTTGATCGTTTTGATTGTGACGACGATAGTTCAAGCTATTAACTGCTTTATCAAACTGTATTGCTTATAATAGTTTACAAGTAAATCTAGTGTTCATTTATCTTTGTAAACAAAATAACAGTAATCTCCATAATTTGGCTTCGAATCGGAATTTTCAGTAAATAGCGTGGACTTCGACAATTTGGTGTTTAAATGCAAATCGCGTTTCGCCACGCCTAGCATTAGTGTTGTTTGTTTGTAATTTTAATTCTGTTTTTTCTATTTACAACTATTTAATTAAAACAGTTTTGGCTTCGGCAATTGAAAAAACTAGCCTTTGTTTGAAGTTTGGTCTTCAGTTATTAAATCTTTTATGAACATCGGTCGGAACAAATTCACAGATTTTCGCATTTAAAAACATCTATTGAAGCGATAATAAGGACGGCAACGCGCTCGTGACATCCCTGGTATTGCAGGCGTTTATAGGCTACGGTAACCACTTACAATCAGGTGGGCCGTACGCCTGTTTGCGTACTTAATTATATAAGATTGTTTAAATAGTAGGGAATGCTCTTCGCATTAGTATATTAGTAAAAGTCCAAGTTAACTAAAATATGTTTCGTCTCGTTCTTACAAAACAAATACGGATAAGATAGAAATAGAAAAATAAACATATTTTGGTAAATGTTAGCTTAACGAACGCTCATTGATTTTGTAAGAATAAGGGAGTTAATAAATAAATATAAATTACTAAAGGAGCTATTTACTATAATTTTTATTACGTTGTTTATTCAATCGCCGCGACTTTTGTTATTTTTTCTACGTTCATAACATGGAATAACTAATGAATGAATACTTTATTGCACCATTTACTAACAAAAGAAACACATAATTAAATCCAATACAACTAAATGGGTACAAAGGCGGACTTATCGCTAATGCAATTTCTTCCAGCCAACCTTAGGGTAGAAATGAGCTGCGGTAAAAAAAACACTTGCGTGAGCGGTGCAGAAAGCTTAAATATACATGCCTACATTAAGACGCATATAATATACTTACATAAATAAATAATAAGAATAAACTTACAAATAATACAAATAAATAAATACTGTCAATATGTGTAAGAAGTTAGTGACAGCCTTATCACAATATAAGAGAGGATTATTCTACCTCGGAAAGGTAGTGAGACTTAACCTGATCTTTGAACGATGTACTTTTTAGACTTTTTTTGACGGTTAGGTTAACAAGCGCCGCCAAATCTAGTACCATATTACAGCGTACCTAAGGCTCCAAAACGTAAGAACGCAACTAGGCGAAGAAGGCGACCGAATATTTTCCAACACTTTCAAAGTAAATCTAAACCTATTTACGGTATTCAAGAAAACTTTACTAAGTCATCGACAAGCCCGACACGTCAAGTTGTGTCAATACTTCATTAACACTTCGGTTGTCGAACACACGTGTTTATGGTTAAAGTCGTGTATGCTTGCGTTGGCTAGGAAGGTCCACTTAAATTCATCTCTAGGATTTATTTGTGGACCACTGGGTACTTTTTCTCATCTTCTACCCACTGGATTTTGTACATAAAGTGTTTAAATATAATCGTGATCTGTAATCTGAGCTATGCTTTCTGTTTTCTGCCTTACATGTTTAGCGTTCGCTTCAAAACCTTTTTTTTCTTTTTCTTTTTGTTTACGGAGGGGAAATGCATTTACGCACTGAGTGTGGGACTCCCAGGCAGAGTGCCTGGACTACCCACTAAAACCCCTCCGGCGTTTCCGCACCGGCTGTTGAGGGCGCCATGGGGTCGCGTTAGCATTCTACCTCGACGCCCTCCAGCCATGGCCTTGCGGCCCCCTCTGTTGGCCTTTCGGCCACCCCCCCAAATCGGGCAGTGGCCCATAAATGGACCACGCCCGTCCCCCAGACCCACATCCATTCGCCGTCTCATCATAGACGGCGGTGGGGTGGGCTGTTGGCAGAAATTGGCCGACAGTCAACAAGATCCCGGCTACCAGGGAGTTATTAACTGTCACCCAGGGTGCACCGTCCCGAATCCCTTGTCAGCCCGCACTCTCACCGGATCCGTGGAATCAAATGAGAACGCAAAGCTTTCAAAGGACCGGGCACTCGAGGAGGTTCCCTGCGCTGCACCCCTTCGCTTCAAAACCTACATTAAGTCACAGAATTGAGTACTAAAGTAGTTATGCTAACATGGTACTGCGGCTAAGCTTTTTCCTACAGAGACTCCAAATCAACAGGAACATGATCAAAGTACGTTAGTGATCAACACTGTCAGATTTTGAAACTACCTAAATGTATTTGACAACCTAACGATTTTTTTATACAACTAACTAGGCATACAGGCGTACGGCCCACCTGATGGTAAGTGGTTACCGTTGCCTTTGAACGTCAGCAACGCCGGAGATGTTACGAGCGCATTACCGACCTGTCCGCTATCAGCACAGCCACCCCTCTGGAGACCCTACTCACCAGCAGGAACACAGCACTGCATCACAGTGTTATTTGGCTGCGGTCTTCTGTAGGGTGAAGGTACTTCCCCAGACGGACTACTCCTTACAAAATGTCCTACCTCTCTTAAGATTTAGCAGTCAAAGTCTGGAATAACAACTTCACATACCGTCAAAAGCACGGACGTGCTCAATCTACTCACCCACGCTTGCCCTGCTATTCTGTTAATCTCCCTTAAATTAGAGCTCTTTATATAAGCTTACCGCCTGTTGTAGATTTAATAACATGCCAATGCACGATTTAAGCAGTATACCCGAACTGAATCAATTCGATTTAATCAACTGAGGCACTGTGAATCGTGCTGATTACCAACCCGTACCGCACGTACTCAACTGTTTTCACCATTGAGATATTCCGTAAGTGCGTGTAGACTTGGATCAGTAATTTAGCTTAAGAGTAGACCAAAAGAAATTTAACTGAAAGGGGTTAAAATTGGGTCATTTCGTATCAGGGTGTGGGAAGACTAGTTGGAGATAGAAGTATTTGGAGAGAACTTTACTGATGAAAGCGCAATTTTTAATTTATATATGTAGCAACAACAGATCGAAGTTTAAGTCCTTATATACTAATATTGATTTTATACCTATGCATAGTCTGAGTAGTATACCCGAACTGAATCAATCCGATTTAATCAACTGAGGCGCTGTGAATCGTGCTGATTACCAACCCGTACCGCACGTACTCAACTGTTTTCACCATTGAGATATTCCGTAAGTGCGTGTAGACTTGGATCAGTAATTTAGCTTAAGAGTAGACCAAAAGAAATTTAACTGAAAGGGGTTAAAATTGGGTCATTTCGTATCAGGGTGTGGGAAGACTAGTTGGAGATAGAAGTATTTGGAAAGAACTATACTGATGAAAGCGCAATTTTTAATTTATATATGTAGCAACAACAGATCGAAGTTTAAGTCCTTATATACTAATATTGATTTTATACCTATGCATAGTCTGAGTAGTATACCCGAACTGAATCAATCCGATTTAATCAACTGAGGCGCTGTGAATCGTGCTGATTACCAACCCGTGCCGCACGTACTCAACTGTTTTCACCATTGAGATATTCCGTAAGTGCGTGTAGACTTGGATCAGTAATTTAGCTTAAGAGTAGACCAAAAGAAATTTAACTGGAAGGGGTAAAAATTGGGTCATTTCGTATCAGGGTGTGGGAAGACTAGATGGAAATAGAAGTACTTGGAAAGAACTTCATTGACACGAAAGCGCAATTTTTAATTTAAATAGGTAGCAACAACAGATCGAAGTGTAAATCCTTAACATCGAAGGTCATACTAATATTGATTTTATACTATGCATAGTCTGAGTAGTAAACCTGAACTGAATCAATCCGATTTAATCAACTGAGGCGCTGTGAATCGTGCTGATTACCAACCCGTGCCGCACGTACCACTGTATCCACCACTTGAGATACTCCATTAGTACATGTGGACTTAGATCAGTAATTTGGCTTAAAAATAGGACCCAAGCTCTCTGTTTAACCCAAAAGTCGACTGTTACATAATGCTTTTAGCAATAAATCCACCTCTTGTGTTTTACAATTGTATTTGTAGAATAAATTTAAAATACATAAATAAATATAATTATCCCATAAACAAGTTTGCCTGGCACAGAACGCCTGAAGTCCACCGTTTTCTTTTCGTTTCTTTAAATGTTTATATAAATGAAGAACATTAAAACAAGAACCAACAGTCGATCTTTAAGGCTGTGTGTATCGATGAAAACAAGATTACTCTACAAATGTGTTTTGATCACAAACTTTGTCGAAGTTAAGACGTCGTGCGAAGCAATCAAGGCAATTGGAGATTTCGTAAAGTTTTCAGATTTATTTAGTTTTAGCGCGAAATCTTATTACTGTTGTTTATTTCTGTAAACAAATTTCCAGCATCACCTGTTGGTACTTTGTGATTCCAGCCTGTAATGTCTTAACCAAACAGGGGACAACTAAACATAGAATGCTTCCAGCGGGAATCGAACCCACGACCCACAGGCCGAAGGCGAACACCTCAAACTACTGGATTACGAAGGCAGTTTTACTATTTATAATTCTCTGCCCAGAGTCTCGTCGTAGCAGACTTAATTATTTATGGATGTTTATTTAATATGTTTAAAATGTAATTATTAATTATTTTGTGAGTATAAACACGTCGTCGTCGTCAGATAAACATAATCCGTAAACAGGCATACAAAATTCAATATGAAAATTGGACGTAGCAAACTAGATTCAACTCACAAAAACAGAAATACGCGGAAACGAAACATTTTGAAAGAGCATGAAAGAGAGTGAAAAATTAAAATTTAGCAGTTAGTATATTTGTGAACTAACTCTTCGTGTTGAACTTTCCCGAGAAGTGCTCTACCACTTTCACGACCTCATCAGTAGCGTCAGGACTTCCCGAGTGCAGGTGTTAGGGCACAAGGAACAGGACAACAAGTGCTGCATCGTTTGGGGAGAGACCCCACACTCACACGCTTTTTGTGAGGAATGTATGAACCCCCACCTGGCCTGACTATCCTCACACCGAACAACTTGGGTCCGCAACCTATTGAGCGTCCTCCAAACAGGCCAAGGCAGGTCGTGACCAGGGTGTAGCTCCTCTCGTGGGATGACAAAATTGGACACAGTGGTTTCTCTCCCAAAGTTTAGACTAAGCCTCCTTTAAACTACAGTCAAGGGCTCCAACGCTTTTGACAAAACTTTTACGGCTTTTTAATCTTTGGGAGACAGGACAGTCGTTGTGCAGAGGAGGACGGCAATCTTGCAATTAGGTCTTACGTTCGGCGGCACTTATAACCTTCCTGCGGACGTCAGGAGTTCTATGCCGGCAAGCGGGTACAGCAAATCTGTTGGAGTCGGCTTAAAGCATCCAGTTACGTATACGGCAGGTCTCATTCAACGCATTCAGGGAAATTTGTCATATACTCGGCTTCTATAGCCGCGTCGTAAATAATGACCAACTTTGCACCTTTGTATCATAATCTACAATTATTTTTTTTCATTTAAGTATAGCTTGGGCATGACCAAGGAGGTTGTGATACTGTTCTACATTGCATCCTTGGTCCTCTAAAATCTGTGGACGCGGCCAACAAGTATGCACGATCAGGATCAGGAAACGATTTAATTTTCAAATTTGTTTTTATTGTTTAACAATGTCTGAAAACGTAGCGATGTAGAAGAAAATTTCACATGTTTCATTTTTCAGGCTACCTAAAGGCATCTTTTATTTTTTTTTTTTTTTTTTTTTTTTTTTTTTTTTTTTTTTTTTTTAACGGAGGGGAAATGCATTTACGCACAAAGTGTGGGACTCGCCGGGCTGCTAGTCAGCCCGGAATACCCACTAAAACCCCTCCGGCGTTTCCGCACCGGCTGTTGAGGGCGCCATGGGGTCGCGTAAGCATTCTACCACGACGCCCTCCAGCCATGGCCTTTCGGCCCCCTCATTTTGGCCTTTCGGCCCCCTCCCCAAATCGGACGTGGCCCATAAATGGACCACGCCCGTCCCCCAGACCCACATCCATTCGCCGTCTCATCATAGACGGCGGTGGAGTGGGCAGTTGGCAGAAATTGGCCGACAGTCAACAAGACCCCGACTACCAGGGAGTTGTTAACTGTCATCCAGGGTGCACCGTCCCGAATCCCTCGTCAGCCCGCCCTCTCACCGGATCCTTGGGATCAAGTGAGAATGCAAAGCTTTCAAAGGACCGGGCACTCGAGGAGGTTCCCTGCCCTGCACCCCTACCTAAAGGCATCTGACACAACCCCACGACTGCCATCTATCGATAGAACAATTAGGACCAGCGGCTCAACGAAAGCATGGAGGAACTCGACATAGAAAATGCCAATAAATGGCGAGTAATCCAATACGGGTCGCGTTTCGCCGTCGCTTGACACGCGCATTCGCTACGGATACGCCCGTCGCGCTCCGCTATCGAGCTCCTTAAATGTTTTTTAACGATTGTTTAGGTATCAATTAACCAATTATTATAAGTCTCGTAACTTTTAATAAATTCAATAGAAGTAAATTAAAAAATTCTTACTGCAAATAACGAATCAGCTTTAAGATGTTCGATCCGAATACTTCGCTACGTTCAGGACATTCAAATTAGATAAATTGAAGTGTCGTCCGGATAACCGGGAATAAAGCCTAGTTCTCATTAGTCAAGTCGCAAGGGAAACGTGAAGTCAAGTGCAACTTATTTAGTTGTTTTAAAACTACTGGCCAACATATACAGTGTGTTTAGACTGTAAAACTAAACTATTTATTAAAAAGAATGAGTAAAATCTGCCACACTGTAAAAAAATGGGTTAGTAGTTTCAAATTAACCCTGTGTACAACTTTTTCACCATCAGTCATTTGGTGGGCTGGTAGCCTCATGCTTCAGTCGGTTGTTTATAATTGTGTAATCAAGTGAATTAAAGGGCTGGAATTTAAGAATTTAATTTTTACAGTGCCTTTTATCTTTACGGTTTCATCCGACTGACTTTACCGGATATTAAATTCTTATAAACTCGATATCAAAACACCACTTTTTGGTCTTAAAAATACAAGTTCCAAGTAGTCCAAGTAAGTTGACTGGGATGGTTATAATTACTTTACTTCTAGTTGGTCTCACTCTATCTCCTATTTATCCAAAGAAAAACAATTCGAAGGAAAATTTACGACAATACAAAAATAACGTGAGACATAAAAAAAACATCCTGCATTTGTATCGCTGTTTTAAGAATGACGGGTAAAAAATTGGGTTTAAAGAATCCCTTAAGTTGCACTGGATGAAATTCAAGAGAACAAGAAAGTAAGTAGTTAGCAACTAAATCTACAATTTATTTTAATACCTACTACACACTTCGCAAAAAAACTTCAACACTGTAAATAAGGCATTACGGCACGCCGTTCAATCCAGATAAAAGGTTTCAGATCCAGATGTCGCTGGTTTCCAACTGCCAATAGTCGATTTCAAAATGTATCTTTTCTTTTCTGTAATTTACAATGCATAAATATAGTTTATTTCGTCTGTATCTGATCTTTTTATTGCATTTTTTGTGTTCATGAGAAATGTTTTAATATGGACAGCCCAAGAAGAGACCGCTTTTAAGGCTTTCCGAATTATGTTGTCCACAGATGATGAGTGCCATTTTTTAGTACAAATAATATAACTGCGATAATGCCAAATGAAAATCGACTGGTATTAATTGTGACCCCAAAATGCCGGTCAGACTTGAAGGATATGTAAAAAAAAGCGGACCCCGGGCTCTGAAGCAACCAGCCAAGGAACTGAGATAAGTAGTACTACTACAGTAGAACTCCAGAATACGAAACACAACAGAAATTGGGCATAAAAGCAAGTAAGCCATGCCCAGAATACCGCAGCCACATCTATTTTTATCAGAATATCGTTTTACACTGCTTCACAGATACAACCATCACTATTGATACGACCCTACCACTTCCTATTCTCCATTCATTTACTTACGCCTCTGTATCAAACCTCTCAGAATATATTTGTCCTCTCTTCCTGATAAATAGCAAACTGGATAGGTATTTATATCAGTGATGACAGCAGTTCGATACGCACATCGGGACAAGTGGCGAGAACTTGTTCAAAAAGATGATTGTCGGGGCGACGATCCTCATTAATAAGGCAACGCATTGCAGAGAGAGAGATGGCTCTCCTCAACCCTCCACCTCCCATGGCTCTACCAACCTTGGTTGTACGAGCCGAGTCTCGGTATAGTAGCTTACCAAGGCTCCAGTCTGGAGCCTCGAGCAGGTGCTTGATCTCTTTAAAAGTTCTCAAATGTCACCTCTATCTCTATGATGATTCTCTCCATCTTTTAGAGCTCACAAAGTCCCCTCGCTGACTTTTCGCTGAGCATCTAGGTCGCTGATCTTATATTCTCTATATCCCTTCTTGGTTTTTACTCTCTTCAGTCTAGAAACTCTTTTATAGAAGACTTTATTCCAGTGTTACGGATAATACAGAAAGCTATACCTTCGATATCGCAGAAGAGCCGACAAACCACGGCTTATGAATAATGCGATATAATTCGCTTCGCTTAATGACAGCATGGTAATTTACACAGCTAGAAACTGGTCCGGTACTGTCTCTGCATTAGACCTAAATAATTATTACTTGACTTTTTGAAATCGTTAGTCATTGGTCCTCCCAGCCGCTAATAATGCCTACGAAGCTAAAAAACATACTGAGACAACTTAAAGTTTTGAACAATGTAATTACTTTTTGAAGACTTTGAAAGTGATAAATATTGATAAATATAAAAGAAAGTCGTGCTAGTTACACTCTTTATAACTGAAGAATGGCTAATCCGATTTGGCTGAAAATTGGTGGGGAGGTGGATTAGAACCAGGAGACGGATACATAGGATACCTTTTATTCCGTTTTCTTGTGACGTGACATAAAACCAAAATTGACATTTATCGAAACAATGTTCGCGGGGTCAGCTAGTTAAGAAATAAGGAAGTTATGACAAGTTCGCCTTATAACCAAACTGAAAAATGAATCTCATACTGTTGATATCTAACGGCTTTGATTTTAGGTATAGAATATTAATTAGGTATAGAATATTAAGTATAGTATATACTGGCATCAAATCTATCGTCCTTCACCGAAAACACCTTGAGGTTTCTCCGTAATACATATTCTATAGCGATTAACATTAATGCGCAGGCTCAATATGTAAATTGGTCGAAGGAACGATACGTATAGTATCGGAAGCCTGATTAATTTATATGTTTACTTGTACCTGTCAATCTTGCTACTCAGAATAATGTAAATTTGGAAAAGGGAGTCTTAATTAAGACTACGAATTCTGAGTATACACCTCCTTGGTAAACCGATTTGAACAATTTTATAGTTTCTATACTATTTCATTTTTAGATGTGAAACTCGATAGCCGAGCTCGACGCGCGTATCCGTAGCAAGTGCGCGTGCCAAGCGATGACGAGACGATTGTTCATATCCTAGCTGGTTTTCATGAAAAAGGCTTACAGAGGTCAGACGGCAGTCGCATCATTGTTATAACCAGTGCCGCCAAATCAAACACCATACTTTCAACGTATCGTCTAGTAGGTCGCCCTAGGTACCGCTGGAGAGTTGAAGTGTGCAAGGACCTGGAAACTCTACAAAAGACAGACTGGCAAGCTATAGCACCAAATAGAACTCTTATGTCGGACGCAAGGATCCGTTTCGGGTCGCTAAGCTAATGCAGTGAGTAAATTTTAAGACTTAGGCCTACGTGGAATTTGCTAGAGATGGAAGATGACGACTGGCAGCCATTGCGCAGATCTCACATTTTGGCGTTCAAGTCACTTCTTCTTCTTTGCGTGTCGATGGTACTCGTATTATAAAATTTCAGCCAAGAAACAAGCCACCTGAAAAGGCCTTCGGGTTGCTGAGCTAACGGGATATTTATGTAAATGTTTGTTTGAAATAACTTTATTGCACAGAAAATATCATTACAGTAATTAAGTAAACTAAAAATAAATGCAAAAAGTAAATGCAATTGAAATATATCGCAAAAACGCGCATATTCAAAAATTTATATTTAGTTGGCATGAGACAATCCCAAATACTCAACAGTTTGGGGCTGATTGGAGAGTACCAAGAAGTTAGTCTGTTAGCCTTGGTTTTTGCTTTGGTTATAGGCTATTCGCTTTTCTTTGCGTAGATAAAGCGCCAGGAGAATCACACTTCTGGCAAGCGGCCGATCGTAGTTGGCAAAACTTATTCTCGCTGTTCCGTACAAAGCTCAGTTTTATATACGGAAGTAATAAGTACCTCCGGTATGGTATTATAGAATAGACTCTGTACAGTACAGAATAGAAAGAAAACAAATCTGTGCTCATTAGGAAAATCGCGCAGTCATTACTGTCTCCGCAAAAACATCTGTTTTGCAATTCAAACGTTAGGGCGACCATGCGTCGTGATAGTCCGAGAGAAATTATTGTAATGTTCTATGAATATCTTGGAAAAGGTCCAATATCTTAATTTGGTATTTTTGTGTGCGGAAAATGGATTGCTTACTTGCTTGTATGTCTTATTGATGGATGTAGGGTAGATAAATAACTATACATACATGATTGACAAATGAGTAAAATATTTGTATGTAATTATCTACTTTTGTCTTCCAGTCTTCCTTCCTTACTTAAGTGATTGATTAACGCTTGCATAAACTAACTGGTGGCGGCAGCATCACATTATTTACAAATCCTAAGTAGCCTTTTCCTATTGCACTTGAGGTATATCCTCTGTATCCTTTCGCGCCATTTTACCCAATTAGATATGGAGTACTAATTTTAAAAAGCGTCAAGCAAAATTGGCGAGTGTCGAATTAAAATTGTTTGACAAACCGATTATAGCGAACTTTATACCATATCGCGAAAATCATTGGAATTTGTGTGAGTATCGGGCTCCTGAACTGATTTGTCGAAGAAAGTGGCGCCCTCTATCCTTACAACATTTTTGACAAACGTAACGTGACTTTCCGAGAATATAACTTGGCCACCCTAACCAATCGTAAATGCGAAACAACGAACTGTGGTACACCTCATTTGCTTCTCAAATACTTGCAGGCTACAAGCACGAATTGCTTTTTAATCCATGCCTTGTTTGAGTTGAAACAGGATTTTCAAAGTTCCTTTATGTAAGTACCTCTAATATCTTCGGAAGCCTGTGAAGTAGATACTGAAATCTGTACTGTCACACAAAAGAAATGAAATCGTATAATTTTTAACAACTAAGTACATGTTTTTTAATATCTCATTATTTCATTTTATACGTTATGTTCTTGTAGAACCGAGCAGATAAATTGACCCATTAACTGACCACAGAATTAATAATAGTACTGACGTACAGAAAGGACACGAATAAAAAGAACAGCGAGACGGTTATCATTCTTTAATTCGGAAATCAAACAAAGTTTTTATTGGCATCCAAACAGATGGCCAGTACATTGATAGAAGTGGTACTTATTACAGGTGTAGCGAGTCTATCCGCTCAACCATTCTACAAGTATATCAAATCTGTCGATTTCTATAGATAAGGTAAATGTACTTATGATCGGAAATCGCTATAATTTGATATACTTGTAGAATGGTTGAGCGGATAGACTCGCTACACCTGTAATAAGTACCACTTCTATCAATGTACTAGCCATCTGTTTGGATGCCAATAAAAACTTTGTTTGATTTCCGAATTAAAGAATGATGACCGTCTCGCTGTTCTTTTTACACTTTACGCTTCTTGGCTTGTTGGAAGGAGACAGTGAATCTGGGGCTGGCTGAAGTTTCCCGTCAGCTCCCTTCATTCCTTCTGAATCTTTTTTACCCATAAGCTGTTTCTTTCGCTGCTGCTCCGTATTTCCAATAACTAAACTTAACTGATTCCTAGTAGCGGCCGCTAAATCACTATTTCACACAACCCGAAACAGATATCAGATTCACCCGAAACAGATATCACTCACCGATCAGATTGAGGGCAAAAAAGAAGAACAAAATAATGCAATGATATCGCTACAGCCGCATGCAGGTCGCTGCGACGACTTTGACGCAGAATACGGTAAATAGCCAACACTACGAGTAACATACACATCGACGTAATCCTAAAAGGTATCGCACTCTCCGCTGCTGTAAGTAACGTCCGGGGTGTACCAGGAGATCAGGTTATGCCCCCAACTGCGCCATGAGTTATGCAAACTAAAGGAGATAGTTATAAAAATGTTCATTTTGAAACTTCATTTCACATGTGATCATCATTCATATAAAAAGTAATTCGTATCTATTTTTTAACAATTTCATTTACAAACAAAAAGTTTAAGAAAGCGAAATAGGATGAAAAAACTCCATATTTAGTTAAAAACTTCGCCTGGCGAGCTGGTAAGTATATAAATTTAAATAAAACACAAAAAGGACTAATCCATCTTGAGACCGAATTGCGCTACGCGAGACTTCAGAGAAACGTCTTGGGTATGTATATATTTCTAGGTTTTAAAGGCATGAACACACTAAATGCGCAAGTTTTTATCATCATATCGAGTAGGTTACATGGTCAATTGATTGTACGCCCTAGTGTCAGAGTTTCTGACAGTAACATGGTTTCATTAAATGGCAGCCGGGACCAACGTCTTAACATGCCTTCCGAATCAGAAAATTAGATTAGATAATATGATTATAATATAGGAAAATAATTATTTTAAGTTTTCGTGACTATTACACGCCATTAAAAACGGTTTTAGCGTATTTATTACTAACTAGCTGTTTTACGCAGCTTCGCCTGCGTCAAATAGTAGCCTATGTTTGACCCCGGGTCTTGAACTATATTCATACCAAATATCATCAAAATCCGTTCAGAGGTTTGGTCGTAAAAGCGTCACAGACAGACATTCGCATTTATAATATTAGTATGGACTTTCAAAAATTGAATTGTATATAAATCAACCCACAAGTTTTAATGACTAGAAAAATACTTGGTATAAACCGCAATTTTTTAATACCGACAGAGTAAAAGTAACGTTCTAGGAATTAATTACTCCGACGAAGCTTTATATAACCAAAAAATAAATATTCTTCGAACCAAAGGCTGGAAGTAAAGACGGCTGTCAAAGGTCAAACAAATTCCGCGAAAATATTATTTCCAATAATTCACCTGTCGCGTAATTTATTAAAAATTAATTAATTTCCGCAAAACATTTTACAAAGTCTGTCCCCTTCACAATCCTGAGTATAAAATGAAGAGTTTACAAAAAAGATAGCACTATGGTAATTTATGTTCACTATATGTTTTTTTCTTTTTTTTTACTGTCCGTCATTCTCTTCCACTCCTCTCGCTCCATAGCGACTGTCTCCCATTCGCTGTCTAATCTCGTCAAATCATAGCTCTAACGCAAAAAAAATATTTAACTAACTAACATAATAATAAAAAACTCTTTATTGCACCAAATTGTAGAAAGTACATGAATATTATTATTATCTATGGTACAAAGGCGGCCTTATCGCTAGAGCAATTTCTTTCAGGCAACCGACAGGTTATGAAATGATATGAAACAGGAAGGTAGGCGCAAATTAACAATTGGAAAAAGTGAAACATAAAACATGTGGAGGAGGAATAGGAGAGAGGAGAGTAATGTAAAGAGATGTATAGGGATAGTAAACGAAAGTATATTTACACACAGCACTATATTTACATAATTATAAACATCCACAATAGAAATAAGTAAAGAAGGAGTAGGATGAGCAGAATAGGAAGAAATAAAAGTTACTTTATACAATAAAAATAAGCAACGGAAAAATTAACAAAACCCAGTTGACAGAAAAAATCTAAATCCAAGAGAGAAAATTTGTAGTTTTAATAACAGCCGCCAGAGAGCGCAGTTGCCATGGTTGCACGGCGGAGTCTGCGCTCGAAGGCGAACCGTCAACTGCCATTATTTAAAGGAAATTGAATGACAACAAAACTATATACATAAAATTAGTTCATCTGTCCGGATGTTACAAAATTAAAAAATATCTTTACAAATTATTAAAAAACTGAAAACACTAAAATTAAACATTATGTACAAAACTAAATTAAACCTAAAATCAGTGGCACCACGCCACAAACATAACACAAGACATACAAGGATGATAAACCGCTGAGTATAATGTTTTTACATACGTACTATGGAATGAACTCCCTGCCATGGTTTTCCCTAGTGACTATAACATGGGAGCCTTCAAAAAGGGCGTGAAAAAATTCAGGGTTGGCAACGCGCTCGTCACATCTCCGGTGTTGCAGGCGTTCATAGGCTACGGTAAACACTTACCATCAGGTGGGCCGTACGTTTGTTTACCTACTTAGTTGTATAAAAAAGAAGTACATACATACATACATACAAAGACATTTATCGTATTTTCATTACTCAAAAATTTGTTAGTAAAATTATTTTTATTAAATCTTACTATTGACTAGCAGATAATGCTTTAAGGCATTAAAGACCACCTTTTGTATTTTATTTTTAAAATTACTATCTAGCTATCGCACTGCATATTCAAACCATACAATCTAGATTCCGCTGGAAGCACGGAGCTGTCTAATGCTAATGCAGTCGTTCCGCCACCACAGCCGTTGAAACACGTTTGAAACGTCGGAAATATAGAGGCATTTTATGCTTAATTAATGAATTTCACATTAGTTTCTTAATTTTTACATTAATTGATGCTGCTACAAAATCTGAGTTCTCAACTGAATCTTTGGTGAGCGTCATCGTCGTAAACAAACTAACGAGTAACATGTGTTACCTCTTTGTACAATTTTTATTCTCAAACATTTAAGGCGCTCTTGAAAAATGAATAGGAATTAATTTCGTAAATTATTATTCCTTACTCCGAGGGATTAAGGGATTATTGTTTGACGTTGTGTACTAGATGATGGTTAATATCGGAGGAAAATATTCAAAGGAATCCCGGCATTTTGGGGATTTTCGTAAATTTTGTATTCTGCTCGATGAAATTTTGTATTTTGTTTTAATATATTCTATTTTTTTAAGATAAAAATAAAGGTTTTAACGGCAATGGTCCTATTGTAATGTATTAAATTATCTAGCTGTTTCTCAAGTCAAAAAGGAGCCTATATTCGACCATGGGTCTACAACTATATCCATGCTAAGTTTTAGCAAAAGAGGTTTAGCCGTAAAAGCTTAACAGATAGTCGGACAGACTTGCATTTTTATAATATTACTATGGATAATCAGTGCCATAATTCATTCATTAATTTAAGAGCTAGGCTCTTGTTCATGAATGAGAATGCGAATACGGGGTTTCAGTAAAAATCCTCCATGTTTTTTCGAGAAATCTTGAATTCGACTTATCTCAGAGACGCGAGAATCATTTACCCGCGTTCGTAGCGGACTTTTTTTCATAAACCGTGTCGGATTGCTGAATTTTAAATACATATATATGTACGTTTGATACAAGTAGGTGGGTATTTATTCCTTCCTAGGGTTTGGGTGCAATACTATCAATATGATGTTAGACAGCATCGATGTCTATCCCTAAACTTCAAGAATTAGGTTAAAAATTGTAAAATTCACGTATTTATTTTATCCAAATTTGAATTCTTATGTATCTTACACAATCATGTAATAAAACTTTATGATATTTTTCATATATTAGCGCGGAAAAACTATCGAAACAATTATGAAATCATGGATTTATACAGTGATAAACTTTGGTGGTACTTATGTGTAAAATGTGAAATTATGTGGGTTTTATTTGTTACTTGAGTTACATTTAGGCACTGCACATGAAACCATAATTATGGGCTTTTACTGAACACTTTTTAACATTTGAGACTAGATACTTTTTTTATAATTTAAATATTGGTTTTTGACAAGAAAACCGTAAGGCTGCTGTGGAATGGAACATTATTGTGTATATGAAATGGTCTCGCTTTCTATCTCATTCTAACATACCTTTAAATAGTCCGACCAGGAAAATAAAAACCCTGCATTGGCGTCGCTACTGATCGCTTTTAGATGGCAACATGTTTTAAGTGTCATGTCAACAACAAAATTGACAATGTCATTTAATGAAAATAGAAATCAATCCTTCGTTTTCATTCGTATCAAATTATGATAACATCTTTTTTTATGAATTTTTTCTCATTACTACATATTATTTTTACCATTCAGATAAATATTTTTATTTCATTATCACAACATACACAACGTCTACTTTTGTCTCTTTTTGGCAGATGACATTGAGATGACGAAATGTTACTTGAATACCTAGTTGCCAGTAAAAGAAATTAGTTCTAATAGTTTTCCGCAATATGGCCAAAGCTGCTATTTTCCTAGTCGGGCTATACATGACTTACAGTTAATAAATAGTATTTACCTTTTTGTTTCATTCGTCCTTTCAGCCTTTGATATTGATATTTTGCTTTGTTCAACCGAATAAGAAAAGTACCAATACAAAACAAACTATTTCAACTAAAAAATAGCCTGCAATCAAAACTCAGTATTCGTAGCGTAACAGAATAATCGAATCAAAACTGAATCGGGTCAAGTCAAGAGATAAATCCGGCAACAAATTTACTGTTTTGACGTAAATATGACGTCAGATGAGAATGAATAAGTAGTGCTGTACTGTATCCTTCTCCCAGCGCTAGTTAGATGGAAAATCTGTTTATGACTTAACAAAATGATCTTATTTACCCCAAATATAAGCACTGTTTAAATATTAAAACTTTATTGTTCTACAAGTACAAATACTTACAACAACTGGCGGAATTTAAGAGCGTTCTCTACCAGTCAACCATTGGGAGAAACAGAAAGATAGTTCGGGGCACAAAAGTTATGTAAACTAACAAATAGCAGTATTCTTAAGAGCACTTTATTTTTTCATATACAATACAATACAAAACTGCATATATACAAGGAAACATATTTGACCAAATACAAGCAATCAAAAGAAAAAAAACAATCCGCCATGTTTTTTATATCGAATAATTTTATTCGTTAACGAAGAATTTTTGTTCGATATCAAACGATTTTCATTCGACATAATATGTCATACATTTAAAAAATTGGGCTACAGCAATGGACTGACTGTGGCTGAAATTACGAATGACGATGACTATGAATAATTCTGTGCCATCGACTTGAAAAAATTGCATTGCGATTTCGTTCCAAACCAATACGATCGATTAATAGAAAATCTCGAAAGTCAAAACAACCAAGGAAGTACAATTTAACAGGCCATAATCACGTTACATTTCAATTCGTCAGATTTGCTCGGATAATGAAAAACAAACCATAAACAAGTTTAACTCGACGCGCGCTGTAATCGCTGTAAACTGGGAGCTAAGAACGGAATGGAGGTAACATAATTGTTAACGTTACTCTGAGCCTGACAGTGTTATGTAAGTTATTTAATTCAATGACCTCCGTAGCGTAGGTAAGTAACACGCAAGGGCTTCTAAAGTTGGTTCTATACATATTGTATTCTAAAATAATTCGTGCCGCACATAACTTTTCTGTTTTCCCAATGGTTGACTGGGAGAGAATTCTTTTAGCATTAAGTCCGCCAATTGTAAACTTGTGGTACAATAAAGATTTATAAATAAATAAATATGGGTGAGTTAAAAAGTAGCTTTTACGAACTGTCTACATTTTGAATCGAATTGGCTCATTAAGTAGATGTATTTGACCGGTATGTGACCGCTTGGTATATTAGTATAAATGTACTAAGATAAGTTGAGTAAAAGTATATATTTATTTGGAAGTTATACTTTAAAGTTATTTGGATACAGCTTTCTTTTTTGAATACAAATATTGATTAGAAACTTATTTATAACACCCAAATATACCGTATAGTTAACTATAACAAACGCCTTCTTTTCAAACGGTCTTTTTTTTTGTAAGGTTCTGTCGTTTCACAATTCACCTTTCCAATTTTCTTTTAATCCTTACGCAATCTCCATTTTTTTCTAAGCTGCCAGTACGAAATCGAGTCAGCGTGGCTAAATCGAGTTACTAGCGTCTCCCGTCCGCCACGTCCGCAACTTTGGCTGTGCAGCCTTTTTTCCTTTGCCTGCATTCGTTTTTCAAAAACAAATCGCATCGTGCGAGTTCAGTTTTGTTTGAAGTCAAATATCGAATCGAAAAACATATGTGGGTTGACCGTTGGATATTTGAAAAAGATACGAGTAGATAGGTTTTTACATATAAGAGCAATCGTTCCCCTGGTGATATTTTGGAACATTTAAAGTTAATATTAATTGACTAATGGTGATGCAATGTCGACATCTAATTTTATATTATAACCTATTTCATTCCACTGAGTAAAGGTCTCTACTTTTTCTTTCATCTAGGAGCACGGTAGTGTGCTCCAACTAACTAGAACTGAAAGTTAAAGAAAGGGATAGCTGTACTGTCTTTTCAGGAAGCCATTCTGATTTTCAGGGTTCCGTATCCAAAGCGTACAGGACCCTATTACTAGACTCCATTGTCCATCTGTCTGTCACCAGGCTGTAATGAGGGCTACCGCGTATCAATTTGCCGCTAGAGGCGCTAGCATCGCGGCAGGTCTACAAAACGTCAAAATTCACTGTTTTTGTTCGGGTTACGCTGTTTATTAATAAAAACTACGATTATAACAACTGAATGTTTTGAAGGGGTATATTTGTTCCTGCGAATCGCTATTATCCACTGCTTTAAAACAGTTTTGTCCTTTGGGAACATAAGTTTTTCAGAACCTTTTTTTTCAGAACTGCACAACACTGCGGCATGCTATTTATTAAACAATTTAATAGGATTTTAAATATTTTTCGTAAATACATTCGTCGCATCTATAATAACAATGATTTTCACAGCTATAGTGGACCTTCCTCGACAGTGGCGCCAACTGGTGAGCACAAAAACGGTAGCCCTCATTCATGAACAGTCATAGTAAGACAGTTGAAATTTTAACAGATAATGTATATTCTGTTGCCGCTATTATAACAAATACTAAAACAGAATAAAATAAATATTTAAGGAGCTCCCATGCAACAGATATGATTTTTTGCGGTATATATAGATAATAATACATAGGAAAAGTCGGTAAAGGCCGGCCTCGGAGAATATACTGCGACCAAATCGGAAACATATTGGAAAAGTGAGATGTCAGGAGTACCTACCCGTAATCGACGAGCGTGTATGACGAGAATGATGAGTAGAAGAAGCGAGGGAAGTTTGTAATGATCGTAGCAAATGGAAATCCGTAGTCTCTGCCTACTCTTTCGGAAAAAAGGCGTGATGGTATGTATGTATGATATAGAACCCTTTGAGCGTGAGCCTGACTCACACTTGACCTGTTTTATTGACGATTATCCTTTTGAGAATGACACTGATATAGATGTGGTCCGTCTCCCTTTTTACTGCTTCTACCGGAGGGCTAGATTACTCAGAATCCACCCGCAATACTGAAAATTAATAGCGACATTACGTCCTACAGAATGTCAAAATTAATCCCTTAATTATTCAAGCGGTCAGACACCTCGAGTCGCAGTCGATTAGATCCTAAAATATTAATAACAATGACCTCTTCCTAACACCTGACCCTTTGGACTGCTTCAATCATTCTGATATTTTTAATTGAATTTACTTAATTTATGGAGAAACTAGCTGTTTCCCGCAGCTCCGCCTGCTTTAAAAAGTAGCCTATGTTTGACCCCGGGTCTTCAACTATATTCATACCAAATTTCTTCAAAATCCGTATAGCGGTTTGGCCGTGAAAGCATAACAGACAGACAGAAGTATGCTTAATACAAGTTTTAATATTTTTTGGAATATTTTTTTAAAGGATCTGCCCTACTCGTAGGTTATCCTTTTATGAAACAATAATTAAAGGGATCTTTCTCCGCTTCACTTATTTGGTTATTTGGTATAAACGGTCCTATAGGTTTTAATTCCATCGTAAATTATACAAAGACTTATGAATGTGATTCATCCAATCAATACTAATATTCTAAATGGGAATGTCTGTCTGTCTGTTCGTCTGTCTGCCTGTCTATAACGCTTTCATGGCTAAACCTCTGGACTGATTTTCTATGAAATTTAGTATGGATATAGTTGAGAAGACCCGGGGTCATACATAGGCTACTTTTTGATATGGGCAGAGCCGCGGGAAATACCTAGACTTATATAAATCAAACAATCGGTTACTATTTTTTTAATCTTTAAAATGGTTTCTTATTATAAAATTAAAAAAAAATCTATGATAAATCATTTATATCACCAATTTATTCTTTCGAAACTCAATAAAACTCTTGGTGGCTTTGAAAACATCATCAACGAATACTTCAGGCAGTTCGAATGCCGCAAAATGGCCGCCTATGTCCAAAGTAGTAGTTCCTTGTAGGTTAGGAAACTTCCATTTGAGAGTGAATTCTGGTTGGAAGAACAATTCATGTTTTAGACGAAGCCCCCACGTCGGTACGTCTGTTGGAATCCTGAAATGTAATAACACATTTTACAGTAGATAGACACGAAAATAAACTGAAGGAAGTACACGTTGCTTAAGATGAAATACAAGAGTTATCAAAAATAAAGCTTCGATAATCTTGTAAGATTCATTATGATGAATTTATGACGGCTAAAACAATATCTCCATTTAAAATACTATATACCACTTTTATAGACTATTTACCTCTGTTCAACAAATTAGTCAAAGAGCATCGAAAGCAAATAAACGTTGCTTTCTTAATGAAAAGTATATACTACAGAAAATGAAGTTGCCACAATGCTGTTACAGGTACCAACCGAATAAAGGTCAAGCGAAAAGCAGTTTTTCACTTTCACTTGTAGATTTCAACTTTCGTTATTAAAAGATCCGAATCAAACCAAAGCTTAAGACTTAATTAGATCAGTCTTCCCTTATTTAATTAGATGCAGTAATGAAAAAAAAATCATTTGGCTAAACGATTTCCATCTATCAATAGTAGCCAGACATGAAACTGATATAACATTGCCACAAAGACACTTAAAGTACAAACTGTAAACATACTTTGCCAAAATTGCTTCAACTTCAGATGTGCCAACGTTCTCCTTATACAATCTCATTGATGTAGTGATACAATTGGTTGTCCAATACAGCATGACGTTATCAAGAAGGTTGGTCATATTGTAGTATTTGGAGAGGCCGCCGTCTTCCTCAAATTTATTGTTTGGGTTGGTGAAGATCATGAATCTGTCTAGAATGTAGGAGGCAAGACCGATTGGAGAGTCTTGGAGAGCAATGCCTGTAAAGGAAATTTAGTCACAAGTAAAAAATAAAGTAACTTTTAGCTTCATTGGTCTGTGAATTCCAAAGACTAAATTCAATAAAAATACTTTAGCTTACATTAGTTCCCAAACGAGGTAAATCTATCTATAAATATTTAAAATCGAGGTAAATATATCCTGTATAGAGGACCACAGATATAAAATATTGTTGATACCCAATAGAGAAAATTCAGTGTGGATAGAAACAAATAATCCCGTTTTCCTCGTGAACAAACTGATATGTACAAACAATAGGAAATAAGAAAATAGGCACGTTAAACCGAAACCAGAGTGTACAGGGTCGATTGACCATAAAGCGAATAGCAATGAAGGAATGAATAGAAAATTTGTGATTATTTGTGGTTCACGGGTCACAAACAGATTATCTTAAACAATTATAATTTAAAATATCACATTTTACCTATTGTATCAGGTTTAGTAGATTGCAAATGGCTGTACCCAGTTTCTTCCAAAAAGAATTCCGTTCGATTCTTTAATGGATATAAGCGATCACTATAATCAGGTTCAACCAACGTTGGCCAAATAGCTCCCAGTACCAAAGTCCAAGCAGTTTTCTTTTGGAAGTTAATTGGTACGTTACTATGGAAGCCCAAAACTTCATTTGGGAAAAGAGTGGCGATATCTGATCCAATACCGTGACCAAGATCCCCTCCCTGGACGACGTATTGGGAGAAACCTAGTCTTTGCATTAGATTCCTCATTATGACTGCTATTTGGGGAAGTCCTAAGCCTGGTCTCACTGGTGCCTGTAACAGATTGTCAATTTAATCATATTGAAGAATCAACAAATCCTTACTATAATATTATAAATGCGGAAGTCTGTCTGTTTGTCCGTCTGTCTGTCTGTTACGCTTTCACGGCCAAACCGCTGAACGGATTTTGGTGAAATTTGGTATGAATATAGTTGAAGATCCGGGGTCAAACATATTTACTTAATAGATCAAACTATTACATATTTTTTAACGCAGACGGAGCTGCGGGAAACCACTAATATTCTATAAAACCCCAGCTATTTAAACTCTAACTGCTAAATTATTATGACTTTATATTCTTGTTATCAATTTTGAAACGATTTCCTTTTCAATTTGGTCAAAATAAAAACATTTATAACCAACCATGAGTGGTTAATAATTTATAATTTTGATGACAAATCCTGAATTTTCTTGTTCCCCGTTGATTCGCAAGGCAATAAGTGAATAAATAAAGCTGGTATTTTCTTGTATCACACGCTTTCGTGTAATTTTAAAGTGTATTTCTTTGAATTTATACCTAATATCTCAATAATTGCCCGTTTAAAATAAATGTTTAATTTTTTTGTTACAACCAAATTTATTTATTCAAATAAACCTTAGACTGTTAGATTTTTCATAGAAAAAATCACCTGTGAAAACACAAACCCAGGTAGACTGGGAGCGATAACTTCAAATACGAAGTCATAACCTTCTCGAGGAGTTGTCAGTAGAGGAATAGCTTCATAGAACTCTCGAACTGATCCTGGCCATCCATGAAGAAGCAGTAATGGTACTACCTAAAATAATTAGAATTCAGTTTCATTTTATTTTCGTTTTTCTTATATCTTTACTCAATTTTCCGTAAGGTTGCCTGGAAGATATTGCTATTGCGATAAGGCCGCCTTTGCGCAAGGTTATTTTTCTTGTAATTGCTTGTATTTAACAATGTATCCTTGTTGTGCAATAAAGAGTTTTTGTATTGTATTGTATTGTTTTTACAACGAAGTTTACAGTAAAAACAACATGATATTTATTTTCGATTTCCACTCTATTTATATTTATTTTTTCAATGTCGTTTGTGGAAGAGTTGCTGAGCTGTTTAGGATGACCTCCGACCGATTGCAGACATGGCGACTACTTACTGCTCCTACCCCATAATTTGGCGCTATTGTGCTGAAGATACCAATACAGATAGAAACATAGGCCTCTTTGTTTTTTTTTTTACGATACGACTTACAGGTGACAACTAGCCGGCTGATGCGTTACGTTATAGATGCTAGTACTCCTTCATCAATATCCACTTTAAAGAGTTTGTAAGTAAGCATTTTGTAAAGAATTTTGTCATTATTTTATAATGCTATGACTTAATTTGTATCCAGCCTTTAATTATTCTATAGAAGTTTCAAATCTATTTACTTTGTAATTAGTAATGCAAAGGACGCGTTTAGCACACCAATATATTTTGTTCCTTTCAATTTCATATAATTATTTTATTTACCTTGACATCTTTCTGAGCTTTCGGCTTCACTTGTACAAAATGGATATCCAACCCCTGTATATTCGTCAGAAAATGATCAAATTGATTCAGAAACTTCACTCTTTCAGCAGCTTTATATTTAAATAGCCAATGGGAGAAGAATTGTGATAAGCTATTAGAATGAACTCCGTAAGTCCAGGCCACGTCTGGAATACTTTTTTTTCCTTTATTTTCATTTCGGTAACGCTCTTGTCTGATACGAAGGTCTTCTAGCATCTGAAATGGAAAAGTTTCATATGAAAATTGAATCATAATAGTAAATATGGATTGACTGCGTGAGAGCTAAGTGCTTTAAGATCGTTAAAACAAGTAAATAAAAAAAAATACAGAATACGTCATCAGACAAAATCTATCACACAGACATAGCTTGTTCCTACAAATATGATTGAAATTCCCACTTTTGACCTCATTCAAAAAAGCATTTGGCAAAAAATAAAAAACCGACCCAGTGCGAGTCGGACTCGCGAACCGAGGGTTCCGTATAAATCTGTAGGTATCGCGTTCACGAGGAAAGGGGTAGTAAGATTAAAATATTTAAAATAATTTTATTACATGATGTTACTAAAAATTTACGGTTTTCGCAGCAGCTTTATAACCCTTCTTAATTTTTCTATCTTCTTCAGTCCTACAGTGTGGTTTCGTCAAGTCCTAGTCACGTCTAAAAGTCTAAAGTCAAGTCTAGTCAGAAGAATCAGGCTAAGTGAAGTGGTAGAAAAACTACACTTAGCGATTACTAAGAGCTTTCGGCAACACGCATGAAAATCACATAAATCAAACACTGTATCACTTCCCAACACTCTTAACAACGCTATCGAACACTTTGCGAAAAAAAACTCAAAAAAACACAAATTTTGAAAAATAAAATACAGCGCCGGTCCTGTTTAATCTGTGGACGCGGCCAAATAGCGTGCGCGATCAGGATCAGCAAAGGAATCCATTTTCAATATGGTTTCTTTTTTTTTAAATGTCTGAAAACGTAACGATGTTGAGGAAAATTTTGCACCATTTTTTTTATTTAACTAATTATAAGAGACTAGCTGTTTCCCGCAACTCCGCCTGCGTCAAAAAGTAGCCTATGTTTGACACCGGGTTTTCAACTATATTCATACCAAATTTCATCAAAATCTGTTCAGCGGTTTGGCCGTGAAAGCGTAACAGACAGACAGACAGACAGAAAGACGACAGACTTTCGCATTTATAATATTAGTAAGTATGCATTAGATAAAGTAGTGTATGAAACTGCACACTCGTAATTAGGTCTTACAATACTCGTGTAATAAATACACTCGTATTTTAAAAACCCTTATTATGCAACAGTTTCATAAGCTACTATTTTAAATGAATCACTGCTTAAAATAGAGGTTCTTAAATGAAAAAATTTCATATCAGCCATACATACTTACATACTTGTTAGAATTACTCAAAAACAAATGAAATATCGAATACACAAAATGATGTTTTCCTAGTCCGTGGCAGTCGTAAATCTAGGGTATCGAGAGCAAACATATTTTTCAGTTGACTTGCACAAACTACAAAATAAAACTTGATTTATAGCCTCGCTGTTTATAATCGTTGCAACAATTGGGAGTTGAAATTTCTAACTGTGATGTTTTGCCCTTTTTACAAGGATTTGAGATTATTTTTTGGATGTACGTTGTTTGTTATGTCTAGTTTTATTGTGTAGTCCAATGTAAAATTAATTTTGGTAACTATTGCAGTAATTTTTAAACGTTGTCTTTTATTATTTGACCATTTCCTGTTCTAATTTTTAAGTCCTTTAAAGTAAGTATCTTCCGTTTACTCCTATCACTATTCATAACGTCTGTAACACCTCTTTGATATATATTTTATTATCAATCAACAAATATTAGACAGAATAGGCTAAATAATATAGGTAATGTAACTTTTTGTAAATATCGCTACATCGCAGAAATATATTTCAATCTAATACAATAACAGGCTATGTTAATTTTATGTAAACTATCTTAACTAAAGTTCCACCCTACCGAGTTAAAACCATACCTTTGATCTCTAATTTAACATAGTAAAATATCTCATATAATATATTATTATTGGGCTTATCGCCGAAAACCAGAAGTATCAATTAGGATATATTTTAGAAAGCTTTATCATTTGTTTTCAGGTGGTTTTAAGCTTGATATACGTTTTAGAGTTAAATTATTGTAAGTTGAAATTTATTTATTGATTTAAACTTTATTGTACAAATACAATTGTAAAGCACAATAGGTGGACTTAATGCTAAAAGCATTTAACCTTTGGGTCAGTTAATTCTAACAGTCAACCTTTGGGTCAAGCAGAGAGCTTTATGTGGATGTAAAATAAAGTTATCTGCTATATATATATATATATATATATAAACACGTATTTACAATATGCCTACATAAACAATAAATATATACAATTATTAATGCAATGCAAAATAAACAACATATGTGGGAACTAGATTCCCACATCACTCAGCTGTGCGAGAAAATGCTCGTAAACAAGAGCTTTGAAACCCGCACGGCTGGAGGTTTTCCTAATTGATTCAGGTAGCGCGTTCCAGAGTCTGACAGCCGTGACGGCGAAGGAGTTGGAGTAAAACCCAGTATGGTGAGAGGGAGTGGCAAGAGTCAAATTGTTTGAAGAACGCAGTGCCCTTTCGTGAGCCTATTTAGTTTCTTTGTTACTTAGCAGCCTGTGGCTATGTGGCTCTGCTAGGATTATTTACTTTTGTAACGTTTGTTACACTTAAAATAATCTAAAGGTATTTGTATTGGCTTTTAAGGCATATCTGCCATCCAAACCTTAGGACAAAAATGGAAATTTTGTAGATATCTAATGAGATTCCTTACAGATTTCTATAAATCCTTGCCTTTCTTTTCAAACAGCACCATCAGAATTATAAAAAAAAAAATATCATTTAAATCATATCGGTGAGTGGAATATTGTCATCCAAGAAATGAGGTGGAGTATAATATTTTTATGAATATCACTCACGCAAAATAGGAATGTCGAAAGAAAATAATTCGACTCGCCGGTTTTGAATGACACAGATCGCAAAAAAACACTCCTGAAAACCTTCAAGCGGAAAAATTTTCTCTCTTAAATTACATTTCTAACAATAAATAGCCTTATAATTGACCATTTCTGTAGACAGTTCTCAGACAACTAGTTTATAATAACACCTCTTTTTGTAATTAGCGCTAAAAATCTCTTGTTTTTATACAACTAAGTAGGCAAACAGGCGTACGGCCCACCTGATGGTAAGTGGTTACCGTAGCCTATGAACGCCTGCAATACTGGAGATTTCACGAGCGCGTTGCTGACCTGTACGCTATCAGCACAGCAACACCTCTGGAGCCTGGAGACCCTACACACCAGCAGGAATACAGCACTGCATCACAGTGTTATTTGGCTGCGGTCTTCTGTAGGGTGGAGGTACTTCCCCAAACGGACTACTCCTTAAAAAATGTCCTACCTCTCTTGAAAGTAAGTAAAGTTAATATAATACCTTTAATACATACCCCATCTGAAAACACGACTCGATAAGGTCTTATAGAAGCATCCTGTTGGTTTTTCGTATCGTTTGGACCCCACCACGCATCGAGGTCTAAATGAGGCAAGTCCGGAACTGACGTTAGTTCTAAATATATGGAGTAGCATACTGCTGCTAGCACTCCTAATATTATTGGAAGTATTATCAGTTTGACCTGAAAATTTAAGATATTGCATGAAATATTTTTTAAGTATGCATTTATATAAGATTTTTTTTAAATAATGTGTAGAAACATTAGATATCGGAATTTTTTCACTGTCTCTAGTTTTCTAAAAGATTTTGCTCTTATGAGAATTTTGGAATTAGAAGTACCTATGTTTTCTCTTTTCTATAGGAACCTTTCCCGTGTTTCAACGATAACACAAAACTAATACGAAATTCGGTAACGGTTCCATGGTTTGGGCTTTAAATTTATCAATGATTCATCAAATATCTCCTAAAATAATACCCTTTATTAATACAATATACACTATTCAACTAAAAAAATAATACTAAAAATTAAAATAATTATAATTATGAACTATACAGTGCCGCCAAGATGTCAATCTGCGGTACAGTGTCCATAAGGCTGGCAGCATTGCCAAATTGAATGGCAATGTCCTCTGTGCGAGGTAATAATATGTATTTTATTTGTGTCTATTTACTTGTCTATTTACATGTTTAGTGCAAATATAGTTTAATTCATTTATTCATTCATAACATGACCAACTTGCCTTCTATCAACTTAATAAGAAAAGAAATATAAAATTGTGTAATTAATACAAATACTCGTGTAACAGACCTGTCTCTAATTTTTATATGTGAAAAAAACAAACTCTATCAAAGACAAAGAAATATTTTGTCCGTTTGTTTGTATGTTCACGTGACATGCAAAATCTAATAATTCAAGCTAATGCAGTTTACACCTTAAATTATTGCTGAAAGATAGCTTCAAAACCTAAACTTAATTCCACGCGTAAGTATTTATCTATCTATTACAACTTTATAATAGAAACGGAAAGATATTAAGCTCAAAACAGTACAGCGGGGAAATGCTGCCAGTATACTGGGTACGTTGCCTCGATGGGATGATGCCAGAACATAAAATATAAAAAAAAAATGTTGTTTTGATGTCAATGAAATCCATTAGCACAAAAAAAAGTTATAGGGAAAAAATATAACTAATTGTGGTATCTAGCTTGTTTATTAAAAATACCTACCTTACTTTTTGTACCTACATAGCATTACAATTCTTTGTTTATCGTAACTGTTCTATGTGTAGTGTGCAAAAAAGAGTTAATAAATATAAATTTTAAAAAAAATCACTCACACTAAAACCACTTTTACTCGTCTTCACTTTCACATCTTTACTTTTATTTTCCTTTTTTACTTTATCTTTCTTACTCATAATACTATGTATTTACACAACTGTGTTTACTCACTAATGTTATTGCACTAAGCAAATGGAAACGTTTATCTCTATTTTTTCCTGTTATCGCGAAGTGATATTTATACATATAAAATTAAGTACACGCGATATGGTCCCGTAGAATTTTCGCTTATTTAAGTCAGAATGTGTAGCAGATTCACCAAAAGATTAAAAAAATACGGCAGCTGGTTTCAGTTTTCAGGCAAAAACGACAGCATTTCAATATAACAATCCTCTTTTGTAGATTCCTAAAACCAGTTCCCAATCTTGTAAAAACTTTATTATACAGAAAGAACATTGTTACAACAAAATAGAACACAACAAGAGGCGGACTTATCCCTGATAGGGATCTCTCCCAGTCGACCCGAAAACCAAAGGGAAAAACAGTACATGAGCATCGAAGAGTGTTTAATACAATAGATACCAGATAAAAATGTAACACAAACTAACTTAACCCAAACCTAAGTCAACTTAAGTCCGAACGCTCAAAGTATTCCCTAACCCGGAATTTGAAGGTACGAAGGGAGGGCGACTGTTTGATCTCCAGAGGAAGCTTTTTCCATAAACGTGCAGCAAATACTGCAAAAAAGTTAGCGTAGCACTAATTATATATTCAGGTAAATCCAGTTTTAAGCTTTGCGATGCTCGAAGGCGGGGATTAAAATTACAGAAGGAACATTTGGGACCTTATGTTCGTTCCTTCTCTGTTTTGGCTACTAAACCCTGGAATAAACTTCCATCTGAAGAAAAAAATGTTTCCATCGCTTAAGTCATTCAAAGATAAGATTAAGGAAATATATAAATTGTCCGTAGGTGATTTATTAGATATGTTTGCACTGTATTCAAACATCGTGTAAATATTACAAATAGTGGATGTACGTATGTAGCTAAGTACAGCTTTTATTCAATTTAGTACATGTAAGATCATCTGTACTCCTACTGTAATCGCAGATTTTCCTTTGTTATAATGGTTGACTGGAAGAGATCCCTCGTAGGGATAAGTCCGCCATTGTACATTAATATTTAAGTTATTTTTTGTTGTTACTTTTAATTGTGTTCTTTTGTTTATTTTTTATTTATTTAAATAATAAAAACTAACATCTTATATACACAGTACACTTTAAACTTAAAGTAAGTTTTTTTCCGGCACTGATTATTCATCTCATTCTATGTGGGAGATTACAACAACATAAACCTATAAAAGTCTTAATAAAGTTACGCTTAGATCACTGAATAAGTACATCGATTTATGTACAATAAAGAATTTTACACACATACATTTTAATACTATCACAAAATAATTAATTAAATAACGAATTAAAATCGACACCTCATAAACCCAGAAGTCTAGATTAAACTTGGCTCAAAGAATCGGCTTTTCCATACAGCGTAGCAATACATACTCCCATACTAATGTTATAAGTGCGAAAGTCTGTCTTTCTGTCTGTTACGCTTTCACCAAACCGATTTAAAGTTAAACCCCCGGGGTTAAACATAGACTATTTTTGACGCAGGCGGAGCTGCGGGAAACAGCTAGTACTAAATAAAGTAAATTTTCTGTGTTATGTTTTGTATCGTTTCAAATTATTTACAAAAAAAAAAAGGTTAAGAAAAACATCCATGTATCCTAAAGATTGGCGGATACTTAAATTTTCAAATAGACATAAGACGGAACCCAAACTATTTTTTTCTTATCATCAAATCCAACTAAAGACTCGAAAATTATAAATTAATCAATGACAGTCTTCTTCGATATAGGTGTTTATTTGTCATTGGTTACAGTTTACGTAACTGATAAAAATAGTTTGGATTTGGTAAATCCAATTAATAGTTAATTCGCTTGCAGCCAAAGAAGTGACAAACTTTTTAGGCGGAAAAGGACCTTATTACACAGTAGTAAAATTAAATTTAAGATTTCGGATTCGTATCCGTTTCTCGTAAAAACTTTTTTTTTTTTCAATTTATTCAGATTCTGTTCTCTATAGGTTAAAGAGTAATTTTTCTTTATGGACGATCAAGTTGTTTTCGCGTGAAATTGAAATTTTATGATTCATTTCCACGACGGTGAGCGTGCAAGTTGGACGAGTCGCAGATTTTATAAAAAAATTATAATATTAGTGCAAATGAACTTTAAACCTTATTAAAGACTAATTTAACATCTTTCTTAAATACAATACAATGCGAGTTACAACAAATTGCTTCTAAGTGACGAGTGCAGTGCCGCAGGCATCGAAGTGGTAACCGCGCCTCACCTCTCGGGTAAACGAGACAAGCTCTTTGTGTTTATACCGCTCACGCATAACCTGTAACCAATAACACAGATATACAATGAGTGTACGCCGATCTCCGACTAGATGTGGCAGCAGTGAATCAATTGGAGGGTCTCAGCCAAATCTTAATGAAAGGATTCCTAACTATGAAACTACATCGACCCAACGTGTTAAGCGAAAGGATTTCGACGATAATGCCTGGCTAAAAAACGAGCTTTCTGACTTAAAAAAACAAAAGGCAGAAATTATAAGCGTATTGAAAACCAATAGTGCCATACAAGTGCTAAATATGGATAAACTTAGCGAAGATGTAGGCACTATTAAGATCCAACTAAATACTATTGGCGACACTGTCAAAAATATGATGTTAGACCAAAATTATACGAAAATGAGACTGAACAATATAGAAACTATAACAGACAACATAGAGAAAAAAATTGAATTGTTAGAATCCGAAATAAACAAGTTTAAAGATGATTCAGTATTACCAGCTAATATCAACTACTGTACGAGATACGAAGAGATACTAAATGAAGTTAACGAGCGAAATAAGCGATCGAAAAATTTGGTGATTGTGGGAGTTCTCGAACCAGAAACTGCAACTGATAGACATATTTACAACAAAACAGAGGTTTGCAAAATTACGAAAGCTATTTATGATGCGTGCCCCGAACCTGTAAGCATCATTCGTCTCGGTAAATACATACCTGGACACACTAGACCCATAAAAGTAAGTTTCACATCTGAAGAAATCGTAAAGAATCTATTACGAAACAAAAATAATCTGAAAACTGGCAACATCAAAATCTTCTCCGATAGAACACCCTTTCAAAAAAAATACATTCAGCAATTAAAAGAAGAATTAGAAAAACGCACCATAGAGGGAGAAACTAATTTGGCCATAAAATACATCAAGGGAACCCCTAAAATTATCCGAGCTACCGAAGAGCAACAAGAAAAAAAGGCGTCAAAAAACTAAATGCTTCACCAGGACAGTTAACTCATATATTTGCAATAAACTATAGTGACATAAAGATAACTAAAAAATCATTAAAATGTTTCTACATTAACTCCTGTAGTCTTGTTAAGCGTGGCAAATTCGACGAGCTTAAATGTATAACTGCTCACATTAAACCAGATATTATTGTGGTGACGGAAACATGGATAAAGAATGAAAGCGATGTCCAAAAACTTCAAATTCCGTGTTACACCCATTATAATAACTTCCAACAAAACCGCAAGGGAGGAGGAGTCTCAATCTATGTACACAATAATTTAAAACATAACATTATTGAGGATCACTGCATAGATAACAACATCCATTACCTTTGGATTCATCTAGAGAAAATGTCTTTGGATATTGGTGCCATATACAATCCCAGCAAGGAAAAGTAGACAATTTTCTTGAATCTTACTCAATACAATTGCAAAAAAGCAAGAGAGCTGTTATATTTGGCGACTTCAACTTTGATTTGCTAGTACCAGGTAGAGAAGCTCGCAAGTATAAAGACACGTTAAAAGAACACAGCTACAAAGTGTTGAACAAAATCAGTCGAAAATACTGCACGCGAGTAACAGCATCTACTAACACTATTATTGATCACGTATGTACCAACCTAAAAGACAACAACTTCAATTTTCATTTAATTGAATCAGCCATGTCTGATCATAGGCAAATATACCTAGAGATTGAAAATTACGAGCCCACACCTACACAAAAAATTCAGTACACAGCGGTAAATTATAACAAACTTTATGAAACTACAGAAAAATGTTTAAAATGCGGAGATGAAGAGAACATATATGAATTATTAGAAGGAAAAATACTGAAATGTCTATCTAAATGTAAGGTCACAAAATATAAGTTCCTAAATCCGCCCCGCCAAGACTGGATCAAAAAAGATATCCTAAAAGATATAGAAAATCGAAATAAAATATGGGAAAAGTTTAGAAAAAACAAACAAGATATGAAATTACAACAAGAATTTAAAAAAGCTAGAAACAGTGTTACTACTAATATACAAAAAGCAAAAAAGGCATATTACACCAAGTATTTTAAGGGCCATATGAGCAAACCAAAGAAGATGTGGAAAGCTATAAATGAGCTATCTAACAATAAATTGAAAAAATCTGTTGGGCCTAGTAAACTTACCATAAATAACATTACAATTACGGAAGAACAAGAAATCTGTGAATCTTTAAATTTGTTCTTCTCCACAATTGGATCATCACTCGCAAGCGATATTCAAAATAGACATGTGACAGAGGAACCTAGTGTAACAGAACTACCCGATGCAGCTGCAAAACTCGCGAATTTTGAGCCGGTTACCACTGATGAAATATTTAAAATCATTGACGGTCTTGATCCAAATACAAGCTCTGGTATAGATGGTATTAGTACAAAAACGATCATATATGTAAAAGAATTAATTGCTACACCATTCACCAAATGTCTTAATTATTGCTTGAAACAGGGAGTTTTCCCAGATGCTTTAAAAATAGCTAAAGTAACACCGATTCACAAATCAGGTACTAAATCTGATCCATGTAATTATCGTCCAATATCGGTCTTACCCGTAATTTCAAAGATCTTTGAGCGAGTTCTCTATTCCAGAATTGAAAAATATTTAAATTCCAAAAATTTTTTGTATAAAAAACAATATGGATTTAGGCCTAAATCTAAAACACTCTCGGCAACTTAGGACTTAATAACCAAAATGAAAACAAAAATTGACGAAAAACAAATAGTACTTGGCATTTTTATAGATCTGAAAAAAAGCATTTGACACAATCAGTCACAAACTACTACTTAAAAAGCTATTTGACCTCAGCATCACGGGAAAAGCATACGATATTTTGAAATCGTATTTTCAAAACCGTAGACAAATAGTTAAAATAGGACAACATCAAAGTTCTTCTAGGCTCATTACTTTTGGGGTGCCTCAAGGCTCGATTTTGGGGCCACTATTGTTCCTAATATATATTAACAGTATACAAAACATAAATCTAAATGCTGACATCTCCCTATATGCCGATGACACAAGTATGTTTTATTATGGTAGCTCAATAAAAACATTAAAATTAAAGGCACAAAAAGATCTAAATAAACTAAACAATTGGTTTCTGACCAATTTACTTACAATTAACACAGAAAAATCTAACTTCGTAATATTTGCTGCAAAAAACAAAAAAATTGATGACAACATACACCTTACTATAAATAATGAGGCTCTCAAACAAAAATGTAGTGAGAAATACCTTGATCTTACTTTGGATCATTACCTCAATTGGAAAAAACAAATAAATAAAGTAAAATCTAAATTAACATCACTAACTGGTGCGCTACGAGGAACCACAAATTACTTCCCACGTAGAATCAAATACATTATCTACAACTCTCTGGTCAAACCGCATGTAGACTATCTAATAGAAATTTGGGGCACAGCAGCAAAATCCAATCTAAAAATTTTACAAGTAGCTCAGAATAAATTAATAAAATGTCTATTTAACTATGATTTTTATACACCTACAGCACTCATATATAAAGACACTAATATAATGACAATTAAACAAACATATAAATACTACACATCCTAATTTTTAAAATTTTAAATAACCTCATTCATACATTAATATCTTTTGACAAAAAAAGCAAATTTCAAAAAATGAAACTACGAAGCGCAAATCACTTAATATTACGGTCGCCACGAACAAACTATGGCAAAAAGAATATCCGTTATGAAGGTGCAAAAATGTTCAATAAACTACCAAGCGAAATAAAAGATTCGAAATCAATAGCCAGTTTTAAAAGAAAATTAAAAGAGTATATATTGGATGAAGAGTTATAGACTTTTGTGTTCTGTGGTTATAGACAATCATGTGTATACAACCCTCGCTCTTAGTGCAAACATACATAAAGACTTACAGACACACGAACATTCAAACATAACATTTAACTATTTTAATACTTTTTTGTCGCGTTTGAGTTGATGTGTAACAGTTGCGAAAGTATTAATATAAATTTAGTTTTAAGATAAAACCTATATAATATATAAAATAATAATAATAATATTGTTTTTTTTCGAATCAAATGGCCATTGATAAAACAAATAAAATAAAAACTAAACATGCACGTCAAATTTTTTATTATTAAGAGAACACTAGTTTTGTTATTTAATTTTTATTATATAAAAAAAAAAGAAAAAGAAAAAAAATAAAATAAAAAAAAAACTAAGTAATACTTGTGTATTTACTTGCAAATTACTTAATTATCACAAAATTTACCAACTAAATAACATTTCTTATTATAACAATATCCCCCAACAAATTAAAACTTATGCATAGTTTACTATTGCAAGAAAAAATTGATGGGCACATCTAGAAACTACTTTGATCCGTGGTTGTCAGGCGATAACATCGACGACGGCAACGCGTAGTAGACTCATTTGTCACACCTACCCTACGGATTAATTAATAGTATTTTCTTTTATTGTATTAGACCTAAATTTAGTTATAAAGTGAAATTTGTAATCTTTGAACACCAACTTTTAACGTTCACTATCTGTTCTATGTAAATAACGTTTTGATTTTCTCAAGAAGTGAATTTAATTGATGTAAATTCGTATGAGAAATAAAGTTCTAAACCTAGTTCCTTTAAAAGATTGCCAGTTTGATTTGTGTAGTATTTTTATATGGCCATTTTTAGTTAGTAACACTTGCGTAATAATTACAAATATGACTATATTTATGAAAATCAAATTAAAGCCGTTTCTTACTTACTAAGGAACATAGGGATCCAAGATATATTGGAGAAAACGCTGCAATGAGAGAATTCATTCTGTAAAAGACACAGACACTTCAGGCGTTACACTATGTTTAGTGTGACGCCTAAAAGCTGTCTCATTTTGAAATTTCATTCGTTTTTAGAGTGAAAACTCACACAAACTAAGCATTATTACAAAACACTCCTGCACTTTTAAAAAGAGTGAGAAATACTTTTACCATAAACTTTTATTGAAAGTATACGATTTATATATAAACCAATTTTCCATGAAAAATTAATGTATAGATTTAAATTAACTATTAAATCGTGTCAAATGTTCATTCAATTAAATTATCCAAACCATATCGGTTATCGGTGTCTAATCGGTTGTCAAACAAACAAAATTAGCTCAGTAATTCCACACACATCCGAAGTAAAGGGTCGATTTACCCTGCAAATCGCGAGTAACATCCGATTGTTCACATTTTCAAGAACCGCCCCTCGGCCTATTACGTAATTTCTTTAACGACCACATAACAAAACTTAGCAATGATTTAACAATACCGTGTAATTCTTCCTCTCGATATAACAAAAGGAATCAGCTGTCGACGGAATTTGTAACAATTCATTGAGCGCACACAAATCTTACTCCATTATCGGGATTAAGGCGGAAGAATCATTTTGGGGAAATGCTAGGATACCATGGCTGAAGATACGCGATGAACGCTATACTAACTCTTTTAAGTTTATTGTATCATTATCAGTTTAGCCGCAGTCAGTCCACTAGTCCTGCTCCAATGATTTCCAGAATGACCGCATGAAAGCGGTCTGACCTTCTTCAGTAGGGTGGAGCGCACTTGTATGGGGGTTTTTTTTTTATGGAATATTGAAGTGGCAGATGTCGCAAAAGGTGCTCTGACACTAACATAACCCTCTCGTATATTATCATTTATACGAAATATTATTACAAGTACTGCCGCATAGCACGCATAGTTTTCAAAATGTGCGAAAAAATAGGTATACTTTCTTGACATTTACAATGGTTTTAATTAAATTGTTTTTCATAAAATTTGCCTTTATTCACTTTTACCACTACGATATAATTGCAAAAGTTGCACTGTGACGCCACAGCGTCATATTTTTGATCCACCAATCGCGCATTGTTTTATCATTTAAGGTAATATTGGCAGGGCGTTTCGTCGGAAGTCCACAGGGTCTGAGGTGAGACGGGCAAACAATCGCCGCATCGATGTCCGTGCAATTAGTCATCTAGCTGGATTTGACAAGAGACAACGTGAAAAATAGTACAATGAGTTTAAGAAGTAATTATTCGTCGCATATTTTCGGTGTTGGTTGTGAATTACCCAAAAATGTGCTACCAACCTACAGTGATGTAATGAAATATTATGTTTTTGTATCAGTGGCACGATGCGCGGAAAAGGGACGACAAGATTTAGTACAGGCCACTTGTGATATTGTTGCGACCGAGATCGAAAACATCTGGAAACGAGCCTCTTTACCAATAGTACAACATAAAACAATTATGTCCAAAATAAGATCCTGTCATGACAAACACCGCACCCTTCTGAAATCCTACCAAAAAAGTAAAGACAATGAAAATTATAAAAATAAACTACAGAAGTTTAAAGAAGACTATGAGGTTTTGTTTGACATTGCATCTTGTAAGTGCAAGTCATTGTCGACATGTTCTTGTGAGAAAACTCGCAAAATTCCGAAACAAGAACACGAGTTTTTGCTCGATCAACGTGGCGAAAGAAGAATGATGATTGGATCCCTAGATAAAAAAGCTACACTTAAGAATATAGTTTTGTCTGTTCGGAAGTCAAAAAGAAAACAATTTGAGGAGAACTCTATGACGTTACAAAATGATGAACCTGAGCAGAAAAGAAGGAAAACAAAATCTACTTTGTCAGTTATTAATGTCACCTCGATGGTGCCCGCAATTAATGTTCCGGGACCTAGTAAATTCCCAGTGGTAGCCATGACATTAGATAGATACGGTATTTCAGACCGTGCTGGTGCTGCCATTGTGTCGGCTACGTTACAAGATATCGGTCTGGTTACTGAGAGTGACACGTCAAGTGTTATCGATCGTAGCAAAATTCGGCGCGCTCGCGCACAAACGAGAAGTTCAGGAGCTGCAGTTAACGTGCTAGATGGTGATGATTCATTGATTTGTATATCATTTGATGGCCGTAAAGATAGAACAATGGTATATGAAGAAAATCGCAGAAAAACCGTTGTTGAAGAGCACATAACCTTGGTTAAAGAGCCGGACTCGCAATACATCGGGCATATTACATTGGCCACAGGAAATGCACTCACTATCTCAAAAAAACTTTACCTTTATTTAGCGTTGAAGTGTGATTTAAAGCGAATAATAGCAATTGGGTGCGACGGTACGGCAGTCAATACTGGAAACAAGGCTGGAGTCATAAGTCTTCTAGAAAAGAAACTTCATCGCCCTCTTCAATGGCTCGTGTGTCTATTACATGCCAACGAACTTCCTTTACGACATCTGTTTGAGCATCTTGATGGGAAAACTACAGGACCAAGAAGTTTCACAGGCGTCATTGGCAAAGCGTTGAAGGATTGTGAAAATCTTCCAGTGGTTGAATTTACACCCATCGCATGTGAATTGCCAGAGATTTCAAAATCACGTAGCGATCTCAGTACAGATCAGCTTTATCTGTATGAAATATGTGATGCAGTTAGCAAAGGACAATGTGATGTAAGTTTAGTCAAGCGAAACCCCGGAAAGATCGTCCATTCACGGTGGCTGACAACAGCTAATAGGATACTTCGACTATATGTCTCCACAAGCGAACCTTCCCATAATTTGTGTATCTTAGCAGACTTCGTCATCCGGGTGTATGCTCCGATATGGTTTGAAATTAAAACCAAACCATTTTGCGTGTATGGATCGAAACACCTGCACAAAATCATAAAACTATCAAGGTACCTTCCTGTGAACCTTCTGAAAATAGTTGACCCTGTGCTTCAACGCAATGGGTACTTCGGCCACAGCGAAAACATTTTGCTTAGTATGCTTGCAGACGATCGCAACCATATTAAAGAATTAGCACTCCGGCGCATTGTTAAAATACGAGAGCAGACTTCGGGCTTGGCACCGATACGAGTGTTTAAATTACCATCATTTAACTTATCTGCCGACGAATATACAGATTTGATTGATTGGAGCTATGTATCAGAGCCTCCCCTGATCAAACAGATACAAACCGATATCATTTATAGAGCGATTCGGAATATTGAAATAGTCGAAACGGACATTCTACCTACATTTCGCAAAATGCCATGCCATTCACAAGCTACTGAAAGATGCATTAAGCTGGTCACTGAGTCATGTGTCGCTGTGTGTGGACCAAATAAACGTGAAGGATGGATCCGAAACAAGTTAAAATCGTGCAGTATCATGCCGGTCTTCAACACAAAAAAAGAGTTCATAGCTCACCAAACGTCAAAAAATTAATAATTTTTGATGCTTTTTTTTTCTCAAAATTTTCATGAAAAGGTATATTATTTTTTGTTTTCTTTCACTCTCTATAATGTAAAGTGTTGAACTATTAAATAAAACATACGATTTCCTCTATTTTTAGTACCTGTTTTGCATTTGCCAAAATCCCTTATTTTCAGGATTTTTGAAATTTTCAATGGCCATGCGGCAGTATTTCCGATCAAAATTCATGTTTGCTGTCCTGATATATTCTGAATGTATCAGTACGGAGCACCATTTCCACACTCCGCCGTATTGAAAATGTAAAATCAAAAAATTCGCTCCACCCTATTCTTCAGGTCATAATGATTTCTATATGATTTCATGATTGTAACATAAATGTTAACTTACTCTACCTGCGGCTATGAACGCTGCGAAGTGTTTGAAAACGATAGGTGCAAATAAGTAAGAAATAAACGCGATAAAAATCGTATTAAAAAGTTTAATTTAATATATATATATATATATATATATATATATATATATAGTCGTAAAGTATTCTATATATATATATATATATATATATAGAATACTTTACGACTTTGCTATACGAGTTCCCGATGAACCCATTGGAGAAGTGATCGCCACGACTGAAATAGACCGGACGTCATCACTGTGATATCTATTCTGCCTGAGGATATCAGGTAGCTATTAATATTTCGATTGTGAGATAGTGTGTCACCTGCCTTATCCTAGTCGGCATTATGCAGATTAAATGTCTACTTGTCTTGTAATGTAATGGGAACGATTCCATTTTGATTTGCCTTGGAAATGCTAACACTTTTATATCTTTGAGAATATTTGAAAAGGCGACAAATCTGATTTATTAGTCGAAGGCACTTCTAATGTACTTATCTTTATTTCGATTTGTGTGTTTGTTTAATGTCCGAGATCTTTACACGGAAATGATAAGGAAGAAGATAGACGTATGGGTAGGAATATCAAGAAGGAATTTCGAGTCGTCTTGTATAATGGTAAAGGAGCCGTTTCCCACAGCTCCGCCTGCATCAAAAAGTACCCTATGTTTGACTCCGGATCTTCAAATCAAAATCCGTTTAGCGGTTTAGCCGTGAAAGCGTCAAGCACAAACAGAAAGACAGACAGACTTTCGCATTTATAATATTAGTATGGACAACATGGATATGCGTCATCTTAGTTATTTGTAACATTAATTCACTAGAGGCTGACCTGATAAACCTTTAAAAACATCCACAAAACCATGCTATCTGCCGTCAAGTGCACTGACACATGCCCCAAAAAATTCCCGCAGAATCAGCCTGCGGCCAGTTGCGGCGGTTTTGATTGTGACTTTTTTCATTTTGTGATATGGACTATTTTAAGCTTAAAACTGCTTCGCTCCCATGACGATACTAGTAAGATTTTTTTTAAGTTACCAGTCACCGATATAACCGAAATAGTAGCGGCAAGAAAGTGGAGATGGGCAGGCCACATACGTAAAAATTGAGCATTGGGCAAAGCTGGTGCTTGAATGGAGACCCAGAACCGGAGAAATGTCGGTAAACCTCATACCAGATGGACCATTAACTTGGTCAAAATTGCTGGAAAGAACTGGATGAAAAAAGCACAAGACCGAGGGATATGGTGTGCAATGCTAGATGTCAACACTCACCATGGGAGTATAACGTAAGATGAAATATACTACTTACTCCGCTGGCTCACCGACCCGAAGTGGATCTTGGCCTTTAAAACGAAAGTGTCAAAATGTTCTATTCTGCGCGATGGCTGCCAGTTGTGAGATCCGATCTCTAGCAGATCAGCCTGCACCGCATCGTGCCAGCGATATTTGGGACGGCCGACTGGTCTTCTTGGCATATTAATCTCTTTAATAACCACCCAAGTATTAAAAGCTTTCAGTGTCACAGAATTTTAGCGACACCTCGCAAAATTTCGTGTCATTTACAGAAATAAAGCTACAGGGAACGTGAATACTGAAATTTTTAAGTTCCTGATTTTGTAAATTTTTTACATTACTACACATTTTGTCAAATTTTTTATCTCTTGTCATCTTACTATTTGCCAGTTTCTTCTAAAAGAAGTGCTCTATTCTTAAGACAATCCTTGTTTACATTCACTAAAAAGAGGGGTGCGAGTGTTGAAGCACATACCTAAAGGCGCGAGATACTTGGCTGCGGGTAAGTTAGCAACATTAATTGAGCATTGTTTTAATGATTACAGCCCTGATTCTTGGTTTGAACTCCTTTCGTTTGCATTTACGGCTCTTCGTATACCTAGCAGAGAGGGAAATTCCTCACTGACGGCAAAAGTCAAAGAGAATATAGCTGGGTCAAGAGGAATAGTAATTCTATATATAAATTAATTGAGTCCAAGGTCAGTGATGGCGACCTTAAAGGTGCCGTACGTCTCTTAATATCTGATTGCTCCATCGCACCGAAAAATTCTGATACACGTAATGTTTTAAAGCATACACATTTGTCTCCTTCGCGTCCATTGGTTCTACCAGCTGAGCTAAACAGCACGAATGTTTTTCTTACTGTCACTGCGTCAGAGGTAGCTACAGCTATTCGTTCTTTTCAAACTGGATCTGCTTCTGGTTTAGACGGTTTACGTCCGGATCATTTAAAAGAGCTGACTTCCATCTCTGCTGGGGACAATGAAGGCCGTCTTTTAGAAGCCCTTACGAATTTGTGTAACTTTCTTTTGAAAGGTCTATTGAACCCGCAAGTGTGTCAATATTTTTATGGAGCTTCTCTTCTTGCCTTACGTAAAAAAGATGGGAGTTTAAGACCAATCGCTATTGGAAGCTCTTTAAGACGTTTAGTTGCCAAGCTTGGATGTAGTGCGGTAAGGGATAATGTGTCTATTTATTTACGACCGCACCAATTAGGGTTTGGAACACCAAAGGGCTGTGAGGCTGCTATCTATGCCACAAGATACTTTGCTGTTAAAAACAAGAATACAAATAACGTTTTAGCTAAAGTAGATTTAGCAAACGCATTTAATAGTGTAGAAAGGGATATCATCTTGAATGAGGCTTTGGAGCACACTCCGGAGCTATTTCCTTTCTTATTTCAATGTTACGCCATACCCAGTAATCTGTACTTTGATGGAGAGCCGATCACATCTCAGGTTGGTGTACAACAGGGGGATCCTCTTGGTCCTCTTATTTTCAGCTTAGCCATACAAAAAATTATAACCAATTTGAAATCTCCATTAAATATATGGTATTTGGATGATGGGACCTTGGGTGGCCCTCCTGATGTAATAGCAGCTGACATTCAATATCTCACCGATTATTTTAAATCCTTGGGGTTAAAGTTAAATACGGACAAGTGCGAATTATATTTGTGTGGCGTTGAGGCTAGTTCGTCAGTTTCTCATTTTGAGTCTCTTTTGGTTGGAGTAAGGGTCATGGATGATAACAATTTCGCTTTATTGGGTGCTCCTATTTTTGAAGAGGCTATTCCTTCATATATGCAGGAAAAGTTGAAATTTTCGCTGGTGCAGGATCGTCTAAAATCTCTATCTTCGCATGTTGCATTGGTTCTGTTCCGCAACTGTTGAGCAATACCTCGCATGACTTATATTGCCAGAACGTGCCCATTGTGGTTATTTCCAGAAGAAATTGATCTAGTGGATTGCAAGGTTCGGCTAATTTTAGAGAACATATTAAATGTCCACTTCAAGGATTACCAGTGGGTCCAGGCTAGTCTACCTGTTCGCCATGGAAGTCCTGGCATTCGTAGTCTGTCCGAGGTTTCTTTACCAGCTTTCTTGGCTTCTGCCCACGGGGTTGTCAGTCGAGTAGCTAATATACTGTCCATTAATGGCGACGGATTGACTTTGCCCCGGGTGGATGACGCCATGTCAAAATGGTTTTCAAGGTGTCCAAATTCTACGATTCCAGAAAAGCCACAGGTACAGAGGGCGTGGGACGAAATTCGTTCAATTACACTTCGCACAGAGTTAGAAGGACAAGCCACAGGAACCGAATTGGCGCGCTTAAAAGCTGCTAGAGAACGGGAATCTGGTGCTTGGCTATATGTAATTCCTTCTCCGCCTTTGGGTACGTTTCTGGATGACGATTCCCTCAGAATAGCAGTAACTTTGAGACTTGGTTGTTCTGTTGTGAGCGTCATCGATGCATTTGCGGTGTGATGGTGGAGGAAAATGGTCATCATGCTCTAGGATGTGCGCGGTGTGCCGGCCGTTTTTCTCGACACAATAAAATAAACGACATTATACGCAGAGCTCTAATTTCGGCTAATATTCCATGCCAGCTGGAGCCTCCTAGACTTTCACGTGTAGATGGTAAGCGTCCAGATGGATTAACATTGATCCCATGGCAGAGAGGGCGTTGTCTTTTGTGGGATGCAACCTGCGTCAGTACTTATGCGGCGTCCTATCTCAATTCAACTGTTCGTGAGCCTGGGGCAGCAACGAGGATAGCTGCTGGACATAAACACCTCAAATATTCAAATTTGTGTTCTCAGTACGAGTTTGTTCCAGTAGCTGTTGAGACTGCTGGACCATGGTGTTCAGAGGCAAAAAAGTTTTTGGGTGAGATAGGACGTCGCCTAAGAGACAGAGGTTTTGACCATCGCTCCAAGTGGTACTTGGTTCAAAGAATTTCCATTGCGATTCAGAGAGGTAATGCTGCCAGTATAATGGGTACTTTTGAGCCGGGTGCCGTTCGGGGTGGTATATTTTTAGATTAGAAAAGTTTTTGGTTTTTTATTTTTAGTTTTTAGTTAGTTGTAATTTAGATATTTATTAATGTCTTATTTTAATAAATGTAATGTATCCTATCTTATACCTATTAGATATGCCTTCAAAATCATGGAGGACCTCAGGATATAAATTTAATTAGTGGCGACCCAACCCAGTCGGACTTCGCTCCCCCATCAGCTCAAAACGCACCATCGTTCCGAACATGTATACCACGTTCAACCTTCGAACTCTTATTCATTCATATCGAGTAGGAACCGCCTTTCGGCCTCTGACGTGGTTCCTTTAACGACAGATGAAAGTGTGGACCAACATCACGTGCCGAAGCACGGAATCAGAATACCTATAAAAAAATGCATTATATTTTCATGTTTCATTCCACAGAATATCCTTCACACCTTTTCACTCGATCACTATTTTCTTTTATTCAATTTCATTCCCAAAATATCATATGAAACGTCATAGATAGTAAGCCAGTAATTTGCCACGTTCGTATGACCCATTTTGTATTAATTTTGATGTATTGTACGTACTCGTATGGTCAGATCAGAAATAATTATGTGTGAAATTCTACCTGACACGTCGACAGCATGGAATTTTTCTAGATGTGGCTAGAGGCAGTTACAAAACACAGTCAGGTAGTTAAATTTGACCAGCTATAAGGTTTTTTTGGCAGAAGGGTCACTTTTCTGCCTCCGACTGTACTATATTACAATGCCACCTACTGATTGCTCACCTTACTGATTGATCCCTTTGTTTTATATATATTTATATTGTATGTATATCTGTCAGGGGGGTGATCGTTCATTATCATTTTAGCCGTATATAGTTAGTTCTTAACAGGACATAGGCCTGCATCCGAGTTTTCCTGCGACCTTTTTCAGGTAATCTGATCGGTGCATGTCCAACGCTACGGTTACCGGTTCGTACTATCTATTCGAGAACCTTTCTGCCCCATTGGTCATCAGTTTTCAGCGCTATGTGCCCTGCCCACTGTCAGCGGGGTAGTAATATGTAATGGGTCAAAAAATTTAATGTTAGTTAAGCTGCAGGATTAAACAAAAAGAATTGGGGTGGGCTGAATACATGATTCCAACAGTATTTTATAATATTCCGTAATAAGACAAGAATCAACTGGATTAGTGGTATATATAATTGGATCTTTGGATTCTGCAGCCCCATTGCTATAGTTTGTTTATTCTACTGCATTTTTTGCCTTCATGATTGAGGCTGCTGTTTTGTAAAACTACTACTAGTGTGATTTTGAACTTTCGTAGCTTACGATCGTAAGTAAACAATGATTTTCCACAAATATTTGTCACGATCACGATTGGTCACGATTTGCAATAAATGCTCACCTATTGCAAACTTCGTTCCAATAGGTTCATATAGCACATCTATGTCTTCTAAACTCCGTGTAGCGTATGCCTGCATGTGACGTCACAAATTGTAAGTTCGCAGATTACAATTTGCAATAAATGCTCACCTATTATAACTTCGTTTCAATAGATCCAAATGGCACATCCATGTCTTCAAAACTCCGTGTCGCGTATGCCTGCATGTGACGTCACAAATTGTCCTCTATTCAGTTGCGAAATTACAGGCGCCGACGCGTGCCCAACTAATTTCGACGAAATTTCCCGCGAAAATTACTCGAATTATTCATGAATTCGACGGCTGTATTCGTCAACTAAAGCTTTATTATATTGCGATGGGATTTGCATTGGAATATTAGCCATTTGTGGTAAATCCGAGTTTGATTGATGATGTTTCTTGACGACGTTTTTAGGGTTCCATAGTAAACACAAGGAACCCTTATAGTTTTGTCATGTCTTTCCGTCTGTCTGTCCTACGTTTTTCTCAGAGACAATTAGACCTAGAAATTTTAATAAGGTTGAGTGTCGCCCCCATCTCCCCTCTGGGAAAATGGCTGCATTTGGACACCTGGGAAAATTCATGGTAAATATAATGAATTTCATATGAAAATTATCATCATCGTAAGGCTATCTTATTACGCTATTTTTGAAACGTGCATTGATTTCGTGTCAGTTTTTTTATCATGAAAAGAAAATTTTATAGTAGGTTTAGAACCTCGATCATTTCATTGCGGTGGTGAACTGCCCTTATTGAAATCTCTCACTTCGCTGTATAGGATTCGCTATATGGGCATTATATCACATATAGATTTAGAATTTTTTCGAATGGTTACCTGATCCGACATGATAGCTCGCCTTTTGTCGAACTGTTCCACTCATCATCATTTCGTGTAGGTTACATTGTATATCGACCATGTACACCATGGTGTCAGAGTTGTTCGGAATCGCCTCTCGGTCTTTGACGTGATTCTTTTAACCACTATTAAATGGCAGCTTGGACCTTTTAAAATTGTTTTTCGTCTTCGTCCAAGCGTGTTTTCAGTTGCGTCGAGCTTACATTTTGGAGCCTGCATATCATGGACTTTGATTTTGAAGTTGGTTATTACAATAGAGCGGGTGCTGTGTGAACTCCGTAACGCTTTTTACTCGAAAACCAGACTAAAAGGAACATGATCCGAGGTGACCGACTGGCAGATTTTTCATTCTGCCTAAGGGCTTCCGATACAGCCTAATGATTATCATCTATCGACAACACCAAACGACATAACGTGCCATCTGGAGCATGGAGGAGGTCGAGATAGAATAATTGTGACCAATCCAACACGGAACATTTTTCAAGTCATCACATCGGCAAGTAGCATCTTTGTTTGATATCGAATGATTTTCATTCATTCACGAAGGACTTTTATTCGATTTCTAAAGATTTTCCTTCGACATATTCAATTCAATTCACAAAACGCATTAGCTACTCGTACTTCGGATCGCTCGGTTCTCGACCTTCTTGTTATATCTGCTAGGAGTTTATATTGGTGTGATTTTATTTAAATTCTTTATTGTTGGGACTACTACGGAACCCTATATTGCGCGTGGCTTGGCACGCTCTTGGCCACTTATTATTATACCAGATGTAGTACGGTTTCGCTCTCTCTTCTGTAAGATGATAAAAGGGGGATAACGTCTTTGAGATCAAGAAAGATTCAGATATCTGAAGCTAAAAAGTAGCTACATACTTAATTAACAGGTGTTGCTCAGCTTCACTTAACATACACACGACCATTACTTATACGCATGCCACGCTAGGCCTCTACAACAGGACTATGTAAAAAAAGTACTAGAAACTTCATTTCATCAGGCATCTCATTATCAATCCGAACTCAATCAACACACGAATGGGGTTGCATCAAAGGGCTTCGATGACGTCATTAAGGTATCCTTCTGTCGTATCGAATCACAAGCTTTGATTAATGTTCCAAAGCATTGTGCGTTATTATTTTTGTACATTTTAAAACAACTGCCTAACTTTTTGTGTCATCAATTTTGTCAGGCAACGTCGATACGTGGTCCATCTATTGGTTAATTAGTTGGATTTTCTATTTCGAGCTTCTCTAAGTTTCTGAAGGTACGTTAAGCCGTTGGCCACGACTGTTGTCAATGGATGGCAGTCGTTAGACTGTGTCAGATGTCTGTAGGCAGCCTGAAAAATCGGACAGTGTTAGCCATTTCAAGTCATGTTCATATTCTACTAATTTCCTAAAAAGGTAACTGAGGTGAGACTACAGACGCTCTACTGAAATAAATAATCTAGGACCACAAATCAAGCGTACCCTATACTCTGATGTACACATCAGAGTATAGGGTACGCTGAAGACGCGACTAGAGAACATGCTTGGCCGAAAAAAAAGGCCTTTTTGTCATCCTAAATTCCAATAATTTAAATTACATTAAAATTAACCTCCATTTTGAAGACTCCATTAGACGATTATTCAAATATTCAGTTATCTTGAAAAACCTCTCTTTCAAGGTTATTAGTAAAAAGCAAAGTTATTTAACACCGCCTGTTTCTTTGCTCTGCAAAACCGCTAGGCGCTTGGAATCCTAACTTAATTATTGTTTGTTCGTAACTTTGAACATGTTACGAAGATGTAGGAAACACTTTAGATGAGCTAGTGGTTAATTTTAATAATAACGTCATTGTGTATTCGCCGTATTTGCAAGTCGATGTTCTTCCAACAAAATTGTAAAAATTGTTCCCGAGAAGTGTTCTGCAATTTTCACGGCCTCGTCGGTAGCCGCCATCAGGTCATCTCGAGTGAAGGTGTAAGGGCACAAGAGCTTCTTCTTTTGGGGAGAAACACGACACTCACACATATTTTGCACCTAAAGAATTGTGTGTTCAAAATAGGCTACTTGACTGTATTCATACTTGGTTAATATTGTTATACTAAACAAAATATACACAAAAATTTAACCGATTCTGAAAACAACAACAAAATTGGTTGTTAATTAAGGTAGTAATTCGATTTTAAAGTTTTCTCTAAAAGAAAAGTGGGAGCGTGGTGGGGACGTCTTGCTATCTCTTTTGTACGCACAAAACCGAGTGGCAGTGACGTCACAGCTCGCACAGTGCATGCTTGTCTTGTTTTTTGACAGTTTCCCCTTCCACCGAATTGCAAAGGCTAAACTTATTTATTTTTAAACGGATTACAAAAATTCTTTCATAATTCTGTTTCTGAAAATAAAAATATTGATATGAAAGAAAAAATAAAGATTAGTAGAATACCCACACAGGTGTAGTGAATGTTTCTTGTGTAGGTACTTAATTATGAAAAGATCTCACTGGATATTTTCGAGCGACTGTCAGGCACCTGAAACTCCTTATAAGGTTTCATAAGCTACGGTAATCACTTCACATCGGGTAGGTCATAGAAATGTTTATTTATTTATTAAATATTAACTATTTCCCGCAGCTCCGCCTGCGTAAAAAATAGCCTTTGTTTGACCCTAGATCTTATAAACGATATTCATACTAAATTTCATCAAAATCCGTTCAGCAGTTTGGCCGTAAAAAGCGTAACAGACAGACAAACAGATAGACAGATATTCGCACTTATAATATGAGTATGGATTAGTCAGGATAGGATTTCTGAAATATTCGTTGTATTAACTAATTAAAACCTAACAAAGCATAACAGGTGAACAATTTGCCATATTATTGTTCAGAATTCCGACCAACTACAATAGGACAATTGAACCGTTACTGTTATACAATAACTGGTATTTCAGCAGTTAAGCAGTTACAGAACATAACAGGACATTGGTTAGATTTACGTCGGCGCAAATCGGCTAACTTGCATGAAATATCGGTAAAGTTAAGCACATTAAATGCTCATTTGCGAACATCTAATGTGCTTAAATAAAACAATTTGAAGAAAATGTTTACCGTTATGCTTTTTGGTTCATAGTTTTTTATGCAGTGCTTAGTACACTAAGTGCCAATGGAGAAGAGAAAAGCCTGCGCTATCGTCCGTTTGTCAAAAGGTAGTACCCATATTGTACTCGGGTTGGTACTCATCTTGTAGCAATAGCTTACAGACTCGAAATTTATTTTTTAATAACAGATTAAGTAAAAAATATTCAAACGTAAAACAGTTTAAAACTAACAGGATTCCTATACATTTATAAAATTGACTGTGATAGACGGACAGAAAGAAGACATCAGAGATCCTTTAAGCAGTCAGCTGAGTCAAGCTGAGCAGTCTTCCGAACTATGAACCGCTCTATAAACGCTACCCCTGCAACCTCCCGCACACTGTTGATCCATCCAGATGTTAGTTTTCCCCTGGCACGCCTTCCCTCAATATTGCCTAAAATAAAAAGTTTTTCGAGACAATGGTACCTTTTGAGGTACGGAACACTAAAAATGAATTGACATACAAAATATAGGTAGCTGTAGTAGCCATTTCAATATGTAATCTGTTGGGCTAACTTTAACACTTCGTCTACGTACCTAACCCTAAAATCTCCGACTTTACTTTTGTCTTGAGCGCCTGATATTTTTGGTCACAAAATAATATTTTTAAGCCCAAAGGGTTAAAGTAACAAGTCGTTACATCATCTAACTTGACAAATTATTCCATCCAAGCTTTGTTTGCCGATAAATTACAAAGTTGGCGCTGAGAAGAGCAAACTTACAGCATATCATTAATTTTAACGAACCCACAATCCTGAAGTATTAATCAGAACCTACTTCTTGTTTTTTAGAATATTCATTGCTTTTGTAAGTGGCTTTCTGTGCTTCTACCACGAAATTTTATTAAACGCTGAGCAGACGCTAGATTTCGTAAAAATATTTATATTTACCTTACTAACAGCCAGGGGCGCTATAAATGATTGTCTATAGAATATCATGGTAGGCGCACTTAGGTTTTAGTAGTTATCTTAAAGTTACCGCGATTGCCCTCATGGTTTTATGGGTGTAAGGATTTGTAACGCATCTATTATCACATTTGATTACCTGATAAGATACTTTTAAAAAAATAAAGTTTTGATGATGAAAAATAAAATAAATAGATATTGATAGAACGTTAGCCATGCCAAACCGCCTTGGTCCAGTATTTACAGAAAATTTTAACATAAATTTTTAAGCCCTTTTGAATTAAAAAAAATACAATGAAATTCTGCTGAGATAAAGTCAGAAGAAAAATACAAGATTTTTGTAAATAAATTAAAGGATTATCTGCTTGACAAATATGTTATTATAACATATATATTTTTATTGATAATAATTCACTTTTGACGTTTATTTACTTTATTACGTGGAATAATGGACTTTTGGCGGGAAGCTGTGAAGAGCAGTATCGACGCTATATTTTATTTTCCAAAATTTGTGTTTTTTTGAGAGTTTGTGCATAATAAGGGTGGATTTTTATTTACAAAGTGTTCGATAACAAGCGTGAGTGTTGGGAAGTGATACAGTGTTTGATTTATGTGATTTTCATGCTTGTTGCCAAAAGCTCCTAGTCATCGCTAAGTGTAGTTTTTCTACCACTTTACTTAGCCTGATTCTTCTTCTGAATAGACTTGACTACAGACTAGACTTTAGGAACTTGACTAGGACTTGACGAAACCACACTGTAGGACTGAAGAAGATAGAAAAATTAAGAAGGGCTATAAAGGACTTGTATCCATGGCCGTAAAACCCATTACTAAATAAATGTAGCATAATAATGCTTTGAGCCTATTAACCAGTATGCCTATTCTTTTGACAATGCAAAATGCGAAAATGATAAATTAAATACTGACATTAATTGTAATCGATGATAAAAATATTGACATTTGTAATTTCCTGATCAATTTTATTGACATGCATGCTCTAATAATAATTCCTGTGGTACACAAAATTTTTTGCATGCTCTTAATAATTTTAAAGTAACATTTAGGTCATAAGATCGTAAAATTGTAGAGCCCTGCCAGGGTCCATGATGTTGTGTATATTAATTATAAGACCAATTATAATACCATGAAGACAATAAACGAATTGGATTGAATGAAACTTTTATTTTGTGGGTTAGGGAATACTATGAAAGATCGGACTTGAGCTAAGCTTACTGTTTTATATGTAAATAACTGTGTATGTTAGATGTAAGTCTATGTATACTTTGTACCTAAGATTTCTTTGCGTGCTGTGCCCTTTTCTGTGCCCATATGTCTATGTCCTATGTTTGTTTGGTTGACTGGAACAGATCCCTATTTGGGATAAGTCCGCCTTTTGTTGTAACCTGTATTCTGATACTATGTTCTTTGTGTACAATAAAGATTTGTAAGATCTGATAGATTTTATTAATATTTTTATAAGAATCTGTAAAGAATCTTAACGTTGTTTGTGCCATTTTTGGGGCAACACTGATAAATTAAAAAAAGGAGGACTTGACGGTTGACAGATGCCAATAATGAGGCGGTTGGATTGATTCGAAAAATTTAAAAAGGAAAAATAATAAAAGTTGGAAAGTGAATAAGTTATGAGAAAAAGATGAGTAAACAGAAATACAAGTTTACAAGAGATTATTAGCAGTTTTATTCGACTATCCTCACAAGTCGGAAGTGGAAAGAACACGTACGTATCGCCATTTTATATCTTGTTTAGTTTTGTTAATTTTGGCAAGATTTGTAGGTTATGCATAAAAACTAGGATAACAAATAATCAGTTTATGCACTACATTAACTAGTAATGCTTGATATTCTATATTTTGACTTCAAATATTCAAGAGTTACCTACCTATCAGTTAACAGAACACCCCCCCTTTCATGAAAGTAATGGGATATTTTATTAATACTTTGCTTTGCTTATTGTCGAGGAACAATGCCAGAAGAGTCAACATGACATTGAGCTGCAGAAGGAAAGAGGCTCGGAGCTGATGTGGCACTCAAATACAAGATGGGACCTCAGCAGCGAGGTGTCACTGGAAGTTTCTGAGCTGTGTGGTTGCTGAGAACCTGCCGGCTGCGACTGCAAGCAGCCTGAGCTGTATAGTTGCTGAGAAGATGCCGTTGGATCTGCCTTGCGGCCGGGAGCCTCTGCTATGTGGCCAAGTGGATCAGCATTGCGGCCGGGAGCCTCTGCTATGTGGCCAAGTGGATCAGCATTGCGGCCGGGAGCCTCTGCGATGTGGCCGAATGGATATGTGCAGCCGGGAGCCGATCTGTGCGGCCGGGGGCCTCTACGATGTGGCCGATTGGACCAGTTTCCGTGCTGCTCCAGGAAGCCAACTATGGGTTGGCTTTGAGCGGCTGTGGGAAGGATCAATGGAGCATCAATCACTCATCCGGGTGTTGTTCAAGGTCATGTAGTCAATTGTTTCTTTTTTATATTATTTAGATAAAACATTTGTTTAAAAAAACAATTTGTATAGTTATGGACACATTAATAGCTATAAAAAGATTTCTCGAGTTGACAGATTTAGAATTAAATAGCCATAAAGTTTTCCAGCCAGCTATATTGTATGTACATGTATGTGGAATAATTATTTTGGGAACTAAGTTACAACATAACAAAAGGGGAAGATCAGAGTCGGAATGGTTTTTTTTTGCAAAAATATGTGTACAAAAGGTGTTACAAAATTATTCATCCAGTAGGTATATTCTGTTGGCTAGCTGTACAAATTTAATTACAATAAACTTGTCGGAACAAATATGGTATCCTACACATTCACTGTTACTCGTATATATGCACAATGAGGATCCACATGGTATAATATGTAAGTGTACTATGGCTCATAAAGTACCTATCTTGAATCTGACCGATGTATGACGGTTGGTCGACAGACATATTACAGCATCAATTATTAGTTTGATACTGAACAAATCATTTAGATCATTGTGCTTTCATTTCTCTGTCTTAGTACAACAGAGAATGTGAGTCGGAGGATGACCACTTGGTAGACTTGGCCAAGTAAGTACTGGTCTAAATCAATTATGGATCTTTAAAATGTCTTAGGAATAAGATATATTAACATTTATTAGCATGCTTTAAGGGACTGTTTATAGCAATGTTATTAATGGAATGGTGTTTATATATGAGAAGTTAATTATGTGCTTAGACTGTTTAAATAATAAGTAACTAGTGGTTCATTCCCGACTCAGTTTTGTGTTAAATGGAGTATGTGTTTACATACGATATACACATAGTTTGAGAAGTATGTAGAGAATTTTAATACATATTATGTCACATAGCCGCTGACAAACATATGAACTGGATCTTTTAGTTATCGGGAGACATTTCTTGCATCTTTCGGGTTTACTAACTCAAATCCAGTGGGTTACATGGTCAATCGACTCTATACCAGGTTGGGCTTAGAATCATGAAGACTAATGAAGCTGGTCCTATTGGTTGGTTGTAGTAGTAACATAAAAATACACATTTTATATTCGAAATTTACAGACTAAAAATGGAAACATAGCTTACAAAAATTGTTGTATTATTACCACAAATAAAATCGATTTTACTGTTGTTGTAAATGGAGTTATGGGGTATGTATACATTGCTGGGCCTTTAGTGATGGCAGCTAATAGAAGGAACAGGGGAGTAGGTAAATGAATTGTTGCAATAATGTTAAGTTGAAAAGGCACCAGGAGCTTTATTTTTGAAATATAATATATATAATGAGAATCATTTATCTTGTCGATTTTGTGTGTCATACTTTTCAATGATAGCACTCCAGGTCGAAGCGATGGTCGCGACTTAGAAATAAGACATTACCGCTTCATAGTGTTCATGTTAGAGAGAGCAAAATCTTAACAGATTCATACATAAACTGAAGTAACCAACATTATGCAACTGAATGGTGAGAAGAAAACAAAAGGGGCATTTGCACTTCTATGCCAAACAGCACCAGGTTGCTGGGGTGAAATGTATAGTTTGTTGATAAAAGTTAAGAGTAAAAGGGTACAATTATTACTTGGTTACAGTAAGGTGTATAAATAGTAGAACCAATTGTTACTCAGTAATAACAGTTTATTCGCCGTAGACACTCCTGATTTATTGACTTTTTAAGAATCTGTCATTACATAGACTTGTATCTCATGTTGTGGGTATAGAATACTTAGGTAAATTTGAATAATTACAGACTTGATAATTCCTTAAAATATTGCAACAACAAGTTTAATACAATTTTGCTTAGATTAGGGCTTAGAAGATCTAAAATGTGATTTGTTTATGTACCAAACTTGAAGGTAAAGATTAGTTTTACATTCTTATTTACCTTCATTGTGTTCTGATAAACTCCGCATGGCAAAACTAGAAATATGTTATCCGAATTAATTATTGACACCAGAGTCTAATCATTCAACAGTGAACAATTATAGACAGGTATTCTGGTATTTAATGCAAGACTATTGTAAAGAACAAAGTAGGTATTAAAGAAATTGATTATAAGTTGTGGCCAAATTAAGTATTTTAATAGCTTTTCAAATTGCTAATAATACATTTATTCTTTGTATAATTTGGTTGGGCATAAATCATGGTTAAGATTTGTCACATAAATCATGATGACGTGTATTTGTATGCTACGGGGCAGACATAGCCTCAAGTTGAGTTTAAAATCCTAACAAAATTAATTGGACAAAAGATATGGAAAAGTATGTGGTAACAGATTGATTTCCAGTTCGTTCCCTTAATGATTTTATTTATCATATATTTATGCTCATGATGACAGAGATATTCTGAGACAAGACTGAACATTTAAAGCTACTTAGATTACCTTTTAAACTCAGCTAGTTTTTGAGTAGTTCATATTAATTTGTACAATAATTTTCTTGTTGATAAAGACACTTTTAAAAGTTATTGTTATTTATGGGAGTTAGTGATGATAATAAGAAATATTTGATGATTTAAGGCGGATAGATGAAGTTGAAGTTATTAGTATTACAATAACGATTAAAATAGGGAAATAAATAGTTACAACAAATATGATTAAGTATGTCTTTTAACACTGTCAGACTTTTACCAGGTTAAGTAAAGAAATATATAAGCAGAAGATCAGTGGAATGAAAGCCTCCAGGAAATGAGTTTAAGTTTTATTTATATGTTAGTTAAATAAATAAATCTTTATTCAAAGTTCATAAATAGTAATTCTTCCATTGTAGAGCTAATGTATTGGGTGATTACAATAAATGTTGTTGAGCTAGGATGTAAAACAACTTGTGCTTCATATATTTTATAACTAGTCTAAAATAGGATACAATAAACCATGCCAAGAAGGAAATAATGATATATGGAAAATGTTAAACAAAATAAACAGAAAGGAGTTGAAACTATAGAAAATTCTTCTGTAATAATAATGTTATGTATTTTAAAGAAATTCAATGAAAGTTGTTTATCATAATGATCAGTTTAAGTTGATGCCATGTTAAGCTATAAAAAAAAGTTAATACTACGTTTACGGATATGATGACCCTCATAGGTTAGCTCTGAATGCAGATTTAGGTTTTAGATGTAAATCAGAATTGAATTTGTGATTGACTAGGAACCAATTGAATGAAAATGGGATAAAAGATTAAAGGGGTAGTTACTCTTTAAATATCTATGATAAATCAGAATCTCTTAATTTTGGTTTCGATGGAGCAAATGTATATTATTACTGCAAGTTGTTGTTGTTGTTTCAGGCCAAGCACGGGACATCGTGAGCGAGCGAGTTCGTTGCTTGGTCAAGAGAGTCAAAAGCAAGATAGCGCGGGATTCCGTTAGCGGGCGGACCGTGACCAAGATTCGACCTGTAAGAGAAGGCAGGCTAAAGTTTTTAAGGTAACTTCGTGAGCGAGCGAAGCCGTAATAAGAATTAGTTCAGTAAGAGAATAGAAAGAGTTGATCAGAGGATGCAGGTTTCTTCTTGACGATTAATAGATGTAACTTCCTGGGTTTGTCTCATATTGGCTACAAATGTGGACACGGTATATGTTGATGACTTATATTTTGGATGACTACGCGATTGACATACAAATGCTGTACGATATAACAAACGAAATTAATAGAAAATTGGAATGTGTTTGTGAACAAATTAGTCGATGACCTCAAGTTTTATGGTCCTTGTTAGAGTGTATAGTTAGTTACTGAATGACAATGAAAATGTAAGATTGTGGGAAGTCCACTATAATAGATAGATAGTAGTATATGGCTTGAGTTAGTACTTAAGTTAATAATAAAGATGGCGTTGGTGATAAATATAACGTGTGAGATTTGAGAGAATAAATACCTATAGTAAAAAGCAAATGTGATACAGCAATATTGAAAGATAGAATCAAGTATTTTATTTTTAAAAGTAAAATGGATTGTCTGTTGTTTTAGATTAGAACATTTGATGATGTTAGAAATATGAGTTACAACATTATGTGGGGTGCAAAATGTAGTTTGATTAAGTCACAATCACAACTAGTTAATTTTACAAATTAAGGAAGAAGTTTTGTTAATATAACAAATTGGTGTCGTTTTGTATTGAGGATAGGTGAGACAATGATGGATCTCTATCGAAAAGTGTACAGCTCTAGAATTTATGACCATATGAAGATGATAATGATAATAATTTTCTTTGTCAATTATTAAATCTTGCTTGTTTAAAGAGTGCCTAGAAAATCTTAGTTTTCAAATACAAAATGTTGTCACAATATTTCTATACTGATTTTAGCTTAATGTTTAACTTTGCTGTATTTAACTAGTATTTCTTATAATCCATTGTGACCTGATTGTTTAAAAGATGTTATTATCGTTACTATGTAAATTAAAAGGTAATTTCTGTAAATAAACCAACTAGTTGCATGAGAAAATTATATTAAATGAAACTATGTATAACATGCCATATATTTGAAAGCAATTTAATTGTTGTTTAATGATGAGTAGATTCAATTTGCGACATTTTAATGAAGATTGAGATGTGGAGCGGACATGTTTGAGAATTGTGTAAATGTCTATTTTGGTTATGAAATTATGTAGGTAAATTGAACTAATAGTATTGACAGTAATTCAGATGTTATTGTTATTGAATATCTGGAAAGTATTAATAATGTTATTCTTGAGTTTTAACATCTGTATAAATTTATGTAGTCAAATCAAATCAAATAATTTATTTGTACAAACATATACTGCTGTTTGGAAAAGATCATCAAATGTTAAATGTTTTAGTTTGTTTATGATAAAATTGTCAAAAGGTAAGCAAAAGTTAAATGTTTTAGCCTGTTTTGGGAAAAGTTAAGAAAATGTTTAATGTTGTATTTAGTTAAAGATCACCGCGAAAAGAAAGAAAGCCACCGAGATTTTCTTGCTTGTTCTTTTACTCGAGTAGGCCGGATAGAGTCAGAACAAGCGTAAACTTAGTTTAAGGTCGAACAGATAAAGTGATCTTATGCCGAATGAATCTAACTGGCCAAGTGTAAGATTTACAGTAGTAGCATATGTGAGACACATATGTTGTCAGGACGGTCGAGTGTAAGATCTGATAGATTTTATTAATATTTTTATAAGAATCTGTAAAGAATCTTAACGTTGTTTGTGCCATTTTTGGGGCAACACTGATAAATTAAAAAAAGGAGGACTTGACGGTTGACAGATGTCAATAATGAGGCGGTTGGATTGATTCGAAAAATTTAAAAAGGAAAAATAATAAAAGTTGGAAAGTGAATAAGTTATGAGAAAAAGATGAGTAAACAGAAATACAAGTTTACAAGAGATTATTAGCAGTTTTATTCGACTATCCTCACAGATTTTTACATACATACATACAATAAAGTTAAAATAAATTAATATGGCGTTTTGTTTCTTGGGTTTGATTTTTATTCTAACTAGTTTAAGTACTTGTTTTCAGTTCGGTCAGAACAATTTAGGCTTGAATCATCTGAGTGTCTGAGATGATTATTTGCTATGGACGGAACCATATTTGTTGTCGATAAAGTAGCCATGTCAAAAGCCGGGTGGCGGTTCCGAAAAACTCTGAGACTAGGATGTCGATTGACCATGTAACCCCACTCAATATCAATGAAGGAATGACGTCAGAAAAATTAGCTTATGCCGCTGATTTGTAACACACAATTTTTTTTATTGTAATTTAGGTATAAACAATTATTATTTTCTGTATGTATGTGGGCAATAAAGATATTTTGTATTGTACAGGGTCCGCCATCGAAGGCTTTTTTTTTTCAACTAGTGCTTATTTCGTGAATGGCAACACTTAGCTCATGTCTGATTTGACAGATAATTAGTTTTATCCTTCCGCTGAACGAATATGGTTGTGTATACGCTTGAACAATGCTGGGAAATATTGCGACATTACTTTGAAAATCATGGTAATGTTGCAGAATGTGTGCGAAAATTGCGTACGGATTTTGGAAGAAAAGAAGCACCGTCAGCTCCGTATGTTCGTTACCTTGTGAAAAAAGTGAAAAAAACTGGCATCCTCATCGATAAACCAACGCGTGAAAAGCCAAAAACAGTGCGTATCTACACCCGAGAATATTGCTGCTGTGGCCGAAAGTGTGCGTGAAACGCCATCAACATCAGTTCACCGTCGTTCTCAACAATTGGACATTTCGCAGACATCATTAAGACGAATTTTGCGTAAAGACCTTGGTATGACGCCGTACAAAGTCCAATTGGTTCAGGAGTTGAAGCCAACTGACCATCCAATGCGTTTTCGCTTCGCTAAGTGGGCCTGCGATCGACTTGCAGAAGATGCGGATTTTGCCAAAAAAATCATCTTTTAAGATGAAGCTCATTTCGATCTTGGCGGGTATGTAAACAAGCAGAATTGTCGCATTTGGGGCACAGAAAACCCGCACGCATTCATTGAAAAGCCGGTGCACCCAAAACGAAAAAATCATCTTTTCAGATGAAGCTCATTTCGATCTTGGCGGGTATGTAAACAAGCAGAATTGTCGCATTTGGGGCACAGAAAACCCGCACGCGTTCATTGAAAAGCCGGTGCACCCAAAACGAGTCACTGTTTGGTGCGGATTTTGGTCCAGAGGCATAATTGGGCCATTTTTCTTCAAAAATGAGCAAGGAGTGGCCGTTACAGTCAATGGCGATCGTTATCGGGCCATGTTGAACGAATTTGTGTTCACAGAAATTGAAGAGGAGGATATTAGCAACATTTGGTTTCAACAGGACGGCGCTACGTGCCACACAGCCGACGCTACACTTGATGTTTTGCGCCCTGTTTTTGAAAATCGCATTATCAGCCGCAGAGCTGATGTCGTTTGGCCACCTCGGAGCTGCGATTTGACACCGTTGGACTATTATTTGTGGGGTGCCGTCAAAGATAAGTGTTACGCCGACAAGCCAGAGACAATTGATGCTTTAAAGGACAATATTCGTGAAGCCATATACAGCTGCACACAATCGATAATGTACTTAAAAATTGGACCGATCGTGTAGGCTACTGCATGGCCAGCCGAGGCAGCCATTTGAATGAAATTATTTTCCATCATTAAGCGGAAAGTTTGTACTTTCAAATAAAAAAAGAAATTTGAAAAAATATTCAGTAGTTTTTTTTTTTATAGCATTTAAAAAAAAAAGTTATTTGCCGGACCCATTATATACTTTTTGAAAGTCCTCTACCGTTGTTTGTATTTTGATGCAATAAAGAGTATTTATATTGTATTGTAGTGTACAGTAAATTGTATAGGATGTGTATTTTAGTTAAGAGCAAAACATGAACATGCGTTGTTAATTAATGCCCTAGAGGTAGAATTTAATCTGTCAGACAAAATGGATGTGCTTTACACTCAGAGTAAACCTAAACTTTGTGATCAGTTTATCATTCCTTGTCATTTCAGCCGCAGTCAGTCCTCTGTTGGATATAGGCCTTCCTTAAGGAATTCCTTTAATTACTGATTGACGGCCAGGAGTGCTATTTTTGGAAAGTATGACCCACGATAATTTCACTTACTGTAAAAAATAGGCCAGTAATTTCAAAGTAGCCCTATACACGTTCGCTTTTATAAGTTCGGATTAGGACATCAGTAGGATTGGAACAAATGTACTAACTAACCAGACCTTACAGGCTCGAAAGGTTAGGATTTTTTTAGCAATTGTGTGTCCCACTGCCGGGGAAAAGCTTCCCTTCTGCTCCGCACGTCTGTCTAAGCGCGTAAAAAACCTTCATACTTCCGACATTATTTTACGCGCTTAATCCTGTAATTTTATGTTTTAAATATGCAGTGCGTTAGTTTAAAAGATATTTTTAACATTAAAAACAGACATATATTTTGTGTAACACTAAAACAATCAAATAAATTCGAAAATATATTATTTACTTACTTTTATTGTGATCCCATAACAGTACAAGATCGAAAAACTTAATACTAAATTGTTTCAAATATTTTACAAAATAATCTAAGCTGAAACGAAATGTAAATTAGAAAAATTAGAAAAAACATAAGAGTCGAGTGTCCCGTCACGCATCGTTCACAGTTGAATGAAAAATGACGTAAGCTCCGCCCACTTTTCCTACTTCACTGCGCCAATGACCGTAACGTTGCACCAGTCGATACGCAGTCTCCTCTTTGTATTTGCTCCATGGTTGGAACCCAGTTAGTCAATACTTTTTTCCATCTTTCAGGATGCATGCAGCACGCATGACCAGCACAATTCCACTTTAACCTAGCTGTTAAAGCCGGGAAAACGCTATAACATGAAACAGAGGTAAGAACGTAATAACCTAGCTTTTCTTGGTACCCTAGCAGAAGCCATTTTGAATAATCTTGCAGAAAAGTGTAGACGAATTTTCGTTTCATGTCCTATTTTCTACACGAGATCTCTGAATTTATCTACCGTTCGCGGTTATCTTAATTTATATCTTAAATCTAATTGTTGCCTTACTTGATATTACTTTAAAGATATAAATAACCTAAAAGGATACAATTATTATTTATTTGCGTATGGTGCAGCTAATTTAGATGGTGACAGTGACGCTATATCAATCCACTCGGTCACTTGTTCGTCCGCATTATGCTTTATATGAATACTAGCTGTGTCAAGAAAAAGCTGTTGCAGACTTGAGACACGTCTGCAATAGACTCACTTTTTTTTTTTTAAAGCAGTAGTTCCCGGCATGTATGGGCTGAGACTTTTTCTATCCTTTTTCATTATGATCTTAAATTTTTTTATAATTATCTTTAACTTAAGTTTTTTTTTTTTAATTTTTATCTATATTTTCGTTTTGTCTAATTTATTTTATTACCACTTTTTATGATTACTTATTTGTTTCTTTTTATTACTTTATTTGCTATTTTAATACTATAGGCCAAAAATTTACTTCTCTTCGTTTTGTCTTTTATTATTTCTTTTATATTATTTATGTTTATATCTGTTTCCATATCTGTCTGCACATCGTATCTTTCTTTATCATGAAGTGGACATTCGGTGAGGACGTGGATTACCGATTCCGATTTTGCAGGATCACAAGGGCACGCCGGGCTCTCCTTGCATTTGAAACGATGCAAATACTCGGAGAACCCCCCGTGGCCTGTGAAAATCTGGACAGCTATGGGGCATATTTTTATTTTGCGCGTGATGGGGTATGCTTCATTTACATCCGGAAAGTAAATCTTGGTCACGCCCGCTGTATTTCCTTCTGTATATCTGCGGTTCCACTCGTCCATCGTCTCCAAACGGATCTGACGCTTGACAAATGAAACCGGGCACTTGTCGTAGTGAGGCTTTACCCTCCCGAGAGCGGCACTCTTCGCCAGTTCATCGGCTCTCTCGTTTCCCTCCAGTCCAGCATGTGCCTTTACCCAAAACAGTCTAACTGTTTTGCCCTGTATTCGTGCTTGGCGTATATTGGCACGCGATGTTAATGCTAGTTTGTGGAGGGAGACGCTACTTACCACTGTATCAAGGGCGGCGCGAGAGTCACAATATATATTGCAACTGAGTGCCGCACTCCGGAGGGCTCGCCTAGTCGCTTCCGACAATGCGAGCAATTCTGCCTGGTAAACCGTGCACAGACTGTCCAGTTTTAGCTTTTTGGTTTCCGTCTCATTTAGACCTTCCCATAGGCTCAGAGCCGCGCCGACTTTTCCTTCATGTTTGCTGCCATCAGTGAAGATTTTCAGCTCAACATCGTCGTACTGGTTCATCTCTGCACGGCTTTCCAGGCATATATATTTCAGCTCCGTTTGCTCTGCCGGATGTGGCTTGTCCAAATACTCAGCAGGCACGTCCATCTCTCGATCCCCTGCCACTCGCTGTGATATACCTTTCTTTTCTTCGTAAAGATTGGCAGCTTCCCTGACTCTCATATCTAGGGGAAGCAGTCCAGCGAGCAACAGTGCCGAGTTCAGGGAGACGGTGCGATATGCCCTGATGATTTTCTGGACAAACCCGCGCTGCACCAAGTTTAATTGCTTCTGGCTGTGATCTTCCCAGTTTCGGGAGCCCAAACGCTCGATGCGTACATGATGATCGGTTCAACCACCGCCGTATAAATAGTCCTTATAATCTCCGGCCCCAGTCCCCAACTAATTTTAGCAGCCCTTGACAGCTGCTTATATAAGTTCAAAGCTTTTCTACACACATTTGCTACATGGCTATTGAACGTCAGCTTGCTGTCAAGGGTGAGTCCCAATATTTTAATTTGTTCGGACAGCTCAACGGATATCCCGCCCATGCTCAGGTGTGGGGAATCGTACTTCATTTTGTTTGTTAGCACCATAGCTTTTGTTTTAGATGGTACAAACTTTAACTTATTTTTAATTCCCCACCTCCGAACATGTTCGAGAGCGCCATTTGCTCGTCCCTGAACTTCTTGTCCTGTGTCACCGGAGAATACAAGGACCACGTCATCAGCAAAAGCTTGGCAGTAGTCGCCCCGATCATCCAGTTCCTTAAGAAGTGGGTCCAGAAGCAAGTTCCAGAAAGTTGGGCCCCCTATGGAGCCTTGTACGCAACCTTTGGTAGTACCAGTGACACATTCCGCCCCCGCATATCTCACTCGAACACTCCTGTCCGCCAAATAACTGTCGACTAGTCGGCGCAAGTTTGACGGACATTTAGTTTCTGCCAATCTACATTTTATTGCGGGCCACCAGGCGCTGTCGAAGGCTCCCTCTATGTCCAGGGATACCAAGGTAATTATCTTTTTGTCTTGTATTTTTTTCCTTATATGTTGGACCATGACATAGAGGGAGTCTTCGGTGCTGCGTTGCGGTATAAACCCGTATTGGCTTTTACTCATACCGGGAAGAATGTGCCACTTTATTCTACTCATCATCAGTTTTTCCAAAATCTTACCGAACAGAGGCAAAAGCCCGATTGGTCGGTAAGATCTTGGGTTTGCGTAATCCTCCTTGGCCGGTTTTCGCAATACCGCTATCACGGCTTCCTTCCATAGAGTAGGGAAGTGTGCAAGTGTCAAGCACCTATTGAACAGCGCTAGAAACGTGTCAGGGTCTTTCGTGATGGCCGCTCCACATATATCCGCCGTGAAACCGTCGAGCCCCGGCGCCTTTTTTAGATTTAAGGACGACACTACACATTGCAGTTCATAAGCGGTGAACGGTGGGTCGTATGTTTCACCATATTTCTCATCATTCACTTTTCTGGCTTTTTCTCTGATGAATCTGTGTTCCGCATTGTCGTCCCTGGGGTCGTCTTTCGGGTAGAAAGTTTCAGCCAGTAGACTTGCCGATTCCCCGGCATTGAGTACTCTCCCGTTCTTATTCAGCGGTAGATCCTCCTCCCTATCCTTGGTTCGGCCAATCACTCTATAAATTCCCTCCCACATGGTTTCCCTATCCTGTTTCTCGCAGAAACTCTTCCAGCTTTCTGTTCGAGCCTTATCCGCCTTCAGCTTGTACGCTTCTTTTGCCTGCAGATATTGGTCAACAACCCACGCTCGTCGGGCCTCGCATGATATTCGTCGTCTCTTTTTGGCGAGTTCTTTACGCATTGTGGCAAGTTCCTCGTTCCACCAGGGCAATTTCACTCGACCTCCGGTACTTGCGAGTTTGGGTATAGACGCTTTGCATGCTTCTTCTATTGTATTATTAATTTTTTCCACTATTTCATCTAATCTTTCTTTTGTATTTATTTGTTCTATTTCATTTTTGTTTATTTTCTGGTCTTCCCATAACTGGCCCAGTTTCTCCTGAAACTGGTTCCAGCATGCTTTCTTCGTATTATATTTTCTGGTCGTCCGTTTTGTGTCTATTCCCTTCGCTTTGATAGACTCACGTTTCACATATACGTTAAGCAGTTAATCCCGAACTACCTTCTCCTTCCCACAGGAAGCATACTTTGTTTAGTTGTTTTCAGTTTGGTTAGGACTATGCAGGCTTGAATCACCTGATTGTCTGATAATAAAGGTGATTCCGTGCTTCGGAAGGCAGGTTAAGCCGTTGGTCCCGACTGCCATTTGGTAGTCGTTAAACGTCACGTCAGAGACCGAGAGGCGGTTCCGAACAACTCTGACACCATGGTGTACATGGTCGATAGACTATGTAACCTACACGAAATGATGATGATTCAATCCCGGCTGCCTGATTGTCGTTAATAAAGGAACCAATATGCCGAATACGTACGTCCGCAAAACTGCAATGATACTTAAAACAAACTGTATTGATAAACTTGTATATTCGTTAATGCATTTAGTAAGACTTCTTTTACTTCTTAAATTTAATAGGAATTGTAGAATTTATCAATGTTTTGCCGTAAAAATAAATTAAGAACTTTATTTTAGCATTTTGTCTTATTCATTTTTTTAACAAAAGTACTTATGCATCATGTAACAAACATTAAATATATATATAAAAAACCAATGAATCCCATCGAAGGCATGGAGCCAGAATACTATACACATAAATGCTGCACTGCCGTCGAATCACTATATAAAACGTCCGAAGGCGAAATGTTCTCTACCGGAATAGTCCATCGTCGAAAATTCCTGTCATGGAAACATTCATATGCGAACAATCCTGTCGACGAAACGTCCATAGGCGAAAGGTTCTAAAGGCGAAAATGTAGGAAACGAATCGTCCTGTTGGTGATCTGTCCAAAGGTGAAACGACTATCGAAGAAAGCTAGTAGAATCTTGCGAATTCATATCATTTAAAATGGTTTCGACACAAATAATTTTATAACATGAAATCCTGTCTTTATTATATTTTTTGCCATAGCGATAGTTTCGGGGTCGGTAATTGTCACAATGTTTCATTTGACGTAGTCAAGAAGTTCCTAAATCTATGGTTTATATTGAATTTCAGAGTAAAGGTCATTTCAGCCCGCTTACACGACTCGGCTCTAACACAGATCCTACCCAACACCGCCCAAACCTGTATCGACTCGCGATTCACGCACTAGCTGCTAGCAGGCCCCAGCCAACATCGCACCGACAGCTTATAGGCGCAGCCAGCTCGCTTGTCTCGATCGACAGACACAGTTACCGCTAGGTAATTAACAGAAAAGTTAAATTTAATTTTTCAATGTAAAAAACAGGTAAAGTTAAAATTTGATTTGTCATTGTAAAATAAGATCCAAAAGGCAATTTAATGTTATTATTTCGAACCTTAATTTGCCGAGTACATAAGTTTTTGCTTACCTATCCCTCAGGATTCGATTTCTTTTTCTGGATGAAATATATTTTAAACGCTTTACGCATACCTACATTGGTTCCACGCATTTCAAATATCATAGTTACCTGCGAAGTAGATACATTTGTGAATATCCCTCGGGACTCCTTTATTTTACCGATATGATTTGTACTTAAGATATTTATATATATTACCCGGTACATAAGATAGATCCATGCCAAATTTCAAGTCAATCGGTGCAGTAATTTTTTAACTAACCACCTGGTAGAACAATTTTTACCTAATCCTCGGGATTCGTATATTTTTCCGGGATAAATTGTACTTCAGATGTTGACCCGGTATATAAGGTAACCTACCATGCTAAATTTCAAGTCAACCGGTTCAGTAGTTTTCCTGTGATACGCGCACAGACAGACAGACAAGTATGATTTGTCATCTATGTCTTGTGCCTTATGAATTTCCAATAAATATTCATTGTACAAATTCGGCTGATCATAATGGTATCCAGAATCAAACCAACAAGATTTCAGTAAATTAAGTGACTTTTTTTAATCAAATGTGGTTTATATACTGCATCTCATCTTATCTAACCTAGTTTGTTTTAGCAACTATTATACATTTGATTTGCATGACAAATTTTTTTGCCAAATTATATTAAATATGTTTCTTTTTCTATTATTACAATATGACATGAAGATACAGAGAAGACATGTTGATAACGAAGTCCCGTCACGTCATGTGACATGTCACGCCGGCTAACATTATCACGCTGCATGCCATTCCTATCACGTGTGATCAAATCACGGCCGACATAGGTAGATTTACTAGACATGCCGCTTGTTCGCCTGGATATCAATGTGATTTTGTATTGACAAAATCACATTATCAGAAATACACAATGTAACAATGTTACAATGTTACATTGTGTATTTCTGTTATCATGTTACGGCGTGTATTTCTAAGACAAGCAGCCCGTCCCGTGGAAGGTGGAAATAACTTTTGAGAAAATTCATATATGTACATAGTAATTTTATATTTAAAAAAATAGCTTACTTAAACTGTTCCTGTATAATATTTGCGAATACTGATATTAAAATCTTTGCACAATAATTTCAATGAAATCCAGATATTTTAGACAGTTGGAAAAATTATTATTATAACAGATATATATTTTTAAACTTTCCCAAAAAACGAATAAGTATTCCCGTTACGTAGCACGTGACGAGATTGTCACATTAACGCGCTACAGACATTTTTATAACGAGTGATTACGTCACAAATGCATATTTACATCTAGATGTTGCCAGGGGTTTTACTCGCACTACATCTATTTCAAAAGTTTAATTTTTTTAAACAATTTTATGATACTAAAATATAGATACTGGTACGTAGAGGTTAATCTGATATTTACAAATTTGAAGAGCTCAAAAGCCGAATGCGTATTCGTAACTATCAAGGTGCCTTATTGGATTGGTCGCCATTAGTAGCGTTTTCTTTCTCCAGCTCCTTCGTACTTCGGAAGGCACGATAAGCCGTCAGTCTCGGCTGGCATGGAAAAAATCCTACGCTAATCGCTTGTGGCTATTGGTGAATTTATATGACTAAAAATAAATCAAAAAGGTCGCATGACAGTCTGACAGACATGAAGCAATAAAGGAATGGTATGACCTGGCATATCGGTAGATCCCAGGAGAAATCACGTGTAGCCAATCGCAGTACAGTGTATTTTATGCCACTGACATATATTTTTCTGTGCTGGATAGTCTATCGTGAACAGGGACTGTAGAAAAAAAGAGAATCAAATAATATGTTTATGTAAAACAAATCTAGTATGCGATGGAAACAAAAATAAATACACACTTCGGTGTGATATGATTCTATGTATTATTTTTTTGAATTTGTTATGTGAAGGAAGCGTTACGATTTTTACAAAATAAATAATTGTAATTAAGGTAGCATTCTTCTTCACCCAAGCGTTTTTTTCTAGTTGCGTCGCCAGCTTATGCTTAGAATACGCTGTAAGTCATGGTACTAGATTTAGCGGCGCTGGTTATTACAATAGAGCGACTGCCATCTGACCTCCGTTCCGTAACCCTTTTAACAGGGAAACCAGACCAAAGGGACATGACCCGAAATGTGTGGCAGTGACCAACCCTGTCAGATTCTTTTGCATCAGCCTAACGACTGCCATCTATCGATAACAAATAAGGGAACATTATAAAGAATGAAAACCAAGACTAATTCCTATTCGGGTAGTAGGATACTATATAAGTATATATATTTATTTTTATTTCAAATTAGGTACTTGTAAAATTTATAAAAAAATCTAGAACTACGAAAGTTTATCGTATCATTCCTGGCCCGAAAGTTCTCATAATGCTAGCTACATTTTCTCTTTATATTGATTGATCAATTTCGTGACAAATAAAAATCATCGTAGTAAGATAAATACTGTGTCCATCAAACACTTACGCTATATAAGTCAGTGATAACAAAGTACTAAGAACAGAAACTTTGTATCCGCCCTAGTTTTGATGGAAAATCCTCTCTACATTAAAGTGGAATCGAGCAACTTAGCACTTCAAATTTAACTGATTTTAGTAGGTACCTTTAAAATTAACATTTCAAAAGTATAGCGAAACATATGTAGTCATAATCATAGCCCTATAAAATTTAAGGACCCTTCAAACTGACGCAAATACCGCGCGACTGGCGGGATGCCCGTAGAAATAAGAATCGGTAGAAGTGCCGTAGCGCATGAAAAATTTAACTGGCCTGCTAGTGACACTTCTATATATTCTTATTTCTATGGGCGTCCTGCCACGCCACGCGAGCGAGATTCGAGTCAGTGTGAACGTTCCTTTAAAAATGCGGCGACTCGGTGCTTTTCCGATAAGTCCTCAGTTTACCGTCATAGAAAATGATAAAAGTTTTCCTAAATTTAAGTTTCCAATGTATATTACAGTGTAAATTCAGTTAGTTAAATAAAGCCGTAATGATATTACGCTGTCTCACATCCGTACCTTATTTCACAAAACGGAAATAACACTAGTGGCGACCAATCGAAATAAAACCTCACACGCAGTTGCTTAACACGTATGATCGTTACAAACACGTATATCGAGCTTGCCATTTGTTTTATTAAGTACTAGCTGTTACCTACAGCTCCGCCTGCGTCAAAAAGTAGCCTATGTTTAACCGCGGGTCTTCAACTATATTCATACCAAATTTTATCAATCTCCGTTCAGCGGAAAGCGTAACTGACGGAAAGACAGACAGACTTTCGCTTTTATAATATTAAGTATGGAAGTATGGATATGGAAATATACCCGGAGTATGGATACACTAAACTTTTAAATATAGCGTGTTTTCAAAATATTACGCGAATAAAAACTTTTTGCTAAACAAACTCCTGAAAACTTTAAGCTCGTCGTGGTTCAAGCTGAACTTTATTCATTTACTCCGAACATGAAGTAAGTCGTGGATTTTAATTAAATTGCTCGTAGCTCCTGCTTTATACATTTACTAGCTGTTGTCCATGTATTTGCCTACTTCTTCTTGTCGAGTAGAAATGGCTTCGATGTTAGTTAAAGGCTAGACCAATACGTGGCAACGTTTAATGTTCTGTCTTCGTCAACTTGGTACGAGTATTTTGTTAATATAGCCCAAAAATACGTCGATCTTAGTGACTCTATACCCATTTCAAATTTCTTCTAAGCCGGTATAAGCTTGAAGATACAGTCAAGAAGAATATAGGTTGTGTTGAGACGAGCCTATCCGTGCTTTGGAAGGCACGTAAATCCGTTGGTCCCAGTTGATAACGAATCATGGCAGACGTTAGGATGTGTCAGATGCCTCTGGGCAGCCTGAAAAAAGTTGAAAACATTTTCATACAAAATTCTAATTATGTGTTCAATTTTTTTATTATTTCGCCAAAAAAACCCCTAATTTTTATATGATAGTCTGGTACGGAACCCTGGACATAAGAATACAACTCTAAAAACAAATAGAAAATATTGAAAAATATATGGAAAGTTTTCTACCGCAGTTTATAGTAAACAACCGTAGAAAACGGATGAAAACGAGTTTTTAACCATTTTGGTTGAATACCACAGTTTTCAACGATTGAGAATTTACTCGCCGCCCATCACTAAGCGCAGTGAATGCCGAAAAGTAAGAGAATATAAAAAAGGAATGTGGTTGTAGTTGGTAGTGACATTATTAGAAATAAACATTACTGGTTGCTCTTTAATTTCATCAGGAGTTTGATCCTTAACATGTAACTTAAACGTAATACGAGTAACACTAATTTTGATTTTTCCAAACTTCAAAAACATCTTTATTTCTAGTAGATTGGTTCCCCATCGCAGTAACTCGTAGGACTTAGCGCCAAAAGGCAATTTATTTGCAAACGAGGTGGAAATTCCCATCTTCTGAAAACCAGCCAAAAAGGTGCCGTTGGCGGTGTAAAAGCATTTTTTCTTGTAATAAGAAAAGGGGTTGCGTGATATCAAGTTCCTTATTATATGGAATAGATTGTCTTATCTAAATTCTAATCATTTTGTACAAAGGCTATCTTTCAAAATTGTTTATGTAAAGTACATGACAGAAATCATTAATCTGGCTTGCTTGTTTTATCCACAACAAATTGACCTTTGAAGTATTGCGTACTTTCGTCTATTTTATTTTTATAAGATTTGCTTTCACATTACAAAACACTATAAAAACTTGATGTTTTATATACTAACAGAATAATAATGAGTTTCAAATGTTGAAAACACTATTTATAAAATACCCAGCAGCATAAAATAAAATACTACAGGAGGTAAGTATTATTACAGTGACGTCAGACAGCGTGCTATATCGCAGCGTATCGTGACTCATGTCACGTCCTTGTGAAATACTATCACGCTTTAAAACACGATATTGAAAAGCGGGTCACACTGCACACTGAAATCTTTTCCAAATAAGTTTCATAAAGTGACTAGAATGTGTTATTTAACAGTTTTACTTGCTAGTAATATATATATTTGGATATAATTGAAATATTATTTTTTTGGAATTTCAAATAACTAATAAATACAGCACCTAGTGTTTTCAGACAGCGTGCTATATCGCAGCGTATCGTGAATCTTGTCACGTCCTTGTGAAATACTAACACGCTTTAAAACACGATATTGAAAAGCGGGTCACTCTGCACACTGAAAATATGGTTCAATTAGTAAGTGTAAATATAAGTTGAAAATCCCCGTCCAATCCGAACGAGCGTATCATTTATGTAAATTTATCCTTGTTATGAACAATTAAAAAAGTTAAAACTTAATACCAAAAACTAAAGCAGAGATAATTGAGTAATAGATATTACAACAACACCGCCATCCCAACTTTACTAAAACGTATTAAGTTTCTCTTTTTTGAGAAACAAAATTTTAAAATAGAACAGGTGGGTTACCATTTTCTTTTAATTCCATCCAAATACAAGTGAGTAAGCAAGATGGTGCAATATAGGATGTAAAGCGGCGGCATCTCACTTACTCGCATTTGGATGGAATAAACTGTCCATTACTAGCACTAGTCCTCTTTACAATATTTATACCAACAAATAAAATAAATTACTATCATCCAATCTACATTTTCACCAAGCAGTTTTATATTCAGTATTTTAATTAGCTACGCATATCTCTTGAAATTTCTTGGAACAACCTTTCGCACCATAAAAATATAACACCCAATATTTTCATGACAAGCTGAGATATTGTAGCATACCGAGAGACAAGCTCCTTATTGAAATATTGAGTTAGGTTATTTTCACTCTATTTTGTTTTATGCCTTTTAACTTATTTATTTAAGTCTTTGTTGCTGGTACAAAAAAAATAACAATAGATATTCGTACGTGACACACTTTAACATGACACTGTCATAGTGATAAGCATATTCTGTGACTTATAGACCCCTTCCAGCTGTTCCCATTCTGTTATATCCTATTTTATTGCACTTTTTCCCCATATTTTTTGATATCATAGCACTTTCATAAATATTTGTGTTATTCAAATCAACAATTTAATATTTTGTACACTAAGCAATGTGATTTCTTTACAGTAGTGATTTTAAATAATGAAGTGAAATGATTTTAAATTGACTACTTATATCTTTTGAATATTCTTGGCATAACACTTCGTGCCATAAAAATACAGTACCCAATATATTTCCTTGGAAAGCCTGGATATCGCAGCGTGCAAGTAGTGTCACGTTCTCACGAAACACAAACACGCTTTAGATTTATTTTATATTAAACTCTACTTTTATTGAAAAGTTAAACTTATTTTGACTGTAATGATGTCATAAGTTTTAGCGATTAACATGTTTATTTAGTTCACCTGCAAACATTAACGCTGTAAAGTGTTTGAAACGATACATGTAAATACATACATACATATAAACATAGATTAATAATTGGTCTCGCGCGCTCGACTAGATACCGCGCTGTGAAGAAAAATCAGTTTCCAGAATGCGGCCACTTAATAGGAAAGTATGTGTAAAACAATGTGCAAAGACGCACACTAGCGTCGATTATGGTGTTGCCAGCTACTTGACTGGTGCCCGACCAATGGGAAAATTATTAATTGCTGCGGTCTTGTTACGTGTTATAAAAAGTAGCTCAGAAAAACCTTTAAAATGAAAATAAAATAAAACTGGCCAAGTGTGAGTCGGCTAGCATGTAGAGGGTTCTGTACTATTTTTTATTTTTCTCCATTTGGACCTCCTAAACAAATTTAATATTATCTCATAGGTTTTCCTGTAATTTATGAATCGAAATTCTGGAATCGATAGTTTCGGAGATAAGGTAGGGGAAATGGTTAGGTTTTGTCTACTTTATTTTATAATTCTAATATAGAATTCTAAAATTGCAAAAAAACTTTCTTTTGATTTATTATTACACAGTACATACAGTATGTTAAACGTTACTTTAATTTTCTATTTAGCTTGGAGCTAATTGATTACTGACCTCTTTTTAGTTGTAACTCGGGTTTAAATACAGATAAATAAATAGACATACACATCCTATTAATATTATAAAGGCGAAAGTTTGTAAGTATGGATGGCTGTTTGTTACTCTTTCACAACTAAACCGCTGAATTGATTTTCATGAAATTTGGTACGGATATAGTTCAAGACCCGGAGTCAAACATAGGCTACCTTTTGACGCAGGCGGAGCTGCGGTAAACCTCTTGTACATACGAGTAGATATTATCATGGCCTTTTTCCATACAGTAGTGTTGCCGGAAAATACATTACACATCGAATGATAATCGATTCTTTGATAGTTGAAAATATAATCTAAGGTATCGATAGTGATCATATATCGATAGTGTCGATATTGATACTATTGATAATATATTTCTGTAATTTTTTTCTGTATAAGTTGAATGACGATGATTTGTGTTGTGCCCGCTGTACATCCCGCCGCCGAGTTCCGGTATATATGTATAGTATCGGTGCCTGAAATGCTTGGTATTGTTGTTAATCCATTAATGGATTATTTTTCATAAATTCTCAAAAATCAATACTACAGATTAGATTATATCGATACCACAGATACATAATCGATTAATAACCATTGATATAAACGATTACCTTTGTTGATTAAATCGATATAATTTATATCAACCCATTTCAATAATCGACTGATTCTTTGATATTGCAGTTAATAATCGATTAATTGTCAAAAATCGATTAAATTTATTATATCAATACTTTCGATATCCTAGATTATTAAAAAAAAAAAAACAAATTCGATTAATCAATTATCCGGCAACAATACCTTACGGGGTACCAACTACCTAAAGGCCATATTTAGGATGTTGGTGGGCGTAAAGTGGAAATGGAATCGATAGTGATAGGTTGCTAGTCGCATCGCCTACTGATAGGTATGGTTCTTCGATTTTCGCCCACTTCCTCGGCCGGCTTATATGGTCTGCGCGGGAAGAGAAGCTGTTGGCGCGCTTGTATACTCTGTGTGTGTTTAGCTTAGGGCTGCCTGACGCGATAGATGTCGCTGCCGTCCACAGCGAGTTTTGAGTGCGATCGACTTATCGACCCCCCCGCGCGAGCGCTACGCCGATCTCAGCGCTGGCGTCTTCAGTCGCAAATTCGCTCTTGACGTGACTCCACGCTTCATTACTCAACCGCCGCCGCTCGCCAAACCTCGCTTAGAACTTACGCGAATGTGAATTGTGTTTGTGTGCTTCCTTATAACTGTTTCCACCTAACACCGCACTTCTGCATGCACGCACGCTATCCCATGCATTCAACATACTGCCTCGCTTGGTGGATTGTAAGGTCCTTTTTGCTTCACACACTGAGTTCGCGTGCCAGCCGCCACCATCTTTTTTTCCGCTTCGCACCACCAGAAGCAGTAGTACATTCCACGTATTTACTTTTCTCCCAGATCAGCATTAAAGAAATAAGATGTTAAAGACAGACAAAATTGTCAGAAAAAGTCAAAATTACAACATCCCTCTTTTGGAGTCGGGAGTTAAAAAACAAAATATCTAAATAATAAAAACTGAAACCTCGGGGAATTTGGGATTATTTAATACACGGCAACATTGAGCACCGAGCGGTACTTCGCGCCATATTTTAGGGTTATATTATTTTCGTGAGTAATTTATGTCCATATTTCGAAATAATACAATACTTATTGATGGTATGTAATACCAGTATCTTTCTTATTTCTTTTAGTATTATTCTTACACAGTTTGACTACGCAAACTGCACATTTTGCGTCTACTTTTACATTAAATTTTATATTTATCTAGACTTCCAACTCACTCATCGGTCGCGGCATGACTGACGCGGGCATGTCGCAACCATGCCGATTTCCGCATGGTTTTAGTTGCGAATTTATGAAGTATGTCGACGGTATCTAGTCGTAGCGCAGCGGAGACCAATTATTAATCTATGCATATAAATTAACGTATTTTAGTTCAGTCATAAATGCTGAGCTAATTTTTAGATTGCAATCGACTATTTTTAACTATGACACTAGTGTATACATTGTCAATTGACAATGTGTAACCTACTCGAAATGATAATTTTAGAATTTTGCTGAAAATATTTCTTGACTTCTGAAGACTTTGTAAAAATTTGGCTGGTAATTAATGATTATGCTTAACACATTTTTAAGATTTGTAGATTTTGTAAAAAAATATTGTTTTCGTAAAGGCGTAACAGAAACTCGCATATTGACAAAGTAACTAATACAATGAAACAAAATCAAATCAAAATAATAATCAATCATAGTTATCCTCATAGATCCTAATTGCATCACAGATTAACACGAACACAGAGCTCTCACAAATAATCCCTAATGCTCATATCTCCGGTGGTAAATTGTAATCACATCAGACGACGTATGTACATGTAGATTTATGTATGTGTGCGGTAACAACGTATCTTGCATGTGATGTGATACGTATGAAACGTAGAATAGGTTTGTACAGAGACGGCAATTTTGGAGATTTGATCAGTGAGAGGTTATAGCAGAGGTCAATGTACTCGTACGTACAGGGAAGAGGAAAAGTTATAAAAATAATATTGTAATGTAAAGTATATTTCACAATATTATCGCATGAGACAAAAGGTTAATGAAATGTCAATTCTTAAATATTTTTAACCTAGTAGTCTTACAATTCTTGAAATTTTTGAGAAAATTTCAATTGTTTTTATGACAACATCCTCTGTAGAAAAATGACATGTTTACGTTCTCTCTCTCGGGAAAATTCGTTGTAGAATTGGTTGGGCACTGTTACGATAGCACCAATGCCACGAGTTTGCAGTTCGTCCTCAATATGTAAGGTATATTCAAAGGCTACTGTGATTAGATGAGCAATATGGACGGACATGGATATGTTTTACCATGTGGTAGCAGCATGTGCTGCCGTAAATTGATATAGTTCAAGCACACTTCTCCAAAGATTTAATTACAATGACTCTCTAATCGTATGAATTCCGAACTTCCCCCATGCTGGCTTGGGCGTGGTGAGTTATTTATGGTTTTTATTGGCCTAACAAAATAATGATGACTAAGGATTTGACAAATTACAAAACTATATGACTAAACTAGAACGCGATTTTTTTCTGTGAACCCCCAAATCTACAGGAGTGTCTACATTTTACGGGTTTCGACTGCATGGAATGCACCAGTCTAAGTTAACTATACCGCATGAAATCGGGAATTGTTCTGACAATGGAGATATTGATTACCACAAGTAAGACAACCGTTAGACTTCGAAGCGCAAGCTGTAATTAAAAATCATGCTCAAATGATGGTCAGTAAGATATAGAAGTTCCGGATCTGCTTTCCATTGCTCTGTACCGCCAGCAGTTGCGCTGCATTCAGGCTAGAGGGCCCTTATTTACGGACAGGCAACAAATGCGTGGCGCATTTTACCTGACGGTTTATTTAGAGTACACCTTCAATTTCTCGTAAACATTGAGAATCTTTAAATTGTGGACGTTGATGAAGTTACTTTTCAGTCGCTCAAGTCAGTATTTTTTTTTTTTGTGGTACAGCTAAGTAGGCAAACAGGCGTACGGCCACCTGATGGTAAATGGTTACCGTAGCCTATGAACGCCTGCAACACCGGAGATGTCACGAGCGCGTTGCCGACCTGCCCCCTCTGGAGCCTGCTCACCAGCAGGAACACAACACTGCATCACAGTGTTATTTGGCTGCGGTCTTCTGTAGGGTGGAGGTACTTCCCCAGACGGACTACTCCTTACAAAATGTCCTACCTCTCTTAAATTTTAGCCAGGCTCATTATATTTGCTACTTAAAATTTGGATTTACAGCCAGTCGTCTAATTATTACCGAAATAAACAAACAAAAAGAGACTTAGAGACTCTACTACATATTGTCAGAAATATTTTAAGACTAACATCCAATACAACGTTTTCCCTTCAAAGTATTCCACAACACACCACAGAATCCGCACTACATCTTTGATACAATAAACCACACTAAGCAGATCCCCGCCATCTATTCTGTTACCTAGAATTTAAGGATATTTTATGGAGTATAGGAGGAGAGGAAGGTCAGGTTATGCTGGGTGGCGTAATAAGGGCGGTTAGAGGTAAACACCAGAAGGGTTTCAATGACGACTGATTGTTCGTTGTATGATCCCCGACTAATGAGAATTAGATGCTGTTGCTGTATTGTGTACGAAATTCTCTAGTATTTCGAATATCCTATAATTAATTACATAGGTACACACTTATTTGGTGTTCCATACTAAATTTGTATGAGACATGGGAATGTCACAAATTTTGTGTCGAGTTGCTCGTACTGAATTTGCTGGACTGGTGTAATTTTTCAAACGTTGGTTCAAGATTCTTCGACAGATTATTTATATGGACTAATGAATTTTGTACACACAAACTACATTTTGTGTCGGTTCATTTCGCGTTCATTCAACGTCAACTATGAAACTTGTTGTCATAGATTCCGTCGACAACGCAAGCTAGTCGAAAACCAGACTCTTTTTAATAATTAGTTGATAAAAACAACCTAGTGTGCTATTTTTGAAAGTAAGACTCACGCGAAATTGGTGAGTCTAACGATTTACGCTCGATATCGAATAATTTTCATTCGACATAATTATGAGTCATTGCTAAAATAGAGCTCCTGGGTTGTTCCATTGACGACGAAATCAGTTAACAACCTACCTCTAGGATTTTTGGCGGGAAGCTGAGAACAGCTGAATGGGTGATGTATTTCATTTTCGAAAATTTGTGTTTTTTTTTGAGTGTTTGTACTTAATAATGGTGGATTATTATTCGCAAAGTATTTCGATTTACGTGATTTTCTTGCTTGTTGCCAAATGCTCCAGGAAATCGCTAAGTGCAGTTTTTCTACCACTTCACTTAGCCGGACTCTTCTGACTCGACTTAACTACTAACTTGACTTTAGAGTTGCTTGACTAAACAACTTTATTCAAAAAATTTTACTTCTTACTGGCTAAATACGAAAGTAAGAGCCATATTTAAAAAAAATCATAACTAGTCTCTATAATATTTTTAGATATTATTTGACTTGGAAGGTTTAAGTTTGATTTCTACATACATACATTTTTTACAATAAGTACTACTTGTAAACCTATATAGGATAATTTGTGTGACGAAAAAACATTAGTTTTTTTATACAACTAAGTAGGCAAACAGGCGTACGGCCCACCTGATGGTAAGTGGTTACCGTAGCCTATGAACGCCTGCAACACCGGCACGAGCGCGTTGCCGACCTGTCCGCTGTCAGCACAGCGACTCCTCTCGAGCCTGGCCACCCTACTCGCAACAGGAACACAACACTGCATCACAGTGTTATTTGGCTGCGGTCTTCTGTAGGGTGGAGGTACTTCCTCAGACGGACTTTTACGTCATTTAAGTACCAGGCTCGTTTTAAATTGAACAGAATATGTCGACTTCAGCACCATCTTTCCGCCATTCAAAAGATTTATCTAATAGTGAACCGCGTAGTTTAAAATGGTTTCTCAGTGGTTTGAAAAAGTTTATATAAATTATAGCCTCGTTCTCAATAGGTGCTTACGAAAGCGGAAAATGCTTTAGATATGCGCTCGGCTTGAACTATTGAAAGTCTTACTCGTCTTAAAGTTTTGCCGGCTGGATTATTAACTGGTTTGCTTAGAAATACACTCACAGAAATAAGTAAAAATTTTTATTGCACCAAAGAAAATACCAAAAAAATTATTATATTATTATAATCTTCAAATCGGACTTTTCGCAAATGCAACCTCTTCCGGGCTTCCTTAGGGTAGAGAAAAAGAGACGTGAGTCAGTTAAGCCTCTCGAATCCTAACTTAATATGGCCAGTCTTAACTGAGGCACACAGGTAAGGCCCACATGACATTTCTTTCTAATTTTTCTGTAAGTCCACCATGATCTTTTTTTGCGTTAAAATTAAATACACAGATTTTTTTAAATAAACAGATATACTCTGTAAGTACACTTTTCGACGCAGGCGGAGCTACGAGGAAACAGCTAGTATACAATACTTTCATCTAAAAATGACAATACCTTAACCTTTAAAATACAAAGGCCATTTTCCATACGCGGTAACAGATTACTGAGACATAAAGCTAGCGACGCGGAAGGAGCTCCGATAAACTAGTATCGGGTGATGTATTACTACAACTAATGTAGTGAGCGCTAGGGGCGGCCACACACTTTCCACAATGTCAAAATCTTAAGTTTCAGTTTTCCACAACGTCAAAATCTTTAATTTCAGGATTCTACAATGTCAAAAAGTTTACTTAGTAGTTTTTGGAGTATGTGGAAAAGAAATCTACATACAACCTTCATAATATAAAGTACATTTTACTTATAACTGAGACATAAAGCTAGCGACGCGCAAGGAGCTCCAACTAACTGATATCAAATGATGTATTACTACAACTAATGTGGTGAGCGCGGGGCGCGTAGGGGCGGCCACACACTTTCTACAATGTCAAAATCTTTAGTTTCAGTTTTCCACATTGTCAAAAAGTTTAGTTTTGATAATAGTAGTCGTTTTTGGAGTATGTAGAAAAGAAATCTATGTGCGACCTTTTTAATACAACGTACATTTTACTTTTTACTGGTATAAACTGGTATCGGATGATGTATTACTACAACTAATGTAGCTCTAGGGGCGGCCACACACTTTCTACAATGAATGAATGAATGAATGAACACTTTACTGTACTTACGTGATAGCTTTCGCAATAAAGATATATTGTATTCTATTCTTCTATTCTTTATTGCACCATTTACATAGGTACATTTAAGAAAAGATACAGCACAGAAACCAATTAACATTAAGTGAAATGAGTACAAAGGCGGACTTATCGCTAATGCAATCTCTTCCAGCCAACCTTAATGGTAGAAAGGAGCAGAGAATAAAAAATATTTGAGCGAGCTATGCAGAAAGCCAAAATATTATCTACAACAAAACAGATAATAAACATACATAGATATTTTGGTATATATAAACCTACATAAAAACTTAAATAAATAAAATACATAAAACGAGTAGGACAGTAGTAACATAAAAAGAGACAAGCTTATTGAACCTTAGATAGGTAGTCAGACTTAACTTGATCTTTGAATGGGACGATTGTTTGTGCTTAACGAACATCTACCGAGAGTGCATTCCAGAGACGAATAGCCTGAACCGTGAAGGACTTTGCATAAAAACTAGAAGGGTGGTCAGTGATTGCCAGACGAAGAGAATTAGCGCTACGCACGTTGCTATTGTTTACCCATTCTAATACCTACACCTTAATCTTATCCTATATTCTAACTTATTTAACTTTTTTTTTTTAATAAAAGACAAAAAAAAACATAATTTATTTCAACTTAAATCTAAACGTTATCAGTGATTTGTACAAAATAAAAACTTAAATGATTACATGAAATAAATGATAATAATTTTTTATTTAAAATGCGGGGGACGTGTGCACATTTTGGACTCGCTCAGTTAATGAAAACTTCTCAATGTGACTTGACTTCATCATTGGTATTTGTGTAGTATATATATTTAAAATGAAATAGTATTTGTGTATGTTTTATGTATGTTTACGTAGTGTATGAACTTAAGCCTTTGATAAAATTTGCTCTATAAGTAATACATTTTTCCCCCTTAACTGTTTTGCGCCAAACTATCTTTCCGTTACTCCCAATGGTTGACTGGTAGAGAATGCTCTTAGCATTAAGTCCGCCAATTGTTAGAGTATATGTGTACTTTGTGGAACAATAAAGTTTTAATAAATAAATAAATGCTATGTACATATTGAGTTTGTCGTGAACAATGTCAAAAAGTGTAGTTTTGTTAATAGTTGTAGTTTTTGGAGTATGTAGAAATTCAGTAATATCCCCTTCATCCACGTTAGTATTCTTAATTTAGTAACTTGTTGCCAAAACTTAATTTAGTAACTTGTTACGCCTTCAAAAAGGGCGTGAAAAAATCCTTCAGGGTCGGCAACGCGCTCGTGACATTTCCGATGTTGCAGGCGTTCATAGACTACGGTAACCACTTACCATCTGGTGGGCTGTACGCCTGTTTGCCTACTTAATTGTATAAAAAAAAACATACCCAGTCATAGTGATCAGAAAAATATTATTACGATACTTGAATAAAATGTAAATTCCCTTTGCGGCCGCCCTACAAGTAAGTGGGGTGTATGTATTATGTAAAACGTTCTCACTTGCAGCCGTATTTTGTACAGAATTTTGGATTCATGGAATTTTTACACTCATATTTCAACATTATATACGAAAGCAGTTGCCATTTGGTGGTCGTTAAAGGACATATCAATGGCCGAGAGGCGGTTTTTCTACGTTAAAATGTTCAGCGGTTGACCATGATACCATCTGAAGTTAGGTGCAGATATCTTCTATTACAGAGCTCGCTGGTTCATTAATTGCCTATTCACTCTAGCTTTAAAATGACCCAGGTTTTAAAAGTCCTGAAATACGACGATCGACCATCTAATCATCATGATTATGATGACCTTAAGCAGTTTTCCTTTTCTTTCGAATCATTCTGGTTACAAAGGTCCTATACTAATTTCGGCTAATAAGTATACTTAGCCACTTCTACCGCTAGGTCGTTTGTCTCTCATAAAAAAAATAATGAAAAACCTATATAGAAATAATGCTCTAGTATGAAAATGATACATTAATAAACTAGTATCCTAACCCAGTGTAATTACCTATTATCTATGGTCAGTCTTCTTCGACACGCGATAGAATTAATTTCTTTTGACTTGCTGTAGAAAATCCAGCATCTATACTTGTTGTGTATTGCAATATTAAGAAAAAAACATGTTAGAATTACTATTCACAATTCTTTTTATTTCAATAATTAAATTTTCAATTTCTTGTACGTCTAAATTTGGCGCGACATTTTTTTTTAAGGACACAATGTGCCGCATACCTACAGAAGTATTCGATGACTCTATCTGTAGTAATTTTTTTAATCTGTAAATCTTTTGTATCCTACCTACCTCGATGATGTCACTAGCGCGATGCCAACTCGCCTAGTATGTCACCGCAGCATTCATTACTAACACTGACTACAAAACTCTTAAAATAAAGTATGATATTAAAAACCCCTGGGAATTGACAGGTGTAAGGGCCCTACGGCTTCGACCTATGAACTCCTTGCTCCTCTAATAATAATATTTACCGCTTTTGATCATCATTTCAAAGATGTTCTTTTTAATATTAAAGTAGGAAAAACAATATTGCCTTTGGGAATTATTTTATCAACTGAAAGAAGTAGGTAATTTGATAGGTACTCTAATTTATTTTATTTTTAAAACAAAAATCGTCATCCCGTGTTCTAGGTTTATAAATGACAAGCTAAAGAAGTCGCAAACTTACAAGTGACAAAATACTTTCGAAAATCTAAAACTGACAACGTCAATACATGAAAATATTTTCTCTCGAAAATTATTATTTTTCCCCCAATATTTCGACTCAAAAACATATTTGTTTGTTGTGGATTATACAAATTTAAGTGCGAAAATCAATTACAAGTTTTCGAAGCCAAACATAATAATATCTGAAATTTATCTTCGGATGTGTTCCAACTTTGGGGCTAGATCTATCAGCCCGAGTCTTAGCACACGACGAAACGATTTGAAGTCAACTCCTGGGAAGGAAAAGGCTTTGGGTACCACCTTTCCGTTTAATGTTTCAGGATAATTTTGATGTTTACTTGAAAAGTCAAAAAACTCTTTAAATAATGCGCCCTGCGGGAACTATATACAATAATTATTCAAATTTGCAAATAAAATACATTCAAGAGGCAGAGTCTTAATTTTTCCCTTAAATTAAAATTTTCAAGATTTCGCCACTTCTTACCCGAACCAAGTGTACTTTTTCGTGTTTTGTGCAGTGTTTTTTTTGTAACTAAAGGTTTTGGATATATATGTTAAAATATATTTATAAGTTTAAATTCTTTTTTAAATATGTAATTGTTTAGTAGACATATTTTTTTAGGTAAAGGAAGTGTACATAACAAAGTTAGAAGCTTTTATGCAGAATAGTAGCGATGCTGAAGGGAGTGCAAGTCAACCTACCACATCACTAGTACGATGCCCCATTTGTCCCCAGGCTAGGTACTTTAAAGGAGAGAGGGGCTTGAAAGTACATGTTGGAAAATCACATAAAAACCAACATGTGCTGCCGAGCTTTGCTTCACCACCATCTTCCCATAGCGAAATTCCTTTTTGGCAACTTCTTTCTAAATTGAAAAATTCGGTTCCTATTCTCAAACGTGTTCCCCGAGGCGCGAGACCATCAGTTGCCCAGAACTTGGCCGACTGCATTGGTCTCGTCGTTCGGAAGAACTCCACATCAGCCTGGGAACAACTGCTAACCTTCCCTTATCGGATTCTACATATCAAAAATACTCGTTCGGCTCAAAATTCTTTAACGTCTCAAATAAAACAAAATTGTCAAAATTCAACATTAGATTTGGATCCAAAATTTAGAACCAATCTTAAAAGTCCTATATTTCGGTATGTAGAGTCAAAGCTAAGGGAAGGTGACATAAGAGGGGCATTTAGACTTTTATTTAGTAGTGATGTGGTGGCGCCATATTCTCCAGACACCCTGACGAGTCTGAAGGATAAACACCCGGCGCCTCCTGATGATCTTTCTTTTCCAAATCCTCCTGATGACAATTCAGAGCATCTGGTTACCACGGCTCAGGATATTATCTCGGCCGTTTGCTCCTTTAGGAGTGGCTCTGCTGGCGGCTTCGACGGTTTGACACCGCAACATTTAAAAGATTTGATTTGTCCGAGTGCGGGAGCCGCTAGTGACGCGCTCCTGAGGGAGCTTACGAGCCTAGTAAATTTAATGCTCTCCGGCGATGCAAACGAAGGAATTATAAATATTTTATACGGTGCCAATTTGTGTGCCTTAAAAAAAAAGGATGGTGGTATCCGTCCCATCGCCGTGGGTTGCACCTATCGCCGTCTGGCAGCCAAAATTTGCTGCAAATTTTACAGCCCCCTACTGGCAGACAAATTCCAACCCATCCAGTTGGGCTTTGGCTGCAGTGGGGGTTGTGAGGCTGCCGTACACGCCCTATCCACCTACCTTGGCTGTGGTAATAGCAAGGTCATCTTGAAGGTTGACTTAAAAAATGCCTTCAATTCAGTGAACAGGGACACCTTGTTGACCCAAGCTAAATTAGAAACACCAAAAATTTACAAATTCCTCTGGCAGAGTTACAGAAATCCATCAAAATTATTATACAAGGACAATGTTTTGGACTCGTCGGTTGGATGTCAGCAAGGTGATCCTCTTGGACCAGTCATTTTTAGTCTAACTATACACCCCATTATCAGACAACTAAATTCAAAATTTAATATCTGGTATCTGGATGACGGCACCCTAGGAGGCGACTCAGACACAGTTTTAACAGATTTGGCTTTCTTAAAAGAGGAATTCAAAAAAATAGGCTTAGATTTTAATACAAGCAAATGTGAAATATTTTTTGATAATGCTGACCAACCTTCGGAATTATCTAAATTTAATATTTTGGCCCCAAATATTAAAATAATTGACAGAACAACCATGCGCCTCCTAGGGTCTCCGATTCTAGAAGAAGGTTTTGAAATGTTTATTGATGAAAAAATACAACATTTCAACGAGACTTCTGATCGTTTACTCCAAATCAACATACATTCGGCCTTCACCATAATTCGGCACTGTCTTTTTGTCCCAAAATTTACACATGCTTTAAGATCTTCTCCTTTTTGGAAAAAACCTTCCCTTTTAGAAAAAATTGACCAAATTATTAGAATAAGGTTAAGTAAAATTTTGAATGTGGCTTTAGACGACCGCGCGTGGCAACAAGCATCTCTACCAGTGCGCTTAGGCGGCCTCGGCGTCCGAAAAATTACAGACGTCAGTCTGCTGGCGTTCTTGTCTTCGGTTCACGGCACTGAGGAACTGACCAGGAAAATATTAGCCAAAATACTGGTCGATTTCGAGGTGCCGTGTAAAGCTGAAGCCACGAACGTTTGGCAAATGACTTGTCCAGGCACTGACTTGCCGACTAATCCATCCTTCCAGAGGCAGTGGGACTGGCCTCTTTGTCGCATTGTGAGAGAAAACCTCTTGGACACTTCTTGCAATGTGGCCGAGCGTGCTCGCCTACTGGCGGTCGGAGAATGGGAGTCGGGTTTATGGCTTCAAGCACTCCCCTCGCCCAGCATAGGAACTATGCTGGACGACAACACATTTAGGGTCGCTACTTGTCTGCGTTTAGGCGCTCCGTGTGTTTCTCCACACCGTTGTCACTGTGGAGAGGCAGTCGACGCCCTCGGACATCATGGTCTATCATGCAGCAGGAGCGCAGGCCGCATACCGCGGCACGCACATCTTAACGACATAATCCGTCGAGCTCTGACCACCGCCGGCGTGCCCGCTGTACTTGAACCTAGTGGCCTGGCACGTGACGATGGAAAGAGACCAGACGGTATGTCCTTGATGCCTTGGAATATGGGTCGGCCTTTGGTGTGGGACGCCACATGCGTCGACACCCTTGCGCCATCGCATGTTCCAAGCACTGCGGGATGCGCCGGCGCTGCAGCTGCATCAGCCGAAGCCCTCAAACGGCGTAAATACAGTAATTTAATCGGAAATTACTTATTTGAGCCGTTTGGGGTGGAGACTCTGGGGCCATGGGGTCCGAGTGCTCGTTCTCTGTACAGAGATTTAGCAAAGCGTATAATCGACGCCTCAAGTGACCGAAAGGCTGGACTATACTTGGCACAAAGAATCAGCATTGCCATACAGCGTGGCAATGCTGCCAGCCTTCTGGGCACTTTCCCGGTAGACATCGATGTGGATGAATTCTACGACGCCTAAATTACATGGGCATTTTTTTATGTATATATATGTAATACTTTTGTTTTTTAGTGTATATAACTAGTTAATTAAATTTATAGTTTATTATTAATTTTAGTTAGTTTATTACTGTAACTTTCGAAAATGCATTTTCCTTTTCTTTTACAGGCCAATAAATCCTAAACCTACCTACATTGTATCTTTTTTATCTAAGATCTTATTTGTGTCTATTTACCATGTTTATTACATATAAAGTTTCATTCATTCATTCATTAAAATGCCTCAGGTTTAGGGGGCTTAGTTCTGTGAAGAACTCGGTCAAAAATCATTTCGTTCAATGATTCTTCGTTTAACTTCGAATGATTTTCATTCCCTTAGCCGATTTTGAGCGAGTCATTATGATAGCTCTCTAAAATAGCTCTCTAGGCCTTAAGCATCTCTTAAGTACGCCTTTATCTCTAACACAAGAAAACAAAATGCAAGTAGATCAAAAACCAAAAGATTAACTCAATTTAAAAATTGTGGGCAATTTAAAAGTGTCGTTAGTGGTTTTGTGTTACAATTTAATGGACTGTGAGTTATTGTAGCATAATTCATTTTGTTGTCCGCCATTTTGATGTGGTTATAAAGCGCGGGAAATTATATTTTAGTTTCCTTGGCTTGACATTTTTCAGCGTTTTTCAGGTATAGAAAAAAACTTCAAACATACTCAAAATCTTTAACCGGGTGAAAAAATAGTGGATATTAGAACCGTTATTTTTTGATGAATACCGATATTTTTAGGTAAAATACCGGTTGATCGGAACCGAAATCGGTTTGCTGGTTAATTATTTCATCAAGTTTCCGATTCCTGATTTAAAAAAATAAATTAAACCCCATTCAGCTGCTATCAAAGAGGAAGGTTTGTAGCTACTTGAGATAGTGAAAACCTTTGCCTAAAATTAGTTTCGAAAACGGTTGCAAGTTTCATAAAACTTGACGGAGAGCCATAACTATAAGTCCTCTATTCTCTTTGTTCCTGTGGGGGATTTCCGAACCATACTGCACCTCGCTGAATACTGCCTTCCATAGATGGTGGCATTCTGAAGATCCGTGAAACCAATCATGAGGTTGTCAAATGGATTCCCTTTTTCTAACTTTTCAATGCACCATTCGCAAATAGTAAAAAGAGAAGCCCAATGCTCAATAATCAAAAACAGGTTGTTGCAACAACTTTGTTGATGATTAGAGATCCCTATCACGGATAAGTCCGCCTTTTTTGGTGTTCTATTTTTTTGTATAGATGCCGAAGACCAGACGAAGTGGGCAACCGGAAAGGCGCTTAGTCGGTGATGATATTTTGTTGTATTAATTTTCTATCTATGCAATAAAGTTTTTACATACCTGATTTCATACCGATAATTTCAACTAGTATTTCTAATTTAACTCTGCTTTGGTAATCTAGATAGCTTATAGCCTGTACTTGTAGCCGGGTATGTTATTAGGTCAGTGATAACGTTGCACAATGTTATCAATACATAGTTATTGCACAATAACGCGTTAATTAACTACGGATGTTGGGGATGGCTGGTTACAGGAATACACACTGTTTCAACCAACGAATGTTCTGCTTTTGCTTTCATCATCATCATTTCAGCCGCAGTCAGTCCACTTTTGGATATAGGCCTTTTTGGCTTTTGCGATACTTTCTCTCTTTGGCGTTTTTCGTTTTCAACTATAATACAATACAAAAACTCTTTATTGCACAACAAGGATACATTGTTAAATACAAGCAATTACAAGAAAAATAACCATGCGCAAAGGCGGCCTTATCGCAATAGCAATTTCTTCCAGACAACCTTTCGGAAAATTGAATAAGGATATTTAAGATTGTGCGCGGTAGGTGTCAAAAAAATAATAATTTTAATAAATATCAAAACATAAACTTAGACATATATTGTATATAACACACTTTTACTTATGTGGATATGGACGTGTCAAGAATATGAAGTATACTATCTGTTTCCCGCAGCTCCGCTTGCGTCAAAAAGTAGCCTATGTTTGACCCCGAGTCGTCAACTATATTCATACAAAATTTTATTAAAATCCGTTCAGCGTTTTGGCCGTGAAAGCGTAACAGTCAGACAGATGGTCAGACAGATAGACAGACAGACTTTCGCATTTATAATATTAGCATGGATTAATAGTATAACATAGAATCTATTTCATAGATAAATAGTGCGAAATGCCTTGGGATGTGAAGCTAGCTAACATTTTGGCGCACTGAACTACCTCCGTGGTTCAGTGAATCTTCTGTTCTCCTTTCTCTCTTTTGACTTTTTTCGTTTTCAACTGCGTGGTCTAGTGTAGTGGTTATGCCCTTAAACTTAGGTCGTGGGTTTGATTCCCACAGAAAGCTTAGTTTGTTTAGGACATTGCAGGGTTAAATCACTTGATTGTTTGTTATAAATGATTATTCTGTGCTTCGGAAGGCCGATTGTCACTACTGCCATTTGGTGGTCGATCAAGAAACCGTGTCATAGGCCGAAAGGTAGTTCCAAAACAACTGAGATACCAGGCTGGATAAAATACAGGGTCGATTGACCAAGTAACCCACTCTCTACGAATGAATGGAGTTTTCACAATTGTATTTATCCGTCGCATGGCTTCTATATTAATAATTGCTATTAAGCAATGTATTTTTTGGTGACGTCATCACCAACCATCAGATAAGGAACAAGGTCCTTAGTCATTATCATTATTTAGTGTAGGTTACATTGTCTATCGACCATGTACACCGTGGTGTCAGAGTTGTTCGGAATCGCCTCTCGGCCACTGACGTGGTTCCTTTAACGACTACTAAATGGCAGCCGGGGCCAACGGCTTAACGTGCCTTCCGAAGCACGGAATCATCGGCCAATCCAGTGGTAATTCGCTATGGATACGCGGGTCGCGCTCGAATAACGAGGTCCTCAAAAGCTGTTTAGTGACTTTCATACGGCCCAGGAAAGATTTAGGTGAAGCTTTTCAGCCGGTTGTAAAGGGTTTGGTGATTAATTCATTCATATCGAATGAGTTATAAAACAATCGAACTTGTACCACAAAGTAAATTGGTTGGCAATGCTGACAGTTTTCGGGCACATTGCCACGATGTACTCGTGCCAATTTGTAAGGACTACATAATTTGTAAATATCAGGTTTTTTTTATTCGTATAAATAGTTTTTAGTTTATTTTTATTTTATGGTTATGTAGGGCGCACTATAAGTTTCCGGAATGAATATGAAAAAATACTATTAAAGGTACAAAATTAAATTATTGTTTTTCAAAATAATCTCCCTTGGCGTCTATGCACTTTTTCATTCGATGAAACCAATTTTGAAAACTTTTGTGCCACTCCTCTGTGGTGACCTCTGAAACGTGTTTTTCATACTCCTCGACAGCCTCTTCTGGTGATGAAAATCGTTGACCGCGTAATTGGTTCTTAATTTTTGGGAACAGAAAAAAGTCACAAGGTGCCAGGTCGGGACTGTATGCAGGATGACTCATGAGTTCTACATTTTTCGCCTTCAAAAAGTCGTTTGTCTGTCTGGCCGTGTGAGAACTAGCATTGTCGTGGTGCAGGATGATACGGCGTTTACGGTTATTTTTACGGAGTTCGTCAATAACTTCCGGCAAACAAATGATCGTGTACCAGTCACTATTCACTGTACGACGATTCTCTAAAGCAACAGTAGCCACGTGTCCAGTTTTATTAAAAAAAGAAGCAATCATCCGCTTAGATGCACTTTTCACGCGCGCCACTTTGGTTGGTCGTAGCAATAAATCCATGTTTCGTCACCTGTTACTATGTCCCAAACCAAATTTGACGCACCTTCGTTGAATCTGGTAAGCATGGCACTGCACCAAGTGACGCGGTCCGTTTTTTGAGCCTCGCTCAAGTTGTGTGGGATCCACCGCGAGCACAGCTTTTTCACACCCAAATGTTTGTGTAGGATTAATTGTATTTGACTCATGCCTATTTCTAAGGATGCGCGAATTTCATGGTAGGTCACATGCCTGTCTGTTTCAATCATACGGCGCACAGCATTGATGTTTTTGTTGGTCACAGCGGTGGACGGCCGACCATCGCGAGATTCGTCACTGAGATTGATACGACTTTGAATTCTGCAAACCAGCTATAAACAGTTGTCTTGCATGGTGCTTCATTGCCAAAATCTGTTTCAAGCCGAGCGATGCTCTGTTGAGCTGTCAAATTACACTTAAAATCGTAGAAAATCATACTACGAAAATTTCCGCCATTTTTTAAATGGCGTCACAAGGTAAAAACAAAAGACAGTCAGATGAAACAAACTGCATTCTACAGCCAAAGAGTTCTATTTTCAAATGTTGCAATAAATTTTTAAATATTGTTTATGTAAGTGGCCAGTTCCGGAAACTTACAGTGCGCCCTATGTATAATTCCATAGTGAAATAACTCGAATAAATAAATTTATAAATATATATTACTTCAATTTTATCTTTATGTAAAACTAGCCGTTCCCCGCAGCTTCGCCTGCGTCAAAAAGTAGCCTATGTTTGACCCCGGGTCTTCAACTATATCCATACCAAATTTCATCAAAATCCGTTCAGCGGTTTGGCCGTGAAAGCGTAACAGACAGACAGACAAACTTTCGCATTTATAATAATAGTATGGAAAGTATGGATTATGGAGGGCTTAAATTGGTAATATTTATTATTCTGTCCCTCTTAAAGTTTTTCGGGACCGCCTTACAGCCTCTGACATGTCAATCTGTAACGAATACCCCACCACCAATTAACCGTGCCTAGCGTCTTCCAAAACATGGAATCATCATCATTATCAGACGATCAGGTGATTTAAGCCAGCGACGTCCTAATCAAACTGGAAACAACTAAACCGAGTGTGCTTCCCGTGAGAATCGAAATCACGACCTCCTCGTCTAAGGGCTGGTTTAGACTGATCCAGTGCCGGCAATCCAGTAGCGTAACCCACACACATAAACAATAAGCTAGTTTCCAAAAAAAATATAATTAGTCCGTCAGTTAGATAATCAAAAAATATAGGAGACGTATTTTTTCTTTTGAAAATTAAACAAAGAATTGTAAATATATGGCTCGTTAAAGTTCCGTGTGACGTCACAGTGTGCTACACTTTTTCGCAATATGTGACGTCATGAGCCCCCACTCCTAAACTTTGATGCGTTATATCCACAGGTTATATATATCTTTATAATTTATCGCTCAATTGACAAAAGAAAAAATACGTCAGTAATATATTTTGATTCCCTAAATGACGGACTAATTTTAATGATAGTATTTTGACCCTGGAAACTAGTCTATTACGCTTCCACTGCATTGCCCACACTATATACCACCACCGTATAAATACCACCGTATAAACAGGCCTCAAGGCAAACGCCTTAGTTAATTTTGGTCATGAGAGATACAGACTCCCCCATAAAAGCCGTGTGTAGTGTGGAACAACAGGCAATAATTTCTAGTTAGCAGCAGTATATGAACATAAATTAAATTATAACATGCAGACCTACAGATACCTTCATAATTATAATTTGTAATTTATTTGATTTAGATGATCTCAGTCATCTGCACAATTGGTCCAATAGCTGAGTCCGATAGATCGGACTAAGGGCCGATTTCACCAAAGTCGGATAAGTGTTATTCCAAGGATAACAATGCAATTTACTCTCGTATAATGATATAGTTGAAAATTATAAACATACACAAATATTGCATATAAAATAAACATACATAAATAATTTACATAATGTAACATTCATACGTACTGTATGAATATCTAAGCGAAAATAACAGCAGTATCAAGTCAAAGTGAGAGGTAGTATTCTTTCAAGCGACTCTTGAAACTGGCTAGTGTGAGCAGTGCGAATATCTTTAGGCAAAGCATTCCAGAGACGTTAATAAAGACGTTCGCATGATTATGAATAGGTATCAATTGGATCGTACATAAATCGCAGCAAACTAATTGTGTACTTCGTTTTACAATTATTATTAACGGCAAGGCTGCAATAATAACATGGTAAATTGATGACGTTGATGTACGTTTTATGATTTTATCATCTCTATTACGTTGTTATTCTATAATATTATTAACTACAAGTAGATATGCCCCTTGGTTTTACTCGTCCGGCCCGTCCGGCCCTTCAAACTCTTAGGTGGAACAAATCCGTATTTATTTTTGTGTTTCCCTGTATATTACAATTACGTTATTCGATTTGTTATTTGTGTACAATAAAGATTTTACATACTTATCTTATTCTGTATTCTTTGCTGCATACATCATTTCAACCGCAGTTAGTCCACTGCTGGAATATGACATCCTGAAGGATACAATATATACAAAACTCATATTTTCACAATAAGGAAACATTATATCTAGAATGACCTGCCTACGATCTTCTTCAGGTTATGTGCCCGTCTGAAAGGTGGGTGTAATTTCTTCCAGGCAGATCTATTATGACTAATATTATACAAATCATCATACTAATATTATAAATGTAAAAGTGTGTTTGTTTGTCCTTCTTTCGCATTAAAACGGAGCAACGGATTGATGTGATTTTTTGTGTGGAGAGTTGGAGACCTGAAGAGTGACACAAACGGAATTCCACGCGGGCGAAGCCGAGGGCACAGCTAGTTGTCAATAAATGTCAAAACCAAATCATGGAACACATCTGCCAAGTTTCGTAAGGATCTATTAAGAAATGTGACCTCTAGGCCGAAACAATGTTTTCCCACAAAAGCAAAATTCTTCTTCTCTGTCTTCCTCATGCCTGAGGAACGTGACTGTCATGATTCACCCCTGCCACAATCCATCTCCAGCCGATCCGATCCTGAGCCAGGTGTATTGCTTTCTGTTTGGATGTGCCAGTGGCCTCCTTTTTCTTTTTTTCTTTTTTAACGTGTGGAAAAGGCCTTCGCCTACCACCCAGCCAATGAACGGGAAGCTGGGTGGTTATGTGGGACTTGGACCCACTAAAAACCACACGGTGTCAAACGCCTACCGCGTATTGCCGGGACTATGTGCTTCTTAATGCTCCACAGTCCCGGCGCGGCGGCCGCTACCACGTCAGCCTCGGCTCACGGACGCTCTCCACGGAGCGCCTGCGGGTTAGCTCCCTGGCCTTCACTTTACCCAAGCGGGTGCTTGGGTAAAGGCACGCTTGACACGGGCGCGCCTTTCAACCCGAAGCCCTTGGTCGGGTAACGGAATCCCGTTTGTTCTGTTACCCGGCCGACCTTATTGTGGGGGCTGCAGGTGCAGGCCATAAGCCCGCCTTCTGCGCCCTGTGCGTCTGCGGCGGATGGGAATGTTGGAGGTTATCTCCCTTTCCCTTTCCGCCTCCTCTTTGCGGAGCATGACGCACTCCGCAAAGGCCTGCACCGCCATCCACGACATCTCGCTCTCGACCATGGCTCTTACCACGGCCGAAAGAGAGAGGTCGTCTCCCACCACCGCGCGCATCTCCGCACGGTCTACTGCCCACGCTGGGCAGACCTCCAACGTGTGCTGGGCGTCTTCGTCCGCACACCCGTCACAATGGTGACAAACAGCAGACGGCTCCCGACCCGCCACTCGACACAAGTACCCTCCGAAACAACCATGCCCGGAAAGCACCTGCGTCAGGCGAAACGTCAGTAGTGCCAGTGGCCTCCTGCACTGTGTCCGTCCAACGAGCAGGGGGAGCTTTCGCTAGCTTCGCTCGCTCAGCAAAAAAATATTCCCAGAATCTGACCTACATCCTACACTTACGTTATTTGATACAAACATACGTTCATTGTAGTATTTTCGGATCCGTCCATTGTTTTTTGTCCGTTTATACTCGTGTGAATTTTTTTATTTACATTTTATTGTCAATGTAAATTTTCAAGTTCACATTTACTAGCTTGAATTACGTAATCGAATGTTTGACCTTAATTCAAGTAATTGTATTCAATAAGCATGTGTGCATCTTCAACTAATTATTTACCTAGTACCTACTATCCAGGACATGGTCGATTGACCAAGTAACCAAGACGATATGAATGACTGAACCTAAACAATTTTGTTACTAATCGACCATATGAAACTTATATAATCTAGCCTTTTCATTTTTGACAAGTTTTTATGAAGCTATGAAATTTGTTGTATCGTTGTTGTGAAAACATAATAAATATCCAAATCAATCATGTTCACTTTGGTATTTAAAATAAAAAAAATATGATTTCCAGCGCCTGCCGTTTTAAAGGGTTTCTAACAACTTTAAAAACAGAAAGATCACTTTTCGAGAAGAGTATGACTGGATCGTTGAAAAGGCATCGCGCCAAAAAGATGATGAACCTACCATCCGACATCTTCATCCGAACGTACTTCTCAGTCACTTTAGAGACCACCTAGTAGCCTTACGAAACAGAATTGTTACAAATTAAAAAAAAAACTTAAACCTTTAATAGTGTCAGAGGTTCCTACGCCTGTCATCCACTCGTGCATGACACACACATGTAGATAATTATATATCTGTACTGTATATACAACATGTGATTCATATAAAATGAATAAAATGTTGTTGTCATATAATATACTGTTTGATATTTTAACAAATTCTAATTAAAAACGTGTAGTTCAGTAACCATACGTTTTTAATCACAATACAAATTGTAATTGTAATTGTTGTTCATTTTAAATTGTAATTAGATATCAAAAAAAATAAAAAATTAAATATTCTAATAAATCTTATTAAATTTATAAACTTACGACCTCCGGGTTACGTGTATATGGCACGCTCCAGAATCATTGAACTGAGCCAATCGGGCATTTAACATCCTTTAGCCAAGAACACTCGTACAAACAAGAAAGCGATACAGTCTAAAAATAAATTTTATAGTTAAAAAACAGACAACACGTTATTTGCGAATCCTGCTCATAAGGCCACACTTTAACTACTATATTTTTTTACTATCACACACAAGGCGAACTCCTTAATCGACACTTGTTAATTAAAACTAAAAAAAACAGCAAAAAGGTGTATAATCCAATCGTTTCGAATTAAAAACTTAAAGGGACAATCACGACATATGATAAAAACTGAATGTAGCACCTGACCAGTACAGTCGTCTAAAATCACTCGATGTAAACATTACTTAAATCCGTATAAGTGATATTCATTGTGTACGTGAGAAACCTCCCATTGAAATTGATAGAATCGCTTTTTGCCATAGCAGTGTTGCGTTAAAGTCAGTTGAAACAACTCGTGTAACATGTGGAAGGTCACCGTACTAATTCTTGGAGTTGTTACCGCAGCGCCGATGAATGAAGATGCAGCTAACTTCATTCCTTTAAATGAATTCGCGTTGACGCTACTGGATAATACTTATGGAGCTCAATCAATATCAGGAAGAAAGAATGTCGCTATATCACCTCTGTCAGTTTGGAGTGTATTCTCATTGCTAGCTGAAGGATCTTCAGGAGAAACATTCCACGAATTAATGAAAGGATTAAAACTGCCAAGAGATTTGAGAGCAACACAAGCTTTGCATTTTGGCGCGAGAAATATTTTAAAGAAGAATGACGGAGATGTTGTTTTGAATGGACAATCTGCTATGTTTTCTGATTGCAGTCTGATAATTCATCCTGAATTTTGTCAAGCTGCTTTAGGTTATAATACAGATATATATTCAGTTGATGCTAGTAATACAACAAAGCTAGCTAATGATATAAATTACTACATATGTGTAGCTACAGAAGGAAGAATTTTTAATGCAGTGAAACCGGAATTTTTGGAAGATTTAAAAGTGATTATTGTTGATGCAGTATATTTTAAAGCAAATTGGACTGTACCTTTCAATCCTGCGCAAACGAAAATAGAATCCTTCTATAGCAGTCAAGGACAGAAGATAGGAACAGTCAACATGATGTACCATAAAGCACACCATAACTTAGTTGATGTAGATGAAATAGGAGCACAAGTTTTAGAATTAACGTATGGACGAGATGAGCAGTTTTCAATGCTGATTCTTCTGCCTACTGATGGAATACCAATAAAAACTTTACTAAGTAACTTAGTATCTCAGCCAACGAGTTGGATGAATGTGGTAAAAGACTCAGGAAGTGCGAACACAGACTGTTACATTCCAAGATTCAAATTATCTTCGCAGACAGATTTGGTTCCTCCATTACAATATACAGGAATCCTTTCTATCTTCGATAAACAAAGAGCCCAATTGCCCGGCGTTTCAGATGTGCCATTATTTGTTTCAAAAACAGTGCAAAATGTAGAAATTGATGTGAATGAAAGTGGTACTGTGGGTGCTGCTTCTACTGTTGTTGGTTTGGAGAATAGAGTGTTGGGTCAAAGGTTTGAAGCTAATAAAGAGTTCGTATTTCTTATAGTTGAGAGGAAAAGTAATGTTATATTGTTCGCTGGTGTTTATGAAGATCCGTCTCTAGTATAGGATAGTAGGTGTGAAAGTGTATTTCTAATCGTGTTGTCTGAAATGTCGGTGAGTTGATAATTGACTAGTCTTTTAAATTAATTTGATAAATACTTCTTTTGAGATAGAAATAGAAAAAAATATTAGAAGACGATTAAGGTTAAGAAAAACAAAGTATAAAGTCCTACCCGGGCAAGAGCCAATTTAGAATTCTAAAGTAATTTCAAAATTGTAATTGCTTTTAGTCATCCAATTAATAAATGAAATACTTATTATTTAATTACACAATCATTGCTTAATGCTAATAGTTGCTTGTAGATTAATTTATAAACTCAGTCTTCAGTCAGAAGAAATAAAGAAGTGAAATGTGAATAGTTACCAATAGTATAAGTTAAAATTTAAGTTACCTACTAGTTCGCGCATATTTCAATCATTAGGTAGATTGGGTTAAATGCAAACTTGTTAATTTGAGTAATTTTTACATAAGTAATAATTGATATGATTTTTTATGAATTTATGGAATAATAACTAATTACGATATCTACTGCCAATTAAAAATCTATTAAAAAATTATTGTAACATTTATAAATAGATATACACTTTATTGTATTTTTACCTTATTATTTAAACAATTGGGTACAAAAGGCGGGCTTACCGCTGTTATTTCTTTCAGCTAACCTTAGCTTAATTATGTTAAGTTAGTTTTATAGCTTATGGTAAGGATACAATAGAAAAACACATATGAGGATCTGTGGCCGTGGCCACTTATTGGTCTAAACGAATCAGCCATTTTGACTCGACAAGACGGAGAATAAAAAAACACTTAGAGAATGGGTAAAACTACTAAAACACAACTAAACATGTCAAAGTGCAGAAGAAAATGTTGAAAAAGCGGAACCTGACCTCTTAAGAAAACAACTCAACATGCAACCGAGATAGCGCTAAGATAAAGAGTAAAGACCTACCAAAAAAGTTAGTATTAAGATTATATAATCGCCGATTTAATTTCCAAGGTCTGCCGAATTCCTTCTAAGAATCGTTTTATTATAGAAAATTCGTGACTTGTTTAATTACATTTAACAGCAAAGAATCATCTTTTTCATTATTATTTGATATAACCATAATAGGCTTTCAATTATAGATGTACTTAGTAGAGCCTGGCCGATGTACCGAAATTCCATACAACGTTTACAGAAACATGGTAGAGACATAGTGGGTCTACATAGCAAAGCGGATTAGCGAGCTAATGAACTCGCCTTAAAGTATGCTGAAGACGTAAAAGTAGGAAAACAAACCCTGAGCTCCGAAGAAACCAGCGGGATACAACCGAGAAAGAGATGACACGCAGGAAAAGGATGATGAGAATATGGGCATGGAGCCGCAGACAAACGATACAATAAAGAACATGGTGATTTTTTAAATACGAGCCAAATTTTTACAGTGTCTTTAGTGCGTGAAACTAGACAACTGTTTTAGACCAACTTTGATAAAAAAGTTGTGAATATCGAAAATTTCGACCCCATACAAAATTCCTATCAGCTGATCACTACATTTGTATGTGATGTCGAAAATTTTTTACTGAAAAATTTTTGCATGCTTAAATTTCTGTAAGTAGATATTTTTGGTTCAAAGCAATTATTATGTAGTAGGTACAAAACCTACCTATGGAGCAAAGGCGGACTTGTTGCTAAGCAACGATAGTATTATTTTCTTTGTTTACGCTATAAGATGACCCCAAGGTCCAAACGATTGACTGGATAAATTAGCCAGAACTTCCTTTCATTCTTTTCGTATCACAATCGGATGTTATTTGCTTACTTTGTTTATTAACCGACTGTAGCGAAAAATAAGGGTTATTTTGATCTTTTGATTTATCACTTGCATTTCTCGCACTCGACTTTCGACTTTAAAAACTGAGTTCATCGAGCGAGTCATATTAAAATGTTAATAGAATTAAAATAGGCTAGTTTCCTAAAAAAATATAATTAGTCCGTCAGTTAGATAATCAAAAAATATTGAAGACGTATTTTTTCTTTTGAAAATTAAACAAAGAATGGTAAAGATATGTGGCGCGTTAAAGTTCCGTGTGACGTCACAGTGTGCTACACATTTTCGCAATATGTGACGTCACGAACCGCCGAACTTTGACGCGTTATATCTTTATAATTTATCGCTCAATTGACAAAAAAAAAAAATATGTCACTAATATTTTGATTCCATAAATGACGGACTAATTTTAATGTTAATCTTTTGACCCTGGAAAATAGCCTATCGTAAGAGCTAATATCAACATGATGAAAAGTCATCTTATTTTATAATTGACATCAATTAATCTATTTAGTAGGCCAATTTTTAACATATCATCACTCTCTAATGGAAAAATAGTAACGGTGTCGACGTATCCTCTTCTTTCTTCTCTCGGTCGGCCACTCTCCTACTTATCTGTGCTCTGACTGAACATAACAACTGATTTTAATTTTTCAGCATCGATTTATTATACTTACTTACATCAAAATGCACTTTCCGTCTGTTTTCTATGTGTGTCTTTATCTAAAGAAATTCCATTCAACAAATCTTAAATGCAATCCAGTTGTAAATGTCAGTGAACTTAAGTAAATGCTAAATCTTGTTGATATTTTAATCCAGAACAAAATATATCCGGCTCTACTTGAGATATATTTTATGGTAGTTTAAAATGTACAAAGAACTCAATTTTTACATTCAACATTTCTGGCATTCAAAATCGGCGTGTCGAATTGTTTTCGTTCGTAAAAAAAATCATAAAAGTATTTTAAGTGCCTACATATGTTATAAAATGAAGATAAGTAGCCAGTTACATAAATAAAATCGGTCAAGTGCAAGTCGGACTCGCGCACGAAGGGTTCCAAACAATAATCTACAAAAATCGCAAAAAAAAATAATATATATCTCTTGTATGAGAGCCCCATCAAATATTTATTTTATTCTGTTTTTAGTATTTTGTTGTTACGGTGTCAACAGAAATACAACTATGAAAAATTTAACTCTATCACGGTTCATGAGATACAGCCTGGTGACAGACGGACAGGCCGGACGGATAGCGGAGTTTTGTCCCGCGCAATTGGGTAAGGAATCCTAAAAAAAAAACTGTAGGTACAAAGATAAATTCGTTTAATCCAACTCGTTTCGTCACCCATGCATCATTATAAGTTACACTTAATTATTTATCACATAATTACACTATTATACAGTTAAAAAGAAACATCTTATAGAGACAATATGCAATGATTGAATGATTGATTGACGGTCATTATCAACAGAACAAAGTACCTAGGTTCTATGTTGAGGAGGTTGCCTAGCGGGGTATGCGTGGTTGTGACGATTGGGCGTGTAGGCAAGACGACAAACCCGGGGCAAGTAGAATTGATAGCTACAATAATGTGTTTCCACTGTACTCCATAAGTCATATAATTATGGTAAAGAAATCTGCAAAAAATATTGTTGAATAGGCTAGTTTCCAGGGTCAAAAGACTATTATTAAAATTAGTCCGTCATTTAGGGAATCTATACTATATAATATTATAAAGCTGAAGAGTTTGTTTGTTTGTTTGAACGCGCTAATCTCAGGAACTACTGGTTCGAATTGAAAAATTATTTTTGTGTTGGATAGATCATTTATCGAGGAAGGCTTTAGGCTATATAACATCACGTTGCGACTAATAGAAGCGAAGAAACAGTCGAAAATGTGGAAAAAACGGGGAAAATTATTCATCTTTGAGGCTTCCGTTGCGTGCGCTGCGAAAACAGTTCGAGATACCCAAAAAATATGTATGAAAGAATTTTTCCTCTTTAAATGATCTAAAAAAATGTCCGCGACAGTATATGTCTATCTTTTAAGATTAACTTACAATACAAATTTGGTCGAAATTAATGCGTTATTACAAATTATTTGTCAGAGTTGTATCAACTTAATAATATTAATCTTTATCCAAATAAATGTGTCATTGATTCTGCCACAAGAAAATAAAACTAAAAATATAATTTACGCAGAAGTACTTTAAAATATATCCTTTTTAAAACTACTTTAAAATATATTCTATTAATTATGTAACTAAATCGTCTAAAATAAGTCGTAGGTAACAGCTATAGGTAATTTATAATAAAGCTGAGGAGGTAGGTTTGTAAACAAAAAATAAATATGATTAAAATAACTATTCCACGCGAACGAAGTCGCGGGCACAGCTAGTGAATATATATATACGGTACATACACCAAAATAACATTTTTTACAATTTTTGTCTGTCTGTCTGTTTGTTCCGGCTAATCTCTGAAATGGCTGGACCGATTTTGACGGGACTTTTATTGGCAGGTAGCTGATGTAATAAGGATTACTCCTTATTCCTTATAACTTAGGCTACGGTTATTTAAGAAAAAAATATAAAATATATAGGTAGGTAAAGTAAAAAAACTAACAATTAAAGAATCGACTGTTAGGCGGAACGAAGTTCGCCGGGTCAGCTAGTCAAATTATATTAGTGACGTATTTTTTCTTTTGTCAATTGATTGACAAATTATAAAGTTATAGCGCATAAAAGTTTAGGAGTGGGGGCTCGTGACGTCACATATTGCGAAAAAGTGTAGCAGCACACTGTGACGTCACACGGAACTTTAACGCGCTATATCTTTACCATTCTTTGTTTAATTTTCAATACGCTCCAATATTTTTTCATTATCAAACTGACGGACTAATTATATTTTTTTAGGAAACTAGCCTATTGTCTAACTTAAAATATTGCAGACGCCTATATTGATTGGTAGAGCAACAATTTATTACTAGTGCGAAAGTATTTTTGCTTACTTTTTATTGTAAGGATGTAGATATGGATGTTAGCTCCCCTCCGTCAAGCTATTCATATTCTCAAAAGATCATATTAGCAAGACAAAATAAATAAATAATATATAGGTAACTCGTTGATAAATTAATACACATGATTATTTATAACAGATAGCCCACCCAACCCACACAATAGGTAGAAATGCAGGTGCAATTTTTGTAACGTCTCTCGAAATCTCCACGAACAGTTGAATTATCTCGTCTCGACATTCAGCTAAAGTGTCAAGAAAATCGGAATCGACCATCGATTCGCTATGAAGAAGCCGTAGAGGACTACAAGCAAAAAACCAGAAAATAATCTCTCTAAATCGAGAAAACAACTTGGAAAATCAATCAATCAATCAATCATTTATTTCATTGTGGATCATATGTTGTATAAGGTGGAAATAGTAAATGTATAAGATAGATATGTCATACCGCTAGGGTTTACAATGATAAAAGGTCAAAAGTTACATTTCATTACATGCATTCAATACAAAATATAATTAGTCAAATTCAAAAAACTACTAGACAATAATGTAGCACTTGCAGAAAACGTGTAAAAAACTAATAGAGATGTTTTTGTACGAACCACTATCGAAAAAACATAACCTAACGAGTAAAAAAATAAATAAAGCCCACCGTTTCACCCCCATCGCAACTTGCGTACTTGACCGGTAACTGGAAAACCCGCTAATATTCAGCCAGAGGTCCTCAAACTATTTTTTGATAAAATTTCTTTTATATAAGTATAAGGAACATTAGGAGTAAATAGGACTACCTACTCGAAATCGCACATGGCAAGAGCGACGCGAGGGCTCATAGATCCAGAATCCAGTACCGAAATTTATGTAAGTATGTAGACGCGCTCAAGTACACTAAATAGTTTGTGTGTGTGATTAAATTTCGTATCCATGAACGCTACTGGATTGCCAGCACTGGATCTGTCTGAACCACAGGACTAAATCAACGCTGATGTGTACGTGACGACTGTTGAGGAAGAATGGAAGGTTCGTAAAGATAGATTAACTATGATTGTATTCTTTGGAAAAATTCGTCACAACAATAAAAGCTAAAGTGGAAAGCAGAGCAAACAGACCAAAAAATAAATTACTGTTGAAACACAAAGGTTTCAGAATGACAACCGCGTGTGGAATTTCCTCCAATGGGCATTACTCGTTGGCCATCAATTACATTGCCCGTGTTGAAAATCTAAATAATAATACCTTTGTATAATCATGATTATGGGAGGTGCCCGAATTTCTATGACAATAACCCAGATACCACCAGAACTTCATCACCATAGCCCATTTATTATTTTCACTCATTATAAATAGTTCCTCCTCTCTCTCCTGCCGAGACCTGTTCATGGAAATGTCAACTATATATATAGCCGAGAACGGGTTTTGGCAGGAGCACGACATGACATCAACTTCTCCAAAGGGCCTCTATGCGTTGGATCAATATCCCCGCGTAAGCCTCTCAAATGACCGGGGCAACCCGTGAATCCCATGCGGAGATACCTATGTTAAAAACGATCGGTGTATGAACAACCTAAGTAGTAGGTAAGTAGGAGTATAGTAGATAGTACACCGACTCAGTACGAGTGTGTTTCGCTTCTCCAACTATAGTACACATCATGGTCTGAGTTCCCGAAAACCACTATCTTGTATGGAGTTGCTACCTCACTACCCGCAACTGGCTCTTTAAAGATTTGTCATAGAATTTTTTTAACGCAGCCTGCATTAATAAAATCTGTAGTAGAGACACTGCAAACAAAGTGACCTGTATTTGGTGTTTGAAGAAGTCTTTCAAGTAGCTCTTTCTGAACAACAAAATGTAAAGTAAGTAAATATATTTAAATAAACGTCCAAGAGTTTAAATAATTAAATAAGAGATCCAATCGTACAAGTATTGGACAAGTTGTTTGAAGTTGAAAAATTTTCCAAATCAACGTTTGTTTATTCACACTGATGCATACACATTTTATAGTCACAATAAAATCCTACTCATAAAATACAAACAATGTAATAATAACTTCCTGTATTTATCTAAAAGTGACGCAATGCCATCTTCAAAGAAGATTCCGGGCAAAGGTAACAGGAAAACCTATTGTGTCAGGCCTTGTATGCAAAAAACAAAGTCCTATTGGTTTACAAGAATACGATACAAATAACAGCATTGTTTTCTAAGGAATTTAGCAGTTGGGCCACTTCTAGCGACGACCTCTTTTGGACTGTGGTCATCTTAGTAATTGTACTCGTTCAGCTGCAAATTGTAAACACTACAATTTAAAAAAAAAACTCATTTTTTTTCAACAGTTCCAGCCAGCTACATTATATTTACATTCCATCATAGTCATCATAGTGATTCATATTAATTTTGGAATTCTTTTCCTTTTGTATGGTTACTTTGCCATTATCATTTATAGATTTATACCTAGATATTTCAATCGGCCTTTCTTATCGTGGGGGGTTTTGATAACTTATCATCATTTAATTTTTAATTGTTTCTATTGTGTGGTTGAGTCATTTCTGTAGTCGAGATATCGACATGAGAAGTGATTTGTTAGTAAAATCATACTAACCATAGTTAGTAACGAAGTAATGAGTAACGAAGAGATACCAACCTATCTCGGTGTGTAGGTACCTACGTACGTTACTCATTATGTAAAAATACTCAAGGTTTATGATACTGAGGTGCTAAAATCCATTTTATAATCGATTTGCTCATGGGTAGTGTAGTGAGTGACTACGAGATAACAATATACAAGAGCTTACGGCCATTTTGGTTTCGCAAACATTGGAAACCACTTGCCAATTGAACACGTATCGGTTTATCGCGATTCCAAACCAAACCTGTTCCACGCGTCTTCAACCCAATACGCAAATGTATAATAATACAAAAAACAACACAAGGAAAAACAACTTTAATTGCCACGTAATACAGCGGTAATCACATTGAGGAAGTTTTTGTTGTGAACGTCGTTATAAACAGTTCCCTCACCGCATAATAATTATTTAGTTCATTACCAGACACGGTCGAGAGCGCAATGGAGCGCGTATTGTTATTGTTTTTCATCGCATCTGTACATTGTGCTGTAGATTTTAGCGAGAGACCAAGGAATTTCAGTATAGAACTCTTGTATCACACTGGGCAACAAACTGGAGGACATGTTGTGCTTTCACCTTTCGGAATATGGACTTTGATGACTGGAGTAGCCTTAGGAGCAACGGGAAATAGCTACGCGCAACTGTCATCAGCATTCATCCTGCCGAAAAATAAAGCCAATTTGATCAATGGCTACAAGAAACTAACAGATGTCGTATTGAATCCAAATACTGATGGCGTGCAATTAACGAGTAAGAATTTCGTGTTTTTGGACCAGAATTTTAATGTGTTTCCGGATTTCAAGAGGACAGTGCAAAACGATTTCGGTGCGTCGGTGAAAGTTCTCAATTTTAAAGATCCGAATACTGCAAATACTGCTAATTCTTTCATAGAAACATCTGGTGGGAGGGTGACAAATGTTTTGAAATCGGACGACTTTAGAGAATCAAGAATGATCCTGACTAATGTTATATCTTTCAAAGGATTGTGGTCATCGCCTTTCAACAAATCGGACACAGCAGTCGAGCCTTTTTATAACGAAGAGAAAGCTGTTATTGGACAAGTCAACATGATGTATCAAAAAGGACAATTCCCATATTCAAACGTCAGGGAATTGCAATCTTTTGTTCTTGAAATCCCCTATGGAAACGACGGCAAATACTCAATGATATTTATCTTGCCGTATCCTAACAAGAAAGTGAATGAAGTGTACAAAAATTTCGCCAATTTCGGCCTTAAAGATGTTTTCAAAACTCTACAGAAAGATATAGATCAATATGGACTAGAAGATATTGATGTTAAAGTCCCGAGATTCCATATAACAACTAATGTAGTTATGAATAAGCCGTTAAATGACATGGGTGTTTATGATATATTTGAGCCGAGTGTCGCAAAGTTTGAAAGAGTGACTAAAGAAGATATATTTGTCTCAGCTATCGTACACAAAGCTGATATAGAAGTGACAGAGACGGGAACAGTGGCATCTGCAGCTACATCAGCTTACTTTGCAGACAGAATATCTTCTCCAAGTTTTAATGCTAATAGGCCTTTTGTTTACTTCGTTATAGAGAAATCTACTACAACAGTTCTTTTCGGTGGGATTTATTCAAAACCTACGGTCTATTAATTTGTGTCTATGACTTCCTTATTATGCATTTTTTTGCGTATTACTCTTTTGGCTGAAGCCGCTATTGTTAAAAGACTGAGTTAATAAATTAGCGTTCCAGTCATAAATTAATTTAAGTCATAAGTTGTATTTATCAGCCTCATTAGTAAGAAGTACATTAATAAAGTGGAAATAACAATAGATGGGTTTTCTTGCCAATTTCCTTAAGTACGTGTAAACATACTCGTATTTTATGACGATGTTGGGAATTTTGGTAAAGTAGGTATATTTCCTCGTAAAATAATATTATAATCATCATCTTCTACATTCGAGCATGTTTTCCAGGGTATGTTTTGTTCATGGTCCTACATTTGACTATATTGATCAGAGTGACTGATGTTCGAGTATGTTTTCCATAACCCTTTTTACACTAAAAAAATCTTTAACATTCAAAGTTCATACTTAATACTTACTTATTTACTTAAAACTTAAATTTTGTAAGATACAAGACCTAGTATCAGCTAAGTAGGTATTTGACAACGAATTTTTAACGTTGCTTTTTATATAAGTATATCGTAGAAAATGCGAGCAAAGTGCATGATTCTTTGAACTCGAGATAAGCTCACAGAAAAGTCCAGTTTGTTTGTACGATTTCGGACATCAGACACCTTGGGTGTTGAACTTCAAACCCGCCGTCTCACTCAGAGTCGTTAATGATTACTTACTTGTGCAAATTCTTTAAACTTACATAAAAAAATTGTCCCATAAAGATAATTTTTAATTCTAATTAGCGGTTGCTGTAACGATTTTTTTTTAACACATTTGCTTATAAATTGTCTTTTATTTAACTGTTCTTAGGCCCATAATGGGGGTAATAAACAACACGTTGTTAATAAAATAATCGCACTAGTAAAGTTATGGTTTCCATGGTTACGGTACATTTAAAAAAATGACGCCAAGATAATCCATACTAATATTATAAATGCGAAAGTCTGTCTGTCTGTCTGTCTGTCTGTTACGCTTTCACGGTCAAACCGCTGAACGGATTTTGATAAAATTTGGTATGAGTATAGTTGAAGACCCGGGGTCAAACAGGCTACTTTTTGACGCAGGCGGAGCTGCGGGAAACAGCTAGTTTATTAAAAATTAGTCCGATTATCGATGCGATGGGTCTGTGCTCTATCTGTAGGTATCCGTGGCGCCATTTTATACCTATTTGTTTTTGTATTCAATTTACTATTAATAACAATGTCGATTTAATTATGAGAAGGTTACGTACATTTTACTCCGCCAGCTACCTATACTATAATCCAGGCGGAAATCAAATGTTGATTAACTATAAGTACCACTAACGCCTACTAAAGCTACTAAATTTTTAAAAATAAGAGGAAATATTTATGCACGATTCTTGGAAACTGTAGAATCAAGAACTATTTGGAGATACCTAACAATGTACCTATTATCAAACACACAAACCCAACTTTGCTATTGGTGTATCTGTGAAAAACGAGTGAACGAACAGAAGTTAATGTGAAAGAAATCGCTTGAGAACTTTAATTTAAGTATTTTGATAATAATAAATACTTAATAATATTTTAGTGTTTTTCTCGTAAATGTATGAAATTCGTCGTATGACAGCTCGTGAGCAAATTTCGCACCCTTGTAAGTACGAGTATCATAATCTACTATTAAATTCAAGGGATTTAAACAAGTCTATAGCGGAGACGTGTATCTTAAAAAGAAATAACCACGTTCCTTTCTCAATGGTATCTTACTGGTAACGTTCTCAGGAAAAGCTAAAAGTTAAGCATCTCTAGTCTTAATATTAGGCTTAACCGTGGGAAGCAGATGACACCCGAGTGGCACTTATATCTAATCTAGATTAAAAAGAATAAGCTGAACTGAAAGAGTGTAATATAACAACTGAAGAAGTATTAAAAAGAGTAGGAAAAAAGAGAAGCATTTTGAAGGTGATTGCGGATAGAAGAGGAAACTTGTTAGGGCATTTGATACGATACGATATGAAAAACATCATCGAATGAAAGTTATTGGGAAGAAGGGGTCCAAGTAGACCAAGGCATAATAAAGGAGAAAGTAAATGTCCTGTCGTATCAAAAACTAAAGGATCTCGCTTATTATCGGGAGGAATGGAAGAAGAAGACAAGAGCCCAGCTCATAAATTTATGATGGTCATCTAATCTTATTTCTGTGTTGGTAGGTGAAGGCTTTATTTTCACACTTTTCAAAAATCACATTGCAGGTTTTGTCTACCTGATTGGCTGGAAGATGATTTCGTGCTTCTGAAGGCACTTTATCCCGTTGGCCCCGGCTTCCAGTCCGAGAGGGGGTTCCGCGCAAACTCTGACACCAGAATGTGCACAGTGTCGGCTGATCATAGTGATCATATAGGTACATGTCTGCAGATCATGTTAATGGCTAGGTAGGTACATAATACTTCTATGCATAATACCACAGAATGACAGAATAATGAGAGGTCAGCAGGTCTCCTTTTATATGGGTGTCTACCATAGTTTTTGCTAACGCCAGCTGCGTAAGCCGCGCTGCGCTACCGATTTTGTGCCAGAAGCTGTTTGCAAAAGTCACTTAAATATCCAACATAACTACTATGTGAAGTTGGAGAAGTGCAATGTCCTTGTCTGACTCTGACTAGACATTTTCAAAACTGAGCAAAACCGTTGTATTAAACTTGTGTACTTATGTACTCCTCTGGCTCAGTAACCCGAAGTGGATCTTGGCCTCCGAAACGAGAGAGTGACAGCCAGAGTATTCTATTCTGCGCAATGGGTCGCCAGTTGTCGGCTCCTATCTCTCGCTTACATTATACATAAATAATACTTGCGTAGGTATTTATAATTATTTTTCCATGCCAAAACCATTCCACTTCTACTTGCTTCTGGCTAAATACGTCTAGTAAAAGCCATAAAAAAGATTTTTGACACTGACAGACTGGCAGACAGCTGAACCGGTGACAGCTGACATCAAAACATAACCTAATTCCCACTCCCATTTGATTTTAATATCCAATTCGATGGGTTTAAATTTTTTATCTTACATTTCCGTAGTATAATAACTTGTTACTAATTCCATAAGTGGAAATTCTGTATATCATTAATAAAATTAAACTCAAAATATATTTGGTCATTTGGTGGCACATACCAAAGAATATATCGAGTGCTACCCGTGAAACCCATATATTGTATGAAAACATTATAAATGTTACTCAGAAAGTGTTTATTATCTAAAACGCAGTTATGGAGAAAGTATTTAACCACAGACATTCTCGTAGGCAAAGTTTTTCCATTACACAATCACATATCTGGTAAGACCACAAGATTTCTAGATTTTCTGGTGAAAAGCGCCGCACGAATTTAAATGAAAGCTTATGCAAGTAGGCTTATGCAATTTCCCCCTTCTCGGAAGTGCTTAGTATCGGAGAAAAACCTCAAAATGTATAAAACTTGAACAAACAAACCCAATAAAATTTTTAACAGATTTAAAATATTAGCGTTCACATACGCAAATGCTTTAAATTCAATAATGAAAATTAGTCATTAAAAGCTGTTTCTAAAAGCCAGCTTGTTTCAAACAAAAAAGTTTAAATTTACAAGTTAAAATGTATTTGGAATTTACCAGAGGGTAGAATTACAATCAGGATAAAAATCATCAGCCTTACAGCTTGCAGCAGTCCATTGCTGGTCTCCCCCCAGGGATTTCTCAAATGTTGGCTTGGAAGTGGCCTGCATCTAACCCATCTGCTATTGCCTGCGATCTTAGGTTGTACAGATAAAAAATACATAGACACATAAATATCCACACATTAAGGATTGAAAAGTAATTTGAAAAAATAACCCTGATGGTACAATGCCTTTTTCATACATTTAGAATTAAAAAACGTCACTCTTTATTTTTACTGAAGCTAAGTACTACATTCTTCTCAACTCAGAACTGGGCTACCCATACTGCATTGTCTCTAGCTCTGTTCAAGTCGTCCAGCGCTTGTCTGATGTAGGCGATGTCACAGAATTATTAATGACAAATATGACGCAGACATGGTAAATAACCAACCCTACGACTTGAGTGACACACAAATTGATGTGATGCACGTGCATACACAACCAAATCATAGTAGTAGTAATCTCGGCGCTGTTGTATGGAGTGTTCAGGGTGTGGCGATGTCTTTATTATTTGTGAATGACCACTCGGCCAGATTGGATTACTAAATTGCAAAAAAATTACATATATCAAACCTTTCTATCTTACAGGTTGTGCATCAGTTCATAGTCTTCATAATGTCAATTTATTCAAAAGATTTGAAGACTTGAATACTTCTTGTATCAATCTGTTTCATAGGAAACATTACTCGAAAGACTTACTAGAGAGTGATGTGTCAGAAACGTTTGATAACTTGCAAGAGAAAGGTAAATATGAAATTATTTATCTGTGTTGCATTGGTCAAAACTTTGACTTAACTAGTATGGTGACCTTACCCTTTTATCACCTACCTGCTTTTGTGAGGTGATATAGAACTGCCTGCATGGTCCAGTGGTTAAGGGGTTTGCCTTAGACCTGAAAATTGTGGGTTCAAATCCCATGAGAACTAATTATACTTTGTTTATTGGTTTCCAGTCTGTTTGTTGATAAATATATGATAGTGTAGGAAGATCTCATAACTTGAAAACTTCTCAGCAGGACAGATGACACAGAATTATTATCATATTGACATACAAAACGGACACTCACGCCCTCACATCTGATTTCTGAAATAGATACAGCACCTCACCAGCAGATTTAGAATTAAATCGAGAGCAAAATAATGTAAGGATGTCGCATCGATGCCGCTCGAATCTGCCTCTGCGTGCTTTGACGCAAATACAGTAAATTACTAAAGCTGCGGGTAACACACACATTGACACATGTGCATATGTAAACATAATAGTACTTATATGTAAACTGGCTCGCCGCTGTTGTATAGAGGTATACAGGGAGTACCCATGAAGAAGAATGTAAAATAAAAGTGGTACAAACCAATATTATTTTCTCATTCCAGAACTGAAGAAAATCACAGAATTGTTCCCGCAGCCACGAGTCACACTAAACGAATTGACTTCAAAAACACCACAAAAAATATTTGACATACATTTCAAACAGATATCATCAGCGCCTAAAGGTACAAGGAAGAAAATGGTTCAGAGTAATGACTGGGTGGCAACATACAGTTTTGTATGGCCGGAAAAGATGAAGTTTGAAGGGTAAATATTTACATTTTAATTTAATTTGAAAAATATATACCTATTTAAGATGGCCACAAATAGTCCTTTCATATAAAAATTTAAACTATCTTATCTAAAAATAATAAATACAAAAAACTAAATACGAGGGCGACACTGAAAGTCTTTAGAACTGACCACTTGTAAACAATATACAATATAATAAAAAAAATAGTTTAAATTTTGAAAATGGAACTCTTTGCCAATATTATTGAGTATGTATTTTATTAATTAGTCATTTGTTTTACGATTTGGCGGCAAATTGAAATTGTCTGTGTCTCGTCAGCATGAATTTAACGTGAGAAAATTTTCGTGCAATGATTTTTTATGACTTTCGTTGTCATTTAAGTCACCAAGAAAGTTATGATAGACTTCGATTGGCCTTTTCCGATGAAGCCCCATCTCGTGCCACTGTTTACAACTGGTTTAATGAGTTCAAACGTGGTCGCACTAATCTCACCGATGATCTGCGTGAGGGACGGCCTTCTACGGCGACGACTGAAGATAACATCAGTGTTGTGCGGCGTATGATAGAGACTGACAAAAGAGTGACCTATCAGCAGATTCGGGCAAGTTTAGGCATCGGTATGTGCCAAGTGCACAAAATCCAGCATGAACATTTAGCGGTCAGGAAGTGCCCGGTGGATACCTCACGATTTGACCGAGCCCCAAAAAATCCGTCGTGTTGATTGGTGCCGTGAAATAGTTCAAAGTTTTAATGGAGGTGACTCAAATGCTGTGTTTGACATGCTTACGGGTGACGAAAGCTGGATTTACTGATCCCGAAACCAAAAGACAGTGGGTGTTTCCTTCGGAGGAGTTGTCAACTAAAGTGAAGAGAGGTCGAAGCGTGGGAAAAAAGATGGTGGCCGCGTTCTTCGGAAGGACCGGATAATACGTGACAATTGTTTTAGAGGATCGAAAAACAGTTACTGTATACTAACAATTGTTTGCCACTTGTCTTGGAAAAAGTTCGGGAGAAACGACCTCGCAGTAGGATCCTCCTTCACCACGCCAACGCCTCGTCGCACACCGCCAGGCGAACGATCGACTATTTGGCGACATCAAACGTGGAATTACTAGGTCACCCGCCATATAGCCCCGACCTCGCACCTTGCAATTTTTATTTATTCCCGAAAATAAAAGAAAATCTTCGAGGAAAACGTTTTATGGACGCGAGGAAGCAGTGGCCGTCGAAGAGACGTGCAGAGAAAGTGCTTTTCTCAGTGGTTCCATCGGATGCAGAGATGTATTGACGTGAAAGGACACTATTTTGAAAAGATGTAATAAAAGGAATAACTTGCTAGTGTGCTCAGTTTATGATTTTCTAAGAACTTTCAGTTTGACCCTCGTATAAGCTAAATTAGGTCCCATGGGCAGAGTTCCCATCACGCAGGCAGCATTCCCACGTTGAATAGCGATGGCTATTGTCTTAGTGAGAAAGCTGCCCGTGCGAGGGTCACCTGTTGCCTCTTTTAGGCGTCTTAAATTTTAATTTTGCCATATTGGAATTAAACTTATGAACAGATTAGCTTATGGCTATGAAGTCCGGGGTTCATTACAATAGGAGCCCAATTAAATTGACAGATTGCTCTGGGGTTGTGCTAGCTACTCTAATATAGAGATCCTTCACGATTCCAAAACATGGTACTAAGACCCGTCTCAAATGCACACTGGTTTGTGAGAAACATGAAATACATAAATATTTGGAGATGCCGACTGTATAGAAGGAAGCCTGCAAAAAGTGCAAATAAAAGGCTCGATAAACACAAATGAACTCACTAAAAACCTGTTGACCACGTGAAACGCCTAAAGAGATGTCAAATACTATAAATAAACCAAAGAGATTAGATATAAATACCAGTCTCTATTAAATAGTGGTTCTGTTTAATGGAATGTCACCTAATTTATTTCCAAACTTTTGAAAATATCTGATTATGACCGAAAGCAGATGGCAGACGAAAGGGACGAAAATATAAAATTGACAGATTAATTACATTTTGTTTTAATTCTTCATTATCATCATTTCAACTGCAATCAGTCCGCTGCTTGACATAGGTCTCTCCTAACGATTTCCAAAATGATTGCTTTAAAGTGGCTTGTATCCAGCGTTCCCCTGCCTTTTACATGCATGTTCCTGGTCTCTATTAGAACCTTTCTGCCCCATCGGCCATTGATTCTTTGCACTATGTGCCTTGCTGCCACTTCAAAAAAGCTAATCTGACATAGCCATGTCGGTGACTTTTATTCTCATGCCTTACTAGCGCCAATTAGTGGAAGAAATATTTTATAAACTGTAACGAAATTAATCGATTTTCTTTCAGGACATCAAAATCAAAACGCCAAGCCGCGGAAAAGGCAGCAACACAAGCATTACTCTGGCTTTATCAAATTAAAAGAATTGACAATCGAGGCTCGCCAGTGTACGATAAGAATGTTCTAGATGAAATACGAAGCAATTTGAATGAACCTATACATGTGACTATTGGTGAAAATACAATGGAAAGGATCGACAGGATTTGGGAAGATTTCGAGGGTGGGATAAGTAGGTTTGTTTTTTTTTAAATTCTTACTTAGCTCCGCCGGCATCATAAAGTATCCTATGTTTGACCTTAGGTGTTCAACTATATTCATACCAAATTTATTAAGTATGGATTTTGTTGAGGTTTGCCAGTGTATGATAAGAATGTTATAGTTGAAATACGAAGAAATTCTACTGTTTAGTTTAGCAAACTATTCATTGAAGTCTATAGACATTGAACCTTGAGGGTGTTCTTACGATCCTACACCACAATACCCATTAATTTTGAAATCTAAATTTATCCTTATCATATCGAGTGGGTTACATAGTCAATCGACCCTGTATTACCTGTTGTCAGTGTTTCGGAACCGCTTTTCGGCCTCTGTCATGGTTTCTCTAACGACCACCAAATATCATCCGGGACCAACGGCTTAACGTGCCTTCCGAAGCACGGAATCATCTTGTATTATGTATTTAAAACAATGTTTTTTTTTCAGAGGACATTTACGAAACAGCCGCCAAAAAAGCGTCGAATTTTGTTGCCTACTCACCAGCTGTGTTAAACAAGGATTCTACAATAGATGAAGGTAAATTATTTAGCCAAATTCTTCTTTTATTTGTGTTTTAGCAACTGTCAGTGAATTTACCAAGCATTATTTTACAGATGATCTTTCAAAAGAAGAGTGTGAATCAACCGACGTAGCTGATATATCAGGTATGTTTTGTATTTTTTTTATGCTTTTTAAGCTGATACAGCTTTGGTGTCATAATGATTAGGAAGACAACATCTATCAGAATAATCTACTTTTTCTGCTGGCCGCCACTTTTTACTTTTAGACCTAAATTGTATGATGTCTTTTACAATATTCTAGTTCTAATAACTTTATATCAGAAGTTATTATTATTATTTATTTGAATCATGTCAGAGGCTAATAGGTAGTTCCGAAAACTCTAGACACCAGGGTGTACAGGTTCGATTGACCATGTAGCCTGATAAGATTAAATTAATTATTTATTTTACACCTAATGTTTCAAAAACTTTGTTTGTTTGTAATAACTTTATTACACAGGAAAATACAGAAACTAAAAATAAATGCAACGTCGGACTTATCCGATGTAAAGCTCTCTTCCAGTCAACTTTAATAATTAAAAAATGAATAAAAAAATTAAACCTTTTTCTTCGCCTGTCTAGAGTTCATTTAGTAGCAATATTTTTATTTTTTATACAATTAAGTAGGCAAACAGGCGTACGGCCCACCTGATAGTAAGTGGTAGACCGCCTTTTAGTTTTATTGTTTTCTTGCAGATCTCAAAATACGTATTCACCCAGTTTATGGCAAGCCCATATCCAAACCTTCAGAAACGTATTTACAGCGACGTGAGCGGTTTTTGAAAATGAGATTTGAACAGTACGATGAGGAATTAACGCCTTTGCCTATAGATGCATACAGGTAAGAATATCTGCTAACGAATACGCCAGCATCTCTCTTCTCATAAAATTAAATAATCTAAATAAAATCAACAACCGCCTTATTTATTTATTTACTTTATTCATGTACACAATTAAAATGCAAAGGATTATACATAAGAGGAAAAGACAGTACAAGGGAGCTGCTTATTTCTAAAGAAATTTCTTCCAGCAGAACCAAGAGAGAAAATGACAAAAAAGGGTAATTAGCGTGTACAAAAAATATAGGAAAAGTGAAGACTATTCCTAATTACCTAGGTACAAATTTAATAAAATCATTGTAATATAAACTTACTTAATTTAATATACAAATACCATTTTAAATAATACATACTTAATAAACTTACATGTAAAATACATACATAAATTACAAAAATTACATACATTAATTACTTACTACAAAAAAGTTAGATAATGCTACCATAAAACTACGTTTATTTATAGTCTCAAGTTAAAAGTCAGCCTTTGTCTTAGTCTTTGCTCTTAGCATTAAGTCCGCCAATTGTTATAAGTATATGTGTACTTTGTGGAACAATAGTTATATAAATAAATTACAAATTATATATTCATATTAATTATCAGAATTTTGAGGAGGTAGCGAATGCGCATGTCAAGCCACGGCAAGACGCGACCCGTATTGGATTACTCGCCATTAGTGGCATTTTCTATCACGAGCTCCTCGGTGCTTTATTATTATTTTTTATTTTTTCCAAATTCATGAGACAGGCTGCGGACGTCTTGTGTCTGTAATTATGGGGTTAGTCCCACTCATCACCACCCGCGTTGTCCCCACTCGGGACGAATGGGATTATTTCTATAAAAATCTTCGGAAACATCCCATATGTTCCCACTGGTGACTATTTATTTTATTATATTTTTTAATTTTATATTTAAATACACCTTCATTTCAAGTGTAAAAATATAGTTTTAAATTTTGTTTCTATTAGGGTTGACGACTGGAATGTTCCCTAAGTGAAATCCCATTTGTCCCCAGTGGGGACATATGGGAGAATTTTTAAGAAAAAGTCCCATTCGTCACCAGTGGGGACAACGCGGGTGGTGACGAGTGGGACTAACCCAAATTATGATGGTGATTATTTTGTAAATAGTGATGATCTGGATGTGGATGTATGATGAGCGCAGGATGAATGCCATACGCAACGATTTTTTAAGCTACTAGCTAATCCCACAGCTCCGCCTGCGTCAAAAAGTAGCCTATGTTTGACCCCGGGACTTCAACTATATTCATACCAAATTTCATCAAAATCCGTTCAGCGGCTTGGCTGTGAAAGCGTAACAGACAGACAGACTTCCGCATTTATAATATTAGTAAGGATTAGTAAGGAAGTATGAATTATTTGTCTTGCATTAGGATGCAGTCAAATAAATAAAATAAGAAAACTTTTATTTAATTCCATACAAAAAATGGTAAGGTACCTATTTTAAATAATTAAATACGTATTACATTTTTTGTTCAATGTAAGTACGTAATTTTAAACCTTTCAACTTAGATCGCGAGTACGCCTTTTTCGGCATAGTTTTAGTTACCGAAATTTTCTATGCCGACGGCCGACGGTATCTAGTCGAGCGCGCGAGACCAATTATTTATCTAAGCCTTTCAATTTAACTCATTTTTATTATTCAAAAGTTATATCATTGGATACTTTCGTCTTAAGCCGTGTCATACCTACATCACATATACATATGTCCGCCCAAATGACACATGAGCGAAATGCGAACGCATCGTGTCCTTGAACGCAAAAACTCAAAACCTCAAAGCGTGTTCCACAAACAAAACCCCGCCATCCAAAACTTGGTACCACAGACTAAAAAGAAGCAACAATTGACCTCGACTCGCTCTGGCGTTCCAAATTCAAAAACCTTGTAACGTTTGCTCTAGATTGGCCATACCCGCGTTCCAAATTCGAATGTAACCCACAATTTGTGACCGTGAATCCCGTATTTTGGGGCATGACCTCATATCGTGACCTCTGCGCGTTCCCCGTGACCTTGGCCTTTTTCGCGACCTTCCCGTACAGATATTTAATAGTGGAATACGACATTGCGTATCATCTATGTGTGGGTCATTCTTTTTGACTGATTATTAATAAAATCTTGACGTCTAAGCGTATAAATTAGTGTGAAATCTTGGAAAAATGAATTCACTTTTATTAATTTTGAATCCATAAATAAGTCATTATTTGAGGTGCAATTGAACCTCTGTCTGTCCCTTATTCGCCTTTTACTATATTCACAGAAAAAAAGTATTAGACAAAGTACATTCTCATTTATTTTTTAAACAGGCGGCTTTGCTACAGTAATAGTAGGTCTATATGTACAGGGCATCCATACAAAAAATTAAGTCAATCCATCCCTAAGTTTTGATGCGAAAGAAGCACAAACACTTTCACATTATTAATTATAACTGGCTGACCCGGCAAACTAAAAGGCAAACCTAACTATTCACCTTTTAACCCTTCCCTGGACCTCCACAAATAATTCAAAACCAAAAATATCCAAATCGGTCCAGGCGTTCTCGAGTTTTAGCGAGACTAACGAACAGCAATTGATTTTTATATATAAAGATGAATAAAAATCTATGCAAATTATAGATTAAAAAAAGTGCACAAGTGGGTGACGTCTAATCCCATACGTCATCGAATGACGTATAACCGAACAGATTCACTTATCGAAAGTGCTCTACTCTCAACAGATCCGACAATTTCGAAGCTCTCGTGACCTCAAAACTCACGAGGCGTGAGATTTTAACCCCGTTTCGAGCGGTGAAATTCGACCGTTCGAAATTTGGACCGCGGCGCCACTTTCGCTTATTCCGTGGATGGTTTCAGTTAGTTTCTATTTCGTTGGTGCATCTCACTTTTTTTTTATTGCCGCTGTATTGTGTCTAAAGATTATATTGTACCTAGGTAGTCTGCCAGTTAAAATATTTTGTTGATCCGATTGTTATCCATAGATTCCAGTCGTAGGCTGTGTTAGATGCCTTTAAGCATTTTGAAAACACGTGACAGTGTTGGCTACTAACACACTTCGTATCATGTTGCTGTTGGTCTGGTTTTCCTATAAATAGGGTAACAGAGATCAGATGGCAGTCTCTCCATTGTAACAACCGTTGCCGCCAAATCTAAGACAATGACTTACAGCGTACCCCAGGCTCAGAGGGTTAAGCTGAGAATGCAACTATTAAAACACGCTTGGACGAAGAAAAGTCTGCCAATTAAAATTTACTGTTCATTAAATTATTCAATGCAATAAGATAAATACTAAGGTCAGGAGTATCATAATTAATTATCTATTTCTAGAGTAAAAGAGGTTTTGAATTTCCTATGACCGGTCAAAAAAACTCAGTAGTTCCTACAAAGGATTCAAAGTAATCCTAGGAATGTCGGGAATTCTAAAAACTCTTCTTCACTTCATTATGATTACGGAGAACAGAGATCTAAATCTTGAACTTGATTCTAATTATCGCACAGCGTTTTTATCTAATTTACATATAGTAACCCAAGTGTCAAAAGTGGTACTAAATAATTTTCCCCAAGGACCATATAGCAAAATCCTCAAACTCTTTAGCAGAAAACTGATTGTCACTGCCATAACCTGCCTCAACAATAGAAAGTAAATGATGTCAGGCACAACGACGTAAGCGAACGAAATCGAGAGTCGTTGAAAGCGAAACCGCTCTCTCTTGCGCAGCTGACGTACGACGTCACGGTGACGTTCAACTGACGTGTGTCAACGTCAGCGTGACGCGTTTGACGTAAAATTACGCGCGCTTTTCGCTCACTCTCGTTTTCGATTATTTTCACGCGCTGTCGAACTTTCGCGCGCGATTGTATTTATGCGTATTGGGGTCGCTCTAGTTAATAAATATTGGACGTAACTTGAGGTTACCATAGGAAAGTCCAGTGAGTCCATACACGCGAGAAGAAAAGGTAAAATTCGCTACTTGTGGAAATAAAACCGCGGACGTGTACGACTTTCGGTAGTCTGCCTCCTTTATTTTTACACAAATACGTATTTTCTTTAAAGGCATAAGAATCGTCATACTGCCCACTAGTTATTACAATGAAGCAATTTTTGATATCAATTCACTTAAAACCTGTAAATGATTTTCGATCGATATCGAATGACACAGCCTAAAGACCGCCATCTATCTATAACGAACGGCGACCTATCCAATACAGATCGCGTCTCGGTTTCGGATACTCACTGTTTTTGTTGATTTGTTTCTTTTTTGGTGTAATAAAGAGTAGGTATTTGTATTGTATTGATGATACGCGAGTCGCCCTCGGCTACCGAGCTCCTCGCCGCGTAGTAGAATAAATATGTTTATTTTCTCAATACAAATACTACTTAAATGCTTACTGTTTTTATGTGTAATTGAATTTGTATGTTAGATGTAAGTCTATGCACCTAAGATTTCTTTGCGTGTTGTGCCCTCTTCTGTGCCCATATGTCTATGTCCTATGTTAGTTTGGTTGACTGGAAGAGATCCCTATTTGGGATAAGTCCGCCTTTTGTTGTAACCTGTATTCTGATACTATGTCCTTTGTGTACAATAAAGATTTTTACATACATACATACATACAAACAAATTGGTATTTATTTATAAATCTTTATTGTACCACAAGTTTACAATTGGCGGACTTAATGCTAAAATCATTCTCTCCCAGTCAACCATTAGGAAAAACAGAAAAGTTATATGTGCGGCGCGAATTATTTTAAAAATACAATGAGAGAAACAAAAAAAAACAGGTAACTATTATTAGGTGCAATGCAATGCAATACGAAAGTAACTGATAATACCAGTGTTGTGAAAGGGTGGTGTCTGAGATAGGTATCCGAAGATATCTGTATTACAGTACAGATCACCATTTATACTACAGATGTAGGTACTGTATGCGTTTAATTTCACAGAGGTCAAATAACATCAACCCTCGAAAACTCAAGAGTAACAGTTATTGTAGGCGCGGCCGGTTGTGGTAAATCTACCCGCGTTCCGGCTGCAATACTCCGCAATTGTGGGGCTAAAACTACCATGATTGTTTCTGAACCTAGGAGGGTAGCTGCGATCGGATTGGCTGATCGAGTAGCCAATGAGATGGGAGAAGAGGTAAGAAAGAGATATGTGTTAAAAAAGCATGATTCATTGGTACTTTATGTGATGTTAAAACTACCATGAGTGTTTCCGAACCTAGGAGAGTAGCTGCTATCGGATTATCCAATGAGATGGGAGAAGAGGTAAGAAAGAGAGATGTGTTAAAAAAAACTTGATTCCTTGGTACTTTATAGTGAACCTAAAACTACCATGTTTGTGTCTAAACTGAGGCGAGTATCTGCGATAGGATTAACTGATCGAGTAGCCAATGAGATGGGAGAAGAGGTAAGAGAGATGTGTTAAAAAAGCTCGATTCCTTGAGTACTTTATAGTGAACCTAAAACTACCATGTTTGTGTCTAAACTGAGGCGAGTAGCTGCGATAGGATTAACTGATCGAGTAGCCAATGAGATGGGAGAAGAGGTAAGAGAAAGTGACAGAAAATGTATAATCCTTATGAAAAGAGTTAATCAGGATTTCGCATTATTCTTTAGTACTATTGTGTCTGAACCTAGGAGTGTTGCTGCGATCGGATTGGCTGATCGAGTAGCCAATGAGAGGGGAGAAGAGGTAAGAGAAAGAGAGATGTGTTAAAAAAACATTATCATATGTATGTATGTATAATTGTTTGGCACGCTCTACAGCCTGAACTGCTCGATGGATTCTAGCTTGAGAGGTTTCATTAGATTCGTATTTATGTGTCACTGGGTATATCAAAATAATAAAAAAGAAACAAAAAGGCGGATTTATTTGGGTTTACTCATTAGCAAATTACACAGAAACGCAGTCGGATGTTTTAGTTTATTAAATTCTTCACTTTTAAACTAACGCACTGCATATTTAAAGATTAAGCGCGTGAAATACCTCCGTACTTCTGACGTTTCAACCGTGTTAAACGTATTTTAGTGTAATTTTATACCGTTATCTTGTTTTAGAATTTTAAAACTAAAAATGTGTTTTCTATCACATTTTCTTAATATAGTACATACATTTAAGATTTAACTATCTAATATATGTTGTGTTCCTTCTAGGTAGGTGATTCCATCGGTTACCAAGTAAGGTTACAAGCGAAGCCTCCACGCCCTCCCGCTGGTTCAGTATTGTATTGCACTTCTGGTGTCCTCCTTAGAAGATTACAAGCTAACCCAGGTATAGTCTGTCTCAATGGAAAAAGACAATATTCTAAACAATGCCAATTTTTTAAAATTACTCGTCAATCACTTACATTCGATTATCAATGCTTATACAATACAATACAAAATATATTTATGTAATTATTGTAATTGTACAACAATTGTTGTGTGGGCAACATACAGAAACAAATAATTGCACAATTACAAAAACTTAAACATATAGAGCAAAGGCTTATTTCAATGAACCCAGAAATCATTTTCACATAAACACCATCGACAAACCTGTCTCAATGTCAGACGGCCATATTTGTTTACATTATTGTCTTTTTCATTGTCCATAATTGTCTATCAAATAAATTATATTATATAGAAACAAATAGCAAAGAATATAATTCTTACTTTACGAAATTATGGAGTCGAAAATCCATCCATACTAATATTATAAATGCAAAAGTCTTTCGGTCTGTCTGTCTGTCTGTTACGCTTTCACGACCAAACTGCTGAACGGATTTTGATGAAATTTGGTTTGAATATAGTTGAAGACCAGGGGTCAAACATAGGCTACTTTTTGACGCAGGCGGAGCTGCGGGAAACAGCTAGTATATTATAAATGCGAAAGTCTTTGTCTGTTACGCTTTCACTGCCAAACCGCTGAATGGATTTTGATGAAATTTGGTATGAATATAGTTGACAACCCGAGGTCAAACATAGGTTACTTTTTGACGCAGGCGGAGCTGCGCGGAAGAGCTAGTATTTATATATATGCTTAATAGTAAACGGTTTGCAAAAAAATAGTACACGAGTACATAAAATCGAATGGTCACATTTTTTTTATTAGTACTCTTTACTATGTGCATGCGAAATGTTTTAGCTAAAAAATGTTTAAGTCCCTCTGCAGATATTTGATTATTCTTAAATTGTAGGGCTTAAATGCGAAAGGGTAGTCCGAAATGGGCAGCCGCTGTTTCCAAAATTAATATTGACAATTACGTTTTATCTTATCTTATCTAATCTAAGGAATCGTCTCGTCTTAAAGGACGAATCAAAACTAATTTCAGTTATAATTTAGATACTAAAAAAAAAAAATTTTTAAATCTTTATGAATGTGTGACAAAAATAAATAAGGCTTGAGCATGATAGATTTAAAATTTGCTTCTAGGTCTAGATGGGTGTTCTCACGTGATAATAGACGAAGCCCACGAGCGTGACGTAAACACTGACATCACTCTGTTGCTGCTAAAACGAGCCTTGGATTTGAACCCTGAACTTAGAGTGATTGTCATGAGCGCAACTTTGGATACGGAGGTTTTTACCAAGTGTGTATTAACGATTTCTCATGTTTTCTTGATTGAGATAAAACTATTTTAAACTAAACTCGTTCGGAAAGTACACTCTTACTCACTCAAGGACGGGGTAGAAAGTACGTCATTCTTCCCGCCAAAAAAGTTAGCGAAAAAGTTGTATAAGTAGGTTATTTTTGTAAGTGTATTATCGTCTTGACTTGTATTGATATATTGTTAGATGACGATCTCTGTTAAACCGAAAGGTTGACTGTTCGATAATGCTTTTAGTATTAAGTTCGCCTATTGTGCTATACTATATATATTATTTATTATATTTCATTGTATATTGTGTATTTTGTCTACAATAAAGTTTTACCCCCTTATTCATAAAAAAATATGAACGTTTAATAAGACCAAGTAAAACTAATTTATGTTTCGGCTCGTTCTTTCACGTCAAAAACAGATAAGACAGAAAGGGACTGAGCATAATTTTGTTAATGTAGATTTAACTAACGTACATATTTTTTTATGATTAGGAGGTAAATAAATACAAATTTTAGACAAAAAAAAAGATTAAGTTTTTGGTAATTCGCATTACACTTTTCTACAGATATTTCGACTCGTGTCCGGTAATAGAAGTGCCAGGTCGCACATTCCCTGTCGAGATATTGCACTTGGAAGATATACAGAAGAAATTCAACTTGCCATTAAAGTACAGCTTCGAAAACTGCAAGAGAGAGGATGGGAGGCCTAACGTAAATTGTGAGGAGGTAATTGACTAAGCGTGTGCGAAGTCTTGCAATACACCGTGAAATTTTAGTCGTTTTGGACCCATCGTCCAGTAACTCCATTCATGCAACCGAACAAATTTCCCCAAGGAACATAGCTCGAAACATGAAAAACAAATTTGGACTTCCCATAGTGAGTTAGGTCACGTGATGAGACATTTTGTATGGGAGGTCCAAAAATTTACTCCATATTTCGACCCATTTATCTTGGGGAAATTTGTTCAGTTGCATGAATGGAGTCACTGGACGATGGGTCCAAAACGACTAAAATTTCACTGTGTATGATGTGTAAGGCGATATCTCGCTCACTTGCTTGAATTTGGATCTCAGATTTGGATGGGGGTGTGAGATGGTAGAAGACACCAGTCAAGGATTATATTCACTAAGTTTAGGTTTAAATCTTTGTTTTAGGATCACTTGTTTCGTGACTCCTCAGAAGGTGGTGGCTGAGAATCAGTGCTAGGCATGCCTGCATGTCTAGCGTATCACTGAGCCACCACCTATTGAGACGTCTGTCACGTACATTATTAACATGTAGCATAAGTTTATAAGACCTTTGCTGTACCTACGTGATAGCTTTCTCAATAAAGATATATTCTATTCTAAGTCTCCTTTTCGAGACTGGCCAATTTTGCTTTTGTACGGAAAAACAATTTCTGAACGGATCCTTACGAAACTAGACACACGTTCCTTGATTTATTTTAAGTTTTTTTTGCGAGAGATTCTTTGATTGATTTGGGGAAAAATGAGGGGAAAAGGGGGAAAGTTTGCTGTAAATTTATTTCTGAACAGATCCTTGCACTGCTTGACATACATGCTTTTTGATTTATTTGATTTTTTTTATCGAGAGCGTTTTTGAGTGGGGGGAAAATGAGGGCAAAGGAGAGGAAGTTTAGTGTAACGTTATTTAACGGATTTCAATCATATCTACATTAGATAACAGCATCGTATGTCGTTTTCCCTACAAGTGCTGTAAAAATGGGGGAAGTTTAGAGCACCGTCTTATGAATTAATTAATTTGGAAAAAGTTCGCGAAGTCTACTGTTCACATAACTACTAGTATAGTGGGGGTTACAAGGCCAATCGGCCTTACATTCCCTCGTGTCAGAGGTATTGCCTATCATCAGATATGGGAACAGTATTTTTATTGCTTATGGGCTGTCCAGATTCTCGCGAAGTTCTCGCGAGAACGCGAGTAAGAAAGCCACACTCTCGCCTTTCTCGTACGAGAACATTAACTTGCCTGGTGCAGACGGTTATTGCTATGAATAACCGGACAAAAATAATAATTACAATTAATAATAACATTTCTCGAGATTTGCAGAATTTATAAATGAGTATTTCGGGTGGGAAAAATAAATGTAAAAATAGCTTTGCGTCGCTTTGCTTTGCGTTTGTCAAGCGCGAGAATTGTTCTGAGAATGGATGCGAAGACAATTCTCGCCGCGGTTCTCTGTCAAGTTTTTCGCCGAGAATTCTAGCTAGTATCTCGACGGCTAATTATAGGCAAATGTATTAATATATAAAGTCAATATTTTTATCAAACACCTGCATCATTGTTTTATACTTGACGCCTGGCAGGGCTGTTCAGGTGGCTTGTTCATGGGCTGATATAATAGAATACCATCGAAACGCTAAGAAGAAGTACATTTAAATTGACGTCTTATTTTCTAGGTAGCGGAAGTGATAAAAGCCGTCGACAAAAACGAGTCGGAAGGCGCTATTTTAGTATTTCTACCCGGATGGGCGGAGATTAAACTGACTAAACAAATATTGGACGCTTATTATGGACAGTCCAGTATGCATATGATATTGCCTGTGCATTCTAGGTGAGTATTAACAGCACTCAGAGTCATTAATGATCTCTTAAACCAAATATTACAAAAAAATAAAAAATCTTCGTTAGAGGAAATATTTTAAAACTTCTCATTAGTATAGATATCCATAAAGAAACTCTTTTAGTATGGATTTAATAAATCTATGGGTGTATTTTTTGTTTGATTTTAAAGAAATGTTGAAAGTCATTAAAGTATCTGATAAAGATAATTTATTTGCATGAAACATGTGTCAGTACTTACAAAACATAAACATTATAATGTAAAGTAACTAATTAGTTTGCTCAGTAAACTATCTCTCGATAAATATTTTAAATGATTCTGATTTTAAACTTATAGCCCGACCAGGAAAATAAAAACCCTGCATTGTCGTCGCTACTAATCGCCTTTAGATGGCAACATATTGTATGTGTCATGTCAACAACAAAATTGGCAATGTCATTCAATGAAATAGAAATCAATCCTTCGTTTTCATTCGCATCAAATATGGCAACTTCTTTTATATGTACCACTTTTCTCTCATTACTATATATTATTTTTACCATTTTGATAAATATATTTATTTGATAATCACAACACACACATCGTCCACTCCTGTCTCTTTTTGGCAGATGACATTGAGATGACGGCATGTTACTTGAATACCTAGTTGCCTGTAAAAGAAATAAGTTCTAATATTTTTCCGCAATATGGCCAAGGCTGATATTTTCCTGGTCTGCTTATAACTAATCCATACATAGATATTCGGTCCGCGCATATTGTCTGTCTGTTCACGATCGTCTTCTAACGTCAGGCTGTTTCTAAACAATCATATTTTACCTGGGATGGACGATTTATCTAAAAGGGATTGTATTTAACAATGTATACTTGTTGTGCAATAAAGAGTTTTTGTATTGTATTGTATTGATTTTTGATAACATTCCTATGAACTATTCTTAAATTCGTTTGAGCAAAATCTGTTGATGTCGATACCAAAACCTACGCATATAAAGTAATAAGCTCGATTTGTCTATCCGGTTGTCTGTAAAGTCGGTTTACGGACGGAACATTACAGTAGTATAATACACATGATCGTGCCGCGCTCTCGCTTGCGAAACGCGACAATGAGCGTAACGGGACAATGACGTCATCTTTTTCGTGCATGCAGCCCGTAGTATCGAGTTATTAGACGTTGTCACGTCAAAAGAAAAGTCTCTTGCTATCTCTATTGTACGCACGAAACAAAGTGGCAGTGACGTCACTCCAACCTTATGCGAGTCCATTTATTGTTTTTCGACAGTTTCTCCTTCCACCAAAATTTCAGAGGTTTTATTTATTTTTGAACGGATTGAAAAATAATAGTTCTATTTTTGTTTTCTGACACTTTGATATGAATGATAAAAATAAATATAGTAGAAGTAGAGCCCATTCGAAAAAAAAATTATCATCATCATTTCGTTTAGGTTACATTGTCAATCGACCATTTACACCGTGATGTCAGAGTTATTCGGAACCTCTGACGTAATTCCTTTAACGACCACGTAATGGCAGCCGGGACCAATGGTTTAACCTGCCTTCCGAAGCACGGAATCATCTTTATTATCAGACAATCAGGTGATTCAAGCCTGCAATATCCTAACAAAACTGGAAACAACTGAACAAAGTGTGCTTCCCGTGGGAATCGAACCCTCGACCCCCGGGTCGAAGGCGAACGCCTTAACACACTGAACCACAGAGGCAGTATAATTTTATCATTTCAGGTTGTCAACAACAGAACAAACTAAAATGTTCTCCAAGCCTTCGCCCGGCTTTCGTAAGATAGTTTTAGCTACAAATATAGCCGAAACTTCGATAACTATACCCGATGTCGTGTTTGTGGTGGACAGTGGTGCTCATAAGGAAAACAAAATTAAAGAGGCGACAGGTAAGTTAACACCCGTATTCTTAAACCTAACCTTAAGGACGTCCTTCGCTCAAACTCATTGGAGGACGCCTCAAGGATTCTTAGTTGGCTGCTTGAGCAAACTCCAATGAGGAACGTCACAGGTTACAATAACAATTCTTAGCACAAAAATTTAAAATCACAAAAGAATAGAGTATAAAATAAAATAAACTGATTTTTATCTTCTTTTATTTCATTTCGAAGTTTCAAGGTACCTCTCGACCAACCTTATATTTGACAGTTCGATTCTTAACTCCAATGAGGAATCTCCTTAAGTCAAGGAAGCTTGTGACGACTAATCAAACCAATGAGGTGGAGTAAGGTTGAGTCGTATTGGAGCAAACGTTTAAGAATAGTGGGGGTTAATTATCCATCTAGCTATGTCATTTTTTAAATTTCTCAAGGTTAAATTAAACTATTTTAATACGGTTTTACCGCGTTTATTACTTATTTATTTACACCTGACGTTTCAAACACTTTACAGCGTTCATGGTCGCAGGCAGACTTCTCAAGGTTGCCTGGAAGACATTGCTTTTAGCGATAAAGCTCTTTTAAAATTGGCGATACCCGCGTAACTGGCGGGTCGCCTACAGAAATAAGAATACATGGAAGTGCCATTAGCGGGCCAGTTGACTTGGCACACACTAGGGCACTTCTACCGGTTCTTATTTCTGTGGGCGTCGCGTCGCGTCAGTTCGAATAGAGCTTTAGTCATTTACATTGGAATAGATGGAATTGTAATATCATGGTAAACCCCAATTATTTTTTTTGTGTAAGGTTATTAGCGTATTGCACATGGTTTCGCCACATAATTAGAGATGGGCGCCTTCCCGAAAATTTTCCCATATACTCCCGGAATTTTTAAAAACTCCCGGGAATAAATGGATAATAATTATTTTTTCCCCTTTTCTTCCCCTTACATTTTATTTTTTCCCTCTTGAATTTCTTCCCGCTGCCCATCTCTACACATAATACACGGGATCGGGATTTTTTCGCGATGAAAGGTGAAATAGGGATTTTCTGTTTTTGTTTCATAAATAAAAATACTTTAAACTCAGCCTGTTGCTATTAGTATATTTTGAAGTGCTCTAAGCAATTTGCAGACAATTATTTTCTTATTCGAATTAACTTGGTTACATTAGTTGTTTAGCAAAAAAAAAGTCTGCCTTTGCTCCTTAGTTTTTAAGTACGTATCTTTAATATAATGTTTATTCTATTTATTGTAATATTAGCCGTTTCCCGCAGCTTCGCCTGCGTCAAAAAGTAGCCTATGTTTGACCCCGGGTCTTCAACTATATTCATACCAAATTTCATCAAAATCCGTTCAGCGGTTTGGCCGTGAAAGCGTAACAGACAGACAGACTTTCGCATTTATAATATTATGTATGGAGTATGGATATATTGTATTGTACGTTTATAGATTTATAATAAATTCACATTGCCCGATAAATATAAAGCTAAATCGACCTTTGAAGTATGTGGAATAGAGGTCCCGCACATAAAATTAATTATTATTTGTGTTTATAGGACTCCCAACTCAGATGCGATTGTATTCTTGGACAAACTTAGCAACCTATTACATGAATTGTCTAATAAGAATAAATTAAATTCTAAAGTAGTCATTCTTGGCGATATGAACATCAACACTCTAATTGAAAGTACAGGCAGCAAATATTTAAGGGATTTATGTTCAAATTATTCACTAAAAATCCATATTGATGTTCCGACGCGCAAGAGCTCGTGCCTGGATCATATATTAAGTAATATTGAAGATGCTTCAGCCGAAGTTCTGCCACTCTATCTCTCTGATCATGAAACAGCGCAATTACTCAGTTTCCAAACACAAAAACTATTTACAAAACCAAAGTCCTACATGATTTATAAAAAGGATTATAGTCCAGATAATATTAGAAAATTCAGAGAATGTCTAGGTAGCCTTTCCTGGACAGATATTTATAAAGAGCAAGATCTTGACACTGCGTTTAATAGTTTCCATGAACTTTTCTGTTTGTTCTATAACCTTTGCTTTCCAAAAATTAAAATTAAAATTAAAATTAACGGCAATACAAGCAGTAATAAAAATTGGATTAGTAGAGGACTGAAAATAAGCAGTAAGAATAAAAGATTACTAAGATATCGTTATTATACAAATAAAACAGCAATGAATAAGAATAGTTATTTAACGTATTCACAACTACTAAAAAGATGTATTACTAAAGCTAAAAAGAAATCTAATATTGCCATGATAGATAAGAGTACGAATAAAACTAAAGCAACGTGGTCAGTAATAAAAAGAGAAATATCTGATGTAACTTTTAATGACGATATCAAAGAAATTAAATTAAATAACAAACAAATAAATAAACCTGATGACATTGCAAACGCATTCAATAATTTCTTCATTGATTTGACTGATAATAACTCATCACCTAATAATATACGCAAGACATGTTCAAATGAAATATTATCTAATTCAATATTTATGGGCCTGGTATTAGAGGAAGAAGTCAAAAAGGAAATAAAATCCTTACGAAACACAAATTCCGAAGGATATGACGGGATAAGTACAAAAATTGTAAAAGCTTGCACCCCTGAAATAATTTCTATACTCACACACCTAATAAACTTGTCCTTTATTTCAGGCACCTTCCCTAATGCACTCAAACTTTCCTTAGTGAAACCATTGTTTAAGAATGGTATAAAAAGTAACATTAATAACTATCGCCCAATAACTCTCATTTCTATATTTTCCAAAGTTTTTGAAAAATGTATGTATAAAAAGCTGATGAATTTTTGCAACAAATACAACTTAATTAGTAAAAACCAGTTTGGTTTTCAGAAACGTAAATCAACTACATTGGCTATTTATACACTTTTGAATTCAATCTTAACTAGTTTAAATAATAACTGTTTAACGACTGGACTATTCTTCGACTTGTCAAAAGCATTTGACTTTGTGTCACACGAAAGGCTTTTGGAAAAGTTAAAAAGAATGGGTATTCGAGGAATCGCTCTACAATGGATTTCTTCCTACCTAAAGAATCGATATCAAGGTGTCATAATTAATAGAATATCAAATAATGAAAGGAACTCTTATATATCATCCTACAGAAATATAAAGTGTGGGGTTCCACAGGGAAGTGTGCTGGGACCGCTCTTATTTATTCTATATATCAATGACATTATTAATATAACAAATCATAGGTGTATTCTATAAGCCGACGATATTTCTATAATTATATCTACTAATGCAAAAAAAAACAAAAATAACGCAATAATTGAACATGAAAAAGACATTAATGATACAATTGACGAAATTTTACAATGGATGCGTGAAAATAATTTAAATATAAATCTAAACAAATCAAATTACATTCAATTCAATAATTCGAAACATCAACATTGCAACTTTACATTAAATATTAATAAAATAAATAATGTTCCAAGTGCAAAATTTTTGGGCGTGATAATTGATCAAGACCTAAATTGGAAAAATCAACTAGAGATAATAACCAGGAGAACCCATCAATTTGTTTATGCACTTTATCAAGTCAAAAAGGTTACTGACATGAAAACTGCCATAACATCGTATCATGCTTTTGTAGGATCTGTTTTGCGTTACAGCATAGTTCTCTGGGGTTATAGTACGGAATATATTAAAGCATTTATTGCTCAGAAAAAATGTGTAAGGGCTATATGTGGAGTCCCTCCAAGGTGCACATGCAAACCTTTATTCAAAAAAATTGGCATGCTGACATTACCGTCCCTTTATATATATGAAACGTGTGTTTTTGTACATACATACATACATTAGTTTATTTAATAAGGCAATAGACTTAAATAATAGACCGCAAAGAAATCCTCACAGGGTCGTATTAGACAGTATGTCAAAATCTAAAAAATGCTCAAATTGTCCTCATAATATGTGTGTAAAAATCTATAACAAACTACCAAACGAAATAAAACAGCTGGAGATTCACTTATTTAAAAAGAGTCTAAGAACTTGGTTGCTTGAACGGACATTCTATAGTATCAATGAATTTTTGGACCATTGTTGACTATAAACATTGCCAAGTTGTTTTGTTTATCACTGTCTTTGATTGTTTTTATTTTTATTAATAGTTTCTTTAGGCTTACGTTTCATAAAATGTTCATTTAATCTACTATGTATTCGCACGCCACTTGATATGGCAAACATGTGAATCTAATAATTAATTGTTACCACCAATATAATTGTACCATGTTTTGTGAATAAAGATCTATCTATCTATCTATCTATCTAGTTTTGCAGTTCAAGTTACTACAAGTATTTTGCCATTGGTTAGCGAAATGTGTGTCACTTTTGACTTACCATATCGAGTTTGTTCCCAGGTGCCGCTAGTTTGGAAAGTGTATGGGTTTCGGCGGCGGGCGCTAAACAACGAACTGGCCGAGCTGGCCGCGTACAGCCAGGTAACACAATATAGGGATTATTTTGAAACCATTGACAATATTTTTTACTTTTTGGTTTATTTATTACGTGAAACTAAAATTTCCTAATTAAAATAACCGGTCAAGTGTAAGTTGGACTCGCGTACGTAGGGATCCGTACATAAAAACCGCAAAACAAAAAACAAAAAAAACACGTTATTGTTTAGGAGCACCATTAAATATTTATTTTTATTAAACATGCGCGGCAATATTGTCATTACTTCTGAATAAAGAACACGCGAAGTAACATATTTACGTAGACTGAAAATCAAATTCACTTCCCGGCGCGTTCTTTGAATTTGGAACGAAGAGCGCGCCGGCAATGTTGTATGAAACGGTGTGCTGTTTGAATTTGGAACTCTTTTATCTATCGTACACATTGCGTTCTCGTGGCTGTATAGCCACAGATGCGTTTACCTTTCGGCACAAACTGTAAAATAAATTAAATTTATTATGTAAAAGGCCCTTTTTTATTTCCTTGCACTAGTCCTCGCCCGCGGCGCGGCCTTCAAACTCATACTCGACCTGCAATTGCCTATTTCGCTGCCTTTGCAATAATGTACTATTATTCTGGTTTTAGTAATTGTTGTTATAGTGGCAACAGAAATACGTCACCTGTAAAAAAATAATTAATTTTAATGAGTACTAGTGGTCGAACCATATGTACCAAAAAAGCAAAAACTTAAAGTTGCCATAAAGAAAAAAAAACGAAGTCGGTCCTTTTGGCTCTAGGAAATCATTACTTTGCGGTGCAGGCTGCTCAGTTATGGAATGCTTTGCCAGTTGAAATACGAAAGGCTAAAACAATTTCATCTTTCAAAAATCAAGTGTGAAAACATTATCTCTCTGCAATTGAAGCTGATCTTGCTCATCGTTAGTCATTTTCTTCTCTTCTTTTATTTTTTATTATTGTATGTTGTGTGTAGGTATCAGTGGCGAAGCCTCCTTAGAACACGATTCCTACCGGCTTCCCTTGGCAGATACTAATATAAAACTACTATTCTACGTAGTCTAATTATCGCAAGTGACATAATTACATTGCGCGCGTTGTAAAATATTCTTCAATATGCCTGTTACAAAATACGCAATGTATTTGAATCGCGCAACAAGATTTTATAATCGTCAGACGCGTGCCGCGGGGTAGTAGCCGCTTGGGAACTCGCTAACAAAATTAGGAATTTAAATATTACAATGTATGTAATTCACGCACACATACACATTATGTCTACATGCAAATACTCGTCCATATAAAGCCGAGTATAAGCCGAACTCAGATAGCTTACAATCTTTAATTGTCATGTGTTAAGGTTTAGTTTCGCTTGAAAAGTTTTCGTCCAAAGTTTCGCCGCTATTGTGGCGGCGGCGCCAGTGGTCTCACCTTGTGTCCTTGACCTAGGTGCCCAATAATGGCCCCATTATTTATTTTAAACGCGACATTTTGCACGGATTCGTATGTGCTAATAATTTATCTATTGTGTTATGTAATTAGCTTGATTGTGGTATATAGTTTACAAGAATCGAAAGTAGTGAAATTTAACTTGCCAAGTGTTGTGCGTGTATATTGTATAGTGTTTTTTTTTTTTGTTTTATCGTAAAGGTTTGTTTGTTTTTCATCACATAGGTGGTTAGGTGAGAAATGGCGGCTTTTGTACAAAATACAAATAGCCTTAGCCTTACAGATTACCTATTATTGCATATATTTTTTTACAAGTTAAGACATAAAGTTTTGATTATTCACGCGTTAGTTAGGTTCTTTTGGCCCGGGTTAACTTTTCATTTTTTTCACCCCACGCCACTGGTAGGTATATGATATGTATATCTATACTTATTAATATTATAAAGCTGAAGAGTTTGTTTGTTTGTTTGAACGCGCTAATCTCAGGAACTACTGGTTCGAATTGAAATATTATTTTTGTGTTGGATAGATCATTTATCGAGGAAGGCTTTAGGCTATATAACATCACGTTGCGACTTATAGGAGCGAAGAAACAGTCGAAAATGTGGACAAAACGGGGGAAATTTATTGATTCTGCCACAAGAAATAACTAAAAATATAATTTACGCAGAAGTACTTTTAAATATATTCTTTTTAAAATTTCTTTAAATATATTATATTAATTACATAACTAAGTCGTCTAAAATAAGTCGTGGGTAACAGCTATAGGTAATTTATAATAAAGCTGAGGAGGTTCGTTTGTAAACAAAAAATAAATATGATTCCCAAAATAACTATTCCACGCGGACGAAGTCGCGGGCACAGCTAGTATTCAATAAAGGTATAGTATGTATTAATTGATTGTCGGTTTATTTATTGACTGTTGTTTAAGGATGATAGTTTGTTTTCATTTTTTATCCTATCTACCCTAAGGTTGGCTGGAAGAAATTGCAATAGCGATAAGTCTCCGCCTTTGTACTCAATTTTCTAAATGTATTACTTTTAATTTTAATTTTGTGATTGGTACAATAAAGTGTGTATCTATCTATCTATCTACTTTTCAGGCCACTGCTACAGATTATACACAAAAGAAAAAGAATCGGAATTCGCACCGCACACAACCCCGGAAATATTACGGATACCTCTAGAGCAAACTGTACTGGATTGTAAGAGTTACGCTCCCGGAGATAAAGTCGAAAGTTTCTTGTCAGAATTGCCGGAGCCTCCGAGTACTAAAGCTATTAAATTTGCTGTCAACGATCTTATAGATTTGGGTAAGTCTTCGGAATAAGTGATACTACATCTTAAGCTTTAAGTACAGAAGTATAACAGCCAAGTAGCAATCCACCACGGCGAATTTCGCCGCGATGCCACCGGCGACCAAAAGAAAAAAACGAAGTCCATCAGGTGGGCCGTATGCCTATTTGCCTGCTTAATTGTATATATATAAAAAAAAGAAATACATAACAAGCTGTCATTCCTATAAATTATATTTTAACCAGTGTAAGTATGAAAATACATTTAAAGAACCTACGAAAGCGGCCGGCAGAGAATATTTTTTTAATAACATTGTTGACCCGCAATGAATCAATTGTTTTAAATAAATTAATATGAAATGAAGTGTTTTGTTTACTTTACAGGTGCCCTAACCACAAGCGAAAATCTAACCAAACTCGGTTCGCTACTATCAACGCTAACATTACCGCCGCGCGTCGGCCGCAGCTTTTTAACCGCCGCGGTCGTCGGCAGCGTTTCAACCGCCGCGGTTGTCGCCACGCACTGCTCAGATAGCCACGAGCTGTTTGCGAACGCTGCTGATAGGAGGGAAGGTTTGTGATACTATACTTTGTTTAATCTATACATTATCACAGAATTATTAGTAATAACATAAAGAACGAAGAATCACACCCTTCCGACATCACAACAGATACCGAGATAATCGAGAGCAAAACAATGCAAGGATTACGTTTCGGCCGCCCGGCCGCTGCGACGTCTATGGTGCAGATGCGCTAATCAACCAACCTTACAGTGGCACACACATTGACGTGTGTGCGTACATGACCGAGTAGTAGTAGTAGTCGTAATAGGTATCGCGCTCGCCGCTGTTATATGGAGTGTGATATCGTTCAAGTTATTTACGTATATAAAGACTATGTTTTTTTATACAAATAAGTAGGCAAACAGGCGTACGGCCCACCTGATGGTAAGTGGTTACCGTAGCATATGAACGCCTGTAACACCGGAGATGTCACGAGTGCGTTGCCGACCCTGAAGGAATTTTTTCACGCCCTTTTGGAAGGCTCCCATGTTATAGTTTATTTACTAATGTGTCTCTGTGATTCGATGAGTAAGTCGTTTGTCTTACACCCGGAAATCGTGGGTTATTTCCCACTGGAAGCACACTTTCAGTTTAGTTGTATCCAGTTTAGTTAGGACATTGCCTGTCTTGGAACACCTGATTGCCTGATAATAATGATAATTCCGTTCGTCAGAAGGCACGTTAAGCCGTTAGTCTTGGCTGTAATTTGGTGGGCGTTAAAGGAACCAAGTCAGAATCCAGAAGGCGAAAAACTTTGACATCAGGGAGTATAGGTCCATGCCATGGAGTGATTACTGCATAGGAGAGCTCCGTGATGTGATGACACTGCTATGGTGTCATTGCTCGTGCTCCATGGTTGGAGCCACGGCCGACACCGAGCATGTCGCACGTCTGCCTTCCGCCAAGTGGAGCTGAACAAACGCTTTCTTACAAAACGCTTATTACGGCATCTCCTCTTTGTAATTGCTCCATGGTCTATTCTATGTAATCCACTCGATATAAATGAATTTGTCAAAATAATGATTTTGTTTCCAGAAATACGCGAAATCAAACGAAAATACAGCGAAAACTCAGACCATTGCGCTTTGAATTGGATCCAAGATGAATTCGAGCAGGCTTTGAAGGAAAAAGGCTGGCAGAATGTCGACGAGTGGTGTACTAAGTATGGATTGAGGAAGGACAGGCTGGGACATGTTAAATGTAAGTGATCCCTATGTATACCAGTGACTCCATTCGTGCAACTGAATAACTTTCCCCAAGGACTTCCCATAGTAAGTTAGATCACGTGATGAGACAATTTGTATGGAAGGTCCAAAAATTTACTCCATATTTCGACTCATGTGTCTTGGGGAAAGTTGTTCAGTTGCATGAATGGAGTCACTGGACGATGGGTCCAAAACGACTAAAATTTCACGGTGTATAGAGCTTAAGTTCAAACTTGATGCTTAAAGACATGATAGGCTTATGATGGTTTTTACCGTATGTATGGATTGAAGAAAGACCACAGAATAATTAGTAGTGCCTGCCAGACACTACGGGAAAAAAGCGTGATGATATGTATGTATGTATGTATAAATAATAGTACTAACGTATAGGACACTCACACTCTCCCACTCGAAACAGACACCGCACCTAGACAAGCAGATTTATGATAAAAATCGAGAGCAAAACAAAACAATGATGACGCTTTTGCCGCGCGGCCGCTGCCGTATATGACGTAGATACGGTAAAAGGCTATTCTACTCCATTTTTTTATATTTCATCAGAGAGAATTTTTTGAATCCGTTCAATATTATGTTATAAGCCTTTGAAATCCTGTGGAAGGGGAAACTGTCAAAAAACAAGAAAAGGACGCACTTGATAGTGGAGTGACGTCACTGTCACTTGATTTCGTGCGTACAAAAGAGATAGCAAGATGTCCCCACCACGCTCCCACTTTTCTTTATTGGAAAACTTTAAATGCTAATTATTGCTTTAATTAATTATCAATTTTGTTGTTGTTTTCGGAATCGGTTACTTTTTAGTGTATGTATGGTTCCGTATAAAAATCTTATTAAAATGTGAACACAGTAAAGTAGGCTATTAACCATGGATCTAAAGCTAAAGGGTTAGCTCGCGGGATGCAATACGCTGATGGCAGAAAATTTTACCTGAATGCATTTCGTTACCCACCTCTCTCTTTCTAACTCGTGATGTGTTAGGGTGTGAATCTGGGTTTCCATCACAGCACTTGATAACAACCCCAAAAGTTGGAAAAAATGATGTAACAGTTACGTAGCAATATAATCTTTATTTTGAGGTAGACATTTATTAAAAAATTTAAACTTGTTTTTGATATAGAAATACAAAGCCCAATTATATTAAGCAAACTGACACTTTTGTTTTACTGTATTTCTGACTAGGCAAAATTTTTGAAGTGATGGTAATACTTTGGGAAAACAGGGGTTACTCCAGGTCAAATTTTCTGCCATCAGCCTATTGTATGCCGTTTGGTTTCCAACTTTACCTTAAGTTCCATGCTATTAACCAATCCTACGACCGAATCGTAGTAGTAGTAATAGGTATCGGGGTCGCCGCTGTTGTATAGGATGTCCGGTGTGTGTCCTTACATAAATTTGTGACTTATTTCAGCCTTATCAAACCTATACCTAGAACAACTGGTAAAATCTGGCTTCCTCGGCCCGACACCGGATCCGGAAGAGTTGAATCGTTTCTCGGATGTGGACGAATTGACGGCGGCCATCTTGCTTTCCGGATCCAACTCACTGCTGGTGACAAGGAAACACGTTAAGGCCAAGGGGAAATTGAAGACTGCTGTCGAAGTTTTTACAAGGTATATTATTTTTCAATAAAAGATATCCATTTTTTATTTATGTACACACTGTAATGCACGGTGATTTTGTTACTTCTGGCCAAATTCTTACAGTGTACTTTCAATAGAAAAAATAGGTAAACCTGACAAAATTTTCGACCTCCCATACAAATCGAGTGATCACTTGACTGGATTCTGTATGGGAGGTCGAAAATTTTTTGTCAGTTTTCACTTATTTTTTATTGATAGTACACTGTAAGAATATAGCCTCGACAGAAACTTCCAAAACTTTACTATACTACAAAATAGATTTCTCTAGGTTTTAGCTACTTATTGCTAAGAAAATCTTCGAAATATCGCAGTATTATACCTCTAAATTGATTAATTTTATCACAGCAAAGGCGACCGTGCCCATATAGGGACAGAAAGCGTTAACTACGGCATAACGAAACGTAACAACACAACCAGCCTATTAGCTTACTACGGCGGTTATCACTCTACCGAACGACGTGCGCTGGTTGTATACAAGACATCACTGATATCGCCCCACGCTGCATTGCTGTTTTGTAAAGGCCATTTGGAGAAAATTGAGGTACGTATATTGATAAGTAACGAGATAATGATTTCTTATATTTTCGCGATTGTTGAAAAATAGACGCTCAACCAAGTCTGCAGTCTGCGAACATGCTCTAGACAAACCCAACCACTATATGCGTTTTGATAATCCTCAAGTCCTTGCAAAGGAAAACAGATTCATTCCAAGGATGTTACGTGAAGCTATTGAAATTAAAAAACATCCTAATTTCAATAGAGAGGATGGATGGCAGGTACCGCCAGCTTGGGACCCAGTCATTAACTTAATAAAATCGCAAAGTCGGAAGCAGACTGCAAGACCCTTAGATACTGTGAGCCAATACTGCGTGAATCGGAATAGTTCCCAATAAAATTTCAGGCGGTAGTTTGTAATCTTATGACATCAAAGACAAATTTTAACTTAGTCTGCCTGCGACCATGAACGCTGTAAAGTGTTTGAAACGTCAGGTGTAAATAAATAAGTAATAAACGCGATAAAACCGTATTAAAATAGTTTAATTTAATGAAGTAACGGGATGTTTTTCTATCCATACTAATGTTATAAATGCGAAAGTCTGTCTGTCTGTTACGATTTCACGGCCAAACCGCTGAACGGATTTTGGTGAAATTTGGATGAATATAGTTGAAAGACCCGGGGTCAAACATAGGGTACTTTTTGACGCAGGCGGAGCTGCGGGTAACAGCTAGTATTATTATATGCATTTCTTATAAAATATAGTATATCGTTGAGTTAGTATTCCATAATACAAGTCTCGAACTTTCTTTGGGGATCCTGATCTGTGTGATTTGGCCCTATATATTTATTAATAACCCATAAAATGTGTTGCGTCTCGTTCTTTCACGCAAAATATTGAATACATGTGTAAGAGACGAAACATATTTTAGCTTTATGCGTTTTTGATTCTTAGTTCGGGTAACCTACCTCCGTGGTAGAGTTGTTAAGGCGTTTGCCATACTTTGTTTAGTTGTTTAGGTTTGGTTATGACATTGCTGGCTTGAATCACCTGATTGTCTGATAATAAAGATGATTCCGTACTCTGAAAGGCATGTTAAACAATTGGTCCCAGCTGCCATTTGGCGGTCGTTAAAGCAACTACGTCGTAGAGGCCGATAGGCGGTTCCCATAAGCTCTGAAACCAGGGTTTATAGAAAAAAAATTATCCCGCAGGATTGTTTTTAGGGTTCCATACGTCAAAAGGTAAAAAAGAACCCATATAGGATCACTTTGTTGTCCGTCCGTCCTTCTGTCTGTCAAATTCCTTTTTTTCAGGAACGCGTCGAGGTATCAAGCTGGAATTTGTATCAAATATTCAAGTCTACTGCCCCTTGGATCTCCGAAAAAATCAAATTTTTAAGCCAACGCTTAACGCTTGGATCTATCAATAAAGTTTATTCTATTCTAACGCAATCAAAAGATTTAGCCGTTTATTGTTATATAATGGAAAAATTGCGTAAACCGTAAATTTTTAGTTACATCATATAATAAAAATATTAATAGTTTTAAACTTAGTACCCCGTTCCTCGTGAACGCGATACCTACAGATTTGTGCGGAACCCTCGGTGCGCGAGTCCTACTCGCACTTGCCCTGTTTTTTATTAAATCAACTCTCAATTTTTTTCTATAACAGCAAAAGTATTTTTAATATCATGCGCGCTATTTCATTGACTTTTATCACTAGAAACCAACTGACAACAAAATTCTTTGTTTGCCTAACATATTGTTTATCTTCCATAGGTTGACGGTGATGAGGTCACATCAATTCTCAGTCTTCCCCGCCATAAATTGAAAGTTCACATTCCGAGCAGGTATGTTTCATATTTTATGTGTTTGTCATCACATTCGTAAGAATATTCTACACCCTGGCACAGAATTATTTATAGTATACTAACGTACAGAACGGACACTCACACCCTCCCACCCGAAACAGATACCGCACCAAGCCAAGCAGATTTAGGGTAAAGTCAAGAGCAAAACAATGCAAGGATGTCGCTTCGGCCGCCCGGCCGCTGCGACAACTATGATGCTGCATATTTTACCTTCATACTTCCGACGTTTCAACCGTGTTACAACGGCCGTGGTCACGGAACGACGCGCTTTACGTTTTCCGCTCGCTGCAGATAGCATTTCGTAAGACAAAACAGTCAACGTCCATTCAAAATAATATAGAAGTGTCATTAGCAGGCCAGTTAACTTTGGCACACGCTACGGCACTTCTAGCGATTCTTATTTCTGTGGGCGTCCCGCCGCCGCCGCCCGGTCGCGCGGGATTCGCGTCAGTTTGGATGCACCTTTAGGCTGCGTCGACATTTTGTAAAATGTTAGATGTTAACACAAATCACTGTCGTAGGAGGAGTAGGTTTAACACACACATTGACGCAAGTTCGTACGCGACCGAATCTTAGTAGGCGCAATAGGTATCGAGTTCGCCGCTGCTATATGGGGTTCCCGGGGTTTGACTCTGTGAAAGAGTAAATTAGGCTTCGCAATTAAGCAAGCTGTATTTAAGACTCCAGATCATCATTACAGACGCAGTCAGTCCACTGCTGGACATAGGCCTCCCCCAAGAGTTTCCATAAGAAAGCGAGCAGCATCCAACGCTCGCAAGTGACCTTCAGGACATCTGACCATCTGGTTAACATAACAGATTTACACATGTTCAAAAGAGAACTTTAAATCTCTAGATAGTTGAAATTTTCATAGATGATGTATTTCTGTTGCCGCTATTTAAACATAAATACTAAAAATCACAATAAAATTAACAGACGACAGACAGATGACAAGAGATAACCTACATAAAGCTCTACTTAACCCAAAGATTGACTGTTAGATAATGTTTTTAGCTTTAATTTAAGTCCAGCTATTGTGCTTTACAATTGTATTTGTACAATAAAGTTTTTTTTTAGTAATGGGATTTACGGCCATGGATACAAGTCCTTTCTAGCCCTTCTTAATTTTTCAATCTTCTTCAGTCCTACAGCAATAAAGTTTAAATAAATAAATAACAGACATTTTTTTTATTGCGGTATTTTATAAATAATGTACACACTTGACCGCCTTTATTTTGATTTCAGCCAAGCGGACCACATAATAAAAACCAAAAAGATGTTTTGGTCAACGCTCCAGTACTACATAGATAGAAATACTAAAGATCTGGACTACGAAGAGACTATGAAAGTGACAAGATTCAAAGTGAGGCTTTTCAAGGCTATTGGCAGGATGTTGATTGAGGCAGATAAGGAATATGTGCAAAGGAGTGCGAGTTTTAGAGAAAATAAAATGTGTAAATAGCTAAATCTGATTTTTATTTACTAAATTCATTTTTATAACTGTGCAAAGTCAGTGTGAGAGTTAAGTGTTTCAATGCTGTACTGTTATGGGATCACAATAAACGTAAGTAAATAAAATATTTTCGAATTTATTTGATTGATTTAGTGTTACACAAAATATGGGTCTGTTTTTAATGTTCAAAATATCTGTAATAGAAAGAAATTTAAATATATTTTTTTATGTTGAAATCTTCGATTTGCTAGCGACATCTATTGGTAAGTAGAGGGGATCGTCAATAGGGGCGGAGCCACGGCCAAACCGAGTTACCCTCACGTCTGCCTTCACACAATTTTTGTAAGGAAGCTCTCGATACGCCATCTCCTTTTTGTTATTACTCCGTGGCTATATTTCTACCTTACACCCATATTACATTACTTAAACCTTCACTCAAACTCGACTCAACCTTACTCTACCTAATTTAGTCGTCACAAGCTTCCTTGTCTTGACATGATTTCTCATTGGAAGTGAGTATTGCAGTGTCAAATATAAGGTTGGAGAGGTACTTTGAGACGTTCTTGAAATGAAATAAAGTGGATATAAATCGGGGTTTTGTCACTTAGCTTAAGTATCTACTTACTTTATTTTATTTTTTACTTAATTCTTTTGTAATTTTAAATTTTTGTGTTTAGAATTGTAATGTGACGTTCCTCATTGGAGTTTGCTCAAGCAACCAACTAAGAATGTCGTTTTCAAGGAAAGTTCGAGGACTTCCTTATGACGCCCTCGAATAAATTTGAGTGAAGGACGTCCATATGTTTAGGAATACGGGGGTAAGATTTTATTAGGCGATTATAGGTGTGGTTTTGTTTGGTTATTTGACTGTCCCAGATCATTTATATAACAAGGGGTGTTTAATTTTAGTTTTGAATGATTAAAAAATACAAGAGATAAAAGAAAGAGGCGCTAAACTCGTCGGGCCGTGTTACAAATTTTTGTGCTCAATAACAAATTGTTATACACCCGTTATTTCCCCATCTCGCTTATTCACTCACATTTGTATGGAATTTAGACATCATACCAAGCTTCCTTTTGACTTGAAAAAGTACGGTGATCCACGATAGTGACCAAATAACTTCACTATGCCTACAAGCTAAATAAGTCTAGTAAAAGCCAAAAAAGAAAAATAACGTTTTCAAATGTCAGTGTCAACTTATCAGCTGTCCTGTCGCAAGAACGCGAGACGTCAATCAAAAAAATAACAAAAACATCGACCGAGCGACATGTTATTTACCACAATAACGCAAAGTTCATTTTCCAACAAACTTGTGTGGTCAGTTAAGTTAAGGCAAAACAACTAAGTAAAGTGATAAAACCGGTCATTTTCCTCGTTTACGTTTACTGGAAGTAGTCACTGTTTGCAGTCCGTCTGGCTATTTGTTTAGCACAATGAAAAATGTGTTCTACTTGAAATAACAATAAAAAATTCATGCTCAGTGTTACAATTGTGAAATAGTGCTCAATTTACGTACAGTGCAGATAAACGTTAGAAAAATGCGGGCTACGTTGATTAACATGTTGTTTTTTTCATTTTCCATGTGTTATGGACAAGGTAATCCGCTATTAACACATCCTTTACCTACTTTTAACCTTCACGTCGGCTTGACTGAACGAATTGGTAATTTTTCTGTGGAATTACTATATCACACGTCTAAACTGCAGCAGATGCAGCAGAACTTGATATTATCACCAATCACGGTTTGGACAGTTTTGGCGGTCATAGCTGAAGGAGCTACGGAAGGTACGTTGAAACAAATCAACCAAGCAATTAGAATAAAGACTAAAAGCAGAGACGCAGTACGCCACGACTTTAAAGAAATTGCTAAATGGTTACAGGTTAACACAAAAACTGTGCAACTTGCTAAACTCAATGTGATTTTCGTTCATACTGATAATCTACCTAAAACGGACTTCAGTTTATTAGCAAAAAGCTCTTATGACACTGAAGTTGTACCTTTAAACTTCAATGATTCTGTTAACGCTGCCAATTCTATAAACCATGCTATCTCCAACGTCACACATGGACGGATACGGAAGATTGTGGACAGCAGTTATTTTCAAAATTCTCAGATGATACTCACCAGTGCTGTATACTTTAAAGGGCAGTGGACATTTCCGTTCAACACCACATCGACATCCAAAATGCCTTTTTATAACAGTGCCGGTGTGAAGATAAGCGACGTTAACATGATGTACAACCGCCATAATTATCCATTTGCAAACATCCAAGAGTTGCAAGCGAGAGTCATTGAAATTCCTTACGGTAAAGAAAACCGCTTGTCCATGCTTATAATGCTCCCGCATCCTGACATATCATTGGAGACGATGTTCTATAATTTCCAAAAAATTACTTTAGATAAAGTGTTTGAAGAATTAAGAATTTCCAAGGAAGAATTTGGTGATGATGAAGTCGATTGCTTGATTCCTAGGTTTAAGATTGAGTCTGATATTGATCTGACTGAGATTATGAAAACTAAGTTTAATGTGTATGACTTGTTTGATGAGAGCCGGGCTAGATTGCCTCGTATGGCTGCCTGGCCTGTTTATGTATCAAAAATGATTCACAAAGCCGAGATAGAAGTTACAGAAGAAGGCACAACGGCATCAGGAGTTACAGTTGCCGAATTTAGTAACCGTATTGGCGTTATTCGGTTTGAAGCTAACAGGCCGTTTACTTACGTGATAATTGAAAAGATGACAAATTCTATTGTTTTCGGGGGAATCTATCAGCAACCTTCTTTGTATTAAATTGAAAAAAAATTGGGGAGCAATAGTAATCTATAGAAGATACTCAGAAACTCCAAGAGTGCTATAGTAATTAATGAATACCAATATATTTCGTTTTGCCTGATCGATAAATAAAAATACATATTCCAAGGTCATTTTATTGCTAGTTGTGTCCAAAGACCAGCATAAGTGAATGTAGAAGATTTGAAGTCTTAAATCAAATTATTTGACCTTGCTTTATATAAATTAAGCCTTAACTAGATATAGTTGTTATTATAATGTGATAGCTTTTATGAATGAATGGAGGCTTTATGGATTTTTTTGCAATGCCTCTTCGTCTAAGAAATTTTTCATAGAGGTATTAAATCAAATACTTACTTGGTCAATTTCCAATGGGCACATTCAAACTTTGTTCAAAATAGAAAAAAAGCTCAATGCTCAAACATCTTTCTAAATTTAAAAAAAGGAAACCCCCTTTTGTCACAAATTCTGGCAAAATGAATCTCATGAATACTCCTAGGATCAAATAAGTACTTTTTTAGTTATTTAGGCGTGAAAAAGAACATATGGTGCTAGTCGCCTTATGAACATTTGATAACCTTTGATGTTTGTACTCTTTAAGTAAAATGATAAATTAAATAAATTGTTTTTAATCACAGAACATATAAAATAGATGTATTATCAGAATTTTTACTTCTCATCTGGCCAGATAATTTCAATTCTATAAAGTCCTATGTACATCTTGATATATAATAATCTTGTCATAATCACATTATCACCCGACTGCGCCAGAAGGAGGTTATGTATTTCGGAGAATATGTATATTTGTATGGATAATTGTTTGGCACGCCCTGCAGCCTGAAGGGCTCGATGGATTTTTAGCTTGAGAGGTGTCGTTAGATTCGTATTTACTGTGAGAGTGACACTGGGTACATAAAATAAAATGGCGGAATTTTTTGGGTTTTTTAGGCAGTCTGGTGTTTTAGTTTATTAAATTACCATTATCTTGTTTTATATAATATTTACTGCGATGGGTCTTATTTCTGATTTTTAATTTATGGTTCGAACCAATAGTAATATTAGAAATGCGAAAGTCTGTCTGTCTTACTGTCTGTTATGCTTTCACGGCCAAAGCGCTGAACGGATTTTGATGAAATTTGGTATGAATATAGTTGAAAACCCGGGGTAAACATAGGCTACTCACTGCGTGATTAAGCTTGTTTTTTAGTAGATTGATTAATATATAAGTTGAAGAGTTGTTTGTCACAAAAACATTATTATTGTATTAAATATAGTTTAAAAAAAACTTCTGTAAATAAGACCCAAAACTAAATGAGTGATTTTTGAAATATATGACATTGATGTACAATTTCATATGTGATAGGAACGAGATAACTTTTACTAATATAATAATGTTTACAATATGTATGTATTTTTTTTTTATTGTCAGCCATATTTTGTTTTAGTAAAATCCAAATATTTTTCTCATTAATCTTTAATACATTTGAGTACTCTGCCAGCTTTCATAGCCAATCTTTTTTTAAATGTCAATAAGTCTAGCTTGTTCAATTTCAATATTAATTTGGCGAGTAAACGTCCTAACCATTCAACCGACGAGCTATATATAAATAAACAGGAAAAACGAATATACTATCGTATTTTAAATTACTCAGGAAATTCCAGGAATTTTCAGCTGTCTAAGTTTGATCCTTCCGCGTAAAAGATTAAAGACTAAATTTGTTTGCACGAATTTGCTTGCTGGTAAAACCATGTAACAGGAAAAATATAAAAATACGCTTTGAGTCGTAAGGATTAAGTTTAATTTCCATTGAGGTGTGGTCATGATTCATATTAATACAAATGCAATTTGTTGGTTAAGTATTTCACGCGACCTCGGTTGATGTTTGTGATCTCATCACATCAAGTATAATTATGTCAACTCTTGTAACCTTTAAAAGAAAAAATCTATACTAACGGACTGTCGCAATATAGGTACATATTTTTTACAATTTTCTATTCTATAGTCCCCGTCACGAGAGGATATACCTACCTAAATTATGTAAACAAATGCTCAGGGGTTCACATTTGAATGAACGAAAAAATAGTATTTTTGTGACATATTTTAATGTAGGTAAGTATAGAGAGAATTTAAATTTATTAGTGGTTTTAGATGATTCTGTTGACCGTCGCAAACAAACGGGGGGTTTTTCATAATTGATTAATTTTATTATTTTTTTCTCATTCATTTGTTTCAAAAGCGAAAAGATAACTTGTCACCAAAATTAAATGGCGGACCAAATGTTAACATTCACAGAGCCGGACTGGTATCTAATTATGAATAGTACTAACGTACAAAACGGACACTCACACCCTTCCACCGAAACAAATTCCGCATCTCACCGCGCAGATTAAGGGTAAAAATCAAGAGTAAATTAGATTATTTAGATATAGCCGCATCAGCTGTAACAGCTGCCTGTCTATAGTTAATTAAATAAATAAAACAATGCAAGGTTGAGACTTCGGCGCGCGACGGCGCGGCGACGGACATAATATGACGCAGACACGGTAAATAACCAACCCTGCGACTTGAGGGACTCGCGTGCGTACACGACCGAGTCGTAGTAGTAGTGGTAATCTCGGCGCTGTTGTATGGAGTGTCCGGGGTGTGCCTGTGCAATGCATCATCGACTCGACATATCGCAAAATATAACCCGACTACCTAATTGGAATTGGTCGTACCCGTATAGATAGTAATTTAAGTCGATTGTATTTGGTAAACTAATAATATTGTCGCTAGGTAGGTAACCATTAGAACCCACCATAGTAGAAATTAGTTTGTTTAGGTACTAAATTTATACCTTCTCGTGACGGAGACTATAATGTAGGCTACGGTAATCATTAATCTTCAGTCCAGAATATAATATATCTATGGTACAGGGCGCCGATTTTTGAGTTTGAGATTCGTCGAAATTAAAATACGGTTTTCTATAGACAGCTGGTTATTTTGTTTTTTCGAAAAATCTTGAGTTCTACGTTACTTAAGGCGCGAGGAACACCAAATGTATGAAAAAGTAGGGGTTTTCAAATACCAGCTAACTCGCCTTTTTAAGAAAGTTTGAGTTAGTCTTTATTGTCTATTCTATACGATGACTGAGTGTTGAAACAATGAAAGATAGAGACTTTTGGCGGGAAGCTGTGAAGAGCAGTATTGGCGCTCTATTTTATTTTCCAAAATTTGTGTTTTGTTTTTTTGTGTTTGTGCAACATACGTAATAATGGTGGATAATTATTCGCAAAGTGTTCGATAACAAGCGTAAGTGTTGGGAAGTGATACAGTGTACGATTTATGTGATTTTAATGCTAAAGCTCTTAGTAATCGCTAAGTGCAGTTTTTCTACCACTTCACTTAGCTTGATTCTTCTGACTAGACTTGACTACCGACTAGACTTTTAGACTTGACTAGGACTTGACGAAACCACACTGTAGGACTGAAGAAGATAAAAAAATTAAGAATGGCTATAAAGGACTTGAATCCATGGCCGTAAAACCCATTACTAAAAAAAATGAAAGAGTATACTTATGTACATCACATTTATTTCATAAATTAGCTGTTTTGGTTACACCTTGGCAGTTTTTTACATTAATTCTAATTACAATATTACATTTCTACAAGCATGACATCCAATGGCTATTTACACATTTTTACAATTAAATATATTAATTGTCTTACAATAATAAAGTCTTATCTCTACATCTATCACAAATAAGTATATTTATAAGTTAATTGCAATAGAGATGTAATTTAATTTTTGAATGGTATGAAAATGCTTCCTTTACATAGCGATTATGAGAGGGAGAATTGTTATGGAAAATTATGGCAAAATATTAGTTATTTAAATCTATTTTATTGATTGATTGAACGTGAATTAGCAAGCGACGTCTAAAAATTTGCAATTATAATAGAGAAACAATTTACAACGATTGCTAGTTTACTAAAATTATACGATTTTATTCTGTGCTCTTTCTATTGAATAAATGAATACGGAGATTTTAATTATTCGATATCGAATTATATTTTTGTTCGACATTTGAGTTATATCAAAAATAGGGCTTCTGACAAGATGTTATATTTTACGTTATGTATTAAATATTTCACCTTCAGTGGCATTAATTTTAATTTTAGTATTTACATGACTAGGACACCTAAAAAACTTATAAAAATTATGAATAAAATTAGGTAGGTTTTATAAAGATTATCTGTGCTCGGAAATGAAATAAAGCAGAATACTTTATATTTACCTACTTCCATACATCCACACTAATATTATAAATGCGAAAGTCTGTCTGTCTGTTACGCTCTCACGGCCAAACCGCTGAACGGATTTTGATGAAATTTGGTATGAACATAGTTGAAGACCCGGGGTCAAACATAGGCTACTTTTTGACGCAGGCCGAGCTGCGGGAAACAGCTAGTATCCTATAAAACATATTATTGCACAAACAAATATTTTCTCATTATTAGGAAAGTTTTTTTACTATATTTGGAAATATTTTTCCCAAGGAAGGTAACTACTTTCTTATTGTAATTTTGTTACTCTAAAATGTGTACTTTTTCTAGATACAATACTTATCCGTTTAGGCCAAATTATTTACTTAAGTAGTTTATATTATGGGTTAGTTGTCGCATAAATGTCAATCAACGCATTCGCAAAAATATGCGGATCAAATTGTCGATTTACGTGCCATCGAAAAAAAAACTTCTGTATATTAGCAAAACTATCGCTAAAAGTAGATACTTTTAGTTATTTTCATTCTTAGACATATAAACCTCCAACTACGTTTGTCCAATGGACTTTGCAAAGAATTTCTTCGATTGAAATTACATAAGTACATAACAAGAGTTCATCGTTATTTCCATTTAGCATTTTGTCCTAGTTATTCTAATTCTAATACATATCCGCCAAAACCTTTTCCATCCGAGTCTGTCCAATAGTCTTGGCAAAGAACTCCTTTTCCAATGCTGCGGAGAAACCAATCGCAATAACGGCAATAATAGCAATAATCTTCCAAATCTGGCAGCCGCTCTTCCATTTATTATGGAACTTAGTTGATTGACAATGTTCTTTGAGCACAACCCTTGTAAACTTATATTTTATTCAATTCTTATACATATCAGCAAGAACCTTCTCCATCGGCGTCTGTCCAATAGTCTTGGCAAAGAACTCCTTTTCCAATTGCTGCGGAGAAACCAATCGCAATAACGGCAATAATAGCAATAATCTTCCGAATCTTGCAGGCGCTCCTCCGTGAGCAGCTCTCGCGTGCGTCATTAACATTACTTGTGCTTGGTCTTGGAGGTTCTCGATTTGGAGAGGGTCTTTAAGGCCACGAGTTTCTGAAAAGGAAATATTGGATTTTAGTTCGTAATTATGAGATAAAAGAGTTTTATAGTGGCCTATGTAGTTATTATACCTAGCAGAAGCTTGTCATCAGGTCGCCTTATTCCTTAAAAATACAGTATGTCGCCACATCTCGCTTACTTAATCGAAAAATACTCCCAAATTGGCGGGTTTTTGGGGGGAATACATGGGACGCTTTTTGTATTTGTAGCAATTTTGCGTGTGTTTTATATATAATATTTTTATTGTTAAATAAATACAAACCACGAAAATCAAACTTAAAAGATTCGTAACAGCTCATAATGCCAACTTCCTAAAATGCCAACCGCTCGCGAATTGACAACTTATCATATTGCCAACTGCTCGAAATGACAATTGCTCAGAATGCCAACTTCCTGAAACGCCAACTTCTCGAAATGCCAACTTCGCATAATGACAACTAAAAATTAACTCAACAGTGCAATAGAATAAAGCAGCTAGAACCGATGGCCGATGGGGCAGAAATTTGGAAATCATTGGGAGAGGCCTATGTCCAGCAGTGGACTGACTGCGGCTGAAATGATGATGATGATGAATAGAGATGTAATTAATAGGTAATAACGGAACCATTGCTGCCATCCTAGTAACATTTCGCCCTTCTGAAGTTCTATTTAATTTGACTTTTTTGGAATACTTCCAAACTGCATCATTAAAGTGGTGATAACATCCACTGATTTCGGCATTCGGGAAAATATTAGATACAGCATTTATCTGAGCTATCTCGTAATCGCATTTAAAACTTTTAATTTAAATTTTTATAATTTTGCTTGAATAAAGTAAACAATCGGTTATATGTCTGCTCAGTTTTATTTGGAAGCAACGCATATATCCCGGGGATGATATTCGTTTATTTTTTGTCTGAATTAATAACTAGATGAATTATATAAAATTGTTGGTAATAAGGTTTTGGGGTCACCTTAAATGTACTATCGGCAAAGAACGCTCCTTTGGTGTTTTTTATAAATTTTCGAGCCAATTTTGTTGCAAAAACGAGAATTTTATCCTCATCGCCGTCTGTGCATACTAATAATTTTTCCCCAGAGCTTCTGGAATCTGTATGCTTTGTATAGTACTGTGAGACTGTAATATACTGTTTTTAAAAAAACATTTCGTGCTCTGTATAAGGAATCTTTAATTGTATTTAAAGTAGGTGTCAAGTCTTTATCTTTTTTATGATCCTTTCGTAGCTTCTTCAAAGAATCCTTCACGATTTTCGGCACCGGTCCTAAATTGTTGCACACAGCGTTCGTTCAAAATGACGGATGGCTCGCAAACATGAGTAGATTCGTGTAAAACTTCTTTATTATTTTTGTCAAGTGTAGCCGAGGCGCTGCATGTCCGTTTAGTACATCGCCACAAAGTAGTACCATTAGCATTTGTTTTATTCTTTGTACATCTGTGTCCATCACCTTGGATCATTAATATACCTCCTTTCTGATTACTAATAATTTCAAACTCACGATTAATTTTTCTATTTATATGGGTTATAATGAATAAACCACTATAAACATCACACTGAATATTTAGAATACATTAATTTCCTTCCTCTATGCAACACTATTATTCTGTTCTATAAATGACGTGACTAACAAAACTATTACCTTCCTTTGTATTAATTAGTAACTACCAACCTACTGTGGCGATCTCATTAAATTGATTCTTATTTTTATTTATCATTTTCATTATTATAACTGTTTAACGTAACGTAATTAATACTCATCTTATTATTGTATAAAATATTTGTTTATAAAAAATTTAATTTAAATAATCTGCCGAGTCGAATCCTGGCGTGAGTACGGCCCTGTCCTGCGGGGAGAAGCAAGGTGCGCGGGCGCCGTTACCGACAACCGGTGTCTCGCCCGCATTCCGAACGCCGCACGGTTGCCAACTTAGGGGGTTTCCCCCCAGATTTAGGGGGTAAATAAGTGAGATGGGATTTTTTTAGGGGTCTGAAATTTTTAGGGATATTTTCAGGGAATTTTTTGACTCTTTAATATTTTTAAATTGATAATATTAATATTTATGCAAAGCATCATGATGGTCCGATTTACATTAAATCGAAATGGTGGATCTTGTACAACATTTAATTCATACAATAAAATGTTAAATTTATTAAATGTCGACATGTATGATTTCAAAAAATCTGAATCTTCAGATGAAGATGAAATATTTTATGTATTAAATAACTTATAATAAAAAGACTTGAAACATATTACAGCATATTAATTCTAAATCATTATGAATTTATATTTATATATTTTTTAGAGGGACAACTAAAAAATTAAGGCGATTTTAGGGGTTTTTGACACCAACTTCAGGGATAAATATTTTTGAGAGTTGGTAACACTGGAACGCCGGGAGCTCACAGTGCACCGGAATCAGCCTTACGTACAACCCGTGTCGCGCTTTCGCATATTTCACTACGCCCGTTATTTATCGATCTCTGTAGTTCTGCATAACTTTCATTTGTATTATTTCTTTTCTCTTTATATCTTGTTCTTTTCTTAATTTCTCGCTTGTAAAGTAATATACAGTATTTAGTACTCGCGCCTTAATTATAAATCACCTTAGAAGCTTCCTCATTTTAAGTTACAAGGCTAGTAAAACGCTTTACTACTGTGTTTTATTTTTAAGATACCCTCAAAATCTAAGAGATTTATGCGTTTTGTTTCTGCTAGCTCATATTTGATAAGTAATATGTTACGATTTTTTAAATATTTAAATTAGATTTCACAAAAATATAAGGTACACATAAAGGTATAGTTAACTTTTAATTGTTAATTTAATACTTTCCCATTATCCTAGCTGCTTTATACAGTGCAATAGCACTGTTGAGTTAATTTTTAGTTGTCATTATGCGAAGTTGGCATTTCGAGAAGTTGGCGTTTCAGGAAGTTGGCATTTCGAGCAGTTGGTATTTCGAGAAGTTGGCAATAATGGAAGTTGGCATTATGAGCTGTTACGTTAGGCTCCAGTTTCCTAAAAACCACCAGAGTGTGGACTTCAAAGAAATCATAATGCCACATCTTTTCATTATTTTGCTCTCTCTCTCTCTCGCTTCTCTCTTCAGATCTATCATCCTGACATCCAACCATGCCCACAATAATATCGAAAACATTCCTTTCGACAATTAAACAAATAAATAGTTCTCACCGGACCGCGCTTGCTGATGCATGATATTGTCGCAATCTTGCTCCAACATAGATTCTACAGGAGCAGGTGGACCCGGACACTCCACACAACCTTGATAAGAACTATATGACTTGAAGAGCACGATGGCCTTCATGCAGGCGAACTCGGCCGGGACTGCACTTCCCGCAGGCCACGGAGAATGTGACGTCACAACGTTCTCTATATGACGTCACGCCGTCTTAACCCTATATGAGCTTTTAACAACCCCTTCGACTGTCATTGAAACTCTACTCACTTCAAAGCTGCAGAGACAATCTATTTTGAAAGAGTGAGGATAGTATGAGTAAATAGTTTGATTCTCACCAGACTTGAAGAGCACAATGGCCTTCATGCAGGCAAATTCCGCCGGATCTACCAGCACGGCGCGATAGCGGGACAATACTTCTCGCAGGCGACGTAGAGATGATGACGTCACGCCATTTTCTAAAAAAAATAATAGGTAGGTATTACTCAGGATGAAATTCAATAGGTAGGTCTGACTCGCGATGAAATTCAATAGGTAGGTCTCACTCGGGATGAAATTCAATAAGTAGGTCTAATTCAGGGTCAAATTCAAGTTAGGTCTCACTCGGAATGAAATTCAATAGGTAGGCCTGACTCTGTACGAAATTCAATAGGTAGGCCTGAATCGGGATGAAATTCAATAGGTAGGCCTGAATCGGGATGAAATTCAATAGGTAGGTCTGACTCTGTATGAAATTCAATAGGTAGGTCTGACTCTGTATGAAATTCAATAGGTAGGCCTGACTCTGTATGAAATTCAATAGGTAGGCCTGAATCGGGATGAAATTCAATAGGTAGGCCTGACTCTGTATGAAATTCAATAGGTAGGCCTGAATCGGGATGAAATTCAATAGGTAGGCCTGACTCTGTATGAAATTCAATAGGTAGGCCTGACTTGGGATGTATTTCAATATATAGGTCTGACTCGGGATGAAATTTAATATATAGGTCTGACTCGGGATGAAATTCAATATGTAGGTCTGACTTGGAATGATAGCAAGAAACCAACCACACTTTGTTGTCAACAGAACCCTTTTGGGTGTCAAAGTATTTGGCGAAACCTCTAATGAAAGAATACGATGAGTGAAATTTTGTAATTTTCATGTGTTAACATAGTATACGGGAAATTTACTTAATTGAGTGTGAAATTCGTGGCTAAAACAAATTCTTTGTCTAAAAGGTTTTCAGTTTTCCTTATTAAGTAGTTATTTCTAGTTTTGGAGTACAATGGCTACGTAGTATGTGACATCGTAGCGTAGCCATTTCGACTCGACAAGCAGATGAAGTAAAAATGCTGCAAAGTGTTTGAAACGTAAGGTGTAAATAAATAAGTTATAAACGTGATAAGTAAAAACCATATTAAAATAGTTTAATTAATATTAGGACTAAATAAATCAAAACAAGAAGGCTGGCAGCACTGGCAGTTTAATTTAATAAGAACATAGAAGTCTAACTACCTTGGTCCATCTGATCGCTTCCGAACAAAGCAGCACAAGCGGTGTCCAATGGTAGGCACCATTGTATGGCATTCAGCAAGAAAAGCTCTGACCACGCCTCTTCTAATAAAATCACCTGGAAATTTCAATAAAGGTCTTTAAATCTCAGAATATTTAAATGCTATAAATTTTTAAATACAGCACATAATTAACTAAAAATTCACTTCCTTAATTTGCTGAAAATTAGTATTTATTTTTTTCTGTTGAAGTGCCACCTAACATCAGTTAGGGGAACAATTTTTTTTTTTCTTAGGCAATGAGACCCCATGGCACACCCCGGGCACTCCATACCACAGCGGCGAGCCCAATACCTATTACAACAACCCCGATTCAGTCGCGTACGCACACGCGTCAATGTGTGTGTTCGTAGGGTTGGTTATTTACCGTATCTACGTCATAGTCGTCGCAGCGGCCGGGCGGCCGAAGCGTCATCTTTGCATTGTTTTGCTCTCGATTTTTACCCTGAATATGCGCGGAGAAGTGCGGTATTGAATTGGTCTAGTCGCATTTTCTATCTCAAGCTCTTCCGTGCTTCGGAAGGAACGTTAAGTCCCGGTTGTTATCAATTAATGGCAGTCGTGAGGCTGTTTCAGATGCTTTTAGGCAGCCTGAAAAAATCTGACAGTGTTGGCCACTAACACACCTGGGTCATGTTTCCATGGCCTGGTTTCCATATAAAAAGGGTTACAGTGATCAGGCGGCAGTAGCTCCATTGTAATAACCAGTGCCGCCAAATCTAGGACCTTGACTTACAGCGTACCGTCTCCGAGGCGTAATTACCTGGTCTCTGAAAGCGAGGCTGGCGAACGAAGGCAGGTTTTTGGCCCACTTCACTGCCATAAAGAGAAGTCGGGCTGCAGTCTCCGCTGCGCTTTCTACTCCAAGGGGTCTGTTGACATTTGTTAAGTTATTTTCGCGGGTCTGTCACTTTTAGGAACAGTTTCGGAAATGAAGACGGGTAAGAAACAATATTATCTATCTATATTAATAACATTAATGATGTATTAAAGCTAGTCAATTCCTTTTTAACAGTTTTTCGACACTCTTTTTCAATTACATTTTTTTTTACTCTGCTGTATTCAGAATCAGTAAATGTCAAGTTCAAGCTGTTCACTTTAATTTTTAAAACATGTGTGTTATATAATAAAAAAATAGTCACAACATGTTTGTCCTATTTGAAATGAAATTGTTTTTTTAATTTTCTTATCACTTATGATAATCTTAATACTTTAATTGAGTTCACCATCACTTGATGCGCAAGTGGAGAAGAAGCGGCGCCAGAAACTCCACTGCAGCATACTCCAAAATTTGGAGGTTAAAAAAATATCGTCTAGTTTCACGGTAAGAAGATTAAAATAAGTTGTAGGTGAAACGATAAAAATTGTAATTCATTAATGTACGAACCTGTAAGGAACACATGACTGCGGGTAGCTGTTCACGGAAGGTGGGGAATACGAAGTGGAATCTTCCTCGTTCGTCACGTCGATGCTGTCATCTGAAAGGTAAATATATAATGTTTTATTTTTATACTGTGACGTGGTCATTTCAGTGACCTTTAAAGTCAGTCGACTCTGTAAATCCTGGTGTCAGAGATTATGATGTGGTGTGGTGTGAGTGGGTTTGTTCTGAAACATTTACTCCTTGTGTCAAGCAAAGATGATGTGGTACCATTTCTTACTTTAAATTGCCTCCCTTTTCTTACCGTCACTGTTATTAACTACTTAGTTAAGTGGCTGGAGTTCCTGTGAGAAATCTGTTTTTTTTTCTTTATGAAAATATTAAAACGCAATGTTACTCTTTTCTTACCGTCACTGCCAGTATGTGGGTTGGTATCGTTAATGCTTTCGTGTGAGGAATCCGGCTGCGGCTGCTGAGGCAACGCTATGTAGATTTACTTAAAGAGGGACAGTAGCAACGAATATATCGCCCATTTTTTACCGTCGCTGTCAAAAAGTAAATGGATTTCCTGGCAAAAATTTTTATTACCATCACTGTCAGTGTGTGGGTTGGCATCTTCATGGTTCTCGTGCGAGGAATCCGGCTGCGGCTGCTGAGGCAATGCAGTGTAATGTGGAGATAGAAGGGGGTAGCGAGCTGGTGATAACGCCATAGCGAGTGAAACCGGGGGTCTGGAAAGACAAACAATATTTAAACTGCAAACTACTAAACGAAGTCAAACATTGTTTGGTATCTGAAAGAGAAGGAGAGAAGTCGTGTGTGGGATTTCAATTGATTGACATACAAAATGTCTCATAACTTTTTTGTACATAGATAATAGTTTTAGCAAACTTTAATTTGAGGTTTTGATTGCAACCAGTACATAATTGTAATAACCAGTACATAATAAAGATATTTGTGTTTGAATTGAATTTATATAATTGAATTATCTCGATATTATCTATGCGTTGCGTCCGTATTCATAGCGCCTGATTAAATTAGAAGCAATAATCTCACGATGACGCAAAAATGAGAATCGCGTAGGTAAAATACTTGCAGCGCATCTAAATCCAAATATTTACTACATTCGAATGTTTTATTCAGTTTTCTCTTTCAATTCATAGTTTTTCGTGTACCAACAATAAAAGGGGACCGAAGGGGGGCGCATATTTAGGCAAATCTATGATAGTGCTTACGGCTGTACCCCTAAATCATTTGCGTATCGTAAAAATACATTATTTATGAATTATGAACCTGTTTTCGAGTTAGTTCTTTCATTTTCTTGATTTGATTTATTTTAGGTGAATTGTTGATTTAATTTAATAGTCCAGACGTAGTTGGTAGAAGGACGTGTTGTGTGCACTCACAAAAAGTCATCTCATGTAGAGTCAAATAACTAAATAAAATAAATGGAATTCAATTTTTATTCATTAAACAATTTATATTGTATGCGAATTGGATTAATCAATTAATAACTAAATAATTTATTTATTTTATACCTGTACTTACCTACTACCTCGTAACTACTAGTCAAATTATGTGGTGATATAAAAAATATTGAATTAAATTTAAATTCTAACTGCTCAAACTAAATAAGAATTGTATCTAAGTGATGGATCTATTGATAAAGTTATTCAATCTATGCTAACTGTTTGTACTGACAGTAGATGTAGAGAAATTGGACTAATTTCACAAGGTTTTAGATATCATTAAGTAGATTTCTTTACTTAAGAAAGTGATACTTCGACCGCGTGAAAGATTCTCACTAGTTCGATCGTCGAACTAGCGAGATAATCTCACTAGTTCCATTTATTCGACTGTCGAACGTATTTTAATCAAAAAACGAACTAGTGAAAACAAACGGAAAGATGGACGTGCCTTCGTAGTATAGTAAACGTAGAAATAGACACGGGTGCTTAATTTTTCAAAGAAAATCTAATTATGATCATCAGCCATCTACGATCGGATAAAAACTGCGCACATTAAATATTTTACATAAGTATAATGATCAGGAGACGCCAACCTATCCAAACGAGACAAAGTTATAATTAACAGTGACGTCAAGGCAATGGAGCGTGCCAATCAAGCTTCACGTTGAAGCCACAGGTTGAAACATGATCAATGGCTGGGTCGCCACGGGTGACTGCGTGTCCATGTCCAGCCTCCCAGCTAACACATGAATACCTTTTACAGTTAGCTGGTCAACATAATTGTGTTCTACGGTCCTTTGTGATGATTGAAGTTTATCTAAGAGGAGCTCCATTGATTTCGATAAATGCGTGTGTTCATTAAATATAAAATTATAAAATTAAATGCGTATAATACCTTTATACTTCAGATGTTTCAACCGTGTTACAACGGCCGTGGTCACAGCACTACTAGCTCAGCATATCTACAGCTTCGTAACTTACAGCGGAATCGTCTGCCACCGGCATATGTTGATTTCTTCCAAGTACAGTCACAAAACATACTAACAATGCCCATAATCCGTATCGCATATACCTATTATAGGTACATATCTATATTTCTTAATGCTTCCTAATTAGCGTTGCCAGGCGTCAGGATAAAGCCGGATATAGTTAGGCTTTTTGATTGCGTGTCCGGTCAAAATAAACGGTGTCCAGCTTGTCCGGCTTTTGTTAGGCTTTTTACATTTTATTTTAATTAAACAAGATTTATGGTAGTAATCAGAAAAGCTTAAAATACTGAGGCACAAAATCCTCAAAAAAGTAGGGTGTCCGGCCATTTTAGCCAAATGTCCGGCCAAACTGGCTGGTCTGTCCGGCTGTCTGTTTGGCGACCTGGCAACACTACGAGGGTCAAACTGAAAGTTCTTAGAAAATCATAAACTGAGCACACTAGCAAGTTATTCCTTTTATTACATCTTTTCAAAATAGTGTCAAACAGCATTTGAGTCACCTCCGTTAAATCCTTGAACCATTTTACGGCACCAATCAACATGACGGATTTTTTGGGCCTCGGTCAAATCGTGAGGTATCCACCGGGCACAAAGCTTCCTGACCTCTAAATTTTGTGTACTTGGCTCATACCGATGCCTAAACTTGCCCGAATCTGCTGATAGGTCACTCTTTTGTCAGTCTCTATCATACGCCACACAACACTGATGTTATCTTCAGTCGTCGCCGTAGAAGGCCTTCCCTCACGCAGATCATCGGTGAGATTAGTGCGACCACGTTTGAACTCATTAAACCAGTTGTAAACAGTGGCACGAGATGGGGCTTCATCGTGAAAGGCCAATCGAAGTCTATCATAACTTTCTTGTTGACTTAAATGACAACGAAAGTCATAAAAAATCATTGCACGAAAATTTTCTCGCGTTATGTTCATGCTGACGTGACACAGACAATTTTCAATTTGCCGCCAAATCATAAAACAAATGACAAATTAATAAAATATCTACTCAATAATATTGGCAAAGAGTTCCATATTCAAAATTTAAACTTATTTTTTTATTATACTGTTTACAAGTGGTCAGTTCTAAAGACTTTCAGTGTCGCCCTCGTATTCCTATTATTAGGATAGTTTTCCTACTGAATAGTTGCATCCTTAGTTTAAGTTTCATATCCCATGTTACCTAGACTGTACTACCTACTGTGTATCTGTACTTCTACTACAGTCACAGACTTTCCTCTGATAATTATAGTAGTTGACTGGAAGAGATCCCTTATAGGGATAAGTCCACCATTGTACATTCATATTTAAGATTTTTTTAAATTATACTACAGACATACAATAAAAATAATCACAAAAAGCAATATGTCTTTTTTAATTATTTTGGAATCACATAGGTAAAATACCTACATTGTACATTCTGTACCGTACCTGCCATTATCTATAGGGAAGCCATCTTTAAAAAAATATACGTTTGTAGCAAATGTAGCGCTGCATTTTTGAATGATGTTTTGCTATATATTATTGTTTCAGCGCTGCAGCGGCTAAAATTATAAATTATCAAAAATGGAACAATGCAAATGTTCTACGTAGCTTCTCTAGTACGTTAGTATCTACATATATCTCGATGAAACATACATACTGTGACGCTTTTGTAAGAATGATTTCTAGTTTTGGCGGTACTGGTTATAAAAAGCATAAAGTACCTAATCTGTGGTTAAATAGATGCTTCTATATTATTATCTAGTCCCGATTGTACTTAACCTTAATAAAATACAAAAGCCATTAGTGCATAAATTTTAATAACATGGAAGTTTCATACGTTCAGTACACACGTACTGAGCTACTAAGGTACTTATTAGTTATCTAGATTGATTTACTGGAAGAACCCTAGAATTATCCAAATAATTGTACTTGTAGCGACCAAGCAGTAATGCTAAAACAAAATGTCGGCATTCCACATCGCCAAACAAACACCCTCTGAACACACGAACAAAGAAATTTTCCAGAAGAAGAGTCAAAGAGTTCTATGCCATAACTGCGGACTGACGTGCAAGTGCATATAAACAGACTAGCTGTTTCCCGCAGCTCCGCCTTAGTCAAAAAGTATGTTATGTTTGACGGGTCTTCAACTATATTCATACCAAATTTCATTTAAACCCGTTCAGCGGTTTGGCCGTGAAAGCGTAACAGACAGACGAGACTTTTGCATTTATAATATCAATAGTATGGAAGTATGGATTCTTCTGTAATACAGGTTTCTTCGGAAACCTATCTCAGACACCACTCTCTCACAACACTGGTATTATCAGTTGCTTTTATATTGTACCTACTATTAAGCACTTGCCAATTGAGTTGAGAAAATAAATATTTTTTTTTTTAAATAATGGATAAATATGAATATGAAAGACTTCTTAAACATTTTCATTTGCGGACATTTTTATTGAACTGATGTTATGGTTTTAAATTATTAATCTAAGGGTTTGAAGATTAAACATCGAGACCATTTTACATTAGTCGAATTCGAGAGTTGTCGAAAAAAATAGCGGCTAACTGAGACATATTCTTGAAATGTAGATATGACTCATAAGTCGAATGAAATGAAAATCGTTTGACACACCTATTATTATTATGAAGAATGTAAATTGTTCTATTCGCCGAATTTGCGTGAATCACACTATTTAAAAAAAACCAGAAGACTGTATCAACACGCTATAAGTCACATTCTGCCGGTGTGTCACGATTATACGATTGAATGATTTTGATGATATCAGGGGCCTTACTATCAACTCTAATAGCAGGGCAGAATCGATTGAGTAAACGAGATGGCGCCTTACAGCTTGTATTGCGCCATCTCGTTCACTCACTCGTTTCTGCCCTGCTATTAGAGGTGATGGTAAGGGCCCTGGTTACTAAATATCAACGAACAAAGAACTATTATGGTAGAATGAAAGTTCATTTGAAAAATACGTGAATTATTCTTTTTGCCGCGGACGGAGCAAGCGTTTTCTAAATAATAAACAAACAAAATGCCATAGATTAATAAATGGTCTCGCGCACGGAGCAATTACAAAGTAACTTACTTAGTAAATGCTCCGTGGTCTCGCGCGTGCTCGACTAGATACCGCCGGCGTACTAGACAAATGCGGCAACTAAAACTACGGGAAGTCGGCGTACTTGCGACATACTTGCGTCAGTCACGCCGCAACCGATAAGGATTTAAAAAAACAGAAGCAAAATGCCAGTTTGCGTATTCAAACTATGTAAGAATAATAGTACAAGAAATAACTCTTTCTCGTTTCGTCTTTGCACATTCTCTTACACACACTACAATATAAAGTGCATTTACCCAAAGACTCCGACGGCCACTGCTGCTTCTCTTAACGCTCTCTCCTGGTCCATGTCCCTCAGGGCTTCAGGTCGGATGGTGGCCGTGTTTCGGGGCTGACGTTCGTTCTGTACGGCTGTTGACAAGGTAACCGTAATTATTCTCTTATAAGTGATTGCCCCATGTTCCCAAATTAGAAGTGTCGTCTGTGTTGATCTATCTATTTAAGAGTAGTAGACATTTTTTTTAATTCTACTGGGCCCTTACATAATGTTCTCTTACTACACAAAGGTTGGCTGGAAGAGATTGCTTAGCAATAAGTCTTTGCTCCATATTGTAAACAATGTTTTGATTTCAATTTTGTGATTTCCCAAATGTGGACAATAAAGTTATATTGTATTGTAAGTATTGCAAATAAAAAAAAATAACTAAAATACCCTACTGCGTTTCCATGTAATTTGGAAAAAACATACCCAAAAAAATCCGTTTTTTTTTTTTAAATTTATTATACCCAGTGCCACTCTCAAAGTAGGTACTTAAATACGAATCTAACGATAGTACCTCTCAAGCTAAAATCCTGCAAGCCGTTCAAGCTTTAGAGCGTGCTCGAAAAACATAACCCTGCTTCTGTGGCAGTCGGGTAAAAATGGTTTTTGTCTTCTATAAGTATGCTACTTCCCTTGGCCACTCCTTAATGTCATCTAAAGTTTGTCGCAATGGAAAAAGACTATAAATGTAAACAAATATGACCGTCATACATGGGGACATTTATGACGGTTTCGTGGATGGTAATTAATCTGATAAGGTATTTCTATTAAATTATTTGTGGGTTCATGGAGATGTGAATGTGAAACCATTGATAATCGTATGCGAGTGATTTATGAGTTATTTTAATAAATTGTCATTGTTTACATTATTGTCTTTTTTCCATTGAGACAGACTTTAGACGGATTCTGTGCTGGCAATCTAGTAGAGAAATTGTCTGTGTAGAACCGTTCATGGACAGAAAATTGTTTGTGTGTGTGGGTAAATTTAGTGACCATAAAAGCTACTGGATTGACAGCACCGGAGCCCAATTTTTTAGAAGTGCAACTTACTCGAAATCGCCCTTTATGTCAGTTGTACCATTGCCTAGTACCATTGATGAAGTTAAAGGTATGTACACGGGCGGCCTATGGTTTAGGTTTGCCAAAAAGTCGCTTGATACACTACGTATCCAATATAATGACATTTTAGGATGATTTTGAAACTTCCTCGTTTCTGCAGCGCCTCCGAAATGTTTGCTCAGGCCCAAATAGCCCGTCTATTTCTACTTTTATCTATGTTACGCCATCTGTCGAAAGAAAGTAGCGTCGTTGGTAAGGAGGTTGCGAGGGAGTGACAACGGCATCATGAAAATGGTAGCTGAGGACGTACACGCACCCCTGATGAGACACTTCGTCCGGACGATGGCGGAAAGACAAGATTGTTGTATGGAAGTACGGTCTCATCCGCGCGGGCACTCCGAGATATATGATCTATTGAGGATGTATTGATGTTAAATGACATTTATAGATAAATACAGTTTGTGTAATTTTAATTTTGTAAATTTTAATTTTTGATTTTGATTATGATATTATAACTAAAAGAAAATAATTGTAAATATATACTTTGTATCAAATGGATCTTGTTATCCGATAATAAAGAAATTTGAATTGAATTGATGATGTGGCGTTTAAATCTCTTACACCACAAAAACGGACGCTACCGCTTATGGATCTTGCACCATACAAGGCATAGAGCGATATTTGTCATTTGGCGGATTGACAAGAGTATCAATTTTTCTTCTTCGACTACGAATCTCTGTATCGACTGAGAACTATATTTTTGTTATTAATTTCTTTAACTAATTATAGCAACTGTGTTCTTTGTATCTAAATATTTTCTACCTATTGTGAACATAAAATAGTCATTATCTTTTGCTCCATTAATTTTCCCTATCAAGACTATCGCGTCTTCGTGAATACAAGAAAATACATGTGTAGAGTAGCTGGTGTCGGAAGACTCTCAAGCCTACGCCCACAATGGTATAAGTGATAAAACATTGTATCCTTAGTACTATTAAAGAAATGTAAAGATGTTCCTTTGGGTCGAATGAAATCGTTCGACTTACTGATAATATCGAATGGAAATCTTACTGGTTGTGCGTGATTCATACTTTTCAAGAATAGGGCTCATTAAATCGTCTAAATCAACTTTGAAATTGCGATAACTGCTTTTCCATTCCACACTTCAAGCGAGCATCACATTCTATTCTTTGACTCTTGAGTGCTAAAAAGGCGAGAAAAGAACCAAAGGTCTTTTGTATTTTTCCTTTGTATTGTTATTATAACCTGTGTCGTTCCTCGTTTGAGTTTGCTCGAGTAACCAATTAAGAATGTCGTTTTCAAGGAAAGTTTAAGAACTTCTTTAAGGCATCCTCCAATGAGTTTGAGTAAAGGACGTTCTTAAGGTTATGTTTAAGAATACGGGTGTTAGTCTTAGTCTATCTAGTGCTGCTACTGAAAATTGCAGGAAAAGAGATACCGTAGGACAAAATAACACTTGTTATAATCACTGGAGTATACTAACTGCACTGAATCCATACTAATATTATAAATGCAAAAGTCTGTCTGTCTGTCTGTCTTTCTGTCTGTCTGTCTGTTACGCTTTCACGGCCGAACCGCTGAACGGATTTTGATGAAATTTGGTATGAACATAGTTGAAGACCCGGGGTCAAACATAGGCTACTTTTTGACGCAGGCGGAGCTGCGGGAAACAGCTAGTTACAAATAATTAATTTACGGACATACCTACACTGAACTATTATATATATTTTTTACAATAGGTTAATATTGTATTAAATCTGTCCAAAACTGTGGTCCAACAACAAGATCTCTAAATTTTGAGCCAATTTTTTTTATGGCGTTTGATTTTACTTTTTTTTTGTGGCTGCACTTAGCGATTTCCAGGAGCTTTTGGCAACAAGCAACAAAATCACATAAATCGAACATTTTATCACTTCCCAACACTCACGCTTATTCTTGAACACTTTGCGAATAATAATCCACCATTATTATGCACCAACACTAAAAAAAACACAAATTTTGGATGGAATAAAATACTGCGCACCGTTACTGCTCTTCACAACTTCCCGCTTCCTTCCGAAAGTCCTTCATTTGCGCGAATTTTCTTTCTTACTTATTTTAAAAACAATGTTTTTATTAGTGGCCAGCTATTATGTTTTTTTTTTACTTTCCACTATTATGAGCAAAGGGATTGCATCAAGCAAAAGAACATCGAAGTTCTTATCTCAATGGTAATGAGTTTTAAAAACGGGATAGTAATGGTTCTTAGTTCAAAAAATATTTATTTTCTCAATATTTCTCAACTCTAGCTCCCTGGATCCCGACGGGCACGTACGAAGCAGAAAGGATAGTCTGGGGAGATGGGCATAATGTCTAGCTTTATTCTGAGGTTAGACAGGTTAAAGGATAGCCTAGTAAAAGGTAGATACTATTCACTTAGTTTATCATAAAGAGTACCTGTATCTATCTACCTACATATTGTAATCAATCAATGTAAATGCACGGAGACCAATTAATAATCTAAGGGTACGATCTATAGTCGCTAAGATTAAGAATACATTGAATAGGTACTTTGAAAATAACATTATTTTTTAAATTTAACTATTTAAATGTGGTTTGTATTGCGTTTATTATCTACTTATTTATTTACACCTAACATTTCAAACAGAGTTCATGATCGCAGGTACCTAGACTAAGCGTAATAGTATTTTAATTAAATGTAACAATCGTGAAACATAAGAAATCTTTAACAGTATGTATGTTTAATCTAGACCAGACTTTAGTTTTGTACTTTTTATTATATTTGCAGTTTTTCGTATAAAACGTATATATACATATAAATTGAGATCCGAACAAAAAATATCTTGTCTGCGTGTCACGTGCTAGCAGAATATAGCGATAGTCTACATTCGACCCCTAAATCCCACAGAGCCTAAGTCGGGATTGACAGGGAACATAACACGGTATCTAGCTACGCGGAAGAAAAAAATGTACCAAGTAAAGTAGTAACTACTCCCTTGTACTGACTTTTCCTCTTATGTATAATTCTTTGTATTTTTATTGTGTGCAATGTGCATGAACATGAAAAAAAGGGGATACTTTTTTTTATTCATGCACATTGCACAGAGGAGAAAAAAGTACTAATATAAAAAGGGTGGATCGTAGTGGTATACCTAAGTGGAATGAGGGGAGGCTACGATATGGATTTTAGATATTTTTAATAAAATTTAATGTGTTTTTAATTAATCAAACCAAAAAAACCTTTTTTTTGTAGAAAGTGCATAAAATGCCAGTGCATTTAATGTACTTCACAAAATTTTTAAATTGATTAATTTACCTAAATAAATTTTGCGATGAAACTGTGACAACGTTTAGATGCTGAAGACAATTGTTGCCTGTAATGGGACTTAATTATATTGCGTCAAAATCAGCTTTTTTCGATTCTCTAACGTAAAAACGTTGACATCCACAATAATACATACTTTAATTGCGAATGTCGGCCTATCTATCTGTCTGTCTGTTACGGTTTCACGGCCAAACCGCTGAATGGATATTGATGAAATTTTGGTATGAATATAGTTGAAGTCCCGGGGTTTGACCCAAAGGCTACTTTTTGACGCAGGCGGAGCTGCGGAAAACAGCTACTTTATTATATTCTGCCGGAAGGGTAGAAGCGTGTACGATATACCTAATCTATCTGTTATGGAGATAGAGTTACTAAAACCAAATTGCAGACCTTTTAAAATCGGTACCCGAAATTAGTGAAAATGTATGAAAAGAGTAATAGCGCAGAGGGAGCGAGGGAGTTCTGTTAGAACCGCGGCAAGTATCTTTTATAGTCTAAGTAAAGTAAACAGAATTATTCATCGTACTAACGTAAGTGTAACAGTGGCGTAAAAATTAAATTTACTGTCATAAATAAGTCTCTGTTACTTTACTAGCTTTACTTCACAGCGCTTGAATATGTGGTGGCATTAAAATTGTCACTTACCAATTCCAACCCCTCGTCAACCCCTAGGGAGGATGGGGTGGCAGGGGTAGGCTTCTATTTGATTTTATTGCCTTCGGAGTCGAACGAGCACCTTTTACTGCTTAACTTTATACGGTAGGGTAGGTATAACTATATATATATATATAGGTACATTGTAGCCAACTTTGTAGAGAAATAGGCAACGATTGAATTTCATGGAGGGGTGGAATATTTAGGATTGTATTTTGTTTTTGGTTTCCGGTTTTGGTACATTATACTTCTAAGCTTATAAAGATAGAGTTATCTTTATTGACCTTGTAGGCTTTTTCTAACTAAAACTATACTCTCTCTTAAATTGATTTAAACTTTCTTGTACAGTTGTCTTGTGGGCAATAAAATATATTGAATTGTACAGTATTTAAACAAAAAAGAGCAGACTCTGCTGTTAGCGATTGTATCTTCAGCTGGTTGGTCATTAAAATTATGGCCAATAAACAGAGTCTTAGGATGATTATAAAAACCCACACATCCATTTACAATATTATAAATGTGAAAATCTGTCTGTCTGTCTGTCTTTTAGTATGTCTGTCTGTAACGCTTTCTCGGCCAAACAGCTGAATGGATTTTGATGAAATTTGGTATGAATATAGTTGAAGAGCCGGGGTCAAACACTACTTTTTAACGCAGGCGGAGCTGCGGGAAACAGCTAGTTATTAATAAAGCCGTTCTCTTAGAAAATATACTGGTTGACTGGTAGATAAAGCCTCAGGCTTTAAGTCCTCCATTTACAATTATGTGATAAAGTTAAATAAATAAATAATAAAACACTAGAAAAATAATCTTGAATACTGAAAAAAACACAAATTTTTGCCGCAATTCGGTAATAAAAACCAAACGTTTCGAACTGTCGCACACTCAAATAGTTCCCCCACCACCCCCACCCATCCCGAACTATAAATCAAATCGCCCCTCCCACTTCCTGCCGCAGCCATCTTTGAGGTCTCACTTCCGGTGGAGAGAAAGAGACGACTGCAGTATAGTTTTACAGGTTTTACGTCAGAGTAGTGGTCTGGGTTTTTTTTTGTGTTTTGTATATCAATATGACAAACACTTATGACATTGTTTTCTGTCTTTCCGTCTTTTTGTTCTAGCCAGTAATATCCGGGACTCCACTCCCGTTCCAATAACAGTTTTTAGCTGATATTATAATCCTTAACTTAACTGCTTTTACCTCGTTGGTCTTAGCCGAATAAAATAGAATATTAGTTATTTATTCTTTAGGATTTTGTTTGCCTGCTAAATATCAAATGTGCAGTGTATGTAAACAACATAGCTGGATCATGAATAATGAGTGCTTATTTAAATTATGTTTTTCATGACGTATTCGATCACTCGCCCGTGATTGTTTTATCACCAAGTTGTCATGGTCTTGGTTCATTAATAGCATAGAGACCATTGAAGAATGGTACTATCGGTAATGGAGACAAATTTAAAAGCTCGCATTAATATAACTTTTTTTACCCTTTGACAAACGCTCCTTTGGGAAATATTTCAAAAAATTAGTTTAGTAATTTTAAACACAGTCTAATACAACTCTTGGTTGGGTCACCCCACAAACATCCCTAATTGAAAAATAAAATCAACCAGCTCAGGTGCAGGTCCCATCTGCTTGACATCTAGTGATATCAAACGATCCCCACAAAAATATACTCGTCCCGCTCACACGCGCACAAATAATATAAAACCGTCTCTTTCACCAACGACTTCTGTCAGCCTGATTCGGTTAATGGTTATTGATTCTATAATCCGCCAGTGAAGCGATTCTCAATCCTATCTGCATACAGTAAAGTCGAAATTAGTTTAAATTGAAAATTATTTGGGAGTTGAAAACCGAACTCTAAGCCTTTTGTATTTGAGCCCACACTTGTCCGACTTAAAAGTTAGAAATCCAGATTTAACTTGATACAATCCTGTAATTTAAATGCATTGGAAAATGAGTATTAGGTACTTGAGTATAAAGTTTAAATTCGTTTGAAGATATAGAGGATCTGTGACCTTTTGTAGGTGGTAGGGCTATTAATTCAGGGTTGGATCTAGGGGTTTATAGATGGATTAAATTCGCATTAATCAGTGTCTGTAGATTTAACTCCGGTATAAACAGTTAAGTGTTAGGGTACGCGACGTCGGATTTATGGTACAGTCGGTTCCTGACGTAGCAATGATTATCTTCTGGATAGATAAACAACAAGGCAAGTGGTTATGTGGCCCAGTGGTTACCAAAGATTTAGAGGTCCTTAGTTTGATTTCCAGAAAATTCCAGGCATCAAACTTATAACCATGCTTTCCTTTGCTGTTACTAGTATGGATATTGTAGGCCTGAATCACCTAATTGTCTTATAAAATAAATGATCTCGTGCTTCAAAAGGCACGTTAAACCATTGGTCCTGAATATTACCTGGGAGCCAATTCCGCTAATAAACTTTAAAAGACCATGCAACTGATATTCAATTACGACTCAATTACGATGCATTTTTGATATGCTCAATATTGGTAATCTGCTAACACAATTTTGCAACTAAAACGTACCTATATGAAAGGTAAAAGTAGAAAAAAATTATAACAGAGTACCAATTATTGAAAGAATTGATGATTTGAACGATTTTTTGATTAGCAAAATTTTCCAGTTGCAGTTCAATGGCATGCCAGTGGAATACGATTGGTCTTAAAATTAGTAACAGAAACGTCAAAAGTTGTCATTGCGATCCAATTACGATTCAATTGTGCACTATGTCAAATAAGAGAATTGACGCCCTGGTGATCGTTGATTACATTAGCATGTTTCTATAAGTCTTATGAATAGATTAATTGAAATATGAAGTCTACGAATAATAAATATTGATATCAAGCAGATATTCATCATATTATCATTTAATTTGTTAAAATATACCAAAACAATTTTCTCTGCAACTGTACTATCCAAGTCCCACTTAAAGCGATACGAAGAAGGTACCTTCGAGGATTAAACGCGAAATCACCCCATTAGCATTTAATTTTACAAATGAATCTTTAATTCTCTGCCTTCTACTCTCTTTGGCATCTGTTTTAAAATATTTTACAAAAGATTCAACCTACAATAATTTTACTTTTTGTAAAAATAATATATGCACAAAATTTTTGTTTGCACTTAATTGTTTAGAAAAGTTATAATGCAAATGCTTGATTATATTACAAAAATTGAAAATATATTTTTAATCGAATTAACATTATGATTAGAATCTAATTGCACTTGATCAAATAGATTCAAATTCACAACTACAAATTTAATTCTCAATTATTACACAAAGGATACTTATTATTTCACATCACACTCTATCCATATTAATAACCAGAACGAAGACCCCTGAACCTTTGATAAATTCAGTTAGGTGTACGCACTGAGGCTTTTGACAAGGTGAAGCAGCACCGTACCATTCGAGGATAATTAAATTGTCGCGCCAGCATCTCAAAGTGTAACCAAATTAAGCTTTCCTTTTCACAGGATTCGCCGGATAGACGCCGAGAGCAAAATAATACAAAGCTTAAAGTAATAAAGGCGGTGGCAGTCGGGCGTGCCTCAAGGCACCCCACTGGGCCCGCCTCATTATTGCTTTAGAACATCTTTTTGACACTTTCTTTTCGTGTTAAATTGGATCAACGTTTCATTGTTGTGCCGTACGGTATGGTAATGGCAATTGTAATTCTAAGTTCGATTGCGCGGATTCTTGCAGATACGAGTTGCGACATTTGAACGGTTTTGTTAAAATTGAAGATTTGTTTGCTAACTTTGATTTATAGGGATTGGTGTTTTTTCTGCTTGTACAGAAATAAGGTTGATATTTTTAAGACATATTTTTTTATTTCACCGCCACTCGGTTAAAAGGGATAAATTAGTTGATAAAATTAACGACATTTTGTAAAGATAGATAAAAATGTTTTTAACATTTTGAGCATAATGATGTAAAATTACAACTGACATTATTTTTTTTAAGGTGCCCAAACACCTGAATATATGTCAGTCAACTTAACGTCTGACAAAGCTATACAGGGGCCGATTCTCGCGCCTTTAGAGATAGGTCTAATTTGAGATAACTCCAAAACCCTATAATTTTTTTCGACAAATCTATCATTTGACTTTTACTGGAGAGGTGCGAGATTCTTCGCCTAGGCGGCTTGTTTCTGGACTGAGAGAGTATAATACAGCATAGAAAAATAATAAGACTGATAATAAAAAAATATTTAGATCATTAAAATAAATTTCAAAATTAACGGCGTGCGGTTAAACATCCCACTTGCTAACGAGGGGGTGCTCATTTGAATGTGAAGTGCGAACGCCCTGGGCTGTGGCTTTGTAGTTTTTGCTTAATTATCTGTATTTGTGGGAATTTCGCATTCATTATGGAGGGGGTGTGGTCCAAATTCGACTTATTAGATTCGGCTTAAGGGCTAAATGGTTTATGCGGTGTGGGTAGTGGATTGTAACATTTTATTGCTCACGCTTATAATAACGATAATAGAAAAAAGAAAAGTAAATTTATTTATTGATTGATTGATTTCGTCTATATTTCTTTATTAGAATTAAGTTTTTGTTTGTTTGTCTGTAGACTGTGTATGAAATACATCAGATGCCTGATTTCATACTCATGAGTATAAAAAAATGTAAAGTACAATGATGAAATGCTATCCAAAATGCAATTCAATTAATTTTACGCTAGATGATAAATATCAATTAAATTTTATAATATTCTGATCACAATAAGATATTGGAGATTTTACAGTGTCATCATCATCCCAGCTTTTGTCATGTGCTTAGTATAACTAACTTAACTCTTCTGTGGTGACTATAACTTTTAGACTTTGCGTATGTAGAAAAAGTTAAGTTTTTTAGTTAGTTGTAGTTCAGGAAAAACTAAATGCTATATATTTTTTTATTGTTTTGCCTAGAATTCTAAAAAGGGTGTATCTTAGGAAATTTTCGTACTTAGGTCTCATATTGCATAGCATCAAAAATGAGCTCTTTCAAATTATACAGCAAGGGAAGATTCAAGGCAGAAGGCGGCCTGGAAGAAGAAGAATTTCATGGTTGAAAAACCTATGCCAATGACACAACAGGAGCACGCGATCCCTGTTTCGAGCGGCTGTCTCAAGAGTACAGATTGCATTTATGGTTGTCGACCTTCATTGAAGACACACCAAAAGAGGAAGAAATTCTCATGTTTCTAATTGATATTTTAATTAATCTTTTAAGGATTTTGGCTGAAAAGATCACGGTAATTGAAATAACATAGACACGACAATATCAATATGCCATTATTCAAATTAAACACGAGAATCACGAGCCCGATTTGACTAAACTAACAATCGTATGCGCGACTAACTCAGAAGGCCTTAAGCCATAATTTGTATACGAAGCGGTTACCGGCACGCGCCAACACGTGGCACTAAAAGTTTTTTTAACCCTTGCCATTATTTTTTACACGCATCAGTTATTGTATTTGTTGCTTGGGATGCTGTGAAAATAATGGACAATATTTGCTTTTGTATAATTTCATGTACTTATTTGTGAAGTTGAGTCTTATTCTATAGCTGTTTCCCGCGGCTCTTACCGCGTCAAAAGTAGCCAATGTTTGACATCGGGTAGTAAGTTCTTCAACTATATCCATATCAAGTTTCATCAAATACGGTCCAGAGGTTTAACAGTAACAGACAGACGGACAGAAGACATTTATAATACTTATTAGTAAGTAAGTATTAGTAAGTATTGAAATTAGGAAATGGCGGATTATTAAAATATGGATTTTGACTATTTAACTTTTTACTATAACTATTCCCCTTATTAATCAAAGTTTGGTAAGCCAAGTAATTGTAAAATATTTAGGATAGCAGGCGGCAGAAAACACATTTTGAATTATTACGTATTTATTTTACTTACCATCCTTAGCGACAACCAAAAGTCCCATTGTTGATCTTTTGACACTTATGAGTAAATTATAGTTCTATGTGGTTCTCTACTCTTTCGTTACATCACAATTTCATGTTTTATGAGAAAGCTAAAAATCTACCTTCAAACAAAGGAGAAATGTTAACATAGGGCGTGTCTACATGATCACCTTCCGCCTGATTGAACGCGCGTGTGTACGACGGACGGATTCGGCTTTTATAGTCGGATTGACGTGTTTTGATATGTTTATGATATGTCTGTTTGTTAGGGCGTTTGTCGGGAACAATATGCTGTGGGAATTTTTTTTTGCCTTTAAAAAACTAGCGATTTCCCGCTGCTCCGCCTGCGTCAAAAAGTAGCCTATGTTTGACTTTAACTATATTCATACCAAATTTCATCAAAATCTGTTCAGCGGTTTGGCCGTGAAAGCGTAAGACAGACTTTCGCACTTATAATATTAGTGGCTGAATTTCCCAAACGACATTTGTTTTGTCGTCGTTGAAATTTATATGTTAAAAAAATAATGTTGTACTGAATAATTTTTTTTTGTATTGAATAGGTACTTGGTTTGTGCAAAAAATATTATTATTTTGTGATTATATTCAAAGGTAGAAATAAATATTTAAAATCAAAATTTTATCATATCGGTGCTGTCTTTCAACTTTTTTTACAGACAAAAAGGTTGCTACGCTAATAAATATAAAGAAATTAAGTTTTAAACCTATTCTACGTATATTATACAATATGAGTTGTTATACCAATAATAAGTATTTTTTATTCTATAACTAACGAGTTTTTTTCCTGAGAGTCACAAACGTACTTTGTCGCGCCCGCCCTTCAAGTCCTGTCTCGAATCGGTGACCAAAAGTAATTTGGACCTAATTTGTCCTAGGTGAGTCCAAGAGCATCCTATACCCCAAATTTGTATCACCTCTAGTATGTGCTCACAGGCAGTCAGGACGACTCTCCGTGGGACGACTATTTGCTAAATAGCTTCATATTCTTGTAAAAAAATTATATATCTTCATTTGTGTTCTCTGACAAAATTTTTGTAATATCGGCGGTGGCTCTATCTCATCTTAATGAGGAGTTATATTAAGATTGTTTACTTGTATGAAAGCAGTTAGGCAATATGTTTAACTTAATGCCGTTAAATTTAACTTAGTTATAGTAAATTTGTTGTTATTTTCGAAAAAGCGTGTTTTTTCACGTCAGTGCTGTCATATCGGTGAAATCGGTGGTATTTTTATGCTCAACTAGCTGTGCCCGCGACTTCGTCCGCGTTACGTCCGATTACATACTTTTCTTTTTATATGATGCTACCGAACTCCTGCTACGTTAGTACTTATTATCCGTTGTTGCAGAGTTTCACAAAACTGATATTTAAAAGGTTCAGGATCTCACTATGTAAAACACTGCAACGGTTCCATCCTGTTTCGCATTGGACACAAATACATGTTCCTTTCTCAATAGCTGGACATAATCAGTGAGTTGATGAGTAACAACTTTCATTCAACTCACCTTTCTTAGACCACCATTTACGGTGAGTCATACTCATACTTCTCAAACATAGCTTATATGAATAGCACTCCTGCCTGATACCAACTGCTGGTTGCCAAAGAAACTTTCGCACCCGGATTATTGATTGTATCGGTTTGGAGTGCTATTTATGAAAAGTATAAAACACGCAAAATCGGCAAGTCAAATAATTATCGATCGATATCCTATAATTTTCATTTGCATGTCCATAATCAATGAGTCTAACGATTTTCATTCTACTCACCGATTTTGTGTGACTCGTATGTTTTAAAAATAGGGCTCCTAGATCAGACAGCAGTGGGTTTACATGGTCAATTGACCCTGTACATCCTGGTGTCAGAATTTTTCGGAACCGTTTTTCGGCCTCTAATGTTGTTCCTTTAAAGATTACCAAATGACAGTCAGACACACCGCTTGTTTTAACGTGCCTTCTGAAGCGCGGACGTCATTATTATTAGACAATCAGGTGATTCAAGCCTGCAATATTATAACCTAATTAAACTGGAGTGCTATTTTGTGAAGGGTGACTCACGCAAAATCGGTAATTCGAATGATTATTGTAAGGACTCGAATGATTTTCATGCGTCATAATCGGTGAGTCGAACGTTTTTCATCCGACATACTCACATTACAAAAATAGGGCTCCTGGAAAGAACTTAACGAAGTATAAGGATACTTCAGGAGATCGTGGGTTCGATTCCCATGGGAAGGCCCATGGGAATCGAACCCACGATCTCCGGGTCTAATAAACACTTTTTAACCACTGGACCACCACGGAGGAATGTCTGAAAATAGATGAATATACGCGCTATGAATGACTGAAACTCCATTCAAACTAACGAGATTCCTGCGCGGTACGCAAGACGCCTACAAAAATAAGAATACGTAGAAGTGCCTCAAGCGTCCTGCTTGATAACTTTGGCACACGCTATGGCGCTTCTACTGAATCTTATTTCTGTGGCCATCCCGCGTGGATTCGAATCAGTTTGAATGGAGTTTAACAGACCCACGTCCTAGTCCGTGAGGCGTCTCCGAAAAATCTCTGACACCAGGGTGTGCAGGGTCCATTGATCTGACTATGTAACCCTCTTGATAAACCTCTCTGAAAAACTCATAAGTAGGTCCCTACCTAATTAAAAATAGCATTTATTATTGCTTGTGTGGCTTTACTGAAAATAAACAGCACATCAGTTACCTACTCAAAATACAAAGGAATAGCAAAATTTTCGTAAAAAAATCTTTTTATAAAATTGCAAAAAGTGAAACCAGCCAGTGTAGTTTGATCTTTCATATAGCAAGCCATATATTTTAGGGGTCAAATAAGTTGATCGATTGTTCTACGGGAACTGGTCAAAAATTCGGGATAAATTGTAGCCTAATTTCTAAGTTGGACCTCCAGCAACACAACTGAGAAAACCGTATTCAATTCTATGCAGTAGTTTTCGCGTGTTGCGATTACAAACATACAGACAGACAGAAAAAAAATCTTCTGGTGGTCCAACAATGAAATCTTCAATGTACAGACATCGACCTGTTACAATTTTATTATACATATGTATGTATAGAAGATTAAGCTCCAGTATCACCGATATGATAAGAAAATCGTAATCGATGGTTTACTGCTCATATCGGTGTCTCAATACATCATTCGGGAGAGTTTTATCGCATCGGTGAGTTGCTTTATAATATCGGTGATTTGTATAGTGATGTCATGTCGGTAGACAGACTTTTCATATCTGTGTACACCAAATTTAATCCGTGTACAATTTTTCATATCAGTGGCAACCAAATTTCATTTGAACTTCATTTTCTCTTTAGTCTTAAAAGATAAGTTAATCACAATCAAAATTGATATATATAGTATACCCTTATATTTCACCACTAAAACTAAGACTTATTAAACAAAAAATAAAACTAAACCACAAATTAAAAAGACATTGATAAATAATGAAATATATAATTAATAGATTTTTCTTAATTTAAATAAAAAATGGAGCCCAAATCGCTGCCATCACAGGGTAATACCCATACCCAGAAGGCTGGCGGCATTTCCTCTCTGGATAGCTGAGATGATCCTCTGGCCGAAATATGTGCCAGCCCTTGGGTCCCCGGAAACATCGACAAGGCGTGCGGATATCTCGTTGAACAAGAGTTTTGCATCCGCACCCCATGGCCCCATAGTCTCCACAGCAAAGGGCACAAATATGTACGGCTCTCCTAGAGCCGCATATTTGCGCCTCTTATTGGACTCTGCCGTCGCAGCAGCCGCACCCGCCCTGCAGGCAGTCGCTTTTATATACCCTTATAAAAATAAATGCGTCAAAAAATGGAATTAACCCTAGTAGTGGAAGTATGGATATGGGTTAAGTGATTGTCACACTAATTTAAGATTTACCAAAGAGCAATGGAGCGAAGTGTTAGGTGTCAAGGAGTGATAGGATAACAATCATGACGCTTCGTTCTAGGACAGGAATCACCGATGTAGGACGCTTGACTGCCAAACTTAGGATTGGGCGGGTCCATCTGCCGCATGGATAACAAATCTTTGGGCTCAAATATGCACTAAGTGACGCCTTAAAGGTAGCTGACGAAAAATAGGAAGACCGAGGTTATGCTGTAGCGACGACTTGGGAAGATTCGACGTGGTCAGACGTGGCGGAACAAAGAGACGTTTAAAAAGAGATGGGGAGACTTACCATCTTTGTTCATTCCCATGGCCAGACATTTCTTCAGCCTGCAAGCTTGGCATTGATTCCTGTGAGCTTTGTCCACTACGCAACGGCCCGTGCCTGCCTGGCATCTGGGAACAAAAGTCATCATTAAATTAAATAATTTTAATATGGTTTTATCGCGTTTATTACTTGTCACATTATATTTAATATTTATTTAAACTTTATTGTACAAATACAATTGTAAAGCACAATAGGTGGACTTAATGCTAAATGCATTGTCTAACAGTCAACCTTACATATGTGTGTGTGGTCATTATTAACTGCCTCCGTGGTTCAGTGTATGAGGCGTTCGCCTTCGATTTGGTGGGTTTGATTCCCACCGAAAGCATAATTTGTTTAGTTGTTTCCAATTTGGTTAGAACTTTGCAGGCTTGAATCACCTGATTTATTATTTATTTATATAATAAAACTTTATTGTACCACAAGTAAAAATACAATTGGCGGACTTAATGCTAAAAGCATTCTCTCCCAGTCAACCATTAGGAAAGGAGAAAATACAAAGCGGCGCAAGAAAGCTTCGTGTGATATTACAGAAAAAAAAAGAACCCTACAGCTAAATAAACATACATAAATTTACACAAATAGAGAGTATAATATTCATACATATATATTTAAAGATTTCAATGCAGAGAAATTGTGATTCTGGTTTATAAGTTAGACAGAATTCTGATTGTCTGATAATAAAGATGATTCCGTGCTTCGGAAGACACGTTAAGCCGTTGGTCCTAGCTGCCATTTTGTAGTGGTTAAAGGAACCACGTCATAGGCCGATAGTCGATTCCGAACAACTCTGACACCAGGGTGTACATGATCGATAGACAATGTAACCTACACGAAATGATGATGATGATATAAGGAACCGAGGGTCCCATAGGCGGTTTATATAAACTGTCAGTCATTTCATTCATTCATTTGAATGAAAAAATTACATTATCGCATTATAGTAAAGATTTTTAGTGTAACCCCCCTCAGCACACGGTGTCGTAGCAGCACTATGAGAGCAGGGGGTCAGTTCCGATAATAAACTTTAAAAGACCATGCAACTGATATTCAATTACGATGCATTTTTGATATGCTCAATATTGGTATTCTGCTAACAAAATTTTAAATCTAAATTTAAATGCATCTAAAACGTATTTGAATGTTACTTGTAGAAAAAAAGTAAATAAAATAAATAACAGAGTACCGATTATTGAAAGAATTGATGATTTTAATGATTTTTTTTGATAAGCAAAATTTTCCAGTTGCAGTTTAATGGCATGCCAATGGAATACGATTGGTTTTAAAATTAGTAATAGAATACCAGAAACGTCAAAAGTTGTCATTGCTATCCAATTACGATTCAATTGTGCACTATGTAAAATAAGAGAATAGACGAGTACGAGCGCATACATGTTCAAACAAGTCCGCACACGAAGCGTTGTTGCAGCGTATCGTAAGAGACGCGTATCGCCATTACGAGAGCGTAAGAAATATATTTTTTATTAATTTATTTGAAAAAATCCTGAATTTGAACAAACGAATTTCTATTTCTTATGACTTTTAACTTCTTACGAAATATGGCTAAAAAAATGTTGAATTCTCAAACTTGCTCTTGTTTCTTACATGTTTGTTTTTTTAAACACCAGCCAAATTTTAACAGTGTGTTTTTAGTACGTGAAACTTAACTACTTTCAATAAAAAAAATAAGCGAATTTTTTTACGCCTACACGACGACTCGTCTGAGGACGCGCGTATGGTACGCGTAGCGTCATAACGATACGCGTACGATACGCCTCCGATTACGACTCGTATGCAAAGTGCCTAAGTTAATCGGAAATGGTGTAGAACGTCTACGACGTAGTTCTACGAGCTGCTACGAAACCTCTACGACAAAACCTTACTCTCGAATGTATACTGTGTAAATGTACGTACACAATATACGCCTTTGTAATGTACTCAATTATACCATTTTACGTGATAATATACCATTTTGCACATATACCTACTTTTGAACAGTTAATCCTCTATTTATTTGTTTACTCTATTTAGTGCCCGTACCTACTGACTTGGCAATAACTGAAAATCAGTGTTTCTGTACCATCTGTATGCAGAATATTCGCTGAGTTATGGCCATTTTGTCTTGCTGCAGCACATTAGATTACCTTATATTAATATTATTGTGTAAGCTATACAATGTATGTAATCTTTTTGTGTAAATTATTTTTGTTTTATGTAGTACTCTGTAGCAACAAATAAACAAATCTATCTATCTATCTAATCTATCTATCAATTATTTAAATGTATTCATTTTTGTTTTCTTTATTATTGACACAATAAAGTATCTGATACCTGAAACTTCATTTTGCAGCCTCTTGTGTATTATACCCTGTGATAACAGCGACTTGGGCTCCATTAATTATTTAATAAAATTTTGTATATAAGTTTATTGAAGTGTTATTTTTTTAGTTATATTTTCGAAATCGGTTTAGCCGTGAAAGCGTAACAGACAGACAGACTTTGGCATACTTCCTTTGAAACTACCGCCTAAATTTTTACAGTGTGTGTGTGTGTTAAAATTTGACCAGTAGTTTGGTGTAGATCATGAAACTACTAGAATCGAAACAGAAAATTAATTAAAATAGACAAAACATTTACTACCTCCCATATAAAATCTAGCCAGCTGATCACTCTATTTGTATATGAGGTCAAAATTTTTGTCAGACTTCACAATTTTTTTTTTATTGGTTTAGTTTCACCTTCTAAACACTTTAAAAATTGGGACAGCACATTCAAATTAACCCTGTATTATTTATATGGATAGTATGGATGTAGTGAATACAATTTACAACAATCCCTTAAATTTTCGCGCTGTAGACAAACCTCAGTGGTTTACAACAGTGTTATTTTAGATAAAGTACATTATTATGTCTATGTTATATTGTAAATAAAATAAATAAAAAAAATAAAAAAAATAATAAAAAATATATATAATTATAAATAAAAAAAATATGTAAAAAATTAAAAATTGGTTAAAAAAATTAATTATTAATCTAAGGTGAAATTATAATGAAATCTTTCACATCGACCCCGATTACTACCGAAGGACAAAAATGCACACATGTTCGTTACAATTACAACATCATTCAAAAAGGTTAAGTGGCGTGAAACGTGGTAGCCCACTTGTTATATGTAGGGTGCGTACAGGATGCTTGTTTTTTTTAAAAATATTGTTGTATTATTTTTGGTGCATCATTTCGAGTAGGTTACATTGCCAATCGACTTTGTACACACTGGCGTCAGAGTTATTCAGAAGCGCCTTTCGGTCTCTGACGTGGTTTCTTTAACGACCACCAAATGGCAGCCCTGACCAACTGCTCAACGTGCCTTCCGAAGCACGGAATCATCAGTATTATCAGACGATTAAGTGATTCAAGCCTGCAATGTCCATGTAAAGATTACAAAACTGTGTTGTGCACAATGAAAAAGAAAAGGTATTTTATAAAAGATTGTTTCATGATTTTTGTTGCAATAAAGTATTAAAGTGTATATTTAATTTAATTATTATATACTAGCTATTTCCCGCAGCTCCGCCTGCATCAAAAGTAGCCTATGTTTGACCCCGGGTCTTCAACTATATTCAGACCAAATTTCATCAAAAACCATTCAGCGGTTTGGCCGTGAAAGCGTAACAGACAGACAGACAGACTTTCTCATTTATAATATTAGTATGGATAGTATTATATAGTATGGATATGGAAGTATGGATAATATTTAATAAAAATTTTAGGTTTTAATTTTTAGCAATCGCCAATTTCTTTGTGTTTGTGCTTGAATTAAACTCTTTGAAAAAAAAACTGTAAAACTTGATAAATGAGTAATGTGTAAAAAAAATATTTAAATATATTTTTCTTTTGTTACGAAACTTATCAACAAAATTACAAACGTTTAACACTAACAAAGATAATGGGTAAAAGAATATAACAAATATGAGATAAAGATACATTAACAATGACGTCATAAATGAAAGTACAGCACAGTTTAGCGTTACATTCAATACAACAATAAATACTTGCATTTTCCATACAGAAACACCCTATAGCCATACAAAATGTTGGTACATTTCTTCATTGAATTGCAACAAATGTCAACATAAGCCTATTACTGTAGGATTACCAGTAATGACATATCTTTAATCTGTATTACGGGTAGTTCTGAGAAGGCATTTTTGTCAGAAAGGACTTTCGCCCCCTTCCCCCCCCCTTTCTGGGTTAAGGTTTGATTGATTTCGACTTACTATAATCATTTGAGGCATGTGTTTATGTCAATTGTATTGTTAAGTAAATATAACACTGTCCTTTAAGAATTTTTTTTTATCTTTTCTGTTAAATGGTGCTTGTAAACTTTTAATTTGTAATAAACGATCCTTTCTCAATGTTTGAAACTCTGCTAAAATAATATTGAAAGGGAAATCATTACGCAAATGAAAACTTCAGTTATAATCTTCAAATCTCCATTTCGTTTTCATAATAGTAAAACTAAGTATATCCATTCCATAATATGAAAATATCACAATCAGTTAAATATATTTAATTACTCTATTTGATTAAATAGTGAACATCAGAATTTGGTTATACACGTTTTAAAAATATGCATTTGATTGAAATTTAAACGTGTGTTTTTGTAATCAGGCCATAGAGAATTTTATACAATTTCTTATAGACTGAGATCAGGCTTAATGGAAAGACCTTAGAACGTAGTATAACAAAAAAAGTATCGAATATTTTTTTTACGTCACCCTTTTTTCCTTCTCATTTTATATCCTTAGGTTTGACTGGCGTAGGAGCTTCAACTTAGGTATTTTTTAGAGTTCAATGAAGATTAAAAAAAAAAAAGCATAAGTTGTTTTTTCTTATAATGATTTCTTATGTATTCACGATAGATAATAATTAGTAGTAAAAATAGTTTAATGTAATTTTTAACATTTTATAACCTAGTCATAACCAGATGAATTTCGGACATCAGCTAGTCCTGTTCTCCTCATCATGTTAATTCCATTAAAAAAGGGATCACCAGTTGATCTCGAAATCTGGTCAGAAATAAATTAATGAATAAGAGGACACATGTCACACTTGACTATCTATCATAAGGGGGATCTTATGGTAGTAACCGGTGCAAATAATTGAAAGCTGGTCGAGAGGGGCCAAATGTTAAACTGTTTTTAATATTATCTGTTGAGTGATAGGCCAAAATTCTTTTCTGGGTAGCGTTGATAATGATTTTTAGGGTACCCAAAGAGTAAAACGATGATGTATGTAATTCTGTTGCCGATATTACAACAAATTCCTAACCAAATGAAATAAATATTAAAGGAGACTCCAATACAACAGACATGATTTTGTTTCTGTTTTGGACATTTCGTACACGAGCCCGACTCGAACTTGACCAGTTTTATTTTGTCTATTCAAATGATTCAAGACTAAGGTTAACGCATACGTAAAATTAATTAGAATTTCAAATTGGCTAAATAACTGGTTAAAATATGGTGATAATTATAGATAATAATTTTCAAGATTTTTAGTTTTTAAAAATCAAGGAATAAACGTAATGGTACAGTACAGTAATTGTAGTAGCTGACACAAATAAATCTAATTAAAACTATTTTGCGTAATTCTGCTTTTCCTTATGACGTAATTGAATATGAAACTGGAATCTCTGTTTAAAATTCAATCAAAAATTCAGAACCAATGGCTTTATTTTTTACTAGCTTTTTCCCGCAGCTCCGCCTGCGTCAAAAAGTAGCCTATGTTTAACCCCGGATCTTTAACTATATTCATACCAAATTTCATCAAAATCCGTTCAGCGGTTTGGCCGTGAAAGCGTTACAGACAGACAGACAGACAGACTTTCGCATTTATAATATTAGTATGGATTCGGTACAATTTCACCTCATAAAATATACAGTAAAATGTTATCTAAATAAACCATGTCATTAAATGGCGAAGAGCGAGAGCGTTCTGTCATAAAAACGAAAATTAAATTCGCATCCTATTTAAATATCCTGCGATTGGGGAGGCGATAGGTAGAAGGAATAGTGTTAAGAGGTAGCGGATAGCGAGTGACGAAGCTTTAAAAATGGCGGGTTGTAGGAACCAAAAGGAGAAACTATTGATATGTTTGATGGGAGTTAGAAGTAATGTATTTTTTTGAAACGGATATGATATTGTTATGATAAATATTTAATTTGACAAAATGTATTTCAGCTTTGATATATTTTTGTTAGACCTACCCAGAGTGAAGAATGAGAAAATCTTTCAACTTTACGACATGTCCCAAAAAGCTACCGCTCATCGCTTCTCTACATTCTCGCTATACATCCTGACTCCTAAAGATCACGGATGTAGTAAGCATGAGAAATATTATTACGTAAGTACTATCCTACCTATTCGGTAGGCATGGAATGTGATAAAAAGCGTATCGCTATTCGCCATCCATTGCAGCCTGACTCTAAAAGATCACCGATGTAGCAAGAATGAGAAATTACAGTACTATTGCCTATTCTGTAAGCATGGATTGTGGTGATCTAAGACGCTTCAGCGTCCACGTCCACTGCAACCTGACTCTAACAGGCCACAGATGTAGCAAGAATGAGAAATTACAGTACTATTGCCTATTTTGTAAGCATGGATTGTGGTGATCTAAGACGCTTCAGAGTCCACGTCCACTGCAACCTGACTCTAACAGGCCACAGATGTAGCAAGAATGAGAAGTTACAGTACTATTGCCTATTCTGTAAGCATGGATTGTGGTGATCTAAGACGCTTCAGAGTCCACGTCCACTGCAACCTGACTCTAACAGGCCACAGATGTAGCAAGAATGAGAAGTTACAGTACTATTGCCTATTCTGTAAGCATGGATTGTGGTGATCTAAGACGCTTCAGAGTCCACGTCCACTGCAACCTGACTCTAACAGGCCACAGATGTAGCAAGAATGAGAAGTTACAGTACTATTGCCTATTCTGTAAGCATGGATTGTGGTGATCTAAGACGCTTCAGAGTCCACGTCCACTGCAACCTGACTCTAACAGGCCACAGATGTAGCAAGAATGAGAAGTTACAGTACTATTGCCTATTCTGTAAGCATGGATTGTGGTGATCTAAGACGCTTCAGAGTCCACGTCCACTGCAACCTGACTCTAACAGGCCACAGATGTAGCAAGAATGAGAAGTTACAGTACTATTGCCTATTCTGTAAGCATGGATTGTGGTGATCTAAGACGCTTCAGAGTCCACGTCCACTGCAACCTGACTCTAACAGGCCACAGATGTAGCAAGAATGAGAAGTTACAGTACTATTGCCTATTCTGTAAGCATGGATTGTGGTGATCTAAGACGCTTCAGCGTCCACGTCCACTGCAACCTGACTCTAACAGGCCACAGATGTAGCAAGAATGAGAAGTTACAGTACTATTGCCTATTCTGTAAGCATGGATTGTGGTGATCTAAGACGCTTCAGAGTCCACGTCCACTGCAACCTGACTCTAACAGGCCACAGATGTAGCAAGAATGAGAAGTTACAGTACTATTGCCTATTCTGTAAGCATGGATTGTGGTGATCTAAGACGCTTCAGCGTCCACGTCCACTGCAACCTGACTCTAACAGGCCACAGATGTAGCAAGAATGAGAAGTTACAGTACTATTGCCTATTCTGTAAGCATGGATTGTGGTGATCTAAGACGCTTCAGAGTCCACGTCCACTGCAACCTGACTCTAACAGGCCACAGATGTAGCAAGAATGAGAAGTTACAGTACTATTACCTATTCGGTGAGCAGGGATTGTAATGATCTGAAACTCTTAAGCTTATCGCTTTTCGACGTCCACTGTAGCCTGACTCTAACAGGTCACAAATGTAGCAAGAATTAAAATATGGTTACGTAAGTACCATACCTATTCTGTTACATGGTGATCATGGATCGTGGTGATCTAAAACGCTTCAGCGTATCGCTGTTCAACGTCCACTGTAGCCTGACTCTAACCGGTCACAGATGTAGCAAGAATGAGAAAATTATATTACTATTACTTATTCGGTGAGCATAGATTGTGGTGATCTAAAAAGCTTAAGCGTATCGCTGTTCGACGTCCACTGTAGCCTGACCCTAACAGGTCACAGATGTAGCAAGAATGAGAAATATGCTCAGCATGGATTAAGTGTGTTCAAGTGCATGTATTGTTGCCAGATGAGACGGCTGCATTTCGGATTATAGGATTACGCGACCTTTTGAGGGACACACTTGATTTCAAATTATTATTTTTTTGTGTTTTGATATTTAGCTTATATCGTTGCGTGTGCGCGTTACTTATCTTTTTAATAAAAAAATGTTTATTTAATGTCTATATTATGTTATTGTTATGTTTTTTGAAAAAATAATTAGATAATGAAAATAATTGAGCAAGAATGTTAATGAAAAAAATAGAAACGGAGTACCTATTTGTGTTTTGATTGTTTTTTTTTGATTGTTTTCATTTTAAATTGTATAAAGAAATTATGTCAGCCATTAAATAAAGATAAGTTAAAAGAAAGAGTGAGATAAAATAAAAAAAGTTCCTTAAAAACTAAAATTTTCAAAACCTAAATGGATTAATAACGAAGTATTTAAGTTCGTTTCTCTTTTAGAGTTTATGAATCATTTGATCCAACTATACATTTTAACAATTTCGCCAAATATTACACCTTGTTGGATTAGCTGGTGGTTCGTTCATTTGCTTGTTTGTTTGATTGAGCGTATCGCCCGATCTGTGCCACAGTTGTGACCCGATTGTTTGGTGTTTCCAATTCGTGTACTTTCTCTTTTGTATGTGTCATGGTTTATCAAACATTCTACTTCTTTCAAGCTTCTAGTGTTATCTGGGTTGCGGCCTCAGCTCTTTTCTCCGAAGCCCATGGTCCGCTTTCTCGCTTTTACGTCTCCACTTCGCCCGGTCTTCGGCATCTTTGACAGAGCGCCCATTGGCACGCATATCCTGTTTTGCGTCGTCGAGTCAGGAGTGGTATTTATGAAAAGTGTGACTCACGCGAAATCGGTGAGTCGAATGATTTTCATTTGGCATATTTGTCATACATTTCAAAAATAGGGTTCCAGATCTTTTTACGCGCGACCCTTCTGTACCGCACCCGGAAGAGGCAACATAGCCAGACATGTAACGTAACTAGCGTTCTTTGTTAAAATGTAGGATGAAAAATTATATAAATGCATTAATAAACACATTATTGCATTTACATACATAGAAGAAGGAGAAACAACACAAAAACTAATTAACATTATGATCTTCCACTAGTCTTTTTGTTAACGCCCAAATAAATTGATTAATTCTAGTTAATTAATTCTAATTAATTCTCTTAAATGTAAATTAATTAATAACGAAAATTGAAATAATTTTCTCACATTCGACATCCACAAAATATAAATAAAAATATTTAATGACGTAATTTTCAAACTCGTACATAAATTACACATAAAAATACTAAGAAAAGTGTGTGTCGCGTAATACTCTAAAAAGTTGACATAATTCCAATTCAACAATGAAAAGAACAAATACATGATGAAATTGAGGTTTCACTTATTATTTCTACCTAGTGTGTGTACATTTGTGTAAATAACATCGTATTTGGATGATCCAATTTGCACAAGTGTTTTTATCAGAATTTTTAATCATAACTTCAGAGTTTTAGCATATTTTGTTCTAATTTAATCTAATCTTTACATCTCTAATAAATATTTTATCGCGTTTAATAGGAAGGCATACAATTCTTTTGGCATTTCAGTATAAGTACATCAGTTGTATGACTTTTGTTGCAGGGTGCAGGTAGAAATCTTCCACCTGGATAGCCAGAATCTAACGCAGAGTCTGGTGAACCAATCCCTACACTGCGATGGTCACATCGATCATTGATTGAGATACATTTTCCCAAGTTTGAACTTTACAAAGAGCATAAACTATTTTGCATTCATATATATCATGTCATCCAATTGTTTTTGTTTTATCTTTATCGACACCTCAGGCTAATTAAAAAGGCATAATTATTCTGATTTTATCAGGGGTTTCGAAAATTATTGAATTTTAATTGCATATCTCGATAGTTGTTTTTCAGCGCAGGAATGCAACTGGCATTCTTGGCACCATGCTAGAGAACACCAGTTTTATTAATATTTTTAATTATTACAGTTTAGATCTTATTTGATTATGTTTTTACAATGCATATAGATAGAGTAATATTTTACTTAAATATCGCGATTAAAATGGCGCAGCGACCCAAAGTGAGTCTTAGCTGTCGATAATGAGGATCTACTTATAACTTGGGACAATAAAAATAAAATGAAATCGAAAATTAAAAAAAAAATTTTAACAAACTAACCTGTAGATGAGTTTCCTTCGGACAGACCTCTTGAAGAACCCGCTGCAGCCGTTGCAAGCGAGGATTCCGTAGTGCTTGCCCGAGCTTGTGTCTCCGCATACAACACACACGAGACCTAAGGAGGCATTGAGGATATAAGTTTCATATAAGCTTATGATGATGATTACAAGCGAGTATACCGACAAAATCACGGTGTAAAAGTGATAACGAGAATCGAAAACAAAAAATATAACGACACAAGCCGTGCTAAATCACGTGGACGATTTTCTACATAAAGCGATACTAATAGCGACCGATCGCGAACACTTTTTCGGATTGTCATCTTGGCTAAGCCTTTTGGTGTCTCCGTGCACGACACACATGATACCTTCATGAGGATACCCGGAGACAAGCTTTTAATGTTGCTATTTAGAACAGGAGTAATTTTTTAAGTATCTTTGGCACAACAATCAAAGTCATCTGCACTCCATCCCAGATCAAGAATTTATGCCGGTCTCTCCTTCGGAAGTTGTTCAGAAGTGTGCTAACACTTTCCGGGTCCGCTTTTCTCTTTTTTTAAGTACTCCAGTGTTCCCGTTCTTCGGCTTCCTGGTTATATATTTATTGAATATAAACACTAAAAGCATAAGCATATCTCATCGATATAAAGCCTGCACTTCTTCGAACTTGGCTATATACTTGTTCTCATCGTAACTTGCCGGTTTCCGTAAGACTTACTCGCTTTATCTGCTCGTATATTTTAAACCCTTGTTATAAAAATGAGAAATAGACAGAAAAAAAGGTCAGTGCCAACCTGTCTTACCCAAATGGTTGGTCTTCTTAGTAGGATGATCAGGCAACCAGGGCCTTAAGGCTGGAGGTGCTAGAGCAGCTGCCACCAGAGCTGCTGATGTTGGCGGGGACCATCGAAGTGGAGATGTGTTATCATCTGTTGAAAATATAAATAAATATGAGAAAACTTCAAAGATCCACGTAGCCTCAAAATATGTTTAAACTTATTTTGTTGTAACCAAACTCAAGTAAACTTTAGTTTAAATTCATGAAATGGATTTCGCATTTAATTCAGCCTGCAAATCGAATCTAAAAACAACGATGTTGTATATAACGGTGATTATATTTATTTATTTATTTATTTAAACTTTATTGTACATAATACAATTGTATAGCACAATAGGCGAACTTAATGCTAAAAGCATTATCTAACAGTCAACCTTTGGGTTAAACAGATATCGTCATGTGGGTATTAAAAATATATAGCTATAAATACAAAAAGTTGGAATGATAATAAACTTACTTATGGTACTTACATAATATACTTACATATATACGATGAAATAATAATCAAAATACAGTTAATTTTAAGAGTTATATCAACGAAATAATAGCAGCAACTCAAAATTTACTCATGTTTAACTACCTAAATTTGCTCCCGTAACCGCGAGAGTAGGAGATCGTAGACAAGCCTTTTAAAGTTGGCACGGCTGGAGACTGTTCTAATGGACTCAGGAAGATTATTCCAGAGTCTAACAGCCGTCACAGCGAAGGAATTGGAGAAAAACCCGGTATGGTGAGAAGGAGTAGCGAGGGTCATGTTGTTGGAGGAACGCAGGATTCTTTCATGAGTGGAACTCAATAGTTTGAAATCAGTTTTGAGATAATCAGGGGACAGTGGATTGTAAAGAATATTATGAAGTTGGCATAATATATGCAAATTCCTGCGTTGCCGTATAGGTAGCCATTTAAGCTCAGAACGGTATTCCGAAATATGGTCATACTTTCGGAGACAGAAGATAAATCTAATACAATTATTTACGAGACGCTCCAGTTTGTTCAGCTGTTCTTCGGTTAAGTCCAGATAACACACGTCACCATAATCAATGAGGGGTAGAATAAGCGCTTGAGCCAGCATAATTTTGGTTTTGACGGGCAGAAAGTTCTTAAGACGCTGCAGGGAGTAACGAGTACCATATAGGTATATGGTACTCTTCACTACCTACTACTAATTTGGACCATATGGGTATCCCAACAAAGTTTACTGTCTATGTGTAGACCAAGATCTTTTACTACAGGACCGAAGGGAATCACCTTACCTTCAAACATTAGCGGCTGCAAGTTGTTAAAATTTATATTATTAATGTGATATGAGCTACCCACTATTATTGCTTGGCATTTCACGGGGTTTACACGAATTCCAAAATTGATAGACCATTCCAAAACACCGTTCAAATTTTCGTTTAATAAAGAAATTGCCTGGTCAATGTTATCCGTGTTCGTCTGTGTATAAAGTTGCAAGTCGTCGGCGTAGAAATGGTAGGAGCAAGACAGGTGATGTGAAAGAACATTTATAAAAACGGAAAAGAGGATAGGGGACAAAATACCACCTTGTGGAACACCAGCTTTAAGATCGCACCAATCAGAGGTATCTGTACCATTACGAACCTGTTGCCGGTGCCCACGAAGATAACTAGAGAACCAAGCAATTACAGAAGATGATACGTTACAACGGGCAAGGACAGCTAACAGGATGTCAATATCAACGGTATTGAAAGCATTACTAAAATCAATAAGAGTTATAACTGTTACCTTCCTGTTCTCCATAATTACGCAATAGTCGTCAACTATAATAAGTCTAATATAGAAATAATTATGGATGCCCTTAATTTTTTCTATACTAGGTTTCTTGTGAATTAAAAGTTATCGGATGGACAACATCCAAAAAATTTTAGTTTTGCTTTGTTTCATTTAATTTATTCGTGTGTCAGAAATAAAAGTAACACATATAATAGACTGCCTGTCTTTATATATATTTATATATATCTTATAGATATTTGTGCTAAAACTCATCATATAAACCTAATGGTTTTAATTTTGTTCTCATTAAACGTGATTGGTAGTATAGTAATAAAATTATATATTTATGACCTTTATAAAGTCTAGCTTAAGTGTGCAAAGACTGAATTAAGATATTAAACCCATAAACATTTAATCTCAATAAAGCTAATAAAATAACCATTGCAAATCACACCCTTTCATTTTAATAGCATTTCTATTTTACTACAAGCGAGGGGCCGAGTATCGACCCTTGAGAGCTCCCAAATTGTTTTGCAAATAAAAGTGTATCCTCTGGTGTTTGTATAAGGTATAATGTTGTAGAAATAGGATATATGTTGTACTAATGTGTCAAATCAATTAAGTGATTGGTATGGAGAGATTGGAAGGGCACAGTTAAAGCAAATTGGTGCGGTTTCACGGTATCAAATGCTTTCGATATTTTTATTATGTTGTCGAGTTCATTATAAGAAGTGGTATGACGAATTTAGTGAAGTGATAATTCTACATTGTTCACTTTATGGATTCGCATTCTTTCAAAAAATTGTGTACAGCAGGCAACAAAATTGATTTGGAAAATGTTCTTTCAAATCTTCATTTTAAAGTTAATATCAAACCTGTCAAAAAAATAATTTACTTAAACGAAACCAATGATTTGATTTGCCAAATACCAGATTCATCATGCTCTAATATATAGCATGACCTAGTTTATTCCGTGCATTAAGACTTAAACAAATCCACTCAATTACGTATTTGTGTAATATCAACTATTAGTTTTATATTGTTTATATTTTCCTTTTCCTTTAAAATCCCAATAAATTAAACAAGAAGTACTTCAGAAGATTTGATTTCACGTGTAAACAAATTAAATTATCCCTGTCAGTGTGATTGTCTAACAGTATCATTAAGGACAATGGTGTGCCCCAAAAAGGACTCTGCCATCAAAAGCAGCCCTTCTATCTAGTTAGCAATAATTGTCGATCCGAGTCACAATGGCTGTTATAGTATTTATTTACCTATATTAAGTGTCAGGAGCAGTCAGTGCACGTTCCATGGATGTAGAGTTACGATTCTCGTAGATTCGATTAGCGTTTACATTTTTGTGAATATTTTTTGAGTAATTTTTGTTTTATTTAGATCTCTGATTTATTAAATTCTCAGTTAGTATGTACTTGAATTTATTGATTTAACACCGGCTAGAAAAGTTTATTTTAGTGCATAATCTATTAGTATACTTACAAAATTTATCCCTGCATTAATAATTTGTTAGTTGTCGCTGTTCTTTTTGTACGTTTTCTTGCAGGCTGATTGCATCATAAACATTGTTAATATGTATGATTTTTTTTATTTGTAATAGCCTGTTTGTAGACCTGCCCGCTATCAGCACAGCGACCCCTCTGAAGCCTGGCGACCCTATCTCACCAGCAGGAACACAACACTGCATCACAGTGTTATTTGGCTGCGATCTTCTGTAGGGTGGAGGTACTTCCCCAGACGGGCTACTCCTTACAAAATGTCCTACCTCTCTTAACTATGTATTTTATTCATTAAAACTTTATTGTTCCACAAGTAACAATTGACAGACTTAATGCTAAGAACATTCTCTACCAGTCAACTATTGGGAGAACAGAAAGATGGGGCAAAAAAGTTAAGGGGAAAAATGTAAACCTATTTGCCGGGTCTAACAATTCCTAGGTTTTCAACTAAATAATTCAATGAGGGCATTGCGTCGTTGTAACTACATTTGCGAGCCAATCCATTCAGTACAAATCAAATTGTGTATTTTGTCTCGTTATCTCGACTACTGACTTCTTTTGTTAGAAATTTATTGTTAACCGACATCCAAAATCCAAAAAGAAGGTCCTTATTTCGAGTGAATGTTTTTTTATAAATACAAAAACTCTTTATTGCACAATAAGGATACATTGATAAATACAATGTGGACAGACGTGTCAAGAATATGAGGTATGTTAGTAGCATCACATAGATAATACTTGGGATTTAAAGCTAGCTAACGTTTGGGACTGGACACTGGACGGTAAAGGGCAGCGAGTTCCACAGACGAGCGACTTGTACAGCGAAGAATCCAGAGAAACTAGAACTAAGTAGAATGAGTTGAAATTAATAAGCGAAGTCTCTCGGCACTGCGCAGTGAGCGATCCCCAACATCACCACGAAATTGTAATAGGCTTCTTAGATAGCTGGGCGAGGAAGGTTTAAAAAGGATTGTGAAGAGTACTCGTAAAGACAATATGTAAATCTCGATGACCTATTCAAAATAAGGTCTCGAGGTCTATGGCCAAAAGATAATGATAATATTTTGTTCGAAAATAAATAGAAATATGGTTAAATTTGACATGCAACATAAGATATTTATTACTTCAATACTCTGAACATATTGCCGAATTGTCATAATACACAACGGAACCACAGAATCAGGGTCCGGCGGGTACAATATAAAATCAATAAGGATTGTCCCCGGGGGAGACCGGGCGCACATGCTTCCGTGTGTGTTATGACAGTCGGATTATACTGATGAGTTGTGTTTAAAATTGTAGTTTTTACTAGCCAAGCCAAATGGAAGGGTCATAAAGTACCTATTACATGTAATATGGAGTAAAAGTTTATGAAAGATCCATAAATACACTTTACTACGCGAGTAACAGTATTTGCAGTATATTCTAAATGGCATGTACCATGGATGCTGTAAAGCAGATAACATATGTAAAGCGCTCATAAGTAAGGTCTATAAGAACTGGCATTGTCCCATCGCGACTGCGTTACGATTTCGTTTAAACTATTGATAGTGCGCGCTAGTTTTTACCCTAGGGTTTACTAACTTTTACTGACGGTCTACACAGAAATAAGATTAGGTAGAACTGCCATGTGTTAGCGGATCCTGGGAAACAATCAGCTAAGGATGCAACCGGAAAAGCGCAAGGATGAAGAAGAAGAAGAAGAAGAAAAAGAAGTGCCATTTGTTGGCCAGTTAAGCCTCTTACGTCTTAACCAGTCTTAACTTAATATGGCAAGTCTTAAATGTGTCACGCAGGCAACACATTCATTCTGTGAGCTGCAAACACAGTTTAAAAAAGTAAAGCGCAAAGACATCAAAACCCGTCCCGACCAAAAACCCAAGTGTGGGCCGCTTAACCGCAGATTTGGGAGAAATACGAAGGGAGAAATTAATCAGAGAGGCTCAAGGGCTCGCCGCGTCAAAAGAAAAGCAAATAAAACGGCAAGCGACAAAGTTTCCTACTTGCGACTGGTTTGGGTGGCGTGGAGTCGTCTTAGTTATTATATTTTCATTTGATTTTTTTTTGCCATAATTAAGGTACAAGGTAAAAATGTAGAGACAAATCACATAGATTGAGCACAAAAGTAAGTTTTGATTAAAATCAAACTAAAGTTTATGATGGTAAATAAATATTATGAACAAGCCTATTTAACTAATTTTCGCATGCAAAACACCAATAGTTTTACAAGAACTTACTACAACAAATTTAAAATCTAAAATCATTTGGTGTATTTAAAGTATATCATCTTGTCATACTTCACTTGAGTCTTCACTTTACTTGAAATCTCTTTAAAGGAGCATTTAAAATTTTATTCTGTCCAATAATAATTCTTATTTACTTATTTATGTACACAAAAAACTAACACACACGAATTCTGCTGATAGTATTAAAATTATTTAGGAGAAAAACTATTCAACTAAAAAACCAAAAGCTAACACATTGTCGTTTAGTAAAAAAATAAAAAAAAGTATTGTATTCTTTAAATTTCTAACAACAATCGGCTCAACAGTTTCGCTATTCCGTAAGTGGCGTGCTCCAAAACAAACATTGATTTATCTTGATACCAGGCTTTACTTGCAGCGTCTCCGTCCTGACTTCCAATTTTCTGAGACGGAACTTTTTATGTGTCTTATAAAACCTTTATAACCCCCCTTCTCCCTCCTTTTATTTCTGCGACTGTTTCGATGGAAATTTTATTCCTGGTTTCGCGTTTATGAAGACATTTGTGGATATGTTTTGATCATAAAATTTTAGTTCTACATAGGTAGTACATGTTTTCTCTCTCTCTCTTTCTCTCTTATGTGAGTATCGAAATAACGTGTTAAACTTTTCCCTTACCTTATTTTTTAATACAGACCTGTGTGTTTTATTGTAGATCGTTTTGGGATACTTTTATCTACAAATCGAAAATTATGGCTTACATAATTGAATAACAATTTAAGAAGGTGGAGTGAATGTGGAGGCACAATAATGTTATTTTTGTTTATTTACTTTAATTACATGTAGATAGAATATGATAGAATATTCAGTGGAAATCTTTTCAGTAAATTAAAAATAATACAGTCGTTCACTGGAATATGTGGAGTACTACGTGTATTTGGGATAACAAGTATCTTTCCGGCAATCTAACAATGAAGACGGAGTGAACAGACGAATATCATCAAGCTGGAACAATTTTGGGCGCATAAAGATATACTGAAGGGTGATTACGACCTTAATATGAAGAAAACTATCATGGACACCTGTATCTTGCCTTGCCTAACTTATGGCTTCCAGACTCAGACCTTCACAGAAAAAAATTAAAAATAAAGTTTCAAGTTCTCAACGGGCAATAGAAAGAAGCATCCTAAAGTTAAAAAAAATCCAAAAAGTTAAAAGCCAAGAAATTCGGAATAACACTAAACTTACAGATGCATTTCATCAAGCTCTGAAGTTGAAATGGAACTGGGCCGGACACGTAGCGAGGTATACCGATCAACGGTGGACTATCAGAGTCACCAAATGGGATGGGCCACACGGTAAGAGAAAAGTTGGGAAACCACGCAAAAGATGGGCAGACGAAATAAAAAAGGAAATAGGAAGGAACTGGATGGAGAAAGCAAAAGATAGGAAGAAATGGAAGAAATTGGAGGAGGCCTATACCCGAAAGGGGTTCCTATGAATTAAGTTTAAAATTTGTATCTGTTTTGTATATATCGTGATCCAAACCTATAGGAAATAAAGAGGCTTTATTATTATTATTACAGTCGTTCACGTGGACTTATTCACGGGCAAAAACGAGTTGTTCTTACTCAATCTCAATATTTTCACGTAACATCCCCGCTACCAATAAAAACTCAATATTCAAAATGCGAGCCCATTATTCCAGAACGAAAATGAAATTTCAAATCCCTGTCTACTATTGGCTGCTTTAAATTCTATGCACGCTCTGACCGGGTAAAGTGGCAAATCATGGAGCGGCTGAAAATCAGTCAAATAGACCCCGTGTTACTGGCAGGCGTTGGCTGAATACCAATGTTCCATTGCCGTTAAAAAAAAATATATGTGAAGTATATCGGACGGCGCGAAAAGTGAAAATTGTTTTTGATTGGCTGTCTGTTCTAGAATGATAATCTTAAGCGAATTTTGAGGCTTAATTCCAAAATCAAATATGTATCTTAATTAAGCTGTTATCTGATTATTTTCTCTTTCTATTTCATACACAATGACCATTGTTAATACATAATTATGTATATAAAAATATATCCTCTCGTGATGGGGACTTTACACCGGGTTAGGATACTAGATTTTGCCTCACTTTCATATTAGACTACTTCTAGATAACCAGTGCCACTAAATCAAGTACCATGACAGCGTACCCTAGGCTCCGAAGCGTAAGCTGAGGACGCAACTAGAAAAACACAACAAAGAACTCCTACATTACATTAAACTATTTACTTAGTTATTTACACCTAATTTTTACAATAGTGAAAATATAAGAAATATATTTAATTAATTGTTTAATAATTATGGTCGGTAAATATACATCGTACGATTCGCAACATGCTTCGTCAAAATATATATCGAAAATTAGCCGCACCAAGCTTCGTCAAAAAGTGTACAGAAAAATGTCCGCAACATGCTTCGTCAAAAAGTCTACTAACAAAAATGTCCGCAACATGCTTCGTCAAAAAGTGTACAAATAAAAATATCCGCAACATGTTTCGTCAAAAATTCTACCAACAAAAATATCCGCAACATACTTCGTCAAAATATTTAAATTTGTGAGAAATAATTATGAAGATAATATAAACACTTAATTTTCTATAGAAATAATACATACCTCTGATACGGCCATCCTGATGATCCTGCGTCAGCTGAAGGGGATTTTGTGCCACTTCCATTTTTAATGTCTATGCTATGCTATCTCACTTTTGTAGTCTATAGTACGTTACAGTCTATGGTTTTAATTCACTTTTATTTGGTAATATCACTTATATTGAAAACAAGTTATATTTCAAATGTTTCCGATATTATAACTTGATAAGTTCATGCGCATATTTTTTAGATTTTATAGTCGGATAATTACTGTTTTATCTGGTAAGTAATTAAGTTTTAGGAGAGCTGCAGAAAAAATATGAATTAACAGATACTGTTAATATAATGTTTATCTAATAAGAAACGTCGATATAAATAGGCTGTTAATTTATTCATATCGAGTGGGCTCCATGGTCAATCGACCCTCATCATCATCCTAGTGTGTATTCCTAGTTGCGTCGTCAGCTTACGTTTCGGAGCCTAGGGTATGCTGTAAGTCACGGTCCTTGCTTTGGCGGAACTGGTTATTACAATGAAGCAACTGCCGCCGGACCTCGGTAACCCTTTCTAGAAGGAAACCAGATCAACAGGAACATGACCCGAGGTGTAGTGGCCAACACTGTCAGCTTTTTTCAGGCTGCCCTATGGCATCTGACACAGCCTCACGTTTGCTATCTATTGATAACAACCGGGACCAACGGCTTAACGTGCCTTCCGAAGCACGGAGGAGCTTAAGATAGAAAACGTCACTAAACAACGACCAATGCAATAGTGGTCGCGCCTCGCCGTCGCTTAACAAGCGCATTCGCTACGGAGACGCCGCCGGTCGCGCTCGACTACCGAGCTCCTCAAGTCAATCGACCCTGTATACCCTATAAAATAGACTGTATAGCAATTAGATATTATTATCAAATGTTAATTACTTCACAACACGGAAAAAAAAACATACCCAATTAAGTTATTGAAAACAGATTTTTCAATTAATTTAGTAGGAGCAGCGACTACAAAAGCTACGAACCGGCGTAGCACCAAGCTACGCGGCTACTGTCGTAGACACGTAGCGTAGTCCGTAGGCGTCGTAGCACACGAATAATATTTATCATAAATTTGTCTGGACGTTTCCTTTCTCAATGTTTGTCTATGGCGTACACTCAATTTTAATCTAGGGACTTTTGGCGGGCAGCTGTGAAGAGCAGTATCGGCGCTGTATTTTATTTTCCAACATTTGTGTTTTTTTTTTGAGTGTTTTTGCATAATAATGATGGATTATTATTCGCAAAGTGCTCGATAACAAGCGTGAGTGTTGGGAAGTGATACAGTGTTTGATTTATGTGACTTTCATGCTTGTTGCCAAAAGCTCCTAGTAATCGCTAAGTGCAATTTTTCTACCACTTCACTTAGCCTGATACTTCTGACTAGACTTGACTACCGACTACACTTTTAGACTTAACTAGGACTTGACGAAACCACACTTTAGGACTGAAGAAGATAGAAAAATTAAGAAGGGTTATAAAGTACTTGTATCCATGGCCGTAAAACACACAACGAAAAAAAAAAATCTATGTGACTAATTCAATTTTACTTTTTATTTTTAAATATTGATGTCGTATGTTTTCGCGGTGGATGTATTAAAACCCATTTTTAGTCTAATATTTTCCCCCTTTGTTTGATTTTGACGCGGCTGTGGGTGTGGCGTCCTATTGGGCCGAATATATTTAGATTTAGCCATTAACACGAAAGAAGAAGATTAATTTTATTTTCAAAATTAAATTAGAGTTAGTTGTAATTGATTTTAAAACAAATACATATTTATCAAATAAATATAAATTTTATATTCAAAAGTATTTTGATGCAAAATCCCAAAAACATACAAAATATATGTTTATTCAGAACAGAACTGGCTGTTTCCCGCAGCTCCGCCTGCGTCAAATAGTAGCCTATGTTTGACCCCGGGTCTTCAACTATATTTATACCAAATTTCATCAAAATCCTTTCAGTGGTTTGGCCGTGAAAGCGTAACAGACAGACAGACAGACAGAATTTTGCATTTATTATATTAGTATGGATTAGTATGGAAGTATGAATCATAATACGAGTTGTACTCTTTGATATTTAACCAAGTGTGCATGCCTTATAAATGAAAGAGTTAATTGTTAGTATAGTTTGAGCATAAATCATTTGTCAACAAACATTAAAGTACGTCCTATATGTCATTGAATGACTTTTCGATAGTAAATCGAATGTTTAATAAAGATATTTAAAATTAAAATAAGTAAAAAAATTAGAAAAAATGTATAGGTACTCAAATAAGCAATATTTCGAAACTACTGGTAAAATTTTTACAATGCCTTTAAGTGAACCCACTTTCACAAAAAAAAAATTAAAAATGGTAAAAAATTTTGGACCTCCCGTACTAAATAATATCAGCTGATCACTAGATTTGTAAGGAAGTTCGGAAAATTTTTGTCAATTTTTACATGGTTTAAATTCTCTATGATGCGTTAAAGACAGATTCTCAGAACTAGACGTACTAAAAGTTATATGTATAATCTACATAAGTAGAGTACATAAGCATAAGCTCTAAAAATTAAATAGTGTTTTTTTTTTTAATTTTATGAACTATTAAGTAGTGTAAATAAGTATCTACAATCTAAGTATTTCAAAGAAATTATGAGAAATACCTTTTTATTTCCCTCCCAATTTAAAATGTAACTAAAACATTAAATAAAAAACAAACAATAACGGATTTTTTTACCTATTACTATATTAATACCTATAAACTTAAAAAACTAGCTAAAAATACAAACTATTCTTTTTTAAATACTAAAAATTTAAATCTAAGCAATGTCCGTGTGGCATGGTGCCAAGAACACTGGCTGCATTCCCACACTGAATTGCAATGCTAAGAATTTAATTCAATTAAAATAATTTAATTTCCTAACACAATTTCAAATTTACGACGTTATTCTACCTCGAAAAGAATTTAATTGTCGAACCCGAAACTTCGAATTTCAAAACCGCAACGTTTGACACCGTCGGACGCGACGCGCGCGTTTGACGCGGCGGATCGAACACTTTTGATGCGGTTCGGAGTCCGCGTGGAGACGGAGGCGTGGCAAACCCCGCCCCGTTGCTTTTCGCGTCTGATGCCCTCATAGCCATTTAAAAATAAAGACGCAGCACTACAAATACCTTTTTGTTAATTTATTTATTCACTAGATGTGCCCGCGGCTTCGCCCGCGTGGAATTCCGTTTGTGTCACGGAAAAAGTAGCCTATGTTACTCTACAGGTCTCCAACTATTTCCACACAAATCAAAATCAAATCAACATCAATCCGTTGCTCCGTTTTAACGTAAAATAAGGATAAACAAACAAACAAAACACTTTCACATTTATTTAGTATGGAGTATGGATCATTTATTCATCATCATCATCATCATTTCAGCCGCAATCACTCCACTGCTGGACTCAGGCCTGGTTAGGTAGGAAGCGACCTGCTTTCAGCGACTGCTTATTTATTTATTCACATCATGTACACTTAAATATGGCGAATCACCAGTAGAGGTGGCAAAGTATTGGGCAAATTTAAAGTGCAGTCAATAGCAATTTTGACCCGAAAAGGAGAAGACATAATAAAAACATAGAAACATTTATTTTGACCACGGAGTTGAGAACTCAAAATTTTTGACCATGGAGAATAAAACAGTGTTATTATTCTGCGGTTTTACCCATCCGTGGGTATACTAAATTAGGCAAAAATGTTATTTCTGTAATCTATGGTAGAAGTAGAGGCTCTAGGTTAGGATTTTACACACACATTGCATGTAAAAAAGTACAACTAAACATTTTGCTTCGCGGCGCTCAGTCTCACATATTTTTTCAGAACTGATGGCATGACGCGCCCCGAAGGGGGTTCGATTTTGGGTCAGCTGTTAAACGGTCGTTTTAAGCTTTAATTTGTGGCATCCCGTCGCCATTTAGAATAATGACGAAGATTTTCAGATCTGTTTCGGTTTACAATTACAGTTTTAGATATTTTACATTCTGTTAAGTTATCTCTGTATTTACCGGGATTACTTAGTTTCTTAAGTACGGTCTTATTTGTTTGGCCAAAATTTATTTTTATAATAAAAATAACTGTAGGCCGATTTGGGTTTCGCTATAAGTCCATACTTATCTACTGTGATGTGTTCTTTGTCCATTCATACTTTTGCTTTTTAAGAACATTTTTCACATTTTGGCTAGTGGAATGTGTGACGTCGTGCCTTCATCAACGGCTGCCTTTCCCCGCTTCCCCGCGCCGCATCACCCCGAGGGCCATATATAAGCCTGCGAGCGTCCACCAGAAGGCCTGCTCGGATCATCTCGTCATCTCAAAGTTAAGTGGCTGGCTATTTCATAGCGGCTACCTGACTGGATCTCGTGCCTACTTCGATCTCACGACCCCTATCTATATTTCTTCGTATATCCATAAGAGTCTAAATTTGTAAAGTAGAAATAATAAATATTGTGCTTTTCGCTGAAACTTGGATTTATCTTCTCTCCTAACACATACCTTAAGTAGTAAATATTAACTACGTTATAAATGCGCGTTGTTACCTGCGGATATACTTTATTTTCTTCAGTCAGGGGTGTAGTTTCCAAGCATCTGTCCGATGGCCTGGATACATAACACACGGGCACGCGAGGCCGACTTACCCGAGCTGCTACTGAGTCAACCCATGTCCATCCGAGTCAGTAACATCCTAGTACCTTATCCTTTCCCCAAACCCAACCACATCCCACCCTTCCCTAGCTTAAGAATACTTCCGTTGGGCAGCAGCGTCGGAAGTACAATAAGCCGTTGAAACTGCGCTCGCCAACCCGCCTGCCAAGCGTGGCGAGTATGGTAACAACCTCTCAATTTGGGGGAGGCCTAAGTCCAGCAGTGGACTGATTGCGGCTGAAACGACGATACTTTATTTTCCACCGGTTAACCGAAACCATTCGACACATCGATTTTGCATGAGTTTCACTTTTCAAAAATACCTGAGTTGTAATAGAAAGATGGAAAAACGTTTCTCTGTCACTCACTCTTTTTTTCATGAAAGTTGGCTAGTTTCATCTATCTGACCAATGGTTTCAAAATCAAAAATTTAATTAAAAATAGAACATCTTGTACGGACTAAGCCTATGTCGTAAGTTAAGAACATCGAAATTAAACCGAACCAAACTTTCCTTTCTCAATGGACGTAAAATAATTGTAACAAAAATACATAAGCAGTGAAATTTGATATCTCACCCAATAAGAAATCGTGTCCTCGTAGGGCGTGGCGTGAAACGAAATTCCGCGGTGCCAACCGTCAGAGAGGAAAAGTCACGTTTTCCCGCTCACGTAACAGCCAATCACAGTGCAGAATCGTGTAGTGACATATGAATTTTCATTCACAAATGCCTACCATAGATACCTACTTACAGTCACTGAATATACAAGCACAGAATATAACAAAAATAATTGTTTTTTTTAAATTGTGCTCTACAAATTTTAATTGTTTCTAAAACTGAGGTCGTTTTATATTAAACTATAGCATAGTATCCATGCTTATAAATACGTGGTAATGCTGCCAGTCTTCAGGGCACCCTACCTCAGGGCAACGTTTTGTCGGGACTGAACTTTTTATAACACTTTTATTGTTTATTTATATTAATGTTAAAATCATTGTGGTTAAAAATAGAAAAGATAAATACAAATTAAATGCACAAATACAAAATTAAGTATTATAAATGCTAACGTCTGTCTGTTGCCTACGCTTTCACGGCCAAATCGCTGAACGGATTTTAATGAAATTTGGTATGAATATAGTTGAAGACCCGGGGTCAAGCATAGGCTACTTTTTGACGCAGGCGGAGCTGCGGGAAACAGCTAGTTTTTGATAATACAAATGTAATAATGGAGGCTTTATTATGTAGATAGAGCAAGGAATACTGCCAACAAATGAAGATAGTTTGGTTAAGCATGAGTTGGGCATAAATGCCTCCAAGGTCCAGCGGTTAACCTGTTTGTTTGAGAAAAATAAAAATTCCGTGCTTCTGAAGGCACTCTAAGCCGTTGGCTCCGGCTGCAATGGCAGCTTATAATGTAAAAGTCGTTTAAGAAACCGCGTTAGAGGCCGAAAAGCGGTTCCAAAAATACTCTGACAGCAGGGTATGCAGGGTTAATTCATCACGTAACCCTATCGATATAAATGAATGAAGTTTGAAATATCTAAAGCCCTAGAAAGTATCTCTAGTATCGTTTAATGAAATTTACTTAGTTAAACGAGCTCTACATATTATATTTAAAAGTTAATATGATTCAACAGATAAGTATTTACTACTGCGTGTACAGTGAGTAGCTGTGAATAGACAGGCAACGCGGTCGTGACATATCCGATGTTGCAGGCGTTCATAGGCTACGGTAACCACTTACCATCAGGTGGGCCGTACGCCTGTTTGCCTACTTAGTTGTATAAAAAAAATTTAAATTGGACTTTTTTATTTATTTATTTATTAAAACTTTATTGTACCACAAGTAAAAATACAATTGGCGGACTTAATGCTAAAAGCATTCTCTCCCAGTCAACCATTAGGAAAAACAGAGAAAATACAAAGCGGCGCAAGAAAGCTTCGTGTGATATTACAGAAAAAAAAAGAATCCTACAGCTAAATAAACATACATAGATTTACACAAATAGGGAGTATAATATATACATATATATTTAAAGATTTCAATGCAGAGAAATTGTGATTATTATTTATACTTCCTTCATTAACTTTTGTAATTTATAATTAATTTTATTTCCGTTTATCATATCAAATAAATTGATTAAATTAAAATAATTATTTAAGTGGGCGCTCCCATACAAAAGACATGATTTTTTCGCCGTATTTTATAGATGATGGTACGGAAAGTTTTTAATAATTTCTGGCGGACGCAATGAAATTGGTAAGTATGATATATAAGTAGCTTACAATATTGTAAGCCCCTTATAGTACAACTAGCGGTTTCCCGCAGCTCCGCCTGCGTTAAAAAGTAGCCTATTTTTAACCCCGGGTTTCAACTATATTTATTCCAAATTTCATCAAAATCCGTTCAGCGGTTTGGCCGTGAAAGCGTAACACACAGACAGACAGACTTTCGCATTTATAATATTAGTATGGAAGTATGGATATTACATCTTTAGCCAATTTTCTTTTATTTAAAAGCATCGTATTAAAGTACTTATTATTAAAGTCTCCAGACTAGTCTCAATATTATTTCAAAGCAATTTTCCCAGCTGATCCCTAAAAACTACCCACAAGTCAATCGCCAAACTCCACTCTGTGAAACGGCTTTTCTCCCACCACCCCCTCCTCCAACCCGACCTTTTTCACCCCCTATTTGCCCCCGAATTACCGCTTCACCCCCTAACCACGGTCTTCAGTGACAGTTCAATAAAGCACATCGACCAATCGCGGCAAACGTCGCCCGGTATAAGCCAATAGGATTAACGCTATTCACGTCTCGTTCTATTATTTAAATAATCGTATAAGTTCATCTCACTTACACTCACGGCCGACGGACTCTTGATTCGATTGAATTCTTTATTTGAATTTTCCTTTTGTTTTTCAATTCGCTGAACCGTTATAAGGATGATTGTAACATAAAGTATAAATGTCTTGTTTTTTTCGGATTTGTTGTTTATTATTTAAAGAGAAATAAAGATTCGAGAAAACGTTGCGTCTTTGCGTCTCTATTTATAAAACTAGCTGTTGCTAACGGTTTTAGTCGGAAGCTACTACAGTAGCTAGCTATAGCTTCAGATATTATGATTATGCTTAAACCTAATACTTACATTTTTAGCATTCAAAATTATGATAGTATTCTATTCTTTTTAAGTAGTGGTTCCTTTTAATCTTTCTGGACATACATACATATGTGAAAATTCGAGGTATACTTTCTAGGTAGTCTTACTTATAACGACGCATCATTTAAATTCGGATCAGGAGTCCTATTATTGAAATGTATGACTCGAATGTCGATTAAAAATATTCGACTCATCGATTTTGCGTTAGTCACACTTTTCAGAAATAGCACTCCAGCCGTTCGAGCATGCCTACCAGGGAACAAAGGCTTAACATACAGGTCAAAAACATAACCTCCTTGGCCTCGCCGTAATCGTTTAAAAAAATATACTCCCAAAACAAAACATTTCGGACAAGACACAAAATCTCTCAGTTACCCGCCAATCCGCCATGACAGCCAAAACGTCACCTGTTTCCGACATCGGCCACCACCCGCAGCGGCGCCACCTGCCGCGTACATTATCCAATTTGCGTCCGGTCGTTGAGAGCTAAAATAAACTGTTGATGACATCTCCTGATTTGATTATTATTCTATTGTTGTTGTCTGTTGCTCATTTAAATTGATTAGCTGTTGCCCTTGGATTTTCTGCCCTGATATTATCATTTTGACAGTTTCGCTTGGCAATTTTGGTACTTACTTTGGCTCTTTCTTTCGAAGTTCTTGTCGCAGGTCTGCTGGAAGAAATTTCTTTAGAAATAAGTAGATCCCTTGTTTCGAATAATAAGTTTAATAATAAGTATAAGTATATTAATTACAATGTGTACATGAAATAAATAAATGAAGAGAATCCAAAAACGAGCTAACTAAGCAATCTTTTCGAAAGGTAGAGACTTCACGTTTTCTCTGTTAAGTAATTTTTAAGAGCTGACGAAAACTATAGAGTTGTTTATATAGATTAGACTGATATTAAATTGTAATAAATCTATAATTTAGGTATCTATATCAGAGATAATAACATACTAGATAACAAAGTGATTAAATGAAGATGTACTTGTACCACCACGAAATACTGAAGCGAACTGTAAACAATCCTTTTGATAGATACAAATTAATATGCTCAACAGATGCGGCGGTTCATGAAGTTTTTGTGAAAAAATAAGCAATAGATGAAATCCATACTTCCATACTAATATTATCAATGCGAAAGTCTGTCTGTCTGTCTTTACGCTTTCACGGTCAAACCGCTGAACGGATTTTAATGAAATTTTGTATGAATATAGTAGACCTGGGGTCAAACATAGGCTACTTTTTGACGCAGGCGGAGCTGCGGGAAACCGGTAGTGTTTTATAAATTTGGTGAACAGCAAGGTGTGGTATTTCTAAGGATAAGCTAAATTTTAGGGTAGAGTAGAACTAGCAAGACACATCTTCTTTTTCATCCAAGCGTGTCTAGCCAGTTCCATTCTCAGCCTTAGCTTGCAAGGTAAGACAAACTGAGAAGACGTTACAAAGTAAGTAGAGTACACATTTCATCCAAGCGTGTCTTGCCAGTTCCATTCTCAGCATTAGCTTGCAAGGTAAGACAAACTGAGAAGACGTTACAACGTAGGTAGAGTACACACTTCATCTAAGCGTGTCTTGCCAGTTCCATTCTCAGCCTTAGCTTGCAAGGTAAGACAAACTGAGAAGACGTTACAACGTAGGTAGAGTACACATTTCATCCAAGCGTGTCTTGCCAGTTCCATTCTCAGCATTAGCTTGCAAGGTAAGACAAACTGAGAAGACGTTACAACGTAGGTAGAGTACACATTTCATCCAAGCGTGTCTTGCCAGTTCCATTCTCAGCATTAGCTTGAAAGGTAAGACAAACTGAGAAGACATTACAACGTAGGTAGAGTACACATTTCATCCAAGCGTGTCTTGCCAGTTCCATTCTCAGCATTAGCTTGCAAGGTAAGACAAACTGAGAAGACGTTACAACGTAGGTAGAGTACACACTTCATCTAAGCGTGTCTTGCCAGTTCCATTCTCAGCCTTAGCTTGCAAGGTAAGACAAACAGTAAGGCATCTCGCAATGTAGAAGGCTGGCATGTGTCGGATGAGGTCACATTGTCTGATCACAACTACATTTGCTTCAGATATAAAGGTGATGCTAATATTAAACCACAAAATATTCGGAAAAGGAACCCAAGGCATACTAACTGAACATCTTACAGAGAAATGCTAAAGATAGAATTAGGAGCTCCGGGATCAAGGCTTAACTCTATAATTGATCTTGAAACGGAAACTGAACGCATTGATAATGGCATAAAGAGTGCATGGATGGACAGCTGCCCAGAGCGTAAACCTAGGGCCCAAAAGAAACCGTGGTGGACGCCGGAAGTGGCACAAATGCGACAGGAGACAAGACGACTCTTTAACGAGGCTAAAGCCAGAAAAGACTTTAGTGATTAATATAATCTACATCTACATATAATAAAACTGTACTGTAAGGTTAATTCTGTACATATGTCTATAAATATAATAAAACTATATAGTATTTGAATATAAAATGAAAATATATTACTAGGGCCCCTTCACATCGGAACACTGCGCCATTCGAAACGCCATCTTCTGTTTGTAATTTATCCGTGGAATCTTTATAAAGTAAGAGAAGCCAAAAATATGAATTTTGGAATTTGTGTCTGTCTGTTGTGCATCGTTTACGCAAAAACTACTGGACAAAAACTTTTTTATTAAATAATCCCCGCCAACATATAGGTATATACGCATTAATTTTACCAGTTCTCGAAGGACAACTACCAGCTTAAATTGACTTTTAAAATGTATGGTGCGCATACTATATTAATGGTCAAACAACATTGGACATTTCAATTTTTGGAAATAAAGAAACGGATTTTTTTCCTTTTCGGCAGAATTTATTTTTGCTATTGCTTTGTAATTGGAGTAGATAATTATTAATGATGGTGTTCATAATGTGAGTTATTATTAAATGTATGTCATTACGTAGTTACTTAAATGTTCTCCATTCATTCACAACGAGTAGGTTACATGGTCAATCGACCATGGACATCCAGGTGATAAAGTTTTTTTAGAATTACTTTACGGCCTCTGACATGGTTCCTTTAACGACCGCCAGATGGCAGCCGGGCGGGACCAACGACTTAACATGCTTTTCAAAGCACGGAATCATTATAGCATGTGTTCAGAATTTGGTTATAAAATACTGGAGGGCAATCGCGCTAAATGGAAAGACATTAATGTAACCAAAACCTCGCCTCTGACTTGGGTTCTACGAGTATATTATGACTTTTCAGTCATTCTTATAGAGTGGGGTTACGTGGTCAATCTACCCCTGGTGTTAAAGTTTTATCGGAGACGATTTTCGTCGTCAGATTTTTTTCGGAGAGCCTTCAGGCTCTGACGTGCCTCCTTTATAACGACTTTTCAGTCATTCACATTGAGTTGCTTACATGTTTAGTCGACCCTGCACACCCTGGTGTCAGAGTTTTTCGGAAACGCCTTTCTGCCTCTGACGTGGGTTCTTTATTATGACTATTCAGTCATTCTTATCGAGTGGGTTACATGGTCAATCGACCCTGCACACCCTGGTGTCAGACTTTTTTCGGCCTCTGACCTGGGATGACTCTTCAGTCATTATTATCGAGTGGGTTACACATGGTCAGTCGAACCTGCCCCCCTGGTGTCAGAGTTTTTTCGAAGACGTAGGTGGAGTTCACACTTCATCCAAGCGTCTTGCAAGTTCAAACCTCAGCCGTAGCTAGCAAGTTAAGACAAACTGAGTAGACGTAGATGTTAGGTACCACGTAGGAAGAGCACAAACTTCATCCAAGTGTGTCTAACCAGTTCCATCCTCAGCCTTGGCTTGCAAGGTAAGACAAAATGAGAAGACGTTACAACGTAGGTAGACACTTCAACCAAGCGTGTCTTGCCAGTTCCATTCTCAGCCTTAGCTTGTAAGGTAAGACAAACTGATAAGACGTAACAAAGTAGGTGGAGTTCACACTTCATCCAAGCGTCTTGCAAGTTCCAACCTCAGCCTTAGCAAGTTAAGACAAACTGAGTAGACGTTAGGTACAACGTAGGAAGAGTATTACACTTCGTCCAAGTTTGTCTAGCCAGTTCCATCCTCAGCCTTAGCTTGCAAAGTAAGACAAAATGAGAAGACGTTACAACTTAGATATACTTAGTACACACACGTTTTGTGTGCCAAGCGTGTTTTGCACGTCCCATTCTCAGCCTTAGCTTGCAAGGTATGACAAACTGAGAAGATATTACAATGTAGGTAGATCACACTTCATCCAACTGTGTCTTGCACGTTCCGTCCACAGCCTTAGCTTGCAAGGCAAGACAAACTGAAAAGACCAACGTACACACACAACACAAAGCGTAATCAATCCTACCTACTTTTGTGATCTACATATTTTGCATTGTGTTTTGTCAACGAATGAATGAACAATGCTCCTAATACGTTTCGGATGCAATTGCATTTATTTTGGCCAGTGCGATGTAATTGAACTGTGTACATGATTTTATAGGCGCTTATTACAACCGCCTTTCAACATCATTGACTATAGATACCATTTTCAGACACTTTGGCAATCAACATTGAAATTAATATTATCTTTCTTGACTCCCATTACACCAAAATGTCCGTAATGGTGGTGCCCCATGGAGGCAATCGGAGTTATAGAAAATCTAGAACATTTCGCTTTTCGGGGCTACCAGAAGACTAGGAATACTATTTTTGAAAATTGTGACTCACGCAATATCGACGTGTCGAATATTTTTTGTTCCATATCGAACGATTTTCATTCGACATTATATATATGTCATACATTTCAAAAATAGGGTTCTACCTAATCTTATTTTTGTGGCTTAAGTTACTTATAACAAAAGGGTATGAAAAATGACCACTTTGATAGTTACCAGACAAGCATGCATATGGGTATCCAAATCGAATATCCCTTTGCAGTGAGGGATGCACATTGTTTTGAGTGCAATTGCATTTGTGAAGTTACTTTGTAGTTCGGTACAGTGCGGTGTAATTGAATTGCAGATATGGACTGGACATTACTATCAGTTTTGCACAACCACAGAATTATTAACAACTATTTGAGTAAGCGTAAGCGAAGTCTCCATTTCGAGACTGAAAAATTTCGCTTTTGTACGGGAAAATGTTCCGGGCTAAGGTCAAATTTTGAAACGGATCCTTATAAAACTTGACACACGTACACACTTACTTGACACTTAGACATTTAAAACTATAAGCTAGTTTACATGGGTGTATATATATGTTTATTTTTATGTATTATTGTGTAGTGATTATTCTGTATAAGTATGTTAGTTTATTTAATGTATTTTCTTCATAATAATACTATATTGATTACTTTTTTGATTGGGGGATAAATTATGGCAAAAAGGGGGAAAGTTTGGTGTAACATTATTTAACGAATTTCAATCATATTATTTGATAACAGCATCGTATGTCGGGTTCTCTACAAGTGCTGTGAGACTACATTGTGCATAGGAAATCCATGATGCAAACCCTAGCGACTGCGCAACTTAGTATGGTAAACTTGTACAGCGCCTCTGGCGGGTAGAAAGGAAACTAAGAAATTCCATATTAAAACCGCGATCGCTAGCGTCTGCGTCAAAAAAAAAAAAAATCCCGCCTGGCCAAGACCACGTACGGTCGGGCGGACCGCTCGGCGCTACCCCAACTGAGGGGGATCGCGCCCCTGCACGCGCTACCGCCCGACTCAATGATGAAACCATCGCCACGAGATGCCATCATCCCGTCGGTGATGAAAGAAGAAGACGAGGAGTCACCGCGAGAAGCGGCACCCACATGAACTCCACATCCCCAGGTGTGAAGACCCGGCCATCACGGCCAAACCCAGGATCCCGCCTGTAGTTGCAGGCGGCGGAAGCACATCACTGAAGAGGACCACGGTCCTGACCAGTTCCCTCGCTAGCGCCCAAAGGTGCTGGCCGAGAAGATCCACCGCGCGCGTCTGCGTTAATAAAATCGTGGAAGAGATACCGAACGAGCGTGTTTGTCGTATTTCCATCCACAGCTTAAGCTTCAGGGCCTAGGGTACGCAGTCCTAGGTTTGGGGGTACCGGATATTACAAAGGAGCGACAGACTAACTACGTAACCTTCTTACAGGGTAAACAGACCAACAGGAATATGACCCGAGATGTGTGGCCAACACTGTAAGATATTTCAGGCTGCCATTAGTTATCGGACGTATCATAACGACTACCATCTATCTATAACAACCGGGGCCAATAGCTTAACGTGCCTTCCGAAGCATGTAGTATTACAAAAACGCGCGTCGCGCTCGGCTATCAACTAGTCAGAAATAATTGTAGTAAAATATCTATTCATTAGTAGTATTTCGAGTGGGTTACATGGTCAATCGACCCTATTTATATAGGGCGGATTTAAATTAAGTACAAATATTTTAAGGGGTGGTATATTTAGGCCAAAGAAAAGTAACTAGATAAAATTTTTAAAATCTTGAAGCTAAAATTTTTTACATTTTCGCAACATAATTAATTTCATTTTTTTTTATGACTGTAAGCGCACTACAAAACTCATCTCACTCTCCATCCTTTCAACTAACTCTATTTGAAAATCAAGTTGATTGGTTGCTTAGTTAGGGAGTAAAGGAAGGACAAACAAACAAACACACTTTCACATTTAGGGATAATGCTGTCAAATGTAAAAAAAGCAACCAGGCAGGTGTCATACATACAAAGATTTCTGTAACTTTATTAACTCTGTGCTCCTTTACATTTGACAGCATTATCCCTAGCTGAAAAAATAAATAAATTTCAGAGCCAAATCTGACCACGTACTATGGTTTACTCAGCTGTTACTATAATTTTACTGGGTATGTTTTTCAAATAGCGCCATCTATGTTGATAACCCACACATTAAAATGCAGAAAATACAGTGCAAGTTTGAACAAATTTTAAACCATACCACTTGCTAGAAAAGTTTGAACTATATTACAACAGATGGCGCTTTTGATGGCTTTGACTTGACTTTGACAACACCAAGTTGCCATATAAAAATAAGATTAAATTTTAAAAAAAATTAACACTGCCTTAATTTTATGGACCTAAAGGTTAAATAACTGCGTAGGTAATATAAATTACCATGTAGATAATGTGTGTGTTAGGACTATGTACCGTTCTTTTAGCACATTGAATTAGATGAAACATAAATAAAACTGTTGTTTTTTGTTATTTTTATAGTTTGAGAAAATGTTGACATTAAAGGCTGGCTGACTGAAAAATTTACGGAAATAAAATTAAAAATAAAATTCAAGGGCGGGAAATTCGTACAATTTGTACATTTTTTTGTAGGTACTTTGAAGAAAGTAAATTTATCGAAATATTTTAGTATAAGCTACTTATTTCATTACATGTAAGTATGAATAATTAAATAAAAATAACAAATTCCAGAAACGTTTTTCAATAATATCTCAAGCAACGGCAAGCAGCAACACCGTCACGAGTAGGCACGTATAATTTTTTATACATGTAGGTCAATGAAAAAAATGGCTTAGCACCAAAAGCTCGTATGTATCGTGGCAAGAAATAATTTATAATTTAAATGGCCTTCAGTGATTTATGTCACATAGGTAATGCGTACAAAACCGTCGAAAATGAATCAGATCAGGTAAGTGGTGTAGTGTTGTGTAAACTTATGCCATTTTCCACTGGGTGTTGTAAATGTCTTGGAACTGTCAATCTGACCCTAAATCCGGGAAAAATCCTAATAAATATTTGCGAAAAGTGTGTTGTGATCGTGTACGAAGTTCAATAATGTTATAATTTGTGATGACTGTGATCTTAAATAAGTGTGCAGTAAGTTCATTGGATTTCAATCACAAAGTTTTTACATTGAGGTGAATGATGACATCCGAAGAATGCACACAATATTTTTAGAATATTATGTAGTTTGTACGTTAGAGGACGAAATAACAAGGTAACACACTAATCGTAGATATATTACCCAATCTTGGAACGTATGTTTTGTTTGTAGTCAAGATTTTTGTTCTGAAATTGTAGTGTTATGTGATACTACAATAAGTCTAAGGTTGTTCCTACTTTCTCTATTTATTTGTTTAATTCTGTGTCCTTCACTTCAAATACTAGAAGACTACTTTCAATATTAAAATGCAACCTTAAATGCATATTACACACTACATTCTTTTATCTTATTCATAATTCATTGATGTACGCATCATAACAACTCTTTTGTAAATAAAAATTCACTTTGAACTAACTTACTTACTGCTGTGGCTCAGTGATCCAAACACTCAGACACAAGAGATCTCCACTGTTACCTGTTCAGCGCAACCTCCTGGCAGTCGGCTCTTTGGAGGGCTTCCAGATCCTTCAAGACTTTGTCTCTCCTGCAGACAACTACATTGGCAAAATTTATACATATGATTGCATTATATAAACAAGCTAAATTTGTATCAAAATATCTTACAAATATCATGTTGCTACTGTATTGACCTACAAAGCCATTTTATCTGTCATCACAAACTAAATTGATGACAAAAAAATTTATGGGTATTGATAGTAAACATGTTTTTATTGTTATTAAGATTTTATAGTTTATTCAAAAAATTCAGACTGTTGGCTACTAATGCACATAGACTTTAATCCTATAGGGTTTCTCTGAGGCATTCGCTCCATTGTAATAATTGTTGCGATTCAAGCTTACTTGGTCTTTTAGAGGGTTATTTGTTTAAAGCATATATATTATAATTATTATTGTGACCCAAAATTTTATTCAGAGAAATTTTCAAGTAATTTAGGCACTGACCTTGAGTTTCAATATCAAAAAATGGTCAAAAACAAAATCCAAAAATAAACCTATGATTTTCGTTGTTTGCAATGTATTGATGTTGCCAGCGAGAAAATATCTTTAGCTAGGATTCACATTCAAAATTATTAAACAAGCCAAACGGAACAATATAAAACCAGTTTTCTCTATGGCTGTCGAAAACACAAACCTTGCGATGGTGGCATCCGCAAACAAACGTTGAGTATGCGAGGTGTGCATTGCCGGAGTTTAATGGGAAGAAATAGAAGAATCACAAACTCTGTATACATAACAAGTTTATTACTCAGCAGGTTCTATAGAACAATCAAATCAGATGATGTGATTGTCTAAAATAACTAAATGGCCAGTTTTTTTCTTTTTTTTAATTGTCCTGGATTTTGGGTGTATTGTATAATAATGAAAGTGGTTAATTGATTTCTTGCAACACTAGTTACAATTTTTTTTTTCGGGCCAACTCAATCTTTCTTTCTTAAGTACATATACTTAATAGTCTAGTTTCCAGGGTCAAAAGACTATCATTAAAATTGTCCGTCATTTAGGGAATCAAAATATATTAGTGATATATTATCTTTTGTCAATTGAGCGATAAATTATAAAGATATAACACATCAAAGTTTAGGAGTGTGGGCTCGTAAAGTCACATATTGTGAAATAGTGTAGCACACTGTGAAGTTTATATTTGTTTAGGAAACTAGCCTATTCAATGCAAACTTTAGTTACTAAAACATTTCAGCCGTTAAACTTTGTTCATTTACACTTCTTTGTGTGTTGATGGTATTGTAAAGGTTGTAAATCCTCACACTAGATGATATGACATGATGATGGTAAATAATAGGGGTTGGTTTCAGAGATAAGAAACAACGGAATTAAGTGACTTTAGCAAGTGATGAAAATGCCGTGTCGGCTGTATGGGCAATTATGTATGTATATACATTAAAATTATAGGGTTAAACAACTAATGGACAACATATTATATCAACCCAGAAATAAGCCATCTGAACTATATGGCTATATCTGAAGGAATATTTTGTATTTATGTTTTCTTTAACATATATCGAGACATTTGACAAAAATGCCTTTGTTAAATTTCAGTCGGAACGCATTATGGAAGAAAACTCGATGGTCCGTGATCTCATCACTAAGATACTTGATGAAACTGGACCAGCTGAAGGGAGCAGGTGAGTTAACTTGAGTTTAGCTAGTTTTTCATCATCATCATCATTTCGTGTAGGTTACATTGTCTATGGACCATGTACTACCTACTGTCAGAGTTCTTGTTTTCATGTGAATACACCATTGCCTTGATGCATAGATTTCAAAATGGCATATTAACTAAGACTTTAAACGCAGAGGATCTGACAATACAATGGATTTTCTTTTGTTCTATCCGGTCAATAGAGTTCAACATATTAAGAAATAACTTGCTTGTTTGCCCTGTGAGCTGTACAAAAGGTAACTCTCTTACGGACTTTCTCGTGGGGTTTCTATTGTGACTTTACAGTCATTCAGTTCAGTGTTAAAGTTTTCAGAACTGCCTCTCGTCTACTGACGTAGAGCACGTCAGTCCTATAGAATCATGATACCAAAGCAGGTGGAGTTTGCTAGTACTGTATAGAAATCAAAGTCGAACTCGAACACTACGCGGACGAAGTTGCGGGCAAAGCTAGTCACATCCCTATGATACTTGGAAGAAACCGAAGAATCTAAAGACACCTCATACGTCTATATCCGTTAAGCCGTTTTTGACTTATGGTGGAATAAAGAATGAACGCTAAAAACATAACACTCTTTGGTCAGTTGAGTAACAAGATAACGGTAATATAAAGAAACTAAAACACCCGACTGCCTTTATGTGTAATTTGGAAACAAAAAACCCAAAAAAATAGGCCACTTTTTTTTTAATTTGATGTACTCCAGTGTCACTCCCACAGTAAATACGAATCTAACGACACCTCTCAAGCTAAAATTCATCGAGCCACATCAAGAAACAATTATACATACATACATACTCTCGAAAAACATAACCCTCCTTCTGGCGCATTCGGGTAATAAAAAGACAACACGCCAATTGAATGATTTTCACTCATGTGAAAATATATGGTATTGAGTACTTGTTGGAAATTGTTCAACATGTGAATGAATGAATGAATGATCACTTTTTTGCACCATTTACATACATTTAAGAAAAGATACATCATTGAAACCAACATTAAGAGAAATGTGCATAAGATCAGTTGAAAAATGTTTAATTAAATCCATATTTCCATACTAATATTATAAATCCGAAAGTCTGTCTGTCTGTGTTACGCTTTCACGGCCAAACCGCTGAACGGATTTTGATGAAATTTGGTATGAATGTAGTTGAAGACCCGGGGTCAAACATAGGCTACTTATTGTCGCAGGCGGAGCTGCGGGAAAAAGCTAGTAGTTAATAAAATATCACACAACAATTATATTGATTGATTTTGAAAATCTTTAAATATCTAGACTTGTTTTCAAACATCTCGCTATAAATAAATATGTATATTGATACCTAGGTCTGCAAATTTTTTTTTTACACTCGACTGTCAAGCGTAGAGATGGGCAGTGGGAAGAAATTTAAGAGGGAAAAAATGAAATGCAAGTGGAAGAAAAGGGAAATAATAATTAATTCCCATTTATACCCGGGAATTTTTTAAAATTTTGGGAATAAATGTAGTCTAGTCAAGCGATAACAATAGCAGTTCGATTGTTATCTACGTCGAGAGACGATACTGTCTGCGAAAGTGTTAAGTTCATTTCAGATTTTAATGAATTTTTGGTAGGTACACAGAAAACAATAAAAATAAGCCTACAGTAATAAAATATTTATTTCAATGCATAATTTTGATATGTCATACTACAATGTTTGGCTATGCCAGGAAATAATGATAACATAGTTATTTTATCTTTCTCTATGGTTCTTTGAGGTAGCATATTTTATCGAAATGTTTCGGAAGTTGCGGGTTCGAATCAAACGGAAAACATGCTATTATTTCCAGTCTGGTTAGTAGTTTATGATTTAACTGCATTACATGATGATTCACATGCTTGTCTGATAAGAAAGATGATTCTGTGTGTCGGCTGGAACTGTAAAATGAAGTAAAAAGTGAAGAAGCTGAAACGTCACTAAAAAGGTCTAAATAATAATTTTGTTGCGGCTGTCGTCACAACCATGGTATATTTTTCGTCCACCGTGCTAACTAAAATATGGGTGGATGGACCATGCGGCCCACAAGTATACATACTTAGATCTTTGGACATTCATAAATATATATATTTTTATATAATACATCTAGATATGGGGATACTAAAAAAAAGCAGACAATTTTCGAAAAATTGGTTCGTCTATAAGTGCAATGGGTATTTTTATGATATTGGAATAACTAGTATTATTGGTGGGTGGGAAACCTTCCGCTTTTCGCGCAATACAGAAAGTCTCGGTACACCAAATAGGTCATAAATAATGGCTTTACAAGAAAGCATGACATGATCTCATGTCGGGACCAGGAGGGTAATCGCGCTAATTGCAAATAATGTTAACTCAATTCCAAAGAATAGTCCTCGCGGTATTTACAATTAGCCCGATTGCTCTCCAGTACGGTCTACACTTTCATTGCCAAGCTAGAATACCCATAAGCAAAACATCGTGATCTCAACTAATAGCGAACAGTTAAAAAGCCTATTTTTTGCCAACAATAAGTCTAATCTAGTTAAAAAACTAAACGGGTTAACTTCAGTAACAAAATACAATACTCTTTATTGCACCAAATAAAAAAAATTGTGACTAATCTGGCAGAGATCCACTATGTTTTGGGTTCGATTCTTCCGACATTAGTTACTTATACAGGTGGTTTAAGTATTACGTCATTATACGCCTTAAAAAATCATAATTACTGCCAAATTCGTCTCTATTACCATGTCATAGAGTTGTACGGGAGTCTATATGTCATTTGTACGTCACTCTGCATTATATTTGCAAGTGTCCTCTATTAGAACTTTCACCTTTTATACAATGCATGTTGTATGTGTAAGTACATATTGACCGAGATACACGCAGTTTCTTGCAATCATCATTATTACGTTTATATTTTGTCTGTTTGATTTGAATAATCGTCTTTATCTGTGTGTGCTTCCCGGTTATATCGTCAGCTTATGCTTCAGCATCATTGCGTACTTTTCATCCTACATGGACCAATGTCTCTATGTCTAGGCTTTTAACCAGCTTTCAGCGGCAGGCGTGAGTTTGTGTAATTCCGCCGGGAAAACAGTGAAGTGGACCTTCGTTTACCACGTGAGATAGGCTTTGGTCAGGTGTTACGTAATACTGAGAACACTCCCTTGATCTCTATTTATGGAGGTGATGATACGATTCAGAGACCGTGTAGGTTTTAATCAAGTTTCTAGATGTAGCGACACTGATTAGCTAGTAAAATGGAGCGATTGATCTCCTCGAACCTTTTTTCTAGGAAATCAGAATAAGATTATTATCCGGAACTGTCAGATTTTTGACAAATGGCTGGTGTGGGCGTGATGTGGCATAGAAGTTAACATATTGACTCGAATAGCGACGTGTATCTGTTATGTATTGATTTGATGTTTCTTTCTTTCACAGCTCCACACAAACATCGGAAAAAACATTAAGCGGATTACCGCTTAACGCGCAATACCCCAAAAATGACACAAACACCTCATTTATGCCACCGTATAACTACCACAACAACCTCTACAATTTCGGCCAAAACGAACAGAACGGCTTCAATTTCAGCATACAGAACGGGTTTGGTAATAACTTCGTCAATTATCCAGAAAACGACGCACTTCTAAACTTGGAAAACGATTCCAGTTCGGATGTTACCCCCGAACAACTGAATCTACTCAGGTTAGCCGCTCAAGAAATAGGAGGAGCGCAGTTCTCAAGCCCGAAATATGACGAGAAATATTACAACTTCTTCGAACCGAGCCAAAGAAACTCACTACCTGAAACCAACATGTACCCCAATAACTTTAACCGACCCAACAGCTTGAATCTAGACATGAATTTCAATACAAATTATGACAATTTCAATCAAAGGTTCCCCAACAAATTTGAGAATTTCAAAGAGCAAAACCAAGATGCCGAACTATTGGCTTATTTGAGTCAATTAAATGTGTCTTTGGAACGGCGAGACGATTCAATACCGAACAATATGGACTTTAAATTACCGTCAGACAACGGTCATTATCAGAATGAAGAATTTAACAAAATGCAAGAGCAAAAGATGTTTTTCAATCGCAACTTCCAGCCGCCGCAGAAGAATTTCAACGGGGAGAATTTCTATGAGATGATGTCACAAATGAACGATAGAAATTCTATTAATCAGAATTTCGATTACGCGAACCACACTCCCGTTTCGAATGCAAATAATTTTAAGCCTAACGGTTATCATCAGAATGAGTTTTTGCAGCGTAGAGATATGAATATACCTCGGGAGTTTCAGAATGGAATGAATGAACAGAGGAATTTTGGTGGGGAGAATGCTCAAGTTTTGATGAGACAAAATCAGGAGTTGGCGAGGCAGATGAGTTTGTTGATGAGAAATCGACCGCCGCCGAGCCAACTTAACGTCGACGTATCGTTTCTACCTGAAAATGCTCCTTTTAATCTTGGTAAGTTTTTGGAATTGATGTATATGTTTATTTCAACAAAACGGGGTAGTAGATTTTGCTTGGGGTTCCAAATTTTAGATTTCAATGGCTTTATGTTTTTAAAAAAGGGCATTCAGTTTGCGCGTTCTATTTTTACTGGTAGTTTGATACAAATTTAAATTAAAATCTAAAAAACATGTTGCCAAATTTCCAAAATAAGTTATCAGTCATGTTAGTGAATAATTTTTTTTAAAGCTATATCTTGAACTCCTTAAACTTTGCATGACATAATTTTTTTTTACTTTTATTTTAAATTACCTTGGCCTAGCTTATAATTACCCCAGATCTTCAACTATCCGTCAGCTGATTGGTCGTGAAAGTGTAACAGACAGACAGACTTTCGCATTTATAATATTAGTATGGATATGGCTTTTACTTTCGTATTTAGCCAGTAACAAGTGAAATTTATTAAATAAAGTTGATTAGTCAAGTCAGAAGAGTCAGGCTAAGTGAAGTGGTAGAAAAACTACCCATAGCGATTTCTTAGAGCTTTTCGCAACAAGCACTGTATCGCTTCCCAACACTGAAGCTTGTTCTCGAAGACTTTGTAAATAATAATCCACGATCATTATGCACGTACAATAAAACACAATTTTTGGAAAATAAAACACAGCGATGAAACTTTTCGTCCCAGCTTCCTGCCAAAAGTTCATTAGTGTATTGTAACAAATGATAAGTAACTTTCGTAAATATAAATGAGAGATTAAATTAAACTATTTTAATACGGTTTTATCGCGTTTATTACTTATTTATTTACACCTGACGTTTCAAACACTTTACAGCGTTCATGGTCGCAGGCAGACTAAGTTAACATTTGTCTTTGATGTCATAAGATTACAAAACTACCGCCTGAAAATTTTATTGGGAACTATTCCGATTCACGCAGTATTGGCTCACAGTATCTAAGGGTCTTGCAGTCTGCTTCCGAGTTTGCGATTGTATTAAGTTAATGACTGGGTCCCAAGCTGGCGGTACCTGCCATCCATCCTCTCTATTGAAATTAGGATGTTTTTTAATTTCAATAGCTTCACGTAACATCCTTGGAATGAATCTGTTTTCCTTTGCAAGGACTTGAGGATTATCAAAACGCATATAGTGGTTGGGTTTGTCTAGAGCATGTTCGCAGACTGCAGACTTGGTTGAGCGTCTATTTTTCATGTCAGCAATATTTTTTACTTTTATACGAGTATAAAAGAAAGAAAAAGTTTTGTAATCTTATGACATCAAAGACAAATGTTAACTTAGTCTGCCTGCGACCATGAACGCTGTAAAGTGTTTGAAACGTCAGGTGTAAATAAATAAGTAATAAACGCGATAAAACCGTATTAAAATAGTTTAATTTAATGAATAACAATCGCGAAAACATAAGAAAACATTATAAATGAGAGATTTTTTTTATATCTAGCAATCAGTGTTTAGACAAGCACATGTGTTATTGGAATGTTTGCAATGGTATTTATATGATTTTGTTTTAGGTCTCGGCGCTCTCCTAGGCCCAAGTCCGCCGATGCCGGCCACCGTGCTGCCGTCTCCGATGTTGGACTTACCGCTACTAGCGCCGTTTTATGCTATGAGGAATATGAGGTATGTTAACTTTTAAACCGACGCACTGCATATTTAAAACATAAAGGATTAAGCGCGTACAATACTTTCATACTTCCGACGTTTCGACCGTGTTACAACGGCCGTGGTCACGGAACGGCTGGCTCGGCATTTCTACAGCTCCATACTTCCAGCGGAATCGTCTTTTACTTTAGATTTCTTCAAGTGCCGTCACAAAACACACGTAACACGGCCGTTGCCGTTGTAACACGGTTAAAACGTCGGAAGTATGAAGGTATTGTACGCGCTTCATTCTGTAATTTTATGAGGCATGTTTACGAACAAGTTCATACGGTTTTATCGCGTTATAAATTAAGTTAAACCAAATTATGAATTGATTTAAACTTTATAGAACACAATACAATTGTATAACACAAAAACTTAATTGACGTGATGATTATCTAACAGTCAACCTGTTCGAGGCTACGCGATCGAACACCTTTCTGTCAATCAGCAGAATCCATTATTTTAATTTATAGCACAATTTTACTTTAGTACGCGACCAATTGTCAGCCGATCGACATCTATTTGTTATTTAACCATTTAAATCGCGTATTCAATAACCATTTTTATTACCATTAATCTTTTATATCATTTTTCCATTTTCTTACCAATTTGTAGTACAGTGTAATAACGTTACAATAAACTTTATATAAAACCATTAATAGGCTACTTGACTGTATTCATACTTGGTTAATATTGTTATACTAAACAAAATATACACTAAAAAGTAACCGATTCTGAAAACAACAACAAAATTGGTTGTTAAATAAGGCAGTAATTCGATTTTAAACTTTTCTCTAAAAGGAAAGTGGGAGCGTGGTGGGGACGTCTTGCTATCTCTTTTGTACGCACTAAACCGAGTGGCAGTGACGTCACAGCTCACACAGTGCATCCTTCTCTTGTTTTTTGACAGTTTCCCCTTTCACCGAATTTCAAAGGCTTATAACTCATTTATTTTTCAACGGATTACAAAAAATCTTTCATAATTCTGTTTCTGGAAATAAAAATATTGATATGTTAGAAAAAATAAAAATTAGTAGAATACCCAATTGTGTGTAACTCTAACCAAAGACATTGGTCTTATATAATTATTGAATTACCGAATCAACCATTCAATCGTATCGTATCAACCATTATCAAATCGTATAGCGGTGATCTCTGATACGCTAGGGCGAGCCGCTACACAACCTTCGAGTTAAAAAGATATCGTCAACAATATAACTTATTAATTTGATATGACAGCTTTTTAACAAACTTCTTTTTTTAATTTAAATAAGACAAAATTTTAAGGTATGTCTTATTATTTACTGTTATGTATAATAGCTTTGCAGTGCATGTGTGTTCGAAACAATCGTATGGAGGGTTACCATTAGGGCATCGGAACCGAGAGTTCCCGGTTCTTGGTGTCACAAAAAGAACCGGTTCTAAAATATCAATACCCTGTTTTTTCGGTTCTTACATTTTTTATTAGATTTTTAAAAATCTAATAAAAGGTAAAGCATTATATTTTTAGACTCTATAGGTAAATTCGTTGTATCTGTCTGTTGGTAAAAGTAAAATGACGTGGCTGGAAGCGATAGCACGAAACGCATATAAAACTGGTTGTAACCGACGCAATGAAAATACCGTGTAGACTTTGAATTACGTATACTGTAGACACAATAAAAGAAGATTGAATATAATTTTGGATTACAAAAACCGTAGTGTAACTGAGGAATTCTCTAGACGAAATCGGAATACCGACGTACAAAAATAAAAAGTTATCATTTCTACCGACATACAACAGTTCCACCGTTGCGCAACAGATGGCGTTAGTGGTATTAAAATAATTTCAAACAAAGGAAAAAATTAAGTTACGAAAATAAAAATATAAAAATTAAAATCCTAAGTGCGTCGCCTACATTGGTGATTGATATAAAAAGGTAGGTTAGTATTTAGTACATTCTTTTGTATAAGCTAAATGTTATTGAAAATACCTGAATACATTTTAAGTACACGGGGCACACTAAAAGATTGCACTTCTAGCTAATCGGAACTATTTTAATTTCGAGTGTTATATTTTTTGAAACGGCTTGTAACCTTCTTAGTAATAAAAAAATCTCAACACATCAAAGTTCTACGTACGCAACGAAAATGGAATTAAGCCGAAAAGATTTTAGAACGATGATTTTTTTTATGATTTTCAAAGTTCTCTCTCTCCGCAAGACTGTGCTTTTGGGAGAGAAGCACCTTATTTGAGCACTGTGAGGCGATGGTTTGCTGAATTTGAGAGAGGTCGGGTTTCTTTACATGACGAATTTCGTGAAGGGCGGCCTTCAACTGCCGTCAACGAAAATAATGTGGCTACTGTTAAGCGGCATTGAAGAAAACCCGCGGTTTACCTATGAGACAATTCGACGACTATTGGGGATTGGTACGAGCCAAATTCAGAAAATTTTACACGAAGAATTAAAAGTTCGGAAACTTTGTTGTCGTTGGATAGTTACCCATCCTGCACATAGCCCCGACCTAGCACCCTGTGATTTCTGTATTTTGCCGAAAATCAAAGATTTGATGAGAGGTTTCACTTTTACCAACTCCGAAGAGGCAGTGATAGCGTTCAATCAGCACGTAGAAAACATGCCTTCAAATCTGTGGTCCTCCTGTTTTAAAAATTGGTTCGATCGCATGAAAATTTTTTTAAAATCAAGTGAGAGTATTTTGAATAGCAATAAACATAATATTTTTGTTACACCAATATACGTACCATGTTTTTCGTGAATAAATATATTTATTTATAAAAATAAAATAAAATAAAATAAAATTAATTTATTTCAGGCATTGCCCATATAATACACTTAAAACTATGTTAGTAACAAACACGATAATTAATTTTGGTGTCTTTGGCAAGCTGAATGCGGGGCCAGTGCAACATAATGCCACTGTCCACATCCGTCGCCACCGTCTGCGGCAGGCCGTTAGAGCTGCTCGAATCCTCACTCTATTAATCAGAGATGCGATACGCTTTCTGATAATGGCTGAGAAGCTATCGACACACGCCTCAGCTAGCATCCCTGACGCACTGCAGTGACGTCGCAGCCCCAACAGTCCCCTGAAGGCGTTATTGTACTGAGTGCGCATGGCATTTATATACATGTTGTTTTTTAAGTTATGCAAAACTTTTAGTGTGACCTACATATAAAAATTATAAGTGTTTGATTTTATTAACCCTTCCAATCATTTTAGTACTTTTACTAAGTTCTTTATTATTTACGCATTTTCATTAAAAAAATCGGAAAAACCGAAAGAACCGGGTAACCGGTTCTTGATAGTGTTCGGAACCGAAAACCCGGTTCTTGAAAATAATGGCCGGTTCTCGATGCCCTAGTTACCGTGATATCTTGATTCAATCCGAATGCTAATAATCTTCTTCGTCTTAGCATGATTTCCTAATTGCGTGCTAAGCTTACGCTTCGGAACCTAGAGTACGTTGTAAGTCATGGTCCCAGATTTGGCGGCATTCTTCCGTCTGACATCCGTAACCCTTTTAAAGAATATATGCTGTACAGATATTTAACCGAAATACATTGAAACGCGCCAATTTTCCAGGTCACTTCTGGTCTACTCTCATACTAAGTCATTGTTACGTATATCTAAAAATATGAGAAGTTATAATTACTGTAATTTACTCATTCATTGCGAAATATATCATTTCATTTTATTCATTTCATTTCATTCATTTCAAGATTTATAACTTTTTAAATACAGCTATAATATATATAACTTTTTAAAAATATGGGTATATTCTTAAACCTTCACTCAAACTCGACTCAACCTTACTCCACCTCATTGGTATGATTAGTCGTCACAAGCTTCCTTGACTTGAGATGATTTCTCATTGGAGGTGAGTATCGAACTGTCAAATATAAGGTTGGTCGAGAGGTACCTTGAGGTGGGGGCCTCTAAAGCGGTTGAAAATCAGTTTTTGCAAATTTTTCCCTAGTTAACTAATTAATTTGTTTATTTTAAACTCTATTCTGTTGCATTTTTCTATTTTTGTGCTTCGGAATGTTATTGTAACCTGTGACGTTCCTCATTGGCGTTTGCTCAAGCAACCGACTAAGAATGACATTTTCAAGGAAAGTTCGAGGACTACCTTAAAGCGCCCTCCAATGAGTTTGAGTGAAGGATGTCCTTAAGGCGATACATAGGCCATTTTCAACCGGTAATAACTCCTAAAGTATTTAGTTCATGTGTAAATTTTTTTTTATAATGATTTTTGATACTTTTAACTCTCATATTATTATAAGGAAAACACGATTGGAATGAAAAACCTCGATAGAAATAATTATACAAAATATGCAGTAAATTCGTCTATAAAACTCAAAAGATAACAATATAAAAAAGAAATTATATCCAAATTAAAGCTCATTAAAAATAATAAGTTATTACCAAAGTAAAATTTTGATTGAGTTTCTTATTTAAAAGTAATTAATTTAAAACGTAAATTTTAATTCTGGTGATTACGTTGAAGCCACGTTTAAGCAGACCCATCTATGGCTGTCTCTTTCACACAGGCAAAATCGCCGAGCGCTATCCCTTTTTAATCCCGCTGCTCAGTCCGGGCGCGTCTCTGTTCGAGGTAGGGTCTGTGTCAGTCGTCTGCGTAAATTTAGACTTCGCGCGAGTTTTTGAAAATAGACATTTTTATTGTATCGTAATTTATAAAACGTGTAAAAAATTTTATAAAAATTGGTTTTAGGTTTTATACATACCAAGATTATTTTTATAGTTAGAATATTTTTTTTACATTATGGAAAAAAGGAAGATGTTATACCAAGATATTGCTCGCCGCATGATAGGAAAAATATGGTAAGTACTAATTGTATCTATATAACTATATAGTACTATTTGTGGTGTTTTATTTTTAGTTTTTAGTTAGTTTTTTACGTCTTATTTTAATAAATACTCTTTATAACTAACGTTGTAACTAATTGATTTTTAAATGATTAGGTGATTGATTTTTTTTGGTAATGTACGTATAATATTATAAATGCGAAAACTGTCTGTCTGTTATGCCTCTACGGCTAAACCGTGAACCGATATTGATGAAAGGTGGATATTGTGGTGTTTGGTGGTACTTACCCGAGGTCAAATAGGCATTTCACATAAATACAAGTAGACAACTAAATAAGTATGCCCTCTTTATTTATAAAATAATAAAAAATAATTTTATTTTTTGGAAAAAAAACAATTCCCATATACTCGTCGGCGTCATAGAAATCGCTGTCGAACGAACGCGAACCAAGGAGTGCGATTATTATGGAGATGGCAGTAATTATGGACTGAGGTACTAAAAGTATTGTTCCGAAAACATCGCAAGATAGTGAACGGTATGTTGTTACTTTTTATACATATTTCAAAAAAAATATACACGAACTACCCTGTATCAAGATTTTGTTTGACTAAGTTAAAGTACATGTAAACATAAAATTTTAATTTTAAATATTTTTGTATTTTAATAAATAAACCTTTAACACTTCTCATGCTCCACTCGATAATTTTAAAATATTTTTTCTTAAAGTGATGTGAAAGGCTGATTTTTCATACATTTTGTTGTTAGATCTGATTGTAACGTGTAGCAGATTTAAGTAAATATAAAGTTTTATATTATAATAAAGAATATTTTATATAAATTTGTTTATTATTTTCATCAAACAATATATTTGTTGCCAATAACGCAAATCATATACATCCTAACTATCCGAATCCTACTAATATTCTAAAAGTTAGTGTTTGTTTATTTGGTTGTTTATGTTTTTGTTACCTCCATGCTCCATTCACTAAACCAATCGATCGAATACTTGAAATTTTACATACACTTAGTTATTAGCATTGGGAAGAACATTGGGTACTATTCCGGAACAATATTTTTTTACTAAAAACAAAAACCGACTTCCATTCGTTTACCGGGGCTATCTTATAGATATTTTATATCATAGGGGGACAACTGGAAAATACCTTAGGAATAAGAAGATACCAAGGCAAACAGAGTCAATTGACCAATCTGATACCAGGGTGTAAAAGATCGATTGACCATTGAAGTTAATCCCGTACTACATGGATTTTACCCAACTGAGACTGACCCCAAAAACACAATTTAAATGACCTTTAGGTGGTTTCTTAGTACTGACACCAGGGTATATGGGGTCGATTGGCCTTAGATAAAAAATTTAAAACAAGCAAACGACTTTAAATGAAATATAAAAGATAAAACATGTTGAGTTTCGTTTATTTGGATGACTTCAATATCATTCTTTTATTTTCTAGTCATATTGGTATTGGTTACACAATCATCATTTCGAATAGGTTACATTATCAATCGGCCATGTACACCCTGGTTTCAGAGTTGTGCGGAACCGCCTCTGACGTGGTTCCTTTAACGACCACCAGATGTCAGCTGGGACCAACGGCTTAGCGTGCTTTCCGAAGCACGGAATCATCTTTTCTTAAACATGCGCGGAAATAGTGTCATTACTTTTGAATAAAGAACACGCGAAGTAACATATTTACGTAGACTGAAAATCAAATTCACTTCCCGGCGCGTTCTTTGAATTTGGAACGAAGAGCGCGCCGGCAATGTTGTATGAAACGGTGTGCTGTTTGAATTTAGAACTTTTTCATCTATCGTACACATTGCGCTCTCATGGCTGTATCTGAAAAACCAAAATCACTTCCCGGCGCGTTCTTTGAATTTGGAACGAAGAGCGCGCCGGCAATGTTGTATGAAACGGTGTGCTGTTTGAATTTAGAACTCTTTTATCTATCGTACACATTGCATTCTCGTGGCTGTATAGCCACAGATGCGTTTACCTTTCGGCACAAACTGTAAAATAAATTAAATTTAATTAATTAAAAGGCCCTTTTTTATTTCCTTGCATTTTTTTAAGAAAAGCACTATATATGCCTCGGCCGAAATGGCAATTGCAGGTCGAGTATGAGTTTGAAGGCCGAGCCGCAGGCGAGGACTTCGCTGCCTTTGCAATAATGTACTATTATTTTCAGACAATCAGGTGATTCAAGCCTGCAATGTCCTAACCAAACTGGAAACAACTGAATAAAGTGTTTTTCCCGTGGGAATTGAACTCGCAACCTCTGGGTCAAAGGCTGACGCCTTAACCACTGGACCACAGAGGTTACACAATAAAACTACTGAACCAATTTTAATAAAAAAAATATGGGATTTGATTCAAAGAATTCCTATCAAACAAAAAAAAAATCGTTTCAGAAATGACTGAGTTTCGCGATAACAAAAATAAAACAAGATAATGGCAATAATAGAAAAATTAAACTTAAAGCCCACCTACAAAATGTCCTTTAGCAGATATAACAAGTAGCTCGAGAACCGAGTGCAGCGCGCGTATCCGAAGTGCGAGTAGCTAATGCGTGTGTCAAACGACGACGGCAAGAGGCGACTTGCGACCCGTATTAGGTCGGTCACCATTATTGGCATATTCTATTTCGTCCTCCTCCATGCTTCGAAAGGCAGGTTGGTGTCGATAGGTGACAATCATTAGGCTGTGTCAGAAGCCTTTAGGCAGTCTGACACTTTTAGACACATCGAGTCATGTTTCTGTTGATCTGGTTTTTGAGTAACGACCGCAAGGTCACACAGCAGTCGCTCCATTGTAGTAACCAACACCAAAATCAAGGTCCGTTTCGAGTAAAAAAAGGAAAAGTAGCCTTTGTTTGATTCCGGGTCTTCAACTATATTCATACCAAATTTCATCAAAATCCGTTCAGCAGTTTGGCCGTGAACGCGTAACAGATAAATAGACAGACTTTCGCACTTTTAATATTAGTATGGAAGTATGGATTTTCAAATAAATATTTAACTAAATATTCTGTGAACATTTCAAGCGTGTACCTGCTGCTGTTATCAATATTGAGTAAAAACGAGAAAAATATTTATTTCAATTAGGATATCGCCTCTGTTGCATTCTAAGCTCCGCTCTCGAATATGAATGTCTGGCGGTGCGCGCTAGTAGCGCGTCGCCGCGATCTCGGCGAGCGGGGACGCGGCTAGGCGGCTGCTTGCGGGGGGACATTACGCCCGATCCTAGGTGCATAACATCTCGCGGTAGCGCCTTAAGGTTATTTTTAAGGATACGGGTGTAAATCAACTTGTGATAGTATTTCGGCAATAGGATTCCATGACCCGTGGTGTGTTATTGGCCAACACTGTCAGATTTTTTCAGGCTGCCTAAAGGCACTGCCATCTATCGATAACAACCGAAACCAACGGCATAACTGTCTTCCGAAGCACTCGGAGTTCGAGATAGAAATTACTACTTACTAAATAGCAACCAATCCAATACGGGTCGCGTCTCGCCGTCGCTTGACACTGCTATCGAAATCCAAATGCCAATAATTATTTATTTATTCAAAACTTTATTGTTCTACAAAGTACACATATACTTATAACAATTGGCGAACTTAATGATAATTATTTATTTATTAAAACTTCATTGTTCTACAAAGTACACATATACTTATAACAATTGGCGGACTTAATGCTAACCATTGGGAGAAACGGAAAGATATTTTGACGCAGAAAGTTATTATATATATTATATATATATATATATATATATATAATGATTGGTTATGATTATTTTTAAGCTATTGCATAGCTTTTATCGCGGTCTTTGAGCGCGGCGACCGAATCAAGAAATTCCGTAACGAAAATAAAACCTAACACCCCCCACTCCGCTTACCATGTAGGCTTACTAGCAAATTTACATGAGTTGATAAAAAATGCTATGCAATAGCTTTACCGCGGCAGTCCCCGAGTGCCACACGTTTTTATTTTCTTTACAGAACCGCAGCGACGTCATCAGGCATACTACACGCGCGTCTCGACGCGTGCTACGAACAATGGCGGCAGTTAGAACGAGAAAGAAAGAGAACTGAAGCGAGATTGGCCTTAGCTTATCCCGGAAGAGCTGTGTCTTCGTCGAATTCCATCCCGGTGCCCAGATTGCCGCCCTGTCCGACCAGGGTCGATCGATTGACTGTTGATATGCTCAGGGAGCACACTAAGGTAAGCATTATATATTGCCCCTCACAGTAAAAAATGTATGTCACAGTAATTACGTTAGGTTTGCGGTCTAAACATCGAGATATATGGTCAGAGAACACGTGAAGGTAAGTAAAAACTATGAGATTCAGTCTAAAATGGTATAAAATATCTTAATCAAATATTTAAATCTCGTTCGAGTCATTTAAATCTAATATTACTACAAATCTACATATCTATATTATATAGTATATTAAGTTACTTTAGGGGCCAAAAAATACTCAACTTCAAGTCGTATTAATCTAATTTTAAACGTACTGAAGCGAAATTAACATTGGCTTATCCCGGTCGTCGTCGAATTCCATCCCCGTTTGCCGGTGTTTAAAGTCACCCTGTTAAGATAATCTATTGTGGTTTTCAAAAATTACTAAAGTGAGCCATCATTTGACTATCATTGTACACAAGTGTTTAAAAATTTACTCGGTATTCAGGTACTCGAAAAATACTTCCGGCCGTGTGTTTTGTAACTGGTTACAAAAGAAGAAAATCTTCATTCAAATGTATGTTATTTTTGTGCAAAGAAACATGGTAGGTATCTGACCAATACTATTGTCCTCAGGTACTAACCCTAATGGGCAAAATGGAAACTCTACGGGCGAGCGTTTGCGTCGCACAAAACAAGAAACCTTCGAAACCAGAAGAGAACAAGATAACGGTTCTCAAACGAGGGGAGAATGTTGAGAAGGAGAAGGAGTTGGACCCGGACACGTTTGACCCTAGCTCGTGGAAGGAGGATGTCAATAATTTGGCGGAAATGTGAGTTTTATTTATTATTTTTTATTTGTTATGTGGTTATTTTTCTTGTTACTGAGCGTTTTTAATTTGAGGTCCGCTTTGGAATAGGACGTAGGCACGGAATTATTAATAGTACTAACGTACAGAACGGACACTCACATCCTCCCACCCGAAACAGATACTCGTACCGCACCGAGCGAAGCAGATTAAAGGTAAAAATCGAGAGCAACACACAATGCAAGGATGCTTAGGCGCGCGGCCGCGACTGATAACTATGAAGCAGAGACACGGTAAATAAGTATATGTAGTTGTGATCTCGGCGCCGTTGTATGGAGTGTCCGCGGTGTGGTGGTTTGGTTCAACAGCAATCTTCAATACTAGACGAGTTTTTGGTCTTTGAAGCATTTAGGCTCATTTCTCAGTCATATGTAAGAAAAGGTGTCTTCTAAACTTCAAAACAATAAGAGAACAAGATAATAGTTCTCAAACGAGGGGAGAATGTTGCGAAGGAGAGTTTTGTGCGTGTTGGTTTTGGTTGCAATTTACTGATCGTTAAAGGAACCACGCCGTGTCATGACAATACACTGTATCTCAAAAACGTTAAATTTTCAGAATTTGAGATTTTCTGTTTTTATCGTTAATTGTCCATAAAATACTTCTTAAAGATCAGTTTTTCTTGAATTTTGGAAATATTGATAAATAAGGTAGTGTTCAAACAGCTATAAAAAAATATACATATTACTTATACATTTATTGAATAGAGCTAAAAACTTGTTTTGTCGTAACAAATATGATAATATAAATCCACATTGTTATGACATAACACGTTTCTTCATTTACAGTCATATGTCAAAACAATTGTGGTTTTATAATATCATATTATTAGGAAATATTAGGGTATTATAATGTCAGGAATACGGAAGAAAGGTAATGAAAAGATTTACTTGTCAGCAGTGGCGTGGGGTGAAAAAAAAAGAGAGGTAAAGCCGCCACGATTATCTGAATTTAGGTTTTCTTTATGCCCGCGGAAAGATAACTCTTGTTTTCCAAGAAGAACAACAGTGTCTATTAAACGTTTCATTAAGTTTCGATTACGCTCTACTTTACGATTGTGGGCTTCAAAATTATTGCCGAGAAATGATTCTATTCTACTATTTCCAAAATCGTGTAACAATAAACAACTGCGTAAATGTTTTTCAGTTCGACTATGTTTTCTAGCCGAATTGGTTAAATTATTTATGTCTGAGAAACCCATTTTATTCCAAGCACTATTTGTATCGGAAAACAGCAGACATGGAAAGCAAAATAACTTATTTAATTTGCAACTGCCTGTTATCCAATTGTATTTATCATACATCGAACTGTGAAAATGTTTGAAAAACCCATCCTTACGCTTATAATCAATTTTTATATCGGGACGAGCCCGTCCAAGGTTAATGATATATTTTTTATTATCGAACGATTGTTTTGAGAACGAAGTTGATTCATTCAATAAGTAATCTGTAAGACAACAATCTATTTGTACTAATGCCGCCATTTCTCGCCTAACAACAACAACGACATAAAACAAAATGAAACAAACCAACCTTTACGATGAAACAAAACAAACACTATATCAGAATACACAACAGCCTGTGTTAAACTTCACTAATTTCGATTCTTTTAAACTATATACCACAATCTAATCACTTATCACATTAAATCAATTAGCATAAAATTAATCCGTACAAATGCGCGCATAATAAGTGAAGTGACATAGTGACAATCCGTCCGATTATCCAAATTAGAAAGACAATTGGCCGGCGGCCGCAGCAGGGCGGCCAATGGCCGGCCTGCTGCGGCAGCGCTAATTGGACGAAAACTTTTCTAGTGATACGAAAGGACCTATAAAGAGTTTGGTAGGCTATCTTAAATCGGGTTATCATTTAACAATATCAACGAGTACTTTTCATGTAGTAGTGACATGTATGTGTGTGTCAATTTCATACATTGGAAATATTTGGATTCCCGATATCTTGAGCGAGTTCACTTGGCGTGTACTCGGCGCGGATTGCGTCTTACCATTGCTAAATCGTGTGTGTGTGCGTATGCGCGATTTCAAATACATTGCGTATTTTGTATCCAGCGTATTGAAGAATACTTTTTACAAAGCGCTCAATGTAATTGTGTCGCTTGCGATAATAAGACTCCTTAGTTTCCGTATTACCGGTAAGGCCGTCAGTCGTCGGCTTACATTTTATGACAGTGTCATATAAGTAGGTATATGGGTATAGCTAAGAACAATAGCGGTATAGTGTATACATTTTCGTGGAAGAGTAATAAGCTGGGATAAGCTATTATTATCAATAATTAAAAATATGTATACATATATTAGAGATTAGCCAAGGTAAGCCGGTGGGAATCGTGTTCTATGGAGGCTTCGCCACTGCTTGTCAGTAAAAAATATATAATTTAAAAATCAATAAAAAAAATTGTTGACATTTATGAAAAAAATACATAAGTACCTATAACTTAACTTAAAAAGTTATAACATAGAAACAACCTATAAAAATGAATAAAAAAGTAACTTTAAACGTAAACAAAAATACCATTACTGTCAAATGAAAAAGAAATTAAAAAACACCTTGAATGCTCTATAAAATAATGAAAAAATAATTAAGAAATACTGTAAATCAAAAATCAATATCTTGGTTGCTACATAAATCGACTACATCCGATACAGACAAATTTTCGAAAAACACTCTCCGTGATTGTGGCATGTATTCACTTAGTTTTATTAGCTCCGCCTTCTTTATTTCACCAATGCCTCCAGCTTCCTCTTCTTTTCTTATTTCGTTTAATTGTCTTTTTTTGTCTTTCATTAATCTCCGTAGAGTTTTTTCCGTCTTCTTTTTTTAAAAAACTAATTTCTGTGAATTCGGTATCATCATCATAATCAACTTTTGTAAATAATGACAGGAAACCTTGTTTAAATTTAACAATTTTAAATCTTTGTACGTTGAAACCATCTGGATATTTAATTTTACTTAGATTTTCAAACAAATACATATCTTCATGCGTCAAAATTAAAGTATCAATATTCTTTCTCGACTCTTTTATATTTTGGACATAGTCTTGTAATATATTATCATACAATTCTGGAGTTCTATTCAGTTAGTACTAGTCAGTGTTAGCAATACATGCATGAACTTGGTCTGCAGCCATGTATGTATGGCCTGGTTCTAAATATTCAATCGTAATGCTCTTAATGCAGTTGAAGGGATCATTAACCAACTGGACTAAAGATAAGAAAAAAGTTTTATTTTTGTTTTGCGAGTTGCAGTTGTCCACAAAAAAGTAAATATGCTTAAGATTTCTACAATACTTAAGTATAAAGTTAACATATGCACTAGCAATATTGTATGCTTTTCGCCCACTTTCGCCTTCATGCCATAGGACACATCCAGCTAATTTATTTTTCCCTGGTTGTCCGAAAGTTTCATAAATAAAACCAACTTTCTGGAAAAATAGTATGCTTTTGATAAAAGTTGAGGCATGCATATAACTTTTTGCATATCCGCTGTAAATAATATTTTATCATTTGAATCGTTGCATAAATCTTCGATTTCCTAACCTTTTTCCTTCGATTTCCTAAGATTTTTGAAATGTTGGCGAGATTTATTTTTATTATTTATATGTTCTGGATAGTAATTACATTCTTTACAGTCGCAAGTACTACAATTATGAGTATTTATGTCATCATACGGATGTGCAGCTTTATGTCTGTTACATGTATCGCAGCTATCTTGAGAAGGTTCAGCAGTAGAAAGGTTCATTTTTTTTGCACAGCTTAATAAAATATGCCCATGAACATTGTCGCACATTATTCTCAACACAAAATTTTGAATAATCTTTAAAAAAAATTTGTAAATGTTATAGAGGTAGGTAAATATCGTCGGTTAGGAGCATGCTTAAAGTTATAATGAGACTTTAGTCCCTTGTAATTTTCGATAAATTGTATTAGGTTTTCTTCATACTCTTCAGGAAATGCGTGTTTGGGTTTATGATGACCTCTTCTATCTGGTGCTGCACTTATCGATGGATTTTTATTGCCACTACTATAGTTTGCTTTTAAAACAGCTTGTACTATCTCATCGTTTGTATATCCAATAGTCGTCAAATACATTTTTTTACATATTATAATGTCGTTCATCTTCCATATCAAAGTATTATGCCTGCGAGAGTTTCGTGCAGTTTTGACATTCGTTTCCATTTTAATTACATGTCTGGAAATGAAATCACGACGTCTCTGACGGTCCATGGCTCCAAAATGCCGACCATATTTCTTTTCTTTCACTTTCCGAAAAATTTTCAGTGCATTTAAATTTGCAGTCATCACAAGGCGACACCATAGGATGCTTCTGTCTTTGCTCTTAGTAGTTTTATTTATTTATTTATTTATTATAAGGAAGACCAACAGCTTATATCTATACAATAGGTAAAAAACTTAAACAATTTAGAAGCCAATTAAAGGTCCTCACAGATAGAACTAGAATAGTACAACTAACAAACCAAACATAGTACACACACTGCATTTTAATATTATCTATTATTATTATTATTTTTTTTTTTTTTAATATTGCCATTAATTGGAAGCAACACCGTTTAGTTTAGTACAGGAAAACAATTTAAAGCCAAAAATTATCAAAATAAAAATCAACGAACTACCCTAAACATTACCCTGCTGGAACAAATGGTCATATAGAAGTAACTTAGCCCTCGCTATGCTTGTAGTGAACAAGTCAATATCCACCGTTCGAGAAATAATATTGAAATTCTTACCTGCGCGCAAAATAAACGAATTCTGTCGATAATTAGTGGATGTGTTTGGTATAAAAATGGGGGGATTAAATCTTAATATTCTAGGCGGTGCATTAAGCATTAATTTAGATAAAAGTTCAGGCGAGTCAACAACACCAGAAGCTATTTTTATCATGTAAACTATATCAGCGACGTCACGACGCACCCGCAGTGGAACTAAGTGATGCACCCTACAAAGGTCTAAGTAGTTTTGAGAGCTATAATTTATTTTAAGACGATAACATAGGTACCTTACAAACTTCTTCTGGATACTCTCAATGCGATCGATATACACATTGTTCATGGGATTCCACACCTGGGAAGCATATTCGAGGTGGGGGCGCACATATGTGCAATAAAGTATCTTTAATGTTTTGATATCATTAAAAGACGAGGAGCATCTCAACACAAAGCCGAGCGCTCTGTAGGCCTTTGACACAATGTTATCGACATGGCTGTCAAATAGAAGTTTAGCATCATGCTGAACTCCTAGATCACGCACTGTTGTGGAGCGCTGGAGGGTTTGATGTTTGAGTGTATATGTCGTAGGAATTATATTACTTTTTCTGGTAAAAGTGACTACACAGCACTTAGCCGGATTAAGATCGAGACCATTACGAGAGCAGTACTGCTCCAAGCGACAGACGTCAGCCTGTAATGCAGATGCGTCATTTTGAGAAGATATAGTGGAGAAAATTTTCATGTCATCTGCAAAACATAGCAATCGAGACGTGAGTAAGCAGTTTTCGATATCGTTAACCATAACATTGAAGAGTAAGGGCCCAAGCAAGGAACCCTGAGGTACACCACTGGGTATGTCTACCCAGCCGGAGATATAGTTTTTAACAACAACTGCCTGAGAACGATGATCTATATAAGATGAGAACCACCTCAAGAGATCCCCGCAAATTCCTATGGCCGCAAGCTTCAGCATTAGCGTTTTATGATCAATCCGGTCGAAACATTTGGAATAGTCAGTGTATATCACGTCCACTTGCTCACCAGATTCCATGGTCTTCGTGAGATAATCGTTAAGAAGCACCAGGTTAGAAACAGTTGATCTCCCACCGAGAAACCCGTGTTGAAAGGAACCAAAAGAATTTTTCAGAGCCAGGCTTAGTTGACTGTGTATAATACATTCAAACACTTTCACTATTATACTAAGCTTGGAAATGGGTCTGAAGTTTGTAACGTCAGTTTTCGGTCCCTTCTTATGCACAGGCGTTATGAAGGCAGACTTTCAGATTCTAGGAACAATGCCTTCACACAGCGACTTTTTGAATAATAACGTGATTGGAAACGAAATCGTCTTAGCAGTGGCAATGAGAAAAGAAGCAGGCAGTTTATCCGGGCCGGCCGATTTGGAAGTATCGAGGGACAGTAAATGTTTCTCTACGTCCTCCAGGCAGATTTCGATATTCGAGATATGCGCAACTGGTGGCGGCATATAGACAGGTAAGGCGGAGTCAACGCTATTTGAAGAATAGGAAGGAATAGGCTGTGTAAAATTGGAAAGAAAGTAAGACGAAAATGTATCACAAATGTCTTTGCCTGTATTATAAACGTTATTATTGTATGTTAGGTTACATGGAATATTATTAGATTTAGAATTAGTTTTTGATTTTATGTAGGACCAAAAATACTTAGGATTTTTAACTATGGACTTTTCTACATTGGAAATATAGGCTTGATGACATTCTTTCTCCAATTGTTTTACCCTGACACGTAATAATTTAAAGGATTCTAAATCTGCTCGATTGCCGTATACCTTATATTTTCGAAGATATTTATTCTTTTCTCTGATTACTTTGACCAAAGCTTTAGAGTACCAAATGGGGTATGCATTGTTTGTTATCTGAGCCAAGAGAACATATTTATCTATAAGATTGTTTATAATATCGTAAAAATACTGAACAGATTCCTCCAAAGTTCTATTAGAGAACTCAGAACGCCAATCTATCTTAGATATTTCCGCATTAATTATAGCATAGTCGCTCTTGTGAAAAAGACGTTTATTAGTGGAAGCTGGCTTCAAGTAATTAACGGTAATAAAATCGGAACTGATGAGCAAGGCGCCATGAACAGGGTCAATCGGCACCAAAGGATCGTGGCACTCACTTACTTTGAATACGTCATTTGAAATCACTAGATCCAATATTCTGCCTTGGCTATTTAAGATGCCGTTATATTGTGCTAATCCGTGCATAGTAAGTTCGTCAATAAGTAGGCATTCGTCACTAGTTTGAAAATTACTCGGAGTGTAAGATAAGTCATTATTTAAATGCCATTTGATTTTACTCATGTTAAAGTCGCCGATTATCAGGTATTTATCAAGTGGATTTTGTAATAATGTATCGTTTAGCTTACTAAAGAAATTGCCTAATTGCTGGGAAAACGAGTTACCCGACTTTTGCGTACACAAGTATAGAATACATAAATGAAGTACAGTAGACGGCTGTTTACCGTTTTTAATGGTTAAAGTCAACCAGAGATCCTCAGCGGACGAGTGGAACGCAGGTCGTGGTTCAATACATAAGTCCTTACGTGTAGCTATGAGTACACCACCGCCCAGCTTCTGACCTGTGGACGCGTAATCACGGTCGCGACGCCAGACAACGTAGCGGTCATCAAAAATCTCACTATCAGCGATTCCATCAAGTAGCCATGATTCAACTAAGAAGATTAAGTCATAATTAGCCATAAAAATACTACGCTTCAACACATCTACTTTGGTTCTCAAACCCCTCACATTTTGGTAATAAATGTTAGCTGTTGTTAGCCATTTATAATGCATAATACAATTAAAACAGTGTAGCTGCAAACTATTTCAATAAAAAGATATAATAACATTGGATCCGAATCAGCAGAGTTCATAATGTATAGGCATAATAAGCATGTAGTAAGAAAAGGCAGGTATGAACAATACGCTAAAAGCATTAGAGAGAATAAGATGGGTATATTGATGGTCATATTCACTACAAGCACAACAGTGCGATAATTCACACAAAAGACGCTCGAGTCCGAGCGCAAACAAAAGAAATGCGCAGTCATGGAGCGCTCCTCAGGTGTGCTAAACAATTTCAAGTAAAGTATAAATTCGTCTACTTTATGTTCCAACAAAGCAAAAACATATGATATGTAAAGAATGTAAGAAAAAAATAATATTTCGAAACAATAACACACTACTCGGCAGTCTAGGATAGTTTGTTTAAATCATTTTCGCTGTGAATCACATGAACCTTTGAGGAGTCATTTTGTCTCACATGAATCTTACCGAACTTCACCCATACATAGCGGTATCCCAACTTATCCCTAAGGATGGATTTCGTCTTCGAGAGTAGATTCTTCAACTCCACCGTAAGATGGTCGTTTACATAAATGCGCTGCGTGCATTCACGGAATCCTATATCACTAGCACATAGGTTTTTAATAGAGCGCGCCGCAGCCAGAAACTCCTCTTTCATATATCTATTGGTAAAGTTGACTACAATAGACTTGTCTTTTCTGTTATGCTGGGGTACTCGTGCCACATAATTAATGAAATTCTTGGGGGCTGGACATTTTATAGACTTCCCAATGGAATCCACAAGCAAAAACAGGTTTTCATCTTTCTTTGCGGGCACCCCCTTGATCTCAGCATTATTAAGTCTTAGCCACTGCTCCTTCAAAGAGAGCGATTGCTTACAAATGTGTAATTCCTCTTGAGTAGATTTAAGCTCCTTCTTAAGGTTGTCCACTTCCGGCAACTTAGCCTCAACAACTTCAATTCTTCTGGTACATTCGTCCAGCTTTTCATGATTGAACTCACAAGAGGCCCGGAGTTCCTGTAACTCGTTCTTAATGGATTTCACATCTTCAATTAGTGTTGGTAAACTTAATAACTGACGTTGCATGTCTAGGATTTCCTTAAGGATTTTCTCAAGGGATACTGCGTCGTCACATCCGGTACCCCCACTAGTCGTTCCTCTACAATTAGAGCACTTCCAGCAAGCCCTTCGCTCGACACCTAACTTCCTATAGCCCGATTCCGAGATGCCAGCGCATCCAAAGTCGTATGAATTTTTACAGGAAGAACACTGAACACCATCGTTAAAAGATGTCTTGCACCTACTGCATGTATTCATAGTTACGACAGGTTCACGGATTGGCAAAACTGAGTAAAGACAAAAAAAAAAAAATAAGGAAAAACTGTTGATGACCACTGATATAGTTTAACTTGGGCAGCGTATGGTTGCGACTAATGTTCGATTGCAACTGAAGGATCTCTCTCACGTTTTTCCTTTTTAGACTGAACTATGGTTTCTATTTCAGAATTAGATTGATTCTTATTAGGGCAAGAATGCGTAATTATTTCATCAGTTGTAATTGTAGGTGATACTGAATGTGAAACAGTAATGTCGTTGATAACTGCACTGTGGACAATTCTGTATAAGAACAAGAAGTACATTCCATTTCTTCAGTAACATCAACGTCAACAACACGTACAGGATTATGCTTATTAGGGCAAGAATGCGTAATTATTTCATCAGTTGTAATTGTAGGTGATACTGAATGTGAAACAGTAATGTCGTTGATAACTGCACTGTGGTCAATTCTGTATAAGAACAAGAAGAACATTCCATTTCTTCAGTAACATCAACGTCAACAACACGTACAGGATTATGTTTATTAGGGCAAGAATGCGTTATTATTTCATCAGTTGTAATTGTGGGTGACACTGAATGTGAAACAGTAACTGTCGTTGATAACTGCACTGTGGTCAATTCTGTATAAGAGCAAGAAGAATATTCCATTTCTTCAGTAACATCAACGTCAACAACACGTACAGGATTATGCTTATTAGGGCAAGAATGCGTTATTATTTCATCAGTTGTAATTGTAGGTGATACTGAATGTAAAACTGTCGTTGATAACTGCACTGTGGTCAATTCTGTATAAGAACTAGAAGTACATTCCATTTCTTCAGTAACATCAACGTCAACAACACGTACAGGATTATGCTTATTAGGGCAATAATGCGTAATTATTTCATCTGTTGTAATTGTAGGTGATACTGAATGTGAAACAGTAACTGTCGTTGATAACTGCACTGTGGTCAATTCTGTATAAGAAGAAGAAGAATATTCCATTTCTTTAGTAACATCAACGTCAACAACACGTACAGGATTATGCTTATTAGAGCAAGAATGCGTTATTATTTCATCAGTTGTAATTGTAGGTGATACTGAATGTAAAACTGTCGTTGATAACTGCACTGTGGTCAATTCTGTATAAGAACTAGAAGTACATTCCATTTCTTCAGTAACATCAACGTCAACAACACGTACAGGATTATGCTTATTAGGGCAATAATGCGTAATTATTTCATCTGTTGTAATTGTAGGTGATACTGAATGTGAAACAGTAACTGTCGTTGATAACTGCACTGTGGTCAATTCTGTATAAGAAGAAGAAGAACATTCCATTTCTTCAGTAACATCAACGTCAACAACACGTACTAGATTATGCTTATTAGGGCAAAAATGCGTAATTATTTCATCAGTTGTAATTGTGGGTGATACTGAATGTGAAACAGTAACTGTCGTTGATAACTGCACTGTGGTCAATTCTGTATAAGTCACTACTATTTCCCATTCTTGATTACGCGGATACCTGTTATTTGGACCTAACTCAGGAGCAATTAAACAAACTTGAGCGTCTCCAAAACCTTTGTATCAGATTTATTTACGGTCTTCGTAAATATGATCATGTCTCTGAATTTCGCAATCAACTCAAGTGGCTCCCAATCCGACGTCGCCGTGATTGGCATATCCTTTCCATGCTTTATTCTATTCTTTTTATTCCCACTTATCCACAATATCTGAAAGAACGGTTTGTGTTTCACAATCAACACCATGATCGACTTCGCAGTGCACATAATCTCCGATTGGATACACCCGTACATTCTTCCGAATTTTACACCAAGTCGTTTACTGTCCAAGCTGTACGTCTGTGGAACTCCTTGCCGGTATCTATTAGACATGCCCAAACACTCTCTAGCTTTAAGACACAAGTGAAAGACCATTATCTTTCTATCACCTAAACCTCTTCCCGAGAAAATCTTTTCGTCTGCTGTTCGTATATAACCCGCCATAGTTGTAATTTTAACATTTATTGATACGCTTAAAATAAGTATGTATATTTATTTACATTGTGTAATGCATGCGTATATGTGCACCACATATATTTACATAGGTATATTTTTTTTGTATGTGCTGCATAGGTACGTTATGCTTTTATGTTTCACTTTTTCCCAATTGTTAATTTGCGCCTACCTTCCTGTTTCATATCATGAAGTCCTACCTGTTGGTTGCCTGGAAGAAATTGCTCTAGCGATAAGGCCGCCTTTGTACCATAGATAATAATAATATTCATGTACTTTCTACAATTTGGTGCAATAAAGAGTTATTTATTATTATTATTATTATAAGAACAAGAAGAACATTCCATTTCTTCAGTAACATCAACGTCAACAACACGTACTGGATTATGCTTATTTGGGCAAGAATGCGTAATTATTTCATCTGTTGTAATTGTGGGTGATACTGAATGTGAAACAGTAACTGTCATTGATAACTGCACTGTGGTCAATTCTGTATAAGAACCAGAAGAAACATTCCATATCTTCAGTAACATCAACGTCAACAACACGAACAGGATTTGGTAATAATAAATTATTTCCAGAGTGAATACCTTCATTAGCAGTTGCGGGTAGTCCACATTCCGGTTTAGACATTGATGCAGGCGGTAATTCAATGTGACTGTTACACTGATACTCTTGACTCATGGGTGCTTGATACTCTTGAAGTTGGGATGTAGGTGACTGGAGACTTTCATCAAATTCGCCAGCACGGAGACAGTTTCCATGAATTCCAATAGGGTTACTTGGTAGCATTAAATTTGACTCATCTTCTGTACGGTGGTTTGATATGGAATTAAGTTCGTGAAAATTACCGACGAGTTCACATGGCACTCTTTATTGCTTTTTCGAGTTAAGAGCGTTTACGTCTCGCGCACGATGTCAAGTTTAGGTATTTCAATGCAAGTTTTACTCACAGAAGCAAATGTAACTGTGTGCGTAGCGCTGGCGCGTGCCTTGCGTTATAGGCAAACAAACGCGTTTTGATCCGGCAAGTGTATTATTTTGCATAATAATAATGATTTATAGATTTAGGTATCTTTTTTAATTTTATTCAAATAAAACACTTTGTACGGATCTATTTACGTTTAATATTTAATTTTAAAAGTTTCAACGAATGAAATTAGTAGGTTGTACTCCTCAGCGGCATCGACCTGGATTTTCGTGGGTCCACAATTTCTGGTAGCAGACACTTATTATAATAATTGACTAATCTGGTTTCCATTTCGTTTCGCCAAAACTCATCGTCTCGAATGATTTTTTCAATTTTCAAAGGAAATTCTTTACCCGTCCAAACCGCAAACAAACATAAATTCTTCCTCGCTATATGCAACTGTCCTTGTATTTGATAAAACCACTCGTGCCGTCGGTTGACAGTCCCGTTAGGATTCCAAAATTTAATTTTCTTTCCTTTAATAGCATCTTCAGCACTCATTTCAAATGCTGAAATTGGACATTTTATTTCAATTAGTCCTTCTTCAAAAATTCCATCGGGTGAAGCTCCCAGAAAGAAGAATTTTTCATCAATAAATAGGCCACATTTACGTATGCTTATATTTTGTTGTTCTTCGAGTTGCCGGATTGCAATTGCCTCACTGTCTTTTCCGTGCTTTATGCTTTGAATATTATCTAGTGAATAAGAATATAAATTACTTTTTACTAGTGGGGCAGAGCTTATGTTTTGTCTTCGTTTACACACTTTGCCGAAGGATGATGCTGTAACAAGACATCTTCGCAACTCCAGCCACAGGGCACTTTCTGCCTGAAGCACAGTATCTCTCTCCACCTCTTCTCTATTGTTAACCTAAATACAAAACATCACACTTTAGTAACTATATTCGGATTTTCACAGAACGCTGTGTGTTTAGCAAAATTCAAGCATTCACCTGTTCCTGAAGATTTTTAAGAAAAATGTTTTTGGCAATATCATATTCATCTGTAGACATGTCTGGTCTTTGACACTCTTCCCCATAATGAGTTTTCTCATTTTCAAAATTCAGTCTTCTCCTAGGACGACGAAAGGTTTTTTCTTTTTGTTTTCTTTTGAGACGGGCCATTTCAATGCGTTTCAATGACATACCTAAAACACAAGAATATTCGTATAATAAATTAGTTTACCTCCCGCAACTTCGTTCACGTGGAATTCGGTTACATCGGGCTTATCCGCAACTGACAGACAGAGTGACTCGCATTTATGAGTTACCTCTAATATCGATAGTATATAAATATTAATATTATCATAAAACTAAATAAAGATAATCAGAAGTGTACCTGGACTCTTGTGAAATTTGGATTTGTAAATGGTGTACTGAGGTCTAGCGGAATTAAAAGAGACAACGGCGGCATGACATCGTGCTGTGTAAGAATTTTTCAGCGAAAAATTGACCCGCTTACCACCGACTAACTTTGCGACAATACTGTTAAACTGCTCAGCTCGGTTGTTATTTACATTATGCAACAAACTTTTAGAGTGAAAAGCGATCTGTGCTGTATGACCCATTATTTTCTGTAACAAAATTGGCGCTTTGAGGGCCGCATTCTCTTCATCTTTTCCTGCACAATAATAGCTCTCACAGGCGCTGTGGTCACCAAAGATATGCTTAGGACTATTTAAAATATCTTTTTTCAAATTTATAATTTGCTCAGTATGAGTCAGATTCTGCGCTTTTCGGAAGCGAATTGCACATTTGATGGCTGTGCGAATCCTTCTTTGCCTATCAACGGTAAGTAGTTTTCGTTCAATTAAAGGGATGGATGTATCTTTGCTCACACTGAGGATTTTTCCACAGTAATTGCGGAGTAGATGATTGGTACATTCGATTTTATTAACCTGATAATTGGCATATGGTCTACTTTCCAGTATTTTTTTAAACGTGCTTGCGTCACCGTCTGCAATCAACGTACCGTACATCACGTTTTGCCTGGCAACAGAAGTCTTAAAACCTTCGACTATGACACTTTGTTCCATACTTGTCGAAGATCCGGTATGATTTTTATGACACTCATGGTTCGCAGGAGGCCTACATTTGACTGCTGCTCGGGCACAAACTATGCAATATTTATTTTTCACGTCCATGTAAAGTACTTTTCCAGTTTTGTAACCAATAATAGCTGCAACACCTGACGAAGCAGAATAGTTGGTTTTGTACGATCTTTTAGACCAACAGCAGTCAGCTATGACAGTGAGAACGGGAATACCGTCCTTTACTTCACCACACGCAATAGCTTCAGCAGCTTCTTCCTTAGCAGCCTCTTGCATACTCTCTTCAGCAGCTTCTCTCCACCATTTTGCTACTTCATCATGACATTTTGCATATACATTTTGAGTAAATATTGGTAAGTCTATGGAAGCCAACAACTCGTTGAGATTTGATCTTCCAAACCCAGTCATCATTGCTCCAGTCACAGCGCCACGATTTATGTCCATACCAGAATTTAAACTTTTGGAGCTGAACAGTTGAAGCTTTAAATTACACATATTGCATTTCATGGTAAAAGTTGATTGCAAGCCTGCCGTATGCTCCTTCAACAGTTGCAAATTATCAATAGTACATCCCATTGCTCTGTTATGGTTATTGATGATTTTAATTTGTTCTAAAACATATTGGAAATCAATTATTCTACGACCTTCAACAACCATATTTATTTCGGATGGAATTTCAGCCTCGGAAGTTGTTTCGAAAACCTGCAAATTATAACAAAAAGATAAGTTACCTTATTTATAAATTTAATTATAAATTAATTATAAATTTTAATTGTAACATTTAATTTAAGATCTATCAAGCCTAAATATTTTAGATTTTAATTTTGTGTGGTGTATTGTCGTTTAATTAAAAAACTGAAAGGTTGAATAAGATCACAAAAAATATAAAAGAACTAGCGGTCCGCCCGGCTTCGCCCGTGGTACATGCATAGCCTATCTCACTTAGGGATAACGTGCCTTTCTAACGGTGAAAGAATTTAGTAAATCAGTATAACACGACATAGTATCAATTTCTTACACTAAAGTTTCCTCTACTTTCCCCCCTTTTTCTTGTGATGTAATTAAAAAATGTTCAATACGATTTTGTTTCTTTGCTTTTGCCTCCTTTTAAGTTAATCTTATCAACTTGTAAGTTAATGGGAAGTTTTTTTAGAGGGATAGACGGATCACGAAAGTGATCCTATAACATATATAAAATAGTTTGTGAGAAAAAGAAAAAGTTTGTAATGGCCTATACCTGTATAGATGTAAAAGGAAAAAAAAACTGATTTAAAATAACGTTCAAAGTACCTTTTCTTCATTTTGGTGTTCAAACTGAACGGTTTCCGTTATTCCTTCATCACTTGAGTTTTTACCAGTAAGCGCACAACCCTTGTTATTTGAAGGAAGCAGTAATTAAATAATAGAAACTAATGTAGACAAAACACGCATAGAAAAAGAGAATTTTTGTCTTATGCAAAAATAATAGTTTGACCACAAGCTTGCCATTTGGTTGGGCTGTAAGAATTTCTCAAATACAATATTTTTGTATAGAATAAAAAATCTGTCCCGTAGATAACGAAGATAAGCCAATAATTGGTGAAATGAATACTGTTTTCTTAGGACTGATTATTGGGTTATCTTGATATCAGCAGGTCAAATTCGTTAGATTCGTTAGAAATAAATATTGTATTGGAGTTAATCTTTTAGCCTTACCAAGTGAAAAGCTTGGGGTCAAACTTTTATTTTAGTAGGTTTATCTTACGAAGGCTCGTTGTGTGACATTTATGGCATTAAAATGAATTTCAGATTGCCCTGATGAACAGGCCTTCCTGAAATAAAACCTTGCTCAGGTGGTCTAATAGTGTATTCATGCATCACAAATCTAAGACATATGTCTCTAGCGGGATAAGTTCCGGATTACCAAGAAAACTGTTTGTCGAATACGTAATATGGTCATGTTAGTATATTAGTGTAAATATAAATATATATTAATTTATTTTAGGCAAAAAAACCCATATTATATTGCACCAAATATATGTAGTATGACATAAATATACCTACCTTTTAGCTCTTGCTTTTTCCATATTTTCTAAATTTTTGCGTTTTCGTTTCTTCGCTAAAAATAACTTGCTTTTGTTTCCCATTACGTCTGAAATATAATTTATTGTCATTAAAAAAAAGATTGTCATCAAAAATAATAATAAAATATTTTACTTACCAAAGTGTCAAGATTTTTCGATCACACTATACACGTCCGCTATCCTTGTACGCAAGGCAAAGGTCAACACAGGTCAGATAGAGCATCGAGTGATGCGTCCTCACTCTGGAAAGCCTCGCGGCGGTCTGATTTGAATAGACTTGCGCGCAGCGTTTTATAATAGATTTCAAATATTGATAGAAAAATAATTACACTTAATTATTTAACATTTCAAAGCAGATGTTTTAAAGAAGCCTTTATTCTTTAATAAAAAGCTATTATTATAATAAAGTAACGAAGATATATCAGTGAAAAAAATATTTGAATTTAGGACTATTTCTTTATTTTTTAAATTTTAATTTCTCATTGATAGATGGCTAAATCGAAAAATATTTTTAACTAACTATTTACTTAAGAATCTTTGTAATTGGTTATTAATTATTGCTAATTAGATTTGTCTGTATTATCATAAATTTTAAGCATCGAAACTGACGCTGTAGGAGAAATTAAGAAAACCTCTGTTCAATTATCTTGATAGAATGAACAAATACAAATCGAATCAAAATGTATTCTCAATTAACTATTTAGACAGCAAAATTTCCTAAAGTTATTTGTAACTTACATATTTGTAATATAACTGGTTGATGGTATTAACAGGTTTGAAATTACTGTTTTTGCGCATGGACAGCGTTAATGCTCTTAAATTAAAAATTAATTTACTAGGTACGTTCTTTACTCATTTTTACTTTTGATACAAACAGATTGATTCGTATTCGCTCCCGCGCGCGCAATATTATTATTACGGGATTGTTGTGGCAAAACACTGTATCATGACGAGAGACGGCGCGTTTTATTTTGACAAAACACTATCGCTTGTTGCCGTATTTTTACGAAACAGGTCATTACGTCTTTAAAGATACAGTGTATTTTTCTATGAGGTTTCTTGGTATTTAAGACCGTTTATTGAATTTTTGATATTCCAGCCTATGTAACTACGTATAAGGAATACATTTCTTCGTGTTCCGGTAAAACACTGTATCTAAAGATACAGTGTATTGTCATGGTAGAAATACAAACTTTTGTTGAGTCTAGTTTAACTTCCTTTAACTTAGCGCTTATAATTAATAGTATATTGCTGTCTATGTTCATTCATTTATATCGAATTGTTTCATAATCATATCGAGCGTAACTTGGTTTCTTTTTCGTCTTTCGACGTCTAACGTGATTCCTTAAAAGATCACCAAATAGCGGTCAGGATCAAATTTGTTTACGAATAAGGTGGTAAATATATGAATATAAATGATATTGTCGTATTTTGTTGTAGCGCTCCGCACAGCGAAGTGGAGAGCGCAATGTTGTCGTGGCGAGCCGCCGTCGGGGCCGTGCAGGCCGCGCGCAGGCGGGAGCTCGCGCCGCACGCCAGGCACGCGCACGCGCACGCTCGCGACCGTGAGTGTACACCACCACCACCAACACCACACCACCACCACCACACCACCACACCACCACCACCACACCACCACCACACCACCACACCACCACACCACCACACCACCACACCACCACACCACCACCACCACCACCACACCACAGCTCGCGCCGCACGCCAGGCACGCGCACGCGCACGCTCGCGACCGTGAGTGTACACCACCACCACCAACACCACACCACCACCACCACACCACCACACCACCACCACCACACCACCACCACACCACCACACCACCACACCACCACACCACCACACCACCACCACCACCACCACACCACAGCTCGCGCCGCACGCCAGGCACGCGCACGCTCACGCTCGCGACCGCGAGTGTACACCACCACCACCAACACCACACCACCACCACCACACCACCACACCACCACCACCACACCACCACCACACCACCACACCACCACACCACCACACCACCACCACCACCACCACACCACAGCTCGCGCCGCACACCAGGCACGCGCACGCGCACGCTCGCGACCGTGAGTGTACACCACCACCACCAACACCACACCACCACCACCACACCACCACACCACCACACCACCACCACCACACCACCACCACACCACCACACCACCACACCACCACCACCACCACCACACCACAGCTCGCGCCGCACGCCAGGCACGCGCACGCGACCGTGAGTGTACACCACCACCACCAACACCACACCACCACCACCACACCACCACCACACCACCACACCACCACCACCACCACCACACCACAGCTCGCGCCGCACGCCAGGCACGCGCACGCGCACGCTCGCGACCGTGAGTGTACACCACCACCACCAACACCACACCACCACCACCACACCACCACACCACCACCACCACACCACCACCACACCACCACACCACCACCACCACCACCACACCACCACCACCACACCACCACACCACCACCACCACACCACCACCACACCACCACACCACCACCACCACCACCACACCACCACCACCACACCACCACACCACCACCACCACACCACCACCACACCACCACACCACCACCACCACCACCACACCACAGCTCGCGCCGCACGCCAGGCACGCGCACGCGCACGCTCGCGACCGTGAGTGTACACCACCACCACCACCAACACCACACCACCACCACCACACCACCACCACCACACCACCACCACACCACCACACCACCACACCACCACCACCACCACCACACCACAGCTCGCGCCGCACGCCAGGCACGCGCACGCGCACGCTCGCGACCGCGAGTGTACACCACCACCACCAACACCACACCACCACCACCACACCACCACCACACCACCACACCACCACCACACCACCACACCACCACCACCACCACCACACCACCACCACACCACCACACCACCACACCACCACCACCACCACCACCACACCACAGCTCGCGCCGCACGCCAGGCACGCGCACGCGCACGCTCGCGACCGTGAGTGTACACCACCACCACCAACACCACACCACCACCACCACACCACCACCACCACACCACCACACCACCACCACCACACCACCACCACCACACCACCACCACACCACCACCACACCACCACACCACCACACCACCACCACCACCACACCACAACTCGCGCCGCACGCCAGGCACGCGCACGCGCACGCTCGCGACCGTGAGTGTACACCACCACCACCAACACCACACCACCACCACCACACCACCACCACACCACCACCACACCACCACACCACCACACCACCACCACCACCACCACACCACAGCTCGCGCCGCACGCCAGGCACGCGCACGCGCACGCTCGCGACCGTGAGTGTACACCACCACCACCAACACCACACCACCACCACCACACCACCACACCACCACCACCACACCACCACCACCACACCACCACCACACCACCACACCACCACACCACCACCACCACCACACCTCAGCTCGCGCCGCACGCCAGGCACGCGCACGCGCACGCTCGCGACCGTGAGTGTACACCACCACCACCACCACACCACCACCACCACACCACCACACCACCACACCACCACCACACCACCACACCACCACACCACCACCACCACCACCACCACCACCACACCACAGCTCGCGCCGCACGCCCGGCACGCGCACGCGCACGCTCGCGACCGTGAGTGTACACCACCACCACCAACACCACACCACCACCACACCACCACACCACCACCACCACACCACCACACCACCACACCACCACACCACCACACCACCACACCACCACCACCACCACCACACCACAGCTCGCGCCGCACGCCAGGCACGCGCACGCGCACGCTCGCGACCGTGAGTGTACACCACCACCACCAACACCACACCACCACCACCACACCACCACCACACCACCACACCACCACACCACCACCACCACCACCACACCACAGCTCGCGCCGCACGCCAGGCACGCGCACGCGCACGCTCGCGACCGTGAGTGTACACCACCACCACCACCACACCACCACCACCACACCACCACACCACCACCACACCACCACACCACCACCACCACCACCACCACCACCACACCACAGCTCGCGCCGCACGCCCGGCACGCGCACGCGCACGCTCGCGACCGTGAGTGTACACCACCACCACCAACACCACACCACCACCACCACACCACCACACCACCACCACCACACCACCACCACACCACCACACCACCACACCACCACACCACCACCACCACCACCACACCACCGCACGCCAGGCACGCGCACGCGCACGCTCGCGACCGTGAGTGTACACCACCACCACCAACACCACACCACCACCACCACACCACCACACCACCACACCACCACACCACCACACCACCACCACCACCACCACCACCACACCACAGCTCGCGCCGCACGCCAGGCACGCGCACGCGCACGCTCGCGACCGTGAGTGTACCCCACCACCACACCACCACCACTACCTATATCTTGATACTTGTGACTTGGGCAGCTCACTCACAAAAGTTGATCCAAGGGTCACAGCTACAGTTGTAATTTCAGTTCCTTCAATACTTCCAACATACTCAACCTAATATCCACGTTCTTTTTTGGAGATCTCTTTATCTGTGGGCAATTTGCAGTCTGGTATGCGATTGCGACGAAGGGTACCAAGACTTAGAATGCCTTGTTTGGCCAAATATTCCAGCAACGGTAAAGAAGTAAAGTAATTATCGAAATAAAGACGATAATTTTTATTTCTTGGTATTTGCCGCGAAAGTCTCACAACTACGTTAGATGCAGCACCCAAATCCGGCTCATTACCTTCAACTATATTTTCTGCTCCTGTTTCAGGTTCGAATTTGTATGCAAATCCACTCACACCACTCAATACATATATTTTGAAGCCCCATTTATTTGGTTTTTTAGGGTTATATATATCTTTTCAAAGTGTGTCTTGCTTTGGTGGAACAAATTTGTTCGTCAACGCAGAGATATTTTTCATAGGCCACATTCTGAAAAGTTTCATTTAGTTTTTTCACGATTGGTCAAATTATCAATTCAAATTATCGTTGAAATGAATAAATCGCCTTACCTTCTCAAATTTATTTACTGGCATTGTATTTTGTACCAGAGGTGTTCCTATATTACTGTTCCAATGTTTTGTCACTCTGGGAAGACTTACCAATGACATATAAACACACAAATATAAACGAGGCCAATGAATTGTTGAATATCCGTCTCTGTAACCCGAAAAGTATTACTGGGATCTTTCTGAACAATGTAAATATTTGTTTGATTGGCAATATCCTCAATCAATTCTTTGGGAAATAGTTTGGAAAAAAATTGTGTCATTCTGTAAAATAATCAAACCAAGGTCAATGTACTGTAATTAGGGAACGTTATAATGCAATGTTACAGAACTGTCACAAACAGTAATTGTTTAAATTCATACAAACAATCGCATCATTCCCTATCTAATAATCAATATCGACTTCAACAAGAACCTTTTTTTTTTGTGCCGCGTCACCGATAGGTGTCACTGTTAGAAATTAGAACTTGATATGGTTTTTCTTTTATTATTTCTTATAGTGTTTCATGAACATTATTTGTTGGTCGCTCTTTTTGAACCACGGCGGTAGTAAATACATATGTGCAAGTGTGTGTGTGACTTTTATTTTGGAGCCCTCTAGTGACGTAGTTCAGAGGTTGAACAAAATTTGGTGCCGAAACCCGGGATTTTCAAAAGGACTTATGGACAAACAAACAATCTTGAAGAACAGTGGTAGTGGTGAGTGCTAAAAAACAAGTGAATTTGGACCTTAAAACTGTAAGTAAATGAACTTATAAAAAATACTAGTGTTTGGACTTGTAAAATTTTCAAGATAATAATTGGACTTGTAAAATTTATTAATTTAGAATAATTCGCCAAAAAGTGTTGAGACGGGGAACCTATGCCCAAAAATTTTACAAGTGTTAAAAAGACAGAAAATTTTCGTGGTATTCTTCATCGACTTAAAAAAATTTCAACGAGCATTCCATCAACTTAGAATTTGAACGGACATTTAACTCAGACTTGTGTTATTTTGTCTTTCATCATGAGTATAAACAAATCAATACTCATTCAAAGGGAAAGACTCGCCAAGTTGATCAAGTCAGAAAGCAATTATAGAAAAAGCCCAAAGGAAAGAATTACACGAGGATACTTGGAAACGAGACTGGAAAATGTTGAAGCATTATGGAAGGAATTTAAGGAAGAACACTACAATATTTTTGCTTCAGTAACTACAGAAGAAATTCGAATTCTTCAGTGAGATTCAACAAGAACGTAAATTACGTAGTGCCGAAAATCTACGCCTAAGAACTCCTGCTCACTTCACTACCTTCTACTCTGATTCTTTTACGGCCAAGGCAACGCGACTGTGGAATTCCCTTCCACTGCCTATTCGAACGGCTCAAACTCTGACCAGTTTTAAGTCGCAAGTAAAGTCCCACTTTCTTTCCTCACTGTAGCTTCGTTCCTTTTCAGTGCATCTTGTTTCAGTCTCCACTTCTCGTGTTTTTTTCTTCTCTTTTTTTTATAGTTTATTTATTATATATAAATATATATACATAATTATTTATTTTTTATTTACGTATATTAGTATTTATTTTAAGTAGTTTATGTATCGTGTACTTCTGTTATTCTGCCTAGCGCTGTTCTGTTCTTTATGCACCATATCCGTATCTCTCCTTTCTTTATATTTCAAACTACCCTAAGGTTGCCTGGAAGAGATTGCTTGAGCGATAAGGCCGCCTTTTGTATACATACTGTGTTTACCTTTTATGTAACATTTAATTTGTATTACACTGTGTGCAAAGAAGTGTTAAATAAATAAATAAATAAATAAGAAATTAATAGTCAAGAGTATTTCACCAAGGAAGTATACGATACATTTGAAGATACTTACACATCCTACAAGGGTTGTTTGAGAGAGGTTCTCCGTGGAATGGCTATTCGCGAAGAAGCTCAAACAAGCTCGCAAGTTCAATCCATAGAAGAAAAATCTAGGTGCAGTGAAGTCAAGCTACCAAAAATCGAACTACCGAAATTCAGTGGTAAATATGAAGATTGGCAACAATATTTTGATCTTTTTACTTCGCTTATCCACAAAAATCGAGGTTTGTCAGCTGTAGAAAAGTTACATTACCTTAAAAGTACTTTATCAGGCGAAGCCGAAGTTTTGATACGTAATTTGCCTACTACTGATAGCTCGATACAATAATAAAAGATATAACTCAAACTTAATACTCAAGATGTTATTCAGTCAAAAACAAATAATAAACGAGTCTGCCCATGCAATCAGGAGTTTGCTGGACGTCACAACATCGTGCATCACGTCCCTCAATAATTTGGAAATTGAGACAAAACAGTGGGACGTGATCCTCGTCTTCCTTGTGGTGTCCAAACTAGATAATGAATCACTTCGTCAGTGGGAAATCAACATAAGTGGAATTTCATCTGATGCATTGCCTAAGTGGACTGATCTGCTTATATTCCTGGAATCACGTTTTAGGACACTAGAAATGATTGATAGCAGTAAACAAATTTCTAAAGCTCCTCAACAGAAACGTGCAAAAAAGATAAAATCATTCGCAGCGGTTCAAGACACCCCGAAACATCAATGTATTATGTGTTCGGGAGATCACTTTATCTATCAGTGCAAAAACTTCAGTCAATTAACATCACGAGAAAGACAAGATTTTGTGCAAACCAAATCGCTGTGTTTCAACTGTCTAACACCCACTCACTCAGCGAAGAATTGTCGTCACACTACAAGTTGCCGTAGATGTGGTAGACGACATCACTCTTTGCTTCATCAGGAGAGAGAAATACAACAAGGACTCAAAAATAATTTGGAAAACAATCACGCACACACACAATCACAGCGACCAAGTCAAGGAGATATTCAACATTCATCACCCAGTCAAGGAGTGAACGTCGTTGCCAATTTTGCAAAGGAAGAAACGGTCATCGGGTCTGCTGATGTTCTTTTGGCAACGGTCATTGTTAAAGGACATTCATTCAACGGGAAGTTCTGTCTACTACGTGCTTTGATCGACCAAGGTTCACAAGCCTCTTTCGTAACAGAAGAGACTGTTCAAACATTAGGCCTTAAACGTGTACCGGTTAGCGGCTGCGTGTCAGGTGTCGGAGATGGTCGATTGCGTATAAAACATATGGTTTCTTTTCGTATCGAGTCACGTAGTGACCCAAGTATAGGTATTCAAATTTCCGCGTACGTATCTCTTATTTCACGATTGCCCACTAGCAAAGCCTCATCACTTGATTGGTCAGACATTGAGAACCTTTCACTGGCCGATCCAGGATTCACATCACCTGGTAAAATCGATGTTTTACTAGGAGCTGAAGTTTACGGCGAAGTTTTACTGAGTGACATCATCACACATCCAAAGGTAAGCACAAGATACTATCTTTGGGTGGATCATTTCAGGGAAGGTAGCGTGAGAACTTTCAACTGGTGTCCCAAAAATGGTAAGTTTAAACATTCACATTAAGGAAGATTTGTTACTTAGACAATTCTGGGAGTTGGAAAACGAGCCAAATTTAATCCAAAGGAGGCTTAGCAAGACGGAAGAAAAATGCGAAGAAAATTTTGATTCAACAACTTTCAGATACGAAGAAGGTAGGTATGTGGTCAGATTGCCTTTGAATAGTGAAGATCCAGAATGTCAATATGGAGGGTTGAAAGAGATAGCACGGAAAAGATTTCACCATTTGGAAATGAAGCTTCAAAAAAAACCGAAGTTTAAGGAAGAGTATAGCAAGGTAATGCAGGAGTATCTGGACTTAAACCACATGGTTGAAATTAAGGACGAAATGGTTCACCCAAAGGCGGTATATTTCCCACATCACGCTGTGGTAAGGGAAGACAAGGAGACCACAAAGCTGCGAGTTGTCTTTGACGCCTCTTGTAAAGGCGTGAATGGCGTGTCACTGAACGACAACCTCTTTGTCGGTCCCAAACTACAGCAAGATTTGAGACACATTCTAATGAGATGGCGTAGATTTCCTATTTGTATTGTAGCAGATATAGTTAAGATGTATCGGCAGGTACGAGTACACGATGAGGATACGCGTTTTCAAAGGATTCTATGGAGATTCAACCCAGATGAACCTCTGGGCCAATACGAGTTGCTCACACTCACCTTTGGAACAGCATGTGCACCTCATCTAGCCGTAAAATCACTGCAACGCTTGGCAGACGACGAACATCTTAACTATCCAACTGCATCGGAAATTACGAAGAGGGATTTTTATGTTGATGATCTCATGACGGGCTGTCATTATGATGATGAAGCCATAAATATATACAATGAAATGAACAAGCTGATGAAGGTAGGAGGCTTCCAACTGCAACAGTGAAGAATTACTAGAGTTCATCGGTCAGGACAATCAGATCGGACAGCACCATCAATTTCCATAAAGGCAGATAACATGGTAAAAGTTCTGGGCATTTGTTGGAACAGAAATTCTGATGAGTTTCAATATACAGTAGAGTTACCTGAGGTTAACAAATCACCAACAAAGCGTCAAGTGTTGTCTGATATTGCTCGGTTGTACGACCCTATAGGTTGGATTGCTCCGGTGGTCGTTACAGCAAAAGTTTTCATTCAGAAATTGTGGATGTCTGGGTTGTCTTGGGATGACGAACTGCCTGAAGATTTGGAAAGCGAATGGCTCAAATACAGATCACAACTTGCCGATCTAAAAAACATTTTCATTCCGAGGTGGATTAATTTCACGCAGGAGTGTGAAATTGAGCTGCACGCATTCGCAGATGCTTCTCAAACGGCTTACGCAGGAGTAGTGTACTCTCGGTCAATAAACGATAAAGGTGAAGTTTATGTACACCTTCTAGCCTCGAAAACTAAAGTTACACCGATTGAAAAGCAACTATCAATTCCACGTTTGGAATTATGTGGTGCGGTTTTAGCCGCTAAACTGCTGCACGAAGTGGCACAAGTCATGGCTGTGCCTAAAGAAAGGCTTTACGCATGGTCTGATTCAACCGTTGTCTTGGCATGGTTGCGTGAATTGCCATCAAGATGGACCACGTTCGTCAGCAGAGTCTCGGAAATTCTCAATATTTTAGAGTACAGTCAGTTCAATCATGTTGGCACAAAATTCAACCCCGCAGATTGCGCCACCAGAGGGCTGCAACCTTCCGATCTTAAAAAAGAAGGCCTCTGGTGGGATGGGCCAACCTTTCTTCATGAAACAAATATTGAATTTCCACAATTAGATTATACCACACAAGAAGAAATAAGAGCTAACAAAGTACAAGAAATCAAGACTTTAGTTGCACTGAGAAGAGAAGATGAAAATCAACACTTAATAGAAGAAGAAAAGGATTTCTTTTGGAGCAAATATTCATCGCTGAGAAAAATGTTAAGGATTGTGTCATATGTGAAAAGAATTTTAAACTTAAGGTTAAAGTTCACGAAAGAGAGAAATGTCCAGAATACATCACAGCGAAAGAAATGAAAGATTCTCTATTAAGTTGTGTCAAGAAAGTACAGGAACTGAGATTTAAAGAAGAAATCGGGCAACTAAAGTCTGGAAATCATGTCCCTAAGAAGAATGCACTGCACGCTCTCAACCCATTTTTAGATGAAATGGGGCTTTTGAGAGTAGGTGGTCGAATCGTCTTATCAAAGCTGAGTTATGACGAGAAACATCCATTAATAATGCCTGAGGTAAGTCATCTTACCCAAGTGCTTGTAGAGGACGCTCATAACTCAACGATGCATGGTGGACCTCAAGCTATGCTTAATTATCTAAGAGGCAAATTTTGGATAATTCATGCTAGAAAATTGGTTAAAAAATGCTTTCGACGTTGTGTCACATGCATTAGGTACTCGCAACGCAAAGTCACCCCACTCATGGGTCAATTACCGTAAGTTCGTCTACGACCTAGCAAAGTTTTCAAATCAGCCGGCGTTGACTACGCAGGCCCCATAAACCTAAGATTCTCTTCTGGCAGGGGAGCCAAATCTTACAAAGGCTACATTTGCCTTTTCGTTTGTATGGTGACTCGCGCCATACACATTGAAGTTGTGTCTGATTTAACTTCAAAGGGTTTCATTGCCGCTTTTCGTAGGTTTGTTGGGCGTCGTGGTCGTTGTACAGACTTGCATTGCGACAATGGCACGAACTTTGTCGGTGCTAATAAGGAGTTGAGAGAAATCTTGGACATGACAAAATCAAAGGTACCTCAAGAAATTGCGGAAACTTTAGCCATTAAAGGGACAAATTTCCACTATATTCCGCCGGCGAGCCCGAATTTCGGAGGAATTTGGGAGGCAGGGATACGCTCAGCAAAGACACATTTAAAGAAAGTGATAAGCGATCATACTCTGACCTATGAGGAAATGACCACGGTGTTAGTGCAAATCGAATCTTGTCTTAATTCACGGCCACTGAGTCAGTTAAGTGATCAGTCAGTCGACCCTCTCCCCTTGACACCCGGCCATTTTCTAGTAGGCGAACCTCTCGTTAACGTATGTGATGAATATTATGTAGATCAGACTAACAATGTTAATTTAACTAGCAGATGGAAATTGGTTCAAAAAATTACAAATGATTTTTGGCAGAGATGGTCAAAAGACTATTTATTAAACTTAGATAAAAGGTACAAGTGGACTACTAAGCGATCCGAACCCGATGTTGATGATGAAGTTATAATTAGAGAGAATAACTTGCCTCCAACAAAGTGGATTCTTGGTAGAATAATTCAAAAACATCCGGGCAAGGATAATGTGACTCGAGTAGTTACCATAAAATGCAAGGACAAATTGTTGAAACGTACAATAAATAAACTTTGTTTTCTGCCTAAGTGATACTGAACAATTTTGTTAGTTGCTTTATTATGAATCTTTGTAAACCAAACTTTTAATTGTTTCTGTTAAATTCTATAGTTCCTACACCATGCTTCATGGTGGGTGGTTATTTGTATAAGTTAGTTGTAGTGTAAGTAGTGATTCTATAGCATTCCATCACGGTGGGCGGTATTGTTGTATATATTCACAATAATCTCACATGTGTTTCGATAAAAGTTGTCACTTGTCAGTTAGTAAGTTGTTGCAACACACTTTCTCGTTCTTGTATTGATTGTTAACTATTATGTTAAAATTTATGTAAAATCTGTAATTTGAAGGACAAGTCCTTGGTGGGCGGGATGTTTAAATTCATACAAACAATCGCATCATTCCATACCTAATAATCAATATCGACTTCAACAAGAACCTTTTTTTTTGTGCCGCGTCACCGATAGATGTCACTGTTAGAAATTAGAACTTGATATGGTTTTTCTTTTATTATTTCATATAGTGTTTCATGAAAATTATTTGTTGGTCGCTCTTTTTGAACCACGGCGGTGGTAAATACATATGTGCAAGTGTGTGTGTAACTTTTATTTTGGAGCCCTTTAGTGACGTAGTTCAGAGGTTGAAAAGTAATTAAAAAATATATATGAAGGATTACAAAATTTTATGCGTAACCAACAATAAACAGTTTAAATCAAGGACTTAGCTGCTACATTCACAATACACAGTAGTACTTTACTTAATTAATATTTTTTTTTTCGATTTTTAAACTGTCATCAACTAACGATTCTAGCAAAATTGCCGCTAAGTGACTTGAGCCCAACATTTTACACCAGTAACGCCATCTAGTACAAAAACTATGCACTAAAATGCGTAGAACGGTTTGTTACCATCGTGAAACATTGATTTAAAATGGAAAAAAGTGTCAGTAAGGAATTTTGTGAGGAATTATTTAGTTTGTTACAGTTATGTCACACGGTGATATAAAGGGTTAAGCATTAATTTAGATAAAAGTTCAGGCCAGTCAACAACACCAGAAGCTATTTTTATCATGTAAACTATATCAGCGACTATGATTGATTTAAAGCATATTTAAATCCATTTGCGACGGTTTTCGACTATCTAATACGGCTACATATTAGAATGCAAAAAATATAACGCCTTTACTTAAAATATACGAGCTCAAAATACCCGAATTATAAATACCGTATATTTAAAATTCGAAGTGTTACACTAATACTTTATTCATAAACTCCTTTAAGGCTTTATAAAAATTAGTTAAGTAGAACTAGTGAGAATGAAACCGAAAAGAAACCATAACCTAACGTACGTTCTGTATCAAAGTACTACGTAAGGATTATACATACTCCGACTTGGTTACAGAAGGTACTAACCTAACCTAGGTTATAGGTTATGCAGTGACCATATGAGCGAAAGAGCGAAGCGAGCGAGCATCGATTTTGCTTTAAAAGCTAATATGGCTAAATTAGCTTTATATATTGGATCGACGTTCGCTCGATAACCTAACCTACCTTCTGTAAGTAAGCTATGTACATTAGATACCCTCACAGCGGAATAATAAAATTGTTGCGTTATATTTAACACAGCTCTAAGAACAATAAATCAAGTAATATTTATTAAATTAAACTATTTATATTTTAATACGGTTTTTATCGCGTTTATTACTTATTTATTTACACCTGACTTTTTAAACACTTTACAGCGTTCATGGTCGCCGGCAGACTAAGTTAACATTTGTCTTTGATGTCATAAGATTACAAACTACCGCCAGAAATTTTTATTGGGAACTATTCCGATTCACGCAGTATTGGCTCACAGTATCTAAGGGTCTTGCAGTCTGCTTCCGAGTTTGCGATTGTATTAAGTTAATGACTGGGTCCCAAGCTGGTGATCAAACAATCAAACAATCGCGAAAACATAAGAAATCATCAAGTAATATTTATTTAATGCATGCCACATTTTGGAATTGTAATGTAAGGTTATTTGAAAGTTTAATATTTAGAGGTTGGTATTTAAAAATCGGACATACGAGGGTAGATCGAAATATTCGCGGCCTTACACATAAATACTTGAACTATTTTAATGTAACTGACCTCATTCGATTTGCTTACTCTCTGGTTGACACATTGTAAAATTCTATCGCAATAGCATTATCTGTTTTTAAATTAGACTGAATTTTGTGAGCCTAAGTGCAGCGTTTTTAAAGAATGGAGAAAATTGAGCAACGTGCGGTAATCAAATACCTGTTTAAAAATACTAACTCCAAAAGAGATTCACGAAGATATGTCAACAACATTGGAGGAACCTGCTCCGTTGTATACGACTGTGAAAAAGTGGGTTGCAGAATTTAAACGCGGACGAGAGAGTATTGAAGATGACCCTCGCTCCGGCCGGCCTACGACGTCTACGACTGAAGAAAACAACGGGAAAATCTGTGATCAGATATTGGCAGATCGGAGATTGACCATCAGGGAGATTGCAGACACTATTGGCATCTCGTATGAACGAACACAAAACATCATAGTCAATGAACTTGGATTTTCTTGGGTACCCAGATTGCTTTCAGTTGAACAAAAACGAATACGGCTCACGATTTCTCGCGACTGTTTGGAAATGTTTGAGGCTGATCCACAAGATTTTTTGGCCAGATTTGTGACAATGGATGAAACCTGGGTACACCACTACACCCTAGAGTCAAAACAGCAAAACAAACTACAGCAAGATAAACTCGGCTTATTACTGCACCCTTTTACGTCGTTTGCGTGAAACAATCAAAGAGAAAAGGCCAGGATTACTCAGCAAGAAAGTGTTGTTCCATCAGGATAATGCACGCGTTCACACGTCTGTTGAATCAATGGCTCAAATTCGTGATTGTGGCTTTGAATTACTGCCCCATCCCGCCTATTCCCCTGATTTGGCACCTTCCGACTTTCATTTATTCCCAAACCTAAAAAAACACCTTGGAGATAAAAAAATTTCATCAAATGAGGTCGAAGCTGCGGTGGGTGACTTTTTTGAAGGCCTTGAAGAAACTTTTTTTGACTGGCATACAGGCGTTGGAAACCAGATGGAAGAAGTGCATTGAGCTAAGTGGAGATTACGTGGAAAAATAAAATTACTTTTGTTTATATTTTATATTGTTTTCTTGCTGAGGCCGCGAACTTTTCAATCCATCCTCGTATTAATGTTTTGGTATGTCTAATTCTGGCATTGCACAGTAAGGTGCAATCGGTTCGGGTAATCTTTAGGTATTTTGATTTCGGCTATTTTGGGCTCGTACATTTTAAGCGTTATGTCTTTTGGTATTCTAATATGTACCTAGAAGGTAAACGACATACAGTTTTAGCTACCTACATGATGATGCTTTTAAGATATTTAATTGTTTCAGGCACGCAAATTAATTTAGTAAACGCTTGGTATTTTTAACACTAAAACACTTTACACACTTCTTAATCACTCATATAATACTACCTTACCTAATGCTAGTAGCATTCTCTCTGTACTAAAATCGATATATCTTCCTTCCAGCGATCCTCCAACTGGCAGAAGCAGTAAAACAACTATGTGTTTGCGCAAGACGGGCTCGATGTGCGATGTGGTGCGACCTCACTCTTACTGTAGCATTGGCGCCCCATTCTAATACTGCAGCCGTTAGGCGAGAGACTGTAAGTACATCTTTATTATGCCTTATTGATAATTCAGATTTAAAAAATACACTTAAAAAGCATGATTTAGCTAAAAATAGCACTGAAAAGTGTTCCACTTCCACACTATTCTAATACTGCGTCAAACGAGATAACGTAAGCTATCTTTATTATACCTCTCTTATTTCCTTAGAAATTGTGCCTTTAAGACTCAAAATGAAACTTAAAAAGCTTTCTAAAATTGTTTAAATTGAAATATTTTCATATTAATTGCAAAATTCTTGTCTTTCGGTCGCTTATGTTATCTTTGGACGAAAATTGAAAAAAAAATTGGCTTTGAGGACCACGGCTCAAACAAAGGCTGCTTATTTATTTATTTTTTTCAAAAATCAATCCTCAAGGGATTGCAATGAAAGGTAAAAAATTCTATAAATACTCCATAAATAAAAACTTTACTGTCGCAGATCGAAACCCCGCCCCAACAGACACAGTCGCAGTCAAAAGTACAAGACACAACCAAACCTGCGCAGGCGCAGCCACAGGCCGAAGCTAAAGAGGTATGTGTAGTTTCGTCACCATCATTTCAGGTAGTCCACTGCTGAACATAGGCTAAATATTTCCAAAATACCCGATTGGAAGCTGCCTGCATCCAGCATTTTCTCTTATTGATATGTAGTGTGAAAGAACGAGACGCAATACATTGTAGCTTATATCATGGGGTCCCATTGCCTATTAAAAAGAATTAGTTCCGCTATTTGATGTAAGATGGCGTTCCAAAAAGAAAAATATTCAATTACGTACTGATCTCGCATATTTTGGCGAAAAAAAGAACTGACATTTTAAAACACAATTTATTTACGTACTTAAATTCTATAAGTTGATTTAGTGTTGTATTTCAAAAGTTATAAATCGTAATTTGTAACTTCTTATATTTTCGATAGATGGCGTAACAATGACTTTGTATTGAGAGTAACCAGGAAAGTTGGCGCGGTTCATGTATGGCGATTGAATATCTATATTGCAATCTGTGCTAATATGGACTCCACTAATGATTTTTAATACGAGGTTTTATCTCTTAAAGGGCTGGAGCTGGATATGTAAACGCACTTCAGCAGTTGCTAGTCTACACTAATATTATAAAGAGGAAAGATTTTTTTTTTGTGTGTATGTTAGTAATGAATAAACTCAAAAACTACTGTGCCGATTTCAAAAATTCTTTTACCATTGGAAGCTACAGTCACCCTTAGTAACATAGGCTTTATACCACAGGTGGAACTGCGGGAAACAGCTAGTAATAAATAAAATTAATAATCATTTATTTCGGACAAAATTCATATATTGTTAGTAACAATTTATGGATTTATTTTTGTAATATCTAGTTTGTTTTTATTAAATTACCTAATTATGTCAATTTTAATATTATGTATATCTTTAGCAGGACAAACGCCCCAACGAAACACAAACAAAGAACGAAACAAAACAGGAAAACAAGAAACAAGCAGACAAACAACAAGACAAGAACCAACAACGTCGAGCACAATACTACAAGAAGGTAAACCAAAGGGATTTCTATCAGAAAAATCAGAAATACGATAACAGATTTATGCATAATAGACACCCGTACTACTTGGCCACGGGGCCTATCAATTAAACTGTTGAAAATTGAATGATATATAAATATGAAACATGTTTAAAAATGAAATGGCACCCGTATGTTTTAGCCATGAAAAGTATGGATTTTAATTTAGTGAGTCGAGAAAATGTTTAAACTTGAACGTTATTTATTTATATTTGATTAATATATATTAGCCCAAAATTGAAACTAAATACTGCATTAATAATAAACATGCATGTTTTAGTATAAACCGCAAATGTAAGGATTTAACCGTAATGTGTTTAAAATTGAACTTTGTTTAAAGATGAAAATCTTTGTATGAAAATTTGTGCAATACAATTTGTTCATTTAAAACATATTTTTGAACCGAAGCAAAGCGATTAAATTTTTAATGTCACTAATTTATTAACGTGCTTTTGCGAATTTAGCTAATATTTGTACGAATTTTTATCCTGAATCTTTTTTTACAAATTCTTAAATAAAGTATTAGCAACTATTCAATCCAAAATATGTTTTGAATTAACTCTCTTAAAAATTGTATAAATAATGCGGGTGTCAGTTAGTTATCGTACAATATTCCGACTCATAATATTAAAACTCAGTATTTCCTAATATGACTTAGGCACTTCATTTAGAGAAAAAAAAGTATATTCGGTGATGAAAACGCGAATATTGCTATCCCTTTCTATATGTAGAGGTTGGAAAAGGATAGCATGTATACATTTTCGCGCCAGAATTTTTATATTGACCATGACAAATTAAGGACATGAATTTTTAGGTGTGAAATAGGCTTTTTGAAAAGCCATAATTGAATTTTGAGCTGGTATATCCGATTTTAATAAATTATAGTAAATTATTTATATAGGTCGGCTTAAAGCAAGAGTTGGTACAACGTGATTGAGAAGAAAAATTAAATAACGGTAGCGCGTAAATAGCGTTTTCCTGAATCTCACAACGGTTTTTATTACCGTTTTCGTTATTGTTAACGTGATTATTGATTTGATGTTTTCAGTAATGTGTTATAGAATTAAAAGTTATAAAATATCAGTGATTCATTTGTTTGTACAGACTACAAACTGAAAAGCACACATAATGCTAAAATCATTATTTAACAGACAACCATTGGGTTTATTTCTTCGATCGGGTAATATGAAGAAACACCTGATAGTTTCAAAATTTATTTCATGAAAAAAATTAAAGAATATAATGACTTCAAAAATGGTGGGAGCTTAAAATTTATATTTGTGATATCCGCGCACACAAAAATCAAATAACTGATACAACAAATCAAAGATTGGATCACTGAGAATGCAACTAAAATGAAAATTTCTCAATTTTTTTTTACTACTTTGTCACGTTGAACCAAAACAATGACCTATTCTACAAAGGGGCGTTGCAATCCTCAATATCATATCAAAAATATAATAATAAAATAACGAATTACACTTTTTAATATAACCATCATGCATTTAACAAGTCTCGATTGTAAAAAGTGAATTCGATTACACAGTTATAGACCATAAAAATATAATATTATCTGTGTATAGTATAGTTTGCCGATGGCCCCCCCTTGTATGCTTTTTTAAAAGTATTACGACATTAATTATTTGGTTTAATGTACTTGCCAAATATTGGTGTGGGCGAAAACAAAATGGCGACGACAAATCGCCACTGCATAATATTTCTTGACTATTTATTAAAAATACGTAATTCATATGCGTATTGTATCTTTGCAATGATAGGCAAATGATATTTGATATCATTATATTCTTTAGGAGAATAAATAAGTATACAGAAGATTCATAAATACAATTTCCCTATATTTATTGATGTTTCCAAATTTATATATTCTATTAAAATACTCGTCTATAACTATGATCTGTTAATTCCTTTGAAATATCTTAAAATTATCAAATTAACTAAATTTCGTGAAGATTAATATCAAATTTGGATTAATTCATTAAATAATAAATTCAGCCGAATTTGATACTCAGACAACGGATATGAATAAATTTGATATACATTTTAAATATATTTGAACATGTAAAAATACTGCTTCTAGTCACAAAAATATTAATAGAACAGGTGTATTGAAATTTGTTATTTAAAATTGACTGATTATAACCAAAACATAAATAATTAAATGATCGTTTCGCTCACACCAACACTAAGAACTTAATAAAAAAACATGTGATGTTTCTACAACTAGTTGACACTATTTTAATATATCACATTTCGTGCAAATTAATATGCAAAAATATAAAAGTATGAAGTTATGAACTACTAGTGTGTAAGTATATCACTTTTTATTTATTAAACGTGAATTATATAAAATGAATTTGTATGGATGTAGTGCTTATAAGTATGGGGCATATGATTAAAGGAATTGATAATAGGTGTGTTGCTTCGATAGTTGAATCGGCTAGTTTTTGTCAATTCTTAATTTTAATTTGTGTACTAAAGCCACAAATGTATATGCTATGGTAAGGTATTCCGTAGCGCTTGCGTTAATAATAGAAAATTTTACGGCCAAAATATTAAACTCGGATTATTTCAACCAGTTCCTCACGTAAAATAGATTAGTTTTTTAGTCACTTTTTTCATGTTATTCAAAGACTCCGTCTCTATTCGAGGTTATGATCTAGTGTGGCGTATTACATACCCCCGCTTAAAGTAATAAGCAGTGATCGGATAATCGGGCGCTTATATACCTAAACTACTTTCCTAGAAAGAATAATATGGATATTCCTTTCTGAATTAATAAAAACAACTTTAAGTAACTTATTCTTTCGTAGGAATAAAAATTAAGTTTTATATTAGCGCCCGATTATCCGATCACTAGTAATAAGCTTTTGCTTGTAACAGTTGCACAATGAAACTACCAAAACGGTAGAAACCGAAATAATCGTAGCATATGATATCTTCCATCATAAGTTCATTAGGTGTAAGTTGTTTTTTTTTTTTTTTTTTGTGATTAATCCTATATTAACACTAATTTATTTTTGAAGGATAATCCGTAAACAGGTCCAAATGTAGCTGAATATAAATTAATGAATAGATAGGCAAGGCTTTACATGTCTCATTGTCTTTTTTTCCAGTTTATGATTCATGTATTGAAATTGTCCTTTAAAGTATCAGGTTATGCTAGTGCGAAATATCCTATAATTCTAATTACTGTCGGAATACGTCTCGTTCGCAAAATGTCGCGACAGGAACTTAGAAAAAATAGATAAACATTTTACCCCTTATTCATAAATGAAACATAAATTAGTTAACTTGGTCTTATTGAAAGTTCCTTTATGAATAAGGGAGTTTATGACCATGAAATATTTAGCGTAATAGGTCTTTGCCCGATCCTTAACAATAGTCCTACTTAAAAAACAAAATATTAGCTATGGTTTATTTTTTTAACATAATACGTTAAATGTAGTGCCTTCCTTGATACGTGCATGCATTTTAAAGCCCTTTGCGATGTACAAAATTTTAAAGTGTTGTTATGACAAAACGTTGATTTTCTTTTAGATTTTAGTTCAACGATATTAAGTTTTTTTTTTTTTTAAATCTATTACTCGATTCGCATTTCAGTTATGGCGAGTTTATTTATTAGTTTATAACGGATTTAGTCGATGGGGTTGGAATTTAGTATTTTAGTTATAGTGTATGACTCGTGTTAAAATATTCGCGTTTATGAATAGTATATGTACCTCGTTTTAATGTCGCACTGATAGAGTTGGATTCGATTGTTTTGGGCATTTCATAACATGGATATCATGTTACATTTAGGCATCTATAGATTTTCCTAACGCCTAATATTACCGTGGACGATACAACAATAGTGTCTTTGCTATTTCCCTATAGTGGTCACATCTAAGTCGTGTGACTATAAAACACGTTTTCGTAAGACAATATCCATTCTAAAGATTTATAAAGCGTCTCGTTTAGTAGCCAATTCAATGACTGTAGCTTCCTTCGATGTATTTTTATTCAACGAATACGTATTTCTTGTTAAAAAATAACCGACCCCATTAATTCTTCCATTTCAATATAAAAATGGATATTAGTACAATCAATTTGCACTTAGCATACGATTTTAGCTTGTAGTCAAAGATATATTCGTCTTATATTCTTATAATGAAATACTTAGCACAATAATGAAATGTTTAGTTTCTTAGGGAAATTTAGTAGATAGTTTTAATTGTTTCTCATCTTGTTGATTCAAAGACGCGTCTCCTAAAGTAGTCTTCGTTAATATATTCATAAGTTGCTGCTCAGTTGAGAACTAGAAATAGATAAATAAATATTCGGACTGAACGAAGTACTGTTGCATGGCGCGACCACACTTGCGTATTTACCTATTTGTGTTGCGAGTCATTCTGTGCAAAAATATCACTTATTACTTACGTATTTGTATCTATTTTGGCAAAACATGCAATCTCAAATATTTGGGCAAATAGGCCTATTTGCACACATGACCATGTGTGGTCGCGCCACCATAAATTGCATTTATTTATGTTACCAATTGCAGCTACAAAAAAATGTTAAGATAAGATCATTTGCAAGGGGCGATCGATTGAGAAAAGAGAATTGAATTGAAAAAAACGCGCTTTCTTGGTCAAAATGTGTGTCTCAATTGAGGAGTACTCTTATAGAGGTAGATTATTCATATATAAAAAAAAAGATTTATTAGTTTAGTTTCACCTGGGAGTATTAAGACAAAGCCAGAGATATAAGAAGATCCGAACCCTTAAATAAAAAAATATATATATCAAAAAGAATACATTTTGCAATTAATTATAAAGATTACTGAGGAGCGGTAATGTTATACGGGGCTTGATTTTTAATATTCAGACATTTAATAGACAACGTATTTTCTCCAGAGTTTAGATTTGTATTAGTCCAAACTGTGATCTTTTATAACAAATACCCTATTTTTTTTAAATAAAACACTGCGCTACAAATGTCATGTCCAAGATAAATTTCGGTAAGTATATCATCTAATTAGATTTACTCACAAATAAAATTTTGATAAAAATGAATTCCTGTTAGAATTCTCTTATTAGTTTACAGGATTTTTACTGTAATTTGAACAAAGTTAATTGAAAAATATATAACGTGTTCTGTAAGGTTGAAATCGCGTTTATTTTCTTTCATCAATTATTGAAAATAGAAAATCGAGCTCCTAGTAGTATTTATCGTTCTATTTCATGACACAAACAATAGTTATAAATAAAAACATCAATCTCGAAAGTTTTTATTTACTTTCAGAAACCAAGTTTGAAATACTGGAATGGCAAAATTGCATAGGTATTTATTCGCGCATTTTTAATAAAATAAAATTGAAACTGTTGAAGAAGTGTGGTATTTTAGTTATTATGGTCATTAGATCTGAAATGTATGACAATAACTCATTTCGCCGAATGAAATTGAGCCGAATTTAATACAAAATCTTATACAACTAATTTGAATTAATTTGGATTCTAAACTTCATATCTACAGCTTAAATTCGACATAATAGTTTACATATAACGTGAATACGCAATGTTGCCTCATTCTCTGGCTTTGTCACTTCTCTTTCCAATATTGCCATATAGTAACTATTACCTCAAAATACCTGTCTTGCAATCGCTTAGACATCTTTTTTCGCGCAAACCGTGTTCATCGACGTAGTTATTTAGAGATACTTATATTTATATATTTATTTTTTATTTTTAAATCAATTTCTTAATGGATGTTAGGTAGGCTTCTCGTATACGTAGATGCATCTAAGTGCGATGTGTTATTAGTTCATATTTTCGGGTGGTGTGCAACAAAATCTACTAAAGCATATACCAGTTCTTTATAATCGCTACTTGGTTAATGGAATTCCTTAAAACATTTATTTCCATACAAAATATTTACTTCAGGTGACTAATTTGCTAACTTAAGTAATGGCACAGGCATATGTCATTTGGACGTAACAATTGTTTTCCATAAATGCATGCTAATAGGCAGCTAATTTTGTTGAATTGCCAAATTGTCCAAAAAGAAAACGCATCGCGCTATATTCCGCGTATGCTCGTATTAATTATAAATTTCACAATGAATTTCGTTGTTTATATTTCAAAAAATGAATTTTCGCTTAATATTTTTGTATATAATTGACACTCGTCGCATCTTCGATGCAATCTAACGCATTGGATTGTTGATTTTCTTTATTTATTTAGTTTGACACAGATGAATTTATTTACTTATTATTTATATAGAGAATGCAAAGACCATTGAAAATTAAATGAATTTCAGCGGCTATGATAATAGTGCTTGCTATTTAACCTCCGTTTTTTAGGATATTTTATATGGATAAGAAATTGTTTAAAATGTTTTTAAGGTGCCACGACTAGCTTCTTTTAAATTAGATCTTGCGATTGGGGCGTTGTTTTTGTGTAGTTTCGAAAACACGTACGATAAAGATTGTTTTATGAACGTGGATTGATATAATGTTTGAAATCGTTGATGTTTGAAATATTTTTGTGGATTTTACTTTTCACATCCGAGTGTAAGAGCTAAAGCGAACTGCTAGTGTTTCCTACTGTCTTAAAGCATAACAGACATAAATAAAAATTGTGATTTAAAACGGCATAATTTGGTGAAGCTCGTATGATTGATTTGCCACTAGTGGCGACCAATACAGACTTACATAATGGTTAGATAACGTACACAAAAGCGACACGATGACACCAGTGAGTTAGCCAACTCGTAAGGACGTATGTCTATCAATGAGTCAAAGTAACGCTTTGACGCAGGTATGTTGCTTGTGTTAACGCAATGACGCCAATGATAATCAATACGTCGAAATACTTAAATTATTATTAATCTATTACGTCCCTCTTTATTACTTTTTAGTAATATTCATATTTTGACAGCCTACCGTTATTAGTAAACTAACAAGGCAAACTTGAATTACTAAAGATTTAGATACTAAATTGCTATGAAGATATTTAGTTAGAAAAAAAAAACGTTGGCCTATACAAACAATGGTATACAAAAAGTATACCGGCTTTAATGTTTGATGGCTGTGAATAATGCGAGTAAATGTAGAATTTAAATTCAAAGCAAAGCCCTAGTCGCAAGCCCCTTCATTTGGCTCAATATTGTTCCTTCCGTCCACATAATATTGAAATTTTCAAATAGAAATATAAGCGAATTCTCAATGCATTTGACAACCAGAAATCCCGCTTTTTTCACTCGTTTTTTTTAATAAATAAGTTTATTTTATTTTAAGGATATATGCTAATATATAAATCTGAATTTCTATGTGACCAACGCTTATAACAGCATATCTTTGTAAGAATATTGTGTGATATAACCTAATTATAATTGTAATAAAATGTCCTTCACTTAGTCCTTAAACGTAAAATGTTCTTTAATACCAAAACTATTCAGTACTTAATTTGAAGCCAACATAGTAAACGCTTACGATGGAATATATATTTAAGTGTAGTAATAATTCTAAAAATTTCCTAAATGTTATCAGTGATTCGTCCTTATGCCCTTTGGGTCGATCGCGCTGTCTATGGTATACAAGGTGCTAGAAATTAAAAAGAATTGTAAAAAAATAAAGCCCAAAAATCTAAATTTGATCTATCTAGGCAGCGTGTTTATGGAACTATGCTTTAGGATATAAAATTCATATCTTTACCGTATTATTCTTAATATAAAAACAGTTTTAATCCTAATAAACTTAAATCCTTATCTCTCTATTGCAAAAAAGAAACTGAACAAAAATATATTTTTATTTTGGTAAATCGTGTATCAATTATGCAACTATTTTCTTTAAAATGATGTAAGCAATATATCATTATTTCTTACTCATATATGTGCTATGCCACTTATGAACATAGTAAATGAGGGGAAACTATGATATATTGCACATCTAAGATACATTCATGTAATGAAATTTCCAGTTGAATAAAGCATAGTACCATTGTGACCACATCATACATATATATTTATCCTAAGGGAACTTACGAACGCTAGAATTTGTAGTTAGTAAATGCATGATTTTCATAATAGTAATTGTTGATTTTATTTTTGTTTATTAATTAGTCAATGTTTTAGACACTTGAGATTTTAGTGAATTTAGGCAATCACGATGTCCACGAATTAAATTTAAAGGAGTGTTTAAGGTTCCCAAATGATACCATTCATTGGTCGGTACATTTTACTTTTTTCATGCTTCATTTGGATCCATCTGAAGTGATTTTGAATGTTTTGTAGCCGCTAAAATATAGATCTTAAAAGGATTGAAGAATACACAATTAAAGGGTAGTTTATGGTATTCCAGACACAAATATTTTATGAAAACCATCAAGTAAAGATAAAAATAAAAAGTGGGAGGGGGGATAAATACACAAAGAAAAGTTACAGTTGTATGAAACAAGTAAAGAAAGAAAAAAAAAAATATATATATATATATATCAAAATAATGGAACTTGCTAAAAAGAAATCCATCGACATGAACCTATCTCTTAAAATGATGATGATATTTTTTTTCGTAAACTTTAAAATATTGCAAATATTACCCGTAAACTATAGTAAATTTTCAGCAGCATATCATCAATGATGTCTTCCTTTTCCGATTCAAACCAGGAACATGTAAAAAAAGTGAAATGTACAACATATCGTCTGGATTTAAAGGCCTTTGCTCCAAAAATCCTGATTGTACAAAATGTGTGACGCTACTAGTGTTCTCAGCTAGATGTTTCGTTATTAGGACTCGTTTAGTGGTGTAAACCTTAGCAAGACTGGATTATGGTTCATTTTAGATTGCCAGCGTAATTCGAAGGAAGTGAGATGATTATTTCGAGATGCTAATCCAATCAAAACAATGGAAATTATTCCATCTCATTCGCACATATAATGGTCTTAGTGTGTGTGAAGGGAATAGTTTTATTCAACATTCTTTTATTTATTTGAGAAATAAACAATATCATGATACATATTAATATAGTAAGTATATACGGTATATACTAAAACATAAATCATTAAAGTTTCCGCCACATATTTTTATTTCATTGTCCTGCAGAGCAATCTTGTTCTTCCAAAATTTCTTGTATTCATTGCACTAGAATTTTAAATGTTATTAATATTGCTATAAAGTTTGCATTACATCAACTGTTGATATTCATATTACTGATATTGTATTCTATAACTATGTCATAAAGTTGTTTCTTCCATAATTTTATAAAATAAATGATATCTTTTCCCTCGAATTACGCTGATCCTTGGTCGCTTGGTAAAGCGATGGAGTTGTTACGTCATAGTGTCATGTCTCGATACGTTGTTTTTTGAATTAATAACGCATATAAGTACCTTTCTGCAACAATCAGAATGTCAAATATTATGTTGGGTTATATTTTTGAAAAGTACTTTTGTATCTACTTCCTTTTTGATATAAAAGGTGCATCAAAATAGTCTTGATCCGTTTTAAGATTCAAAATACTTAGGAATGTATGTATACATTTCGCTGAGTATAAAACGTAAATATCAGGTCAAAAAGTACTTCTTTTTTAGTTGTATTTTTGTCTCAATTACATGGACTTGAAAAATAATCTGTTTTATGCAAAATATAATGAAGAAATTAAATTCTGGTAACTGTAATTTGTTTTAAGGTTTTGAATAGATACTGTATGTATATGCGTTATTATTCCAAAATAGTGTTATTTCGTTTATAACAATTTGTTCCTCCACACATGATTCAGTGTGTCTCAGACAAATCTGAGTGTTAATTTATGTGAATGTGGATCAATCTTTGAGCTTTATCGAATTTGATAATAATTTATGGATATTTATATAAAAAATAAATAATGGAACAACAAAAAAATAACGTGGTAGATGAATATTCATAACTCACTGTTTAGATACGAGTAGTTACTCCTGCAACATTGTGTAATGTAGTTGGTTTTTTATCTATTTTAAATGATGCTAGTTGTATTGTTAACCTTTGCCTATAGGAGAGGTTGTCTAGGTTGATACGGTCCTAATGCTTTTAGAACGAATCTAATAGTTAACAACCGTGCATGGTTTAAAGAATCCTCGTTTAGAACAAATTGTAACTAATTATAGAAGGTTTGTGCACACAACTCCGCGTTCGCAAAATGACAACTTGCGCAAAACACATTCAAAATTCCACGTTAATATGCGTTTTTAACGCATCTAAAGCAAGATTTCATATTGTTAAAATCAATAATAAGTTTATATTGACAAATGGTGGTGGTGCAATTATGTAATTTTAATGTGTCCATGTTGTGAATTTTAATTTTACAAAATATGCCATTATCTAAAAAACAGTATTTTGCAGTAAATGCAAAATATGTATTGTCACTTTCTCCCTTTTCGATATTTGATGTAAGCACGAGACGAAACATATTTTATTCAATATATGTTCGATAACAATATTTATGAATTAATCACGTTTAGCGCACTTTTTCATGTCATTTTGCGAATACCGCGTTGTGTCTAAACCATATTTAGCATATTATGTGTCCTTTTGATTAGGATGCGCGCGGCAAAGGAAGTCTTATGATCCGTTTTTCCGGGCCGACTTAGTATTGCATCGGAGCACAAATACTCTATTCATATTTAAAAAAAAAAACAAGTTAATCACTGTTTTATACTAGTATGGTGAAAGTAACGGGGATGTTTTATATTGGTTGCAAACGTTAGTATTTCTAGTGGTATGAGTGTGGACAATAACGGTGGTTTAGTCCTTTTTTAACTTAAATGTGATAAGTTAGCGCCAGTGCCCGCAGCGGCTGGGTCGAACCACCACTTTTTAACCTAACTCTTAGATTAAGTTTAACATCGCTTCTACATTTTGCCTCGTGTAGGCATTGTTTTCTTTTCTATTGGGTATTTAGCGGATTTAATATATTTTGAACCGTTGTTTAGTGTGCATAGTCTACTAATATTTTTGCTACTTGCCCGTTCGCATTGAATAGTTCTGTCCGATGTTATAGGAATGGCATTATGAATACGCGAGGACCAAATCTGTTTTTTTTTTGTATTGTGACTTGAAAATGATAAATACAGGATTTATTTTGCCAGTTCCTCTTAAATGTAAGTGAGAATTTCTAAAATATTTTTTATAGACGTAAGTGTTGGTAAATTAATTTTTACATTAGATACCGTGTAAGCACATATGTATTACACGCAGTTGACTATGGGAATTTTCTATTTTATTTTGTAAAATTTCGACACAGCGGAATTGAGCCATTCAGTGGATTTGTTTTAGGGCATACGTTATCGAATAGTTAGTTTTAATTGTGGTGCTAAACTACACTACTTTGTCGACACCAATAATGTATTTTGTATATTTATCTTTAAGTTTTAAGTGATATTTAAGTGACAGTGTTATAATTCTGTTAAGTATACCACGTAAATTGGCAAATGAAATGGGAAAGTTTTTGGTTTTGGGTACGATTATAGTATTGAAAATCTCACTACATTTATTCCGGGTACATTGCAATTTGCAAGAGCCGTTTGGAAATTATTTTTTAAATCGACCAATCGCATCTCATCGTTTTGAGAACGCACTCTGATTGGTCAACTCAGAACTCATTATTTTACGGTTTAACTTCGTTGAAAATGCACCCTTATTCTCAATGACGTTTGATATATTTCACATTTCATAACACTTGCCATGGTCGCTACTGATTAACAGACTTTTGTTTAAGTCGTGTAAGCTCAAATATCGTATGTACAGTAAACTTAAAAAAAATATCTCCAGCTTGTTTTCTATATTTGGAATTGTTAAGTATTTTCATGTTCTTAAACACTGCCACTATAAAATGCCCATTATTAACGTATTTTTAAAGCTGCATTCTGTTTTTTTTTTATCATTGTTTCTTGTTATTAATTGTAGTTTTTTAGCAAGGCTTCGTAAGCGCTAACTGTGTTTATAAACTTTATAAATGATACGAAATGAATTCGCTAGTCCTATCTCATGTTTAACTTTGGATCTGTCCGTTTTAATTGAAATATTTAGACGTTTTAAGATACTTAAAGAATAATACAAAATATACTGTCTGTGGTGAATATCGAATTTTATGAGCTTATTAAAATTTAATTCCGTGGTATCGGTATTGCGAAAATATTGTATCGTGGTGTGCTAATTGTATTTATATTTTGATATTGCACGTCTCAACTTTCTAGTCTTATGAAGACGACTTGTCTCAAACTGACATTTTTAAATATCTTAAACGTATATATATGTAAACCCTATGTTATGTAATCGATAAAAATATTATAGTCAACTTGACATTAAAAAAAGTTGGGTCTACGAATTGCCATAAATATCGTTTTACGTAACAGAGGGTAGTTTGAAAATTTTTATATCCAAACATTTTACTCCTGCTCTGCGCATAGATATTTGTATTTTTATAAACACAACCGTGTTTAGATTCACTCGAGCTGTTGATATTGTATGGAATGTATAGAGCCGTGCAATATCGAAACTACTGATACTACCGAAAAAGTAAAAAAAAAAGGTTTGTTATCGAAGCTAATAGTATTTCGTAAGATGCCAATTTAGCTATCGCATTGGACCAAGGATTTATAATATAAGTGTAGCTCACTTCAATTGCTGGTGGTATAGCATTTTACATAGATGAAATTAATATTTTGACAATCTGTTCTCCGTGTTAGATCCATGTATTACAAGTAACTTGTGATTGATGTTTAATAGTTGTACAGAGTGATGAAAAATTGTGACAGACTGATTTTAGAGCAGGTATTCATATTGGGTTGGTTACGCGGACGTCGTCGGATCTGCTCGTCCCCAGTATTACGGTGGGTGCTTGTGTGCGAATGTTGATTTATATTGTGGCCATTATTGTTTGGTTGAATTCAAATTGAGAATTTAATGTTCTAAAAGTGCGGTGAGATTAAGTCTGCGCAGGCTATTGGAATTAAGTTTGAGACTATAATAGAACACTCATTTTTTTCAATGTTGTATTTTGACATTTTTACTCAATTTGCAAGCGAGTTGCAATTGCAGATTTCGCAATATCGCTTAAGGTTTACATTAATATATTTTAAAATAATTTGTTTGCCTGTTATTTTTTCTGATATATTTATTCTACATAATATATCGGATTTTTTCAAGATAAAATCTATGTTGAATGTTTTTTTTTCTTCTAGGACATAAAAACTTTGATATTTACTATTAGATTACTGTATGCGCAGACTTATTTGTCGTTTTGTCTGAATTTCTAATAAGTAATTTGTTTATGAAGTTTAAGCATTTATATTATAAACAAAATTGTATTTTCACATTTTTTCTACTGGTTAATAAATACGTATGATCTGTATGAGATCGAGATGAAAAAAATGTATGTCTATTTTATTATTCTAATTTTTAACATGCAACGATAATGTAGATACTAAGCCAAATTCAGATCAAAATGATTTGAGACAAAAATAAAATGTCAACTACGATGAATTATTTCAATTTCGCACACAACCGCCCAACTAGTTAAAAAGTAGCGAAATAAAATAACCTTTAGGCGTATCGGTGTTAATGAAAATAGTTCACAATTTATAAAAAAAATATATATAGTCTACGCCAACTGTCTTGTTCAAATGTTGTGAAAAATAAATGTTAAATGTTGTCCTCCTGTCAGACCGTATAGGGTATATTATTTACGACAGTAGTTCAAGCTAGATGCAGTGTTGATTTTTTCTTACTAATGTTTTGTTACTGTTTTGGCACTGTATTAATTACCTTCTGACAAAAAATATATAATGAATAAAATGTTTTGAAATTTTATTTTTTGGGACTGTGTGGGTGGGAAGATCCAGAGAAATACCTAATACAAATCTACGTGAGTTTTGGTGTAGTGTCGATTTTTGACAGATCACTATGATGCCTAAAGAAGAGATAGTATGAGATTCAAACCCTGCACGTAGACAATGTTACAATTTGAAAACGATAACGACATTCGAAAACATAAAATGTATGGGATTGACATTAGCCGCGCTAAATCATACATACATACATACCATCACGCCTTTTTCCCGCAGGGGTAGGCAGAGACTACGGATTTCCATTTGCTACGATCCTTACAGACTTCCCTCGCTTCTTCTACGCTCATCACTCTCGTCATACACGCTCGTCGATTACGGGTACTCCTGACATCTCCCTTTTTTAATATGTCTGCGATTTGGTCACAGTATATTCTCCGAGGCCGGCCCTTACCGACTTTTCCTGTCACCTTTGATTTATAAATACCTTTCGTAAGTCTCCTTTCATCCATCCTTTCTACATGCCCAAACCATCTTAACATGCCTTTTTCTATTTTTGTCACTACATCCTCATTCACACCACACCTTTTCCTTATCTCACTATTTCTAATTTTATCACTCAGACGTACTCCACATATACTCCGTAAAGCTCTCATTTCAACTGCATTCACTCTGCTTTCATTATTTTCCTGCCAGACCCAACTTTCACTACCATACATAAGAGTTGGCATTAACACTGCTATATGAACAGCCAGACGTGCATTTTTAGATACAACTCTACTGCTCATAAAGGAATGCAATGCCCCATTTATCCGATTACCCGCAGCCACTCTTTTTTCAATATCACCTTCATGCTTTCCATTTCTCATAAACATACAACCCAAATACACAAATTCATTTACTTGTTCAACACTCTTTCCATTTATACTTACATTGCAAACTGTTCTACTTTCATCTCTTTCAAACACCATTACTTTCGTTTTACTTACATTTATCTTCATACCTTTACCTACAAGAGCATCATTTATTTATTTATTTATTTATTATAAGGAAGACCAACAGCTTATATCTATACAATAGGTAAAAAACTTAAGCAATTTAGAAGCCAATTAAAGGTCCTCACAGATAGAACTAGAATAGTACAACTAACAAACCAAACATAGTACACACACTGCATTTTAATATTATCTATTATTATTATTATTTATATTCCTTTTATTTTCTCGGATTTCAGAGTGGAAAGCCGGTATACTGATACGCACGGGCCTAAGCCAAGTGTGTATCAGGGGAATTTATGTTTACCGTATCAGTGACTCTATATTGAATACTTGACTGCGGGATGGGTCTATTTATGGGGGGATTAATATCGGTCTGTAAAAATTTTCTAACTAAGCGACAAGTATTTAAAATGACTGCTTTTTGGAGCAGACTGTAAATGTACGGTGATAGGTTCAAGGTTTTAAGGGACTGATGTAGTTGCTTCGGTATAACTCCGGTGGAAGAGAGAACTATGGGGACTATTGTTACTTTCTGAAGGTGCCATATTCTACAAATTTCCTCTTTTAATTCTATGTACTTTGTTAGTTTCTCAGCTATTGTATTTTGTAGATTATGTGTATTTGGGATGGCAATGTCAATGAGGAGAGCAGTTTGGTTGGTTTTATTTACGAGTGTGATATCTGGTCTGTTATAATGGATAGTGCGGTCTGTTAGAATAGCTCTGTCGAAGTAAAGTTTAGCTGTGTTGTTTTCAAGGACTGGCTGGGGTAAATATTTATAGTAAGGCTGTGTGGTATCTATGAAATTAAATTGGAGAGCAAGGTTCTGATGTATGATATTAGCTACTTGGTCATGTCTGTGTTTATAGTCGGTCTGGGCTATGGATTTGCATGCGCCTGTAATATGCTGGATGGTTTCTGGTAAACTATTACATTTCCTACAAGTGTCTGATATTGTATTTTTTATTATAAACTTTTGGTAGTTCTTGGTCTCAATCACCTGGTCTTGGATTGCCAGCATGAAACCTTCTGTCTCAGGGAAAAGTTCGCCTCGAATAAGCCACGCGTTCGACGCCTCTTTGTCGACATGCGGTTGGCTCAAATCTTGACGATGTCTCCCATGAAGAGATTTTCTGGCCCAATCACTAATCTTGGTGTTACTGTCTAATAATACTTCGTTACTCTGTGTAGTTTGACTGTGTAGATTCAGTGGAGTTAGTTTTTTATCATTTTGAACTATAGATCTATGGAGTTCAGATACATTCATCCTATTGAAAAAATAGCCTCTCAAGTTTTTTATTTGTTTGTTATGAAGATCGGTTATATCTATGATACCTCTACCTCCTTCTTTTCTCGGTAAAACTAGACGTTGTATTATTATTATTTTTTTTTTTTAAATATTGCCTATCATTCATAATCGTTATCATCTTTTGCAATACTTGCTCCGACTGCGCAAGTATTAATTGATAATCGGCATAAAGAAGGCAATTGACGTTTAACCCATTCATTTTTAAACCCCATTCCGAATCTTTCAGATCTTTCAGACAGCTGTCCATGAATAGGTTAAACAGCCATGGTGACGCTACACATCCCTGTCTACCACCTTTTTCGATCTTAAAACAGTCTGTATAGCTCCCATTTATTCTGACACAGGCGCTGGAATCCTTGTAAAGAGATTTCATCGCCTGTATCAGTTGGCTCACCCCATACAAAGACAGTGTAGACCACAATTCATTCCTGTCCACTCTATCATAAGCCTTTTCCAGATCCACGAAAGCACAAAATACTTTTTGGCCTTTAGCCAAATATTTCTCCGTTATGTTTCGCAAGGAAAATACCTGGTCCGTACATCCCATCCCCTTTCTAAATCCCGCCTGTACATCCCTGATCTTATTTTCCGTCTCTTTCACAATCCTTTCATTCAATATCTTTGCCGACCACGCTGAGAAGACTAATGCCTCGATAGTTTTTACACTCCTGCTGTGACCCTTTTCCTTTATAAAGTGGTACTATAACGGCTTTGCACCAATCTGTTGGAACAACGCCTTCCTTCAGTGGCCACGATACCCTGTCCAGTCTTCAGCATTTCGACAGTAATTCTGTCATAGCCCGGAGACTTTCCCATCTTCATCTTATTCAATCCATCCAAAACTTTGTCTATCATTATGTCATACTCACATTGTTCTATATCAGAAGGTTGCCTGTCATTCTCTTCGCGTCTTTCTCGATTTTCATCTCTTTCAAACAAACCTTCAAAATATTCCTTCCATCCGTTCAAAATGCAGTGACCTTTCAGTATATCTCCATTCTTATCTCTAACTCTTTCTTTTTCTAATTCTTATCGCTAAATCACGTGGTCGATTTTCATACTAATTCCGAAAGAACACGAATACGAATGTTATCGTTTTTCAAATTGTGTCTTTGTCTACGTTGCTTATCGTGCGCCAATTTATAAGCGACAGCAATTAAAAAAAAAATAAACAAAAAAAAAAAAAAAAAAAAACTATATTCTACAATATACCTTTACTTTTTCAACCAGCCATATTTTTATTGTGGGTTGGGATTTGACAACTTTTTAAAGAAAACATAGATTACCTAGTTGAGATACCTACCTACTTTGTAAAAATTTAAACCCTGTAGGTTACAGACTTTCAGGGTGACAAATACAGGGCAATAATAAAAATGATAATACCTCAAAATTGTAACAATTAAATAATTTATTAGCATATCTACAATATACAACTATTCATACTTCATAACAACTTTCCCTAACTTTCCTTTAGGCACGTCTATAGTCGGCAAAGTTTCCGTCACGATACCGGTGGCGACCGTCACGTTATTTTCCCGTATCGTGAAAGGTTGGCCTTGCGTCATTACCATGCCTTCCAGTAGAGTAAGGTAGACTTCTCCGTGATCACCTGGCATCATCATTTGTTGCGTCGGTTCTGGAAATCGTGCAAATAAAATTAAGTATTGGGTTACCCTAAGTTAATAATTCCATCTAAATGTGAGTAGTAAACGAGATGTCGAGATACGGAATTGAATAGATCATGGTAAGCCACCAGTACTTAATTTTCAGTACGAATCAGGTCGATTTATTATTCATTCATATTGTGATGGTTACAAGGTCGAATGAAGTTCGAACAAAAATTATTCGTCTAGTCTATTTTGCGCGAGACACACTTTTTTAACAATAGCACTCCTTCATATCTTTGTATGAGTATTTTTAACCGCCTTTCGGCCTCTGACCACCACCAACGGCTTAATGTGCCTTTTGAAGCAACGATTTGTGTTATCAGACAGGATCAGGTTATTAAAGCATGCAATGTCCTAACCATGGAGCATTTACAAACCTTGTAAATGACCTGTGGTCCTAACTGGTAACAAAAACAAAGTGTGATTCCCGAATCAAACTCATGACCTCCGGGTCTGCAGAGAAGCGCCAAGGGACCACAATGGCAGTTGTTATAGATTTTTATTTAAGTGTAACCACGCCCCTCCGGACACTCCATACAACAGCGGCGGGCCCGATTCCTATTACTACTACACGCGCATCAATGTGTGTGTTTGTATCTGCGTCATATCGCAGCGGCATCGGCAGGGCGACCGAAGTGTCGTCCTTGCATTGTGTTGCTCTCGATTTTTACCCTAAATCCGCGCGGCTCGATGCGGTATCTATTTCGTGTGGAATGGTGTGAGTGTCCGTTCTGTACGTCAGTACTAATAATAATTATGTGGGTACAAGTCTTATTAGGTACTTACCTAAATCGATTCTACAAGCAATATTCCATGTCCCACTAAACATTTGTTGCGAATACTTTGAGAATATCGGCTTCTTCCGGCCCCCCTCGTTCCTCGTCAGAAAGTATATCTTCCCCTTATAATGGTTGCTTAGTTCGAAACTCTTCGCGGCACATAACAACATGCCAGTTTCAACTGACTTAATTCGAATACCTCTTAATAAAACGCCTACGTTGTCGCCGGCTAAGGCCTGAAAGAAATTTTTGTTTAATTAGATTTTAGCAGTTATTTCGCTTGAAATCATACGGGAATAATTCCCCCTTTTTATTTAACATAGCAACCAATGGTGATTCCGATTAAATATTTATTTCAAATACGATTTAAATCGGTCCTACAGCAAACTTTAAAAAAATTAAATACCAATTACAAATTACGTAGTGGCGAAAATCTACGCCTAAGAACTCCTGCTCACTCCACTACCTTCTACTCTGATTCTTTTACGGTCAAAGCAACGCGACTGTGGAATTCCCTTCCACTGCCTATTCGAACGGCTCAAACTCTGACCAGTTTTAAGTCGCAAGTAAAGTCCCAATTTCTTTCCTCACTGTAGCTTCGTTCCTTTTCAGTACATCTTGTTTTAGTCTTCTCTTCTCGTGTATTTTTATAGTTTATTTATTATATATAAATATTTATTTTTATATAATAAATAAACATAATTATTAATTTTTTTTGTTTACATATATTAGTATTTATTATATTATAGTTTATGTATCGTGTACTTCTGTTATTCTGCCTAGCGTTGTTCTGTTCTTTATGCACCGTATCTCTCCTTTCTTTATATTTCAAACTACCCTAAGGTTGCCTGGAAGAGATTGCTTGAGCGATAAGGCCGCCTTTTGTATACATACTGTGTTCACATTTTATGTAACATATTTAATTTTTATTTCACTGTGTGCAAAGAAGTGTTAAATAAATACATAAATAAACTTTTTCCCCCAATCGAAAAAAACTAAAACAAAAATAAAAAATAAATAAATCAAGGAACATGTGTGCCAAATTGCGTTAGAATCTGTTCAAAAATGCAAACTCTAGCCCGGAACAAACATATTCATTATCATGTTCATTCATTTATTTTTAAACTTATTGGGTGTCTGATAGATATCAGAGTTTTTCGGAACCGCCTTTCGGCCTCTGACGGTGGTTTTATTAACCACCAAACTTAAATTGCCTTCCATTACACAGAATCATCATTATTATCAGACAATCAGCTGATTCAAGCCTGCAATGTCCTAACCAAACTGGAAACAACAACAAAGTATGCTTCCCGTGGGAATCGAACCCACGATCTCCGGGTGTAAGGCAAACACCCTAATCACTCGACCACGAAGGCAGTATCCACAGAAGCAAAATTGGCCAATCTCGAAATACTTTTGCTCGCTCAGTCAATAAAAAAATAAATACTAACCTCTGATACGCTCTTCCTAAAAATCTGAATATCAGACAATGTAGTTTTAATATTATAACCGAAGCCCATGAGGGCCGCATCATCATTCCTCTTCATAACTCCTTGCTTTATGGTTCCAACCACCACTGTGCCTCTGCCGGGGACCGTGAAGGCATTGTCTATGGGCATTAGGAAGGGAGATTGTAGGTCTCTGACTATGGGGGGTATGTATGAGTCCATCGTGTCCAGAAGTTTTCTTATTGATGGTGCTCCTGAAAAATGTAAGTATTTTTATGTTGGGAGGGATTGGTCGCCATTAGAGGAATTTTCTGTCTCTAGCTCCTCCTTGCTTCGGAAGGCACGTAAAGCCGTTAAGTCCTGGTTACTGTCGATAGTTAGGCTGTGTTGGCTGGTTTCTCTATAAAAAGGGTAACGGAGATCAGTTCCATTATAATAACCAATGCCCCCAAATCTAGGTTTATTAGGCGCTGAATCATAAGCTTAGGAAAAACTTTTGGACAAGGTTTATTCTACAATTTCGATTTAATACCATGCTGAAAACCTATCACAGCTGTCAAGATGATATGAATGAATGACCACTTTATTGCATTGCAATTATGCTAAATGATATTAATTATTTATTTCATGTAAACACTCACTCACATAGGAAACTTAACTAATTTAACCAGTTTCAGACTCGCTTACCATACTCAGACTCATCTCCATTCAAAGCTTTCAACGCAGACCCGCAGATCATTGGCACTGTGTTGCCATCGTAACCAAAATCTGTCATAAGCTCCCTCATTTCAATCTCCACTAACTCTAGAAGCTGAAAAATTTTTGAAGATAATTTTAGGGTAATTTTTATTTTTTAAGACTTTAACCATGAATGTCACTGTGTAAGTGACACTTGCACACAAAAGATGAATGAATGAATGTACCTACTTACACTTTATTGCACCATTTACAAACAAAAGAAACAACATAGTTATCCATACTAATATTATAAATGCGAAAGTCTGTCTGTCTGTTTCGATTTCATGGCCAAACCGCTGAACGGATTTTGATGAAATTTGGTATGAATATAGTTGAAGACCCGGGGCCAAACATAGGTTACTTTTTGTCGCAGTCGGAGCTGCGGGAAACAGCTAGTATTGAATAAAACTAAATGCATACAAAGGCGGACGAATTTATCATTTATTCAAAATCAGCTGTTTTAGGCTGCAAGGGAACAATGGGCTATACATACATAGTTATGGGCCCGCAGCCAGAAAAATCTGGCAGTGTTTGCCACTAACACACCTCAGGTCATGTTTCTGTTGGTCTGAATTCTCTTTATAAACATTTACAAGGCCTGACGGCTGTTGCTTCATTGTAATAACCAGTGTCACTAAATCTACAACATGATTAACACCATACATTTAGGCTCTGAAGCCTAAGCTGAGGATGTGACTAGGAAACAGAATAGAAAACAAAGAAGATGATGTCTGATTTTCAATATTTTATGTTAAGGTACCATAAAACTATTGAAAAAACTAAACGTGAGATATACCTACTAACCTCATTATCGACAGCATCAGCCTTATTAATAAATACAAGTATATATTTAATCCCAACTTGTTTCGCTAACAACAAGTGTTCTTTCGTCTGAGGCATAGGTCCATCATTCGCTGCGACAACAAGTATAGCGGCGTCCATTTGAGAAGCTCCCGATATCATGTTCCGAACGTAGTCAGCATGCCCAGGGCAGTCTGTGTGTGCGTAGTGTCGGAGTTTTGTGCTGTAGCCGACGTGAGCTGCGTTTATTGTTATACCTAAGAGAAAACACAATTCTTAAGGCCCAATACAAAAAGAACTAGCAAAATTTCATTTTTTTATTCACTAGAACTTTTAACTTTAACACACATTTTATAGGTTTGTTCGGTTCAATAAAAAGGTGTTGGCCATCTTAAAATTTTAAAATAAATCACTATAACCATTAAAAAACATATATCTAAAAATGATTTTTCTTCTATATATTTCTATATTCACCTGGGAAAAAATATTTGTAAGTATGTCAAAATATTTGTATTGTGAAAACCTAGTAATATTGCTTATTTTAAATGTATCGATGACATTTGCTTTGTATTGAGCCCTAATTTATTATTTTCAAAGATTGCAGAAACATTTTTATTTAGAGAAAAATTGCAGACAATCATCATTCTTTTTCTTCATTGTTATAAATAAAAATTTAAGTGTCCCAATTGTATAATTTAAGTATTGTATAATTTCGAAATCATTATCATTACATAGTATAAAATAAAGTCGCTTTCTGCTGTCTGTCCTTATGTATACTTAAATCTTTAAAACTACGCAATGGATTTTGATGCAGTTTTCTTTAATTTATTTATTTTTTTATTTCGTTTACATTAACAATAATAATTACATTAGATGATTTGACAGATTGTCATTAATTGTCCAGATTCCTGCATGGTTGTGAATTTTGGAGTGGCCAACTACAGAGAGATTAAGCGTTGCCTGGTTGACTATGATATTGTATTGATCTAGCCATAAATGATATCATAAGTAGCCATTTCAACTCCAGAAGTACAATAAAAATTAAGTTACTGGGATGGCATGACCTTGACATTAGACAACCTAACAGTTGAGGGTCGTGACTACCACAATCCGATTTGGCGGATAGTTTCTTCCATGCAGATCAAACTCTGGCCCTAGTAGTTAAATTGCATTGAAAAGCTGCAAGGAAAGGGACATGCGATTTTTTGTAACAAACAACAACAAAAAACTGACTTAAATTTGTATTTTACTTTAGTGATTGGTACAATAAAGTGTATCTATTTACCTCTAGCTTTTTCCTCCGGTGCTTTGTCGATCTCTTCGAAGGACGTAAACTTCGCCAAACCATCGTTAGACAATACTTTGGTAATAGCCGCCGTTAGTGTAGTCTTCCCGTGATCTACGTGTCCAATAGTCCCTATATTACAGTGTTTTTTCTCCACAATTTTAGCTTCTGCGTTGGTAGAGTAGTTGTTGCTTAAAACACTTAAAAAAGAACGGTTCCATGGTAACAGCCGCTGGTTAACTGTCGATATTTTATTATAATTGCAGTAAATCGCGCGAATTATTAATCTCGCGTTCATAGTTTAGTCAATATTATTATTTAGTCATGAAAATTATAAAAAAAATTGAAGATACATAGAGGTTAAATAAAATTAAAAACATTGGTCATGGAGTCATTGTCCGAGTTCGAGTTGACAGTGACATCTGCCTATGTGGGTCTTCTGTGGCATTTTCGTTTTTTTAATACCTTTGTAGTAAAGAAACTATGCATGGATAATCTAACCACTAAAATAAAGGGCGCCATCAGCGTGCCACAGTTAAGTCTCGCAATATTAAGCGTCTTAACTGGCACACTCGAAAGGCTGAGTTTACGTTTTCCACATGGACCAACTGGTATGCACAACTAGTGCTATCCTAAGATTCGTGTTCCTAATGGCACAACTACAAAAAACATTTGGGGATTGAAGATTTGTGGCATACCTACTGCCGCCATTTTGATTTTTTTTCAAAATCGCGGCCAGCTATGAAACTTTAAAAAATCGATAGCTGACGTTAATACCAACAATAAATATTAATACAAAACCCCCCGTAAAGTGTCAGGTTTCCGAGATAATAACCGTCAAAGTTGATCACGTGACATACATATTTTTAAGCTGAGTGTATGTGTTCGAGTGTATTACGACGACGAAAAATGACGTTTAGAACAAATATGTATGTTGCATTATATCTAAACGTTATATAAACATATAAACATTTAATATAATCTACTCTTTGTACTTAATAACTTATTTTATAACCGTCTAACGTTGTGTGAATGTGAGATCTTCATTTGATTTAACTATCAATACGACAGTTTTAGAGTAAATAAAAGTATAAATATGAAACTTGTCTCTTTTTTTTAAATACATTCAATCAATCAATCAATCAAAATATTTATTTGCATAAAATGTAGGTATTACATGTCTTGTTAAATAATAATATAATGTTCCCATATACATTTTACCGATAAAGGTGTGCAAATTCTTAAACAAATATATTACAATTTAAGTATTCTCAATTTATCATCAAACATTGGCACAAAAAGGGTTAGAAAAATTAAAAGTCCGGTTTTAGGAACATTTTTATTGCCTATCAAACAATTTTACGCGTCATTTTTTTATTATACAATTTAAACAATTCTGAGACTAAAAACTTAAATTAATATTCGTCACATCGGTAACAAAAAACACTTTTTTAACTTTCATGTATAAGTGAAACACAGTTTTTGAAATGGGAATGAATCACAAACAAACCAATATAATGTTAATACAAGTGATATTTGCATAACACTAACATTCCAATCATTAAAGTCTCTAATATTACGGACTATCACATGGTCTAGAAACCCGGCGGGAGGGTTAGGAACTGTTTCTTGATATCTTGCCCATGCCATGAACCATATATAGCGTCATCACGTGTAAACAACATCCTAAAGTTCTTTTGCCAACGAGACATGTGCAATAATGACTTAAGATTTTGTTTCTTCCTTGCAACGCATCAAACAAAAAAGAGGAAAACAGTAATGAACAATGAAGGGTACGTCACCCTTGACTTTTGCATCTTACCTATGTGTAGTTAGTCGTTCCATATAGCAACGCGCGGTGGGGCAGACGGTTAGCGGCAGCGTGCGTAGTGGCAGCGGAGTGTGGGTCAGGTAGTTGTTCATACATTTTGGTAGCGATGATTGATGTTTAGAATTGAGTTAGTTGTTTGAACAGGGAGTCGTAGTGTAGCCGCAACATTGTATCCCTGTCATCAAAAATTATGGCCAAAGTAAATGTTATAAATATTTACCCATTGTTATTCCAAATATATGGGTTTATAGTTGCTATTCAAAATGAAATAGAAATCACGTGGTCAACTTTAACACTTTATAACTCAGAAACCTGACACTTTACGAGGGTTGATTTCTTAATATTTTATGCTGGTATTAATATCAGCTATTGATTTACAAAGGTTTCATGGCTGGCCGCGATTTTGAAGAAAAAACAAAATGGCGGCAGTAGGTATGCCACGCTCCATAGTAAAATCTTCAAACCCCTCTTCGCCCCCGTGATCAAGAAAAAGTGCTGAATGACCAACCGTGTTTCCCAGAAAAACAAGTGGATATGGGGAAAACGACAGATAGTCGAAATATGTTTATTTAGCGATTATTTGTTGAAAAAACAGCGTTAATCGACCTTATTGACATTATTAAGTTTACCTGACGATGTCAAGAAGGTCGATGATCGCTTAAACCTGTTTTTTCAACATACGATCGCTTCTGTGATTGTAATGTTATCTGCCAAGAAGTAGAAATCTTCTCTAGCTATTTATACCAAGATCTTTCCATGACATTCCAAATTGTTTCATTTCAATAGTTTAGGAAACAGTCAAGAAATAAAAACTATTTTATTTAACAGTATTTATTTATAATTCAATACCATTCAATACATTCAGGCTATTCAAGCATCATTTAATAATATGAACTTTAAACTTATTGGTTAAACCAGTGACTACGCATACAGCCAAATTAAATTAGTAGAATTTTTTACACTATTGGTTTACCTTCGTGCGTGCCACAGTTAAGCCTCGCCATATCAAGCTGAGTCGAGAAGCTTAACTGGCCAACACTTACCAAATTTTTTTTCTGTGTGCAACACCAGTACCTACGAGATTCGCAGACACTAGAGACAAAACGTTCTGATTTTAAGGGGGGAAAAATTAGATAGGTACATTGATCATTTTACTCTTTAGCACGGTTACATATTTACAATATGAAATTTTGTGATCTTGATACTGAACACACACTATAAAATAATTAACAGTGTTTCCTATATACATCCTGAGTTTACGCTTCAAAGCTTACGGTACACTTTTATCAAAGTCCTAGACATAGCGGCACTGGTATTACAATGTACCTGTCTGACCTGCGCAACCCGTTATCAACTTTCCATGTATATTGTTATTTTTTCTATTTTTATTTTGGTGCAATAAAGAGTATTGTATTGTAATCCTTTTTACAGGGAAATCGGACCTTCATTTTCAGTATTATTTATCACACATAACACAGTGATTTAAGTTTAAAACGTTTTTATGGTATATTGAATCATAACACATACTCAAATCACAGAATATAAGAATTTAGGCAAGACATAATAATATATTGTTTATAATTAATTGGTGCATTTTCTCTTTAGTTAATCGACAAAACATTATAAAGGATGACTTTACCAGGAGCCCTATTTTTCAAATGTGTCACTCATGGAGCAATTACAAAGAGGAGATGCCGTTTGAAATGACGCAGTGATGTGATCATTGGCGCCTCGCCGACACAAAAGTGGGTGGAGCTTGTCATTGCTCGTGCTCCATGGTTGGAGCCACGGCCGAAACCAAGCACCCCGCACGTCTGCCTTCCGCCCCGTGTAGCCTCATAAATACTTTCTTACAAAACGCTAATTACGGCATCTCCTCTTTGTAATTGCTCCATGGTGTCACTCATGTTGAACAAAAACTGTTGGACTCACCGGTTTAGCGTGAGTTATACTTTCCAAAAATAGCACCCCAGTCAAATTCCCAATGTGTTTAATCATGTCTGCTGATCACTAGATTTGTATGGGAGATCGAATTTTTTTCCCAGTTATCACTTATGCTTTTTTATAGAAAGTGGTTTAGTTTCAGTACTTAAACACACAAAAAATTTGGTTCATGTTTAAAAAGTTGTCTTGTAATAACTTTTATGCGACTCGCCGATTTTTGAGTTCTACTTTTCCAGGCTAGGGCTCCTATTATTAAATTTATCGGTCAATTTCAACTTTGTAGAGCGTAGTCACATTCGTCACTGTACTATATTATGTTATTTCAAAGGAAACTCCATTATTTGATAGAACACGTATCGACTCAAAGAAAAAAAATTGTACCATAGACGTTTAGTTTCTTGTGTGACAAACATCTACGTAACTGGCTAAATACTATAAGTAAAAGCATTAATATAAAAAAAAGATTTACGTATTTTTGACGATCATCATGCAAGCACCAAGAGCGAAAGAGACAACGCTTTTTAAAGCGAATAAAATAGTCGAATTTCAAAAATCGACCTATATAGATTTAGACATCGCAGATTACTGTACATTCGGGCTCAAAAATGTATGTACATTTTATCATACATTTAGTATTGAAAATAGTCCGTGTAATAAAATGCCTTTTTTAACTTTTGTTTTTACTAGACTGGACAAGCGTTCACAGGAAAATAAATATTCTGTACGTTAATCGACAATAGCAATTAATACTTTAAAATTAACATCACATTTTGTACAATAGACCTTTAGAAACATTATGCGTATTAGGTACCCAACATCGGGATGAAAACAATACTTAATTTTGTTTTTTATTTTTTTTTATTTTATGTTATCCTTTCGAATATTCCAAATGTTATATTTTTGTTTTGTTTGTACGCATATAACGTTAAAAGTAATGGAGCCCTTTATGAAATGTATGACATAATATGTCGCACAAAAATCCTTCGTTAACGAACAAAAATCATTCAATATTGAACAGAAATTATTCGGCAAACCGATTTTGCGTGACTCACCCATTTCAAAAATAGCACTCCTGGTGGATTTTAAAATATCTTTCTGCATATGATAACCTAACTCTTGGGAGAAAATTAATGGTACTATCGAAGACAGATAAACTTGACCCCGTTAGCGTAACCACCGTGGACGAGGGTTTAGGTTTATCTGTTTTCTACTATACATACACAACATGGGCGAGTAAAAACGCGATTGGAAAACTAGTTATAAATACTGGACATGACCTAGAACTTAACTTACGGCAAAACACTAAATAAATCCAAAATTGACTGTCTTCGATGGCTTAGTAAGAATCAACACGTTAAGCAACCAGGGCCGCGGCCGTGAATTTGATTGGTCGCCACTAGTGGCTTTGTTATCATGTGTACTTCCGTGCTTTGACACGAAGAATATGTTTGTCACTAGATGGCATTCGTTAAGCATAATCAGATGCCATTAGGACTCCAAAAATCTGTCACCAATCCTTTCTAATAAACTTGACATGTTTTCTGAAGGCTTAGAACTACTAGTCTTTTGCACAGGGTTGATTGACCATGTAACCCACTCTATATAAATAACTGGTCGATTTGAAAAATTGTTGGGAAAAATAGGCTATGATACAAACAATCCCGTGAAACAGCTGTCTATCTCAATGGAACACGACAATAAGGTAAACAAATATGGCCGTCTGACATTGAGACACGTTTGTCGATGGTGTTTTTGTGAAAATTTATGAATTAATTGAGAAGTAAATTAAGAATTGATTATCAAATATGATTGGTAAGTCAATAAATTGTCATTGTTTACATTATTGTCTTTTTCCATTGAGACAGACTTTAATTATGAATGTCACTCGAACATACAAGAGAAGGAACAATACTTTTTCACGTGTGTCTTACACAGGCTGATTGTATTTCATTGTTTTAACACCCTGTAGTGCAGTGTGAATTCCACGTTGGATTTCCAGATGAAGTGACGGACTGTTCGTAAGTCCATATTGGGGTCAAGTACCTGAAAAAAAAACGTTTTTATAAGTACATCATCAATCAATCAATAAGTACAACCATGCGATCCCATTTCTCTCTATTTGAAGTAGTGTCCCAAATTTCTATTGTTATCAACTTTATGTACCTATGTTTAAAAAATAAATTCTTTCTTTCTTTTTTAAAAAAGGACTGAATTTATAAAACAATTTTTCTTTTAAGTAGATACCCAAATTCTTTAACAACTTCACAAGTTAATTGAGTGCTGTATTTAAAAAGTTTTAAATCTTAATTAATAACTTCTCATGTTTTTGATAGATGGAGTAACAATGACTTTGTATGAGAGTGCCCAGGAATAACCAGGAAATTTGATGCATTTCAATTTATGTAGGTCTGTATTTTATTGGTCGATTGACCATGTAGTTTACTTTGAATAAATGAATAACTACAAGTATCGAAAAGCTCGATGAATGCCATCCACCCTAAAGTTGACTGAAAGGAATCATCTAGCAATAAGTTGGCTCATTTCATCAATGACGTGCATAGAGATTTTTCATAGGGTAGGCAAAAAAAGATACACATCAGCTAAATAATCTGTTCAAAAATAAAAATAAATCATCATCATCATTTCGTGTAGGTTACATTGTCAATCAACCATGTACACCTCTGGGTGTACATGTCAGAGTTGTTCAGAACCGCTTCTTGGCCTCAGACGTGGTTCCTTTAACGACCACTAGATGGCAGCCGGGACCAACGGCTTAACGTGCCTTCAGAAGCACAGAATCATCTTTAATATTAGACAATCAGGTAATTCAAGCCTGCAATGTCCTAACCAAACTGGAAACAACTATACAAAGTATTCTTACATGGGAATCGAATCCACGACCCTGGGTTGAAGACGAATGCAGGCAGTTATAAAAATAAATACCTGATCAGCACAAAGCAGTTCCACCCTTTCATCGGCAGCATCGTTCCCGCTATCTTCGTTAGCGCTGCCCTTCCCACTGCCAGCACTAGTCCCATTCACATCTCCGGAACCCACTATTTTCTCAACCACATGTTCAGCTACTTTGCGACATTGGATGAAGTCGTTTGCTACTAGTCGGTCCTGGAATAGGGTAAAGTAGATGTAAAATGAGGGTAACATTATTCAAATTCGAGTTTTTGATAATAGTGGACTCAAGGTTACATCCATTCAATTACAAAGAAAAATAAAAGGTAACAAATTTAGAAAAATAAAATTACATTCACGCAAAGATCTCGCGAGAATTGCTCAAGGTACATGAATGTGGATGGCGTTCTCGTACTTGGCGTGTTCTCTGATTGTTATCACATTTCATGCCTGACTCAAAGAAGCCAAAAAGAATAGGCGAAACCGATAATAACTATCCACCCTCACCTTTAATAACCCAAAACATTGACTGTTTTGGATCCTATTGCGTCTTCTACAATAAAAGTGAAATTTTTAATACCTTACTATTTGATTTGAATATTTACTTTGTAATATCTAATTTTATTGTACTTATATGCCTATTTTTACAAAAGGTAAAAAAGGTGATTGAAAAAGAAACAAAATGCTGTTGCAACTGGAATAAAAACTGGTAGAATGTGAAAAATATTCACAGGTAAATAAATCACCCATAAAACCACCTTTTCAGGTTTTTGGGCAAGATTTTCAGCGAGAAACGTGTGAAGTGTGGAGCTATGCATGCAAAACTAGAAAAATCTTATGAGACAATTACCTTCTTCTGCCTATCCTGTTTGCTCTGACAGCTCGAATGTGAAAGTAGATAAAACGGCAACTTATTTAGTTTAGGTGCGGCCATCTCCACGGCCACGTCGACAACCCATGACGGCACTGTCTCGTTCAGCAAGTTTCCTTCGGTCTCGCCTCCTGCATCACCTACCTGGAAATGTTAAGTATAGTGTGATTAGTTATACAGTGTCATGGGGTCCCATTACCTAATAAAAAGAATTAGTTCACCTATTTGAGGGGGCACTTCAAAAAGAAAAATATTTTAATCTTGCTTATTTTTGGCGAAATATGGAACTGAATTTTTAAAATGATTTTTTTACATACCCAAATTCTATCAGAAGATGATTGCAATAACTATTTAAAAAGTTATAAATCTTAATTTACAACTTCTCATGTTTTTGATAGATAACATAAAAATGAATTAGTATTAGAGTAACCAGGAGTACCCAGGAAAGTTAGCATGTTTCAATGTATGGCTGTTACACACAGAACAGGTGACTCAAGTGGAATAAATCAAATATCTGTATAGCATATATTTTGAAAGCTGTGGTGATAACTAAAAATTAGCTTGACAGAGATAAATGACATTAGTGCAAAAAGGAACAATAAGTGACTGACTTCTTTTTTCTTCACATTTCAAGTCTTAATGGTTATTGACAGCACCGTATTTGTCCAATACTTTGCCGCCTCCATTGCCTGGTGATTCGCAATATTGAAGTTTCCATAGTGCAAGAGATTCATTTACTTAACACTTTTGGAGACAGTTGGAGCCAATAAGATAGCACTTTAATCATTCGCTATATAGATAGTGGCTATATATGTACATGGTCTTATTTTAAACGTAAAATAAACAATATTTTATTTTTATTAATAAGTACTCTATTGCATAGTTAGGAGCCCAAGAAGTCAAGGACCAAAACAAGAAAGCCTAGTTATTGGTCACCTAAGATGATGTTGTTTGTTAAAAACAAACATATTCCAACAATCTTTAGATAACCTAAAAATAAACACACAAATAGTAAAATACATAGAAACAACTAACCTGTAATCTATACAACGTCCTTCCTCCGACTTCACTAAATATCAGTGGAGTGTGCAACGGCACACTAAAGAAAGTATTCCCAATGACTTTCTGTCCCGAATCATTCACTCTACTCGGATGATTCCAGTGTTCCAACAATGCTTGAAGTAACAGAGCTCCAAAGTTCACCTTTTGATCATTTTCCGTTGTTAATCCAGCCTCTTTTGCACTAACCCAAGCACTCAAACAATCCGTTTCATCTTGTCCCAGATGAATTGTCAGCATTCCAGTCTTCAAATCAACATTAAACCAATTCGGTACATAGACCATTTTAAAACGCTTCTTAACCTCTTCATCATAGTCAACTTCTCCCAAATCTTCAACTTTACTAGCTTTTAATACGTCATACAATGCCACACTGTTGGCAGTATCTTTAGTTATAATATGTCTTTTGTCATTTAAAACGGTATAATGTTTTATCGCTGGTCCCCCAGGAATGTTATGTAACGGCTGTGTCTGATACACATTGGTTGTGTTATAACTATTTTGATTATACATATCAGAGCTTAACGAATTACGAGGAGGCAGTTTCCAACAACGGATATCAGATTCCGATGTTGATACCCAAACCCCTTGTTGATCAGCAGTGAAACATAATTTTAATATTGGGGCAGTCTCTTCACATACTATAATGAAATTTTCTGGGTTACGCAACTCTGTTACAATGACTAGTCTATCCCGACCTCCGGAAATTATGTGCGTAAAGTTCTCAGTTGCTAATAATGCCCATACGGCTTCCAAATGTACTCTGATAGTTGAAACGCACCTTTGTTGCGATAATGACCATAATTTAATTGTACCATCTGAACTACCTGACACACATTGCGAACCATCTCTGCTTACAACTAAAGCTTTTACATTGTCAGCATGACCTTTTAATTTCATCAATCTAGAACAATTTCTCGGATCCCAAACACGTAAGACTTTTTCTGTCGATCCACTAACGAGTATAGTACCTGGAGGATTCATAGCAAGACTGTAAATAGACTCTTTGTTGCCAACAAGGCTTGATGTAGTCACCGTATTATTACTAGCTGTTAATGCAGTCAGAGTATTGACGTCCCATAAAAAGATGGCTCGGTCAAGCCCAGCACTGGCTACTTGCTCTTTGTCTTTCGCGTACGCTAGTGTCCTTACATAGTCCTTGTGAGTTCGTAAAGTTGACATACAAAACCCTTTCGGGGCGTTCCATACTTTGACCGTCGTATCAGACGAAGCACTGATTAAATTTTTTCCACCACAACACAAGATGATATCGTTCACCCAGTCTGTGTGGTGTTCCATGCTCTGGATGTATCTGTCCTGAACATTGTTCCCTGTGTTCCAAACTCGTATAATGCCATCGCGACCGGCGGAATAAAGCCTCCCCTGAACAGGGTCCAGTTGCAATGAGCTAACGCCATTTTTATGGCGCCGTTCCTCCTCGTCCCGAATTACAAACGACACTTGAGTTTTCTTACGCATCGTCGTGCCCATTTTCCGACATTTTAAATTGTAATTATTTGTATATTTTTGTTACAAAAGTGAAAATTAACACAAATTATCGTGAAATCGAATCGCAGTCAAAATCAGGTTTTGTTTGACACTCAGTTTGACATCATTTGACATTTCGTAATTTGACATATGATGACGACAGACGAATCACCAGACGACATGGCCAGACGACAGCAACGGACCTATTTTAGCGATTGGTTAAAAAATTTTGACAAGGAACTTGATTTTTATGCCAATCATAGAAAGTATTTTTTTTTCTATTACGGTTATCCACGGAGTACCGGTCCGGAATTCGAAATCAAAATGATTTCACTCGCGTTCGTGGCTTACTATCATCTCGTAATTCATAAGTATTTAATAAAAATGAGTTAATAAAAGTTGAAGATAAATTGTTTTGTATTGTTCATTGAAAGAGCCCAATTTATATTTTCGAACCTACACAAATCTTAATTTTAGTTTAGTAATGTGTTAGTAGTAGTACTTATAAAAAATTAAAAGAAGTGCGTATTATATATTAATGTATTTGCATAAAATTTTCATTCACATCAACTAAAATCCACACTAATATTTTCATAGACTGCTGCTAAATACTCTCTTTTATGAGTTTTTAAACTCAGTGATGAATAAATTTCAACCATAAAATTTAAACCAAAACTTCTCTTGCTTTCTAATTCAATGCTCACAAAATTGTAGTTTATTCCGCCTGAAATAATTCTTGCTTCACCATTTTTATCAGGCCTCATATCAGTGCATGCTATGCCAGTAATAGTCGTTCTTTCAGGATATTTAAATTGGATAATTTCATGTCTTTTGAAAAACAGCAGGCCCGCTTTCTTTATTTGCATGTAAGACATACGTACCCCGAAATCATTCCCTTCATAAAAATCATGGGCATCGATTATATTGTAGCAATTTGAAAGAAATATTGTCACTAAAAGACACCAATTACATAACATTGTAGGTATATCTATAGATTGAATGCACGGTAGAATACTTACAACTCGATGCGATATTCTTTGTCAAAGTCAACTAAGTTACTGATAAGTTACCCAAATTGGGTTAAGATCACTACGTAAGTAAGTACCTGCTTACTTGGATGTAAACAATATTTAAGACGAATACAAATTTAATAATACTAGTTGTTCGCCGCGAACATACTTAGACCTCGCGATTATTTTACTACACTAATATGACAGGATTCAAAAAGACGTTAGATTTTGCGTGTTGTCGATCTTCAAACAATTTTGGAGATAAAAAAGCATACGGCCTGCCATTTCAAATGTCAAAGAAGTCCATAGACACCTGCATCTTCTGGAGTATCATGTGTGCATTGCCGACACTTAAACAATTTAGTAGACAACTATTTATTTATTTTATACAAACACTGACAACACTTACAGATTCCCAATGCGTGCTGTGAGTTAGGACAGGACAAATTACACAGTTTTATGAGACACATACATTATACACGAATATAAGGCATATATTATTAATATAAGGCCCGCCTAATGGTGCGCTACAACTACGACGCCTGGATAGTCACATGTGCATTGCGGTCCATTAAACAATTTATTAGGCAAACAGGCATACGTCCTGTGTGATAGTAACAGTTGTAGACGTCTATAGACACCAGCAACACCTGGAAGGTCACGTGCTCATTGCCAACCCTTAAGTAATTTAGTAGGCAAACAGCAAATTTAGTAGCATATGGTTCGCCTAATAGTAAGACGTCGTAGTAGTCTACAGACACCTGCAACACCTGGAGTATCACATGCGCATTGCCGGCCCCCAACCAATTTAGTAGGAAAATAGGCATACGGCCTGCCTGATGGTAAGAGGTCTACTAAGACTACTAAGTCCAAAATAACCTTAGTTATGCGGTTGACATGGTGTTCCTCAGCCCGCCGATCAGCGGGCTTTCTGAACTGTTGGCAGTCTGTGAGAGTTACGCTAGCTCTCACGGACTTAAGTATAACGTGTCCAAGGCAGAAATGCTCGTTTTTAGGGTAGGGAGAAGTCCCGAGAGTGTCCCAGAAGTATATTTAAATGGCTCTATAATTCGAGTTATAGACCGGGGTTTGAACTGGGTTATTATATTAGAGATTCGGACACCTGCCATAATCATGATTATTGACTATTAGTGGCAGTCGGTGACTCGCCACTCAGTGAATGGGCCCCCCAAATAGTCGCCACGTTTGGCAACAGAGGGGCAACATTGGAATGAGCGACTAAGGGTGCCAAGAGGTGCGGCTCCGGTTTCGCCATCGCAAGTTGCCTCGTGAGCGGGTTTCCCCGTTATTACGCCATTACGTGCAATACACTTACACCCTCAAACATATAGCTCTTGCGACTCCACTCTGGCCGGCCGGCTAAGGCAAGCCAGAGATAGGGGTCCTGTCCCTTATCGGCGTCCACTCCGACCTTGGCGAAGGAAGGTCGGAGTTTTGCTGTGAGACTGCTTGCTTGCTGCTGACCAGGTGATGAAGACTTGAGAAGTGATGAAAGGTTGGAGAATGATGTTGTAGAAGGCTTTTTCCAATCACGTCGGGGAAGGCTGCTTTCAATCACGTCGGGGTCACCACTTTGGAGCACGGCGGGAGCGATGGTGTTATGCTCGACCGCCGCAAAGGGAATTACTTCCCGCCAGGCGAGGTGTTATGCCTGGGAAACCGCGGCTCCAACTGTGTTCTGTCGGAGGTTGTATATTATGCTCCAATTCCTTAGAAACTCTGATATCGCGTTTCAGTCCTCCATTCTAATTAGGCTGCTTGTATGGGAATTTCTATTTTTTTTTCTCTTTAGCGCCATCTCTTGCGTAGGAGTTGTAGTTATTTACTGGGCGATGGTGTCGCCACATAGTATATCAGTTTATGTCATTTATTGCCCATTACTTTATTTTATTTTTACTCTTTTCTTTTGTAATTTTTAATTGTTGTGCTAGGAATTGTTATTATAACCTTTGAAGTTCCTCATTGGAGTTTGCTTAAGCATCCAACTAAGAATATCGTTTTCAAACATCGAGATATATGTACTAACGTACTAGAGAAGCTACGTAGAACATTTGCATTGTTCCATTTTTGATAATTTATTATTTTAGCCGCTGCAGCGCTGAAACAATAATTCATCCCAAAACATCATTCAAAAATTCAGCGCTACATTTGCTACAAATGTGAATTTTTTTCAAAAATGTCTGCCCTAATAGATAATGGCAGGTACGGTACAGAATGGACAATGTAGGTATTTTACATAAGTGGTTTCAAAATAATAAAAAGACAAATTGCTTTTTGTGATTATTTTTATTTCTTTCCTTTAATAATTAAACGATGTGAGTTTAGTTATCTTTTTGTCTATTTGACGTGGTGTAAGTTTTTTTGGCAAATCTAAGACCATTTTTGTTTGGAGTTTATATGGATTTATCAGTAACTGGCAATTTATTTTCTATCCATCTTGGTTAAATAAGAATCTCTTATTTACAAATCAAACAACATGCATTTCATGGTATATTTTACAATTACGCTGCCTGCGCCTATAGTTAATAATTAACTAGTTTTCTAAGTTACCTAAAACACATTGAACCCTCTTTTTATAAAACTACTAATAAATATCGATTTTGATGAATACATATATGTGGGGAAAAACATTCATGAAATATGGTACTTAAAAAAACAAAAATGTACAATTTGAATTTGGATTAGAAGTACCTATATTAATTAGGAACATGTTAAATAAATACAGTTTTCACTATCGGACTAACTTTGCCTTTAGTACCTAATTAGATTTCTCATTTCATCACTTAACATTTATATTCACTTAATATTATCTAGGCATTATAACAGTCAAACTAATCTATCTACCTACAACCTACATACATTTCACTGTGTATTAGTTAGTCTATGACGAATGATTTAAAATGGCGCGCGGCAATTATATTGGTCGTATTTACATTTAAAACAGTGAAATTGGATTACTTACCGATGAAAAGTTATTTTTTTGCACTTTGCCGTGTTCCTTGAATTACTGCTACTATACCTCAACACACACCAAGGCATTTTTTTAAAGAGTTTCACAGTGATTTTGATTTTTCATTGTCGGAAGCACTAGGTTCGAAACAACTAGCAAGCGACTAAGTGAGTTGCGGGGCGTTCACCGCAGTTGAACGGGACGAAGTAAGGACGTGCGGTGTCTTCTCTAGTACTAAAGTACATATATCTCGATGTTTTCAAGGAAAGTTCGAGGCTTCCTTAAGGCCTCCAATGAGTTTGAGTGAAGGACGTCCTTATGGTTATGTTTAAGAATACGGGTGTTAATGTTTAATATACTTATTAAGTCCATGGTTCTAATATTTTCCGCAATATGGCCAAGGCTGCTATTTTCCTGGTCGGGCTATACCTACATATGGATGGAAATCCCAAACACAAAATCCTAAAGTAAGACAATACCGTTATGACCTTATATAGATATATATATATATATATATATATGATTATGACAGCATTTGCGGATTTTTTAAATCACTAGCTACATAATTATTCGGAAGACTTTCTTAGCTCCTGTGGCATAATCTTTGTGTCGAAAATAAAGAGATCATAGAGGCAGGTGCAATCAACTTAAATGTAACTTCCATTTAATTCATAAACTGAGTAGATAATTAAATTGACATTGAGCAACAATAACAAATGATAATAAACTGATAAAAATGCATTTTGTACCGTGAGTAGGTACCTACCTACAATACCTACCTATTGATTTTAAGTAAGTAAGAAATATTTTATCTTTATAGTCTTAGTGTAGATTGGTAGATATAATGTAGATTAGTGTAGATAAGGTGGTAAATAAAATTTACCAACCTTTACCAACTCAGTTGAAAAAGACGGGTATCTACCTATTTCTATTCATATAACTTCTATTAGGTACTTACTTATATTGTAAAAGGAAAAAAAAAATCATTTTTAAAAGTACTTACCTTTCTCGTCTCACTAGATAAAGAAGGGTGCTTGTACCCGAGAGATTAATCGAGTGTAAACCTGGAGACCAGTAGTTCTCAAACTTTTGTTTTTAATTCAGGTTGTGACGTTGCTACCTCTCTCTCCTCATTGCATACGTCCCTCGCGCCATTTACATAGGGCGCACTGTAAGTTTCCGGAACTGGCCACTTACATAAACAATATTTAAAAATTTATTGCAACATTTGAAAATAGAACTCTTTGGCTGTAGAATGCAGTTTGTTTCATCTGACTGTCTTTTGTTTTTACCTTGTGGCGCCATTTAAAAAATTGTGTGTCTGCATCAACATGGATTTAACTCGGGAAAATTTTCGTAGTATGATTTTCTATGATTTTAAGTGTAATTTGACAGCTCAACAGAGCATCGCTCGGCTTGAAACAGCTTTTGGCAATGAAGCACCATGCAAGACAACTGTTTAAAGCTGGTTTGCAGAATTCAAGCGTGGTCGTATCAATCTCAGTGACGAATCTCTCGATGGTCGGCCGTCCACCGCTGTGACCAACAAAAACATCAATGCTGTGCGCCTTATGATTGAAACAGACAGGCATGTGACCTACCATGAAATTCGCGCATCCTTAGAAATAGGCATGAGTCAAATACAATTAATCCTACACAAACATTTGTGTGTGAGAAAGCTGTGCTCGCGGTGGATCCCACACAACTTGACCGAGGCTCAAAAAACGGACCGCGTCACTTGGTGCAGTGCCATGCTTACCAGATTCAACGAAGGTGCGTCAAATTTGGTGTGGGACATAGTAACAGGTGACGAAACATGGATTTATTGCTACGATCCCAAAACAAAGCAGCAATCGAGCGTATGGGTCTTTCAAGATGAGCCGAAACCAACCAAAGTGGCGCGCGTGAAAAGTGCATCTAAGCGGATGATTGCTTCTTTTTTTAATAAAACTGGACACGTGGCTACTGTTGCTTTAGAGAATCATCGTACAGTGAATAGTGACTGGTACACGACCATTTGTTTGCCGGAAGTTATTGACGAACTCCGTAAAAAAAACCGTAAACGCCGTATCATCCTGCACCACGACAATGCTAGTTCTCACACGGCCAGACAGACAAACGACTTTTTGAAGGCGAAAAATGTAGAACTCATGAGTCATCCTGCATACAGTCCCGACCTGGCACCTTGTGACTTTTTTCTGTTCCCAAAAATTAAGAACCAATTACGCGGTCAACGATTTTCAACACCAGAAGAGGCTGTCGAGGAGTATGAAAAACACGTTTCAGAGGTCACCACAGAGGAGTGGCACAAAAGTTTTCAAAACTGGTTTCATCGAATGAAAAAGTGCATAGACGCCAAGGGAGATTATTTTGAAAAACAATAAATTAATTTTGTACCTTTAATAGTATTTTTTCATATTCATTCCGGAAACTTATAGTGCGCCCCACGTATAAGCAAACGCAACACCAATTTAGTGGCCCGCAGTAATGTTAAAAGATGTCTGTAGCTAAAAATGTTAGGTCCGGTTAAAAAAAACAAAACAATTTAGTGGTCATCTAACCTTCTTCGCGTCTAAAGCTAGTACTCAAAATTGATGTTGTTTAGTTTTCTGTTAGGATTCTGACTTTGTACCTAGTTCTCACGACTATATGCCGTATTTTCTTCTACATTTTTCACTCTCAATCTCTGTCCCAAAAAGTTTCTTTTCTTTTATATATTTATTAACTATCTACATATATCAGTCAATAAACTACTTCATTGTAACTTGACTTGAAATCTTTTTGTGTCAACCCATAAGAGTCTAAAATAAAGAATCACGTTATAAGGACGTTACATCTCCGGTGTTGCAGGCTACGGTAACCATTTACCTACAGGTGGGCCGTACGCCTGTTTGCCTACTTAGTTGTATAAAAAAAAATAAGGTGTCCATTGCTGGGTAAAGGCATCCCCTTTCGTTTTTCACGCATCTCTGCCAAGTTTAGCGCCATCCGCTGTGAAACTAAAAAAACCCTAAATGTCTTGCTTTATGTTTATTCATATCATGAGATCAATCGTCCCTGTACTCCTACTATACTGCTGCAGAGTTTCTCGGAATTTACATTCGGCCTCTGACGTGGTTCCTTTGATGGACCAAATAGCAACCGGGACCTGAGCTTGACGTGCCGTTCGAATCACTAAATCTTTTTTATTAGCAGAGAAGACAATCAATTGATGCAAGCCTGCAATATCTAAACTAATCAAACTGGAAACAATTAAACAAAAGGATGACAGATACACTATATGAAAACTGTGCCGTAAAACAGTCAAAACAAAGCCTACGTTGAATAGAAGCTCGAAACAAGCTGTACTTGCTCTAGCGATAAGGCCGCCTTTGTACCATAGATAATAATAATATTCATGTACTTTCTACAATTTGGTGCAAAAAAGAGTTATTTATTTATTTTACTCTAAGGTGACATTTTGCTTATCACTTGTTTTTGGCCTGCTGATAAACCTGAAGACTACCCGAGAGTGTTATCAGCGCACCTTCTGACCGAATCAACAATTAGGCAATTTATAAATTCTCCAAGGATCAAGATGCACAGCACACGCATCAGCAATTATAAGCGGCTAGTGTGTTCACCACGACTTCAGGGTCATTCATATTCTGGCTAATTTTTCATTTATTTTCCTCCCTATTTCAAACTTTGAGGAGCACTGCAATAGTGTTTACCAAATAGGCTCTGAAAAAAGGATTTTCTACTTGTAATCCTTTGTAAGGGTTGTTTATTGAATTACCGAATATGAGTAAAGAGGGGTAACACTTTGTATTTATTTGATCAAAATGTATTTTTGTTCTTCGTCTTTGTGAAGATTAAATTTTACTTTATCATTAGGTATCTAATATCGAGTGGATTACATGGTCCATCGATCCTGCCTGAATATTCTGGTGTGATAGTTTTGGAAACCGCCTCTCGGCCTCTGAAGATGTAGCTTTAAAGACCTTCACATACTTACATGCCTTCCAAAACACTTTATTATTAGACAATTGTATGATAAATTTTTTTTGTTAGCGGTGGGGAAATGCATTTACGCACAAAGTGTGGGACTCCCAGGCAGAGTGCCTGGACTACCCACTAAAACCCCTCCGGCGTTTCCGCACCGGCTGTTGAGGGCGCCATGGGGTCGCGTTAGCGTTCTACCACGACGCCCTCCAGCCATGGCCTTTCGCCCCCCCCCCCCCCCCCCCAATCCACTGACCCCCAGACCCACATCCATTCGCCGTCTCATCATAGACGGCGGTGGAGTGGGCTGTTGGCAGAAATTGGCCGACAGTCAACAAGACCCCGACTACCAGGAAGTTATTAACTATCACCCAGGGTGCACCGTCCCGAATCCCTTGTCAGCCCGCCCTCTCACCGGATCCTTAGGATCAAGTGAGAATGCAAAGCTTTCAAAGGACTGGGCACTCGAGGAGGTTCCCTGCCCTGCACCCCAAAAAAGCTACCTTTTTTTTTTTTTTTTGTTAACGGAGGGGAAATGCATTTACGCACAAAGTGTGGGACTCCCAGGCAGAGTGCCTGGACTACCCACTAAAACCCCTCCGGCGTTTCCGCACCGGCTGTTGAGGGCGCCATGGGGTCGCGTTAGCATTCTACCACGACGCCCTCCAGCCATGGCCTTTCGCCCCCCCCCCCCCAAATCGGGCAGTGGCCCATAAATGGACCACGCCCGTCCCCCTGACCCACATCCATTCGCCGGCTCATCATAGACGGCGGTGGAGTAGGCTGTTGGCAGAAATTGGCCGACAGTCAAGTCAACAAGACTCCGACTACCAGGGAGTTATTAACTGTCACCCAGGGTGCACCGTCCCGAATCCCTTGTCAGCCCGCCCTCTCACCGGATCCTTGGGATCAAGTGAGGATGCAAAGCTTTCAAAGGACCGGGCACTCGAGGAGGTTCCCTGCACTGCACCCCCCAAAAAAAAAAAAAAAAAAAGCTACCTAACCTAACCTAACCAAACCAAACTGGAAACAACAAAACAAAGTATGCTTCTAAAAATATTCCCTTGAGATGTAGAGCAAAGACGCAGATAAAAATTAGTCCTGTATAATATTAATATCAAAGTCCACGCTAAAGGCATAGACAAACAGACATTCCGCCATTCCGGAGCGCCGGTTAACCGCACCGCTCATAACATCTCCCGGGAAATTAAACGGTTTTCCGCCGGACTTCCTCACGCCAGACAGATGACGAAAACTAAACTATTTTTTCGTCATGACCTAATCCATTCGATAGATATACAGGGTTATTTGTAAAACATGAATAACCTCACAGGCCTAGATAGCTTAGAATATATCCAACAACATTTGTTCTATGAGTTTCCATATAGGTCAGTACATTTAATTAAAATATTTTTTGAAGTTTTTAATGTACTGTCGAGAAAATTGTAAGTCTATGTTTCATTCATAAACGAAACGACGACGCGCCAATCGCGCGCGGCTGCGCTCACAATAATAATAAGTAGGTATTAATAGTATTGCGCGTAGAGTTATTAACAGTCACGCGGAATTTAAAGTTAATATTTATTTTTGTATTAAAGTAAAAACAAACGAATTATCAAAAGTCGTAGAACAAACGTTGTTGGATATGTTGGTAGGTATCTAGGCCTGCGAGATTATTGATGTTTTACAAATCACTCTGTATAGATACTAAACAAACTAGCTCATGATCGCGATTTAGGAAGCGTTCTTAACACTTTGCACAAAAAGAAGTCGTCCATATCCCGACGAACAATGGATTTTCTTTTGTTGGTCATCTCATCGGCGATCAATGTGTTTGATGCATGTTATATGACTGTTTTTTTTAATCGTTTTTGTCCTACTGCTGAGTAGCTATCTTTCCCATCTCCTTTAAAACTTAAGGGACTAACTATGTTCCACCGTATACGAGAACACAGTATTTTTTTCCGGATGATGGTACTCTTTGAACTTGTCAGTAGTTACTTCTGAACAATTTTTTTTTTGGTTGAAAAGTAATATTTGTGCTTCTCAATAATTTCTGACTAAGTTTTTATGTGATAGTAGATAAATCGTGTAGAAGTAATAAGCAGACAAAGTCAATATTTTAAAAATCCCTAACCGTATCCGAAACCGATGCAATCTTAGATTAATAGTTGGTCTCCGCGGCGTTACGTCGAGCGCGCGAGATATGAGATATGAATTTATATCTATGCGATATAAATTTATTCCTATTTATAATCCTAGGTATCCTAATATCCAAAATTTATCCACACAGCATATCTAAAAAAATATCCGTTCTGTTTACCCAACAGACAAGACATTTAAGCATTTACATTTAAACAACCAAATTTTAATGCTACATCAAATATATCGGTAATTTTCGGTGACAGCAGGAGTCATCAGTCGTATAATCGGTAATTTATCGGTGGGACTATCGCATCCAATGGGTCGAGTATGCGATAAGTTAAAATCGCGCAAAAAAAATTGTTCGTAAATTATTTCGCTTCATTTAATCCATGTATTCATTCAACGAATTACTGATAACTTTCTGTTGCCCGGAGCTTATCCTTAAATGGGTTACATTGTGATTTGACCCTGCTCAATCCTGCTTAGTTATCGGTGTTGTTCGAAACCGCCTTTCGGCATCTGAAATAGTTTCCTTAAAATATTTTCTAACTATCAACAGAATCACAGTGTCAGTTCAATTGTTTCTCTACGTCGCGAGGCAAGGAATGTTTTTACGACCACCAAATTTTTTAATTAACTTTTTAAATTTTTGAAAATCAAGTCTGCAAAACTGGAAACAATTCAACTTTTAACTCAAATATTGGGAATCAAACCAACGTACTCTTAGCGAAATCGAAACTTAACCACTCAACCACAGAGGCAGTTGACTTACCCCCACGCCCTGGTTGGAGCGATGTGGTGGTGAAGCGGGCGACTGGTGGCAACTGGTACAAGACCGCAAGAAATGGCCGCCTTCTCGTGTCCTTACCAAAATCCACTTTGGGTCGCTGAGCCATCGCAGTAAGTACCTATGGCAGTTCACCAATTTCAAGTCAGACAGATGAAGGTCTGGAAATGACTAACAAAGTCGGAGATTGAGTAACATGGAGCCCTATTTTTAAAATATATGGCTCATATGTCGAAACTAAATCGTTCGATATCGAACAAAAATCATTCGTTAACGAACGAAAATTATTTTAAATATTAAGTCACACTTTTTAAAAATTGCACTCATCTTCTTATTTTTACAATTTGCCTACGGAACCTTAAAATAGGCAGGTAAAATCACATAACCAGTAAATTGCGAGTGCAAATTTTCCCGCTACATAACACTGCGAATGCTGTGATTCAATTAAATGAACCAACACGGATCGAAAATGTACCGATTGTGTAGCAATGATATTATTATCCTCACGGCCATTTTGTGGATTCATGTTACTGGTTTTTCAAGCTCCTACTTTTCAGGAGAGGAGATCTTAGATTAACAATTAGACATAAAACATAAGTATTATAAGAGTAGCATACGAATGACTTGTAATCTGAGGCATGCAGACGATTCTCCGATTCACCGCATCCCGCCTGAGGAGCATAATCAAATGTTTTATTCTGTGACATCGTTGCGTCTGTGCATTGGCTTAACGAGTACGTGGATCAAATCTCTGTGTCCAGATTTTATTAAAAAAATGAAGTTTTAGGTTGCGTTAGTACTATTAATAATTCTGTGGAACAGTAAAAAAGTACAATATGTATTGTTCAAGGTAATTGTATAGATCAACTTTTCTTGTTGGAAAATATCTAAATCAAATTCCTCTGAAAAAGGCCGAAAATCGGTAATTTACCGGTGACACTATCGGTGCCGATGGGCCGACTATAACTCCGGCCGGTGAAACAATACTCCGGATCAGCGTATCACTATCGTAAATTATTTCGCTCCATAAAACCCACATAGTGACCTATTCGAAAAAGTTGTAGCCTTTGTATTTAGTATGAAATGAGAAGTCATAAGAGGTATTTTTATAACCACTTTGGATTGGAGCCTCATTCTAGTATCCCGTCTTCATATAAGTCAACTAACTCTGTGGTTGAGTGGTTAAGGTTCGATTCCGGTAAGGATTCGTTGGTTTGATTCCCAGTATTTGAGTTAAAAGTTGAATTGTTTCCAGCTTTGCAGACTTGATCCTTTACATTTAAAAAAAAACTTAATTTCAAAAATCTGGTAGTCGTAAACACATTCCCTGCCTCGCCAGGTAGAGAAACAATTGAACTGACACTGTGATTCTGCTGACAGTTAGCAAATATTTTAAGGAAACTATTTCAGAAGCCGCAAGGCGGTTTCGAACAACACCGATAACTAAGCAGGATTGAGCAGGGTCGAATCACAATGTAACCTGATTTCAGGATAAGCTCCAGGCAACAGGGCCCTTACCATCACCTCTAATAGCAGGGCAGAAACAAGTGAGTGAACGAGATGGCGCAATACAAGCTGTAAGGCGACATCTCGTTTACTCACTCGTTTCTGCCCTGCTATTAGAAGTGATGGTAAGGGCCCAGGAAGTTATCAATAATTCGCTATTGATTACATCCATGTATTTGTCTTTAATTAAATGTAACGAAATAATTTACTAATACTTATGATTCTAAGAACTTATGTAAAAACAAGTGCCTATTTTTCCTATATATTTAAACAATTAAAACAATGGGTTTTTGCCACCCAACCACAAGTTTTTACAATTATAAACATATTATAAAAAAATATTTAAAAAACAAAAGATGTTACATAATAAACGTTGGCATTATACCTACCGACCTATCCGAATAATGAAATAATATGCAGTTTTTTTTTGTAAATTGGTATACGATATTTAATTATTGACATCCTAAAAACAAGTTAATTTTAAAAGATGACCATAAAAAGATAACAGCATCGGAATCTTATCATATCCCAACTTTTGTAGGTACCTACAACTTTGTGTACAGACAACATAATATTCTTTTCTACGGTGCAATAATAGTAGGTTATGATACAACGGTGCGAAGATGGTCATTATTTACAAGGCTGTATATAGGAAAGGCGAATGCCTATTAGAGGTCGAGTATATGACCAATTTCGCTCACGAGTTGTCATACGACGATTTTCAACACATTTGCGAGGAAAAGCCAAAAATTACACTTATAGTATTATTAACTTTTTATTATTTACACAATAAATAAAAGTTCTCAAGCGTTATCAAAACATTTCTTCACATTAACCTTTGTGGGTACACATTGAACACTTTTCACATTTGGAAACATCATTAGAGTAAAATTGGGCTTGTGTGAAGTTGTGTGTTTGATAATGTATTGCTAGGTATTTATAAATAGTTCTTGATTCTGTTTTAAAGATTTAAGTTAAAAGCCTACTTAGTCTCGCCTGTATTAGTATTTCTGGCGGAGTAAAATTTAGGTATTTATTCCCAAATTAAATTGACATTTGTTATTAATAGTAAATTAAATACAAAAACTTGACAAAAACAAATAGATTTAATTGCCATTGATATAGACAGAGCAGACCCTAATAGTAAATTTTTGTAGCAAAAGTTATTACGGCCTTGGATACAAGTCCTTTCCTTTCTTAATTTTTCTACACAAATTAATATTTGTAGTCCAATACGGCTAATGTTCAAAAATATGAAATTAAATATAGTTTATATTTTTGCAAAAACAATGAATTGGAATTGGTTTGGGACATAAAATCCTTCAGGCGTACATTTAAAAAAATGTACCGTAACCATGGAAACCATTACTTTACAAGTGCAATTATAATATAAACAACGTGTTGTTTACAACCCACATTAAGGGCTTAATCTCAATGAAATAAAAGACACTTTATGAGCAAATATGTTCAGAGGAACATACACCCTCAAACCCAGTTTTCTGTAATTTTATGAATGAACTTTCGTCACAGAAGGGAAGTGGCCAAACTAGAATACTTCAACCACTTCAACCAACTTGTAGACGAGAGTTCATTTTATTTGAGGAGGATCTCCAGGAGAATTTTTTAATTTTATGTCTTGGTCAAGATATTTAATATCAGTGTCGCCAAACTCGAAAGTTGAGGTATATATTTTGGTACTACCTAAGTAATAATACTCTAAGCTACTTCTTTAGCTAATTTGTAATACAGTATTTTTCTCTAAAAGTATTTAAAACAAGTACTAAACGCGATAAAATCCGGATTAAAACAATTTTATTTGATGTACGTGTAACAATCGCGAAAACATAAGACATCATTACGATTTGACCCCGGGACTTCAACTATATTCATACCAAACTTCATCAAAATCCGTTTAGCGGTTTGGCCGTGAAAGCCACAATTTAGAAATATATCTACTTATGTCTAAGTGAAAGCGTAACAGACAGACTTTCCCACTTTTAACATTCATCATCATCATCATTTCGAATAGGCTACAGTGTCAATCGACCATGTTCACCCTGGTGTCAGATTACATTTTATTTTACATTAGTATGGAAGTATAAATGTGTAAGTACTTGAATAATATTATGCATTTCTTTTGACAAAGAACTCTCTTTGCAAGAGGGAACATGTATTCCTTGAGAGAGCTCTCGTATTTGTATATAAGTAATCTGTACAAATATCGCAACAAGCAATATTTGCGTTTCTCTTGATGCGAATATGAATAATTTGTGGACCTAGATCTGAATGTACACAATTTATGAAAATATGTCTTACGCACTTACTTTATTTATACATAAAATAATAAGTACCTAATTATTTGTACAATATTCAGTTTATTATGTAAGTAGGTTTAGTAAGTGTATAGCAATCTCATATTGTATGTATTTATATATTGTTCATACCCACTTGACATTCTCTGTTTAGACCAAAGGTTGAATGCTTTTAGCATTAAGTTCGCCTATTGTGCTACACAATTGTATTTTGTTTGTACAATAAAGTTTATTGGACAAAAAATGAAACTAAACAACAAACTAAAATAAAAAAAAATATATATTCTATAATTCCTTCAGGGTCGGCAACGCGCTCATGACATTTCCGATGTTGCAGGCGTTTTTAGGCTACGGTAACCACTTATCATCAGGTGGGCCGTACGCCTGTTTGCCTATTTAAATGTATATAAAAAAGGAATAAAAACTAAAAACTTAAAAATCTAAAACCTGGTAGGTTCCAAGATCGCCAGCTGCATTCCCGCGCTGAATAGCTATTGCCATTCTTAGCGCGAGATATAAGCCGGCCCTCCTGTCACCAGCGACGTCGACCAGTCTTGGGGACAAAGTTTTATAAAATGAATTCATGCTGGACCTCCAAGGATTTATTTATTTATTTAACCTTCATTGTACAAATTACAATTTGTAAAGCACAATAGGCGGACTTAATGCTAAAAGCATTATCTAACAGTCAACCTTTGGGTATAGCAGAGAGCTCAAATGTGGGTATACTGAAAATACCACGGGAACGGCTTGTAAAATCTATACTTATACGAATAAACCTACACAACCATACATTTTATAATACAATAAACATACATAAACAATACATATACCTAAACAAATAATATATATATAATATATATATAACATGTAGTAAATTCATAATAATTAAACCAAGTATGATTAATTAAATTTAATCAGTTGCTTTGCTGAGCGAGAAAATGTCCGAATACTTTGAAACCATCGCGGCTAGAGGCACTCCTAATAGATTCGGGAAGCGCGTTCCAGAGTCTGACAGCCGTAACGGCGAAAGAGTTGGAGTAGAACCCAGTACGGTGAGAAGGAGTGGCGAGAGTTAACTTATTTGAAGAACGCAGGGCTCTTTCGTGAGTTGAACTTAAAAGTTGGAAGTCTTTTTTAAGGTAGCCTGGAGAAGAGGGACTATTAGGATTGAACGTTTTAAAGCCAAGCGGAGCAAATACCTATGTAATCACTAGATAAAGATTCATATTTGCGTCGCCTGGCGCCCTCTGCAGCCTCCGCTGCGGCTCCGGCCCTGGAGACTGTTTCCTTGAGGCAGGAAGGAGCCATCGTATCGACGCATGTTGCGTCCCATACGAGTAGAGTACCCTTCCCCGCTCCCAAGGGACCAGTGTAAGAACATCTGGACGCCTCCCATCATCCCTAGCTAACCCAGTTAGCTTAGTTTTAGTGGTGTATTGAACAAAAAAACTTTGTAATAGTAAAAAAAAAATAACATAAAAATAAACTTTATATAAACAAATAACTCGAGCGTATCTAGTACCTTTACTGAGCATATTGTATACTATGGTAACCATTTCGTATGTAAAATTTATAAAGCGCCCCTGACGGATAACTAAAAAACTCTATACAGATTCTTAAAAGAGTCTACTCCGTTTAAACGCTCCTAGAGCCATATTTTCGAAAAGTATGACGCACCCAAAACTGATGAGTCGAATGAAAATCGATCGACTTCATCGACAAGTGCAGTTTTTTCACCACTTTACTTATTTAATAGTCTGCTAATTCTGACTAGACTTGCCTTAACTAGATTTAACTACTGACTTGACGTTTTGGCTTGACTAAACTACTTTGTTCAATTTTTATTTGCTACTACGTCAAGTAAAAGTAATAATAAAAAAAATCTCAAGCAGAAGTCATTCACGCACAGATACTTTAATTAAGGTTACTCGCGACGGTCATCGGTTGCTATTAAATGAGGAAATTGCCATCGAAATAGGACGTCGCGAACGTAATTTTAATTCGTTCTCCTTCACCGGACTTAATTCGTCGCTTCTGCGCAAAATCGTTGGAAAGTTTGATGTAACTTGTTTAGTAGCTTATTTAATTTATTTCAAATTAGATGTTTCCCGCGGCTCCGCTTGCGCCAAAAGATATATTTTATGTGTCTATCATAAACTTTCACTTAAAAAAAATGTATCATAATTTTATTTATTTATTTACTTTATTCATGTACACCATAAAAATGTAAAGGATTATACATAAGAGGAAAAGAAAGTACAAGGGAGCTGCTTATTTCTAAAGAAATTTCTTCCAGCAGACCCAAGAGAGGAAAAGATAATCATAATGTTTGATCCGGGGCTTCAAATATCTTCATAATTGATACATATCTTTATTAACTGCAAATAACCAACAATATTTTCGGCAACATTCGGGATGTTGCCAAAATTGCCGGAAACACTACACCAAATAATGTTTTTTTAACTTCTTAGTGAGTCGACTCTGGCAGTTATTAAACTTCTGAGGATCAAAACTTCGCCACCGACAAGGCATGGTCTGTGGCTTCAAATAGGTGATAATCAGGTGATTTAAGCCCGAAATATTCTAACAAAACTGGAAATACTGAACAGAACCCTTGGGAATTGAACCCGCAACCTCTGGGTCTTCAAGTAAACTCCTAGATGACTGGACAGAGTAAATTTCACTTAACACTCATTATTCCTATCACGCAAATGCTTACCAGTATAAATTAATTTTGGTTGAAGGACGTCTCTTACATTTCATGATATATTTCCACGATTGCGTCTCACATAAACTACTAAAACCCGAATTTATTATAGTACAATTTCAAGTTTCAGCTCGAAAAATTTCATCTCAAACAAACGATCCACATTTTTCTCAATTCCTCAAAATACACGATACTCGATAGCGTCTCAATTTCGCTATACAAATATTCCTAACAAGGAGCTCCATACGCCAAACTTGAGTGTACTAAATCCGGTACGTGTTTGGAGTTTTCCCGTTTACTGAAAATTCCGCTAGAGGGCGCATTCATGCGGCACGCACAGTCGCAGTTTGCCCTCGTTCGGTTTCCGACGCGGTTCTGCGTTCGAATAAGGTTCGAAATTTGAATTCGTAATTCGAATTTGACGTTCGAGTGAAAAAGTTTGTGCAGTGTGGAAAAACTCTTTGGTGGATTGTGAAAAAATAAGTGTTTTTTTAAAATAGTGTTGTGCGTTGGTGGCTTTTGAAGTAAGTATGTTTGTATTTCAATAAAGTTAAAATTAATGAATAAATTAAAAATTAACAGTCTTAATGAAATCAATGCTTTACACGAATATCACATTATTTAAAAAATATTCGATTTTTAATACTTGTCTCGTAATTAATTAAACAAATTTCCCTCTTGGTTAATAAACAACCAAAGCTTGTCTATGGATGGCTTATGTAATTAATTAATAACGTTGATTCTGTGAAGGAAAAAGGATTAAGTACCCCCTCCGTCTTTAAGTTACCTGTTAAGATAATGCTTTTGGTAGAGGCTTTCAAACCAGAGTAAAGGGATTATTTTGTAAAATGGAAGGTTAGTAAGAAATTATGAGCTAAAATTGCATTTAAAAATTATGAATTAAAACGGAAAGGTTTTGTAAAAACTATAATTAACAAAAATAATTATGAATTTATTGCCGTGATTAATGACAAAATATATATTTTTGAATTCCGTAATAAAATTATTTTATTATGAAGTCTTTGGTAGTGACGTTTTTTTATTCTATGTTTAATTATGAGATTAATAATAGTACTAACTTAGTAGTAACCTTTAAAAATCATAGTTAATTAAGCAACCGGGATAACGCTAAGATTAAATATAGCAAACTATTGGTTCCTAAGTTTAAAGCGTTCAAATAAACTTATTACAAACTAGCTGTTTCCCGCAGCTCCGCCTGCGTCAAAAAGTAGCCTTTTAACCTCGGGTCTTCAACTATATTCATACCAAATTTCATCAAAATCCGTTCAGCGGTTTGGCCGTGAAAGTGTAACAGACAGACTTTCGCATTTAAAATATTACTATGGATATAGGGCGCCGCCCCAGCTTCGCAAGGATACTCACACACAACGGTTTTTTTTCTGCCTTCTCCAGTTATCTTCATAATATTTTATCTAATTTCTGGAAAACCTTTATATACCATCCCCGAGATTTCCATTTATTACCCTTAGTCTCTTAGGTCCATTAGGGTTAAGCGCCTTAAACCCGGAGGTCGTGGGTTCGATTCCCTCGGGAAGCAAACTTAGTTCATTGACCTTTTCAGTTTGATTAGGATCTTGCAGGCTTGAAGCAGGCACTTAACCGCCTTAACCGCCTTTCGGTCTCTGACGTGGTTTCTATAACAACCACCAAATGACAGAAGAACGCCGTTGGTCCCTACCGTCATTTTGTGGTTGTTAAAGAAACCACGTCAGAGACCGAAAGGCGGTTACGATCAACTCTGACCAGGGTGGACAAGAACCAGGATGTACAGGGTCGACTGACCACGTAATCCACTCAATATAAATGAATATTTAATTTCGCATATCTATTCATAGTTAGGTGTACTCCAGTAGGACATAGATTACCATTCATTTAGGAAAAATAATTGTTCCCGTGGGATTCAAGTATAGGTACATGAAAAGCTGAGGGCAGAAGGTAGTTAATCTATTTATTTATGTACACATAATAAAAAGTAGGAGTATTTAACACATTAAGTACAAAAGTCATACTTATTTGAAGGCAATTTACAAATTATAAACAAAATTAACAATCTGCAAAAATTCCTAATAAAATATTCATATCATTGTCAAACTTATGCTATTAAGTACAATTTTGAATTTTTATGCCCTGACAATAACTTGAAATATTAAACTTTTACGAGCGAAGTACTCGTAATATTACAACTTTGCTGAGCTTCACGACATTTTGCGATAAAAGTTCAAGCAAGATACATTTTGCCGATTAAAAAACTAAGTTTCTCCTTCATCGGTTTTATTTTCATCCAAGCGTGTCTTCCATTATTATTTTTTTGCGAATTTCACGCATGATTCATGACTGCCAAGAGGTGGCGCAGGAAAGATCGAAGTGGAGTTACTTTCGGAGGCTAACCCCCATTATTCTTAAACATAACCTTATGAACGTCCTTCACTCAAACTCATTGGAGGGTGCCTTAAGGAAGTCCTCGAACTTTCCTTTAAAATGATATTTTTAATTGGTTGCTTGAGCAAACTCCAGTGAGGAATGTCACAGGTTATAATAACAATTCTAAGCACAAAAATTGAAAATTACAAAAGAATAGAGTAAAAAATTAAATAAAGTAGGTAATGGATACCTAGGCAAAACCACTTTATTTCATTACGAGGACGCCGCAAGGTACCTCTCGACCAACCTTATATTTTGACAGTTCGATACTCAACTCTAATGAGAAATCATCTTAAGTCAAGGAAGCTAGTGTCGACTAATCATACCAATGAGTTGGAGTAAGGTTGAGTGGAGTTTTTGGGGGACGACCTCTCGCTTTCGACTGTCATCCAGTGTATGGTCGAAAGTGAGACGTCGTGGACAGCGGTGCAGGCCTTTGCCGAAAGCATCATGGCCCGCAAAGAGGAGGCGGAGAGGGAAAGGGAGCAATCCTCTGACCTTCCCATCCGCCGGAGACGCACAGGGCGCAGACGGCGGGCCTACGGCCTGCACCTGCAGCCCACATAGTGAGGTTGGCCGGGCACCGGAACAAATGGGATTCCGTTGCCCGACCAAAAGCCTTGGGTTGAAAGGCGCGTCCGTGTCAAGCGCGCCTTTACCCTCGCGGGAAGAGGAGGCCCGACGGGCACCCGCAGGCCACTCCGAAGAGTGGCCGAGCCGAGGCCGCCGTGGTAGCGGCCGCCGCGCCGGTGCTGTGGAGCATAAGAAAGCACACGGTTCCGGCAATACGCGGTAGGCGATTGACACCGTGTGGTTTTTAGTGGGTCCAAGTCCCACATAACCACCCAGCTTCCCGTTCATTGGCTGGGTGGTAGGCGAAGGCCTTTTCCACACGAAAAAAAAAAAAAAAAAAAAAAAAAAGGTTGAGTGGAGTTTGAGGAAATGTTTGAGAATATGGGTGTAAGACTCACTTTGGGTCGCCTTAGTACTTAAGTCCCAGTCCTAGAAACGATTTTAATCATGATTCTAAATTAATTGGTACTAAATTATGTGAACATGATCCAAGGTTTGTTCATGGCCAATCAGATTTTTTAAGCTACCTAAAGGCATCCTTTATCTTCCAAGCGTATTTTCTAGTTGCGTCTTTAGCTTACGCTTCGGAGTCTAGGATATGACTTTGATACAAATTAAGTCGTACTAAATTAAGTGAACATGACCCGAGTTTTGTTAGTCGCCAATCAGATTTTTTCAAACTACCGAATTAAGGCAATCTATGGCGCAATTAAGTGTATTTACTTACTTACTGACTAAAAGCATATTTCTTTGTTCAAGTGTGTTTCCTAGTTGCGTCTTTAGCCTACTCTACGGGTACACATTTAGTCAATGATCCTCCATCCTAAATTAATTGTCATAACAATGGAGCAATTGCAGTCTGATTTCCGTAACCTTTTTTTACAGGGAATCCTGACCAATTAGATCATAACGCGAGGTGTGTTTACTGTCAAATTTTTTCGGCTGCATAAAGATATCCGACACAGCCTAACGACTGCCAAGACCAACGGCTTAGCGTGCCTTCCAAAGCACGGGGGAGTTTGGGACAGACAATGCCACTAATGGCGACCAATCCAATACAAGCCACATGTCTCCGTCGCTTAACACGCATCGCTCGGGCACGAACGCCGCGCTCGTCTATCGAACTCCTCAATTTCTCCATCGGTTTTCATTCAACGACATGTTTCTAAAGTAACTAATTCAATGAAAAACTTGTTCAATTATGAACATATAAACATAATAAGATAAGTAATTAAAGAAAGTTATTTCTATGTTTGTTGGTCGTTAACAGGTTATCTAAAGTTAGCTCTGAAATCAATATCCATTAGGTACATGAAACTTTATTTTATCAAGATATTGGTCAAACGTTTATCAGGCCAATCATTTTATTGTATCAATAGGGTATTTTACTTAATTAATTTTTATTATTCTTTCGCTTTCTTCAAACTAGATAACCATAAAAATTCCATTGTTATTAACCAAATCTGGTTTGTGCGCAGTTGAAGAGATTATTCACTAGTTGTTTCCCACAGCTCCGCCTGCATTAAAAAGTTGGTCAGAGGATCAGCATAGCTCCATCAACATCCAGAGAGGAAATGCCGCCAGCCTTCTGGGTACATTACCCTGTGATGGCAGCGATTTGGGCTCCATTTTTTATTAAAATTAAGAAAAATCTATTAGTTATGTATTTCATCATTTATCAATGTCTTTTTAGTTTGTGGTTTAGTTTTATTTTTTGTTTAATAAATCTTAGTTTTAGTGGTGAAATATATGGAAATTATATATAATTAAAATTAAAAAGTAGCCTATGTTTGACCCCGGGTCTTGAACTACATTTATACTAAATTTCATCAAAATCCGTTCAGCGGTTTGGCCGTGAAAGCGTTAGAAACAGACAGAGATACTTTCGCTCTTATAATATTAGTATGTATATTATGAACAATTTCAGTAGATACCCGAAACTGAAAACAGAGTATTTTATCAAATTCGTTTATCATAAACCTTCAAAATCCAGTCAAAGGAGAAACTATCAAGAAATAAAGAAAGGATGCACTTAGTGTGAAATGACGTCATTGTCACTAGATTTCTTGCGTACAAAAGAGATGCAAGACTGCCAACACGCTCCCACTTTTCTTCATTAGAATACTTAAATGCTAATAACTGCTTTAATTAATTACCAATTTTGTTGTTCTTTTCGGAATCAGTTACTTTTTAGTGTATGTATTGTTCCGTACACAATTCTTGTAATTTTCGACAGATGGCGTTAGCAGTAGCTTGTAAATGATATGAATTCTCAGACTATGGAAAATTCTAAATCTATAGATGAATGTTGTTAGTAGATGAATCATAAATCTGTTGTAAGAAATTCAATAATACTAAATTACCGTATATTAAATTTAATAATAAGATACTAAACTATTTCCTAAAATGATACGGTACATTAAACATTTATATTAAACTTCATAATCGGCCAAAAGTTTGTGAACACCTGTTATTTTGATTTTAATGAGCAAATTATTATTAATAAGATTATGATATTTAGTTAAGAGATTTCATCGGGAGTAGATAGTTATACTCTTTATTGTACCATTTACTAAAATCATATCTAACAAATTCAAACAATATGTACAAAGACGGACTTACTCGTACGACTCGACTTACAAGTAAAGTATGCTAAGAATTATACTTATCTGTCTTAAGTTTTTACGATTGTTACCCATTAAAGTTCATATCGAGAGGGTTACATGGTCTACTAAACATTTAAAAATGAACCTACACCTTGGTGTCAGAGTTTGTCGGAACCGCCTTTCAGCCTCCGCGGTTTCTTTTACGATCACTAAATGCCAGCAGGGACCAACGGCTTAACAGGTGGATTACCATCATCTCTTGTTTCCGTCCGGGTGCTAGTGGGTGGGTGGGATTTGCAATATGGTGTGTAAGGCGATATCTCGCTTACTTGCATTTGGATCTCAGATTTGGATGGGGGTGTGAGATGGTAGTAAGTCACTATAGTCAAGGATTATATTCACTAAGTTTAGGTTTAAATCTTTGTTTTAGGGTCACTTGTCCCGTGACTCCTCAGAAGGTGGTGGCTGAATATCAGTGCTGGTCATGTCTGCATGTCTTGCGTATCACTTAACCTTTGCTGTACCTACGTGTTAGCTTTCTTAATTAACATATATTCTATTCTATTTTTAACATATTGCTTGCAATGCTTTCTGAACATCAAAATAAGGAAGTATATGGAAGTGCCCTAACCACGATTCCTGCTTGCCTTCCAGTGGGGGGAAAACTAATGGTGGATGGGAAATTCCCAAAGACTTATGTCAGACAGAGATGACACTATAAAAATATATTCAAAATTTCGAAATGGTAACATGCCTTCTCCATATTATTCTCATCTGAATGTTCTGAACAAACAAATAATTTTGCATCAAAAAATGTTTCACCATTTAGTATGCGAGTGAGTTTTAATTTTGATAAGTCGATATGGATGTGAAAAATTATTTGAACGACTACTGTATATGTATTTTATTATTTACGAATTGGACTAAAAATATTCTGTGTACGATCTATTAAGTACTACAAAGTGAAAGTAAGTTTACTTTAACAACAAAAATAAGTGAAAACTGAGAAATAAAAATCGACTCCCATACAAATTTAGTGTCGTAGTAAGCTGACAGGGTTTAATAAATCGCAAATTTTTCTCGGTTCGAAAACCGCACCCGAGTAAACGTTTCTTTTTCAATGTTTTTCATATATTTTTAATTGAAAGTGGATTAGTTTTATCAGACTTTAAAAAATTAGTAGACAGCTACGCAGTCGTAGCTGTCTACGCCGTAGACGATAGCTGCTAGCAAAGATCGTAGCGTCGCATCCCGTATACCTTTTACGACTACTACGATTCGGTCGCGTACGCACACATGTATGTCAGTATGTGTGTTACTGTTACCATATCTGCGTAATAGTCGTCGCAGCGGCCAGGCGGCCGAAGCGACATCCTTGCATTATTTTGCAGGTACGGCATCTGTTTCAGGTGAGACGTGGGTGTATCAGTTCTGTACGTTTGTACTATTAATAATTCCGTGATAGCGTCAAAGATATTTTAAATACATAGCTAAGCTTTACGGTGTACGAGATGTAATTCAGTAAATGCATCGCTCATTATTCGCAAGTTCTATTCCTATTTCTTTGTCTGTCGAGAGCCGCCCACGTCTCGGGATCGGTAAATACCCTCTTGACCTAGTGCTAGATTTTATATTTTGCTGGTTCTTCTAGCCTTGTATCCATAAATAGTATTACCCTTGAGAGTTAGTTATTGAAAAAAAATGTGCCTATATTACTCGAATTCCTATTGCGCAAGGTTATTTTTCTTGTAATTGCTTGTATTTAACAATGTATTCTTGTTGTGTAATAAAGAGTGTTAGTATTGTATTGAATACAATACATAATAATATATATTCAATACAATAGTATTACAATAGTATTGAATATATATTCTGTCTTTATTCATATTTTTAATGTTATAAGTGTGAAAGTCTATCTGTCTCTCTATCTGTTACGCTTTCACGGCCAAACCGCTGAACGGATTTTGATGAAATTTGGTATGAATATAGTTAGAGACCCGGGGTCAAACATACGCTACTTTTTGACACAAGGCGGAGCATCGAGAAACAGGTAGTTAAAAATAAAAACACATAAGTTTAAATCAAAAAATAAAGTTTAAAATGTGAGTAAAATGACGTTTTACTCTCGACAACAAATTTTACGGTTTTAAAATCTCAATGCTGGGTTTACCTGTTTTAGACAACCCATTTTCTTTTTATATCTCGACTGAGGTGCGGTTTATGTCTTAATAATTCTTAACTGTCTTTGTACAGAAATTGTTGTATTTTTAGTTTCTGTAAATACATACCATCACGCCTTTTTCCCGTAGGGGTAGGCAGAGACTACGGATTTCCATTTGCTACGATCCTTACAGACTTCCCTCGCTTCTTCTACGCTCATCACTCTCGTCATACACGCTCGTGATTCCTCCTGACATCTCAGTTTCGGTACACTTAAATTAAACTATTTTTATACGGTTTTTATCGCGTTTATTACTTACTAGCTGTTTCCCGCAGCTCCGCCTGCGTCAAAAAGTAGCCTATATTTGACACTGGGTATTCAACTATATTCATACCAAATTTCATCAAAATCCGTTCAGCAGTTTAGTATTAAACGCAAAAAAAGCCGTATGAAAATATTTAATTTAGTGTGTAACAATTGCGAAAACATAGGAAATCATTTAGGTACACTTATTTTAGGGTTCAGTAAATAGTAGTAATTTTGAAGCGATTTAATTAAGGTTCCGTATATATTTATTTAACAACACTTTATTGTACCACAAAGAAACATGCTTATACAATAGGCGGACTTAATGCTAAAGCTTTATCTACCCTTTAACCATAAGGAGAAAAAAAAGTATCCTAACTTTTGAAAATCCATACTTCTACTCATACTAATATTATTAATTGAAAGTCTGTCTGTCTGTTACGCTTATACAGCCAAACCGCTGAACAGATTTTGATGAAATTTGGTATGAATATAGTTAAAGACCTGGGGTCAAACATAGGCTACTTTTTGATGCAGGCAGAGCTGCGGGAAACAGCTAGTAATAAATAAAGCCAAGTCCAAAGCCGTATCCAAAGGGTAAAAAATAAAGATTCCAATTTAAATTTACACAGATAATGTTTTACTGCTGCCGCTGTAGCAACAAGTATTAAAACCAAGTAAAATAAATTTTTAGGGGGGCGCTCATACAACAAACGAGATTTGTTTTGCGTTTTTTATATATATAGAACCTTCCGCGCGCGTGTCCGACTCGTACTTGCCGGTTTTCATTTTTATTTCTGAACATTTTAAAATTCGATTTTATACACAATTAAATATCGTCACCGAGAAAAGTAAATAACACAGTACAATTCCGCACAGAAGTCACTCAGCCGTTTTATTTCCTCGTGCGTTATTCGTGTGTGAAATTCAATCTGGTTTGAAGTGGTTTCGATTGGATCTTACCGGTATTCGAGTACTGTAGGAAGGATTATTAGGGCGGTTTGTGGATTAATTAGATTTTATACTCATTGTTGATTGTTGTGATAGAAATACGATAAAGTTTTGAAGTGACATGAGTTTATTTATCCAAGTAAAATGTAATAAAACAAATAATGCATAAATCCATACTAATATTATAAATGCGAAAGTCTATCTGTCTGTCTGTTACACTTTCACCGCTGAACGGATTTTGATGAAATTTGGTATGAATATAGTTGAAGACCCGGGGTCAAAAATATAGGCTACTTTTTGACGCAGGCGAAGCAGCGGGAAACTGCTAGTTATAAATAAAATGTAAAAATTAAAAGTTATTAACTAAATATACTTATTGAACTATGTATAAAATTATATTAAAAATAAATAGAAAATAAGGAAACTTACAAATTTAAGCGTCGCAATCTCCCTCGCATCGCTATCGGCTGGGAAGTTATAGATAAAGATTTATATATTTACTAAAACCTCTTTGTTCTACAAGTAAAATTGGCAGACTAAGAACTGGCAAATTGGCAGATTAAGACTGCTTAATGTTCATAAATATTTAGTTTAACATTAGATATAGAAGTATTGTGAGAAGGAGTATTAGGGGTGGTTTGTGGATTAATTAGTTTAGAACGCTAGAAATAAGAGTTAGGTATCTCGATCGACCGCTGTACAAAGGTATGTCACTTAAAAGCAAAAAAAAAAAAAACTAAAGTAAGCGAATCAAGAGATTGATAATACTTACCCTTGTAGCACCAACTCAACGCGCTTGACTAAACAAATAAGGTTATTTTTGTATTTCCTGTTAAATTATTTTCCAAGTGTCGTGTAAACATATTATATGCCTCTCGTCACAGCGATTCATCACGACATGAGTATATATAATTACAGTGTACTCTTTATTGGGAAAATTTTTTAGTGATCTATTGTTTAGTAGAAATCTCACAGTTAACCTGCTGAAGAAAACATAATTGTTTTTAATTTTACCTCGAAAATACATTTCACAGAATTTCAAGTTTTTTTAAAGTTTTTAATTGAATAATATAGAAAAATAAAAAAATATCCGTAATTCCCATGGACAAAATAGTTGGCGTGAGCATTGTCAAAATGTTTATTTTATTAAAATGTAATGCAATGCAACTGCGCCATATTAAACAAAAAAATGAAACAAATGTTAATAAAGATAAATATATGCACATAACCCTAAAAGCTTAAACAATAAAGACCAAAGCATAAGGAAACAAAAAAATTATCAAGAATGTAGGTAATTCATTCCATTGAAACGGAGTGTATATTAATTTCACAGAAATATCAACTAAGCGAATTTTTCTTCCCGACAGTACTTATCTTGCAAAAGAAGAGACGCGAAAGAAAAATTAGCGCAGCCCCTATTGTCATTATTGCTCGCAGCGAAATTTGAAAATTTTACTCAGATTTCAGGTGTTCTTACGAAAATTTGCAGTTTTTAGATTAATTTTTTGCCTTTGTAACATAATTAAGTTTTGTGTTTGAATTTTTTTAATGAGCAAGTAAGTCTTTTGCATTCTCGTGTGAATTTTTTAACATGTCTTTTCTTTAATCTACCCTTTCTCATCAACACTTTCGCTGGCAGTAACGCCTCTCGACGTAGATAACAATTGAGTACCATTGTTATTTCCTTCACAGTCAGCGAAAGTGTTAAATATGACAAGTGCATACCTAATAATCAAAGGTTTTCGTTGATTTACTTTGAAAATTTTGTTTTCATTTACGATCTTTTTTAGTTCTAGAGATAAATATTATAATAATTCAACAATTTCAGTCATAATCAAAAATGTCACGTTTTTTTTATGTCGTTACTTGATTTTTTTAACAACTTATTTCTCTGATTAAATTATTTTTATTTTCGATTAAAGATTCCTTTGATCAAATTATTTTTATTTTCGATTAAAGAAATTGATTTGTATGGGTCAGTCTTTCATAAGATGCCAATAATTGATTATGAAAATATAATTTAATTATTCACTTGAACTGATTACAGTATGGTATCTTTTATACACAATTTACTTATAAATATTTGTTTATAGTCTTTCAAATTCACTGAAACGTAAAAGTGTTTCCCGAACCCATGAAGTGTAAAATTTGATCGAAATTAATTTCATTTTCACGAAATCAGAATTTTTCGTTTGATCAGATATGGCGAGCAACAGAATTACAAATGTTTTTATTCGAAGGCTATCGATCCTTTTTCTGCGAGTCTGACTCGCACACCAAGGGTTCCGTACAAATAATTCACGAGGAAAGGGGTAGTAAGTTTAAAATTATTAAAAACTAGCTGTTTCCCGCAGCTCCGCCTGCGTCAAAAAGTAGCCTATGTTTGACCTCGGGTCTTCAACTATATTCATACCAAATTTCATCAAAATCCGTTCAGCGGTTTGGCCGTGAAAGCGTAACAGACAGACAGACAGGCAGAAAGACAGACAGACAGACTTTCGCATTTATAATATTAGTATGGAGTATGGATATTTTTATTATATGATGTAACTAAAAATTTACGGTTTTCGCAATTTTTCCTTTGTCTGTGCTTTATGACGTTGCTTCGTACCAAATTTCAAGATTCTGAGTTCACGGGAAGTAGGTACCCTGTAGGTTTTGATTTCCTTGCCAGTGTCAAATATTTGCGGAAATTTGCGGAAACTTGCGGCATAAACGGCTGTATTTTTTGATTGCGTTAGCTTAGAAGTATGATTTTTTCACAGTTGTAAGAGACAGTAGACCTGAGTATTTGATATAAATTCAAGCTTGATACCTCCACGCGTTCCTGAAAAAATGGGTGTTGACAGACAGACAGACGGATTTTTTTTTTTTTACCGTAAATAATATGAATAAGTACATAGTGTTGTTTAGAATATTTATTTTTAATTAAAATGAAAAAAATGCTGCAGTGGAGTTTGTGGCGCCGCTTCTTCTTTACTTGCGCTTTGGAAAACACTTTGTATTTGGAGGTAAACTTAATTCATATAAAACTTGATGTCAAAAGTGATAATATTCTGATCCTAAATTGATATTAACGATTTTATTTCATTTGGGGCGTTTTACTGCAACAATCAAAGAGAAACGTAAAAAAAATTCCGCTGATTTCTGAACACTTCTTCTTCTCCTTTACCTTTTTAAAAAAAGGTGATTTCTGAACACAAACAACTTAAATCCATAGTTCCATACTATATACTATAATATTATAAATGCGAAAGTCTGTCTGTCTATTACGCTTTCATGGCTAAACCGCTGAACTGATTTTATTGAAATTTGGTATGAATATACGAGTAGTTGAAGACCTGGGACGTCTAAAAGTAGTCTATGTTTGACTTTTAGACGCAAGATAAGCTGCGGGAAACAGCTAGTTTTGTATAATTTTATACAACATCTTTCGATTTTTTCTTTTGATAATAAACATAATTCCGCGCTTCGGAAGGCACATAAAGCCGATGGTCCAGACTGCCATGTATTGGCCGTTGTAAAAAATTTCATGGTCCTATCGGTCTTGTCTTCCTGTAAAAAGGATTATGTAGGAAAAACTTCAGTCTCTCTATTATCTACCGCCGAATCTAGGACCATGATTAAAGCGTACCCTATGCTCTAAAGCGCAAGCTAAAGACTCAACTGTGACTGTTACATTACTCTACTAAAATAATAGAAAATAACAAAAGATAGGAGTTGTTCATGTAATCCCGAATCCCATCAAACGGGTTAGATTAATTCCATTAAATTCAAACACGGTTACGTTACACGGCACGGTAAATTACGGTTTCTGTCCGTGCCCAGACGTGGTCGTTTTGACCTTAAGCGAATCTCAACCCTTATTAGGAATACAAGTTTAATGGTTGTCTTAGATTTGCATTATTTGCAATATGTTTACAGGAAATCTATGTGTTTATTAATTAAAACTTAAGGTGAAAGTAAACGAAAGGCGGACTTAATGATTTAAGGCATCTGTCAGTCAGACCTAGGGACTTTTTTACTTTTTTTTGTTTTTAACTTACGTCACATATCTTACGTTACATAGCTTAAAAATCTAAAGAGACCCCACACGCCTATTTCTGATATGCTGTTCACGACTAATGGTGAAACAAAAAAATCTCTCATGCTCAGGTACATAAATGTACGCTGAAATATAAGACTCCTTTTTTGGTCAGTCATGTAAAAAGAAAGATGGTTTATTTTAAGTCGAAAACTACCACTTTTAACAGCTTTATTCCTGACTTAAGCCAACCTTGCTTTATTTAATTTGTTCCATGCAAGCAATTATAATCTTGACACAAAACGGGTTGGCACAATTTCAAGCGGCATTGTAACTGCAATTTCATTAAGAAATAATAAGTTCTGCTGACTCTTATCTATAAAAGAAGAAACATAAATGTATGACAGCTCTGTTGAAGTCATAGACTTAAGAATTACTAGTGGTTCTGTGAACAGTAGACTTCAAGAACGTCCTACAAATACTATCTACTACAAATCCATCCATAAAACACTACTATACTAAATACTAGTGAACTAAAAACTTAAAATATACCGATCTGAGTATCAATTCTCTTATTTTACATATCGCACAATTGAAACGCAATTGGATTGCAATGACAACCATTGAAGCTTCTATTATTCTGTTACTAATTTCAAAACCAATCGTATTCCATCGGCATGCCATTGAACTGTAACTGGAGAACTTTGCTAATAAAAAAAAAATCATTAATATCATATTTTTTTTCAATAATTGGTACTCTGTTATTTATTTTATTTACATTTTCTTTCACCATTACCTGCTGCAAACAAATTGAGACTCAAAATTGTGTTAGCAGAATACCAATATTGAGCATATCAAGAATGCATCGTAATTGAATATCAGTTGCATGGTCAAAGTTTATTAGCAGAATTTACCCGCTGATATTTATAAAATGTAGAAGGCTTGACTTTGATTTAACAAATAGTAATTGTGAAAGAAAAATAATTAAACAAATACAGTAATAGCATTATACTTTTTTTAGATTTTTTTTTACTTTTCATGCATATATATCGAGCGGGTTTCATGGCCAAACGACCATGTATTGGTGTTAGTGTATTTTCGGAAATGTCTTTGAAACTGACGTGGTTCCTCTAACGACCCGGGACCCAAGGCTTACCTTCCAAAGCACCGAATCATCCTCATTCATCAATCAGGTGATTGAAGCCTGCAATGTCCTAACCAAACGAAACAACTAAACAAAGCAAGCCTCCCGTGGGAATGGATTGGAAGCCACGACCTCTTGATATGATAAGGTATACGCCACGCGGAGGCAGTGGATTTTTTGACTGAATACCGTTTATTATTTTGAGACAATTTATTCCCACATCATTTTCGCAACAGTTACTGTTCTGTAGGTAAAATGCAAAGTGATTTAGGGAGGTATCCTATCTATTTTGATAAAGATCGGCAACAAAGGTAGCACGACAAACAAGGTTATCCGACCCCGTTCGGCATGCCCTCGGGCTAAACCTTTATTTTCCGAAATGGCCTGCCTTTTCATTTGCCTCATGTAAGGTTCGATACTTTGAAGTATACAAGAATCATTTATAAATATTATGATGTGATAGAATGTGAAGGTTGAATTAGACCGAAAGGGCTTAGTTTCAGACTAGTTTGCAACTTAAAGTGCTTCCGAATGGAGTCACCTTTTCAACCTTGTCATAACCATGGGCATTGTTATACCTATTTTTGAAATGTATAAGTAATTACAAGAATTGAATTTTTTGAACCAATTTAGTTTGATTAGGTATTTTTATGTTATGTAAGTATACATTACACGCCTACATTTACGTATATATACGCCTATATTTGCACCAAATTTCATCATTATATTAGTATGGATTGATATCCAAATATAGATTTTTATAAGAAAACAAAAAAATATGTTGGAATCACATATACTTTGTTAATTTAATCTGCAAGGCACCATCTGTACATTATTTAATTTGTGATGCGCATTTAATATTCATTATTACAAATTTCGATGAATTACAATGCGGTTGGCTTATTTCATTACATTAAATCATTGGATTCATCGAGGGATCGTTGAATTGTATTTGTTTTACCGATAACCCCAACTACGAAAATGAAATTTTCTTTTATTGTATTAACCAAAATTGATTGATTGAATAAATTATATGTTATCTAACCACCCGGGGTTTATTCTCGGCAACGTCGAAATTGTTTGGTATAATAGCGAAATTTTTAGTAGTTCGGTAGTTAATTTCAGATTTGTGAGTTTCGATTTTTTTTAAATTATTGTTATTTGCGTATGGTGCAGCGAATTTAAATTGTAATTAAGTGGCTATCATTCCACTATGTAACATCTTCGTCTGTTTTGTGGATCTTAGACAAGCCCCCCTATGGTTTATAAAATGCCTATTCGGTTTTTCACTGTTTCTTTAAAAAATAGGAGTGCGAGAGAAACATAGCTCAGAGACCGATGACCGACGGGGTAGAAAGGTTTTCAATTACCAACCACGCGCTGGCGAGCACAGCGTTGGATACCAACCAGATGGCCAGACGACCTGAAAAAAGTCGTAGGCAAGCGCTAGATACAGGCCACTTCCAACCTGTCATTCTGAAAATCGTTAGATGAGGCTTATGTGCCTGAAATAATGAAGATTATAAAAACATAATAATGAAAACATCTCAAAAAATAGTAAGTAATATGAATTATTTCCTGTTGGTTGGTATTTCCTGTTGGCTCCAGAGTGGCACAGGTAACATAGAAAAGTTAAAATTCTTTTTTTTCAATGTTGGATAAAATAACTACACCACAATATTCACGAAAAAGAAAATTTTTTGAAAAAATCTAGTTTTATCTGGAATCTGTACCAATTCTAACCGGTTACAACTGGATTGGTTCGCTTGCGACCGCATCTGATACACATCGTTTGTATTGGAAAAACTACGTTCAAAACCTTTATTTGTACGATCAATACTGGATTTTACAAGCAGCCTGAAGCCATCAAACTTGACATGTGGCTACAGGAACTCACGATGTTACAATTGGCTACTTGACTGTATTCATACTTGGTTAATATTGTTATACTAAACAAAATATACACTAAGTACCAAGTAACCGATTCTGAAAACAACAACAAAATTGGTTGTTATTTAAGGCAGTAATTCGATTTTAAAGTTTTCTCTAAAAGAAAAGTGGGACCGTGGTGGGGACGTCTTGCTATCTCTTTTGTACGTGCGAAAACGAGTGGCAGTGACGTCACAGCTCACACAGTACATCCTTTTCTTGTTTTTTGACAGTTTCCCCTTCCACCGCATTTCAAAGCCTTATAACTTATTTATTTTTGAACGGATTACAAAAATTATTTCATAATTCTGTTTCTGGGAATAAAAATATTGATATGAAAGAAAAAATAAAAATTAGTAGAATACCCAATTCGCAAGCTTAAAATTTTTAAATCTTTTTTGGGTATTTTCAAATATTCAATTAAAATTTTGTAAGTATAATTACTTAGTACATTTTTAAACATTTGTAAACAATTCCATATTTCCTTACTAATATTATAAGTGCGAAATTCTAACCATCTGTCTGTTACATTTTCACGGCCAAACCGCTAAACGGATTTAGATGAAATTTGGTATAAATATAGTCAAAGACCCAAGACCCGGGGCTAAACATAGGCTACTTTTTGACGCAGACGAAGCTGCGGGAAACAACTAGAGCGTACATAAAGCATCATTTGCATAAACATTCTGAAAATAATTTCTAGAATACCTAAAGAAAATCTGTAAATGGTATATCTAGAAATTATTTTCAGAATGTTTATGCAAATGATGCTTTATGTACGCTCTAGTTGTTTCCCGCAGCTTCGTCTGCGTCAAAAAGTAGCCTATGTTTAGCCCCGGGTCTTGGGTCTTTGACTATATTTATACCAAATTTCATCTAAATCCGTTTAGCGGTTTGGCCGTGAAAATGTAACAGACAGATGGTTAGAATTTCGCACTTATAATATTAGTAAGGAAATATGGAATTGTTTACAAATGTTTAAAAATGTACTAAGTAATTATACTTACAAAATTTTAATTGAATATTTGAAAATACCCAAAAAAGATTTAAAAATTTTAAGCTTGCGAATTGGGTATTCTACTAATTTTTATTTTTTCTTTCATATCAATATTTTTATTCCCAGAAACAGAATTATGAAATTATTTTTGTAATCCGTTCAAAAATAAATAAGTTATAAGGCTTTGAAATGCGGTGGAAGGGGAAACTGTCAAAAAACAAGAAAAGGATGTACTGTGTGAGCTGTGACGTCACTGCCACTCGTTTTCGCACGTACAAAAGAGATAGCAAGACGTCCCCACCACGGTCCCACTTTTCTTTTAGAGAAAACTTTAAAATCGAATTACTGCCTTAAATAACAACCAATTTTGTTGTTGTTTTCAGAATCGGTTACTTGGTACTTAGTGTATATTTTGTTTAGTATAACAATATTAACCAAGTATGAATACAGTCAAGTAGCCAATTGTAACATCGTGAGTTCCTGTAGCCACATGTCAAGTTTGATGGCTTCAGGCTGCTTGTAAAATCCAGTATTGATCGTACAAATAAAGGTTTTGAACGTAGTTTTTCCAATACAAACGATGTGTATCAGATGCGGTCGCAAGCGAACCAATCCAGTTGTAACCGGTTAGAATTGGTACAGATTCCAGATAAAACTAGATTTTTTCAAAAAATTTTCTTTTTCGTGAATATTGTGGTGTAGTTATTTTATCCAACATTGAAAAAAAAGAATTTTAACTTTTCTATGTTACCTGTGCCACTCTGGAGCCAACAGGAAATACCAACCAACAGGAAATAATTCATATTACTTACTATTTTTTGAGATGTTTTCATTATTATGTTTTTATAATCTTCATTATTTCAGGCACATAAGCCTCATCTAACGATTTTCAGAATGACAGGTTGGAAGTGGCCTGTATCTAGCGCTTGCCTACGACTTTTTTCAGGTCGTCTGGCCATCTGGTTGGTATCCAACGCTGTGCTCGCCAGCGCGTGGTTGGTAATTGAAAACCTTTCTACCCCGTCGGTCATCGGTCTCTGAGCTATGTTTCTCTCGCACTCCTATTTTTTAAAGAAACAGTGAAAAACCGAATAGGCATTTTATAAACCATAGGGGGGCTTGTCTAAGATCCACAAAACAGACGAAGATGTTACATAGTGGAATGATAGCCACTTATTTACAATTTAAATTCGCTGCACCATACGCAAATAACAATAATTTAAAAAAAATCGAAACTCACAAATCTGAAATTAACTACCGAACTACTAAAAATTTCGCTATTATACCAAACAATTTCGACGTTGCCGAGAATAAACCCCGGGTGGTTAGATAACATATAATTTATTCAATCAATCAATTTTGGTTAATACAATAAAAGAAAATTTCATTTTCGTAGTTGGGGTTATCGGTAAAACAAATACAATTCAACGATCCCTCGATGAATCCAATGATTTAATGTAATGAAATAAGCCAACCGCATTGTAATTCATCGAAATTTGTAATAATGAATATTAAATGCGCATCACAAATTAAATAATGTACAGATGGTGCCTTGCAGATTAAATTAACAAAGTATATGTGATTCCAACATATTTTTTTGTTTTCTTATAAAAATCTATATTTGGATATCAATCCATACTAATATAATGATGAAATTTGGTGCAAATATAGGCGTATATATACGTAAATGTAGGCGTGTAATGTATACTTACATAACATAAAAATACCTAATCAAACTAAATTGGTTCAAAAAATTCAATTCTTGTAATTACTTTTTCATTTGAATGCTTGTATTTAACAAATGTTTCCTTGTTGTGCAATAAAGAGTTTTGTATTGTATTGTTATGACTATATTTCTATTGTACTTACCATCCTTTTCTGCAGTATAATGACTTGTATCGAATTGAGATTTTTGGTCACCATAATCTAATTATTACATCAAATTGAATAAATAAATATACAGAAATAATTTATAATTGACAGTGTTTAAAATTATCTGTGTGATTATTGAAGTTTTGAAAATAGTAAGTCTATGTGACTGTATGAAGATATGAAAATAGTATGACAAGAGTGATGAGCGTAGAGGAAGCGAGGGAGGTTTGTAAGGATCGTAGCAAATGGAAATCTGTAGTTTCTGGAAACATGCAGACAGATATACTCTTAATTGGGACGACGACGACAAGGTTCAAAAATTGAAAAGTAAAATTATATTTCATGATAGCATACATGGATTTCAATTCGTTATTAAATTTAACACTTTGAATTTTTGCACAGCAGATTTTTTATAACAATTAACGATGGGAAAGTCCATTTTGAAAATATAAAATTACAAAAAGTTTATATTGTAATCGATGAACACATAAAAATAAAGAAAATTTTATTTAGAAACTATTTACATAAACGCAATCCATACTAAAATGCGAAAGTCTGTCTGTCTGTCTGTTACGCTTTCACGGCCAAACCGCTGAACGGATTTTGATGAAATTTGGTATGAATATAGTTGAAGACCCGGGGTCAAATGGCTATAGTATTTAATAAAAAGAAGTCTATTAAAATAAGGAAAATTAAAACTCATGTATAATGCTTTGAAAAAAAAAAAAAAAAGTTTAGTCAATGGTACAGTGCACCGACGACAGTCAAATGTTTTGCTCATAAACCTCTACAAAACCACAGAAAAATACTGGCCAGTAAAAATACATTTCAAATTTCGCGAACTCCGCGAAAATAAAAACACGAAATCGTGTTTTAAACTCGACCTACTTTAAAATGACATATCTACAAAATGGTTCGGATTTTCCCAAAGTCCCTAAAACGCCCATTTAATTTATCCGCCGCAATACCCTGGGGCCGTGATTGATTAAATTGTATTCAAAGAATCTATTGAACCGGGAATCGAATCCAATATCTATCTATCACTCAACTTAACTGGCATTTGATGGTTATATTTTCATGGAAATTTTTAGTTTTATTTTCTTTAACGTCAGTGCGTACTGCGTTAGTCATTAATATAGTGTAGATTACGTGGTCAATCGATGATGTACAACCTGGTGTTAGCATCACCGGAATCAATGGCTTCGGTGAATCATTTTATTTAATTGTGAACAAGAAAAACCTTTTTTACTCTTTATTATTTGTCTTTTTATGTAAATATTTCTGAATATGTACGAAGATATTACAAACAAACAAAAAGAGTAGTTCGGTAGCTTTTTGAATTTATCACGAACATACTAAAAAATATTTTAAGCTTGCGAATGTGCGTGGTATATATAATTTCTGTGCAATACAATGGATATTTATTGAATCCTACCATGGAGCAATAACAAAGAATCTTACATACGAGTATGTAATACTAAGTTTCATAAACATTTAATACATAAACATTATTACTATACATAGTATATTAAGTTGAAAAGATTAGTTTTCCGCAAGGCTGCGCTTATCCTATGGCAAAAGAGCCTACACGAAGAAACTTAATTCTTGTTTGAATTATGTCTTACTTTCTACCTTTACACCTAAGATTTGACTGTGACAAAATGTTTCAGAGCACATTTTAAATTATCTTACTAAAGAGGTTGCTTACTGAAGTGTTACTAATATGAAAGGAGTATTTATTAGTTTAAGTATTAAGTATTTGTCTCAAAAATAGACAGAGCCTGTATCGGTAAACGCAAAAACGTATTAAACCAAAACCAAACGATGACCGCAAGGGCTATTTTTGAGTACGTAAAATTGGCGAGTCGACTGAAAATCGTTCGACTCACTGATTATGTCGAATGAGAATCATTTGAAAACGAGCAAATATCATTGGACTCTCAAAAAGAGCCACACGATCGTGGTTTGACTTTAGGCTACTTGACTGTGTTCACATTTTGACAAAATTTTTATACGGAACATACATACACTAAAAAGTAACCGATATCGAAAACAACAACAAAATCGGTAATTAATTAAAGCAGTAATTAGCATTTAAAGTTTTCTAATGAAGAAAAGTGGGAGCGTGGTGGGGACGTCTTGCTATCTCTTTTGTACGTACGAAAACAAGTGGCAGTGACGTCACTCACCATTAAGTGCGTCCTTTTCTTGTTTCTTGACAGTTTCCCCTTCCACAGGATTTCAAAGGCTTATAACTTATTTAATATTGAACGGATACAAAAAATTCTTCCTGTTTTCGAATTCACGGACTCAAATTTGTGATAGGAAATATAAAAAAAAATGAGTCAAGTAGCCTAATGTATATAAAATGGATACATTAAAAAACATGCACACAAAATCAGGCTTATTCTATATTGCAATTTCTAACAGGCATCATTAAGGTAGATTTATTTATTTACGATATTCCAACTTTATAGTACATAATACAGTTGTATAGCACAATAGGCGAACTTAAAGCTAAAAGCATTATCTAACCTCAACTTCAACGTTAACCTTTGGGTTAACAGATATCGCCATGTAGGTTTTAAAAATGTATAGATAGGTACTTATATACACAAAGTTGGAATGATAATAAACTTACTTATGGTACTTATATAAATACTTACATATATACGATGGTATAATAATCAAAATACAGTTAATTTTAAGAGTTATCAACGAAATAATAGCAGCAACTCATAATTTACTCACGATTAACTGACTAAATTTGCTCCCGTAACCGCGAGAGTAGGAGCTCCGTAGACAAATCTTTTAAAGTTGGCACGGCTGGATAGATAGGTTAACTAAGGATAGGCTAGTTTCCAGGGTCAAAAGACTAACATTAAAATTAGTCCGTCATTTAGGGAATCAAAATATATTAAAATTAAATAATGCATCAAAGTTTAGGAGTGGGGGCTCGTGACGTTACATATTGCGAAAAAGTATATGTAGCACACAGTGACGTCACACGGAACTTTAACGCGCCATATCTTTACCATTATTTGTTTAATTATCAAAAGAAAAAATACGTCTCCAATATGTTTTGATTATCTAACTGACGGAATAATTATATTTTTTTAGGAAACCAGCCTATTGTCACTTGCTACGATCTTTACAGACGTTTCTCGCTTCCTCTACGCTCATCACCATGGAGTAATTACAAAGAGGAGATGCCGTTTGAAATGGCGCAGTGACGTGATCATTGGCGCCTCGCCGACACTGCAGTGGGCGGAGCTTGTCATTGCTCGTGCTCTATGATTGGAGCCACGGACGAAACCAAGCACCCCGCACGTCTGCCTTCCGCCCCGTGTAGCGTCACAAACGCTTTCTTACAAAACACTTATTACGGCATCTCCTCTTTGTAATTACTCCATGCTCATCACTCTCGATGTATATCGTCGGATATTTCTGTCACTTCCTCGACAATTTCATGTTATAACCTTTCATAAGCTGCACTATTTCTTTTCAGGTTCCTTAGAAATAAACATCTGAGTGAGTCTACTCATCAAAGTTTCGAGGTAAAATAAGTATAATTTTTTTGGCTATCTATTTACATTTTTTTGTTTAGGTATATATTTCTCATTTAAAAAAAATTTATATTTGATCCAAATCCAAAGACCACGAAGGTTTGTCCAGATCTTTACCTTAGCATATTATTCATACTATTATTATAAATGCGAAAGTCTATCTGTCTGTCTGTTACGCTTTCACGGCCAAACCGCTAAACGGATTTTGATGAAACTTGGTATGAATATAGTTGAAGACCCGTGGTCAAACATAGGCTACTTTTTGACGCAGTCAGAGAGAGCTGCGGGGAAAAGCTGGTCTAAATAATACCTAATTAAAATTATATACTAGTAACATGCTAATAATAAATAATTTCTTTAGTTACATAAAATTGCAAAACGTGAAAACAGCCAGTGTAATTTGATCTTTCATATAGTATGCACGCCATACATTTTTCTATTGCTTTGTAATTTGAGTAGGTCTGTATCTGATAGTGGTGTTTATTTTCAGTTAGGTCACTTAAGCAATGGTAAATGCTATTTTTAATTAGGTAGGTACCTACTTATGAGTTTTTCATTCATTCATATCGAGTGGGTTACATGGTCAGATCAACGGACCCTGCACACCCTGGTGTTGGAGTTTCTTCGGAGACGCCTCACGGACTATGACGTGGGTCCTTTATTGTGACTTTTCAGTCATTAACATCGAGCGAATCACATGGTCAGGTCAATTGACCCTGCACACCCTGGTGTCGGAGATTTTTCGGAGAGTTTTGTGAGTTTTATCACACAAAATCCGTGAGTAGAATGAAAATCGTTCGACTCATCAATTATCATACAAATGAAAATCATAGGACCGAAAATTATTTGACTCGCCGATTTTGCGTGTTTCATACTTTTCATAAATAGCACTCCAGATATAATCAATGATCCGGGTGTGACCAGTTTGTATCAGTAAGGAGAACTAATCATATAAGCTATGTTTGAGAAGTATGAGTAAGACTCACCGTAAATGGTGGTGTAAGAAAGTGGAGTGGAATGAAAATCGTTACTCATCGACTCACTGGTTATGTCCAGCTATTGAGAAAGGAACATTTCTTTGTGTCCGACAAAAATCATTCGATATCGAGTCATACTTCACAAAAATAGCACTAGGAGATTGTTTGATTTTGTCTCCCATGTGAAATACGATTTCGTTGCAGTATTTTACATAGTGAGATCTTGAACATTTTAAATATTAGTTTTGTGAAACTCTGCAACAATGGATACGAGGGGCATGCTAAAAAAAATTAGATTCTCTTCTACACTAATATTATAAAGAGGAAAGATTTGTATTTTTGTGTGTATGTTTGTAATGAATAAACTCAAAAACTACTGTGCCGATTTCAAAAATTCTTTCACCATTGAAAAGCTACATTCACCCTGAGTAACATAGGCTATATACCGCAGGCGGAGCTGCGGGAAACAGCTAGTTACTCTATCATTTAATATTGGCATGTTGTACACCATCTTAAACCTTAATAATAAGTACTTACGCAGCAGGAGTTCGGTAGCATCACATAAAAAGAAAAGTATGTAATAAAACGTAACGCGGACGAAGTCGCAGGCACAGCTAGTTACAAAATAAAAATAAAAAATCTATGAATATCTTAATTATGTTGGATTCCCAATTAAAAAAAAAACAAAAAAAAAAGTAAAATAAATATTTTTTCTATTCCTAATAAAATTCTTTATAAGTCAGGTCAGGTGCAGATTTCTATTCAACCCATCGGAAAATAGGCCGCTGCAAGTTCAATAGGGTATTCTAGGTCGTGGAGATAGCTAGTACAGTTAGCCACGTGAAATTGTGAAATGCCATGAAATAGCAGCAAAAAATGGTGAGATTTCACGAAATATTTTAGTTCAATTTTATATTTATAGAATTCACCTGATCTTATTTGACGTGCTATTGTGAATAAAATACTCAGTTATGTAGCCTAATAGTTAAGGCGCTTGTGAGTTTCGATTCCCAAGGGAAGCATACTTTGTTTAGTTGTTTCCAGTTTGGTTAGGACATTTGTTGCTTGAATCATCTGATTGTCTGATAATAAAGATTTCATGCTTCGGAATCACGTCAGAGGCCGAAGGGTGGTTCTGCAAAACTCTGCACTGGGATGCGCAGGGTTGATTGATCATGTAGTCCATCCGAAAGGAATTGCGATGAAAAATACTCAATATCAGTTATTTTCTATGGCTAGAGATGCTCAAATTTGGAATGTTAAGCAAACACAATAAAAAAACAAAACATATTTATATATATATTTTTTCTCTTTTTGACATCTACCGCGCACAATCTATAATATCCTTATTAAATTTTCCGAAAGGTTGCCTGGAAGAAATTGCTATTGCGATAAGGCCGCCTTTGCGCGAGTTTATTTTTCTTGTAATTGCTTGTATTTAACAATGTATCCTTGTTGTGCAATAAAGAGGTTTTGTATTGTATTGTACATATTGTATTGTCGTATATTTAACGTACTTAGAAGTATACCTCTTTATGTACGGAGTATACTTAAATGATAAATAGTTTTGATAAGTTCCACTAACAAACTTGATAAAAAGTTGTATATCTTACTATACTGACATATTATTTGACACTCCGCAGTAAAAAAGTAAAATTAAACACTTTATTAAATTAACACAGCATTAATAATAGTAGATACTAACGCTAGGAAGTAAGTTAAAGTAACTTTTATTATGTAAGTAGGCTTTATAAACATAATTAACATAAATTAAACTATTTGAATACGGTTTTACACCTGACGTTTCAAACACTTTACAGCGTTCATGGTCGCAGGCAGACAACATGAACATTCATTTCATGAACGCTGTAAAGTGTTTGAAACGTCAGGTGTAAATAAATAAGTAATAAACGCGATAAAACCGTATTAAAAAAGTTTAATTTAATGAATAACAATCGCGAAAACATAAGAAATCATTATAATTAACATAAGTGTAAAAGTAATGTATGCGTATTCTTGACGATTGCTCGTATCAAGCAACGGCTGAAAAACCTTGAATTGGTCGCCATTAGTGGCATTTTTTATCTAGACATTCGTGCTTCGGACGTGAAGTCATTGGTCTTGACTGTTATCGCTAGTTAGCAGTCGTTTGGCTGTGTCAGATGTCTTTTATCAGCGTAAAAATCTGACAGTGTTGATCACTAACACACTTCGGGTCATATTCCTGTTGATTGATCTTTGAAAAGTGTGACTTATGGACTTGCGCTAAATCGGCGAGACGAATAATTTTTGTTCAGTATCGAACGATTTATTATTATTTGGGCACCGCATGAAATTAAGTATAGTATCATGTTGGAGCATTCAGAATAAATTTATTAGATATATATTTAAGAGGCAATATGGAGTGTATCCATTTTACCCCCTTTAATATTCCACCTTGTTCGTTCTGGGAAAGGTTGGATATACGGAATTGGGTGTGCGCAGAGACATAGCTTTAATATCATATATATTTAAACTTATTCGCGGTAGTGCGTCTAATCCAGAAATTCTTAGCATCGTTAAGTTGGGTACGTGGGCCGACGTCGCCGACCCCTGCTTCTAGACATACCGCGCTCTCGCACACAGCTGCTACGTCACGCGCCGCTGACACGAGCACTTCGCGCACTAAATCAGATTGCTGAGAAAATTGATATCTTTTCTTGTTCTGTGAGCGAGTTAACAATCATTTCGCTAAATGTGTTATGTCAAGATTAGGATTTTAATATGTATAATATTATGTATTGTGGCTATTCTATTGAATTGGTTTTTTTCTGTTATGATAGAATTTAGTTTTGATTAATTAAATAAATACATTTTCGTTCTTTAACGAAGGATTTTTGTTCGATATCAAACGGTTTTCATTAGACATAATTATATATCATACATCACGATTTTCCTGAAAAAAGAGTTACGGAGTTCGTACAACAGTCGCTTCGTATTTATAACCAGTACCGTCAAACCCAAGACCATGATTATAGGCGTACTCTAGGCTCTGACGCGTAATGAACGCAACTGGAAAACTTTGGAGATTTCTTTTTCATGCTTGGAAGCTTGAAAGAAGAGTTATTTTGATTTTTTTTTTGTTAAGGTTGTGTATGTATGTAACCTTAGATTAATAATTGTAGGTATGTAACCAAAACATTTTGCTAATGGTATTTTGTAGCTGATTGTATGATTGCATATACATATTTGTATGATATAAAATGTAAGAGCGAGCTCCGATAAGTTGGACAGACGGACAATAGGTTTTAACCTATTTAGGTCAAAGCAAACTCATAGGATAACGTTACGCATTATTTCATTAAATACTTACATTAAGTTTTAGAGTGCTTGTTATTGAATTCCTTCCAAACTAAACAGATATATATTATTTTTTTTCATCATCGTTTTGACGGCCTAACGTGCTTCCGACGCTGCTGCCCATCGGAAGAATTTATATGCAAAGGATAGGTGGGATTTGGTTGGATTTGGAATGGGAAAGTTGTTATGGGATGCTGTTAGCTCGGACTGATTTGGGGGATTTTTGTTTTAATCTGAATCAAGTATTGATCATGTTTGAAAAAGGAAAAAAAACAAATGAAAGAATGATAAAGAAGATGATGAATGAATGGAGTGATAAAGTGTTCATTCATTAATTTTTTGTGTATATTTGGATGATGGTTTACAATGCGGGTGAAGACGGTTAATTAATTACCGGTCAAGAGCAGTAAGTAGTCGCCATGGCCGAAATCGGTCAGAGCTCATTATCATAATCAAAATTGAGATATAATAATTTACCAGAGGGTAAAAAAAATATAAATAGGGTATATAAATATAATTTTTCAAATTCTTTTTTTTAAGTAGTATCCTAATTTCAATTTCTTTTTTAAGTAGTTTTCTTATAACGTGTACTTAACACTACTTCGAAGGCAAAATACGTCCTTTTATTATTGTAAAAGAAACAGAGGCTTTCTTATCTTAGACATCTCAAAACAAGTCCCTAAATAAGTCTAGACATAATTACAGATTAAATAACAGGTGTGGGATGGTGTGACACCTCTCTCTAAGACTATCGCTTATTTTCTCTTAGAAAAGCTCAAGGCTATAAGTACAACATAGCGTACCACACTATATAAAAATAATTGCTATTTCATGGTCATAAAAATATTTAACAGAATACCGAAATCAATACGTGAATCACCATTGCCACATTTTAAAACTAACTTGAACAAATGGCTCCTGGGTAAATGCTTTTATACATTAAATGATTTTTTACTGATAATGAAGATAACTAATCCTCTTTTATGCGAATAAACTATTTTGATGACATGTATTTGTAATAAAATTGTATTAATTATATTTTTATTTAATGTATAACGAGCGCCAACTGTAAAATGTGTGATAATAATGCTTGTATATTTTTGCATGCCGTTTTGAAATAGCAAAATAGGCTGTTTTTGTTCCTCATTAATTAAGATCTCATGTTTACCCTAATATATGCGAATATTTTTTTATTTTTTTTTATTTACTGATTACGAAATGGCTTTAGGATAATTTATAGTTTGCCAAATGTATTCCGTGCTTCGGAAGGCACGTTAAGCCTTTGGTCCCGGCTGCCATCTGGTGGTCGTAAAAGGAACCACGTGAGAGGCCGAGAGGCGGTTCCGAACAACTCTGGCACCAGGGTGACATTGACAATGTAACCTACACGAAATGATGATGATGGCAAATATCTTTCATCTAGAAATATTCCTTAAAATTTCGTTGTAAACATGTATAAAGCAGCACTTTGCATGCACTCAAGATGACAAATTGAATTCCCGCGAGTGAAGCCTTGGACGAGAAGCTAATATAAATATAACGAGAAACTATCTCCAGTCACCAAGCAAATTAATTGGTCTAGACAACTTTATGACTGCCAAGAAATTGCCAAAAAATAATGAGACAGCTATAATTTCTCCTGATATAATACCAAGAATAAGTACTCCGGAAAAATATTTTTTGTGACTGTTCTATGGAATAGAGACTTTTATCTTTCTCATCTTAGCGTTTCCTGGTTAGATCCTCAGCTTACACTTCAGAGACGTGGGCCTAAGCAAAGTCATAATTTAAAAGAAAATGTTGACCATAACCGGACCCTGGAGGGATTGCCTGACTTCGCTAACAGTTTTTATAAGGAAATCAGAAATCAATAAGAACAGGGCTACATTGTCGATCAACCTTGTGTCAGTTTTTGTAACCGCCTTTTTGATAATGATACACTTTAAAAAAATGTCAGGCTACTAAATACACTCTGCTCTCATACCCGCGAAAAGGTTACTTATCAAAAAGTCGATTTTTTCTTTTTAGATTTTCATTTTACCAAAAACGTTTCAACCTTTTTCGTTTCTTTTTTTTACTTCGTCGAAATATCATTTGTCACCATATCAGTTGACCTATCATCAATTCTTTTTTTTTGTCACTCCAACATGACATTGGATCGCAAAACTTTTTACCGTAGTGATGCTTGGACGAAAATCTTTTGTTCTAAATATATATGTATAGTACATTATAGTATAAGATAATAGAGATATATACAATTCAATATATTGATATAGATAAGTACATGAATTTTTAATTAATAGCCGTGTAATTTTATAGAGCAGCAGTTTGAAGCTCCGCTCGCTTTGCTATGGGTGGTCACAAGACTTTTTTTTTTTACGTAGGGTAAATGCATTTACGCACAAAGTGTGGAACTCCCAGGCGTAGCCCAGCGCCTGGACTACCCACTAAAACCCCTACGGCGTTTCCGCACCGGCTGTTGAGGGCGCCATGGGGTCGCGTTAGCATTCTACCACAACGCCCTCCAGCCATGGCCTTTCGGTCCCCTCCTTTGCCCTCCCCAAAATCGGACAGTGGCTTATAAATGGACCACTCCCGTCCCCCAGACCCAGAGCTACCAGAGCTACCGTCCCATAACTCTGCTCAGCACGCTCTCGAAGGTGTTCGAGAAACTGTTGCTCGGACTTCTGATGCCACACATCACCCCACGGGCGGAACAGTTCGGCTTCCGCCCAGAACACTCCACGACGCTCTAGATAGCAAGCCACAGGATCTCCGAAGCTGCCAATAAGAAGGAGTACGTGGCTGTCGTACTCCTCGACATGGAGAAGGCGTTCGACAGGGTATGGCACGAGGGGTACAAACTGTCAACGTCCAGAACACCCAAAAAACTGGTCAGGATCGTGGCCTCTTTCCTCCAGAATCGCCGTATACGGATGGCGGTCGAAGACGCCGAATCCACAGAACGTCCCGTGAGAGCAGGAGTACCGCAAGGAAGCTGCCTGTCTCCCGTCCTTTACGCCTAGTTCACCGACGACATACCGGTCGCCGGTCAGGCCCAGCTCGCTTTATACGCCGACGACGCGGCGCTCTTCGCATCGAGCATGAATGCGAAGCACGCCGCCAAGAAGTTGCAGCAAGCACTCGACGCCCTGCCTGACTGGCTCTCCAAGTGGAGGATGTCGGTGAACGTCGCGAAGACGCAGGCGCTACTCTCCGAGAACTCCAATCTCCCGCCGCCCGTAAAGCTGAAAGGGACAGACGTGCCGTGGCAGCCGCACGTCAAGTACCTGGGGGTGTCCATGGACAGGCGACTGTCCATGAAACACCACGTCGACGGTGTGGTAGCTCAAGTCAAGATGGCCAGGGGGAAACTCCGCCCAATATTAGCCTCCCAATTGCCCCTGAGGACGAAGCTCGGGATCTATAAGACTTATATTAGGTCCCGCCTCACATACGCGTCTCAAGCGTGGCACGCCTACTGCTCGGAGACCAACAAGAAAAGACTCCGAGCCCAAGAAAACCAATGTCTCCGGGTAGTGGTCGGCGCCCCACGCTATGCGAGGAACGCGACGATCCTCAGGGACTTGAAATGGGAAAATCTAGAAAAATTTAGTTCCCGCCTGGCCAAGACCACGTACGGTCGGGCGGACCGCTCGGCGCTACCCCAACTGGGGGGATTGCGCCCCTGCACGCGCGACCGCCCGACTCAATGATGAAACCATCGCCACGAGACGCCATCATCCCGTCGATGACAGAAGAAGAAGAGGAGGAGTCGCCGCGAGAAGCGGCACCCACATGAACTCCACATCCCCAGGTGTGAAGACCCGGCCATCACGGTCAAACTCAGGATCCCGCCTGTAGTTGCAGGCGTCGGAAGCACATCACTGAAGAGGACCACGGTCCTGACCAGTTCCCTCGCTAGTGCCCAAAGGTGCTGGCCGAGAAGATCCAACGCGCCCCAGACCCACATCTATTCGCCGTCTCATCATAGACGGCGGTGGAGTGGGCTGTTGGCAGAAATTAGCCGACATTCAACAAGACCCCGACTACTAGGGAGTTATTAAGTGTCACCCAGGGTGCACCGTCCCGAATCCCTTGTCAGCCCGCCCTCTCACCGGATCCTTGGGATCAAGTGAGAATGCAAAGCTTTCAAAGGACCGGGCACTCGAGGAGGTTCCCTGCCCTGCACCCCTGGTGGTCACAAGCCTAACCCAATCTAACCGAACTAGGCTACGGTTTTATTTAAAATATTTTTTATAGTAGGGGGCTCAATTGGGGCCCAATCATCTGGCAAATAAAAAAAGTTCAAAAGAAACTTCACCATTAGCAAAAAGTTTTTTAAATCGGTAAAACTTATTTAAATAAAAATGGTACATATGTCATATTATGCTTCTATAATATAAATATATACCAAAAATACAAACAGCAAACGAGACGTCGGCGTCGATGAAACGTGTTAGGTCAAGTTAGATTCGGCAAAGTCAATTTCAGATAACTGATCGGTTCCCCCGTGTAATTAGTCAGGATCCCTAAGTTTGAAATGTCTCGTAGCTCACATGTCAAATTAAAATCGCTCGACTCACCGAGTCATACTTTCCAAAAATAGCACACCAATACTTACATTTTGTCGCGTGAGCTATGCTGGAGCTATGTTGTATAGCATTATTTGTCGTCAAGCCTAGCACTCGCGTACGTACATGCAGGGGCAAAAGGAAAACTAAAACTCTTTTATCGCACGCAACCTTGGGAAAAATTCCCCCTTTTTCCTCTTTGTGTAAGATGAATTACCGACGATAAACACTGTCAAAACTTTGCACGAATTCATTGCTCTTTTCCGTGTTCTGAAGAAAGAAATATAAAGGTGTCACTGAATGTATTGGATTTGGATTAATTGCGAAAAAGATAGAAATAGTTTTTCATTCATTCAGAAGTTTAAGAGCTAGGCTCTTGCCGGTGGAGCGTTTTCCATTTTTCCCTTTCACTATTGTCTTCTCAAAGGAGTATGGAAATGTAAAAAATAGTTTTTAGACTAGTAAATCTTACACTTCAGCAAACGTGGCGGCAAGAATTTATTAACATTTGATTAGGGCGTTTTGATTAGGACTATCCTATTCAGATATATTTTTTTTTGTTTAGTACACCTGAAGAACAGCTTGAATGCTGTAGGCAACACGACAAAACAGTTTAAAAACCTAAAGAACAATTTCAGAAATTCCTTAATTTCAGAGACTTTCAGCATCTTTTTACTGAAGACAAAAAAACTCAATCGAAAAAAAAACTAAAGACCCATAAATTATACTTAAAAATAGCAAATTCAAATAAAAACGTTAGTGTGCCAATTTTAATCTGTGTCAACGTAATTCGCAAAAGGAATTCCTTTTTTGAACGGGCAAATACTTTTTAAAATTCCGCGACCCAAAAATTAAAGAGAAAGCCTTAGATGGCTATAGATTTGCAATTCCCTTTTCTATAGACGTCGATTGCTTACTACGGCATTCTAGTATCGATTCAAACGAATGGAAGATTTGAATCGTTTTTGAATCGAACGAAACCGATATGGATGGGCTCTCCATTCGTTCGAGTTTCATTGTGCACTTTTGATGTAAAAATACATTTTTATGTAAAAATAGCCTGATATAATGATACCTTTTTTTTGTTAGTGTCGTAATTCTCGTATTGTAACAAAATGATGCTTCAATATTATTTGTGTCTTTATTTATTTTAATAGGGAATCATGGATGAATCATTTTGCATTCAAGTGGCCATTCAGAAGTCGATATTATAGCCTGATATAATGATATCTTTTTTGTTAGTGTCGTAATTCTCGTATTGTAACAATATGACGCTTCAATTTTATTTGTGTTTTTATTTATTTCAATAGGGAATCATGGATTGCATTCAAGCAGCCATTCAGAAGTCGGTATTAAGGCCGAGTGGTATTTATTTATTCATGTACAAATATCAGCTTAAACTGATTTACTTAATAGTATATGTGTTTCAGATTACATCAGAAAGGATAGAAGCACCAACTCTGATGCTACCATCCACGAAATTGAAATTAACAATATCCACACTTCCATATCCATACTTCAATACTAGTATTATAAGTGCGAAAATCTGTCTGTCTGTTTATCTGCCTGTCTGTCTGTTACGCTTTCACGGCCAAACCGCTGAACGGATTTTTTATGAATGTAGTTAAAAACCCGGGGTCAAACATATGCTACTTTTTGACGCAGGTGGAGTGACTGGAAACAGCTAGTTGTTAATATAAGCTAAGGAAAACTTAAGTTTTGCTTAACAATCTCTCCCAGTTTTTTGGTAGTTAAACAGCATGACTCGTGGGTTAGCGCAGTAGAGCTCTTTCATTCATTTCGAGTGGGCAACCAACACGATCAATCGACCTACATACTGGTGTCAGTCTCTCCGAACTCTGCCTTTCGGCTTCTGACTTTCATCCACCGGGAAGCACGAAAACATCTTTATTATCAGGTGATTACAATCAGGTGAATCAAGCTTGCAGTGTCCTAATTAAACTGGAAACTACTAAACAAAGTATGCTGGGAATCGAACCCACGAACTCCAGGTGTAAGGCAAACGTCTATCCCACTGAACTACGAAGACAGTTAAAAAAAATAAACTAAATACAAATATATTGTGTGTGACAAAATGTTTAGAGTGGCCTTATAAAGCTCGGCATCCACATCCCATGGCCCATAATAGCACAGAATTATTAATCATAGTCTCAACGGCAAAAGGCCTAAATATGTACGAGTCTCCTAGAGCCGCATACTTGCGCCTCTTGTTGGTCTCTGGTATTTTGAGTACCTACAGTATTTCGTCGTTGATTGTACATAAAACAGTTATTTTAACTATATATAAAACTATGTCTAATTGTCTATATATATATATAACTATATCTTTAAGCTTAAAAGTTTTTTTGTTTAGCCGTTCCGACATTCTGACGTTTCAATATTACCCCTCAAAGGCTAAGGAAATATCTCAAACATCCAACGAATAATACATTCTTGAGCCAAAACTCGCATAGTCCGAGTTAGTTTTGAGTTCCGAATTGTGGCTCAAACGAAACTTTCTGAAACAAGAAATTTCCGTTCCGGATATGCGAGACCGTCATTATTTTCTAGCCATTTACGTAATTATTGTTTTGTAGATATAAATATTTCTACAATTTCTTTGATGAAGATTGGGCTACCTTGGGATGCTTATTTAGTTAGGTTGATTTAAGTTTGATTAGTAAAGAATCCGGAATATAAATGAAAGATGCGTGTGCTCACTATGACGTTTATTTGCGACTGACGAGTTGAACAAGGATTACGTTTACCTACAATATTGACAATATCACACCTCCACTCTTATACAAGAAATACCTAACTTATCAACACTTACTAATTATTACATAACTATAACACACTCCCCTATATTTTACAATTAGTAATAACTATCTCAAGCCAGTAACATTTTATTTGGATATAATTAACTAACGAAATAACTAGATAATTACACTAATAAGGACCATGATGAAACAGTGTCCTTTCAGACAAAAAGAAAACATAGGTACCTATATCGTCACTTCCACAGAAAACTTACGAATCTGCAAAATAAGCATTTTTCAGGAGAGCGTTTTGAAATTTTATTTTTTAATTATTTGATTTTTTTATATAGTTATTTCGGTACTCTGATACATTTGGCTTTTAAAATGCTGTTTATTTTTAGGTACATACAACGGATTTAGAATAATTCATTAGGATTAGAAAAAAACGTACATTCGTAACTTTGCATTGTCATACATAGTAATTAACAGTTACTTATTTCTACCTTGGCAAACTTACGAAAGTGGTAATTTCGTCAGTAATTTAAAGAATACATCAAATTTATACCTTAGTAAACTTACGAAAGCGGTACTTTCGAGTATTTACTATGGTATTAAATAATAATTTTATAACTTAGGGCCCTAAGCTTAGGGCACTATGATATGAATACGACCATAAATGAAAAAAGGGAATCAAGAAAACCCAAATAAAAGAAATTATTTATTTTCAAAAATGAAATTTGCATCTTTTATTAGAAATAAAATATCGTGTATTGTATGCTTATGTACTATTATTACATACCTATAATGTATGCGATATAAAATAAATAAAAATTAAATGAAATTATTAAATTAGTCCTCTCTTCCTCTTCTGCATCTGGCTCTGCTAAGCAATCCCGAACTGTTTCTGAGTCTGGAAGATTTTCATAGAATGAATGATAATATTTTGGTATCTGGTTATCTAGACACAATTTCATTATGTCCTTTTTTTAGCTTTTGAAATAGGTATTCTGGCGGTATAAACAGGTACAGGCTCTATTGATGCAGTTTTTCCTTTTTTAGGCTTTATTTTCAATTCTTAGAAATTTTCTTCATTATAATTAGTTTTTATAAAAATTGATTTCGGACTGTCTTTTCGATACTGTATCCACACAGCATCTTGGTAATTAGTCTTTTTCTTTTCTTTGTTCTCGTCTTGTTCGTTTTCTTCTTGTTTAGTATTTTTCTTTGTCTTGTTCGACTTTTTATTTCTTTTCCCCGTTTCACTTCTTTTAGCTTCTTCTAGAAATTAACAGTCATTTGGGTTAAAGTTTAAAAACTCGTCATGAGCTAAGATATTGACATTAAATGGGCGGGGGTTCGTTCGAGCTAGCCTCATGACTTGAATCCATCCTCCTGGAGTGTACACAGCAGAATTTTTACATTTTTGTTTAATTTTGGAATGTATTGTGTCACATTCCATGTGGCTATACCCGGACTCAAAAAATACGTGATCTACTATGTGTATTTTTGGGTGGTTTGTTACTAAGTATAACAACATGCAAGAGAAATTAAAAAAATTCTGCTGGCCGCCACAGTTATCCGACATCATCCTTACATGTGTTATACCTTCCTTCCCTGAAATATATTTATATACACAAGTTGCTATCTCTACACTTCCCCGTTTTCCTTCCGTTTCATCCCAAGTAAAGCAATCAACGTCCTGATCTCCAAATTTATAACAAGTTAAATTATACACAGCTAGCTTACGAACATAAAAAAATGGTCCAGAAGCACCGCTTCTAGATCAAAATTGAAAGCCAATGTGTTTGTGTCAGTCTTTGCTGCTTCTTTATCAGCGTCTCGTCGCTTAAGTTGCTTGGAATATACATCGTCTTCAGTGTTAATTGTCTCATTACTTTTTGATAAATTATTTATAATATATAATAATTTAAGCAAAGTTAACGTATGACGTAGCCGGATAACTTCCGGCTATTCACATTTAATTTTTTAGGTTGGTAGCACAGGGTAGTGAATAAATATTTTTTGTTTGGTAGTAGTATTAAATGTCATCTCTGTTCAAGGAAACATAATCCATACATAACCTAACTACATCTTCATTACATTCATTTATACATTATAATGAAGAATCGGTGTCCAATTATTGAAAATTCAGATGTCAACGGATGAAGAGACGGCAGTAAAGTCCAATGAACAGGCCAATATGCAATAGATACTAGAAATGGGGTAGGTACCAAGATATTTGGCGATTGTAAACAAACAAGAAACCAACTCGCGGCCTTCGGTCCATCCTGACTTTGACATTTGACACTGACATACATATTTTTTAATACCGTAGTCATTTTTGCTTTCTTGCAGTTTGAGATGGCCATTATAGTTGCGTGAACGTCATCACTATAAAATCTTTTAAATTAAATAACAAAATAAATATAATTTTAAGATTTTTTTCGTTTAAATTTTATCTCCTAAATAGTCTATTCTATCAATAAAATACACAATTTATTTTTTAGTTGTCTTGCCAATTGCTTCCATTATTGCATCTGTATCTCCACATGCTTCATCTGTGCCATACATTTTTTGCTGCAGCTGGCGGTTGGCGGTTTAAATAAACCTGTTTGTCCAATCCAACCCAAAACCCGAACAAACGAACGAAACGACTGCGAGACAACTTCGCTTCGGCAACATTCAACTATCATCGTTGTTCGTCGTACTGTACAGGACAATACTGTCGTGCGCGTGTTTGTGTGTGTGTGGCTGTGTGCGTTGGTGCGTTTAGATTACCGATTAAGTGGTACCAATAATTGCGCTTTTAATCGCGTTCAGAAAAAAATTGATTCAAAAAAAAAAAACTTAATTCCCTCCAAGCCCGTTTTAGTTACCCCCGCATAATCCCCCAAAGGATTTGCCCCCCCGAATTTCCCCCTGAGGGCTGAAAATACCCCCAAATTTGGGGGAATTCCCCCCAACTGGCATCACTGACTGCGAACCGCGAATGCCCACGAACCCGCGAAAGAGAATGGTCATGTCAATGCCAAACAGTCAGTGTTACCAACTCTTTCTAAAAAACAAAAACTTTTTTAATGCCATCTTTTTTTCACTACGTGTAAAATTAGAGGATTTGTTTTCTAAATAAAGTAAAAATATTTATGCCCCTATAAATATGAATTATTTGATAACACTAATTTGCTAGATTCGTATGTTCGCTTAAAGTTACATAAACCACTTGGAAAAAATTGCTGCCAATGTAAATGTACGAATATGGCAGATTCGTATGTTTGTAGTAGATTACTTCTAATATTTGAATAATGTTTGCCACCAATGTAAATGAACGAATATAGCAGATTCGTTTGTTTACTACATGTTAATTTAACTATTTGAATAATATTTGCCACCAATGTAAATGTACGAATATGACAGATTCGTATGTTTGCCATATGTTACTTTAGCTATTTGAATAATGTTTGCCACCAATGTAAATTTACGAATATGGCAGATTTGTAAGTTGACAATGGTACATTTTATTTGAACTTCATAAATCCTAGTACGCCAAAATATCATATAATAATTTGGTAAGTTTACTATGGGTGTATGATCATAAAATGCAGATTCAAGCAATTAGAATTTTAAAACCGTCAGTGATAAAATTGTGTGACTTTTCCATGGTCTTAAGTACCACATTATGTGCAGTTTTTTACTGAATATCCATTTTTACCAAAAAAGCAGATTCGTAAGTTTGCCGTGGATGTGACGATATATGGTAATGACTAATACTAACACAAAATAACAAAAAGTACATACAAAAGTATAACCGTGGTTTGATGTTAGGTACTACACTACGTAATACCATATCGTTCGACAGGCTTACGAACTCGTTTGGGTAGTTCCGTAACCGTTGGTGCCGTATGCGTTGTGGTGTCCGACTGTGCCACGGGTCCTAATGTCGAATTGCTGTCGCCGAAATTAGGTTCAATCTGAGGTTCGGCACTACCTAAATCATCCGTTTCCACAGCTGGTACGGATTCAGTATCTGAACGGTTCCTTCCTTCCTCAGGATAAGTAACATCAGAAAATTGTGACCTACGACGTATTTGATCTACATGCCTTTTAAGTAATTGACCGTCATTCCCTACCACTGAGTATCTACGAGTACCTTCCCTACGTTGAACCTGACCTTTCAACCACTTGTCCTTGGACCCAAAGCCCCGAGCCCAAACCGTATCGCCTTCCTCAAAGGAGCGCGTCACTCCCCCCGCGCTTTCAACCTGGCGCTGCTGAGCCTTGGCCACCCTGTCCCCTACCGCGCGCTCCGGCCGCAATAGGTCTAGCCTGTTCCGTAAGTTGCGCTTTTGTAATAGTTGCGCCGGTGTTTCCCCTGTTGTTGCATGTACCATGTTTCTATACGACAAAAGAAACGTTTGTAACGCCGCATCTATGTCTACACGGTCCCTTATAGCTTTTTTAATAGCGTTTTTACACAACTTTACCGCATTTTCAGCGGCACCATTAGAAGCTGGATGATAAACGGGAGAGAACATTTGCTGTATACCATTTACTCTTAAAAAATGTTTAAACTCTGAACTGGTGAAGGGTGGACCCTGATCAGACACTAACTGCTCAGGCAGGCCAAATCGTGCAAACGTTTGTCTTAACACCTTAATAACATGCAATGCACTAGTAGTTTTCATCTCAAATGCTTCCATCCATTTTGAAGACGAATCAATTAATATTAAAAACGTCAATCCTTTAAAAGGACCTAAAAAATCTATGTGTAATCTAACCCACGGCCGCCCGTGGTACTGCCACGGCTGTATCTGCGCCCGCGGGGGCGCGTCCCTCTCCGCGGCGCACGTCTCGCACTGGCGGCAGGTATCTTCTATCTCCGCGTCAATGTGAGGCCACCACACGTAACTACGAGCCAAACCTTTCATCTTTACTACACCGAAATGACTACAATGTAACTGTTTTAGGACATATTTTTGTAATGTCTCGGGAATAATCATCCGATAACCCCACATGACACAGCCGTATTCTACATACAACTCATTACGTCGGCTGAAATACGGTTTTATCTCCTCATTTGGGCATTCAGCAGGCCAACCAGATTGTATGTACACTATAAGCCTACTCAACGTTCTATCCCTAGCTGTATTTTTCCTCACCTCGCTACACGATATAGGCAAAAAATTTTCTACAAAATTAATATACGTATTATCCTCTTTTCTTTCTATTTTACGATCAGTGTGAGGTAAACGTGACAATGCGTCCGCACAATTCTTACTCGACTTAACATATTCTATTGTATAATTATAACCTGCTAATGTCACCGCCCAGCGCTGTAACCGTGAAGTGGCCATAACAGGAATACCAATCTTGGGGCCAAAAATATGAGTAAGTGGTTTGTGATCAGTCCTCAGAGTAAAACTTCTACCGTATAAATACTGATGAAACTTACGGATTCCGAATATAATTGCCAAGGCTTCCTTATCTATTTGTGAGTACCCCTTTTCTGCAGCCGTGAGTGACCGAGACGCATAGGCGACGGGCCGCTCGCCGCGGTCCGTGAGGTGCGATATGACCGCGCCCACGCCGACGCTGCTGGCGTCCGTCGTCAGCACGAGCGGTACGTCGGGAGAATAATGAGCTAACACTTTTGTACTCGTTAACAAGCTTTTAATTTTTTCGAAAGCTTTTTTACATTCCTCCGTCCACACATACTTAGTACCGGCCTTCAACAAGCTATACAGAGGTGCTAATACTGTACTTACATTCTTTATAAATTTTCCATAATACATAACCATACCTATAAATGCTCTCAGCTGTGAAACATTTGTTGGGGCGGGCGTGTTCACAATGGCCTTCACCTTATTTGTGCTCGTGTGAATTCCTTCTTTACTTATGGTATGCCCTAAGTAATTAATAGACTTTGCAAAAAATACACACTTATCATTCCTCACTTTCAATCAAAATTTTTGTAATCGGTCAAAAACTTTATGTAGGTTACCGATATGTTCTTCCCGAGAACATCCTGTTATTACGACATCGTCCAGGAATACTCCTACCTGAGGTATATCAGCGAACATTTGTTCTAACCGCCGCTGAAAAATACCTGGACTCGATGCAAGGCCGTAGACCAGCCTGTTATACATAAATAAACCCTTATGAGTGGCTATTACAGTGTATTTCTTAGTTTCATCCAATTCAAACTGCGCATACGCTTGTGATAAATCAATTTTACTAAAATATTCACCCCCCCGCAAACGTAATAAGAGATCCTCAAACCGCGGTAAGGGATAACGGTCAATTTCGATGAGTTTATTTAAGGTAAGTTTATAATCAGTACAAATTCTGATATTACCGTCCTTCTTTACTACCGGCACGATGGGCGTGGCCCAATCAGACCGCTCGACGGGCGTCAGTACGCCGTCGCGCACCAGCTGTCCCAGCGCACGTTCCACCGGCTCGCGCAGCGCGTAGGCCAGCGGCCGCGCGCGCATGAACACCGGCCGCGCCCCCTCGCGGAGCACAACGCTTACGGCACCCCCGGTGAAACGGCCCAAACCCTTTTCAAATACCTTACAATATTTCGACCTGAAATGGATTACATCGAAATTATCATTCGATAACCTCATTACGTCATACGTCAATGGGGGCAACTGAATATGTAATGCCGCAATCCACTGTCTACCTAATAAACTTGTTTTGCCATTATTCACCACTAGTAAGTCTAAATAATCACTTTTATTTCCGTATCGTACATACGGTTGTATAATACCTAAAGGCTTGATAACTTCCCCAGTATAATATCTCAGTGTTAACTCGCATGGCTTTAAACACAGATTGGAGAATTTTTTTTTGTAACATTCATAACTAATACAAGACACGGCACTGCCCGTATTACATTCCATATCCATATCCTTTCCGTGAACATTTAACTTAATATACATCGGTTTGCAATTGCTAATAGAGATACGTCGTATATCAGTAAATTTTACCTCCGAACTGTCCGTGCTATTGGCCTGCTGATCGCCTTCAAGTTGCACTTGATGGTTGTTCATCATCCTAGGGCATACACGTTGTAGACTGTTGGTTGCACACCCGACACACAAAGCAGGAAAATTTGCATCTATCCGTGGAATGGGCTGCGCCACATGCTTGACAGGTTAGCTGGGAAGCCGCATCCGCCGCCCGGCGAGGCTCCGACCGCCACGCCCGCGGTGTCCATCGCTGCTCCTGTGCCTGTCTCCCTTTTCCGCGCTCTGCCCCGCGACGCTGCCATTTCGCCTTCACTGCTTGGCAATCAGCTGATTCCGCCCTAGGCAAATCTTTTCCATCCACGATGGCCGCATCCCTTTCTGCCGTTTCCATGCTCACCGCTATTTTGTATGCCTTCCCAAAATCTAACTTGCACTCTGCAAATAGCCTCTGCCGTATATTTTCACTTGTGATTCCACAAACTAACTGATCACGCAAGCTTTCTTCCAGATTGCTGCCAAAATCACAGGAAATTGACATTTTTTTTAATACCGCCACGTACTCGGAAATATTTTCGCCACTCCTTTGTTTGCGATGTCGGAATTTAAACCGCTCTGCGAGCTCACTGGGTTTCGGCTGCAGGTGTTTCTCCATAATACTGGTTAGCTGTACAAAAGTTTTCGCCTTCGGTTTCTCCGGAGTACAAAGGTTGACCAACAGCTCGTACGCCTCCGCTCCCATGACCGTTATAAGCGTCGGGACTTGTAACTCAGCCACAATCTTGTTCACAAGAAAATATTGCTCGAGCCGCTCCACGTACAGTCTCCAATCATCCTGCTGCACCCTGAACTCCGCGATCTTCCCAATCGACATCTTCACACGTAAGCCGTTACCTCGTCGCCATTAAAGAATCCGGAATATAAATGAAAGATGCGTGTGCTCACTATGACGTTTATTTGCGACTGACGAGTTGAACAAGGATTACGTTTACCTACAATATTGACAATATCACAATTAGGATATTGCCGACGTTTTGGCATCATCATCATTATTTCAGATGATTTTTGATTGGCCATGTAAGTCACTCTATATGTATTAGCGACGTGTCTGCTGATTTTAAAATTTGCATTGTATAAGTAAATTGATAAGGCTAATTTTAAACAATGTAAATAATTAAGTTGCAATATTTAAGTAGTTAAGTTAAATAAGGTAGAATTAAGGGTAAAAATAAAGATTTTTTCAAAATAGTAATAATAAAATAAATAAAAACAAAAGGGAAATAAGTGTACAGTAGCATAGGGTCATTTATTTTTAGTAATGAAGGCATTTATTAGAAATAATTGATCATGTGAAACACATTGTAAGTAGCACTATTCGATTTTCAAAGAGCGTTACCATAACGAGGACCAAGGCTTTTTTTTCAAATTAAAATGGTGGTAAATCACGTTCCGAAACGAAAAACGTTACCGTAACGAGAGCCGAACACAAGATTCCACGACTACCGATAGAGGGCGCAGTTACTAAGGTTTAACGCAATTTTGAGTCGGCACATTTCGAGATATCTCAAAGAAACGTCTCAACGTTACTTTGAGAAATGTCCATCCCATCCGAACCCGTTAGTTGTGCGGGCTGCCAACTACAGCCCGGCGAAAAATGCCCCTCTGCGGCACAGACGCCCGAGGAATGTTCTCTTTGACCCTGACGATCCCATTACGGTGGCGAACCTTCCCTTCGAAAACCCCTCGACTCAACAGAGTCCTGGGTTTTCCATAGGAACATATAACCGCACCCGCCGGCGAGTGCGACGTAGTAGGAACAGTAGACAGTTTACCAGGTACCAGAATGTACCAGGGCACTTCACGCCACCGATAGGTTCTCAGTAGGCCCTTCAGGCACAATAGTGTCGGCCCTTATGGCATTGAGCGTTTGCTACCGCTCGCGAGTTTGCATCGCTCGCTTGATCAAAGGCAAAGCCCATGGCCGAGGTTCGTCCCAACTGGGAGCCCCTTGGGCATTTGCCGAAAAGGCTGAGTGGTTAATAGCCCTCGCCTCAAACTGTCCCGCTGTAAATTTAAAAGTTCACAGGAGCTAAAATTGTAGGTCATGTCAAAAAAAAAAAAAAAAATTGAGTCGGCATCCGGAAAAGAGCGCAGCAGTGTTCTTTTCCAAAGATTCATACGGTGCAACACGCCCACCAGCATGGAGTACGGTCTCGCTCTCAAAAAAATCGATATCCATGTTTGGTAAACCCCATTCCATGGGTGAACCAAACAAAGTATCTGGGCGTTATCTTTGACAGCAAGATGACCTTTGGAGCACACATTCAAAGAGTTTGCAACAGAGCTGCATTCTATCTAGGCAGACTCTCTCCCATGATCAGCAACGTAAAATTGTCGCTTAGAAATAAGCTAACACTTTACAAGCTAGCCATCCGCCCTGTCATGACATACGCGAGCGTGATCTTCTCACATGCAGCTCCATCTCTCCTGAACAAGTTCCAACTCATCCAGAATAGGTTCCCACGCAGAGCCACGGGTTCGCCCCCGGGCCTGCGTACACGCGACCTACACAGGGACCTTGAGCTTCCATCCATTTCGAGATATCTCAAAGAAACGTCTCAACGTTACTTTGAGAAATGTCCAACCCATCCGAACCCGTTAGTTGTGTGGGCTGCCAACTACAGCCCGGCAAAAGATGTCCCTCTGCGGCACAGACGCCCGAGGAATGTTCTCTTTGACCCTGACGATCCCATTACGGTGGCGAACCTTCCCTTCGAAAACCCCTCGACTCAACGGAGTCCTGGGTTTTCCATAGGAACATATAACCGCACTAGCCGGCGAGTGCGACGTAGTAGGAACAGTAGACAGTTTACTAGGTACCGGAATGTACCAGGGCGCTTCACGCCACCGATAGGTTCTCAGTAGGCCCTTCAGGCACAATAGTGTCGGCCCTTATGGCATTGAGCGTTTGCTACCGCTAGCGAGTTTGCATCGCTCGCTTGATCAAAGGCAAAGCCCATGGCCGAGGTTCGTCCCAACTGGGAGCCCCTTGTGCTTTTGCCGAAAAGGCTGAGTGGTTAATAGCCCTCGCCTCAAACTGTTCCGCTGTAAATTTAAAAGCTCTCAGGAGCTAAAATTGTAGGTCATGTCAAAAAAAAAAAAAAAAAATTGAGTTGGCAGTACTGGAATCAATTCGGCTCATTCGTAATGGAAGATTACTAAGGAAGACAAATAAAGGAAGTGAATACGGACAAGTGAATCTTTAATTTCGGACCCGGATCCCTGCTCCAGTGCTCAAGTGTTAGTGAAAATCGTCAGTCGGATCGAAAGCTAGGACCCCTGTGCCCGGAATCGGACCCCTGGATCCCAAGAATAGGACCCCTGCTGCTCGGAATCATCGAGATCGGACCCCAGAATCGGACCCCTGCTCGGATTGTCGACGGATTGGAAGATAGGCCCCTCGCTCATCCTGCTGGCCCGCCCCCACCTCATACAGTCCACTCATCGACGTCGTTCTCGGCAGCCCGGAGCAGCTAAGCAGCCCGAAGCCACGCCGCACTAAGCTACGCCGCCTCAAGCTACGCCGCCTCGAGCCAAGCCGCCTGTAGCTAAGCCGACTTGTGCTGAGCCGTCCGAAGCTAAGCTGCCTACGCTATCGCTCATCCGCACTTGCCTTCGCCCGTGTTGAGGACAGATTGGGACGACTGCACGCCACCAACAGCGCGCACCTCGAACAATATGAATGAACTATAGTGATATTGCAGAGATAACAATAAAAGACTTGAATCATTTGATCCAGCGTCTGATAATAAAAATGATTCCGTACTTCGAAAAGCACGCTTAGCCGTTGGTTCTGGCTTTCCTTTGGAACCACGCCAGGGTGTACAGAAACGATTGATCAATTATTCCAAGTAAAATCAAAATGATCCCAGATTTCAACTACATCCATACGAAGTTTCATCAAAATCTGTCCAGGAATTGGGCCGACGGGCAGACATTTATATTATTAGTATGGAAGTAAATATGGATAGCAAAGAGTAGGATTGTAAATAGAAATACCTCGTCATAAATCAAAAGCGACAAAAACACAGATTGCTGAAGCTTCCTTCTCTTTCAAGTTGGACAAGCAGTTCCCCAAGAAACTGCTAGTTAGATTGAATTAACAAGTACTTGTTCTGACACAGTTTGCACTTAGCAACTTGACAATTTGCGATTCGCCGTCGCCATTCGAGGCACGCTTATAAAAATTCATCTTGCATTGGATTTAGTCCAAGAATACTTACAAATTCTGTTTTTCCTTTGTTCTTAATTAAAGTATGAATTGATTGAAATTAAAAAAAAAAATAACTGAAAAATATCTTTAATTCAGCATTAATGTATATAATATATGTATATTTAAATTAACTTCAAAATTAACACTGTTATAAAACTTACTAAAATTAATAGTAAGTGCTGTTTGTCGACGATTTATCTTTAACTAGCTGTTTCCCGCAGCTCCACCTGCGTCAAAAAGTAGCCGATATTTGACCCCGGGTCTTCAACTATATTCATACCAAATTTCATCAAAATCCGTTCAGCGGTTTGGGCGTGAAAACTTAACAGATAGACAGACAGACATTCGCATTTATAAAATTAAGTATGGATTATTCCATATCCATATTTCATTACACAACAAAACTTTAAATTAAAGTTAAATAAGTTCAAAAAAAGAACTAGACAGATTTTTATTAATCTTCCAAAGGCAAAGCTCGACTAGAAAAACTTATAAAAAAGTACTTACAAAAATATTTTTTCCTTATTTTAGTACAAAAGGAGCAACAGAAATTTCTTAATAAATTTTCCTAATACCTTAGTCGACTACTTTTATCTAAAACGATCCATTTAGCACTAGTTGTTGCAGATCCGTTCCGTTCCTGTAATACGTTTAACACATTTAACTAGCTGTTTCCTAAGTGCACTACGATGGAACTGTTAAATTGGTTTCAAAGCTCCAGCAAAGAACGATACCTGTGACTGTTACTTCGATTGTAATTTATTTGAATACTAGCTGTTTCCCGCAGCTCCGCCTGCGGTTATGCCTATGTTACTCAGGGTAACTTTCCAATGGTGAAAGAATTTTTGAATTCGGCTCAGTAGTTTTTGAGTTTATTCATTACAAACATACAAATCTTTCCTCTTTATAATATTAGTGTAGAAGTGTAGACTAGTTACGGAGAATAAGTGAGTACTTGAAATGTAACACTTTATTTTCAAAATAAAGATAAAATAAAGATCGAACATTAGAAAATCCTTATTATCATAATCAGTAATCGGATAATCGGGCGCTTATATACCTAAACTACTTTCCTAGAAAGAATAATATGGATATTCCTTTCTGAATTAATAAGTAACCCTCATTTTCGGGATTGAACAATTTCGTAACTTATTATTATTCTTTCGTAGGAATAAAAATTAAGCTTAGGTATATTAGCGCCCGATTATCCGATCCCTACGGCGGTAAAGTGGTATCATCATCATCGTTATAGTCGCAGTCAGTCCACTGCTGAACATAGACTGGGTGGCAGCAGCCTGCATACAGAGACTTTTTTCATGTCATCTCACTATCTGATCGGTGAATATCCAAGGCTGCGCTTGCCGGTTCGTGGACGCCATTCGAGAATCTTTCCTCACCATCGGCCATCGGTATTCCGAGCTAAGTCCCGCCCACTGCCACTTTAAATAACTAATTCTCTGGGCCTATATAGGAGACTTTTGTTCTCCTACAGATCTCCTCATTTCTGATTTGATCTTGTAGGGAAACACCGAGCATCACCCTCTCTATAGCTCTTTGAAAGATCTTGAGCTTACTGAGGCCCATAGCCAAGATCCACGTTTCGGACCCACATTGACATGTGGGTCCAGTGTGTGTTACCAGTGATGACTCACTGGTAACACACACTGATAAAAGATCTTAGGTTTAAGGGACTGATGTATCTTGGACGAGAAAGTGGTATTAAGTATAACCGTCTAATATCAATTCGGATAGGATTAAAGCCATAGTCTGTCGGTTTGTTTGTTACGTTTTCACTACTAAACCGCTGAACCGATTTTGATTGAATTCGGTGTGCATATAGTTGAAGATTGAGTAAACCCGAGTCTAACACATGCTTCTTTTAAAAATCAACCATCTGTATGCAAGACACATAAAACTTCTTGGCGCAAACGGAGCCGCAGTAAAACAACTAGGAATCATTAATAATGTATTAAGCAATACCTTACTTTTTATACAAACAAATTATACACAGCTATATACATATCTTTTCATACACAAGTATAAGCAGCGACGTCATTCAATTCTTTTTTGCCCTACGTGGAAATTCCGCAGACGCATTTATTCCATCTCGTTGGTTCTATAGACGATTTTAACAAGGCAGACAGATTTCTGCATGCTTTGCGATTTCATTATATTCTAGGAATTTTTCGCCAAACCTATTGACTGTCTCCGTGGAGTTATTGGCTATTATGTTGGGCTCCCGTTTTAAGGTTCGATTCTTAATACAGGCAAAAAAATAATTGTGATTTTTTTTGGTTTGTGTGTGGGTCTGGATGATATCGGCCAGTAAAAGATTTAATTTATAGCGTTAACTAACTGTTATCGCTTTATCTAGGAAAATTATCGTAACGCAAACCTGGATGAATTTGACAATACTTAATTGCACTTTGGGATGGAGGGATGCGTGGAAAGAAAGGGGAGATCTTTGCCCAGCAGTGGGACACGTAGAAAAGATTCATGCGAACTATTGCATTCGACGTTTGTACGTCAAATTAACAGTTAGGTCAAGTGCCTGAGGATGCCTCGTGTCGCATGTGGTGTAAACTAATGGTGGCGGGCATGTTGGGACTAACAGTAGTGGTGGATGGCCGGCAATAGTTTGCATGAACTAACTAACGCAAAATAATTTGGTAAGTACTTGTAATTTTAACTTGTAACGCCCGAATCAATTAAAAAGCTAAACATGACTCGAAGAAAACACGCGGGCACGAATGACGAATCTTTAATAACAAGAAGGTCATCGAATAATCCCATTTCGCCAAAAACTTTCGTCCATCGACGTCTCGGAAAGATAGTACCATTTTAATTTCCTTAGAGATTAAAAAAGAAAAGAACAGACGGAATGTCATCAATAACGGTTATTTTTCATCTGTGACATCCGTCAGTCTGCCAAGCTTTCATTTCCTAATGTCGGATTACATCTTGATTACTGAATTTGTTGACAATAATTTTTGGGAAAATTTCGTTAAAAATGATTTGGACTAGTTTTTCCATAGCATATTTCGTGGAGAAAATATCAGAAAAAGTTTGATAGATTTTTTTTTCTGAATCTTAATAGACCATAGGTGGGGACGGATTCTATGAAATTCTGAATTCTAAGTATTTATACATGGGCTCTTTTAGAGCAAATTTGTAGAAATAGGAAAAAATAAGATTCCTCGAAAAAAATAGTCATGTGTTAGTTTCAATAATACAACAATAAACAGGACCGTACCCAGAACAAGGCATATGCAAATGGAGACCAATCATGTACTCGACAGAGTGTTAAACATGGGAAGTGATAAAATACTACCCGTGTACAATTTTAAAAAGAATTTATAAAATATATGTTCCTTCAAGGAAAGAATGGAATGATACGCTGCGACCTTCAGATAAGGATTGCCGGATCTGGTACACGGATGGGTCCAAAACCAATCATGGATTAGGTGCAGGCATCTATTCCAAGGACAAGAAATTGTATCAAAGCATGGGGCAATTGTCTACTGTATTTCAATCAGAAACATATGCGATTGCTGCTTGTGCTAAACTGAATCTAGAAGAAGGCCTAAAAAACCACACAATCTATATTCTTACTGATAGTCAGTCGGCTCTCGCTGCTATCGGCTCCACCAGGATCTGTTCCGGGCTAGTCTTGGACTGTGTGACCTCCCTTAATAAACTGGGTAGGTCCAACAAGCTAGGACTGGTTTGGGTACCGGGTCATGCTGGGATTGAAGGAAATGAGAAAGCTGACGAACTGGCAAGAGAAGGGTCTAGTGCTCCACTCACAGGTCCTGAACCCTTCGTCGGGCTGGCGTATGGAACAGCAATCACAGCTATTGAAGAATATGTCAGAGAGAGACACAAAGCCGAATGGCACTTACAGAGTGGTCTTACACACTCAAAGGCGATGATTGGTGCTGAAATCACCGAATTGCACAAAAAGATCTGGAAGTACAATAGAAGACAGACAAGGATTCTAACAGGAGCACTGACAGGACACTTTGAAAACCACAGTCACCTTTTTAAACTGAAACTTGTCGAAAGCCCTGAGTGTAGGGCATGTGCCGAGGCAGAGGAGTCCATAGGCCACATTTTGTGTCATTGCGACTCATTGGCTAGCAAGCGAATGGACCTTTTCGGAACAGCGTATCCGGAACTAGAGGACTACAGGCACTTCGCACCAGGTGATGTTCTGAAGCTCATGCAGTTCTTCTTCAGAAACCCTGCTGTGGGTAAGTAAGGCATGGGGTAAGTACAAAAGAACCCAGAGGTTCGACGTGCTTCCTTGGTATAGGACCCCCTTATGCATAATAAGATAAGATAAGATTCAATAATAGAGTAAGCATTGAGTTATCATTTTATATCTTTGTTTAGGTATGGTACTTTTGCTTTTCTAATTTCAATGAACAAGTTTTAACAGGCTTGGTGTGGCAGGTATATAAAACAAAACACAAAACATGAAGAAAATGAAAACCAACAAAAATAGAAAAGATGAATGGCAAATCATAATTCTATCATACTTCCACCTACAGCTACATGCCATATATTTGCGGTAGCTCGGCACGTTTTTATAGAATAACGAGTTTACAAAATGGCTACTTTCGATATTTATTTAGCGATCTGATTTAAATAATAGTTTAAAGAGTAGAGTAATAGTTTAAAGGTCCGATGACCAGGTCAAGGTTGCAGGAAAGACGCTGGATTCAGGCTATTCTCGGTCAGATTGGAAATCCTACTACTATTGGATGCCTACGTCAGCAGTTAGCCGTAAATTTGACTTACCAGAGGATTGCCAAATGGAAGGCTGAAAAAAACTTTGAAAATGAGCGTGACAGAAGATACTAGTCGTAGAGGTTCACAAATGGTTGTAGCGCTTCAGGAAGTATAGAGAAGGTTACAGCCCTGCGATAAAGAATAGAATAGAATAAAACTTTATTGATTGATCCATCACATACTGGAAAGGTCTTACAAGTAAAGTACAAGATACATAAAGTTCGTGACAGACGTCTCAATAGGTGGCGGCTCAGTGTTAAGCTAGACATGCAAGCATGGCTAGCACTGATTTTCAGCCACCACCTTCTGAGGATAACATCAAGAACTTCATCATCCATACTTCCTTATTAAATATTATAAGTGCGAAAGTCTGTCTATCTGTCTAGGCAGTTACGCTTTTACGGCCAAACCAGGATTTTGATGACATTTGGTATGAATATAGTTAAAGACCCGGGGTCAAACATAGGCTACTTTTTGACGCAAGCGGAACTGCGGGATACTGCTAGTAATGAATAATAAAGACCTGCCTAGACTTCTAGATCACATAATACATGAGGCCTAGATAACGGAGACAGTCATTAATTGTCAATTTAAAATATATGTAGACAGAATGTATTAAATCAAATATCCCGTCAACTCAACGCGGGAATGCAGCCAGTGTTCTTGGCACCATGCCACACGGATATTGCTTAGATTTTAATTTTTAGTATGTATTTTTTTAATTTTAAGTTTTTACTTTCAGTTAGTTTTTTTAAGTATTTAGGTTAATTTGTTTGTATAAGATATTTTAATAAATATCCCGTTGTTCTACGTAAGCCCAGAGATTTCACGATCAGAACTGTTGAACAGCTGTTCAGACTCGCCATAGACAAGACGAAATTAAGGGAGCTGACAGTCAACCTTCAGTAATGAAGTGGCACATAAAGAAAAAGAAGACGTAAGCCCGATTTATTATCACTGTGCCTCGATCTCGATATTTTTTTTAAAATTTCTTTTTATTTCTCTTAACAGAACTAATAATTCAATAATAGTTAGTATTTGATTCTGAACCTTGTTATATTGCATCTAAAAACCCAGCATAGGAGGACAGTATTTTTCATAAAGTGCCACATCTGTACCCACCAAAAAGTGAGAGCGCTCGCAAAATAAATTAACATTTTGTCATATTTTACGTCTACCATATTTTGTAACCATTCACGTAAAATATGAGTAAATAAATTACAGAAAATAACCGGTGAACGAACTACATAATTAGCGTTGGTAATAATTCAGATTTGGCCCACTACAGACCAAAATTGGAACTCTGCCAGAAATGGATGTGTTAAACATTTAATGAGTAAATTAATTACCAATTTGCTTTAAGTTGGAGGCTTATTTTATGATTTCGGGCATGTAGTCAGCCGCTTAACACATTCACTGGCAAAAACGTGTTTATTTGATTCATCTATACACTGTTATATATATTGGAAACTTAACTAGGAAATATTGGTACAAGGGTTTAATTTATTACTAAAATTTCTTATTGCGTATAACTTAATAGTGTGTCGTTACATTTTGTATTGTTATAAGTTATTCATTCATATTGAGTGGTCCAACAAACTTATTACACCCTGGTGCAACCACCTGGTATGTGCCACCACACATGGCCTATTTGCCCAAATATTTGTCATTGCATATTTTGCCAAAATAGACACATAACAAGAGTACATGGAATGGCAAAATTTGGCTAAATACCTACAAGGCTGAACCATCAGAATTTTTCCTTTAAACCTTTCAAATTCGGTGAAAGAAGAAACTGACAAAAAACAAGAAAAGGACGCACACAGGGTGGAGTGACGTCACTGCCACTTGGTTTCGTGCGTACAAAAGAGATAGCTAGACGTCACCACCACGCTTCCACTTTTCTTCATAATGTTTAACAACCAATTTTGTTGTTGTTTTAAGAATCAGCTCCTTTCTATTGAACATATTGTTAAAAAAACTTTGTCCAAGTGCAAAGTCCAGGAGCCCATTGTTATTTCCGATTGCACCCCAACTAGTATACTTTACTCACAAATTCCATTACAGGATAATATATTAGGAGAAATAACGAGCAAGCGAGCTTAATAAATTACTTAGGATCAGATAACGGGGAATAGTGTCCCGATTTTGTTTCCGTTTTTAGATTATCCCGCTGACCCATAAAATTTTGGGTTCTGGGTTACTGCCAAATTTAGTTTTGAAGTTTTGATGTAGGTCTTACTCTTAGTAGAAGAGTTTTGGGTGTAAATCAATACTATCACTTTACCATCATTATACTAAACTGCCTCCGTGTTTAAGGCAAAGACCTGGAGGTCGTGGGTTCGTTTCCCACAGGAAGCATATTTTGTTTAATTTTTTCCGGTTTGGTTAGGACTACGCAAGCTTGAATCACCGGATTGTCTGATAAAAATGAGGATTCCGTGCTCTGAAAGGCACGCTAATAGTCCCGGCTGCCGTTTAGTGGTTGTTAAAAGAACCACGTCAGAGGCCGAAAGCCGCTTCCGAAAAACTGATCTGATGAAATAGCTGTAATATTATTCTGCTACAGATTAGCTTCCTGAGGAGTAAAGAGAAGTAGACGAACAAGATAAGATGACAGGTGATTTAAATGAGTTTAATAAGGACTGGAAGCCAGCAACAGGGGACAGAAATGTATGGAAATAAAGGCAAAGGCTTTTGCCCAGCAATAGGACACAAACAGCTATCAAAGACTTGGCATCAACATCAATAGCGAGTATATCACTCACCTTCGTTTTGCCGACGATATCGTGGTCATGGCGGAGTCGCTGGAGGACTTAGGTACCATGCTCAGCAACCTAAACGTAGTCCCCCAACAGGTGGGCCTTAAAATTAACATGGACAAAACCAAGGCAATGTGTAATGTCCAAGTTACGCAATCGCCGGTTTCTGTTGGGAGCCACACATTTAAAGTTGTAGACCAGTATGTCTGCCTGGGTCAGATGATCCAGGTTGGCAAATCCAGCTTCAAGGACGTCTTTCGGCGAATCCGACTCGGCTGGGCGGCGTTCGGGAAGCTACGTAGCGTCTTCTAGTCCAAAATACCCCAGTCCCTTAAAACTAAGGTCTTCGACCAGTGTGTGTTACCAGTGATGACATATGGGTGATGATATATCCGAAACGTGGTCTCTAACTATAATAAGCCCCATAAAAAAGCTCAAAGTCGCCCAGAGAGCTATGGAGAGGGCGATGCTCGGTGTTTCCTTACGAGATCGAATCAGAAATGAAGAGATCCGTAGAAGAACAAAAGTCACTGACATAGCCCAGCGGATTAGTTCTTTGAAGTGGCAGTGGACGGGACACCGATGGCCGATGGGGCAGAAAGGTTCTCGAATGGCCACCACGAACCGGCAAGCGCAGCGTTGGACACCCACCGACCAGATGGTCAGATGACCTAAAAGGTCGCAGGCAGACGCTGGATGCAGGCTGCTGCCAACCGATCATTTTGGAAATCAATAGGAGAGGCCTATGTCCAGCAGTGGGCTGACTGCGGCTGAAATGATGATGATGATTATGACCTATTAAAAAAATAAAACATATGATATAATCTGTGTATATTCGTCCACTTCTAAAGCGCAAGTGGAGAAGAAGTTTCGCCACAAACTCCACTGCAGCATTTTCTTCAAAACTATAGCTCATTTTTCATCCATATCAAGTTAAATGTAGGGCTATATCACACCAAGACACTCCATACGACAGCGCCGAGATTACAACTACTACGATTAGGTCGCGTTAGCACGCGCGTCAATGTGTGATGTGTGAGTGCCACTCGTACATATTTACTGTGTCTGCGTCATAGTTATCCGTCACGGCCGCGCACCGAAATGTCATCCTTGGATTGTTTTGCTCTCGATTTTTACCCTTAATCAGCGCGGTGAGGGGCGGTATCTGTTTCGGGTGGGAGGGTGTGAGTGTCCGTTCTGTACGTTAGTACTATTAATAATTCTGCAGCTATATTCAAGCTGAACTACTTTTTATTGCAGTTTCAACGAAAACACGCTCTCGTATCTCGTCCTTAACACTTTCAAACAAATAAAAAGGCCCACAAAATTGCATTGAAACTAACTATTTCACACTCCAAAACTTTTATTTGAAAATGTTTGACGTTTCAAACTACGCCGTTGTTTTCTTTCTGTCGTGGGCTGGCTGCCAATAAAAAAATAAAAAAGAATGCATCGTAGGAAAGTGCTACTTTTGTTTCGAGTGACGGTACTCGCACTATCGAATGATTTTTGAAATAAGAACACTGTTGGCGGAAATTTTCAAACGATCTATTCAACGTTTTCCGTGCCGTTCTGTCAAAAGTACCTACATTTGTTAATTAGTGTCTTTCTAGTAGCAGTTAGGTAAGGAACTCTTTTGTTTCTTTCAAAAATTGGAATTTTTGTTGACTGAAGTGCGATAGGTGTTTTTAAATGAATACCTACTGCTTTTATTTCCTTCCATATTTTATTATAGATTGTTTATTATTATATCTGTTTGTCTGTTCGCGATAAACTTTAGAACTGCCAAACGGAAGGTACTTGCAGTCTTCCGTTGAGTTTGAGATTTTATTAAATTGATAACATCCATTCTCTCTATTGAAATTAGAATGTTTTTTTTTTTTAATTTCAATACCTTCTCGTAACATCCTTGGTATAAATCTGTTTTCTTTTGCAAGGACTTGAGGATTATCAAAACGCATTTAGTGGTTGGTTTTGTCAAGTGCGTGTTCACAGACTGCAGACTTGGTTGAGCGTCTATTTTTCATGTCAGCAATATGTTCTTTGATACAGGTATTAATGCTTCTTTATGTTTGTCCAATGTATGATTTAAATGAGAGTAAGAGTCAATTTTATAAACTCGGACATCTTGTAATGGGATATTGGATTTTATAGGTCTTAAAAGTTGGTTATTTTCTTATGCGGCTTGTAGTAGGTCTTGATTGAAGCTCGCCTAAGTATGTTACCAATCTTGCCCGCGACTCCCTTAAGATGGTTGGAAAACGGTCAACTGTGTGTGGCTTGCGTCGACTTCTGTGACGTATTTGTGGGAGGCTGAGTTTGTTGCTTCTCAAGGCAGACTTGACTCGTTGCAGCTCCTCCTTGAGATGGTGGATGTGACAGATGCCGCGTGCTCTCTGTAACAAAGATTTGCCTACGGTAGCCAACTGATATTGATGATGGTGAGATTTACCGTTGAGATATTTATCCGTATGGGTTGGTTTTCTATACACGGTGTGACTAACACTATTGTCAGGATTTCTCATTATTACATACATACATACCATCACGCCTTTTTTCCGTAGGGGTAAGCAGAGATTTCGGATTTCCATTTGCTACTCGCTTCTTCTACGCTTATCACTCTCGTTATACACGTTCTCATTATTAAAATGTCAAAAACCCAAATCTATTAAAATAGTATTTAACTAATTTAAGAAATGATCCCTCGTATTAAGAATCATTTATTAAGCATAAGTTAGCTAAAATGTGTTGCGTGTAGTTCTTTTACGCTGTTTATTACAATACAGAGACAGGTACGAAATATATTTTAGCTAACATATGCTTAACGAACGATTCTTAATACGGGAGCAAATAAATAAATAAACCTTTAAATTTCACGACAAGTATTAATATTAATATACAGTCTGTCACTTAGCACCAATCACTTGAGACTTCAATAGACAGACATTTCGACTGGTTAACGAGAGTCGGCAGTTGAACCTGACAGGTCAACATCTGTGTTTCTTGGAAATTATTTGCGATGCACGATTTTAGTAGAGAAGGTAAAGTATTGGGAACATTTTAATAAAGTGCAGTCAATGGTCATTTTGACTAGAACAGTAGAAAAAGTTTGATACAGAATAAATAAATATTCAGTAGACAGTTTACCAGGTACCGGAATGTACCAGGGCGCTTCACGCCACCGATAGGTTCTCAGTGAACCCTTCAGGCACAATAGTGTCGGCCCTTATGGCATTGAGCGTTTGCTACTGCTCGCTTGATCAAAGGCAAAGCCCATGGCAGAGTTTCGTCCCAACTGGGAGCCCCTTGTGCATTTGCCGAAAAGGCTGAGTGGTTAATAGCCCTAGCCTCAAACTGGCCCGCTGTAAATTTAAAAGCTCACAGGAGCTAAAATTGTAGGTCCGGTCAAACAATATAAAAAAATAAGTATCCATACTAATATTATAAATGCGAAAGTCGTCTGTCTGTGACGCTTTCACGGCCAAACCGCTGAACGGAATTTGGTATGAATATAGTTGAAGAAATAAAGCCAGTTTTTAATCATGATTAATCTGTATCAACGCTTAAGCTGTAATTTTAGCTTTTAGCACTGCTTCGCACGCCTACTTATATCTAAGGGACTGCTATTTTTGAGATATGTGACTCACTCAAAATTGGTGAATCGAATAATTATCGCCTGTTTTCGGTTAGTCTGTGAACATGAGGGTCATACATTTAAAAAATAGCACACTTTTGTCCGAAATGAATGTATCCTATGTCCTTGTATGTAGTTCCAACTGTATGCAAAATGTCAAGAACAGCAGTTAAAGCGGAAAGAGGTAACAAACACAAAGCTATACTTGACAAACTCATTTTCGCCTTTTTAATACTAGTTACGATTAGGATTGGATTTATATTAGCAAATAGAAATCCGTAGTCTGTGCCTATATCTACACATGTGTGATGGTATGTATGTAGGATAACATTTCATCCCGGAAAAGGGTATTGTTTCAAAAGCTAGTTAAAAAAAGATAGATCTCAATTCTTTATCGAATCTCGTGTCTTTTATTACCAACCAATATTTTTATAACACACCAATCCTTTTATTACGGATATAACTGACCTACGATTTATCCGATTTAAAAATCATTCCGCCGAACCAAAAACAATCACCGATGTTTTCGGCATCGAAACAGTACTAAAAACTTTACAGTCTGACCATAAAGTTTCGGCGACCAAAACTAACAAAACGAACAAAATGAGCCACAACTCGGTGTTGGCACTTTGAGACTTTTATTCGAAAATCGTTGACAATGCTTGGTTCCGTGGTGGCTCGGTGCCAAGAAGAGATACATCCGATCTACAAATTGTTATATGTTAAAGAGATATGGAGGGGGTGACGGTAAAGAAGATCTGTTGTGATTTAAGTAGCTTTAGATTAAACTTGCTTTTACTAAAATTATTCAGTTCTGCTGTGTACACTTCTATCTAAATACCTACAGAACTTATAAACTTTGACGCAAGAATGCATTTGCGTATGTATAGAAACTAGGTACTCGTACATGTGGTATGTACTTATAAAGCAAAATAAAAATAGATTATGACCGTTAGTTCCATGTTGGATTATGAATTAGTTACAATAAGCTTTTGGAAATGATATTATGTTACTTTGTCGTCTGTAATCTGTTTGTGTAACTAAAAATACAAAGATAAAAAGCATTTTTTGTATAAATTTAGGTGCAATTGATGACAAAAAATAATGAAAATAATGGGCAGCGTTCGGGAAACTCCGTAGCGTCTTCTCCAAGGTAACTCAGTCCCTTAAAACTAAGGTTTTTTACCAGTGTGTGTAACCAACCAGTGATGACATATGAAGCTCAAAGTCGCCCAGAGAGCTTTGTAAAGGACGACGCTCGGTGTTTCACTACGAGATCAAATCAGAAATGAGGAGATCCGTAGGAGAACAAAATTCACCGACATAGCCCATCTGATTAGTTCTTTGAAGTGGCAGCGCCACATAGCGTGAAGAATCGATGTCCGATGAAGCAAAAATGAAAGTTCTCGAATGGTGACTATGAACCGGCAAATGCAGTGTTGGACATCTATCGACCAGATGGTCCGATGATCTAAAAAGGTCGCAGGCAATCGCTGGATGCAAACCCCTTCCAACCGGTATTATTGGAAATTATTAGGAGAGGTCTACACGTCCAGTAGTGGATTGACTGCGGCTGAAATGATGATGATGACTTTCTCTGTAGTGTGAAATGAGACTTGGATCGAATTGCGGCTAAATACGTGTCGCATTCGTACAAACTAACTGTGGCGGGCATGTTGAGACTAATAGTAGTAGGTGGGTGCCGGCCGGCAATGGTTTGCATGAACTAACTGGTGGTGGTGGAAAGAACGAAAAATAATTTGGTTTTAAAATAAGTGCTTGTAACTTTAACTTCTGCAAAGAAATGCCTGATTCAATTAGATCGAATTCAAGACAAAATTGCATTTACATATACCGATTACATGACCAATCACCATTTCACATTTTTGAAACCGCTTTTCGGCCCCTGATGTGTCTCCTTTAAAGACTATCAAATGGCAGCCGGAGCCAATGGCTTAACGTGCCTTCCGAAACTGTCTAATGTTAAAGACATTTGTTAGTTGAGGACGTAACTGGGAAACGCGCTAAGATGAAGAATTCTCATTGACATATGATATTTTCCAGTTGCGAAATCTTGAGCTGGATATTTTTGTAAGTATTACCATATTTTTATTGCATTATCATACAAAACGTTTACCTTACAAGATTGAACTTGCCGCAAAAATGGTTTGGGTAAATTATTATTTCTCTTGCATTGAACCCTGACTACGGAATAGTTGAGAATGGGCCGTGAGGTAAAAAATTCTGATCATATTTTTCCATTTTATGAAATATCTACTCAATGTGCTTTGCCCGCTTGGCTTTCACTCTATAAAAGAAAAAAACTTTATAATCTGTCGCTCTATTTTGGTCGGCTCTTTGATGTGTGATGTCAGAGTTTTTTGTACCGCTTGTCCGTTTTGACATGAAAAAATGTTAAAAATATCATGAGATATTGTTATGATAAAATAGGTCAACATTCGATTTGTACAAAAACAAAAAAAAAAAAAAGAAAATCAGCCGCTAAAAGCACTTTCAGCCAGTCTTTTAAACACATTGATTTTTTTTCAGTAAATTGACATGCAATTGAATTTGGAACGTATAAAAATGCCCGCACAAATTGGGAATTTTGTCCGTAAATCATAGATATTGCTATCTGTGATTCGGTGTGAATTAATGCACCATTTTATTGGTTTCATGACTCACGTTATTTAAAAATAGAAATATCTATGGAAACGCAATATGAAGTTATTTTATTAAATATAATATGTACTAAAAGTACTAGAAAAAGATATCATTTGAGGTTTTATTTTGTGGAAGGACCTCCTAACAATATAAGATAGCAGAATTAAAAAAATATCCAAATTGCCAATAGAGATAAGTCCCCAGAAAATTCAAAACTTTCTTAAATCAACAAGGATTTCAAATCCCGAATCGCAATCAGCGGTTCCGTATCATTAGTTTCAGATTGATGACGTCACATGTTAAACATTGACAGTCCTGCCAACTGAACGTTTGCTCGATTAGGTTTATTGCGTTGGCAGTGCCGTGTCCGGTTAAGCGTGAAAAGTAATTTACCAACACCACAGATAGATAATAGTACCTACTAAAGTACCAACATAAAAAGAAATGTAACAAACAGTATTACCAAATCAAGGACTATTGTTAAAGCGTACCCTGGGCTATGAAGCATAAGCTGACGACGCCAATAGGAATAGACGCTAGGATGAAGAAGACTAAAGCACCAATATGTTTTTAAGTATTTTTAATAATGATGACATTCTTCAAACTCATAAAAATATTATCAAAGAAAATTTTCAAATCTATACTAGGGAGTTGCATAACTAAAACTTGAAAATCCTCTAACGTGGATTTTTTATTTGAGTTTACGCAGATGTTAGCGCGGATGATACCCACAGAATTAACACCGCCTGGCTAAAATGGAAATCACTAACGGGAGTACTCTGTGATAGCAGAATGCCGATACATCTGAACATTAAAATAGATAAAACTGCAGTAAGGTCCGCTATGATGTATGGTTTCGAATGTTGGGCTTCTAAGAAAACACACGAACAGAAGATGCACGTCAATGAAATGAAAATGCTGCGATGGTCAGCAGAAGTAACGAGGCTCGACAAAATACGGAACGAATACGTGAGAGGTAGCGGTACCTTCTTTCTTTTAAAGTCGCCCCAATAGCGGAAAAAATGCTGGAGAGTCGTTTGAGATGGTTCGGTCACGTCATGAGAAGGGATGAGGATCACGCAGTCAGAAAAGCCTTGGCTATTCCGGAGGTGAAAAAGGCAGAGGACGACCGCATGCAACGTGAAGGACAACCGTTGCCAAGGATTTGGAACGGGCTGAACTGAGCACTCAGACAACCCAGGACAGACTGTCCAAACGAGGAGAGCCGACCCTAAAATAATTTTATAGTAAAAATATTGGAATTAATAAAAAAAATGCTTATTTTTATAGGATCGACAAAGCACAGAAGAAAATGAGGATAAAAAGCAAAACCTTTAGGTAATAATACAGAAGCTCTATTAATGAATTGTATGACATATATGTCGAACAAAAATACAACGATATCGAACAAAAACTATTCGTCTCACCGATTTTGCGTGAGTCACACTTTCAAAAATAGCAATCCAGATTAGATTTAGATTAAAATCCAGCAGTCATGGAGATTACCAGCAATCCATATGCCCTCAAATCCGACGCTACTTACCTTAAATTACTTAAAGGCGCGGATCCACTGCAGCGCACGCTGTGGACGACCACGCGGTGCACGGATTCATTTGTTTGACTACGTGGGTTAACGTTTCCACTGCAGCACACGTTATACACGAATATCAACCCACGGTAGTCTTGTGGAACCCACGCATTTATAATTTTATAAAATTGCATTGGAATTGAATTTGCTAGACAGACGATGAATTCAAAAGTGAGATTGATGATGCTAAGTGAATTGCAAAGTCCGGCCCCTATTCCGTGTATCGCGTGTACAGCGTGGCGTAGCATTTTGATAAAATTTGGTATGAATATAGTTGAAGACCCGGGGTCAAACATAGGCTACTTTTTGACGCAGCCGGAGCTTCGGGAAAAAGCTAGTTAATTATATGACACAACATGTGTATATATTATTATATTATTTTCTTGCAAAGCGAAGCTTGACGCCCCTGCGTAGCCTCTCCGTACGCTGCAGTGGGTCCGCGCCTTTTGAATAAGATATCTGTATAGAATAGCGAAATCACAGAAGAGTAAATATTCAGCAATATTTAGACATTTGATTGCCTCTGTTGTCTAGGGGTAAAGGAGTTTGCCTAAAGATTCGTAGGTTGTGGTTTCTCTAGTTGTTTTTATTTTGGTTAGGATATAGCTAAATCATTATAAATATATTATTAAGCTATATTTCGCGATTTGGAATCGAATCACTAAATTTGATAGCTATCTATTAGTATAAAGAACCAAATCAGAGATCAAAAACGGTTCTGAAAATCTCAGGTACCAAGGTATGCATGAATGAATGAAAATAATAAATGAAGGTATGTATGAAAGAGACAGAACAACTAATTCACGTAATGACTAATGACTACTTAAGTAAAATTGCGAAATAGTTATTTAGATTACTAGAGCTTCTTGTTAGCACATTCGAGAAACTGTATGGTCTACGTTGATAAGTCTATAAAGTTTATTTATTTATAAAAACTTTATTGTTCCATCACTAAAAAATAACTAAATAGAGCATTCTCTTTACACAGACTGTCTTGTTTGTTTGTTGGTGTCTTAAACCAAGGTTTGAGATGAATATAAATTATGTGAAGCCGTATTCATCAGATTATCTATAAGCAAAAATGCTGTTGACATTGCCTGGTCAGTTTCATTGATCATCACGTTTAAAGGACCGTTCAATAACGCGAATCTCACGCGACTGGCGGGACGCCCGTTGAAATAAGAATCGGTAGTAGTGCCGTAGCGTATGAAAAAGTTAACTGGCCTGCTAATGACACTTCTATATAATCTTGTTTCTGCGGTTTATTTCTATTTTTAAATATAATATAATCATGAAACCAATAAAATGGTGCATTAATTCACACCGAATCACAGATAGCAATATCTTTGATTTACGGACGAAATTCCAAATGTGTGCGGGCATTTTTATACGTTCCAAATTCAATTGCATGCCAATTTACTGAAAAAAAATCAATATGTTTGAATGACTGGCTAAGAGTGCTTTTAGCGGCTGATTGTTTTTTTTTTTGTTTTTATACAAATCGAATGTTGACCTATTTTATCATAACAATATCTCATGTTTATCATGATATTTTTATCGTTTTTTTTCATGTCAAAACGGACAAGCGGTACAAAAATTTCTGACATCGCACATCAAAGAGTCGACCAAACGTCAAAATAGAGCGACAGATTATAAAGTTTATTTCTTTTATAGAGTGAAAGCCAAGCGGGCAAAGCACATTGAGTAGATATTTCATAAAATGGAAAAATATGATCAGAATTTTTTACCTATTCTGTAGTCAGGGTTCAATGCAAGAGAAATAATAATTCACCCAAACCATTTTTGCGGCAAGTTCACTATTGTAAGGTAAGCGTTTTGTATGATAATGCAATAAAAATATGGTAATACTTACAAAAATATCCAGCTCAAGATTTCGCAACTAGTAAATATGATATGTCAATGAGAATTCTTCATCTTAGCGCGTTTCCCAGTTACGTCCTCAACTAACAAATGTCTTGTACATTAGACAGTTTCCGAAGGCACGTTAAGCCATTGGCTCCGGCTGCCATTTGATAGTCTTTAAAGGAGCCACATCAGAGGCCGAAAAGCGGTTCCAAAAAATCACGAGGATGAAAAGGGCGATTGGTCATGTAATCGGTATATGTGAATGCAATTTTGTCTTGAATTCGATCTAATTGAATCAGGCAATTTTTGCGGAAGTTAAAGTTACAAGCAGTTACCAAAAGTTTTTGCGTGCTTTCCACCACCACCAGTTAGTTCATGCAAACTATTGCCGGCCGGCACCCACCCACTACTGTTAGTCTCAACATGCCCGCTACCATTAGGAGCGGAATTCGCGTCAGTTTGAACGGTCCATAAATAATTTCCAGAGTTGACTCGCTTAGAAGTAAGCTTAGGTTTATCTCAACATTACATGAAGTGACTATTCTGTATCCTCTTTATTTTCCAATCAGATAGATCTTAAGATAACGACGTTTACATAAACATATATAATTTATTATCCCAACAGGCTCAAAATATAAAATATTGATGAAACGTTTATGATACCACATATTTCATTTGGTTAATTAGCTTAATGGATTGGAACATTGATACGTTAGCATTATTATTAATTCTGTGGCATTGATTTAGTTTCATTATTTATTAATTACTAGCTGTTTCCCGCAGCTCCGCCTGCGGTATATAGCCTATGTTACTCAGGGTGAATGTAGCTTTCCAATGGTGAAAGAATTTTTGAAATCGGCACAGTATATTTTAAGTTTATTCATTACAAACATACACACAAAAATACAAATCTTTCCTCTTTATAATATTAGTGTAGATAGCGCATGGACACCTATTACGCACTGATTTAGGGTAATGGGGCACCTCACATGGGGTATTTGCCTAAATATTTGTCATTGCATGTTTTGCCAAAATAAATACTGTATACGCACGTAATAAGTGATATTTTGGCACAACATGCAATCAAAAATATTTGGGCATAGCGATGAGGCGCCATAAAAGTTGAAAGCAAAATAATGTAAGGATGACGTTACGGTCGCATATTTAACAGAAGACTATCACGCTGTTGATGCAAATGTTTTATTTAATCTAATGTATTTATGTGAGAAACAAGACCATTCTGGTTTTCTGCGATACCTACAAGCAATGCTTAGTGCAGAGTCAAAAGTCCAACCTAAATGTATTGTACAAACTTACAAAAGCCTACTAGTCTATAATTGACCGAGCGAGCGAAGCGAGCAAAGGCTACAAATCAAGTTGGGGCGAAAAAACATTTTTTTTATGTATGTATAAATGTAAATGTATGTATCTATGTTAAAAAATAAAAAATATTCCGTTATTTCTGAACCGGTTTGAAAAATATTTTAAAGTTCGTTATAGCATACTATCAGTTTAGAACAGTCAAATTTTTAAAGCAATTGGTTCAGTAGTATGGTAATAAAATTAAAATGTGTAAACTACCTATAATGACAGTGATGATGTCGTCTAGGTAAATTAATAGTATTTTTTCCCCAAATAACAAAAATAAGCATTTTCTGTCAATTTACTGGAGTCATCATGAAGATATTTTGAACTCGTGGTATTAATCTACAAGAGGAGATAAGGATCAAAGGATTCCATCTTTAGTAAGAATAACACACATTGACGCGTAACTGAATCACCGGCACAATAGGTATCAAATTCGCCACTGATGTATGGAGTGTCCGGGGTGTGATATGGGCACGGAATCATTCTTCTTTCAATTCTTTCATTGTCTCAGTTCATTATCTTACTCGCCCAAAATGTATGGAACAGCTGATTTTTTCGGTCGGATTGAGTCATCCAAAAAATTGCTCATATTCAGTAGTCATCAGTGGAAATTATGCCAATGTTTTTGAATGCACCCTGTAGATATTTTCCTTGGAACCGGAAGCAACACTCGAACAATTTAGACAAAATTACTTCGATACAAAATAGGTATACTTAGCCATTATTAAAAAATTAATACGATTTTTCTGTGGAGGAAATGAGTAAAGAATCTTTGATGTTTTTGCAGCTGTCACATCAATGTCTAAAGACATCATACATCTAATTTAATTATTTTGAAAGCTATGTTTGAAGGGAGAAAAAATAATTTATTTGTACATATGTATACCAGATTTTTTATCCCTTCAAGTGCGCAAAAACTGGAGAATTTTAATGTTATAAACTTTCAAGCAGCCTAAGGGCGCTTGTGCACTACAAGGAATTTTACTGTTCTGCAGTCCGATTTTTTACGGTCCGATATGGCACGCCATCAATTTATATACTAGTTTGTGCACTATACGTAATTTTACTGTCTGAAATTTTACTTTTCCCTATTCCGGGCCGTTTTTTTCGGGGATGGAGGATGTATCACGCACATCTTTCCTTTCCTCACCTCCTCTGCTAACTGCGCCTAGGGATAATAATAAAGGCGTAGGGATGTGACGACCCCATCGCCCACTGGGTTCTCTTCCCAGTGCAGTCAGTCTCCGCAGGGCAGCTTGTGGCTAGCTGTTGGTGAGTGGCGACACCGCGGACCTGAGTGCTCCCAGGGGAGGCCTCCGTCCCTCACCTCCGACCTTCCTTCGCCAAGGTCGGAGTGGACGCCGATGAGGGACAGGACCCCTACCTCTGGCTTGCCTTAGCCGGCCGGCCAGAGTGGAGTCGCAAGAGCTATATGCTCGAGGGTGGAAGTGTATTGCACGTAATGGCGTAATAACGGGGAAACCCGCTCACGAGGTAACTGGCGATGGCGAAACCGGAGCCGCACCTCTCGGCACCCTTAGCCGCTCATTCCAATGTTGCCCCTCTGTTGCCAAATGCGGCGACTATTTGGGGGGCCCATTCACTGAGTGGCGAGTCACCGCCTGCCACTAATAGTCAGTAATCATGATTATGGCAGGCGTCCAATTTCTATTGCAATAGCCCAGTTTAAATCCATCCAAACTTCATCACCATAACCCATTTATTCTTTTCACCTATTAGAAATAGTTCCTCCTCCTGCCGAGACCTGTTCATGGAAATGTCAACTATTGATATAGCCGAGAACGGGTTTTGGCAGGAGCACCACATGACATCAACTTCTCCAAAGGGCCTCTACGTGTTGGATCCATATCCCCGCGCAAGCCTCTCAAAGGACCGGGGTAACCCGTGAATCCCAAGCGGAGATACATAATAATAATAATATAACAAATAATAATAATAAAGGCGTAGGGATGTGACGACCCCATCGCCCACTGGGTTCCCTTCCCAGTGCAGTCAGTCTCCGCAGGGCAGCTTGTGGCGAGCTGTTGGTGAGTGGCGACACCGCGAACCTGAGTGCTCCCAGAGGAGCCCTCCGTCACTCGCCTCCGGCCTTCGTTCGCCAAGGTCGGAATGCACACCGATGCGGGACTACCCCTGGCTTGCCTTAGCCGGCCGACCAGAGTGGAGTCGCAAGAGCTATATGCTCGAGGGTGGAAGTGTATTGCACGTAATGGCGTAATAACGGGGAAACCCGCTCACGAGGTAACTCGCGATGGCGAAACCGGAGCCGCACCTCTCGGCACCCTTAGCCGCTCATTCCAATGTTGCCCCTCTGTTGCCAAATGCGGCGACTATTTGGGGGGCCCATTCACTGAGTGGCGAGTCACCGCCTGCCACTAATAGTCAGTAATCATGATTATGGCAGGTGTCCGAATTTCTATATAATAACCCAGATTTAAACCACCCAGACTTTATCACCATAACCCATTTATTCTTTTCACTCATTAGAAATACTTCCTCCTCCTGCCGAGACCTGTTCATGGAAATGTAAATTTACAATATTTTCATCTTTTTTAACGTTACTCATGTATGGCGTGCAGTTTCAAAGAAAGCTGACCTTTTACTGCACTTTACCGATCCGAGTAAAAACGGACAAGTGCACAAGCCAATCAGTCGTGTTTTTCATGCCAAATCGGACCGTAAAAAATTGGACGCGAAACAGTAAAATTCCTTGTAGTGCACAAGCGCCCTAAGGGTTATGCAAGAATTTTTGTGAAAATACTTATGCCTCATTTAAGAGTGATCGGATAATCGGGCGTTAATATATCTAAACTTAATTTTTAATCCTACGAAAGAATAATGATAAGTTACTTAAAGTTGTTTTTACGAAATTGTTCAATCCCGAAAATGAGGGTTACTTATTAATTCAGAAAGGAATATCCATATTATTCTTTCTAGGAAAGTAGTTTAGGTATATAATTGCCCGATTATCCGATCTATGTTATGACTTACAGCGTACCCTAGGCTCCAAAGAGTAAGCTGAGTAGGTACGCAACTAGAAAAACACGCTTAGAGGAAGCACATATTCATTTCCAAGACGCATTTTAATCCAGAATATAATCTAAACTACATCTGAAGTCACCTATCATTACAATACCTTATCTGATAATTAATTAGATGTAGTATGCAAATGATAGATCCGAATGGACTATGCTAATCTATAGATAGATCGCATTCATCGAACAAGTTATTTGCAACAATAGATATTGAAATCAGCTGAATTATATTTGAATGGAAAATGTTTTATTTTTGTTCGGTATAATACTCGTGCGTGGGTGTAAAACAGTTCCGTATTAGTTTTATCCTTTGTGCGAAAAATGTATTTTTATTGTACTGTGACAATGGAGCAATTACAAAAAGGAGATGCCGTTTGAAATGGCAGTGATGTGATCATTGGCGCCTCGCCGACACAAAAGTGGGCGGAGCTTGTCATTGCTCGTGCTCCATGGTTGGAGCCACGGCCGAAACCAAGCACCCTGCACGTCTGCCTTCCGCCGCTTATTACGGCATCTTCTCTTTGTAATTGCTCCATGACTGTGACCAAGGCTATGTTCTCATTATGAGATAAGTTGCGACCATGAAGCTCAAGTTTTGATATAATTAGAGTTTCGTATTCAAACTGTATAATGTGACCCTATTCGTCCGTCTGTCACCAGTCTGTATCTCATGAAGCGTGACAGTTAGACAGTTGAAATTTTCACTTATGACATATTTCTATATCCACTTCGAGCTGTTAGCGTTCATATAAAAAAAAAACATTTAATTTAAAAAAAAACAAGTCATAGAAAAAAAAGCGGCTTGTCCGTCGATGATAGTGGGACCGTAAACCAGTTTGTTAAAAATTAAATGTAATCTCATGAGTTAACGTACCAAGGTTTTGCACGACCCAGTATTATTTAATAAGGTAAGACGTACTTGTTCCAAAATACTGTAATTTGCATGTTTTAATAAATTATCTTGAGCAAAATATGTAGTACTTTCTTTCATCAACACTAATACTAAGAACAGAAATGAAATTTTTAATAAATCTTTATTGTACCACAAGTAAACATACTCAATTTAATATAAACTAAACTACGAACTAAAATTAAATTAAAACTAAAAACTTAAAAATCTAAAAACTGGTGTCCCTGTGGCATGGTTCCAAGAACGCCAGCCGCATTCCCGCGCTGAATAGCAATTCTTTGCGCGAGATATGAGCCGGCCCTCCTGTTACCAGCGACGTCGACCAGTCGTGGTCAAAGTTTTATAAAATTATTTTTATGAAATGAAGTATTTATCGACTTACTTCCGAACAACGGACTTAATTTTTTGCAGGTTTTGTAGATACTGTTACTCTCCGACTCGCACTTAGCTGTTTTAATTTTTGTTCAATGTGACGAAACTCATTTAAAAAGATAGTGAGCTTTAATGTCTAGCGGGGTATGCATGTGTGTATCGATCTCGTGTATCATGCGACAGCGAATGCGGCATGTGAATGACACCCGTATTCATAAACCTTCACTCAAACTCGACTCAACCTTACTCCACCTCATTCTTATGATTTGTGGTCACAAGCTTCCTTGACTTGAGATGATTTCTCGTTGGAGGTGAGTATCGAACTGTCAAATATAAGGTTGGTCGAGAGGTACCTTGAGGCGTCCTTGAAATGAAATAAAGTGGATATAAATCGGTTTTTTGCCATTTTTGCCCTAGTTATCTACTTACTTTATTTTTTACTCTATTCTTTTGTAATTTTAAATTTTTGTGTTTAAAATTGTTATTACATAGGGCGCACTGTAAGTTTCCGGAACTGGCCACTTACATAAACAATATTTAAAAATTTATTGCAACATTTGAAAATAGAACTCTTTGGCTGTAGAATGCAGTTTGTTTCATCTGACTGTCTTTTGTTTGTACCTTGTGGCGCCATTTAAAAAATTGTGTGTCTGCATCAACATGGATTTAACTCGGGAAAATTTTCGTAGTATGATTTTCTACGATTTTAAGTGTAATTTGACAGCTCAACAGAGCATCGCTCGGCTTGAAACAGCTTTTGGCAATGAAGCACCATGCAAGACAACTGTTTATAGCTGGTTTGCAGAATTCAAGCGTGGTCGTATCAATCTCAGTGACGAATCTCGCGATGGTCGGCCGTCCACCGCTGTGACCAACAAAAACATCAATGCTGTGCGCCGTATGATTGAAACAGACAGGCATGTGACCTACCATGAAATTCGCGCATCCTTAGAAATAGGCATGAGTCAAATACAATTAATCCTACACAAACATTTGGGTGTGAGAAAGCTGTGCTCGCGGTGGATCCCACACAACTTGACCGAGGCTCAAAAAACGGACCGCGTCACTTGGTGCAGTGCCATGCTTACCAGATTCAACGAAGGTGCGTCAAATTTGGTGTGGGACATAGTAACAGGTGACGAAACATGGATTTATTGCTACGATCCCAAAACAAAGCAGCAATCGAGCGTATGGGTCTTTCAAGATGAGCCGAAACCAACCAAAGTGGCGCGCGTGAAAAGTGCATCTAAGCGGATGATTGCTTCTTTTTTAAAAAAAAACTGGACACGTGGCTACTGTTGCTTTAGAGAATCGTCGTACAGTGAATAGTGACTGGTACACGACCATTTGTTTGCCGGAAGTTATTGACGAACTCCGTAAAAATAACCGTAAACGCCGTATCATCCTGCACCACGACAATGCTAGTTCTCACACGGCCAGACAGACAAACGACTTTTTGAAGGCGAAAAATGTAGAACTCATGAGTCATCCTGCATACAGTCCCGACCTGGCACCTTGTGACTTTTTTCTGTTCCCAAAAATTAAGAACCAATTACGCGGTCAACGATTTTCATCACCAGAAGAGGCTGTCGAGGAGTATGAAAAACACGTTTCAGAGGTCACCACAGAGGAGTGGCACAAAAGTTTTCAAAACTGGTTTCATCGAATGAAAAAGTGCATAGACGCCAAGGGAGATTATTTTGAAAAACAATAAATTAATTTTGTACCTTTAATAGTATTTTTTCATATTCATTCCGGAAACTTATAGTGCGCCCCACGTATAACCTGTGACGTTCCTCATTCGAGTTTGTTCAAGCAACCAACTGAGAATGTTGTTTTCAAGGAAAGTTCGTGAACTTCCTTATGGCTTCCTCGAATGAGTTTGACTGAAGGACGTCCTTAAGGTTATGTTTAAGAATACGAGGGTGAGTGTCTTATTACATTTTGAGCTCCACCGTGCTTCAAAAGTAATGTCAAGCCGTTGGTCCTGGATGTTATAACTAGATAGGAGTCGTTGAGTTGTGTGTTTATCATATCATCACGCCTATTTACTGTTGGGGCAGGAAGAGACCACGGGTTTGAATTTGCTACGATCCTTACAGACTTACTTAATTACGACATGATTAGTTCGCAGTATGTTCTCCGATGTGTTGAAGCAAATAATGATATTGCCATAAGCATTAGATCATATGAGATTGTGATTTCCTTCTTCTCCCACGTGTAACTTCGCGTGGGTATTGACATTTTTATAACGTTAAATCCTCCATGCATATGCACTAGATAGATATATTTTTAGTTTATCTCGTCAAATTGAATTCTACGGAACAATACAGTTAGTATTATGTTTGGACACCGAATTGGGAACGTGTTATTTTTATTTAAGCTCGTGTTTTGACTTTCTACGTGGTTATTTTGACAAGTGGAAGACTCGTTAGATGGTTAATTAATAATTCGTGTAAGTAACCGATCTTACTCTGAATTTATACTATTTATATTGCATGTCAATTAACTGTACACACTGTAAGTAAGTAAGTAAAGTCTTTATAATTATGAAAAATTCATTCAGAAGATCTTTTTTTGCTGAAACTAAACTGGATTTAACGTAATTTATTTTCTATTTCAGGTATAAAATCTCTTTTGCAATCATCGTGTTTCACTGTTTTTGGTAAGTTAAATCAACCTGTTGATTTAAATAGTATATGATAACGATCATTTAAAGTAGGACATTATTCTGTGATCAAACTATTTTTTATGATTTAAGTAAAACTTATACTTGCTAAAACCATTTTATGAATTAAATAAGACATTATACCTACTTATTTTAATTTTTCAACTGTATTTTAAATACAGTCAGCAAAGTAATAAGGCCTCTTTAACCTTTTATAGATATAAACGTAAAGTACTTATATGAATTAAAAATTATTTATACAGAAACTGTTGTCATTAATGAAATATTTTATTTAAATCTATTTTTAACTGTATCTGTGATTTTCTCTTAAAAACAATTGTTATTTTCACTGTGTTGAGCAAATTTGTTGCAATTTCTGAATAACGTCTTTTACACAATAATAGCCGAACAATTCACATTAAGTCCACCTTTTGTATTTATAATAAGTGCAATAAAGATTAAATAAGTACATAAATGTTATAAATAACGTCACATATCGCATGTAATTATCAAAACACGTAGCTGTAAATAGGGGTATATTTCTTAAATTTTAATTATGAGCCGTACGTATCTCACATCTCGCAAATGTAACGCTCACCGCTTTAATTAGTGAGTCTGCGCACCTTCCTTAATGAATAACAAGCCGTCCTGGAGTGCCCGGGGTAAGCCGGTGTTAAAGCTGGTTTACACACGATCCACTGCGGCGATCCAGTGCTTTCACGGTCATGAAATCCGCCCCACACACGCAAACAGTTTACTCACACATTTAAAAAATTGTTTGTATGTGTGTGTTTGTGAAATCACTGGATCGCCGCACTGGATCGTGTGTAAACCAGTCATAATAGCTGTATTAATACAGCTATGAAGGTATTATACATAATATTATATATAATACTAGCTAACCCGGCGAACTTCGTTCCGCCTAACAGTCGATTCTTTAATTTTTAGTTTTTTTGCTTTATTTTTTTAAAATAAAAGTTTTTTTCTGAAATAAACGTAGCCTAAGTTACTCCTTATTACATCAGCTACCTGCCAATGAAAGTCCCGTCAAAATCGGTCCAGCCATTTCAGAGATTAGCCGGAACAAACGACAGACAGACATACAGGCAGACAAAAATTGTAAAAAATGTTATTTTGGTGTATGTACCGTATATATATTCATATGCATGTAGTACAAAACGGTTATTTCAATATTACAAACAGACACTCCCATTTTAATTTATACATATATATATATATATATATATATATAGATGTATAGATTAAGGAATACAGTGCTTTCACGGACACACACAAACAAACAATTATTTAAATGTGTGAGTAAATTGTTTGCGTGTGTGGGGTGGATTTGGTGTCCGTGAAAGCACTGGATCGTATGTAAACCAGCCATTAAGTAACGTGTGCCACGGGTCACCAATTAAAGACCCGTGGCACACGTTACTTAATAGTTATTATAGTTTGACCGCAACCGTTGTACCGCGCCTTGGGTATGCGCGGGGAGGTGGGGAGTGGGCATGAGATTCGTATCTAATGCCAGACAGATCTTACGATATCGAATTTCAATTTTTTGAAACTGTATTATGAGAATAATTATATCTAAGCCCGGTTTTACCCGACCAGAAGGAGGGTTATGTTTTTAGAGAGTATGTATATCCATATCCATACTATCTTATAAATGCGAAAGTCTGTCTGTCTGTCTGTCTGTCGGATATTGATGAAATTTGGTAGGAATATATTTGAAGACCCGCGGTCAAACATAGTTACTTTTTGGCGTAGGCGGTGCGGGAAACAGCTAGTTATATTTAATTGTTTGGCGCTTGTTCACGTCAGCGGTCGAAAGGCGTTTAACACATTTTTTTATCTAAGCTTTTTTGTACAATAATTTAAGCTTAGGCTTTATTACAAAAAATTAACAAAATTTTCTTAATTAATGGAAAGGACATGTGACTCTACCAGTGAACTATTAGGCTTAAAAGTCGACGATTTTCGTAACCACAGTGAAAATTTTACTATATTTTGATGAAATAAATTAATATTCATTTATTCAACCAATATTAATTTCATAATATGCACTTTGTAATTAGAACAATGACGCCAATAATGAAACACAAAATATACACAACCAAATTTTCACACGAAACGTATTCCATAAATACCTAACAATACTGCACTGGACCATACAGGTATTTTGCGTAACATGGCGTGCTTTTAATACTCGTATTATGTTGTGGGTGTCAATGGGCTAGTATTCAATAGTAATCTATATAAAATTACTAACTTACAAAAACTTAAAATAAAGGATCGGCCTCTGAGAACATCTATACTTCCATACTTACTAATATACTAACACGAGATATGCCCTGACCACCGGCAGCTTGGGTCTAACTCCGCTGTCGATGTATCTCCCTTTTTGTATATTTTTAATATTGTTTATTTTTAATAAGTAATATTAAAAATTTAAAAAGAGACTGATTATGTATAAAGGACTTATATATACTAATACTTACTAATAAAAATAAAATTAGCTGCCCAGACCCGTTCATGTAAGTGTCATCTATTGATATAGCCGAGGACGGGTTTGGGCAGGAGCACCACATGATCCATATCCCCGCGCAAGCTTCTTAAAGAACCGAGGCTATCCGTGAATCCCAAGCGGAGATACATAATAAAATTATACCTAAACGCGAAAGTCTGTCTGTCTTTCTGCCTGTTAGTTTTTACGGCTAAACCGCTGAACGGATTTTGATGACATTTAATATGAATGTAGTTGAAGACCCGGGGTCAAACATAGGCTACTTTTTTAAGCAGGCGGAGCTACGGGAATTAGCTAGTTGCTTAAATGAAGAAATTCACTGCTAAATGTGGCGGATAATATTCTTTAATTTTTTCATACAATACCGCTCTCTACTAATTAAATAAAGTTATTTGTACAAAATTATTTCTTTAGCCGACCAGCCAGTCATTAAGGGCTATTACACTTGACCTATTGACTAATTGTACGACTAAATGAAGGGAGCTAAGGGACCATTACTCCCCAAGTGTACTTAAGGGGTGCTTCACATTAGGATAATGGTCACTGAAGCGCTATCCTCATTTGGGAATGATAAATTTGGTAATTTTAATTTTGATGAGGAATTAGGTTTTTTTTTCTGTAAACTTCTTTGTAGAAAGCAAATGGCAAACGATAGACTGTGTCAGATGACCGGTTTCCCTGTAAAAAGACGACAGATGTCAGACGGCAGCAACTCAATATCAGATGAAAATCCCATGGAAGTAATATACGGGAAATTCCAAAAACGCATGATTTTTTGAAGCGATAAATGGCAGTTTTTTTATTTTTTTATCTCGACGATTGTAGCAAAAGCATAGACCGGTTAGAGCCGATTCGATATTTTTTTTCAAGTGTATTTCATTTATAGGCTGATTCTAAAAATCACATTATTATTTCAAAATTTCATACCAGTAGAAAAGTAATTAAGCATTTTGGGAATTTTCATCCATTCCCTATTGTAATAACGAGCGTCGCCAAATCTTGGACAGCACAACTGAGAAAAACTGATTAATCCATACTTCCATACTAATAATATAAGTGTGAAAGTATGTCTATCTGTCTGTTACACTTTATACTGAATATAGTTGAAGACCCAGGGTCAAATATAGAATTTTAGACGCAGGCGGAGCTGCGAGAAGCAGCTAGTGACCTCTACATGGGATAGTCGGCTTATTTTTTATACAACTAATTAGGCAAACAGGCGTACGGACTACCTGATGGTAAGTGGTTACCGTAGCCAATGAACGCCTGCAACACCAGGGATGTCACGAGCGCGTTTCCTTATCGGGGTAAATAGAAAAATTAAGTTTTAATTCTACTTGAATTAATATTTTACACCGCTGACCTCATTAATTCATTAAAAATGTCTGAGTTAATGACAATGTGTCATATATACTTACCTTAGTCCCTTTGGCCCATAATGAATTACTTTCACACCCTCTTAGTACCAAAATAAAAACAGTGCAGAAGTGACCTTTTATTGAAATGTTTAGCAAAAATGCGTACTTTGGTATACCAAATACCAACATACAGGTGAGGCGATATTAAATAACTAGTTTTTTTTTTTTTACTATTTAATAGGCAAACGGCATGCGGCCCACCTGGTAAGTGGTCAACGCAGCCCATGGACGCCGTTTTAATTTATTATCACATCGTTATTTTTTTTTTGGGAAATTGTTTTCTTAGCGGCCAGTAGTTTCAGTCTTTGATTTTACTGTTGACTTGTCTCTTTCGAATGCATTCAGTCAAGAAAAGATATATCTGTAATTTTCTTAATTTATGGTCATACTCGTAGTCACACCTTTTTGAGATGTTTACGGCCAGTGCGCACATTATGTAAATTAATCAACTAACGTGCCTTGACGAGAATGTTACCTTTTACGTGATACGAGTACGAGGTTGAAGTTTCTTTTGACCCTTAAAAGGTCAGGGTCAAGTCTGTGGTTGTAAAAGCTTGGGAGCAGGTATAGAAGATGAATCTTTCTACTGTTGGCCAGGGTATCCTGCCTTTTCGCAGAAAATTGTTTCGCTGATTATCACTTGTCAACCAACGTTTTACCTATTTTTCACTTTGACAACAAACGAACATTAAATTTTTGGTATGACAACGTTTCATTTGGTAGAATTATTGTTAAGCTGATTATAATAATGACACAAAACGTTTGGGGTATTTTTTATTTGTCAAATCTTTTACTAGACCAAACAACTATTTGATGAATAACCTTTCGTCAATATGACAGTTCCCTTTTCGTACATTGATAAAGCCTATGGGTGTCTATTGGAATACAGATGTTTTGACCAAAACTGTTAGGGCAAACCTAGGTAAGGTTAGAACTGCGACCAACACTGCTTGAAAAGTTCTATCCATTTTACTAGGTTTCCTTACTATATTAGGTTAGAACTGCGACCAACTAGGTGAAACGTTGCTAGGAAAGTTCTATCCAATTTGCTAGGTTTCCTTAACCTTTAGGTTAAATGAATATTACGCTAAGTAAAACATACGCTACTTAAAAGTTGGCATTTTGAAAGGTGTCATTATAAAAAGCAGACCAAACATACAATTGGCAACTGCGAGGTTGGGAAATAAAACAAAATTATAAGAAAAGTTGGCAAATGATTATTCCGCAAAATAAAATTCTTCGAGAAAAGTTAGTTGTCAAGTGGTAATCGGCCGAAATTTTTTCATCGAAAAGGCAGAGAACCGTTGGCCAGATTCAGTTTACGGGATTTGTTTATAAATTAAACCCAGGGATATTAATATGTGCTATTTCTTCAAATTTCTTTTACAATTTCCCTATCGCTACAAAACAAGATGCTATTTTGGGAGCCATTACAATATCTAATGTGCCCGCCACGCCAATTGAGTGTCTTCATCATCGAAAACATTATCTTTATATTATTAATAAATGTAAAAAAACATTTATATATCTAATAACTAGCTGTTTCCCGCAGCTCCGCCTGCGTCAAAAAGTAACCTATGTTTGACCCCGGGTCTTCAACTATATTCATACCAAATTTCATCAAAATCCGTTCAGCGGTATGGCCGTGAAAGCGTAACAGACAGAAAGACAGACAGACAGACAGACTTTCGTATTTATAATATTAGTATGGATTAATATTCACAAATAAAATTATGTGTACTTATTCAATTATTTTGAAAATTAAATAATATAATTTTGATTTAAATATTATGTTATTATTATCAGCTGCATTCTGTAAGGTTAAGGAGTCAATTTAACTACTATTATTATGCATTATGCACATTATCAAGATATCATAAGCAAGCTTACACTACAATGAGGTAAATTAGTAAAGCATTTTTTTTATTAAATAAGTTATTTTTTACAAGGCTTGACACATTATGTATTCTAAGAATCATTATTCATATCAGAAGAAAAATAATCAAACGTTTTTGTACTCTTAAACAATAATATCTTCTAGGTACAATTAAGTGTAAACCCACGGTGTTAACCAACTGAACTATTTGCTGCGCGATTGTTTCAAATGTAATTTAATAATTTTACAATTGTTTTATTCTATGTAGATCATTGTAGACCTCTTAGTTTATACCATATTCCACTGTCATATTTAACGATACTTAAAGAACAGATAGGGAGTTTATTTATTTATTTATTGTTTTTTTTTAATAACAAACAGTGATACAATATTTGCTTACATTTTAATATTAACAAATACATAAATTCAACTGTAACAACTACAGCGTTAACCACAGATTACAATACTACATTTAGTTGAAGTGTCACAAAGGTAAGATGATAACAGCAAATTGTAATCAAATGGAGTGATTTACAACAAAAGTGTTCACTACAATACAAAACCATACAATATTTCAAAGTTAGTTTAGAACAAGATACAACAAATGAGATTCCCAGATGTGTTAAAAAAATTGTTGAAATTACACTACGCACAGCACACTGTTACTATGCGGAGTGCAACTCAACCAGTCTATCAGTAACCCCGTGTTTAAAAGCTGAAGCAGACGTGGCAAAAATGTCAATATTGTTGAACTTAGTATTGTAAATTTTGACAGCCAGCATTAGTACGACTTCTATTAACTGCAAACAGTTCATGTGTTCTGGATTTTCTACTATTAGCACGATAGGGCACACGATAGCAAATTTGATTTATTAATGCAGAACAGTATCTATTATCAGCCTTTTCCTGGCCTTAAGGTTAAAGAACTTTATTTTCATTAAGGCACAAACGTCAGGTACATGTAATAACGTTTAAAACACTTAACGAAGAACAGATCACAAATCTTTAACAATAGGTACACACAAATTTAACAATACACTGCTAAACTATTAATATCTATTAAAAGGAAACTATGTATCTATTATATCTATCAGTTACTTATTTTAAAATATAGTTAAAGTTCCTTTAAAGACGCCAATAGATTTTATATTTTTTATATCTGAAGGTAGTTCATTACAAATAAAATGGTAAGTTTTAAATATGTACATACGCGGTAATTAAGTATGTGACCAGTAAACTAGTATACTGAGTAAACTCGTAAATATCCCACGTCTATTAAAATCAACGAATTGTCCACTTAGTGTTGAATTATTAATGAGATTCTGACCATGGCACGCGATAGAACCTAATTTCAGTGTGATTAGTTCGAAACCTTGGTACGGACAGCAGAAACATTTGAGATTGCAACATTTTAATTATGAATCCAAGATGGCGACGATTCAAAATTATCTCAAGATGGCCGGCTACACAATATTTTATTTGACGTTATATCTTTTTAGCATTATAAATATAAATTTGTACACCTTTAGGCTGAAAACTACGTTAAAGTTCTGTATTTTCATGTAATTATCTTTTGTAACACCTCAAACAATTATGGTAAGTTTGATTCTAGCATTTAGGCAGCCAGAAAAAAAATCGAAAAATTTCCGAAATCAAGACAGAAAGAAGCTTCGGTAAAACTAGATTAGGATATTCCCTGTCCATAGTTGTGTCAACACAAATTCATATCTTATTTTCTTCTAAAACAATTACTTTGAAAATGTTGCTCTGAGCCATAATGCTGCTTTTTGCGCACTAATTTACTATTATAATATTGAATGTCATTTATTGCTATTATATAAAATATTTTTTTATATTTTAATATTAAAAAAAAATTTGTTTGTTGTCTGTACAATGTTGTAAGAGCGGGTGAAGTTTGTTTACCGAAACCTATTTTCATAAATTTTCGGATATTGCCTATTCTTATCGTTTGTACGCAAAAATTTTGACGTAAAGTTCGTGTAAGTTTACTTATTGTAATTACATAATGTTAAATTACTTGTTACTGTATGTGGGCAATAAAGATATTTTGTATTGGTTGTTTATTTTCTCGACCTCCGTGAGATCGGTTTTGAGCTGAAATCCCGCCCTGAAACCTTCAGGGAGACGGATTTTCAGCATTTCCGCTGATAAAGATTGAATGCCCTAAAACCTTTATCCTAGTAAAGTAGTATTTGTTGTATGTATTGCGGCTTGTTTCTGCATGGCTGATATGTCTATTTGAGGATCCAGTCAATCACAATACCGTCTCAGACTTTTGGCGTCTACACCGGTAGCTGGTATTACTATTGGGACTATGATTGCTTTAGTATTCCATAAACGGGCTATTTCTGTTTTGATTAGGTGGTATTTAGTTAGTTTTTCTATTTCTTTAGAACCTATATTATAGTCCGACGGTATTGTAATGTCTTTATGGCATGTAACATTATTTATTTTATCTATGTATATTATATCCGCCCTATTATGATTAACTGTTCTGTCTGTCTGAACAGGTATCTCCCACATTAGCTTCGCCTCGTCATTTTCTATTACTTTGGGTTGAAGTTCTCCTTTCCACCAGAATTTGGATATGTCAAATTTATGTTTTGTATTGTATTGTATTGTAGTCATCTACTGACACAGACTCAGCCTAACGACTGCCATATTTCGATAACAACCGGGACCAATGGATTCACTTGCCTCCCGAAGCACTTAGGAGATAGAAAATGCCACTTATGGTGACCAATCTAATATGGGCCGTGTTTTGCCGCTTGACGCATGCTTTCGTTAGGGATATCGGTATCGTAGTATCCGTGTATTGATGATGATGATGATGAATGGATCGTCATTTCAGCCGCAGTCAGTCCACTGATGGACATAGGCCTTTCCCAATGTTTTCCATAATGATTACGTTCAGTCTGGTCGGTGGATGTCCAAAGCTAGCCGGTTCGTGGTGCTATTCGAGAACATTTCTGCCCCATCGGCCATCGGTTCTCCGCCTTCTGTGCCCCGCCCACTGCCACTTCAAAGATCATCCATATTTCCATACTAAAATTATGTCAAAGTCTGTTTGCCCGTCCGCTTGTCGCTTTCACGGCTAAACTGAACCGATTTTAATGAAAATTGGTATGGATATAGTTGAAGCCCCGGGGTCAAACATAGGCTACTTTTTGACGCGGCCAAAAGCTAGTTAAGAACTTAAATTTTTGTATAATTTAGCAGTAGAAACTCTGATGATTTATGTATTAGCATATATTTGAAATTACTATGTATTATGATATTGTTTGTTCCCAAATAAATAAATAATAAAGTATAGTAGAAAAATGATGAACAATATTTTTTGCAAACACCGCTAATCTCGAATACCAAATGATGGAGAAACAAAGTTATGTCATGCGAATTGAAACGTAATAACAGCGCCTAAAGGATCAAAGAGCTTCGAAAGAAAATGATTTTCTTTCCCCTGTAGTATTATTGAGATTATAAGAAAATATGAAATATTTTTCTTAAGCTTTCGCAAATTATTATTCGACTCCGTGGCGTAATGGTTTATACTTTGTTTATAGTATGAACTAATTAGATTAGGATAATCTGGGGTCGTATTTTTAAAATGTACCTATGATTCATATGTCGAATGAAAATCGTTTGACTCTTTGATATATATAAGTCAAACATTTCAAAAATAGGACTCCAAATTATCTTTATCTAGCTCATTATCCTATAGACAATTACGCCACGGAGTTCGTCCGTACAGACCACAGATATCAGAATGTGTTCTGTGGTACAGACCTATCCACGCTCGCCGTCACTTGAAAGGTATATCCTTATGGACATGTATGCCCAGCTAGTCAACGTCTGTAAGTTACATCTTCGACTAAATGCATTAAACCTAAAAACCATATATTCGTTTAAACTTTTCAGACAAACCTCTGAATCGGAAAAACTTTGACCGCCCGGCTGCTGCGCGCTATGACGCTGTTATGGTAAACACCTACGAGTAACACACACATTGATGGCGTACGTACGCGTCCTAATCTTAAAGTAATAGGTATCGGGCTCGCCGCTGTATGGAGTGTCCGGAGTGTGTCTTTGGCACACAGCAAATGTCCATATGGCACTTCTACCTAATTTTATTTCTGTGGGATAAACCGTACACGAAGCCAAAAAGTATCAAAATACGGCAAACCGTCCTCAAACGCTGGGGTAATCCTAAAGCTTTTACCCTGATCCCTTGTTTGCACCTTTCCACCCTGATTACGATTATCTGGCGAATGTAAAGGTCGTGGCAGACGTGTTTTTGTTTGGTAGTTCTATCCCATAGCAAAAAGTAGTAAGTCTTTCGAACAATAATAAGTGATATTAATGATTTCTTATGTTTTCGCGATTGATTGTTTCGAGCTTTAAATTAAACTATTTATATTATTTTTATAAAAGCAGTATTAAGATAGTTTAATTTAATAGTAATACTGCCTCAAAACTTACAGCTTACAGCGTACGCTACGGTTTCGAAGCGTAAGCTGTGTACGAAACTAATAGGAAAGCACGCTTAGAGTTGATTGTTTCAGAGCCTAGGATCAATTGTTATAACAATAATTTATTTATTTATTTTTTTAATAAAACTTTATTGTTCTACAAAGTACACATATACTTATAACAATTGGCGGACTTAATGCTAAGAGCATTCTCTACCAGTCAACCATTGGGAGAAACGGAAAGGTAGTTTGGCGCAAAAAAGTTAAGGGGGAAAAATTTATTACTATTAAAAAAAATATTATAATAATTTGTATAGTTTCCAGTGTAAAAATAAAACATAGCCGGCAATGCACACATAACATATCTGTATTGCATGCGTACGAAGGTTACATGATAGTGTGAGTAAGGTCTGTTACAGTTACAACGCCTTTGCACGAAATGCTGATTCTGATTTATTCATGTTTTTAAGCCAAGTGAGACTAGCGAAATGTTTTGATAACTTTTATTTTCGGTAATTCTTCTCCTTTTTATTCTACTACATGTTTTTACAATAGGTATGTATGTATAATTGTTTGGCACGCTCTGCAGCCTGGACGGCACGATGGATTTAGCTTGAGAGGTGTCGTTAGATTCGTATTTACTGTGAAAGTGACACTGGGTACACCTATATAGGAAAAAACAAAATGGCGTATTTAGTTTTTTATTTTTTTATTTCCAAATCACAAAGAAAAGCAGTCAGGTTTTTAGTTTCTTAAATTACTCTTTCCTGTTTGCTTTCGTCAAATAATCTATGGGGTAAGAAGCAGGATACAACAGGCCATCGTTGGGTACTCCCTTACCAATTATCATCATTATTTCAGCCGCAGTCAGTCCACTGCTGGACATCTTTTCCACTTTAAAGTACATATATGTATATACGTAGTTCATTCAATTCTTAGTTATGGATAAACTACGTACGGAACTCCTTCCCAGCAGACTTATTTCCGGACTCTTACAACCTAGGGTCTCTTCAAAGCTACAGTGAATATGCTATTAATGAGCCAGCGAGCTTCATCATAGACCACATTCAACATCAGGTGGGATCGTGGTCAATCGCTGGGCATTTTAACATTAATAAAAATTTATACTATGACCGTCTCAGATGCCATACCTCAATCAGAAGCAAAATAGTTTACTTTAGAATAATATGGCATTTGCGTGTCAATAATGACCGTGTTGTGTAAATGAGTTCATTTATTTTCTTTATGTACAGGAAGATTAAGAAAGGTTGATAAAATGATTACTTTTTTATGCATACAAAATAAAAAACCAAGGATTATACAGGATGGTTTTTCGAATACAAGTAAAATTTTGAATTTATTTGTTACGTGGGAAAAAACTTCCGTAAATTTGAAAAAAAAAAAAATTTTCACAAATTTCCATTTTTTTTAATGGTGCTTCAGATACTAAACACACTGAAAAAGTAGGCTGATGTTTAAAAACCTCTTTATTTCATGAAACATATATTACCATTTCACTACAATATTTACCCGTATTCAACCAATAGAAACAAAACGGCATCTCTTAACTTAGTTACATTAATTAATTAAAACTTTCAATTAATGTTTAAAATAAATTAGACCTTCCAACTGAAACTGAGCTAGGGTAGTTGAACAAAGTATTTCTCTGTGTTATTTGATCAACCGCTTCAAAGATATTTTGTTAAATTTTCTGTAAGATTTGGGGGCAATCGCAAGATAAGTTAAATTTACAAAATTTTTGTTTGTGGTATTAGTTGTTAAGACTACACGTCCATGGCCCGCAGATAAAACAGGTAGATGATTTAGTCATCGCATCGCTCCGAATTAGAGATGGGCAGCGGAAAAATGAAATGCAACGAGAAGAAAAGGGAAAAATAATTAATTCCCACTTGACACCGGGAATTTTTTAAAATTTTTGGAATAAATAGGAAAAAATCCGGAAAGGCGCCTATCTCTACTAAGTTAAATAAATGTTAATTGTTATTTCCTCAATGTGTTTCATAATGTGAATTGTTAAAATCAAAAAAATTTCATTATCATCATTTCGGCCACGAGCTATCCAAATCCAAAGAAAAATAAATATATGAAGAGCATTGTGTAGTATTCGGTAGGTGTTTTTATATGTAATATTTGCGTTCGTAATAAGTACGGTCTGTATAAACAGTGAAAATATATAATGTAACGCCTAATGAGACCATATTACATTATTACCTTTGAACATGAAGGTATTTCTTTTACAAAATTAGTTCTGATAATATTTTTGCTACAAAACAATTAGTTTTACAATATTGTGCTAATTATTCTTTTCCCGAAAATTTCTTTTTATTATTAATTTTAGTTAGTTAATTTAATTTGTACCAATAAAGTATTTTGTTACTAGCGTAAGAAGTTTTTTAATTCGTTGTAATAATGATTAAACCCATAAATAATTTTCAACAAGAATAAGAAAATTTCTTTTATCAGTTCCTCCTTTACCCGTAAATATTACATATCGCCTCATTTACAAATACATTAAACTTTTCAACTTTTTTCTTTCCAATTCTTTGACACAACATTAACCATAGATAAAGTGCCTCCGACGTGAGTAAATATCGCTGAAATGTAAAATATTGAGTTATAAAAATATTTCCCATAATAATATCCGGTTTTATAATGTCTTCAATTGCTTGTAGTTTATGGTCACATTACTGTCAGAAAGAGATAGCACATTATGAGTTTGGGGGGAGTGATAAAGACAAAACGAGGTTGTTCGCAACACATATAGCTCTAGATGGCGTGGAAAAGTCGTTTCAAGAACTTATGGCCTCTATTTTTATGCTTTCAGTATATTGCGTTTGTTTTGCTAGGTTTTTTAGTTAATTAAATATAAAAGGAAGCGACGTTAATATTGTGCTGTTTCCGAATTCTCAAAATTGGTTCTTATTTCAGATTTTACTTTTGAGTTTCTAAAATGTAATGATACTGTAAACTGATTTGTTTCTTTCTTTTATTTTATAAAGATATACTTATAGATATGACCTACTTATACAAGTTCTCAATTAGAGTGATTTTTTTTTGTCAAAATTTTTATATTTTAATTTTAAGCATTAGGATGTTGTAGACAATGTATTTTGTTTTATGATTACTTATTTATAAATTGGTCCATGAGAATAATTTATCTTTCGGGGAATTTAGAATTTGCCCGAAATACCGAAAATCACGAAATACTTTAATTGCACATGACAATGTGCTGGCTTAGGAACCTACGATTGAACTTAATTATTTCTTGGCGACCAAGTAACCTTCTCAATATGCTTAAAACGTAAAGAAACTTAAAATTCCACCTGAAATTTAATCGTCAATCTTGATCGTGGTTTGGTTTCGGTAATTACGTTAAAGTAGCGCGATTCGGCTTCAAGGTCAGGGATTTAGAGCTCATTTGTCTACCCACACATTTACATCAAAGGTTCCACTAAATTTTACCTTAAAAATATTGGTCTTAGGCAGGTATTAACACTTGATAAAATCAACTTCTTATTAATAAAGAAATATCGGCGATCAATGCGCTAAATAAAGCCCGTAATTTTTGGGTCTTTAAATTACAAGTCGTGCATAAAGCATAAAAGAAAAAAAAATTCTTTGATTTGTGCTAGTAGTTTTATTAAGACTACATTTGATTTTTCGGAACCAAGTTCCCAAAACGGAGGGATAAACTTGTTTATCATATTTACACACATTCTTCCTCCAACTTGAGACAAATCTGACCCTGGTAGATAAATTTAAGATTCCCTTAAATCCCCTCCAGTTGACACGTCCGACCCTCAATAAATCTCCGGTTCAACTTTCCCGGACAGTGAATCCGGACAAATCCCAAACAAGAAAAGATGGCCACCCTATACTTTGTTTAAGATTTTAAGACAAAAAGGAAAACGTCACTTATTTTTTTTTTTGTGGGTTTTACGGTCAATCGACCCTGTACACCCTGGTGACAGAGTTTTTCGGAACCGTCTTTCGTCCTATGACGTGATTCCTATAACGATCACCAAATGGCAGCCAATCAACGACTTTCGAAGCACGGAATCATCATTTTTATAAGACAACCTTGGTTTAAATCATAAGCTGAGGACGGAAATGGGAAAGCACTTTCTGATGAAGGAGTTACATACATACATACCATCACGTATGTATGTATGTAACTCCTTAAGTAAGTAACTACTCCCTCCACTAAGACAGGGGTGTTGTTTCGAAGCATCTATCCGATGGCTTGGATACATAGCACACGGGTACGCGAACCCGACTTACCCGAGCTGCTACTGAGTCAACCCATGTCCATCCGAGTCAGTAGCATCCTAGTACCTCATCCTTTCCCCAAACCCAACCACATCTAATCCTTTCCTAGCTTGAGAATACTTCCGATGGGCAGCAGCGTCGGAAGTAGGTACAATAAACCGTTGAACTTAACGGTACTCCCATTGTGTATTAGTGGGGATGAAAATGCGCTCGCCAACCCGCCTGCCAAGCGTGGCGAGTATGGCAACAACCCCTCAATTTGGGGGAGGCCTAAGTCCAGCAGTGGACTGGTTGCGGCTGAAACGATACCATACTTTTTCCAGTAGGGGTAGGCAGAGACAACGGATTTCCATTTGATTTGGAATGAAGGAGTTATTTTCTTATGTTATTTTAAATTAAATCATATGAGTACTTAGAGCAAAGGGTTCTCAAATATTCTGTGATGATTAAAATCATCTCTCAAGCAAACCTCTCTAGGTATTCGCGGAATTGACATTTACACCCTTCATACCTTCACCGGTTGGTTACCGAGATGTCTTGGAATTCAAATTAAGGGTCGCTGCAGAGATGAGAAAATATACGGCAGTGAGGAATGACTTCATACACCTACGCTTGACGGAAGAGAGTTGAAACTTCATACAACTACGCTCGTTGCCAAATTCTTTGAGGTCGTGACTCTACAGTTTTTCCTAATGGGCTGTCCAGATACTAGCGAAATTCTCGGCGAGGATCTTGCCGAGAACAGCGGCGAGAACCGATTTCATAACCTTTCTTAGAACAATTCTCGCTCTTGACGAAGATCGACGCTAAGCTATTTTTGTATTTATTTTTTTATCCGAAATATTCCAAAAAAATCTGAAAAATATTCAAATATTCCAAAAAAATCGGAAAAATTTTAGGGACAAATCTCAACGTGTTCTTAATAATTTTGACTATTATTTTTGTACGGTCCATTGCAATAACCGCTTGGACCAGGCTCGTGAATTGTCACGTCCGAGTAAGGCGAGAGTATGGACCGTTGTTCGATTTCTCTCTAGTTTCTTCCTTCCTTCTGTTCTGTGTATCTACTCATGCTGTTCCAGTACTTGAAATATTCACCTCTATAGAAAAGCAAGGTCGCTTACTATGAGGAATCTCAGGAACTACACTTACCTATGAAATTTTGGTAGGTTAAAGTGACATGAGTCATTATTAATCGTAAAATTTTATCATTAGCGGCTGCCCGCGACTTCGTGAGAGTTTTTTTAAAAAAATGTACATTATATGAAGTGTAATTTTTTAAAACTAAATAAATAAATTAGATATATGTGATGTAACGTAGCGGCTATGTTATTTATTAATGTAGAGAAATTTATGTATGTATGTATGTAAAAATCTTTATTGTACACAAAGAACATAGTATCAGAACACAGGTTACAACAAAAGGCGGACTTATACCAAATAGGGATCTCTTCCAGTCAACCAATTTATTGTTGGATAACCTCACTGTAGACGACATTTCTAGTTTTATTATTAGATTGTAGAATATAAAGATTTTCAGAGGAACTTACTCCGATACAAGCTAAGTACAGTGTGCCCCTGAGAAAAACAAACTTTTGTTAAAAGCGTTCAGGCGTTTTAAAACAATAATACGAGGTCAAACAGTCAATTTTACGACACCTGGGTTCATGATCCTTCATAGGGATAAGTTCGCCATGGTACATTAATATTTCAGATATTTTTTGTTACAATAAAGAATTTTACCTAAATGCAACTGGGAAACACGCTTGGAAATTCAAACCCAGTAAAATGATAAAGAAGTGTGGAATGCGACCGTCAAAGCGAGATAACTTTATTTCTCCCTCGGGAGATATTCCTTGCGTTTCAATGTATATTCCATGATTGTAAACGATAAAAATATTATGAAAGATAATAGAAAAAAATCCAAAAGTGTTTATATTTTTCGTGATGTTTGTATAAACAGCTCCCGTACTAAAATCCTACGGTAATAGTATTTTTTCTGGAATAGATTATCATGATCAATCGGCCCTGTACACCCTGGTGTCAAAGATTTTCAGAATCGACTTTCGGCCCCTGACGTGGTCCCTTTAATGACCCTTAAGTGCTGACGGCTTAACGTGCAAGGAATCATCAGACTGACGTGGTACTTTAACGACCCTTAAGTGCCAACGGCTTAGCGTGCCTTCCGAACCACGGAATAAAATGTTTTCCTGTTAGAAAAACAAACTAAAATCTCTTCAAATATATTGGTGAAAACTGCTTTCAATGTCTCTCGTTCCCAAAGTGAAAAAATATATGTCACAAAAATTAACCGGCCGCTTAAAAATATTAGTAAATTTCTTAAATTAATCCGTACTACAGATGGGCTACAATGAACAGTTTAATAACACATATTTGCTATGTAATAGCGAGGCGGGTGTAATGTAACAGCCTATGCAAACATAATTAACTTTTGCCCCAGACCGGCACTACGAATATTGTAACACTACATGACTGTTAGATACAGTTTAAGCACTGGTTTATACGGATCCAGCGCTGTTTCACGGACACGAAATTTACACATACACAGTTACAAAAGGCCACTTCACTGTGTTCACATTTTGACATGTTTTTTTTTTATAGGAAACAATACATACACTTAAAAATAAATATAAACTGAAAACAACAACAAAATTGGTAATTAATTAAAGCAGTAATAGGAAAAGTGGGAGCGTGGTGGGAACGTTTTGCTATCTCTTTTGTATGCACGAAACCAAGTGGCAGTGACATCAATGCACACACAGTGCATCCTTTTCTTGTTTTTTGAAAGTTCCCTTTTCACCTAATTTCAACTTAGCTATTTCTCGCAGCTCCGCCCGCGTCAAAAAGTAGCCTAATTTTGACCCCGGGTCTGCAATATATTTATAGCAAATTTCATCAAATTCCGTTCAGTGGTTTGGCGTAACAGCCAGACAGACGGATAGAGAGACTTTCGCATTTATGATATTATCGTAGGCAAAAAAAAATCTAAATCTATGATTAGTCTGGATGGAATTTTTTTTAAACCTTTTTACACATCTATTCTAGCAAAATAAATGATTCTGATTCTGGAAGTATGGATATGGATATAATTATGAACGGATTTAAAAAAAATATCTGTTTTTAGTTTCTGATAGTTAAATGTTTGATATGTATGATAAAAATAAATTCAGTTGCCTATTGTTTAAATGTGTGAATAAATTGTTTGTTTGTAGGTAAATATCGTGCCCATTAAAATCAGCGCTGGATCAGTATAAAAACAGCCATTACCTTATTTATGTTTTCAGCTAGCTAAAGAGCTCGGTTACCGAGTGCGGCGCGCGTATCCTTAGCAAAATGTTATTTAGTGGCAATTTCTATTCTAAGCTCCTCCGTGCTTTGGAAGGTACGTTAAGCCGTTGGTCCCTGTTGTTATCAATAGATGGCAGTCGTTAGGTTGTGTCAGATTGTCAGTCAGCCTGTATTACGGTTATTACGTGCAATAATATCTGTTCCGTAGTTTTAAAGTTACAAACTTCAAACTTTACTCTTTAGTGATAAATTTATGAAAAAAGTTTGCGTATTAAAAAAAATATTAAAACTTTTACTGTTTTATATTTTTTATTTATTTATTAAGACTTTTTTATTCCACAAGTAAAAATGCTTATAACAATGCTAAGAGCATTCAATTCAATTCAATTTATTCATTAAACAATTTACATTGTATGCGAATTATATTGATCAATCAATTACAAAATAAAACAAATAAAAAAAATTAAAACAGTACAGTACAACAGTACAATTACATTGCATATTTAAAAATGTCCAATATCTATTAAATAAAATGTCAATATTACTTATGTCATGTAAACTTAAAATCGTCAACTTCATAACAGCACTTCTCCAACAATAACTGCCTTAATCTTTCTTTAAAAATCGAGAGCTCTTTAACTACTTTAAGGTCATTGGGTAACTTATTCTCTACCAAAAAGCCTAAATTTGTAGGATTTCGAATCCTACAAATAAACGTTCCTTTCTCAATGATCTCTACCAGTCAAACATTGGGAGAAACAGAAAGATTCGCCATTGTTACACATTATACCGACAATAATTTGAAACTTAAAAATGGAATACGAAAATAAGACGTTATCCAGGATCGCTGAAAAGAAATTACCGTTTCCCCGCTCTGTTTACCTTTCATCCCGGGAAATATATCACCACATCGCAAGAACACATGTAGAAAAAACGAATTACAAATAACCGGATTTTTTTGCGTCTTAGGGAACAATAAGAATTATGTAGCGATGTTGCCGGTAAAAGATAGTAAACAAAAGGTTTTCTTGGTCTTTTGGCGGGAAGCTGTGAAGAGCAGTGTCGGCGCTGTATTTTTATTTTAAATTTGTGTTTGTGCATAATAATGGTGGATTATTATTCGCAAAGTATTCGAGAATAAGCGTGAGTGTTGGGAAGTGATACAGTGTTTGATTTATGCAATTTTCTTGCTTGTTGCCAAAAGCTCCTGGCAATCGTTAAGTGCAGTTTTTCTACCACTTTACTTAGCACAATACTTCTGACTCGACTTGACTTAACTACTGAGTTGACTTTAGACTTGTTTGACTAAACAATTTTGTTGTATTATATAATTTTTACTTGTTACTGGCTAAATACGAAAGTAAAAGCCATTAAAAAAAAACAGGTTTTCTTTTCTTTTAGTCTAAAATTGAATACAATTGTATATATGTAAATGCTCGCGACTGTACATGCTTATGTATTAAATTGTCCCAATCACTCTATCCGGGTCGAAGGTGGAACGAATGACCCATGATTAAATTCCTAGTACGTAACTTCAAATAGTTCGAAGTAACAAGTACTGAGAAGTGTATTTTTAGATTTGTATTAGGAAATGTCACGTACACGTCATGACATCGATAATGATTATGACCTGACCTGAACGGCTCGACGGACTTTAGCTTGAGAGGTGTCATTAGATTTGTTTTTACTGTGGGAGTGACACTGAGTATGTCAGATAAAAAATGGCTGATTTATTTTGATTTTTTTTATGCTCGGGTTTTTAGTTTTTTTTTTAATTACAGTTATCTTGTTTAAACAACTTTTAATATTCAAAAAGTTAAACAAGATAACTGTTTGAACTAACGCAACACAAATTGCACTTCTCGGTAACGGGTAATTCCGATTTCAAAATTTAATTATTATTCAGCAAAACTTTAAGTTAATTACCTACATAAAGCTTATAAAATGTAAACTTATGTAACTTATTTTTGTATATGTCTGGATTTAAGAATTAAATTACATAAAGGTGATAGACAACTTTCAATAGACATTTGCGTAGTGTACGACATTTTGCTCTAGTTTTATCGAGAATTAGCATATTAAAAAATAATAATGTAGAAATTTTAATGAAGATTTAGGATCGAGATTTTTTTTATACCTGTAGAGATTTGTCGAAATATATTAGCCGTATTTATTGTTAATTGACCTCATAAGCTGTATAAGAGCTGTGCAATTTTTCCTAGATTTTTATAAAATCATGTTATTCCATTAGAAATTCTAAAAATTTTCAAAATCCGTCCAAAGGATTCCTTAAAATGACACAATGTTAACTCCAGACTTAGTGGAGCTCGTAAATGGAATTATACAAAATTTATGTGACTTTATAAGTCCATAATGATTACAGTCACGTACATTAGAAATTTCTGTCTCTTTAAGACTTTTCATCGATTAAAATTTAAGCTATAGGGCTTTGGAGAGACTTTCTAAATCTTCTTCTCTTTATTAGCGTGTTTTCGAATTGCATTCTTAGCGTAAGCAGTTTCCTGAAGTGAACGAATAGGCTAGTCTCCAGGGTCAAAAGATTAACATTAAAAATTAGTCCGTCATTTAGGGAATCAAAATATATTAGTGACATATTTTTTCTTTTGTTAATTGAGCGATAAATTATGAAGATAACGCATCAAACTTTAGAAGTGGGGGCTCGCGACGTCACATATTGCGAAAATGTGTAGCACACTGTGACGTCACACGGAACTTAACGCGCCATATCTTTACCATTCTTTGTTTAATTTTCAAAAGAAAAAATACGTGTCTAATATTTTTTGATTAACTAACTGACGGACTAATTATATTTTTTTAGGAAACTAGCCTATTGCCCATATTACTGCTCAGTTAAGGATCTTGGAGGGACCAACTGCAGAGCAGTCCACGTTGCCACGTACTGATCTAGTCTTATTTGACATCATAGCTATTTACTCTCGATAAGAAAAAGTAGACCGTATCTTAAACTTTTATATTTGACTGAGCTTTAGCAAAGTCTCCATTTCGGAACTGGCCAATTTTGCATTTGTAAGAAATATGTATGTTCCGGGCTATATATAGGTCGCATTTATGAACGGATCCTTACGAAACTTGACACACGTGTTCCTTGTATTCTTTTATTTTTTATTGAGAGAGTATTTTGATTGTAGGAAAAATGAGTATTTTCTACAAGTACAGGATGGATTAAGAGGATTCTGTACAAGTGCTGTAAAAATAAAACTCAAATAGGGGGTAAATGAGGGAATTTAAAAGCAGGGTTTATGAATAAATCTCGTATGTGGAGCTTGGTCACAAAGTCTACTGTTCACAAAACTACTAGAATTAGTGAGCTAACTATGTAATACTAATACGTAAAGCGTGTGCTTTGTAGGTAATTAGTAAGTAATTAATCTAATGGTTAATTAAAATCTACAGATTAAACATAAAGCTACATCATTAAACAAAGATCGTCTGCACGGTTTCACTGCATCTGAGGCCCAGTGGTCAAAGTGTTTCCTATAAAAGTGATACCTAATAAAGACGATTTCTTGCTTCGGAGGGCACGTCGTTAAAACTTAAACAGAGATCAGACGGCCGCTCCAATGCTGGACTCTCAAGCGCAAGGTAAAGATGCAACTGAGAAAGACGAAGAAAACACTGTAATAGCTTTCCAATTTATTAGTAAGACTTAATGTTTATTGCACCATATCAAAGACTACTGATATCATCAAAATATAGCCTAGTTCGTAGATCTTCTTCTTAGCAAGTCGATGCTGGCTATATTTGTGAAGACCAATATTCCGCAACTGACATGGCATTGTCAGTAGCTTCATAAAGGTCTGTGGGAGTGCAGGTGACTGGACATTCAGGGCAAGACAAAAGATAAGCCATAGTCTGGGGAACGATACCACAATGGCAATTCTTCGTAGATTTAAATTTATGTACATGTTAAAACTGAAGCAAACATCAAAGGCAAACCAGTATATCAACCATGAGTTATGAACCATTTTAAATTACTCTACTCTAGCTGATAGTAGAGTAATTAAAAATGCTACCATGTGATTTTAACTAAACGATCCGTGTCAAGTTAACTCTACTACTATATTAATTAAACTTAATTTGTATGAAATTCGTACCACGAGTTACATTTTTGACAGTTGGCTGACACGAATCATTTAGTTTCCAACAGTTGATATCGTAAAACCTGTCACTTTTTCGTGTGGGAATGCAGGCATGTAAGCGGTAGCAAAATAACATTTGCAACCCAAACCTATTCATGAGTAATCTTCCCTTCGGGGTATAGAGGTACCACACATGATTTTCGTACAAATAGTGGACCATTGTCCCTTTTTCTGTTCGAGCAAAAGGCTGTTATCGAGGGTCGAACAATACTCATGATTAATTAATCGTATTATGCTCTTGGTGAAGGCATCTACTATTGTTTAGAGTAGTTTTTGGGTATCATGTAGTAGTTTTGTATGGCGAAGTTCGTTAACCTATTGACGCGCATGTATATTTTGAGATGTAGACCGTGACTGTACTGTGTTTTACCGACTACGGTAAAGCGAAAGTCTTTTAACCTCCGTATTAAGAATTGTTTTTAAGCACATGTTAGCTAAAATATGTTTCGTCGCCTTCTCTACTATTTGGTTTTTTTAACGTGAAAGAACGAGACAAAACACCATGTACGTACACCCAGGTGTTAGCGTTTAGCGGAACCGCTTCTCGGCCTCTGACGTGGTTCCTTTAACGACTACCAGATGGCACGGCTTAACGTGCCTTCCAAAGTACGGAACCATCTTTATTATCAGACAATCAGGTTATGCAAGTCTTCAATGTCTTAACTAGAAACAACCAAAAATATGCTTCCCGTGGGATTCAAACCCACGACCCAGGATCAAAGGGGAACACCCTAACCACTGGACCACGGATGCAGTTATGAGGGTAACGTATGGGCAATTATTACGTAGTGTCAGATTGCTCTCTCGAACCAATTTAGCAGTAAAACACAATCAATTTTAATGATCTCATTTCCACTGTATCCTATGAAGTCCAAATTCCCTTGTACAATACAATTTATAGTAAGCTTTTGTTGACTTGATTAAAACTGAGCGTGTTCTCACAATTTATGGGTTTTCCTCCGATAATTTTCGTATGGTATTGTTGAAGTTTTGGAACAATGAAAATGGACAAACAACCACGTTATGTTCGTGTAAACATGTTCGACAATCTCTGGAATTGACGTATTATAATTTAATAAAAGACTGGCTGCAAAATTACGCGTGTATTTTCTTTTTACCTCCAAAATCATAGCTCATCTTTACTATGAGATAATCAAAAATTCGAGATTCGGTTCTGTTATATCCTAAACAAACTGGAAACAAATGAACATAGTAGAAATTAATCTTGGGAATTCAGCACGCGACCTTTGCAGGTAAATGTTTCTTAATACCTGGACTACAAAGACTTCTTTTTAAGTATTGATATGTATATAGAATGAGGCAAAACCGTAGAACAGCACTGAGTTGATCCACTTTTCAGAGGAATCAAAATGATTACTAAGGTTGGATGGAAGAGAAAACATTATCGATTAGTCCGCATTTGTACTCATTTCATTATAATTCGATTAAATAATGTATTTATCATGTTTGTAAACGGTGCAATAAACTGTTCATTCATTCATTATTCAATACTTTTAGAAATTTTTGGGCTGACTCTTTTTTCTACCATTTCCTATTTGCAAGAGTCAACTCGCTAAGAAGAGGACAATGATGTTTTCTTAGTAATAGTCCTCGGGTGAATTAAGTTTTCAGTACCATAAGGTAAAGAGAAAAACCTTCATCTGTTCCATATTAAGTTTGTACCAAAACAAAGAATGTTGGCAGAGTATTCCTTTAATAATATGCAAATATCTGGTGTATGAATATTTGATAGCCGTAGGCCAATGTATTTGGCACAGGAAATGGTATATATGCCGCTGCCTAAGAATATTATCAGACAAAAGAGTATGTACATACTTGGAGTATGAATTTGTAAGTCGAGTTTTGTGTTTGTATAATTTCTCAGATTATTTTAAAATATTAAGGCGACCAATCCAATAATAGTCGCGTCTCGCATGACAAGCGCATTCGCTACGCATACGCGGGCCACGCTTGACTATCGAGCTCCTCGAATCGTTTTAAATATGTAGTCTGTTAGTTTATAAGTAACCTTCCTTTTTTCCCGTTACGGTCAGTTGTTGTTGTTGATTGTGGTCTACTGACAACATGTCCAAAATATTGCAAAACTTATAATGTTCTCAAATACTTTGCACCAATTAGGTTAAAATTTATCATTTTCGTAAAACACAATACCTTCCATACCTATTCTGCGTCCATAGGTAATCTAACGCAGCATTTTCCAAGGAATTGCCAGACGAAGGCTTAACATCATTAATCAGTCACGTCAGCGGATCCTGTCACTATCATTAACCACTTTCAGTCCTCATCAAATTCACATTTGCTCGAAGGGCTTTGGATAATTTCATTTCGAATCGTTATTGAGTGACTTTCAGTGGAAAACGTGGGCGCATTAGGAGCTCGTGTGAACATCTGATAAGTTAAGTAGAGCATGGAATGTCTTTAGTATTCCGATCTTGCTTGTAGAGTGGGTGGCGAGGTTAATTTGCTTTCACCTTCTCTTGACAGCGTTTTTCCGGTTAAATCTAAGCTGATTTGAATCCTAATGTGTGGAATATAGCCGCTGAAATATCATCTTTTATTTTAAGTATTTAATTCGTGAATAGAAGTAGATCTTCAAGTGTTTAAACTGTAGACGTGTCTTAGAAATAGAACGAGGTCTAACATTAAAACGTACCATAATTGCAATCAATACAGTAGCGTTTAAGTTAATATTGTTAACTTCAGTTACAGAAATTAACTACAGAATCATAAGGTAGGCCAGTATAGTAAGTCGTAGCAATGTAGCATCAGAGCTACGACGGCGTAGCTAGTACTACAAGTCGTAGCAATATCGCTTCAGCGCTACAACGTCGTAGCAATGTAGCATCAGCACTACAACCTCGTAGCCAGTACTGCATGCAAGTCGTGGCAATGTCGCTTCAGCGCTACAACGTCGTAGCCAGTACTGTGTCGTAGCAATGTAGCATCAGCACTACAACGTCGTAGCCAGTACTGCATGCAAGTCGTAGCAATGTCGCTTCAGCGCTACAACGTCGTAGCCAGTACTGCATGCAAGTCGTAGCAATGTCGCTTCAGCGCTACAACGTCGTGGCCAGTACTGTGTCGTAGCAATGTAGCATCAGCTCTACAACCTCGTAGCCAGTACTGCATGCAAGTCGTAGCAATGTCGCTTCAGCACTACAACGTCGTAGCCAGTTGCATGCAAGTCGTAGCAATGTCGCTTCAGCGCTACAACGTCGTAGCCAGTACTGTGTCGTAGCAATGTAGCATCAGCACTACAACGTCGTAGCCAGTACTGCATGCAAGTCGTAGCAATGTCGCTTCAGCGCTACAACGTCGTAGCCAGTACTGCATGCAAGTCGTAGCAATGTCGCTTCAGCGCTACAACGTCGTGGCCAGTACTGTGTCGTAGCAATGTAGCATCAGCTCTACAACCTCGTAGCCAGTACTGCATGCAAGTCGTAGCAATGTCGCTTCAGCACTACAACGTCGTAGCCAGTACTGCATGCAAGTCGTAGCAATGTCGCTTCAGCGCTACAACGTCGTAGCCATTACTGCATGCAAGTCGTAGCAATGTCGTTTCAGCGCTACAACGTCGTAGCCAGTACTGTGTCGTAGCAATGTAGCATCAGCACTACAACCTCGTAGCCAGTACTGCATGCAAGTCGTAGCAATGTCGCTTCAGCGCTACAACGTCGTAGCCAGTACTGCATGCAAGTCGTAGCAATGTCGCTTCAGCGCTACATCCTCGTAGCCAGTGCTGTAAGTCATAGCAATTTATCATCTCAGTTACAACGAATAAACTATTTTTAATTTGTAATTTTACTTTATATAAATAATTAATAATTCATTCATATCGAGTGGGTGGCGTGTTCAATCGACCCTGTGCACCCTGGTGTCGAAAGTTTTTGAAACCGTCTGTCGGCCTCTTACGTGGTTCCTTTCAACGACTACCAATAAAAAAATATACATAAGTAAATTAAATATATGTGTACAGACAGTTGCGTCGCCGTCCTCTGTTCGCGACCGCGGGGGTCCATTTTTGCACCTCACGGTACGCGCCGACCAATCAAGCCCTGACGCTACTCAACGATCTCGTTGCACAGCTCCCTCAAGTCGACATATCCCATGTAAATTTAAATTGTTTCATATCTGCATGTATTCTTTTTTGTCAATTACAAACTTATTGTACCTATTTAACTCACTATACGTCTTGGAAAACTGTAAGTGTAGTGAGTAACTGTGAATAAATAAATATAGAAAAATAAATTGTGATCTAAATGTATGGAGAAATCGGAACAAATTTTTGTAAACAAATACACAATGTAAACTGAAATACATAAACTTAGTATTTTCTGTTTATTTTAAAAACGGACTTCTATAATCACATTTACAACTGGTTCATTTCAGCTCAAATGTAAATTAATTAGGTGCGGTTATAGTAATATGCTAATCGCTGCCTCAAGAGGGAACCTTCAGTTAAAATCTAATCAAACCAGTAAACAAGTTACAGTAGGGCTGAGTTACATAATTACACATTAACTGAATAATTTACAGTATACACGTACAGACTGAATGATCTATTGAATAGAGTAATGTATTAAATTTGCATATTATTAATTAACATATTGTAACGGGAGAAATTGAAGAGGCATGTTTTATTTTAGACATATTCTTTTTTTAATTTAAATTAGCACCGATTTTTATTTTGTCAGTCAGCCTATCCATACTATATCCATACTATCCATACTTCCATACTATCCATACTAATATTATAAATGTGAAAGTGTGTTTGTTTGTTTGTCCTTTTTTCACGTTGAAACGGAGCAACGGATTGATGTGATTTTTTGTGTGGAGATAGTTGGAGACCTGGAGAGTGACATAGGCTATTGAAATTCCATAGGAATTCCACGCGGACGAAGCCGCGGGCACAGCTAGTAATCACATAATTTTAAAACTCCTTGGGCACTCTCATACAAAATCATTGTAACGCCATCTATTGATAACATTAAATATCGATACAAAAAAGAAACATAATTAATTAAAAATTTTAAGAAAGGTTGGATGAAAGGAGACTTACGAAAGGTATTTACAAATCTAAGGTGGCAGGAAAAGTCGGTAAGGGTCGGCCTCCGGAGAACATACTGCGACCAAATCGCAGACATATTAAAAACGGGAGATGTCCGGAGTACCCGTAATCGACGAGCGTGTATGACGAGAGTAATAAGCGTACAAGAAGCGAGGGAAGTCTGTAAGGATAGTAGCAAATGTAAATCCGTAGTCTCTGCCTACCCCTACGGGAAAAAGGCGTGATGGTATGTATGTATGTAAAAATATTTAAAAAAGGGATATCGAAAATCTATCTTTTACCCCCGTATTAAAAATAATTTGTTATGCCCGTGTTACAAAATGTGCTTTGCCTCTTTTAATGTTAAATATCAATACGAGACCATGATACGATATAAAGACACAGAACTTTTTAGCTAACATGGGCTTGACAAAAGTTTCTTAACACGAGTGTTTAAACAAACAAACAAAACTCTTTATCTACTCTTCTCTATTAAAACAGATTTTTCTTTGCGATGTTTATGCTAAAAAAACATTGAGAACATAAAGTAACTCTTTAAGCTATTGTTTGCTCCCTGTTGTCTAAGTTTAGCTGAATTGTTTTTCGCGACTATTGTATTCTACCCTTCCATTAAAATACCTTTCAAGCCTTAAAGGCAAGCAATATTCAAAATTTGTACGAGTATTAAATATTTATTCACTCTAGATAAAAAACGAGATAAAGTTTAAGTGTAGTGAATAAGTTTTTAGTTTCGCCTTCGCTCTAGAATAGATCTTTAAAATAAACTATTTTTATACTTATTTACACCTAAAATTTCAAACAATTTACAGCGTTCATGGTATTATGAAGGAAACTAAAAGGAACCCAAATAACGAAGACCTGAAGAAAATGTTTACAAAAAAATGGAACGACGTTCAAAACCTGGTTAAGGTGCATAAAGAAATTTTTTCCACAAACTGTTTGAAGAAACCTTTAACCAACCTAAAAACAGGTGGGAATTGAATAACACTTTGTCAACAAACAAAAGCAAAAACAGCACTGCTCATTTCTGATGGCACAGAATTTGCAACCTTTAAAATTCTTTCTTCTCCTCAATCGGTGCTGACTTGGCTAACAAAATACCCTAGAAATACTATATAGGTAATAGCAAAATATTAACGTTTGGCAAAGACTATAAACACGACATATTACAAAACAAATTACGACCTAGTGGAATAGATAGCATTTCCACAAAAACAATTAAATGTTTAAAAGCCCTTATTCTTTCGAGATTAGTCAACACAATCATTAAGTGTTTCAAACTTGGTATTTTCCGGACTCAGTTAAGATTGCCAAAGTCGGCCTTATACACAAATCAGGACCTTAAACTGACACCAGCAATCATAGACAAATATCGGTGGTGCCCTTGATATCGAAGATATTCGAGAGAATCTTGTATGATCGCCTTAGGAATATTAAAATATGAAACTCTTTTTAATCGAAGAACAATATGGGTTTCGTCCAAAATCTAGCATCTCGACTTAATAACTAAAAATAAAATTAATATCGATGAAAATAACATTGCTTTGGGAATATAATATTCATGTACTTTCTACAATTTGGTGCAATAAAGAGTGATTTATTATTTATCATTATTATTTATTTATCGACTTCAAAAGAGCTTTTGATACTGTAAGTCATCAAAAACTACTTGCAAAACTAAATGACATTGGCATCAATGGCACAGCTTTAAACATGTTTAAATCTTACTTATAGAACAGGCGTCAGGTCGTGAAAATCGGTGATTATACAAGTTCTCCAGAGATTATATCATATGGTATACCTCAAGGTTCTATAATTGGTCCGCTGCTATTTTTCATAAACGTTAATAATATAAATCAGAAAGGACCTAAAGGACATCTCTCACTATACGCAGACGACACATGTCTGTTTTACTTTGACAAATCCATTGACAACACAATCACTGTTGTACAACAAGACTTAAACATCCATAATGAATGGTTACTTCACAATTTGTTAACAATAAATATATCTAAAATATCCTACATGATTTTGGCAGCTAAAAATAAAATATTCCCGCGTTTGAACCAGTTACTATAAATGATACACTGATAAAGATCAAGTCAGGAAAAATATTTAGGTCTTATAATCGACGACAAACTAACCTAGATTCCAGATATTGAACATGTCAAAAACAAATTAACATCCATTCTAGGAGCGATTCGAAAGATGACACACTGTATTCCAAAAAAGTTAAGTTATCATATATAATAGCTTAGGATATATAAGGCGCATCTAGAATATTTGATTGGGATATGGGGATCTGCTGCGCCAACTAATTTGAACACACTTCAGAGAAGTCAAAACAAAATAATTAAAACGTCATTACTCCTTTTGTAAACCGACAGAACAAGTATATGAAAAAACAAAATTCTTTAATCTTACACAACTTTACCAATACAACACATGTAGTTTGATTAAAAAATAATTACCAAAACTAACATGCAGCTAAATAAAAGAAATATCACACACAATCTTGGAAACAAAAATAAACTTAACCTAATTATGCCGCGGACTAACTATGGAAAAAAGACTATACTTTTTGAGGGAGTACAGTTATATAATAAGTTGACAAATGAGCTGAGAACATGCAGTATCAATGTTTTTAAAAATAAACTTAAGTTACATATTGCGACCTGTACATAATGTCTAACCTATACGTGTAAATTAATTTGTAGTTATCTCATTTTAAGTAAAATGTAAATTTCTAATGAGAACAAAATTCTATAAACCTATGGTCGCAGGCAGACTAAGTTAACATTTGTCTGTGATGTCATAAGAATACGAAACTACCGCCAAATATTTTATGAAAATTAAATGTATAACAATCGCGAAAACATAAAAAATGTATCTATATTAAGATATCATTAACTACAGAAGATAATTACGAAGAAGACAAATTTAAAAATACCCACCAAATTTTCCTAAAATATATATATTGCCGGTCGTTTATGTCAGAAAAAGCCACACATACAATAAATGTCATGTATGACATACAGCTTCATTTTAGAATGAACATGTGCGTAAATGGCTAATGTCGGTCCCAAACAAACACTGGACCCTCTCTCTAAATCTCCCTATGGACGGCACTGATAAACTGCCAAGAAGTGTTGAAACTTTAACTTATTTATGTCCTGGCCCATAAAGTCTAGGAGGATTTAATGCTTCCAATTAAATCTCCGACATGTGAGAACTCTTTTCCAAATAAATTCTGCGCTTGACCGGAGTGTAGATAGGCAATGCTTTATGAATTTAGTTCACGCCTTGGACTATAGTCCAAGGCGTGAACTAAATTTATATTATAACAAATTTATATTTAGCTAAAACACATTATATATAATGTGTTTTAGCTAAATATAAATTTATTTTTCAGCTCATATACATGCGTAACACGTGGCCCGCCCAATGCCACTTCAGCGTAATAATTAACCAATATCAAAAGATTTGACAAATAAAGTCAAATCTTTTGGTATGTATTGGTTAATTTTAATTACATTACCGGCTGCATAGATGTTGTTTTTAGTTTGTTTTAGCTGCATTTTACGAGATCCACTGGACTGAGATGATTTTTTTTAAGTTGAAGCCCAAAATTAGATTGTTTTTAACTTGAAGTGAATTATTTTACGAAGGAAACAACAATAAATAGCAAAGAGAGAGAGGTATTCAAAAATAAATGTTTTTAATAGGTATATTAATTGAGGCCAGGCTATAAAATCACAGTCGAATATTATGTAAGGGTGGGATCAGTAAGGAAAATAATGTGAAAACAATGAGTACAATTTTGAAAAGGGTCGAATCGTAATTATTAATTCCATTACATAAATACACACGAACAAATTGTACATTTATCTACAAAGTTTTACTTGTATCACAGGGTTCATTAAATAGTATCATTTATTTAGTGAGAAATTAAAAATGGTGTTCCTTTCTCTACCAGTTATTCTAGTGTTTTGCAGAGAAATAAATAATCCATACTAAGATATTGCTTAAAAATTCTCCATCTACGAGAGAATTGGGTATTCTACTAATTTTTATTTATTCTTTCATATCAATATTTTTATTTCTCGAAACAGAATTAAGAAAGAATTTTTGTAATCCGTTTAAAAATAAATAAGTTATAAGCCTTTGAAATTCGGTGGAAGGGGAAACTGTCAAAACAAGAAAACAAGAAAAGGATGCACTGTGTGAGCTGTGACGTCACTGCCACTCGGTTTCGTGCGTACAAAAGAGATCGACGAGACGTACCCACCACGCTCCCACTTTTCTTTTAGAAAAAACTTTAAAATTGAATTACTGCCTTAATTAACAACCAATTTTGTTGTTGTTTTCAGGATCGGTTACTTTTTAGTGTATATTTTGTTTACTATAACAATATTAACCAAGTATTTATTTATTTATTTATTAAAACTTTATTGTACCACAAGTAAAAATACAATTGGCGGACTTAATGCTAAAAGCATTCTCTCCCAGTCAACCATTAGGAAAAACAGAGAAAATACAAAGCGGCGCAAAAAAGCTTCGTGTGATATTACAGAAAAAAAAGAACCCTACAGCTAAATAAACATACATAGATTTACACAAATAGGAAGTATAATATACATACATATATATTTAAAAAATTTTATGCAAAGAAATTGTGATTCAAGTATGACTACAGTCAAGTAGCCTATTTGTTTTCTTTTTAATTTTAAGAAGGCCATTAAATTTAGGCTATTACAACTGGATACAAAGTACTCTTTAATGTCTTTTTTTTACTACAACTAAGTAGGCAAACAGGCGTACGGCCCACCTGATGGTAAGTGGTTACCGTAGCCTATGAACGCCTGCAACACCGGAGATGTCACGAGCGCGTTGCCGACATGTCCGCTATCAGCACAGCGACCCCACTAGAGCCTGGCGACCCTACTCACCAGCAGGAACACAACACTACATCACAGTTATTTGGCTTCGGTCTTCTGTAGGATGGAGGTACTTCCCCGAACAGACTACTCCTTACAAAATGTCCTACCTCTCTTAGAATTATGTCTCTGAATAATCTGTAACACACTCACAGGCATAGAATTATGAATAGTACAGAATATATTCTGTAAAATGTTATAGTACTAACGCATCATCTGGTAGACTTCTACGCCCTCCCACCATCACCGTCAGGGAGGCAGTATGCCTGTTTGACTATTTAATTGTTTAAAGTTCCACAATACGCATGCGACCATCCAGGTGTTGCAGCTGCCTATAAACTATTGTGAAAACTCACCACTAAACAGATAACAGACAGTATGCTTGGTTGCCAACAAAATTGCTAAAGGATCGGCAATGCATATTATCATAATCATAATCACACGTGACATTCCAGATTTTAAATTTAACGATAAACGGTTAATTTCACTTCTTGCGCTATACAAATGTATTTTAAAGTTTAAATAAATACAATATGAAGGGACTAAGCATATTTTAGTTAAAATAGTCTTAACAAACGATAGTTAATTTTTATTTACGTAAACATGTATTATTGATTTTGAAGTAAAGCGTGGACGAGTGTACTTTCGAATTGTAAGAAAAATTATACCAAAACATTATTCCTATATTTATTTACAAACCATTTTCGTCATATACATCATGTCATATCATTATATTTGTAATAATCGGGCTCTAATTTAACGAAGCCTTGAAACGTGTGTTCTTTGTGAATTTCGTGAGAAACATAATATGATGAACTCCGAAGTATTTTGTTACATACCTGTATTTAATTTTATTGTGTAACAGCGTCTTTGAAATAAACAAATCGTATGAGAAAATACACATGATATTGAATATTATCATGACCTATTACAATATGGAAGATAAGACTGATAATATGCAATCGGCGTCATTCTAGAAGAATGTATCTAAAAAATTTCATACTCATATTCTTAAAAAATTCTTAGTGGGACTAACCAGAATCGTAGAAATTTGATGTTCAGAAATTAGCTCAAAAAGATCACCTCACTTTCTATATAGAGTATTTTAATTTATATATCTTGTGTTGTGAATTTCAACGTGAGCCGTAGTCTCTTTCAATGCGTGTCCTCTCTGCGAGTCTCCCATAATGAATGCCCTTCATGCCCCTCTCGATGATGTTCCCCCTTTTCACTACCACCCCACCACATTTTCGCAATCGGATGGGGAATCGATCAACCAATGACGAAAAGTCGTAAGATGGCGCCACGGGTCCATTTATCCAATCTGTCAACTATTTTTATTACGAAACATTGACAAAATACAACAAACACATTTAAATACTTTTTAAAATCATGACACTTGTATCATTTTTCGATAAAATCGTGTGTGTTTTAAAGTGATACATTTACTCATTGATAATATACCCAGTTATACATAGTTTTTAAAGTAGTTTACGTTTACACATTAAAAGTGATAGATGCCGCACTTCGGTCATCAGCCGTAACATATATGTATAATAATCCTCTTCATCAACATTAATGACAGTGACCCCAGTAAAAAAAAATACATTTTGTTGTCATAATGATGATAAATGAACCCTGATGCGACTCGTTATTCCATATTTAAATATTCAATTGCACGGCTCAGTTATTCAGGAACTTCGATAGTTGGTTCAAGATCCTTCTGATGTACGTTAAACCATGGAGCAATTACAAAGGGGAGATGCCGTTTGAAATGGCGCAATGATGTGATCATTGGCGCCTCGCCGACACAAAAGTGGGCGGAGCTTGTCATTGCTCGTGCTTCATGGTTGGAGCCACGGCCGAAACCAAGCACCCCGCACGTCTGCCTTCCGCGCCGTGTAGCCTCACAAATACTTTCTTACAAAATGCTTATTATCTCCTGCTCGTAATTGCTCCATGCATTAAACAATCATAGATTGGTCGTCGCTAGCCGCTAGAGTAATTTTCTGTAATACCCCCATGATATGAATAAACGAATTTACTGAAATAAATATTACATCGAAAAAATCTTTTACAAAAGCAAATCAAATCTAAAAGTACTCAACATTAACAGTGCATTCACTTAAACAAATCTGACACCTTCAAACTGCCACTTAAATAGAAATATCGCGTCTATAAAAACTTATTCATAGAGTCAGTAAACAAAAAGGTGTTTGATGTCCTTAGGGGACGAAATTCGAGGCACTTTTGAGGCTCGAGGTCTGCAATCTGTTAGAACGAGCTTACAATGCTGTCCCTGAACGGTGACAAAAGTTGACAAAGCCTGTAATACAAATTAGTGAACGTATAGAAGAGTCACTCTTAAAGAATAATGTAAAAATTAACAATTCAATTTTACGATTTGTTGCTATCTACGTCGAATATCAGTGAAAGGATTCAGCGGATTAGTTCTTTAAAGTGGCAGTGGGCAGGGCACATAGTACGCAGAATCGATGGTTGATGGGACAGAAACGTTCTTGAATGGCGAAAGTGAACCGACAAGCACAGCGTTGGATATCCTCCGAACAGATGGTCAGATGAAAAAGGCAAACGTCGGACGCAGACCGCTTGCAACTGGTCATATTACAACTATGGTAAAGCATCTATGCACTTTTGACTACAATTGTACGTATTTAATAGCAATTTAATTTTGTTTGTTCCTTTTAAATCCATACTAATATTATAAATGCGAAAGTCTTTCGCTTTCACGGCCAAACCGCTGAACGGAGTTTAAAGAAATTTGGTATAAATTTAGTTGAAGACCCGGGGTCAAACATAAGCTACTTTTTGACGCTGCGGGAAACAGCTAGTAAAGTATAAATGTATGCATGAAATAATATTAATTCAAGCTATAACTGCTGAAAACATATAGAATCTTAAGTTTGAAGGAACGATAATAAAGTATGTAAGTAGGTTGAATAAAGATTTTTTTTAAATGTTGCATAATTATTTATGTATGAGCTTATCTCCATATTAAATAGTAATACCATATAGTCAAGATATAATTCTCCACATAATAAAATGTTACAGAAATAAAAGTTAAGTGTCCTGTAACTTTGTTTAAAGAGAAGACCCTTCTGTACTCTCCATTTGTAGTCCGAATTTGAAAATCCAATTATTTCACAACAGTGATTACGTGCGGTCTAATTATCTTTTGATTGGGCCCAAAACAATGTTATTAAATTTAGCGAGAACGTGTGTTTACGTTTTTGCATTAGTATAATTAAGTTTAGGTGATACAGCCGCGAATACAGTCCCTGATGCACTGGAATGGCTGAATTAAATTTGAATTGTAATACCGTTTCAGACACATTCAGTTCCATTTTAAAATTACACATCACACGAGAAGTAATTGTGAGTAAACCAACTTTCATTATAATTTGGATTTGTTTGTGTGTATAATATATATCTAATATATAATGTGTGAAGGTGTATAATCTTATATAAATCTATTTTTTTTTCAAAGTTGGAGTAGTTACCTTCAGACTTGTCAATTTGTAGAACAGAATGGGAACCTATCCTAAACAAGCATGTTTAATCGGGTAGGCCACAATTTTAATAGACCCTGTACATAACGATGTAAGACTTTTGTCGCCGATTGCTTTTATTTATAAAGTATGACGAAATAATTAAGAAACTACTAAGTACTTAGTTAAGTACATCATATAAGTTAAACTATTTTAATACGGTTTTATCGCGTTTATTACTTATTTATTACACCTGACGTTTCAAACATCTTACAGCGTTCATGGTCGCAGCCAGACTAAGTTAACATTTGTCTTTGATGTCATAAGATTACAAACTACCGCCTGACCTGATCCGTTTAATTTGACCTGTTTAATTTAATGAATAACAATCGCGAAAACATAAGAAATCATTACATGATATAAGATTTAGAATTATCTCCTCTAAATTGTGTATATGGTGAACTAAAATTACTTGTACTACATAGTGGTTGTTCCACCCGTTACGATGGCTGTTCCATCGGACTTTAGTGGCTGTTCCACCAGATAATTGTGATGGATGTTCCATCGGATTCTCTCTTTAGGGATCGCGCCCCGTGTGGCCTCCAACCTCCCCTATAGCCACCCCAAGCCTCGCACAACTTGTTATCTCTGATCTATCTGTTCGCAACAGACCGACGCATCGGTAAACACACTAATGAAATTATTACATGTAAAACTGCTTACATCGGTACAAATAAATATCACAGTTTATAGATATTATTAAAACACTCACCGATACAATCTCTTGCGCAGCGTCGACTCGTCACTGCCCCTTTTCTTTTATAATCTCCTGACACACAACCTCTCCGCACGGCGCGTGGCGTCTCTGTCCCCCCGACACCGCGTTATTTTTATCTATCAAAACGATTTTCTCTTTCACCGTCACAATAAAAAAATTATGAAAAAACATGAATCAAAGCAACTACTCTTCATAGATCGACATATTCATTAATCGAATCCGCGACAACTTTTCCCACACCACCATCGGAACCACATCTCGGTTCTGAAGTGGTTCATATAACGGCCAGCATATTAAGGAGTTTTTGACTCTGTAGGTAACTCCCTCTCACCATACTGGGTTTTACTCCAACTCCTTCGCCGTCACGGCTGTCAGACTCGCCTTAGGAAAGCCTCCGGCCGTGCGGGTTTCAAAGCTCTTGTTTACGATCATTTTTTCGCACAGCTGAGTGATGTGGGAATCTAGTTGCCACATGTAAATTGTTGTTTGTTTTGCATTGCATTAATAATTGTATATATTTATTGTTTATGTAGGTATATTGTAAATACGTGTTTATATTATATGTAAGTATATGCTATATATATATATATATATATATATATATATATATATATATATGAATTGCATATTATTTTCTTATGCTTTTTTGTTAATTAAACTTTATTTTACACGCTCAAATACATAAAGCATCTCTGCTTGACCCAAAGGTTGACTGTTAGATAATGCTTTTAGCATTAAGTCCACCTATTGTGCTTTACAATTGTATTTGTACAATAAAGTTTAAATAAATAAATAACAGCAGGAACCAACAACTTAAGAAGCGCGGAATCATAATATATTTATTATTAGACAATTAGGTGATACCAGCCTGCAATATCCTAAGGAAACTGGAAATGACTTAACAAAGTATGATTCCCGTGGAAGTCGGACCTTAAAATATCTTTCTGTTTTCGATTTCTGGTACAGAAATTTTGACATAAATAATAAAAATTATTGAGTAGAATAAAGAAACACCATATTCAAAATTAAAAATATTCAAAAAATATCTATGTAAGTAATGTTAATTCATTTGGATGTTCAGTTTATGTTTTGTGGGAACGTCCTTCGGAATTAATTGAAGGGATTTCGTTGTGTTTACTGTACTGTTGCCGACTAACACTGAAATTGTCACCCAGATGCAAATTGTTATTGATTGAAATATCCTTAATGAAATACTAGATACATAATAGCTTAGCTTTTGAGTTGATGACTAGAGAAACTAGAATAGGCTAGTTTCCAGGGTCAAAAGACTAACATTAAAATTAGTCCGTCATTTAGGGAATCAAAATATATTAGTGAAGTATTTTTTCTTTTGTCGATTGAGCGATAAATTGTACAGATATAATGCATCAAAGTTTTGGAGTGGGGGCTCGTGACGTCACATATTGCGAAAAAGTGTAGCACACTGTGACGTCACACAGAACTTTAACGCGCCATATTTGTTTAATTTTCAAAAGAAAAAATACGTCTCCATTATTTTTTGATTATCGGACTAATTATATTTTTTTTAGGAAATTAGCCTATTTTTGATATAAGGAGCCCGATTCCAAAGATCCGAAATGTTTTTTGCTGCTAAAAGCTGCATCTTTTGCTTATGAAGAGCTTAATAGCCTAGCAGGGAATGCACGAGATAGAGACATGACATGACACAGAGGCATAATAAGATTTTGGTCGCGATTAGTAACTTTTTCTAACTCGAACTCCTCCGTGCTTCGCAAGCCATGTTGGTCCCGGCTGTTATCAATAGATATTTTTATGTTTAATTATTAGTTGAGACAGTACCTACTAACATTAGTCGTAAGTTTTGGTTTTTCCAATCATGTACTAACACAATGTGAATGACGATATCTGAAATAAAGACAATTTATTTATTTATTTAAAGCGTAAGCTGATTGCGTAACTGAGAAACTTAAGGACTTGTAAGTTGTCGAACTTACAAGTCCTTAAGTTATGTGCTAAAAAGTTATGTGCGTAAATTTTGATGTAAAGTGGCATCAAAATATTAGATGCGAATAAATTACTTTCTTAAATTAAACCAGGTATTTTAAAGTATTAAAATAGTTTGATTTAATGTGTAACAATCGCGAAAACCTAAGAATTCATCAAATTACTTTCTAACTTAGAAATAAATTGTTTTCTAATTAATTCAAATTTATTTTTCTTAATTATTAATTTACACAATTTTTTTTTTTTTTTACACAATTAAGTAGGCAAAATGGCATACGGCCCACCTGATAGTAAGTGGTCACCGTAGCCCATGAACGCCCGCAACACCAGGGGCATCACGTGCGTATTGCCGACCCTTGAGAAATCCTTTAACGCCCTTTTTGAAAGACCCCATGTTGTAATCTCTTGGGAAAACCATGTTACACAAATTAACGATTGTTTGCAAGTTTGTCTTCTTATCGTAGCACGAAGACTGACACTGATCCAATTACAGTATGGGTTTGAAAACCTATTCTAGCGAAAACTATAAACTGCCTACTATCGGAACTATTTTCATTAAAGTTTGCTGCTCTGACTTCAAATTTATGACAAAGCAAAATTTTGGTTATGTTTTATCAGCTATTTGCGGCTGAAGTCGAGATTTTTTGATATGTGAAAAACAAAAAGAGAAAGAAAAAGATTTCGCGATTAATACACATTAAATTAAACTATTTTAATACCGTTTTTATCGCTTATTTATTTATTTACACCTAACGTTTAAAACACTTGACTGCGGCCATGAACGCTGTAAAGTGTTTGAAACATTAGGTGTAAATAAATAATCAACAAACGCGATAAAATCGTATATAAATTGTCAAATAAAAAAAAAGATTGATTTTAAAGAGATGGCATTAAAGTTTAGATTTAGCAAACCAAAATACTTCATATGGAAGAATTTTTTTTTTGAAGAGTTCTGTCCGCGACACTTTGGGGTCTAGGATATTATGATGATAAACTCCCTGTCGATGGAGAGAGGTGCGGTGATAGAAGGTGGGGATTGGCATCATGTCGAACAATTCCTCTGAGCACAATCCGATGTATTAGCGGTAGAACACATCTTTGTTCGTTGTTCCTTTGATGGAACAACTGAGACTTTGATGTCTCTGTAGTTCCTTCAGAGGGACAAAGGATCTACATACAACTCAGTTCAGACACACAATGTTTTTAATATGGACTATATTATATTTTATTGACGTGTTTCGTGTGCCACGCGTAATTTTGTTGACTGGTAAATGAGGTTACCAGTCAACAAAATTACGTTAACCAATTGATTGTAAATCAGAAAAGGGCTCTTTGAAGCATACTTAAATTATTGGCCAGGCATTTATTATATCATCGAAATGTATTAAGTGTTTTTTTTTCATTAACGTCTTTTCTTTATTTATCTTGAAATTTTTTAAGAGGCTTCAATAAAATCGTTTCGTAATTTATTCTTAATTTATCAATAAAAAATCATTATCACAAGTAAATTAACATTTTATAACAATAACTTACGAAGCTATAATGAAAACATTTTAGTCTATTTTTATTTTATTAGCACTAATTACTTAAACTAGAAAAAAATCTTCTTACTTTAATCAAAAATATTAATCATGTCTAGAAGAAATACTTTTTTTTTTAATTTTCGGGATACAAACTTAGTAGTAATATAAGCATATCCCATACAAAAAATCCCAAATTCCACTTTAATCGATTGAACAAATTCATTGATGGATTTTTTATGTAAAATATGTAGCAAGCCAATTACAATTCTTAAATAAAACCACAGTACCCCAGAAAGTCTTTACCATGCACGTAAGAAATAGACGGATGGCGCACCACGAAGTTGCAAAGTGTAGCCGATAGTGTATCAACTTCGCTGTCCCACACGGCGTAAGGCGGAACTAAAAAGCATCGAAAACAAATAAACGTTTCATTCTCAATGGGGAACCGAGATATTTTTATCGGCCCCCCTTTGCTATTTTGTTGTGCGCCATCCGTCTTATTGTTTACGTCTATGGTCTTTAATTATCTTAAATTCACCTTACTTTTGGTCACATTAATTTAATCACCACCAACCTCACTTGTTAAGGTACGAACCCAGTAGTGCGACCTAAATCCTTAAAATACTAAGTATCGTTTTAGCCGAGTGCGGCCTGTGTAACGTGACACTCCAAACCATACAAAAGCGGTGAGCTCGATACCTATTACGACTACTATGATTCTGTCGCATACGAAAACGCACGTCGGCTTGGTTATTTATAAACCGGTCTCAGCTATTACTGATAAATGCTACTATATCGTGCTGGATCAGATATCTTTGAGCAGCCTGAAATTGTAACTTCGTAACCTACCTCGACTAATGTTTTTATTGGTCTGGTTTCGCTGTAAAAAGGTTACTTGAAACTTATTTGGCCTTTGTACATAGACTTTTTTTTTGTTATCTGTATTTTAAGCTCTTGGTGCAATAAGTAGTTTTATTATTATTACTTGTGTCAAATGTCAGAATTTCTTTGCAAAAGTACCGCTGGAGACGATTATAGAGGTGCGGGAGGATTCTGTTTGTAAGAGAAGTGGATTTTCACCTTAAAAGGAGGAAAACTCCGAGTGTCGCGTCATCCGCCATTAAATTACACAAGAAAAACAAGCTATTTGTCAATTGTCATTCGCTGTGAGGATGTGTTCATGTTCACACGTATTAATGTACTGAACAACAATACAATACCCTTTTTTCATCTTAGCGTGTATTCCTATTTGCGTCGTCAGCCTACGCTTCGGAGCCTAGGGTACGCTGTAAGTCATCTAGATTTGGAGGCACTGCTTATTACAATGGAGCGACTGCCGTCTGACCTCCGTAACCCTTTTTACAGGGAAACCAGACCAACAGGAGCATGACCCGAGGCGTGTTAGTGGCCAAGACTGTCAGATTTTTTTAGCCTAACGACTGCTATCTAACTGCTTTACGTACATTCCGATTGACCAATCCAATAGTGGTCGCTTCAAGCCGTCGCTTGACATGCGCATTCGCTACGGATACACGGGTCGCGCTCGACTATCGAGCGTCTCCGAGCACCTCTTATTCCATAAAAAACATAATATGGTAGTTTATATACGATTGTTAGTACACTAAGTTTCTTAGAAAGTTAGTACTAACGAAAGTTAGTTTCTTTAGAAATAAGCAGCTCCCTTGTACTGTCTTTTCCTTTTATGTATAATCCTTTGCATTTGTATTGTGTACATGTATAAAGTAAATAAATAAATAAAAAATAATTTTGTGATACGATTTTAAAATTATTAATGCGCAAAGGCCTACAAGCAAACTCTTAAAGGCAACCTTGAGAATTTTTAAATAACTACTAAAATGGTAATAAAAATCTTGTTACTTATAATGGAAATATAAAACAGTGATATTATATATCTCTAATAAATTAATTGCAGTGTATTGTATAAAAATGAAAATATTTTCGCATGCTATGATTAGGTTAGAAGTGAGAAACAGTATAAATATTGTGTAAATACCATGTATTACCAACTTTTAATGCAAATAAATGATTTGATTTGATTTATACTCGCACTCAGAGACAATAATGATTTTTCGCTAATACTGTTTTTTTTTTGCTTTCATGGACAAATCATATCTACAATATAAATAAACCAATAACTATTACTAATATTGCAACGATGCGCTTGCATTTTTCGAAAAAAAAAGATGATTCGAAATATATTATTAAATTTTTTTTTAATGAAAATATGGTGAAGGATGGTTATGATATGATAAAGAATGGAGAAATGAGGAACGATGCCAGCGCATCGTTACAATATGTCTATAATATTCTTTCTTACGTACCTATAGTTAAACATACGATAAAGAAGCCTATTGTTCATCATGCCACAAACAATATTTTATATCTGTATAATTTCTATGGTTCAATAAAGAGTTTTTACTTACATACACACCCAGGGTCCGCCAAAACTTTAAGCTCAAAATATACCAATTTCCTTCAAAAAGTAAAAGAACCTTTATCATTTTCTCCTCTCTCCAAATCACAGCAACTCACAAAATTTCACCTTCCACTTATATTCCAGTGTAAGCATAATCCCTAATGACGGGGGAGCTTTCTGAAAAAGTTTTCAAAGGTAAGCGAGCTTTGGAAACATCAGCGGAATACTTTCTTTCGACACACCTGATTTGAGATAAGTACATTAGTTGGGGTGACCGAGATTTGCTTAGAAGTTCATTTTAGTAGTAACTATGTCATTTTGCGTTATATTCTGTTCATTCATTGAGCGAATGAAATCTGTCATTCTAATGTGTGTCAATGATATTATTTAACATAGATTTAGATTTTTATTGACCGAAATTTAAATGCTTAGTTAAGGGCGTGAAAAATTCCTTTAAGGTCGGCAACGCGCTCGTGACATCTCCGGCGTTGCAGGCGTTCATAGGCTACGATAACCACTTACCATCAGGGCCGTACGCATGTTAACCTACTTAATTTTATAAAAAAATATATATAATAATTGTAGAAAACATAAATAGTCGTATGGTATCGATGTATGGTATTTATATAAATTACTTTCACGAAGATTTTTACTAATTTGATAACACAAAAATTCTAATATTTAAAAATAACCTTGTATTATGACTAAAGCTAAACTGCAAATATTTTTTTTGCCTACCACTTACATGTTTTGTAATGATGTTTAATTATCATCCTAGCGTGTTACCATCCTACGCACGCTGTAAGTCATGGTCCTAGATTTGGCGAAACTGATTATAACAATGGAGCGACTGCCGTCTGACCTCCTTAACCCTTTTTACAGGGAAACCAGACCAACAGGAACATGACCCGAGGTATGTTAGTGGCCAACACTGTCAGAATTTTTCAGGCTGCTACTTTTCGATGCAGGCAGAGCTGTAGGATATAGCTATTTTTTTTTATATAATTTGTGTATTTTTGAATAAAAAAAAAAAGAATTCGATTCAGTTGTATTCCATTTCTTATTGAAAACCATCCGATATCGCATTCCTATATGTGCTATTCCATTCAGGTCAGCCTATGACCTTCAAACTAAAAGCCCCATACATCTCCATCTATTTCCGTTCAGTATAAACGCTCAATCACTATAATGGCCACATATAATAAAAATGTAAAAGTTTCCCGAACGCTAATACCACGAAACATATTGTTTTACTTGGAAATATGTTTGGAAAATCAATTTTTTCCATAGTGAGTTTTTTTGGTTGTTAATTCGCGTGATACAAAAAGTATTTACAAAAAACGAAACTACTTACCACTTTCGACAATTTTTTTTTTTACAAAATAATCAAAATTTGTTTAGTTAACTTATAAAACTTGACCAGTGATTTAAAACTAACCCTGTAAATTACAGAAAACCATTTAATATTGTAATCATTTCCAAAACTCAAGAGACAATACATAACGAAACCAAAATAAATTACCTTACCTTTTTTTGCTGTATAAAAAGTTTATGACATTCCATCACGCCTTTTTCTCGTAGGGGTAGGCAGAGACTACAGATTTCCATTTGCTACGATCCTTACAGAAAAAATGAAAAGTTTATGCGGTCGTCCGATGTATCGGACCAAGTGCTCAGAGAGGAACTTTTATGAAATTTCGCATTTAAGTATATAGTTAAAAGTACCGACAAGGACAAAGTGTATCTTTCATCACGTAAAACTCTGGAATCAGGGTTTGTAGGGTCGATTGACCATGTAACCTCTATATGAATGAATGAACCGAAAATCATATTTCTGCTATGAGTTTCCGTTAAAACGATAGTTATTTTTAACTATTCTCTCTTCAGTCTATTTGCCTACTTCCGTGTGTAATCATCTTTAATATTTCATCCAGAAATCATCTATAATATTAACTTTAATAATAAATATCTTATTTTATCCCAGAGTAAAATTAAGCGCGTATTTGCAATTAAACCCCTGCTATTTTCTGATCTAGCGTAGGTTACATCTTATCATTGGATTACCATCCCACCTGTATTGTAATGACGTAACAGACAGAGCCTGTTACCGTTATCCAATTAACACTCAGTAACGTTCATTCAACAAAGGATCACGGCACGCCCATACATCAAAATACTTGACTCAAATCGGAAGTCTACCTATCCAAAATATTTTAAATGAAAAGCGTCTATTCCTGAATAAAAACAATAAAAAATATTTGCTTAAGCAAGCCGAGGAAAAAATATATTTCTTTTTTTTAGATTTGTGAGAGTGACCGGTAGAAAACATTTGTGACAACTGTGACGTGACATTGATAAATTGCATACCGTATGGCAGTTCGCGCCCGGCGCTATACGATTCGTGAGACGCGACTGCGACGGGACTGCGATGCAACTTCGATGCAACTTGACATGGCAGGGAGCGACGTCGCACGAGTCGCGTCAACTGCAATCTTTTATCATATTTATTTGATAAAATTGCAGAAAATTATGATAATACGAACTATAATATATATATTTCTAGACGCCAAAAAGACAGTGAAATATTTTTTCGCCGTCATCTTTTAGTTTTATAAAAATACTTATTCATTTAAGTAAACGTTTGTAAAAAAGTGTGACAAAATCACATAATAGTCACTGCTAAGTCACTGCTGGTTTTTTAATAACGTTATGTATGTAACCGATCGAGTTAGTTACCGATATTGAATTAACACTCTCAGTAACGTTAATTCAATAAAGTTGAAAAATATGTATTACGCAACAAAAACCGTACATATTGAAATAGTTTATTTTAAATATTAATTTTTTATATAATACAAAGTCAGAGAATAGGTAATAATAGGTACTTTTACCTGGTACATTAGGTACTTACGTAACAAAGTGAATGACAAACTTCTACCACTAAAGTTAAAAATATTTTTGGTGACAACGATAATTTTAGAATAGTGTAATTTTTTTTAAGTTACCGTTGTTGTGTTTATTTATTTATTTTATACAAACACTGACAGTACTTGTTCCTAGATAATGCAATTTTTCAACGTATGTAACGATACCCAAATACGACTTTACTGTATGGGCCTGCAAGTAACGTTAACAGATTTCTAACAGTAAAGCAAGCCCTGGTAACAATATTTTTTGATAATATTAACTAAAAAATGTATTATTAGGGTTTAGTTTTAGTTAAGATTTATTTAGTTTTTATTCTTTAATTAACTTATTAGATTATTGAAATTTTGTTTAAGATTTAATTAAAATTAATAAATTAAAATGAATTAAAACTTAATATTATGACAATCTTAATTTTGAAATAGCCGAAATTATCTTATCCAGACATTGTAAAATTATTTATGAATAAGGGGTATATGTTAAAGAATTTATTTATTATAAAATATTGAGTTAACTTATTAATAATAAATAATAAATTATTAATAAAAATATCCAAATGTTTGTTAAGCCAATTTTAACTTAAATACGAGTAATATTCTGTCTCGTTCATTCACGGCAAATTATCGATGATAGAGTAAGGGACTAAACATAGTTTAGTTAAATTAGGCATAACGAACATCGTGAATTTTCATGAACTAAAATATAATATTTTCTGAAAAAAGTTAACGATATAATATCTATAACGATGTCAGTACGTACGTACCTAGCTAACGTGACCAATGGGAATGAACTTTTGTCAATAATACGCGTAGTTTACTCAGATAACTCAATTAATACTGGTTACAGTCGGTTTCGAGTTAAGGGATTTTGGGATTTATTAACAGGATAAATTACTATTAGTTGACTTTAAGATTAAGGTTGCAATTTATTGAGATTACAGAAAGGAAACGCTGATACAGTCTGAACATCAATCAATAAAAAACGACTCGCCGGATTTGCATCCATAAAAATAGCCCTAATATAATAAAAACTACAACTAAATAAGTAAAAACTACAACAGCGAGGGCTATTTTTGAGAATGCAAAACCGGTGAGTCGAATATTTTTCGTTCGATCTCAAATTATTTGCATTCGACATATTCCGCGAATCGGGCGATTTTCAATCGACCAGATTTAACATACTCGAAAATAGACGTCACGGTTATAGTTGGGTTTCGTTTTTTTTTAATACAACTAAGTAGGCAAACAAGCGTACGGCCTATGGGCTATGAACGCCTGCAACACCGGTGATGACCCCTCTGGAGCCTGGCGACCCTACTCACAAGCAGGAACACAACACTGCATCACAGTGTTATTTGGCTGCGGTCCTCTGTAGGGTGGAGGTACTTCCGCAGACGGACTACTCCTTAAAAAATGTCCTACCTCTCTTTGGTAAATATTTTAAAGTCATTTTCATTTAATTTTGACGAATTACCAAAACAAAATCACGACCAAAATTATATTGAGATGATTTACTCTAAACTGGTGAGCCCTTTGCCCATGGTTTTTTCGTTTGATTGTTTGAATATTCCGTAGTTGTACCCCGGGCCCGAAAGACCCGCGAGGGTCTACTGACGGGGTCCAACATTTTTGGATTTTGGCTTCCGTAGATTGGCCCCACTCTCAAAAATCTATTATTCCAGCCGAATTGTACAGTCATCATCAAAATAGTATGCAATTTAAAAAACATTTTATAATAATTACATTGAAGCATTTCATATTAAGCACACATTATTAAATATTATTTATTTTCGGATTAAATGTATTGATAAGGTCTGCGATAGATTTCATCCTAATAGGCTTGGAAAATGAGATCTGTATCTGTAAGTGCCAATTGTGGCTTATCAGCTTCCATTTAATAATGTGTGCTTAATATGACATGCTTCAATGTAATTATTATAATATGTTTTTTTAAATTGCATACTATTTTGATGATGACTGTACAATTCGGCTGGAATAATAGATTTTTGAGAGTGGGGCCAATCTACGGAAGCAAAAATCCAAAAATGTTGGACCCCGTCAGTAGACCCTCGCGGTTCTCTCGGGCCCGGGGTACGGAATACTGTATTTGACAAATGTTTTCTAAATATGCAATATAGAGTTTTGTATTGTATCGAGATAATTGATTTTCATTTGAGTTAATTGGCGAGTTTAAACTAAACTACCAAATATGTAATAGGGGTTTCAAACTAAGCACATTCTCTACCTATCCACACTTTCATTATTGTATACGCAGGATTTCTTGATCAATTAGTCATATTAATCTATGAAATTAATGATTCAGCTTGATGAAGGTTTCGATGAAAATATATTAATGTAGCAGATTGGTAATCCCTAGGAAGTCAGAATATGAGATGAGATTAACTTAACAAAATGTAAATTAAGAACGGATGTACTGATATATTAAAGATATTTAGAGCATGAATATAATCGGAAAATATCACATTTTATGTGATTAAAATTTCCTTTTGCCCATGTGCCACTATTAAACGTATTGCTCTTTCTCAAATATTATTACTTATTCGAGTATGTTCTAAATGCATCTTTAGTCATAGATGGTCAATCGAATTTTAACACTACCAGATGGCAGAGGGTTTAACGTAGTTTCCGAAGCACGGTGGACGAGATAGAAAATGCCAATAATGGTGGCCAATCCTATAAGGGCCGCGTGGCGTCGTTGTTCGACGCACGAGCACGGCGATCGACTACCAAGCTCTTTGAGTGGTTTTCACTATTATAATCTTCTTCTTGTTCTTTGCGAGTCGACTCTGGCTGTTATCAAACATCAGATGACCAAAACTCCGCCACCGACAAGGCATTGTCAGTGGCTTCGTAGCGGTCCCTGAGCGTGCAGATGGCTGGGCACGCAGGATAGGACAGGAGATGCGTCATGGTTTGGGAAGAGATACCTTCCACAAAAGCCGCTTTATGTTCACGGTGTCATACGCCGCGGAAAACATTTCGGCTAGGCGGTTCAGTAGCAGCAGTTCTAGGTATCGACAGGTGGCAGTTGTGGCGTATCACTACTACAATTCGCCACTACTTGTACCAACACCTTAAGAAGTAGAAAAACGCTTCCGCTTATGCCGCTTGGACCGCGCCTCAACAACATACGATCCATGACGTAGCCGCCGCCGCTGTTCGCCGCCTGCGCGCCCCTCTCTCTCCTGACACTCAGCATACGGCACTCGGGTAGATCGCGCGCGCACCTTGCTTTGTATACCTTCGCTAGCTTTGTGTTGCATTATTGTAATTTTACTTTCATCTATCATTAAATCTTATTTCTTCATTTCATAAAATTATTCATTCTTAGTCTATTCTTCCTTCATTTCATCATACTAAATTCAGTGCTATCTTTCATTCTATTCAAAACAGTTTAGTGACATCTATATCAAAATTTACGTGGACTAGTTAGAATTAGGGATAATACTAACTACAGTATACCACATCTGGTGACCCATCGACGGAGCCAAGTATTTGGTTTGGATTTAAACGACGCAAACGGACAAGAAGACAAAGGAATTTTAAGGCGTTGGTCTTAGGTGGTGGTCCAAGTGAAAACCGGTGAGCGAATTTTTGTTCTGTTAAGTAACTATGGCTAACAAAGACGGTAAAGATACAAGTGCTGCTGATATGGGTGTGGAAGTATTACGAGTAGGTGTCAAAGTGCCGCCATTTTGGCCAGAGGAACCTGCCCTTTGGTTCGCTCAGGTAGAAAGCCAATTTGTTTTGTCCAGAATAACAACAGATGAGACCAAGTTCTATTATTTAGTAGCCCAGTTGGATCACCAATATGCCGTTGAAGTTAAGGATGTGATTACTAACCCACCCGAGACAGACAAATATGGCAAACTTAAAACAGGGGGCTTACCATAAACTTTAACAAAACCATCATGGTTTTCGCCCATCTTGTTTTAAGCTTAAAATAATATTGTTCCAAATCGTACCATGAACTTTTAAAACAAGATTGTTGTATTCCTGCTTAGAGTTGTGAAAGAACGAATGATTTGTCTATTCCCTGGCGATTGTGAGAGCGAGACTCCGCTATATAATTCGTATAGCTGCATCACTTTTACGCAGTGTTCCGATTGACTCTCGTTACGAAATATTGAATTTTAAATTTAATATATTGAATAATTCAATATATTAAATTTAAATGTGTGTTTTTAAAGTTGATTTTGTGTTCAAAATATATAAAATACATTTATATTATTAAATTTCAATTACAACAAATAAAAAATGAAATTTGGGTTTTGATTACAAACGAAGCTGTGCACGCAAATGAGATTCGGAACATTTTTTTACGTTTTATAAAGACAACTGACAGTTCACGCGCAGTCACTCAAAAGGTCTCGCACTGAGTTTGTTTAGATAAAAATATTTAAATAATAGCTTTGGCTTATTCCAAGTAAGTTAAATGCGGGGTCCAGATTCACAGGTTTTTCTCGAGAGAGAACTGTGAATGGGGACAGCGTTCTCGTACTCTTCTCCTTCCTTTGTTGAACGAGGGTCTAGCAGTAACAGAGGAGCCGGCATTGTCGCTAGCCTAGCCTATCATGTCTTGTGGAAAAAATAGTAAAATGTCTATTATTTTTTTACATTCATCATCATCATTTCAGCCGCAGTCAGTCCACTGCTGGACATAGGCCTCTCCCAATGATTTCCAAAATGATCGGTTGGCAGCAGTCTGCATCCAGCGTTTACCTGCGACCTTTTTCAGGTCATCTGACCATCTGGTCGGTGGATGTCCAATGCTACGCTTACCGGTACGTGGTTGCCATTCGAGACCCTTTCTGCCCTTCGGCCATCGGTTCTCCGCGCTATGTGCCCCGCCCACTGCCACTTTTTTATATTAAGTTACTAAAATAATTAAGATGTTTTTATTTTTAGGTTTCTGTCTAACGGCTTGCTCTAAACGACACGGCGACATTGAGTCTCTTAGAAAATCTCTGGAGCAAGCAATGGCGAAATTTCCCATGGCAACAGTGCGTGAATCCATAGATTCATGGCCAGACAGATTAAAAGGCCTTTAAAAGCCAAAGGTGTCCACTTTGAACAGAATATTGTTTTTATTTTTTGCTGAGGCTAATAAATATGTACATATAAGTTTTAGTAATATTACATTACTTCATAAAAAATGCATTTTTATTTGTAACAGAACTTATGGCCGGACGAGGTATACTTAAACAACATCACGTAACTAACACAAAACAAATCTAACACATAATAATGAAAGATTCAACACACACAGTCGCACACTAATAGTTTTTTGCACAAAGTTAGAATTTACCTTGTTATTTGTAACACAAGATCATTGAAAGAATCACACTCAACATGAAAAAAGTTTTGTTTCCATCACATCCGACCAACTTTTTCAAGATCGCTAAATTTGACGTAAAAACAACATTGCTAACTGTCAAATACTGCTCATGGTACGAAATTGAATGAACAATTTACTGTGACGTCATCAAAACTGCTAGGAAATGCAAGCTTATAGTAATATTGTTTTTTACGTGTCATGGTACGAATTTCGAGAGTAATATTAAAATAATACTGCTATAAGACATTATGGTAAGCCCCCAGAGCTCATCAAGCGATTATCTGCATCCAAAGAGAAACGCATTAAACAATTAATAATGCACGAAGAGCTGGGTGATAGGAAGCCGTCACAGTTCCTGCGTTATCTAGAAGGTCTGGCAGGCCCATCAGTTCCTAGGGATTTTTTGACTACACTGTGGTCAAATCGGTTGCCGCAGTCTATCCAAACTGTAATTGCTTCACAGAGTGACCTTCCACTAGAAAAGTTAGCAGAATTAGCGGACAAAGTGTACGAGATTGCTCCCTCAACACCTCAAGTGGCAAGCACGTCTACTGCAGCACCAGCGTCGTCATATGAAGACTTAGCTAAGCAAGTTTTTGAACTCACAAGGCAAGTAGCTAGTCTCACCGCACGCCTGGAGAATAACGGTCGCTCACGCTCAAATACTCGCAGGTACAATCGCTCTCGTAGCCGTTCTAGGCCTAAACAACCACCACCTGATCACCCGCATTGCTTCTACCATTTCACCTATGGCGCAAAAGCGAAGAAATGCAAGAGTCCATGCAGCTTCTCGGCGGAAAACTCCCAGGGCAGTCGGAAGTAGCGGCCTATGACTGCCCATCACCATCAACAACAGGCCGTCTTTTCGTCACTGACCGTAAGACCAAAATGCAGTTTCTCATAGACACTGGTTCTGATCTGTGCGTTTTTCCACGGTCAGCGTTAAAGACGCCTCTCAAGAAATCTAGTTTTGAACTTGTAGCTGCAAACAACACAGTCATAAACACATACGGTCCAGTAAAACTACATATCGACTTTGGACTTCGGCGTGACTTCGTGTGGAACTTCACTGTGGCTGATGTATACCGACCAATCATAGGAGTCGATTTCTTAACTTACTACCACTTACTTGTAGATTGCAAACAACAGCGCCTGATCGACGGTATCACTTCTCTCTCAGTGCATGCTGTGCATTCGGTACCATCTGACGACATCGCATCTGTAAAAGCCGTCACTGGTGAAACCGAATTCCATGAAATCTTACGTGAATTTCCAGAAATCACACGACCTGCAGGTATGCATTCTCCAGCAAAACATAATACACTCCACTATATAAAGACCACACCTGGACAGCCAGTCTTCTGCAGGCCACGACGTCTTGATCCTGTTCGAGCTCAAGCTGCAAAAAGAGAGTTCGATGACATGTTGGCAAGCGGTACAGCCAGACGCTCAGAAAGCCCTTGGTCTTCGGCTCTTCACCTAGTCAAGAAGAAGGATGACGGATGGAGACCCTGCGGCGACTATAGAGCACTCAACGCTAGGACAATCCCCGATCGCTACCCCATCCGACACATTCAAGACTTCTCTTATCAACTGTCGGGTTGCTCCATATTTTCAACAGTCGACTTGGTGAAGGCGTATAATCAAATTGCTGTAAATCCGCCTGATATACCTAAAACCGCTATTACGACGCCTTTTGGATTGTACGAGTTTCCCTACATGACCTTTGGATTAAGGAACGCCGCTCAGACATTCCAAAGGTTCATCGATGAGGTTCTGTCGGGTATGAATTACTGCTACGGGTATATTGACGACATATTAATATTTTCATCCAGCAAAGAAGAGCATAAGAGGCACCTGCGTCAGCTGTTTGAGCGCCTTAAACAGTATGGCATACTCATTAACACTTCGAAGTGCTCATTTGGTCAAGAAGTTGTCTATTTTCTAGGATACCAAGTCTCTGCTGCCGGATCTAAGCCGCTTGATTCAAAGGTCCAAGCTGTCAAGGAATTTCCCTTCCCTAGGACCGTCAAAGAACTTCGTCGCTTTCTAGGGATGCTAAACTTTTATCGTCGGTTTATTCCTGACGCTGCTAAACTCCAGGCACCGTTGAACTTACTGTTACAGGGACCGAAAATCAAGGGTTCTCACCCAGTAGAGATGACTACAGAGTTGACTAAAGCCTTCGAAGACTGCAAAACTTCAATCTCTAAAGCCACACTCCTCGCTCATCCAGACTTTACTGCAGAACTCGCCATTGTCACGGACGCTTCAGATACAGCAGTCGGTGCAGTACTTCAACAACGTAAAGGTAACGTTTGGCAACCATTGGCATTCTACTCTCATAAGCTATCAGCTACACAAAAGAAGTATAGCCCTTATGATCGAGAGCTGCTAGCAGTGTACGAGGCCATCAAGTACTTCCGACACATGGTTGAAACTACGTCGTTCACTATTTATACAGACCACAAACCTCTTACCTTTGCCTTCGCTACAAGTAAGCAAGATTGCTCTCCAAGACAGTTCCGGTATCTCGATTTTATCTCCCAGTTTAGCACTAACATAAGATACATACCGGGCAAAGAAAACGTGGTGGCTGATGCTCTGTCTCGCGTTGAAGAAATTACTACCATTGACTATCAGGCTCTTGCAGAAGCTCAGGATAAGGACCCAGAACTGCAAAACCTTCTTCGAAAAGGTTCTTCGCTTAACCTCAAGAAGATGACAATGCAAGGTAGTAACATATCGGTATACTGCGATATCTCCCAGCAATCACCTAGACCGTATGTAACTCAAGAATTCCGCAAACAAATCTTTGACATGATACACTGCTTACATCATCCAGGAAGCACCGCTACAATACGACTGGTCACTCAAAGATTTGTTTGGCCAGGGATCCGTAAAAATTGTAGAGAGTGGGTCAGGCAATGCATGAATTGCCAAAAATGCAAAATTTTCCGCCATACCAGAACCCCCCTATCTCCTTTCCTTCCCCCTTCCTCGAGGTTCTCTCATATACACCTCGACATAGTAGGGCCATTGCCTGTTTCTCATGATTTCAGATATTGCCTCACAGTCATCGACAGATTTACGCGGTGGCCTGAGGCATTTCCACTCAAGGAGATAACGGCAGAGTCCTGCGCTGCAGCCCTGGTGTCCGGGTGGATCGCGCGGTTTGGTTGCCCAGCACGGATAACCACAGACCGCGGTCGGCAGTTCGAGAGCCACCTGTTCAAGTCTCTCACTGCGTTGGTTGGCGCTCATCACATTCGCACCACTGCCTACCACCCAGCTGCAAACGGCCTTGTCGAGCGGATGCATCGGCAGCTGAAGGCAGCAATCATGTGCAACACCTCTTCTCAGTGGACTGAAGCTCTCCCACTAGTGCTCCTTGGTATGCGCAGCTCCTGGAAGGACGACCTACAAACATCACCTGCAGAGTTGATCTACGGCGAACCCTTAAAGCTACCAGGCCAGTTTCTATCGCCGAAGGAAGACTACACCACAGCTGATGTCAACCTGTATGCGACACGTCTCCGCTCTCACATGAGCAAACTCACACCAAGACCTACTTCTTGGCATATATCGAACTCGTCGCCTTTCTACATTCCATGTGACCTGTCTAACTCAACTCATGTTTTCTTGCGACAAGATAGAGTTCGAAGTTCCCTAGAACCACCCTACGCTGGCCCCTTCAAGGTTATTGAAAGAAAGCCGAAGTACTTCACCATAGACGTCCAGAACAAAAAGGTCAACGTCTCTGTTGACAGACTCAAACCGGCATATATGACAAGAGAAGTAACTGGAAAAACTTTAGCTCCTGTTCCCACTACCGTTCCAGCAGAGAGGACAACACGCAGCGGGCGTCGTGTCAAATTCCCCGATTTCTATCGACCGTAGTCACGGTCTGGCCAGGGGGAATATGTGGCGTATCACTACTACAATTCGCCACTACTTGTACCAACACCTTAAGAAGTAGAAAAACGCTTCCGCTTATGCCGCTTGGACCGCGCCTCAACAACATACGATCCATGACGTAGCCGCCGCCGCTGTTCGCCGCCTGCGCGCCCCTCTCTCTCCTGACACTCAGCATACGGCACTCGGGTAGATCGCGCGCGCACCTTGCTTTGTATACCTTCGCTAGCTTTGTGTTGCATTATTGTAATTTTACTTTCATCTATCATTAAATCTTATTTCTTCATTTCATAAAATCATTCATTCTTAGTCTATTCTTCCTTCATTTCATCATACTAAATTCAGTGCTATCTTTCATTCTATTCAAAACAGTTTAGTGACATCTATATCAAAATTTACGTGGACTAGTTAGGATTAGGGATAATACTAACTACAGTATACCACACAGTCATAAAGGCAGCTGTTATCACTGTCAGATTTGTCACATATACGCACACTTCTGGTCATGTTCCTGTTGGTATTGTTTTACTGTAAAAAAAGTTTTGGGAGGTCAGTCTGTCGTCGCGTCCTAGTAGGTCATAATTAGTATCGCCAAATCTAGGACCATGGATAACATTACAGTGTACAAGCCTTTGTCTGAAGCGTATGCCGATGCCTATGAACACCACTCGAGAAAACATCTCATTAAATTAAATTATTGTAATACGGTTTTGATCGCGTTTGTTACCTACCGTTTTACACACTTTACAGCGTTCAAGGTTATATATAGATATGGTGTTTGAAACGTTAGTTGCAAATAACACACTTTGCACACTTTCACATTTATAATACTAGTCTATACTAATATTATTATAAATGTAAAAGTGTGTTTGTTTGTTTGTCCTTCTTTCACGTTAAAACGGAGCAACGGATTGATGTGATTTTTTGTGTGGAGATAGTTGGAGACCTGGAGAGTGACAAAGGCTTTTTTCCGTTACACAAACGGAATTCCACGCGGGCGAAGCCCCGGGCACAGCTAGTTAGTAATAAACGCGATCATCTACATTGTCAATCGACCATGTACACCCTGGTGTCAGATTGTTCGGAACCGCCGATAAAACCGTAATATAATTGTTTGATTGAATGTGTAATGATCGCGAAAACATACTTACGACATCTTCCATTGAGGTCCATTAAATGGGAATTGCAAAGTCCCTATTGTTGCCTTGCAGTGTAGGTAACCAACCTTGAAGCTTAATTTTTTTGAGCCAAGTCATCGACACGAGGTCTTTTGGTCGTTGCGTGATTCCGAAAATACAGAAAATAGGGCGAGTGTTGAAAAATTGCAAGTTAATCTTATCCAATAGTTTGCGACAAGTAGGTAAATAGAGGTATTTCTAACTCGTGTTTCGTGAAAAATAATTGTCAAGTCAGCTCAGTGTCGGATATGTAAAAAATGTTCAGTGTTATGAATTATGGAATTTCATGTGTTGTAAAAATTTAAAGTAATTTATAATCATAGAAAATGAAGTATCTAGAAGTAGTACTTTAGTATGAATTTGAGACAAAAACTAGTATCCTAACCCGGTGTAAACTGTTAACTACCTATATGATTTTTCAGGGCACAGGGTGACGCATACAAATGTGTTGATGACTCTGTTACTCAACGTTCCTAACCAGAAAAGTAAATACGGGAAACATTCAAAGATGTAAGATGTGTCCTTCTCAGTACTCCTAACAATAAGTAATTTAAATTTTTGAAAGATTAGTTCAGTAGCTAAAGCGTGAATTTATAACAAACAAAATATACAAAGTCACTTTCGCATAAATAATTAGTAAGGATAGTTTTTCAACAGGCTACTTGACTATGTTCATATTTTGACAAGATTTTTATACGGAACAATACATACAACAATGAAGGTTAAATAAACAAATACACTAAAAAGTTAGCGATTCCGAAAACGTATTTAGCAGGACGTGGTGTTCGCGGAGCGCGTGGGCGCGCCGCCGGGCCCGGGCGGGCGCGCGCGGCGGCTGGTGGTGCGGCTGTCGCGCAGGCAGCTGCGCGACGACCTGCTGCGGGCCGCGCGGGTGCGGCGCACCCTGGCAGCCGGGGAGCAGCGGGTGTACGTCAACGAGCGCCTGACGCGGCTAAATAGCCAGCTCTTTCACCGTGTACGTGAGGAATGCCGTAAAAATGGCTGGAGGTTCGCCTGGACCCGGAGAGGACGAGTCTACGCGCGTAGGGGAGAGGGCCAGGCCCCGTTCTCCATACGTACGGTTGCTGACCTGGAGCGTGTCTTTGAAACCCATAAGACTGAATCCACCGTCTCACAATCTCTGGAATTGTAGTAACTTAATAACATTATCTGTAAATAGTAGACAGATCCAGATACAGTGCCTTTATTTGCCACGAAATACACTCTTTGATTTAATGAATTGCAATAAATTAGTATGCACAGTCAATACAAATATGTATTCACTAAAACAAAACAACAATTACTATAATCACTCATACACAGTCTGTTTTAATTGGCACATATTATTTGCAGTATACATTTCGATTGGAAACATTTTTGACTTTAATATTCATGATGCTATGTTCAATACAGTATTTGTAGTTTCTTTTAACCATCATTATGACTTGTAAATTTTTTTTAAAAGTTGCACTTTTTAATGCACAATCATTGGGAACAAAGCATGATGAGTTTATAATTGCTGCTAACCAGTTATCACCTGATATTTATGCCCTGAATGAAACATGGATACCGGGAGACCAGGAGGGGCGCGCGCCCATGATGCCAGGGTACAAGTTGCGGTTCACACCTCGTTCATGTTCAGTGAAAAGGGGAATTGGTGGTGGGGTGGGTTTCTACATAAAAAAGGGCATTAGTGTTAAAACTTGCATACATCCTGAGTCATCAGTGGAGCAATTCTGGATTAGCCTTAAAATAAATGGTCTTAAAGTAATTATTGGTACTGCTTATAGACCCCCGTGGTTAAATGTAAACACCTTTATTGATGCCCTAACCGAATCCTGCTCATCCTTTACCGGCTATGACAGAATAGTTCTAATGGGTGACTTTAATATTGATGTCCTAGTAAATGACTATATGTTTAGGGCTCTTACTGTATTTTTGCAGTGCTTTGACTTGGCCAACTATATACATGAACCAACCCATTTCACAAGTCACAGTGCAAAAGCAATCGATCTAATCTGTACTGATGCTAAAGTGCGATCTAACTTGGTGAATCACATTCCCGAGCTGGGGCATCACGCTGTGGTGTCGGCAGTTTTGAATCTCAAAAAGGAGAAACCTGTACCTAGAGTGGTGGTTTTCCGACCATACAATGATATTTTACCCGATTTTTTCACAGCGGATCTGCAGAAAATTGATTGGAACATATTGATTTCCTTCAATGATATAAGTGCCATGGTGGATTGGTTTTCATATAACATTATGATGCTGTTTGAATTACATGCCCCCAGAAAATCTATCCAAGTGAGAGATAAGTTGCAGCCTTGGTTCACGGATACTGTTCGCACCATGATACATCTCCGTAATAAAGGCCATAAAAGATACAAAACAACTAAATCTGAAACACATTACAAATTCTATAAAGATATGAAGGCAGTAGTTGCAAGGGCTCTTTTCCTTGAAAAAAAGGCTTTTTTTGATGCCAATATTAACTCTAATATTAATAATCCTAAATCTTTGTGGAAAAACTTAAAGTCCACCATTGTGATTAATGCCAAAAATGATGATCTGCCGGTGGAACTACGTGACCCTAATGCTCTTAATATTAATTTTTTAACTTTACCCAATGACATTAATGTAAAAATATCTACTTTGACATATTTCGAATTTAATAGGTTTAGAGATTTTATGCAATTCTCTCTGCAGGCTGTAAGTGAAGAGAATGTTAGAGACATAATTAATGTCCTTAGATCTGAAGCAGAGGGGATTGACCAGGTTACTCGCAAAATGATACATTTATGTTTACCTTATGTGCTCAAATTTATAACATATATAATCAATTTTTCAATTAAAACAGCATCATTTCCTTCTCTTTGGAGAATAGCTCTGGTAACTCCTATTCCTAAGCGGCCCAATCCAACGTCTTTGGGAGACTTGCGCCCGATTAGTATCTTACCATATTTATCTAAAATCATGGGTAAGGTAGCCTACTTGCAGCTTTCTAAATTCTTGGAGCAAAATAACATCCTGCCCAATGTTCAGTCTGGGTTTCGTAGGGGTCGCAGTACCACTACTGCTCTGTTGGATGTAGTAGATAATGTACTCACTGCACAGGATCAAGGCATGGGTACCATACTTGTACTCCTGGACTATTCTCGTGCATTCGAAATGCTAAATATTCCTCTCCTACTTTCTAAAATGGCCTATTATGGATTTGATCCTGATACAATAAAATGGTTTGATAGCTACCTAAATTCAAGATCCCAGCAAGTCCAAGTTAGGGGCGAGGACGGGTCAATGTCAGTGTCTGACGAACGATTGGTCTAAAGGGGAGTTCCTCAAGGCTCCATATTGGGGCCCTTACTCTTCATCCTATATACTGCAGACATGGTCTCCTGCATCCAAAACTGTAAGTTCCATATTTATGCAGACGACTTCCAAATTTACTACCATTTCAAAGCGTCCGATACTCTTGAAGCTGTAAGGAAAATAAATGAGGATCTTAATCGTATAGCTTTTTGGTCAAGGGAAAATGGCTTGGTGCTGAATCCTAAGAAAACCAAATATTTGGTCCTGGGCTCCAGAAAACAGGTCAAGAATATTAAGGAACACAAACAAGATATTTTATTGGAAAACGAATCCATCGAATGTGTTCTGGAAGCCAGGAATCTCGGTCTTTTAATGGATTCCCAGTTGCAGTTTGAGAAGCATGTCAATGATACTGTGCGCGGCTGTTTCTATAGACTTAAGGTCCTTTATAACATTCGGCAGTACTTATCAGTGGGCATGCGTATTCGTTTGTGTGACAGCCTTGTTCTTTCAAGATTGAACTACTCCGACTGTGTATATGGTCCGTGTTTGTTGGCTAGGACGAAGCAACTGTGTCAGAAGATTCAGAATGCTTGTATGAGGTTCTGCTACCCCATTCCTCCCCGCACCCATGTCACTCCTTACATTAACAAGGCTAATCTTATGAAGATGGATGCTCGAAGAAAATTTCACTTGGCATGCTTACTATTTGGAATGGTAAAATCTGAAAAACCTTCCTACCTTTATGAAAAACTCCGGTGGTGGCGTAGTCATAATAATAGGGCTGTGCGCACTTCCTGTCTCCTGCGTCTTATGTCACCACGCCATAAAACTGCGGCTTTTAGAGGCAGTTTTAAATATGCCGCCACATCCTGCTGGAACAATCTGCCGCCCCCGTTGCGTGCTCTGAAATCATTTTGGTCATTTAAGAAACAGGTCAAAGAATATATACTAAATGAACAAATTAATTCATGATGCATTCTTACCACAATGTCTGTGATCCTTACCTAGGTTATGCACGAGCGAGCAAGGCGGCTTGTCCCAGTGAGAATGGCGTCGGTGTGGTCGATTCTATCATTTAAAACCACTCTGTCTTGACTGTGTGTATTGGTAGGATATAATAACACAAATCAGTTTGTAAAAGAAAACAAAATTTTAGGCGCACATGATTATCGCAGTGGCTATGCCACGCACACAATAGGACATGAGTCATCGTTAATCATGTCAAATGATATGCTGATGTGGGCTAATGGATAATGTGCTTTGTTTTTTTAATATTTTAAACACATTGTGTGTTTGTCTTTATTTATTCTATTTTTTCAGTAAGTTCGTCACACGTAACAACTGTGAGATTTAGTTTTAGGTTATGTTAATAGATTAGATCTCAGTCTGGAGCACAGACATTTAGACGTCTTAAGTGTCTGTGGTCTTGAGCTAGATTCCATACCATAGTGGCACAGACTATAAACAATAAATTTTTGTCATAGATATGGGTAACAGTGTTGAACAGGTGGATTGCTATCATCTCTTGTTTCCGTCCGGGTGCGAGTGGGTGGGATTTGCAATATGGTGTGTAAGGCGATATCTTGCTCACTTGCTGGAGTTTGAATCTCAGACTTGGATGGGGGTGTGAGATGGTAGTAAGACACCAGTCAAGGATTGTGTTTTTAGGTTTAAATCTTTGTTCCGGGACTCCTCAGAAGGTGGTGGCTGAAAATCAGTGCTAGGCATGCCTGCATGTCTAGCGTATCACTGAGCCACCACCTATTGAGATGTCTGTCACGTACATTATAAACATGTAGCGTATTCTTAGGACCTTTGCTGTACTTACGTGATGGCTTTCTCAATAAAGATATATTCTATTCTATTCTATTTAAAGTTTTACTAGGAGCGTGGTGGGGACGTCTTGCTATCTCTTTCACACGCCACAAATCAAGTGGCAGTGACGTCACTCCACCATTAAGTGCGTCTTTTTCTTGTTTCTTGACAGGATTTCAAAGGCTTATAACGGATTCAAAAATTCTTTCTGGTTTCGAATTCAGGGACTCAAATTTGTGATATGAAATAAAAAAAAATTTTGAGTAGAATGTCCTATTCATATAGCAGCAACACTTGTGTTCTGTTTTCAAGCAGCCAGAATGCATTTTAAAAACCTAACACTATACTAAATTAGCAACTAAACCTCGTTCTAACTATGGTTAGGACATATCCAAGAACATTAATTTTAACCGGACAGTCTGATAATCTAGAATTTGAAACCACAAATGTACGGTTATCGCAACAAATCAACAATGACCATTTTCAGCGAAATTGTAGCTGATGCCGCACCAGATAATATAATGGAATGAACCGCAAATGTTATTACGGATGTACTGATCCGTGGTACGGATAGACTTCATTGAATTTATATTTTGGAGAACAAAAGTCACCGTCATAGTTAATTAAAATTACATCTACCATTATGAATAAGTCCATTGCGATAGAGTAGCACTATTGAAATATACATACACAATATTATACAGATATTTTATGCCTTATAACAAATTATAATTGATGATATACGTGTCAATTCATTCATATTGCAAATAAATAGGCTGATCTCAAGAGCCAAAGCATTCAGTGTTGGCAACGCTCGCGTCAGTGGAGCTTATCGCATCAAGTTATTACGCAAGTCCGTTATGTTGGAGAAGAAAAGTCACCGACATAGCCTATCGGATTAGTTGTTTGAAGTAGCAAAGGGCGCGGAGAACCGATGGCTGACGCGGCAGGAAGGTTCTCGAATGGCGACCACGATCAGTTGACCTGAATAATGTCGCAGGCAAAGGCTCCAACCGGTCATTTTGGAAATCATTGGGAGAGCCCTCTCCAGCAGTAGGTTGGCTGCGGCTGAAATGATAATTGACAATTAGTTTATATTACAAGATTCATTCATATCGTTTGGGCTACATGGGCATTCGACCCTTACAACACCCTGGTGTTAGTCTTCCAGAACACTCTTTTGGCCTGTGACGTATTTACTTGAACAACCGCCAGACGGCAGCGGATCGTAGGACATACAACAGGGCATAAATAATAGGCGGAAAGTTTGATTTGGATTTAAAAATAAGAAGGCCAATCGTGCTAATTTTGACGTAACCACCACTCACTCAAACCGATGTGTCTTACGGTTTTCATTCGACTCACCGGTCTTAAGTGACTCATAGATCTCAAAAATAGCACTCTCGATCGTAGTATCATTAAAAAAAAAAACAAAATTAATGGGTATAAAAATCGTAAATAACGTTAACAAGTTTTACCTCCTGACTTTGACGTTAAAACTATACATTACTTTCACATATACTAACGACGGTACCCAAAAGGCCCATAGTAACATAACCAAACAAACTATCATGAAACTATTATATTCAACCTTGTCACGCACAAATGACAGGGTTAAGTGTGATTTATATTGCACAGCGATAGTTATCGTTATGTTATCGTACCTTTAAAACGTCGTCAGCGTCAAAATAAAGGACTAATTGATGCTTGCCGTTGCTCGAGTGAATTTTAATAATATACTAAAATTGTTGCAAGATGGTTTTGCATGCATATGGCAATTTCAGTTTTTTTTTCGTTGTGATTTATTTAATGTCTTATGTTTTCCCAATCTTTTTTTTTATACAACTAAGTAGGCAAACAGGCTTACGGCCCACTGGTAAGTGGTTACCGTAGCCTATGAACGCCTGCAACACCGGTGATGACCCCTCTGGAGCCTGGCGACCCTACTCACCAGCAGGAACACAACCCTGCATCACAGTGTTATTTGGCTGCGGTCTTCTGTAGGGTGGAGGTACTTCACCAGACGGGCTACTCCTTACAAAATGTCCTACCTCTCTTCTAATCTGTTTTTATTAGTAATGTAGATCAGAAAAAAGTAAAAGATAATACTATAAACGAAAAATTAAATAAATCCTGCCCGTGTGGCATATTAGAAAAACGCTGGCTGCATTTCTAAATTGTTAAATATCGAAATATACAAACTTTAAATGGTTTTATCGTCTATTAGTTAGTTAGATCGACAGGATACTTAAGTCATTATCATCATTTTTTATATTTATACAAATACAAATATCTTTATTGTGAAACAAATAATGTTATCTTTATGTTTTTATGTTTTTCTTTATTTATGTTTTTGTTGAATTATGTTATCTTTATAATGTTTATAAATTATGCAATAAAGTGTTCATTCATTCAAAAATTCATTCTTTTGCTGTATCCTAATACAATACAAATGCGAAGGTCTGTCTGTTACGCTTTCACGGCTAAACCTTTATACCGATTCTGATGAAATTTGCTATGGATACAGTTAAAGACTGGGTCAAACATAAGCTTTTTTTACGCGGGCAGTGCCGCGGGAAACAGCTAGTGCATTATAAACTAAGAGACAAAACGGCGCGTGCGAGCTGTTGAGACTTCGACGGCATATGTAATTAATTTCAGGAGCACACAGTACAATAATCCTCTCAAAATAGTTTGCTAGGAATCGAAATGAAAGCAAAACAGTAAACAAAATGTAGAGTCTAAGAAAATACGTAAACAAACAGATTTGGAGAGGAAAATCCTGTATTTTGACGGAAGACTCGCTAACAGTATAATCTTATGGAGCCATATTTTTGAAATCACATGTCAAATGAAAATTGTTCGTCATCCTTTTCAAAAATAGCACTCCTGGTAATCTTGTAAGTTGTTTTGTTCCAATTTTAAGTCATCAACTTTGTTATGGCTTTCTACTCGAATTCGAAAACAATTTATGTTCGGCCAGGATTAAAACTTTTCTTCGGTAGGAGAACAATAGGCACTTCGATAAAAAAAAATTGTCATTTTTATTTGCTTTGATAGACGCAAAAAATACCTACTAAATAAAAGTAAAAATAAAACATTTATTGCATGTACTAAGTCCCATATCATAAGAATACTTTTCTTATATAATGATGTACTGAAGGCTTTATATAATATAACATTATTAATTTATTAAAATTAAATCAAAAAGCATACGTTTAAGTATATTAATAATCAATATACTTAAAAGTCAACAAGTATGAAAATATAGTGGAATGAAATTTTTGTCATACTGGAATTAAATGCAGTGCTTTGATGTATCAAAATAGAAGTGAAAGGGTTAAAAATCTTAAAATTTGAGTTTTAAACTAAAAGTATAATGCAAGTATACCCATGTAATTCATTCTAGAAAATGGAATTTAGTTAAAGTGACAGTTATGTACTGAGACGGAAAGTAGTTGCCAAATAAGCTTACTTCTATTCAAATGCTAAATAAAGTGCATGTACTATTGAAAATGTTAGTAAGATTTGACGTGAGCTGGTAGCTTGAAAGGAAACGTTTTAAAAATTTTGTTTTTTGTAACATAAGACAAAATTTTAAAGACTGAACGAAATCACGAAATTAATCATCAGGAACCAACTTTCGGCCTCTGACGTAGTTTCTCTAACGACCATCTAATGACAGTTGCCTTCCGAAGCACGGAATCATTTTTATTATCAAACAGGAAACAACTAAACATACTATGAGAATTGAACCCACGACCTCCGGGTCTAACACAAACGCCTTGACCACTGGATCACTGAGGCAGATATATTATCATCAAAACTGTTTACACAAAAGGAAATGTTTTAAAAATAATGCAAGAAGAAATAACATGAGAATATAACCAAGATACGAAATTACGAGAATTCTCTTGCAAATTTTTATTCTCAAGTGAAATTTTGTACAAAGAAAATTGTAAAAACAAAATGCAACTTAAATTCGTGGAAAATTTCAATTTTCTCCTTTCAATTTGGCTTAAAACGTCAGAAGTCTAGACAAATATTTAAACATTTTTATGTGTTTTTTTCTGACACTATTAGGTGGATGCAATTTTATTTGGTAACCCTTTAATAAATTAAGTAATCTTGGAGCTTTTCACAGAGTGTAGGCATGAAATGAGAGAACGCTTTTAGTCGAACCATTCAGCAAAGAAATTAAGAAAATTTGGACATATGTTTTTTTTACATATTCAAAGAAGGTTACAGTTTTAAGAGAGGTAGCACATTTTGTAAGGAGTAGTCCGTCTGGGGAAGTACCTCCACTCTACAGAAGACCGCAGCCAAATAACACTGTGATGCAGTGTTTTGTTCCTACTGGTGAGTAGGGTCGCCAGGCTCCAGAGGGGTCGCTGTGCTGATAGTGTCAATAGACAGGTCGGCAACGCGCTCGTAACATCTCCGGTGTTGCAGGCGTTCATAGGCTACGGTAACCACTTACCATCAGGTGGGCCGTACACCTGTTTGCCTACTTAGTTGTATAAAACAAACAGAGAACCTTTAATTAATACAGTTTTAAGAACGCATGTGAAGCCGCGGATAAAAACTAGTTGGAACATAATTTTGTCCCTCATCTTTGTATAGACACACAATGACCATCGGTATTCGCCTCGCGCGTATTTTGTAATGCGTCGCTTAGACCCTCTCTAAATCTTGTTCTTTTTTTAGATTATATTTTGTACCTCCGACTTTTTGTACTTTGTATTGGTCCAGGTAGACCAAGACTTAGTTAAATGAAGCAAATAAAGGATAAAAAAAGAGAAAGTAAACGTCGTCTCTTATCAAAAACTAAACTTATGATACAGAGGTATGGAAGAAGCTCCACCGACTAAAGAAAGATGATAAGCTCAGATTGTACCTCCAACTAAAGAAAATTTATTTTAATCCTGGCCGAATATTAACGCAAGAGAAGCTACGGGGAACAACTAGTTCATAAGCTTGTTTCATAAATAATGAAAGACAATAAATGTATGCAAATAGTAATTCAGTGCGGGATAATGGGTACAGTCGCAAACACATCTAGTTACTCAAACATAGCAAATTAGCCACTATTACCGTTGCATAGAATAGACCGTTCCATTTACTTGCTGCCGACTGTACAAAATCTATTTCAGTATAACGGCACTTGAAAACATTTCCATAGATATTGCCACAAAATGGTGTAAATCAACTTAGCTTAAATCAGGAACGTAAATCACCAACGCTTATGCCTTATAATCGAAATAGTTAACACTGTTAGACCGAATTAGCAATTAAAACGGAACGCGACTAGTGCGAATTGTTATTAAAAGCCAATAGTGTTCCTGTACTACGTTAAATGAAACGCACCCGAGGGGTAGATAACGAATAATACATTTTGGCGGGTTTTCAAACCGTTCTACGCAATGCGGCATGATGCAGAATTTTTGAATTTAAACACAGAACGAAATTCAAATTAAGATTGTTCTTATTGTAATGAATAAGACATCATGCGGCTTTGTTTTTCGCCAAAATGTGTTGGCAAAACAGTGAATTCGTAATTTGGAAAATATACGATATTTTTAGCATCAATGTTTTTGCATAAATGAAATCATGTTTTAAAAAATTCATTGTTTTTGTCAGAAAAACAGTGGTTTAGCTTTAAAATCAGTCGGATTCACTCGAAGAGAATATACTTATTCACTATAATTCACTCACCCAGAACTTTGCATTAGTAACCTAATTGGGATTACTTAAATCTGTGTTATTGACTCTACATAAATTGTTCCTTTTTTAGAATGAATAATTAAATGTTTCAGCGTCTATAGAAATATACAGTCTATACCACGGAGTACGTCCATAAAACACGTGTGCATTCCAAAAATCTATTTCTTTTTTCAGCATATGAAATTTATTAAAAATGTTTGGAATTCAAAGAGCTTCTATACCGTTCTCATAGTGAGCCGTTCTCGTTGAAATAACCGACTTAAAGTCGAAAATAGACTTGTTCTATTTTACAAATTTCCATCACGTAATCCATTAACCGTTTTGCTTCGCATTTGTTGTGAATATTAAAAACTGTGACAATTTTTATAATTCACAATTTCGCATCCAAATTTGTCTCGAAAGGCACGAAAGCCATACCACAGGCCTCTCCCGCTTTTTAACAGTCATCACTCTTGTCATACACGCTCCATCGTTTCACGTAATGTCCGCTCTACATACATGCGAAGATCTCGCAAGAATTCCACGAGAACCGTTGATGTGAAACCTGTTCTCGGTACTGTTTTCGGATTCTTGTAGGTTTTTTGTCAAGTCAAAGGAATCGGGAACAATAGATATATTAGGCTTCCTGCCTTAGGCTTCAGGGCAACTTATGAAGTCTCTGTGCTGCCACAGAATTAATAATAGTGCAAACATACAGAACGGACACTCACACTTTCCCACCCGAAACAGTAGTATCTTACCGAGCAAACTTAGTAAAACTAAAAAAAAAACCGGACGACGCGCGACGCTAGCGCCACTTGCAAGGGTTTTCTTAGTTTATAGGAGTATGGTTTTGTTTTCTCGCTAATTTATGATTTAGTCTAGACAGCGCGTGTCATCACTTTCTTGATATTTGATCTTCGTGATAACGAGATAAGGCCTTAAAAGGTCTAAGAGGATTATAGGAAAGTGTGTCGTATGTTCTAGATAGTAAAGAATAGATTATTATAAACTCAAACACGTTGTCATAGATCCCTACTTTCTATCCCTTCGTTTTCTTTTTTTATTTGATAGAGTTGAGAATTTTACAAATGTACATCTCTAGTTCGGTATATTATTTTCTTTTTTTTAGCTTAGTTATATTAAATTAAGTACTTACCTAAGTTTAGATTTAGTTTTTTTCATGCGTATTTTTGTAAAGTTATATACTTTTTAAAATATTTGCATACAAATTAAATTTAAATATTGTTTGCACGAATGAAAATATAGAAGAAAAAATATTCGGCAATACAACATTTACAGAAATACCTATGAAATCCACTCGTAAAAATCTACAAACATGATTTTTGACCTTTAAATTGATTCCATTCACTTACTCAGCGCACTGCAACTTTCCCAAATAGTGAAAAACTACTTTTATCCTTTAAAGAGGAAATGGACTAAGGTATTCGAGTACAAAACTTTTTCTTTTCTCTCTCAGACCACGTAAAAGCGGTAAATTGTACAGTTCCTAGCCGTATCAAGTCTAACTGTGAAATACTCCACTTTGGTCGTTGAAAAGTGTTTTTTTAAATCCTAAAGTTAGAGCAAAGAGTCCATTTATACTGTTTTTACCCGAGACTGTCAGAAGGACGGTTTTTTTGGGTTCTGTACTTCGAAAGGAAAATAACGGAACTCTTATCGGATCACTTTGTTGTCCGTCCGTCTGTCTGTCAAGAAGTTTGTTATCAGGAACGCGTGGACGCATCAAGCAGGAATTTAATTTAATTTAATAAAGCTGGAAAATACTCAGGTCTACGACAGTAGACCGAAAGTGACCCAAGGGACACCTTGGGGCTGTTAAAAAATTAAACTTCTAAGCCAACGCAACCAAAAGATGCAGCCGTTTATGCTGCAAATTTCCGAAAATTTTCGTCACTCGCAATGGAATCAAAACCTACAGGGTACTAACCTGTGAACTCAGAATCTTGAAATTTTGTACGAAGCAACGTCTTATAGCACAGATAAAGGAGAAATTGCGAATACCGTTAATTATATACCTACATCATAAAATAAAAATAATTTTAAACTTACTATCCCTTTCCTTGTGAACGCGATACCTACAGATTTGTACGGACCCCTCGGTGCGCGAGTCCGATTTGCACTTGGCCGGTTTTTTCAATGTAAAGTCTATTCCTTAGTCACGTACTCGTATATTTGTCTATTAAATGCATTTTAACAGAACATGATCCATTTTTTTTTTGGTAATTATTCATCATCTTTAGTGTAGATTATATTGTCTATCGACCATGTACATCCTGGTGTCAGAATTGTTTGGAATCGCCTCTTAGCCTCTGATGTGGTTCCTTTAACAACTACCAAATGACAGCCTGGACCAACGGCTTAACGTGCCTTCCGAAGCACGGAATCAAATTTATTATCAGACAATCAGGTGATTCAAGCCTGCAAAGTCCTAATCTAACTGGAAACAACTAAATACAGCACCGGTGGGAATCTAACTCACCACCTCCGTAGAAGACGAACGCCTTAGCCATTGGACCACGGAGGCAGTTAAGGTTTTAGTATCTTGTAAGAAAAAAATATGTCAACTGTAAGTAATTCAGGGTGCCGGTGTTTGGGGCATGTCAAGTTGGGCACCCAAATAAATGGCATCTGAGCAAAGGGCACCGGAGCTATATATATTGGTGGCAAACAATGGCTACTATAAGTACGAATCAGTATTGTGTAGAGATGGACGTCTTCCTGGAAATTTTCCCATTTATTCCCGGAATTTTTATAAATTCCCGGCAATGAATGGGAATTAATTATTTTTCCCATTTCTTCCCCTTGCATTTAATTTTTCCCCTCTTGAATTTCTTCCCGCTGCCCATCTCTAGTATTGTGACATTTTAAGGTCTACACTATTTATTTTTTTATTTCTCAAGCTTAGTATTTAAGTAAATATTTGTATGTATTTAATATGCATATTTCCATAGTTATTCAGGTTTTTATAATTGTCTCTGCCAGTCAAACCTTAAGCACAGAATTATTAATACTACAAACGTACAGAACACACTGGCACCCTCTCTCCCGAAACAGATACCGCACCTCACCGCGCAGATTAAGGGTAAAAATCGAGAGCAAAACAATGCAAGAATGACATTTCATCGCGCGGCCGCGACGGATAACTACGACGCAGATACGGTAAATAACCAACCCAACAAGTGACACTCACACACCACTGACATTGACGCGCATGCGAACGAGACCGAATCGTAGTAGTTGTAATCTCGGCGCCGTTGTATGGAGTGTCCGAGGTGTGCCTTAGGACCAAAAAGAGAAGAAAATAAAGGGCGTTGCCATAAAAAAACAAATATAAATAATAGTATTAGTAGTAGAAAAGATCTGTGGATCTTCTTATAATTTCTGTTATACTTATACTTTTTTAGAAAAATTTCAAATTTATTATCGTCATGTTCTAAGCATATTAGGATGTAACCTGTTCCAAACCTTTAGCAAAAATACTACACTATTTATATACTATTCTATAGATTCAATCAAATGAACTACTGAGAATACTGAGTTTTCTGAAGTCTCTGCGAAAGGAACTAGTGATAACAAAGGAGTAGTAGTAATGGTTTTGTGTGCCGTCAGTAATTCCCCACTTGCACGTGGTTACATGCTACTACCATATGTTGTAGAAATACATAACCTACTATGCCTATGACGAAGCATTTTAACCATACGGTGAAGAAAAAATATGCTAAACATTATTTAACAGCATTTTTCCCAAGGTATTCTAATCTCCATCGGCCCACGTGCGCCAGCGTTCAGGGTATAAATTTAAAGGCTTTTTTCTTGTTTCAGACTAAAACGTGCATTGGGAAATAAAATGGTAAGTCCATAAAACAAGCGTGAGTTATAGCACGATCTTTTTTAGATTTACTGGCTAAAGTTAGACGTGTTTGTAATAGATTTTATATGTACTGATCCTCATTCATTCATATCGAGTGGATTACATGGCCAACCAACTCTTTACACTTTGAGAGGTGTCAGAGTTTTTCAGAACCACCTCCTTTAAGTACCACCAATAGGCTAGTTTCCAGGGTCAAAAGACTAATATTAAAATTAGTCCGTCATTTAGGGAATCAAAATATATTAGTGACGTATTTTTTCTTTTGTCAATTGAGCGATAAATTATAAAGATATAACGCATCAAAGTTTAGGAATGCGGGCTCGTGAAATCACATATTGCAAAAAAAGTGTAGCACACTGTGACGTCACATAGAACTTTAACGCGCCATATCTTTACCATTCTTTGTTTAATTTTCAAAAAAAAAAAACGTCTCCAATATATTTTGATTATCTAACTGGCGGACTAATTATATTTTTTTAGGAAACTAGCCTATTACAGCCGGGGCCAATGGCTTTATATGCCTTGCGAAGCGCTATATCATCATTATTATCAGACAATCAGGTGATTCAAGCCTGCAATGTCCTAACCAAACTGGAAGCAGCTAAACAAAGTATACTTCCCGTGGGAACTGAACTGAGGCAGGTACTAACCAACCGTAAATACCAGAGAGCGGAAACCTGGTTATAGATAGATACACACTTTTTTGTACCAATCACAAAATTAAAAGAAATACATTTAGAAAATTGAGTACAAAGGCGGACTTAGGATAGATAGGGCAAAAAGTGAAAACAAACAAAAGGCGGTACAGTAATAAACTCTTATACTCTTAAACTCTTATACTTGCATAACAGTCAATAAATAAACCCACAATCAATTAATACGCACTATACCTTTAAAGAATATATACATATCATATACCTGCATACAAAATACAATAATAAAAATAAAAGAAGGAAAAAAACTGACTAACGATGAGCAAGATCAGCTTCAATTGAAGAAAGATAATGTTTTCTCACTTGATAATAATTAACCAGCTCATTTTTCTATTCACAAATTTATTTACATCGATCCGTTTAACCGGTATTTAACCCAAAAATATCGGTATTAACCAAAATAATACGCCTTTGAACATATATTCAGTTTAGGTTTACAAGATTAAATATCATTATTTTCGGGTATTAAACCGTTTTCAACCCCTGTCCAAAGCTCATTATTCCTCTTTATAACTAATACATTCAACTAAATATAGTAAAGTGAAAGAAATTCAAAGAATATTACGCGATGAAAATAAACACACAAAAAAAAATATTGTATTCCAAGCTTTCAAGACCGCATACTCTTGTTTCTCTTGGCTTACGAGAAATTTAAGAAAAATAAAAAAAAAAGGTTTTCTTTCATCTGACGTTAACGAATAAAAAACTATGCTTTTTGAAGCTCAAGTGCTCTTTTCCTTGTTATGTCTTTTTCTTGCTTCGACACTAATGCATTTAATACCGTCTTATTACGAAAGTTTTTAAAATTACGAAATTCATAGAATGTGGTCTAGATGTTTATGCTAGCCATGCCCACAGATTTGCTATCTCGTAATAGGAATTTACCATAGTGAAGACCAACTTTATGTACTGCTTATACAAACACTTTTGTTTGTAGTTATACTTGGATAGTGATAATGGTTAGGTTACAATGCAACCTAAAAAGGTAATTTCTTTAATAATAAGCTAAGTATAAAATCCATATCCATACTTAATATTATAAATGCGAAAGTCTGTCTGTCTGTCTGTCTGTGACACTTTCACGGCCAAACCGCTGAACGGATTTTGATGAAATTTGGTATGAATATAGTTAAAGACCAGGGATCAAACATAGGCTACTTTTTGACGCAGGCGGAGCTGCGGGAAAAAGCTAGTACAAAATAATTTCCAAAATCACATAGGTAATTATAATTTCTAATCCTAAATAATATTGAAAGCGAAGGCCTTTTCACGCTTTAATTGAATAGTCCTGGTGCAATAAAGTAATTAAATAAATAATAAATACAATTAGGAGTACTGAGAAATAAGGAATATCTTTTATCCCACTAAGATACTGAATGCCTGTAGGTGGTCGGGAATCACGTTAGAGTTCGTAAGGCGAATAAAACTCTGACACCAGGCTGTGCAGGGCCGACTGACCATGTAATCCAGGAAAAAGTACTGCTACCGTGGGATTTAAGAACGCGTGCTTAGCCGCGTAAAATTACTAACAACATTATATTACGACAGCTATTCCCTTTTTACCTCGAATTTCTGTTCAAAAATTTAAGTTCATTTTATTTATTCATTGAAATCTCATTACGAATCGTCGATAGATTTATCAATTTTCTTTAACAAATTTCGGTTAAACATTAATACTTTTATTTAAAGTAAGCCGAATTAATGTGTATGTAATAAATAAGTTTTCAATACATTTGCTCATAAAGTGTCTTTTATTTCATTGTGATTAGGCCGTTAATGTGGGTTGTAAACAACACGTTGTTTATATTATAATCGCACTTGTAAAGTAATGGTTTTCATGGTTACGGTACATTTTTTTTAAATGTACGCCAAGAGTTTTTAAAGCCTCAAACCAATTAGCCGTATAGGAGTCCATCCCAATATTAATTTGTCTAAAAAAGGGCTACAAAGGACTTGTATACATGGTAGTAAATCCCATTGCTCAAAATATTTACTATCACGGTCTGCTCTGCTGTATTAGTGGCGCCATGGTTATACCTATTTGATTTACTATTAACAACAAAAATCGTAAGTTTGACTTCGTATACTAATCCAGGCGAAAATTGAATGTTGATAAGTGACTAAAAAAAATTAAAATTAAAATTTCAGGCATCATGACCCATATTAGCAACAAAATTCAATGCAAATAAAATTCAAATAAATAAAATTCAGCACAATAGTTACTTAAAAATAAAATAAAATAATGAATTAATTAATATTAAAAATTACATTACAATAAAAAATTAATAAATTAACATTAAAATAAATAATTAAATGATAAATTATGATAAATGATTACTACTAAGTAGGCTGAATATAGCTAAAGAAATCTTTAAAAAAGAAAATAAGGACGAATCTTTAAAATTGTGGAATCAAGAACTAGGTACTTATTTGGAGATAACAATGCATTAACAAACACACAAGCCCAATAGCGTTTCTAACTATGTGTTCTTAAAAGTATCCATTGTGTACCAACAAAAGTTAATGTGAAGAAACTTTTTCATATCGCTGGTAGTTTAATTTATTGTTTTTATAATAAAAAGTAAATAATGTAAGTGTGTTTTTCCTCACAAATGTGTTGAAAATCGTCGTATGGACGATGTCGTATGAAATTGGTCCTACATACTCGGCCTCAATAGTCATTCTATATACAGACTCGTAAGTAATGATCAACTTCGCACACTTGTATCAAAATCTACTATTATGGTTGTTTATTGAAATGTAAAGTTTCTGCACCGAATTCAAATTAATAAAATTGTTTATTGATAGGAGAACTGACTTTATTATAACGAACTAGAAAGGTAGTCAATCACAAGCGTAGCGAGTGATAATAATAACTCAAAAGATAGTATAATTTTTTTTGTTATTATTAGTACATGAATTTGGAAAACGCGTCCTTTTTGAACTCGGTCGAAAACGGTAAACTATTTACAAGGAAGTTCCAATAAGGAGACGCCATTATAACTGGTCCAAAAATAGTGTACCCTTATCGTTATGTCAATAAAATTAATGAAATATACCGCCTCATTAAGTTTCCCCCTCCGTCCAGGCACGAAACAGCGCTAGGAGAGAAAAAATATAGTGAATTCGATGTGTTGCCGTTGGTTTTTTCCGGAATAATTATACTCGTTATTTTCCAATAATGTAGTTATATAAGTAAATAGGAAGAAAACAGAGCTTTAAATTTCCTGTGTGTGTAAACTGGCTGTCATAAAGATACTCGTAATAAAGCTATAGCTTGTAATGAAGTAAGTAAGAACACTAATTAAGGGGTTTATATTTTTTAGACTGGATTGAGATATTGCGTCCTTGGCGTCAACTCGGATGAAAATCAGCGGTTGTTCTTTTAGGGCAACATTATGTAGCCTTTTTTGTGCTGTTGTGGCACATGCTCAGCGTAATAATTTTACTATGTTTGTGATAAGTATTGTTTATATTATTTAATATTTTTGTAGTGTGTGCAACAGTTGAACAAAATAAATCTTTTATATTTGTAAATTTACGAAGCATTACGTTTGTAACCTCGATGTTTCGTGATTCGGCCCATATTCTTGGGTTTGGAAAGTTTCCAAATCGACAGTTTTTTGCAACGAGAAATATTTTATTGCGACAAGGGCCCTTGTTTCATAAGGACCCTGGAAATATTGGATTTGAGATTTTCCTTCTTGTTATGTGAAATTTGTTATTCTGGTTTGTACGTGGTATTTATTTATTTCTTTATTAAAAGTTTATTGGTCCACAAATGACTGAAAACACTTAATACTAAGAGCATTTTCTGTCAGTGAACCAATTGGGAGAAAAATAAACATAGCTCGGCGCATAGAGTTACCGAAAAACTATTACAGAACTAATTTTGATTTCAATAATGAATTATGATGTTACATGAAGGGATGAACTTAATGAAACACACTGTTTATAGGTTCGTATGTACCTGCCCTTTATTGTTGGTTAATAGGGTTTATATACATACTAGCTTTTTCTCGCAGCTCCGCCTGCGTCAAAAAGTAGCCTATGTTTGACCCCGGGTCTCAAACTATATTCATACCAAATTTCATCAAAATCCGTTCAGCAGTTTAGCTGTGATTTCGCATTTACAATATTGTATGGAAGTAAGGACGGATACTCCTTTTTGGATTATGGATGTCGGTTAAAAAGTACATACTTAGCATGCAATAATATGTATGTAAATGAGAATGATCTCGTAAACAAGTGCACAGATTATTTATACGTATTCAGGTAATCCTCAAAGCACTAACTGAGCTTTTAAATTAGAGATAAGAGGTTGAGCTAACTAAGCTTTAATGTAGTGTCGGCAAAATGAATATTGCTGTTTTAGGGACGTCACAAATTTTATTCATATTTTTTTCGTTAATAAGCTGGTTTTATTCTCGCGATTTTGTTTTCTCAAATCCCACGAGGAGCTCGATAGTCAAGCACGACCCGCGTACCATAGCTCATTGGTCGCCATTTAGTGGCATTCTCTATCTTGAACTTCTCCGTGCTTTGGAAGGCACGTTTCGTAGCGTAAGCTGACGACGCAACTAGGAATACACGCTAGGATGAAGAAGAAAATGAAGACTCAAATACCCCGGGAGCATTTTGTTTTTGGAACGTAAAGTAGCCTATGTACTTTTCAGTACTCTCATAAGTATGCGAAAGCTCAGGAAGATTGGTTTAGTAGACACAAGTAAAGGCTATCGTGTCCTTTAACGCTCCTAATGAAAGCTCTAAGGCTGCCACATAACAGAGACCATAAAGAGTTAATCAATCATTCATATCGAGTCGGCCTCGTGTTCAATCGACCCAGTATACGTTCCATAAAAACCACTAAATCATAGTCGGGAAATTAAGGATGCAACTGTTAGTAAGGATGCAAAATTATGGAATAAGAAATAATTTCCTTCTCCCCCCATAAACAGGTAGGGAAATTTTGACCCGGAACCCTTTCAGATTTTACGGAAAATAGAAATGGAACTGTCATTTAATTTCGAATATTTAGATCACCTGACAGCCCTATTTCATGGTGGTCACATTTAGAAAGTTACGGTTGACGTCCATAGGGATGTCGTTGTGAGAAAGATCCAATTTGAAGTAGCTTGTAGGACGGGAAAGTTATAATAGGTTTAAAGTATGGTATTTTCTTAACGATACACCGATATTTCTGTTTAATTTAAATGTTTACCTTATTTTGTGATAGCTTGTATTTGATGATCTTTGTTGTGCAATAAAGGGTTTTGTGTGTGTTTGTGATCTCTTTCTATTTTTTTACTAATTAGATCCTTGCCTTCTCATGTTTATTGCCTTATCCATGCCTTCCGAAGAATGGAATCATCATTATTATTAGAGTTGAAGCCCGTCCCGACTTCGTCCGGGTTGCTTATAGCCTTCATCGATTCGATAAATAGGCTATCCAACACTGAAAGAATTTTTAAATACGGTCCAGTAGTTTGTAGCGTAGTAGTACCTAGCTAAGTTAGATGATAAGTATATAATGTATTACTGAACATTTAATAAATAAAGTCTTTATTCACTCATTATCCGTCGTTTCAACATTACATGGCGACTCTGCTAGTCCGCCTCGCCCACGGAGTACCTAATAATAAAGATAGAGATGGCGTATCAAATACAAATGGAAAATAAAAAAAAAATGAAAATACCAATGATGGAGAGTCATTTAAGAAAGAAAAGTTAAAAGAAGAAATATATGCCGAAATATAATGTGAATAAAACAAACACTATTAAAAAGAGTACTTTTCATAAATTTCAAATGTATAAATGTTTACGTGGTAGAACAAACAAACTATAGATAGAGATTAGCACGTTCAAACAAACCAACTCTTCAGCTTTATAATATTGGTATAGATTAAGTATAGATAATCAGGGCATTCAAACCTGCAATGGCCTAACCAAACTGGAAATAACTAAGCAAAGTATCCCGTGGGAATCGAACCCAGCCCCTCCAGGTGTAAGCCAAACGCCATAAGATGCTTAAAAAGGTCTTAATATAAAGCAATGTTTTGGTTGTGTCGCCATGAATTGAAAAAAACCTTGGTATATTTTACAACAACTAACACGTAATGTTTCTATGTCATTCTAGTAAATTTTCAACGAAGATTAATGACTACAATCGCAAAATAAAATTATAGCCTGCCTCACTAACATAACAATTCTTTTTTATTAATCGTTGTAGCTGATAGCTCAGAATAAATAATAAATGTTCAAATAATTTATATAGTCCGTCGACTATATATTGAAGCGGCCTGCATCCGGTCTTCCAGCGACTTTGACAAGGTCGTCCTCTTTTTACCTTGTTAAAGTCGCTGGAAGACTGGATGCAGACCGTTTCAAACCGGTTAGCTTTTGAACTGAAAGGGAAGCCTATATCTAGCAGCAGACGTCTTAAGCTTGACATTCCAGATTCCGAAGCCACACATCCATACTTCCATACTATAATATTATAAATGCGAAAGTCTGTCTGTCTGTCTGTCTTTCTGTCTGTTTGTCTGTTACGCTTTCACGGCGAAACCACTGAACGGATTTTAATGAAATTTGGTATGGATATAGTTGAAGACCCGGGGTCAAACATAGACTACTTTTTGATGCAGGCGAAGCTGCGGGAAACAGCTAGTATTTTAAATTAAATTAAATTTAACTATTACACTTTACAAAATATGTAAATAGCGGTCTTAAAGTCATAAGGCATACTATTATTCTATTAGTCAACCAACAGGTATTGATCAAGCGGATCCGAGGCTCCGAGGCAATCGGCCGAGGATGCAACCGGGAAGTCGCTTAGATGAGTAGCAACACCAACAGGTGTTGATCGTCACTTAAGAAAGTGCAAAAAATAAAATGTACATACAAAAATTATTATAATAAATCCAAATTTTAAAACAAGATTACCTGTAAGAAATTGCTTTTTGCGACAAGGTCACCTTTTGCACATTATTGTTGGTATAATTTGGTAAGTGCTTGTAACTTTAATTTCCGCAAAGTAACGCCTGAATTAATTTAATATCTTGCATATCAGTATTTAAACTGCATTTGTGGTTCAGTGGTCAAGAAGTTTGCCTTAGACCCGGAAGGACGTGGGTTCGATTCCCATACTTTGTTTAGTTGTTTCCAGTTTGGATAGGACATTACAGGATTGAATCACCTGAATTTCTGATATCCATATTTCCATTATCCATACTAATATTATAAATGCGAAAGTCTGTCTGTCTGTCTGTCTATTTAACTTTCTGTCTGTCTGTTACGCTTTCACGGCCTAACCGCTAAACGGATTTTAATGAAATTTGGTATGAATATAGTTGAAGACCCGGGGTCAAACAAAGGCTACTTTTTGACGCGGGCGTAGCTGCGGGAAACATCTAGTTATATTACGAGTATAAGTGCGAGAGCGTGTCTGTCTGTTACGCTTTCACGCCAAATGGATTTTGATGAAATATGGTATGATTATAGTTGAAGACCCGGGGTCAAAAGTAAGCTATTTTTTGAAGCAGGCGGAGCTGCGGGAAACCGCTAGTTAAAGACACGTTGGTCCCGGCTGCCATTTGGTGGTCATTAAAACAACCACGTCAGAGGCCGAAAGATGGTCCCCAAAAACTGACAACTGGCACAGGGTCCATTGACCATGTAACTCACTCGATATGAATAAATGAAGTAGGATTCCCTGAATTCAATATGACTAAAGAGATGGAGTTAGTCAATACAAATTTAGTAAAAGTCTTGACGTCAAACCTAGCAGTTAATATTTCACAGAAATTTATTTGTACAGTCGATTCAAAGACATTTCTTGTTATTTAATATTCATTTCGTCCGGGTAATTACTTTAGCTGTCAATTTCTTTGACTAAGAAATGAGTTGGCTTGCTTAGCGTTTGAAAAAATCGATTTATGTAGCTCCATTGACAAATTTTTAAAGGTCTTAGATTAATAATTGGTCTCGCGCGGTCGTAGCGCCGCGAGACCAATAGGCTAGATTCCAGGGTCAAAAGACTAACATTAAAATTTGTCCGTCATTTAGGGAATTAAAATATATTAGTGACGTATTTTTTTCTTTTGTTAATTGAGCTATAAAATATTAAGATATAACGCATCAAAGTTTAGGAGTGGGGGCTCGTGACGTAACATATTGCGAAAAAGTGTAGCACACTGTGACGTCACACGCAACTTTAACGCGCCAAATCTTTACCATTCTTTGTTTAATTTTCAAAAGAAAAAATACGTCTTTAATATTTTTTGATTATATATCTGACGGATTAATTATATTTTTTTAGGAAACTCGCTATTCTCTAATCTAAGGTGATCTTGTTTAGAAATATTGTTTCTGTTTTTATCTCACTATCTTTCTTATCGGAACTTTTATAGTTTGAACATTTTTTTCCCACTTCTTCCTTATCTAAACTTTTCATAGTTAGAACAAATTTACATAATGAGGGGTCGTGTTAATTAAAAAAATTAAAGAACTGGCAAGTGATAGGACGAATAAAAATACTCCAACGACAAGAGCCTAGCTCCTTAATTTATGAATGAAGCTGACGGGATTTTCGAACTTTTGACGTTAGTCGAAAAAATATTTAGGTACTTATTTCACTGCGGATTTATTGAAATTTTATTTCGTAAGTAGTCGAGATTCACACGTATAAATAATATTTTTTTTAAATGTCACCCAGTATAATAAACTTAGTTTTACCCTTGCCTTCGCACATGAACAATAGCAATAAGTCCATAAAAATATTTGTTTATTTATTTACTTTATTTGTGCACACAATATAAATAATATAAAGGATTATACATAAGAGGAAAAGACAAGAAGGTATCTTCCAGCATCAGACCCGAGAGAGGAAATGAGAAGAAAAGGGGGAAAAATTAGGGTTGTTTCTGTATGTAGGCTATACTGATATTTTGTATGTTTTCTTACTTAACGGGTACATAAAGATACAATTAGTAAGTAGTACAATATGTCCTTTAACTCAAGCATATCAATTTGCGAAATTTCTTTTATACTATTACTTAGGACTAGGATACTTAGCATTTGGTCTCTTATACCAATTTAATCTAGACCTCACATAGAAAATATAATTTCGAACTTGAAAATGCTCTTTGCTTCTAATTGGTCAGCCAATTTGTGCGTATCAGCTAGTCTTAGCTAGACTGAGGCTAAGCTTAGTAATTACGGAACAGTGGTCCGATGTTCTAAGAGAAGCTTGTCTTGATTTCTACGTAAATCGGTTGCAACTCGGAATATGAGCCCAGTAATAAATTTCTAGAAATTGGACTTTAGAAAGGCGAAAAAGAGCTAAAAAGAAAATATAGAGCAGTGTTCCTGTAGAAATACATTATATTCCACATGTTCTTGAGTTCAATAGAGGACTATATAATGCTCTCTTTGCAGTCTGAACGTGAAATATTCTAACGGAATGGAAAATATTAGGTCAATGAGATTGTTTGTCGGTCTGGTAATAAAATCCTGGTGAGTATGCGTCGATATTTATATCAAGTGATAAAAATATTTGTCGAAAAACATTAACTATTATGTGAGCATAATAAAACATATTCCATGTTTTATTATGCTCACATAATGTAATGTATTAATTGAGCATTGGGAATTGACCACAAAACAGTTTTGGCGCATTTGAAAAGAACTGGGTACACAAAAAAGCTCAATATTTGGGTACCTCACGAGCTCACAGAAAGAAACCTAATGAACCGTGTACTCATTTGTGATTCTTTATTACGACGTAATGAAACCGAACCATCTTTGAAGGAGCTGATAACTGGTGATAAAAAGTGGATCACGTACGACAAGAACGTGCGAAAAAGGTCGTGGTCGGCTTCTTTTCGCACGTTCTTGCTTCACATACTGTGGCGAAACCCGGATTAACTCGCAACAAGGTGATGCTGTGTGTGTGGTGGGATTGGAAGGGCATTATTCATTATGAGCTATTACAACCAGGCAGGACCATCGATTCTGAACTCTACTGCGAGATTAAAGCAAGAAGTTGAAAGAAAGCGGCCGGAATCAATCAACAGAAAGGGTGTGGTTTTTTAACATGATAACGCTAGACCTCACACATCTTTAGCCACTCAGAAAAAAATTAAGAGAGTGGCTGGGAGGTGTTAATTCATCCGCCGTATAGTGTCTTGAATTTGCACCTTCAGATTTCCACTTGTTTCGGTCTCCTCAGAATTCTTTAGGCAGTGCCAGGTTAACATCACGAGAGGACTGCCAAAACTACTTGTCGCGGTATTTTGATCAGAAGCCTCAAAATTTCTATATCAATGGAATCATGCCTCTACCTACAAGATGGCAAAAAGTAATCGAACAAAATGGCACCTACAAACTTTAGTTAAATGTAAATAAACGATATTAAAAATGTTTTGAATTTTCTTAAAAAATGCGAAGAAACTTTTTCCCCAACCTATTAGATCAAAATATAGACAGCATAATTCGTTTTTAAAATGGGTAAACTAGACTAGGCGCGTGTCTGAAGCTTAGTTTATTATATTTTATTATTATATTATATTATTTTGCAACAAAATCCAATATTATCTGGCTCTATCACTCTTCGAATTAGAACTGTACAATGGTTCTCTTACTTTATATGGTTACATAAAAATATTTAAAGGAAAAAGTAGGAGCCGTGTAGTATCAGGTTGTCAAAAGGAAAGATAAATAAATAGACTTTGAAACGGCAAGAACCGAGACTAGAAATATTCGAAATATAGAGAATACTAAATACCTAACTGGCGAAGACTCTTAGTCAAAAGTATATGTTTGGATAGTGAGATATCCGACGGTTTCATCCCTGCCGCTTTCAGAGTGCCTTCCCCCTGAATAAACTGCCATGGCTCACATCGAAGTTTTTGAACAAACTCTAGTTTCAAGTAGGCCGAAGAAGGGAAAGGTTGTTTACACAGGCAAACTCGAGGGATGCTTGCCAGTGTGGTATTTCTTCCTAAACCATGTTACATTTCTTGTACTGCCCTGAGAGCCCAGCCAGGTCAGGGACCTAAGTAGCCAAAGACACACTGCCCAGTAGGCGGAGTTTTGGTCTTTGCATGTAATTATCAGAGTCGACTCGCTAATAAGAAGAAGTAAATTTATGTCAAACACAAATAAAGTTAAAAGAATTCCCATTGTTTCAGTTGGAGAGACGCCTAGCCAGATGAACTCTATGGCTCCTGCGTCCAGGGGCTGAGAAGATGACTCCGGCAGGCCTGTTGATCTTCTGTTCTGTGCTGACGAGGACACTATGCGTTATTGCGCCACAAATACCAGGTAATTACTTCTTCCTCATTTTTTTTAGCCATTTCTTAAAAATGATTTTGTTTTTAAGTAGTGTCTATGCAGAAGTGCAAGTTAGTGGACTTCATTACCTCTGGTATTGCCAGTGTTAGATGGCTATGGCCTTATCAGAATTATTGTTCTAGTAGTATTAAATTTAGAACTGAGATACATACTTAGCCAGTTCTAGCCACTAGTTGAAAATAATAAAAGTTTATATTGTCCACAGACTACAAAACCGGTGACAAGAAAGTAGTCAACGGGCCGTTCTGGCACGAAGTTTTCACGGAAAGTTACGAAGATACAGACGAAGATGTCTCTACTACTACCACAGAACCTCTTCCTTTCTTTGAAGATGACCTGGCCAGCAGTAATGTGACGGCACAGCTTGGCAGCAGAGTGCATCTACACTGCAGAGTTCATGACTTGGGAGAGAAAACGGTAAGTTTTCTTCTTCATTACCATCATCATTGCTGTACCTACGTGATAGGTTTCTCAATAAAGATATTTTCTATTCTACCATTTTAGCCGCAGTCAGTCCACTGCTGGACATAGGCCTCTCCTAATGATTTCCAAAATGACCGGTTGTAAGCGGCCTACGTCCGTCCGTCCAGGACATTTGACCATCTGGTCGGTGGATATCCAACGCTGCGCTTACCGGTTCGTGGTAGTCATTCGAGAACCTTTCTGCCCCATCGGTTGTGGACGCTATGTAATCCGCTAGGCTATGTCTGTGACATTTGTTCTCCCACGGGTCTCCTCCGCATTCCTGATTCGATCTCGTAGGGAAACACCGAGCATCGTTTTCTTGTTGACTATTTTCTTTTGCACATACAATGTGTAGATTTTAGTATTAAACGTTATGATGTCGAGACAAATATATCCGAAGAGGAGTACAATAGATATATCGAAGGTTGATATCAAGTATGTAACCCGTTTATTAGAAATATCTATAAAAATTAAATCTTTCGTTTTTTTTTCTAACGCTTGTATTGCTATAAGATATTATGACTGATATGTCATTGTACATTAAAAATAATAGATGTAAGTCTTCCTAAAATAAATTAATAAATAAAAAAAATATGGATGCAATCAACGCTTTAGAAATGTAATTTAAGAGAGGTAGGACATTTTGTAAGGAGTAGTCTAAGTACCTCCATCCTACAAAAAACCACAGCTAAATAACACTGTGATGCAGTGTTGTGTTCCTGCTGGTGAGTAGGGTTGCCAGGCTCCAAAGGGATCGCTGTGCCAATAGCGGACAGGTCGGCAACGCGCTCGTGATATCTCCGGTGTTGCAGGCGTTCATAGGCTACGGTAACCACTTACCATCATAGTTGTTTAAAAAAACGATTGCAAAAACATATTTCACACATAATATTGAAAAATGTTTTCGAACAAAATATCAAAAATAATTACGTAATAAAACCATCCTTAAGGATAGTTGTAATTATCCTTATGGATAGTTTCAATTACTTAAAAAAGAGCTTATTATAAATATCTTTGGCTAAATAAAACCACGAATAAATGACAAATCGAGATATTGGAAGACCAAAAAAACTATCTACTATTTTATATCCCACAAAATAGATATTGCTTTTATATAGCGTAATAAAATATACAGTAAAACTAAGCCTTCAGAGGCTAGTCGAAATCACTTAAGCTTTAGCAAAATAGGCTGTGATAAAATGGAATGCCTGACGCGACTTATATATTCTGTTTTAGGTAAAAGCTGTACTTAAGAACCTCGCCAAAGAAATAAGGGCGAGATAATAATAAATTTGCTTTTTGGGGTTCCGTGGGAAGTGAAAAATAGGACTCTATTATCAGAGATTACAGAATACCATATAAATAGAACTGATAAGTGTATTTTTCGTATTAAATCATATCAACGCCATCTATTATAAAACATGAAACATTATTGTTATTTTTTGTTTCAAACTTAATTTGTCTGAAGAAAATAGCTTTATTCATATATTTACACTAGCATTATTTTTAAATAAAATATAAACAAGATAAACTAAAACTTACACTACATATTTTAATGATATTTTCATCGAAACATCTTCAATGTAATCACAGAAATAAGTCTTTAATCTTTGGATTATATACGGACTACGGATAAGGAAAATGTAAGAAAATGACAATGCAATTTACTGGATCCAAAAATAACTGTTATTCAGGCATGAAATGAACTATTTTTTCCATAAGAGTTGTGTTATGAATATAAACTAAAACTTTATAAGTGTGTCATAGAAAATATGGTTACCTATCTTTTGAATTACATATATATTATTACGCCTGTTTCCCGTAGGGGTAGGCATAGACTATGTTCTTCCATTTGCTGTGATCCTTACAGGTTTCCCGCGCTTTCTCTACACTCATCACTCTCATCATACATGATCGTCGATTACGGGTGTAATCATACCAAAATGCGGACGCACATATACACACGTGATAATGACACTGTTAGTATGTTTAGTGACTGTACAGAAATCAAAATAATATTCATAATATCGTTGGAAGACGATTTCTCGAAATCCGGAGCTGTAGAAATGCTGAAAGCACGATATGAGTCATGGTCTTGGGAGAGGCGTCACACTGGCAGGCCTCCACCAAGCTGTATAGGTATTACTAATATTAACAAGTAAAGCGTTCGACCGTATTCATTACGAGAACTCTTGTACACATTTTTCCTAATGTTAAGTTTCCAATTTATATTTACAACATGTATATGAAATGAATAAATTACAACGAATAGGTCTAGATGGCGAAGACATTCGCATCATTTAGAATCTGTAGTGGAACCAAACAGCAACTGTGAGAGTCGACGGAGAGGAAACCAAAGCCATTGGAATAGAAAGAGGCGTCAAACAAGTTTGTATTCTGTCTCCCTTACTGTTTAATGTATATTCTGAAGCTATAATTAAAGATGCACTAAAAAATAAAACGGCCGGAGTTATCACAAATGGCAAAGCAATCAACAACTTGCGTTAAGCGGATGACACATTGCCATTAATATAGAGGATTTGCACAGAATAGTCGACAGAGTTGCATCGTGCAGTAGGAATGCGGGGCTAAATATGAACGTCAAGAAGACCAAGTTCATGATGATTTCAGGGAAACTTGTACAGGTTTCTATTCTGGTGAACGATCAACCTCTACAAAGTGTTGACAAATATGAATACTTGGTTCATGGCCAACCGAGACATGGGAAAGCAAAACCGAAATTCGTACCAGAATAGAGATAGGAGCTGCATTCGAGAATCTGAGGAGAGTATTATGCAATCGGGAACTTTCAATCAAACTGCGAACGAGAAGGATCCTTCAATATTATGTCTGGCCTCTTGTATTATATGGTTGTGAAGCGTGGACCTTAAAAGAAGACCTCCGAGGGAAACTTGAAGCATTTAAGATGTGGTGCTACCGTAGAATTCTGCGTATAAGTTGGACAAACCATATACCAATGTTGAGGTGTTAAGGAGCATGGACAAGAAAGTCGAAAAATAAGGAAAGTCACATATCTTGGTCACATCTTAAGAAATCCACAGAACCATCTTCTACAGACCATCATGATGGGAAAAATTGCCAGAAAGCGCAGAGTGGGAGGAGGCAGAATGTCATGGCTCAGGAACATCCGTCAGTGGACAGGGATCAGAACTATGGAACAGCTATTCAGACTCGCCATGGACAAAACGAAATTTATGGAGCTGACAGCCAACCAGTAATGAAGTGGCACACAAAGAAGAAAAACATAGTATAGTTACACTAGTATCGCCATAATTAAGACGTACGCTCTTGGGCTTTGAAATGTAAGCCAAAGATTACTAGGACTAAATTCTTGTGATGACTATTATGGTACTCAAAATGATATACTTACATATTAATTCTTCAAATAAAAAAAAACTTTCAACGCTTTGTTCTGTAATATATTACAGATCCATTCCAGTTCAGTCTTCTTCCATTCTCTGAAACATATCCTAGAAAATCAAACTACATATCTATTGTTAGAAATACAGTTTATGTGGAACTTTCAGTATAACAAAGCAATCAAGCAAGTACTGGATACGTCTAAAGTCTTTGTTAGCTATCATTTGCGAATTTATGAAGTTATTTGCAGCTCCGTTTTGGGATTGTGTCCAGAGAAAAGGTTCTGTTTTCGTTGGGTTTGAGCATAGATAAATTAATTACTTACAGTATTTTAGATTCATACAACGCGCCGTAAACGATGCACTCACACAAGCGTAGCGCGCCTTACTTTGTAAACTAGCGGGTGTGTTTATACTTTGCTAGTTGTCAGTTAAACGCGAGCTGTGCTTGTGTGATTTATTTATTCTGCGATTTGATTACGCGTACGAAGCTGTAGCTAAAAGCTAGTATTTAATAAATACAAATACTTTTTTGGCGAGTAAAACAAAACTATTCTCATTATTTTCTTCATCCTAATAGCACTTACTAAAACTAATCTACTACAAGAGATGCTCGTTTAACATAATTAGTTTTATACAAAGTGGAAGCGATCGTGCGCTGTTTAAACTAAGGGTTTTATTAAGTTTTAGTGAGCTTGTGTGTACATTGGCGTGAATTAGCTAGATGATTAATATTTGCTTGAAATATTGCCAAGTGCGTTCTCTTTCGTTGGTTTTCTCAACTGTTTTGTACTAACTGTTTGCAAAAAGGCCTTTTTTTTCTCATGACAGACATATTCGTGAAGTCAAAACTAGTACTGATAGTGACCACACTTGGTGATTGCATGCTTTGCCACAATAAAAACAAATACGTACGTAATCCATACTTCCATACTATCCATATCCATACTAATATTATAAATGCGAAGTCTGTCTGTCTTTCTGTCTGTCTGTCTTTCTGTCCGTCTGTCTGTTACGCGTTCACGGCCTAACCGCTAAACGGATTTTGATGAAATTTGGTATGAATATAGTTGAAGACCCAGGGTCAAACATAGGCTACTTTTTGACGCAGGCGAAGCTGCGGGAAACAGTTAGTACGTAATATTTTAACAAAGCATGAATCACATTAGGCCATGTGATAATGATCTAAAAATATTTTTGTTTATCTACTGTTTATCGTAATAAAGTTCATTCATTTGCCATATTGACGAAAAGCGACCTAGCTTTATATGAAAGTATCCCATTTAAGGTTTGAACTAACAGCAAACCACATACAATGGAGTCCAAACTATTTTGAAACCGATATATTGGCTAGGGTCGTGTTTATTTGAACGGGTCGACGGTTATATGTAACGAATATTAGCATATGTTTACTTAATTTGATTTAATGTCTAGCCATTATTGAATAGCGGAATTGTGTTATAAAAAAAATTCGACTTTATGAATCTTATCATCACCACAAATTTGAGAGCTAGCCTCTTCTCCGTAAAGAATATTCCATTTGTTCCAGTTAATTTCCACTTAATTTTTTTGGTAGGACAAGACGCTTACTTTCTCCTTTAATTGCTTCTGGTACCTTGGTCTAAAAGTAACCCTTCTTTTTTTTTTAACTGACTTCAAAAAGGAGGAGGTTCTACGTGTTTCTGTAATGTATTTTTCATTTTGGTGAATTAAAGAGTATTTGTACATATCCGGTTTAAAAGCTGCTGGATATTTTACCTTATATAAATATATTTCCAGAACACCTTGGATTTTGTATGACCTTTTGTTATGGAAGTTTCCGAGATAAGGTATAAAATAAACCATGGGAAAACTACGCACTAAAAATCAATATCACAGTATTTAAAAAAAATAGATACGTCGTAGTAGAATCAACAATGAATCTAAAAAATAGTCGCCAATGGACTGTCGCCGCAATCCGGAACGGTGATTGGTCACCTTGTCACAGATTAAGACCCTATTTGTGTGAGTGAAACACATATGTACAAACGAAAGTTTGAATGCTTTATTCTTGATGTATGTATGTAGTTCTTTTATGTCTGCGGTTAAAATATATTTTGACAATACTTCTTGTACTGGGTGGGTTAGCTGGAATGGGATTGTTGAAGTATTTCACACAAGTAAATAATTTCCTCTGTTTTCTCTTAAAACGTATGCAATAAACACAAAAGGCAATTGCACAATTAATTTGATGACAGACAGCTATTAGGGCTAAATGTATGACCAGCAGTAAAAACGAAATAGGGATGTCGTAGAAAGGTTAAAGTTACATAAAACTTTATAGTCCCTAAAACGAATCTAAACGAGTGATCGTATTATAACTGTTTAGTGCAAAATCCCCTCGGCTTTTGCGTTCAGTAAAGTTCGTAATTAATGTGTTTACGGTTTCATATATTTTCGGAAGAAAGAAAATTTTGAGATATTTATCTGTATAGCTATTTGAAGTGATAGGGTCGGGCACATTGGGTAGAAAACCGATGGCGATTAGTTACCAAAATTATCAGATTAATCCATGGACTGAGCTCTGTGACCTTAAACTCGAGCAGAAAAAGATAGATATAGTGGAGGATTCTATCTCTTTTTAATAGGGTAACCATGATAACGTTTTTAATTAGGACAAAATATTTTAAACTTCGTAAATACTGTACATAAGTAGCTAGCTAGATAGGTTAGCGGGATGTGATTGTTGGTGACGATTACTCGAATTAAGCAACTACTACGAAACGTTATTCTCGACTAGACTCCAACTTACTTAAAATCTGGTCAGAACTACTTTGGAGGAGGTTAGCACTTCCTGACTCGGAACATTTGATTGCGTCTGAAAAAAAATCTGCATAAAGTATGTACCACCTTTCCCCTTTTTTTTCTAGAGGAGCGTGGCCCCTATTTTTCACAAGTACCAAAGATATAAAGCTTGTATTAGCTAGAAAGAGACAGGATCCTCCACTATTTCTATCTCGCTTGCCTCCATGCAAATTTACAGAAGTACTCAGTCGTGTTCAATTTATTGAGTCCATGGATTAATCAGACTGCCATTTAGTGATAACAGGCAGAGCTCAAGACAGAAATTCCAATAGTGGAAACCAATCGACATAAGGCTACTCTCGCCACCGCTTGATATGCACGATCATTACGAAGAGCTTTACTACCCTCTTCATTCCTATGATTATAAGCTTCCATACTTCCATATCCACCACACTAATATTTTAAGAGCGAAAGTCTGTCTGTATGTTACGCATTCACGGCCAAACCGCTACACGAATTTTGATGAAATTTAGTATGAATATAGTTAAAGACCCGGGGTCAAACCAATAGGCTACTTTTTCACGCATGCGGAGTTACAAGAAACAGCTAGTAATATTATTAAATAGGGGAAGACCAAAAAAGAGATGGCTGGATTGTATCAGAGAGAACATGAGTAGTAAGGGCTTTGAAAAGGAAATGGTTAGTGATAGAGGAACGTGGAAAAAACTAACATACTGTGCCGACCCCACATCACATATTAAATAAATCTTCCCCAAGGATTAATAGAATGGCCGCTTGGAAGAGGCCGGCATCCAGTGCCAAGAAGGTGCTTGAGACCTTCAACACCTTCTTGGATGAATTCTTCCTGAATAGGCTGCTGGTGCGTGGTCCTCATTCACCACCACTTTTCTGCCCCATCGGCCATTGCGTTACGTGTCCCGCCACTTCAAAGTACTAATAAGCCTAGTCTTTTGTAAGCTTTCATGACACCCGTGGGAAGAAAAGGGCAAATCTTTAAGTCGTCTAATATTAAAGATAAAAATAAAAGTAATTAAATTAAGCCCGAGATTTTAAGTATCTTCTAAGTGATCTATTAATGTCTAAGTAGACGAATTATTTTCACAATTTATTTTTAAGTTTCAACCATCAATCTGGCTAAGAGCTCATTTAGTAAATTACACTTAATTCATTTAGTTAGTTTTCGACGTCGCCGCAAGTAATGTAAAATGTGTGTTTTAAATCGCAGATGTTATCTTAAGATACCTTTTTTAAGCGCACCTAAATGCGCTTCGGAGGATAATGTAGGTGCGCTTGAATATGGATGCGGTCCGGGGAATACCTCGGAAATAGAAATATTTCTGGGTTGTGCATTTTGATATTATTTCAGATTAATATTAATGCCGCATATATTTACAGACCCATCATCATAAATTTAGGAGCTGAGCTCTGTCTTGTCGGTGTAGCTTCTGCACTATGATAATAGGCCAATAGGCCGAGAGTGCTTCCAGAAATCAGTAAGAGCTATCGCGATGAACCACGGTGTGGAAAGTGTTAAAAAAAAAGCTAATCGATCTATCAATCTGATTGATTCCTAAAATACTAATATTAGTTCAGTAAGTTGTGATGTGTTATAAGATGATGGTGAGATGTGTGATGTGTTGTTAGTTTTAAACTAGTACAGTTGTAAACGCATTCATACCTACTGAACAAACTTCAGGGTTTTCACATGTTATTTAAACTAAAAAAAAATATTTATTTGGTAATTAAATAAAAACAGAAATAGAATTCATCAGAATCAAACTGCCGTTATTACAAATATACTAAATCATTTTTGACGTGACAACGTCTAATAACTCGATACTACGGGCTGCATGCACGAAAAAGATGACGACATTGTCCCGTTACGCTCATTGTTGCGTTCCGCAAGCGAGAGCGCGGCACGAACGAGAGACCTCTCTCTCGTTCGTGCCGCGCTCTCGCTCGTGCATGATCATGTGTATTATACTACTGTAATGTTTGACGTTGTCACGTCAAACTACCGTCCGTAAACCGACTTTACAGACAACCAATGTTTTTCTTTCCAGATATCTTGGGTCCGTAGACGCGGTGAAGAACTCCATTTACTCTCCTTTGGTCGTCACACCTACTCAGCTGATTCTAGATACTCCTTAGCGTTTGAACAACCAAATGATTGGCGACTACTCATACAGTACGTGAGCGAAAGAGACGAAGGGTTCTACGAGTGTCAGATATCGACGCACCCGCCCTTAGTAAGGCGAGTGCATCTTACTGTTGTCGGTGAGTCAGTTTTACTCAATCACGAGAATTGACGGATTTTAAATTCTTTTTTAACGATTAATATTATTTTGTTTTTGGAACGGATCCGTGCCAAGATGGTTGAAGGGTAAAGTATCACCGATAGGAGGATAATATTATAATATGTCAATTTGTTGAGGACTCTGCACCAAGCTTAAGTTCAACATTCCTGTCATTATGAAAACACCAATACTTTACGAGTAATAAGCCTTTTTAACATGGGCTTTGAATTTTTCATCAGGCAAACTAGTGATTGATTCAGGAAGCTTATTGTAGAAGCGTATACAGTTCCCCACAAATGAGTCTTTAACCCTACACAGTATATATGAAGGTAAAAATAATTTGTCTTTATTTCGCAAAGGTCTATCAGTAATATCAGAGTTGATGAATATTGTCTGTATGCCACTTGTTCTTCCCCAAAGCAGTAATCCATACAACATTAAGCTACGAAAGTAACTAAAGTAGACTAGCTTAGCAGTTGCCACATCTGTTATTTGTCTGATTTTTCTGAGCTAAGTTTTTTAAAGAGAGTTGAAATGTGCGAACTCCATTGCAATTTTGAATCAATTATGATTCTCACACTCCGAGTCAATCACTGTGATTCTGCCTATTTTATAAATTATTGCATCATAAGGCAGCCTATGTTTGACCCCGGGTCTTCAACTAATTTCATACCAAATTTCATCAAAATCCGTTCAGCGCTTTGGCGGTGAAAGCGTATCAAACAGACAGAAAGACAGGCAGACTTTCGCATTTATAATATTAAGTATGGATGGATATGGATAGTATGGATGGAAGTATGGATGGATTTCTGCTTATCGTAAAGGTTGACTGGTAGATAATGCTTTAGGATTAAATCCACCATTTTAAGGAAAAAATTGAAATAAATAAATAAAAATTAAGTACGATGTTAAAAAAAATCCTATTTTAAAACAAAAATCAACGCTTCTTATTTATTCTTTATTGTTACCCATAGATGTATAAATTATTTAGACAAAGGATGAATTAGTTTCAAACCACAAGGGAAATACTCTTTGTTGGCTAGCCAACGCATACTAAATAGATTTCATGTTTATAAAATCACATAAGGCTGTGTTTACACTGACGCGAAGCATTCATTCGTAATCGTGTAGATTTTTTGAAACTAGCTATCGGCCTATGACGTAGTCTTGCTTACTACTAACATGGATGTAAGAAATATACGAATTATGCAAGTCGATTCCGCACCTCTCCCACGCGGACACGCGTGCGTTACGGCGGCTTTCACGGATTTGCTTTCTTTTGTATATAATATAAAGTAAAATCCACGACTACTATAATTCTATAGCCATATAGAATAATCCTTAGTTAGACTAGAAACAAGGTAATGGTAATTTAAGAAATTAAAAAAAACTTCTGTGTAATTTGGAAATGAAATTTGTTTTTTTTTTTTTTATTATTTTAATATTTTCACTCTCACAGTAAATACGAATTTATCGATACTATCAAGCTAAAATTCATCGAGCCGTTCAGGCTGCAGAGAGTGCCAAATAATTGTATAATTATTATATAATTAGTATGTCTCCGGATGTGATCTATGTATATACTTATATACATAACATACTCTCGAAAAACATAACACTCCTTCTGGCGCAGTGGAGTAAAAAACTTTTACAAAGTTTTTATCTTCAAATATAACGTTTCACTGATTAGAGAAATTCCGTGTTTTACTAAAACCATGTTTTGAGAATAAAAGTATAAGAACAGGGAATATTATAAATGTTCCAAAATACTATTAAATAATACGCGCTACCTCGGTGTAAACTTTTTATACCGAAATTTTATTACTTTTGGAGGCTTTCCAAGACTTAAAGGAAATATGTTTTCTTAAGTCTCTTGGCGGTGTTACATTGTTCAAAATTTGTTATCGCCACCGATTCTGTGTTTTTTATACGTCAGTATTCAGGCGGGCAAAGGAAATGATACACTGTCCATCATTTTCTGGTGGATTACCATGGTCTTTTAAATGCAAATAATTAACTGTCTGTTTCTCGCGTACTCCATTGTTATATTCCTCTAAAAAGTATGTTATGTCCTTCATCGTCTTTACAGTTAGACTAGAGCTTAATCTAATAATCAATTTGCATTTGAACTAGAAAATGTTTCACTTGAGACGCCTGGGTTAATGTTACCTGGATTATCAAATTAGGCAACAAAAAATATGTTTTTGTCCGGAAATCATCCGGAAAATCATCTAGATTCTTAAAATCAGGAGATTCAAGGACACAAAACAAAAAAGTGAAATTTTTGTGGAGTTTAATTACCCAAATGATTTCAGGAAACAAAACAATATAATTAATTTGTTGTGGAATTTTAGATCGCAGATGATCTGCCAGTGGGTGATTTCAGGACACAAAAATGTGAAATTTGTTAACTCCGGTAACATCACCCGGGTTTCTAAAGATGAATAAAACAAAAGTAGAAAAAAAAAAATGTTCACATGTCTGTCTGTCTGTCTGTCTGCTTTCACGGCCGAACCGCTGAACGGATTTTGATGAAATTTGGTATGAATATTGCGGCTGTGTGCCCTGATGCGGCGTGTGGGCGCTAGCTCCAACAGCCTTCTCAAAATTATCGCTGGTAGGGTGGATGGGCCCATTCTTAAACACTGGACCCAAATACATTTAGACAAGTAAGTAGTAGATACGTTACTAACATAGCTTTAGGACCATTGTTACTAACATTTAATATGGATTTTATGACTGTCCGAAATAAAGAGATTTATTATTATTATAATTATATAGTTGAAGACCCGGGGTCAAACATAGGCTACTTTTTGACGCAGACGGAGATGCGGGAAACAGCTAGTAAGTAATAAACGCGATACAAACCGTATTAAAATAGCTTAATTAATGTGTAACAATCAAAAACATAGGAAATTTAAATGTTCACATCCATCGTACTAAGTTATCAGTCTTTAAGCAAACAAATAAACAGTAGTATAATTTTTTTTATATGCTTTTCATCAATAAGACCGCTCAAAAACTGTTTGTTAATTTATATTCATTGAAATGCAAACAGCTGAATGGTATTGGATAAAATTTGGCATGCTGTTTATCTTGGATTTTTGCGATTTCAAATTTCAGAGTCAATGGCTGGCAGAAGTACAATTTGTCGAGTGACTTAAGTGATTGGAATATTTCACAGCTAAATATCATCTTTTTCCTATCTCACGAATTTATGGTGATACATTTTATTCGCTTCTCGAGTTTTACGTAAAAGTAACCACAGACTGAAAACAATACTGACGTAGTCTTACATGCATCACGAATGAAGCATCCAAAATCTGGCCATTTCAATTGTCACAAAAGTCTCACTCACACAAATACACCAACTCCGTCTGTATTTCTTTTCAAGTCTTTGGTCGTAACTTAATCAATTTATTATATTTTTGGGTAACTTATTATTTTGAATAATAAATTACCCAAAAATACAACAAAAGCCGTCTTCTATTCGTGTATAAGGATCAATTTGAAAATCCGGGAGGTGGGGTCAAATGGCCTAAAGATTCTAACGGACTAAAGATTAAAAAGAGAAAAAAAGTAAAGTTAGTATGTTTCCAATGGACTAAATCTAGTTAAGCACTAATCATGATCATAATTTTCTGTAGGTTACAATATCAACCAACCATATACACCCTAAGCATAAATTTTACACTAGAAATGTTTTAAAGATAAATTTCAGTATTTCTTAATGTACTCGTAATACAAAAAACTTGTCAGTGTTTCATAAAATACATTACTCTAAATACCTTTCTAAGTAATGTACTACTTATAATCGGAACTTTCTCGAACCTTTTCACAATATAATTATATTATTCCCAAAGGAGAAAGAGGAAATTCCAATAATAATATGAGAAACATCAATATTGCCGGATCATTCGGAATGTCCATAATTACATTCGTTTCTTCGCAGTTTCTTTCTATAATATAAAGATTAGGATACACTAGAGTCAGAGATCAACAACCTGGTCAAAATAATTAACCAGTTCATTGTTGACGCCTGGTCAATCGACTTTGTACACCCTTGTATCAGAGTTTGCGGAACCGCCTTTCGGTTTCTGACGAATGTAAGCGTAGTGTTGTATCAAAAAATTAACAAAGAACCAGAACTAGGAAAGTTTCTTACTTTACCGACAAGAGGCTAGCTCAAATTGATGCGAATGATAATCTTTCGTAGTCAAATTCTAAATCGATGAATTTTCAATTGAAACATATTCTCCTTTATAATTCCAGGAAGTTTATTAAAGCTTTCTTTCTACCAAAACTAGGTTAATTAATTAAGACAAAAGCTTATGCCATACAAAGAAGTTAACTAAATATATGCACAGAATGGGGTCAAGTAGATACGCAATTTTAACTCTTTAACGCAAACCCTAACCCTGTCCGGGTTTGGGACGAATCTAAATATTTGCACCATTTTACCTTCATTTGAATATTAACCGACCTCATTTAAGGTCTGTTTGAATATTATTAGAAATGATAATAAAATTAAACGAAAAAAAAAACTTTTTGACATTTTTAGAACGCGCTAGTGATATTTTCTCAAATTTACATATATGTATGTGCAAACTAATGATGGTGTAAACCATTAGTCGCTCACTAATTTTAAAATTTGCCTATCCGAGACGCCCACGGCCAGGTCGCGCCCGATATTTTTTTTTTTTTTAATTTAAAATATTGAAAAGTACTGTTGCAAACAGAAGTGTTTTTTTGGTTTATTTTATATGGTTCCGATTAAATAAAATACTACTAGATAACTGATCGAATGGTGTTAAATAAAAATGAAATATAAAGTAAAAGAGAACAGGACCACGTATTAAATATTTTGGACGTATGCCACCCAGCGCTCTAAATCGTTGCGGTCCGATTTGAACTGCTCCAAAGCTATTACACTTTGCGCTCCTTTTAACACTTTGCAGGAGCGCTGGGTGACACTATTAAAATATATTCTACCTAGCGCTCCAAAGGTTAAGTACAAGCTAGTGATGGGGTAGTTATCTTTTACAATAAAATATATCGATAAATCAACAACATATCAAGATTTTTTGATTTAATTTGCCAGAATGTTCGTAACAACATTTTTAACTTTAAGATTGCAAACTTCCTCATAATTTGTGCAATCCACCTAGGATTGCCGAAGTAGGTACTATCGTACTTCGGCTGACATGTATAATACATTATATATTGAATTCGAAATTGAATTGAAAAAGTACTAGGAAAACAGAAAATACGAGTAGGATAACAGGGTCACCACCAGGGTTTCTTTACCTTAAGCCAACGTATTGGCGGCATTTTTTGAGATACGAAACATATCTGCGAACCTCCTCATAATTTCTAAAATCCTAGTACCTCGGCTGACACATTTAGAACATGTGATATGTAATCCGAAAAAAACAATGTTAACACTTTTTTACTCAACAGTACTCAGTGTGGTATTTGCAAAATAAAAAATAAAAAAAAACGGGCGCGGTCTGGCCGTGGTCGGCTCGACTAAACAAATTTTGAAATTATGTATTGTATGTATGTATGTATGTAAAATTCTTAATACAACATCAACAGAAAAAAAAAAATCTTAAATATGAATGTACAATGGTGGACTTATCCTATATATATTATATACTTATCCTTAAGAGGGATCTCTTCCAGTCAACTACTATAACAGTAAGCGATTCGGGTGCTAGATGATATTTATTAATTAGATAGATTAGATTAGATTATTAATTATAAGATAATATTTGAGTGAAAAACTTTAGTTGTTGACCCCAACAAGAACTTGAAAGCTTGTTAACTTTTTAGCTCTTTATGTACTTCAAAGTTTTTATGTAAGTACTAAAGATTGTAAAAAACAGAGGCGCTTGTTATTTGAGCGCGACCCGCGTATCCGTAGCGAATGCGCGTGTCAAGCAACGGCTTGCACGACCACTATTGGATTGGTCGCCATTTAGTGGCATTTTCTCCTCCGTGCTTCGGAAGGCACGCTAAGCCGTTGGTCCCGGTTGTTGTCGATAGATAGCAGTAGTTAGGCTGTGTCAGATGCCTTAGGGCAGCCCGAAAAATTCTGACAGTGTTGGCCACTAACACACCTCGGGTCATGTTCCTGTTGGTCTGGTTTCCCTGTAAAAAGGGTTACGGTGGTCAGACGGCAGTCGCTCCATTGCAATAACCAGTGCCGCCAAATCTAGGATCATGACCTACAGCGTACCCTAGGCTCCGAAGCGTAAGCTGACGACGCAACTAGGAACTTTTTTTTTATGTTCTTCGAAATTATAATACTAGTATATAGAAAAAGATACGAAAGTAAGTTGATTTTGTTTGTTATTTTTATATTATACAGAATCAATAATGCTAAAATTAATTTACTCACTCTATATCTTCTCCATACACAAAGGTAGGAGTACAGTCACAAGCATTAACATGTATACACATTGATTCTTAAGTCATTGAAACAAGGTCTAAAATTGATTACAATTGTATGTTTTAATGTCGTGACTGTACTGAGTACAAAGGGTACCCGGAATAAAGTTTTAATTCTAGAGGTTTTAACATATAATGCTAAGCTATGGTCTTCTAAAAGATTGACGCATATGTTGAATAAAAATAATAATTTAAAATTTTCAATACCTTAATTGTGTTGTTTAAAGTTGTTTGTAATTTAAGCTGCTCGTATTTTCTGATTCCCACAGAATCTAGAACAAAGCACGTATCATAAAAATCCCGTTTAATAAATACAACGTGGTCCAGTCTTTCGCTAACAAAGCATTTTTCCTCATTTCGGTGACGTCACGCCCTCCAAATCAACCCGTATAATCCCCCTCTTGCGTTCAATTACACGTCTTGGACTGTACCACTGTTTGGCTTTGCGTCGACATGTAGGGCTGTCATTCATTAGTTCTTATCCATTTTGATGCTTGTTTTCAGAGTCAGAAAAGCTGATAATTTAAGGATTGATATTATCATAATCGAATTATAATTCTGAATTTAGTCAGTAATAATAATTTGATATTTTTGACATCATACCTTTTAAATCAACCCGTATAATCCAGTTTAGTGATTTCCAAAATATGGGCAATAAAGTTATATTGTATTGTATTGTATTGTATAATCCGCCCGTTGCGTTCATGTTCCGGACTGTACCCCTGTTAGCTTTGCATCGACATGTAGGGCTGTCAATTATTAGTTATTACCCATTTTTGTGTTTCTTTTCATAGTTAAAAACCTAATGCAAGAACACAAGCTGATAATTTAAGGATTTATATTATTTTAAACGAATTATTATAAAATTTCAATGTTTCTGAGTTTAGTCAATAATAATTACCGGATAAGCTAATGTCTCACGCCCTTCAAATCAATTCACTGCCCGCCTTCTGCTCTTCTTGCTCTTACAACGCGTCTGATCGCAGAAATGGCCGAAGCTGGCTAAATTTATCACATAATTAAATCATCATCATCATTTTGTGTATGTTACATTTGTCTATTGACTATGTATACCCTTGTGTCAGAGTTGTTTAGAAAGTTGGTTGTTTGCTTCCGGTGGGAATTGAACCCACCACCCCAGGGTCAAAGGCGAACGCCTTAACCAGTGGACCATGGAGGCAGGATAATTAAATTAATTAATGAAATACACTATAAAACCCTTAATTGCACAAAATAATATATTTCTCAAAAAATAAAGGTTAATGCTCACAGTAAGTTTAAAGAGTCGTACTACGAATGTGCGTCAATTTGACTGCATCGGTTTTTGGTTATCTGTTTACACTTTACGAAAATGTCGGCCATCATCACTCAGCCAAATACAATTACAGTGTCTTTCTTGGAATTTGATTATCACCTGCTCCTTTTTCACAACAAAGGCTTTTTTACTTTTTGTCTTAAAATAATTATTATTGAAAAACTATTTGATAAGGTCCTTCATTTCTTGATTCCATCTTTTTTAATATATTGTATTAGAGGCCAAGAGGCGGTTCCAAATGACTCTTACAGCATTATGTGTGGATGCGATTTGCAATGTGAATTGCGTTATGTACAGGATGTGTTCGATGCAATCGGTACATAGAACAAAAACTCTGATGCGGCCCGCCGCCACCTCGTCGCCACGCCGCGGTGCACGTCGCACACATCGAGTAGATAGGATTCCACCATTATACGTTTCGCCGTTCACTCATATCATTTTGTCCTTTAGTATTTCAAAGTAACAAATTTCCTAAATTCTGTACCTCTGGACACTTTTATTTAATAGCATCAAATAAGGGTCGCGTCATCTATAGAGTGTACGTGGTCGATTGACCATATAAACCACAAGATATAAATAAATTTGTTAAGTTGTAACTCTGTTACCAGTCTCTACATTACATAATCATACCAATTACATACTATTTGATACGAAATCAATTCAATCGACCAAGACTGAATATCTAACAATGTTTCGGATATAAATTTTTATTTTTGTAAACGGGTAAAAAAGTATGTTGTAGCAACCCTACATTCACCAGGCCATGGTTCTCTTTGACGCCTTGATTGCTCATTGTCCAAACGAAGATATTTTTTATGATAAACTGAAATCCTTTGTTCATTCATATATAAAGTATGTGTCTCATAAACTTGTGTAGTTTGTCCTGTCATAACTCACAGCACGCTTTGGGAAACTATAAGTGCTGTTAGTGTTTGTATTAAATAAATAAATAAATAAATAAATAATTAAAAACTAGAATTTGCTGCACCATACTAAAACTACCAACTTCTCGTCACTGGACCAGCATATTTTTTTTCTTCCTTATCGATTGTGTAAGGGATCTACAGTGTTATATTTTTAAGCTTATTGACTGTACCTGCACACAGCTATATTTGACCCTGAGACAATCAGGAGAGCCCCCAGCCGTTCTGCCTTCAAGCGCGCAGTTCATAGACTGTTTCTGCAGCAAGTCGCGGAGTCATAGTCATCCAATCTATATCCTATGTATTGTATGTATATATTTTATATACTTATTTTATGTATTTATGTATAATATGTAATCTTTTGTTTTATTACTTTTCTTTTGTATATATTTTATCTTTCTTGTGTGTTCGTGATTTCGTCTTTATCGCCAACTTTTCTTTCTCTGTTTGGTCCCATGGTTGACTGGTAGAGAATGCCACTTGGCATTAAGTCCACCATTTGTACAAATTTTTGTATTGTGCAATAAAGCTTAAATAAATAAATATTTTAAGCTAATTGACTACATCTGCATTATATCATCTAGTGGTATTATATGGGATCAGTAGTTTTGCGTGCCATCAACTTACAGATGATGACGATGTCCTCTATGGTCAGTCAGTCCACGGCGACACCTTGTCAGTTTCTGACATGAGCTCGGATGTGGCTCGCAAACCCGACCTTGGACTTGAAAGTGCGATTGCATATGTTGCACTGTAACTGATAAAGATAAGCTCTTAACTACACTGCTACTAGCAGTGGCAAGGGAATGGTCGTATTGGTCGCCGCGACGTTTAGGATATTATGATGAGTTCTTTCTTACTTCTAAAAGGCTAACCAGATGCTATATCAGGTTTTCTAGCTCTTCCCATCGCTTGTTAAGAATAATCTGGATTGTTATTTTTTTTTGCCATTTTCCTCTTACTGTTGGGCAAAGGTCTCCTCATCTCCCTTGAACTCTAATCACCGATGTTGAAAGCCCTTCTGGTCGTCGTTCCAGCGCGGCTTGCTTCATTTTCATTAACTATTACCTATGTTTGACCCTAGGTCTTCGATTATATTCATACCAAGTTTTATTGTTCGCATGATGCCACGCCAGTCAATCGTGATTTTCAAAGACATTTTACTTATTTCATAGACAACCCTACTTCTCTGCGTTCAAAAAGCAAGCTTAGTTATTCGCGGTAGCAAATCGGGCCAAGTCTCATCTCAGTAAATTCGATTTTATGCTAGGGAAACGCGTGCAGAAATAAACAGTAACAATATTGTGTGTGGAGTTATCGCCCGAGCATGAAAAAGGCCTATTTCTGACAGCGAGCTTGAGGTTGTGGAGCCCGATTTTCGGATTCCACAACTGTGGATCAAATCCTCAGTCGAAAATTGAAATTTTGGAGTACGGCGGGAGCGATAAGGAAATATGCTTGACCGCCCCAAAGGGAAGATCTTCCCGCCAGGCGAGGTGGTATGCTTGGGGATCTGAGGCTCCGACGATGTTCTGTCGAAGGTTGTATATATGCTCCAATTCCTTAGAAGTTCCAATTGCGCGATTTAGTCCGCCATACTAATTAGGCTTCTTGTTGCGTTGTGTTGTAATATTTTCCGTGCGATAGTAGTGTCACCACAAAATATATAACACTTTTAAAAGATTAAGTATAAATTCGAATTGAAATTACAGCACTACAGTGAGATTGCTGAGCACATGACTAGACCCTGTCCTACGTGGTAAACAAATCCCCACTTCGCTGTTTTCCCAGTAGTATGACGGAATTGCACAACCTCCACCGCCTGTATCATCCACCACGTTCTCTTTCATGTGAATGAGTTACATGATCAATTGTTGTCTTTTTAGGCCACCATTTCCCAATATCATATGTCCGAACAGATGTGTTATGCACTTTAGGATTTTACCAGATAGAAATTTTTTGAATCTTACAATTTTGACCAATCAATTTCCCAATGTTACAAAAACCTTTCCGAGCAAGATCCGTTAACAAAGTTCTAATTAACACAGGGTATTACGCAACCGCTCCGAAAATCCTGTGTGAATTAACTGATAATCCAGGTTTCGAAATGTTTAAAAATATCACGAAAACGTGGCTATTCGGAAGAAAATTCACATGTTACAGTGATATAAAAATAGAACCCTTGAATTTATAAGACGCAATATTATGCTATATCCTATTTATGATTAAGTGCTTGTGTTAGATAGATAGATAATACACACATTATTGTACCAATTATAAAAGTAAAATTAAAAGGAAGACTTTCGGTTTGATTTGTGTTTTCTGCTGAGACATAACAAATAATTATTCCTTGGACTACAATTAAAACAATGTTCAGGTGACAAGAGCAGTCTTGAGAGGTTAGAAAACAACCAGTTCTTTCTTCTTCAAAATTTGTTAATAAAAGCAACGGATTTCAGAGAAACGAAATTTTACTTACATTTTTTAAACATTATTAATAATAATTGTTTCGGTTTAATTAACAAGATTTATTCACGAAAATATTTCGAAGATAAATATTTGATTACAAAATTAACGGAACCTATCCTTTTTACGGGCACCGTGGTTTGGAAAATTTATTAATTGGATTTACCTCTCACATTTTCTGTAAAAGTGGTTTTCAGAAAACGTAAGGGACACATTTCAGCGTATCTTGTAGGGATGTTACGAATATTCGTATTCGCATTCGCATATGCGAATGGTTCGCATCGTTTTAAACATTCGCATCGACATTCGCATTCGCATCAATCAATGCGAATGTCATGCGAATGCGAATGTGTGCAGGTCATGACATGCCCATTGCCCCGCGCCGCATCTCTGCGGTACGGTGATTCGCGCATTGCGTGTTATTTCGACCAATAGAAAGCGTTTATTTTACGTGATTTTTTTTTGATTGCTTGGTTTGTTTTATTTTGGTTGCAGTCTGCTGTTGCTCAACAAGTAAACAAATAGCATATTTTGTTGAACTTTGATTACCAACATGTCTGTTATGCCAATACATTTTGTACATGTTTTTCTCTTTAATATATAATGAAAATGATTGATTTATATGTTTATTTTTTGTAACACTTGATGTTCACATTCGCATTAGCATTCGCACATTCGCAACTTAAATATTCGCATTCGTGAATGTGGAAATTTTTACATTCGTAACATCCCTGGTATCTTGTGTGTGGTAGTTCCCGAAAATGCTGGTAGTTTATAACATTATGACTTTTTGAGAATTTGAATTCAGGTAGAAAATTGAATTACGAACTGCTAATTTATTAAATAACAGGACAAAGTTCAGGAGAGCCGCTAGGAAACCGGCTAATTATGTGGGGAACAAGTGTTGTTTATTATGTATGGGGAACAATAATACCCTTCATGCACATTAAAATCGTGTGGACAATGCACATGCATGCACGTTCTTTGATGGATCAATAGGTGGAGTCTTGTCGTGCAATATTATTGACTGAGTGAAAGCGAAGTCTCCATTTCGAGACTGACCTATTTGTATTTGGAGGTAGTTCGCGAAGTCACAGTACTACTATAAATAAAATCGGTCAAGTGCGAGTCGGGTTCGCTAAGAGTTCTATATGTATCTGTAAAAACCGATGTGAGAATCAACCGATCTGAAAAAAAACATGTGTTTTATATTTATTTATTCTGTTTTTTAGTATTTTTTGTTATAGGTAGAGGCAACAGAAATACTATAGGTACGGTTCGTGAGATACAATCTGCTGACAGACAGACGGACAGCTGAGTCTTAGTTATTGGATCCAGTTTTACTGATTGAGTACAGAACCCTAAAAAAGTTAAACGTTGAAGCTGTTCTCAAAAAATATAATAAAAGCAACACTTTTTCACGCGCAATTGGCCAAATCTTCGTTTTAAAAACTGACGATCCGCGTAAGTGGCCATTTTGCGAACCTTTCCGTTTTATACGGCTATAAATAATCATCCCGCATTATTGTGGCGAACATTACCCTCTTTTTGATAGGAAGTTGGGCAATAAACATAACATAAACACTTGTTATTTATCGCTATTGGCTTTGTTTCGAGCGATTACAGAATATGATAATTATGGAATATGAGACCGTACTTGTATAAAAATGGCTGTCATAATTTTTAAATAACGTACTGAATGTGGTATTTAAAGCACTCGTTTAGAATAGCCGGATAAACAAAGAGAAAACAAAACTTACAAATGTTTTATCTAGTGGATTAAATATTTTTATATAGGTATGTGCATCCGTTTAATGTTTAATTTGAAAGTTGTGAGGTTAAAGCCGGATATCCACAAATCAAATCGTTTAAAATAAAAAATACATAGACTTAAAAACAGACGAAGTGTCAGATACTTCACGAATGAACCAAATTCTAATTCTTTCGTTTGTCACACACAATTACACAAATATATAAAATCTTTGACACGGTGACTATTTTCTATCTTCACTGTCGATAGACGACGTTGCGTCTGTTTTTGTTGTTTATAGTATGTAGATAAACAGCCTCCTTTTGTATTTTAAGATATCTCATGCCGAATGAAGAAAACCCAGAGATTTAAACGATGTTTCGCAGGAAGAAATTTCAAAGAATTTCTTCTTGCTGAAAATGTTACATGGATAAGTATCAATTTTAGATTTTAGTTGGAAAAATAAATAAAATTAGATTATAATGATCCTATTAAAAAAACTATAAAGTAGCTTAAAAAATATCTATCTTATTGTTATTAAAGAAAATAACCTCCTTCTATAACCTCTCTATACCCTAATAAACTATTTTATGCCATTTGTTTCCTTTAATTCTTGTTAAAAAATATTGTAAGGTACAATAATTAACGTTAAAAATCATAAATGTTAAGCATTTCCCCATCGTTTGCTAATAAAATAAATTTAAAAAAAAAGATTCAGCTTTACTAATCGCGAGTTAAAAATACAGCCTTTTACCGCGCGCGGATTTTTCTACAATCGCCGTTTTTATTAGGTTTTGTGTTAAAAAATATGTAGCTATTCATATAATTCTCACGTACATAGTTTTTATCATTCTCTACTGAGTTTTGCAGATTGTCATAGATATATTTGTTTTTAAACTATGTTAGTACACAAATCTACATATAACCGTAAAATCCAGTTGTATAACTTTTTATTCAACAATTTTCTTAGTCTTCTTCGTCCAAGCGTGTTGACATAGTTGTGTCCTCAGCTTACGCTTCTAAGCCTTAGGTATGATATTTGTATAGTTATTAGAATGGAGCGACCGCCGTCTGACATCCGTAACCCTTTACAGGGAAACCAGACCGACAGGAACATGACCTGAGGTGTCAGTGGCCATCACTGTCAGATGTTTTCAAGTTTCCTAAATGCATCTGACACAGTTTAGCGATAACAGTCGAGACCAACGGCTTAATATACCTTCCGAAGCACGGAGAAGCTCGAGATAGAAAATGCCACCATCCTTGGACGCAATAGGGTTTTCTAATAAATTTATTTTTATCATTCATAACAAACATTTTACTACTAGAAGCTGAAAACAGAAATCATTTTTAAAATCCGTTCTTAATAAATAATATATAGGAAAACTTTTCAATCCAGTTACTTAATAATTAACAACCAATTTTATTGTTGTTTCCGGAATCGGTAAATTTTCAGTGTACATATTGTGTCGTATGCAAATATTGCCCAAATATGAATATAGTCAAGTAGCCTATAGACAAAATTAAATGTTTTTACATAGCCATCTTAGGTAGCCAATATAGTCATACTTACCTCAATAGGATATCAAACAATTTCAAAAATTACCAAAACCAACCGTAGAAAAGCGGTTACCGGATTCTAAGGTAAACGCCAAAGTTGTTTCAATATTGGTGCAAAAAAACTTTTCTGAGTAAACGTCTGAAAATTTTCCAAAACAATTTCAATTACAATTGGAAAAATGTGCCCCTGATTGTTGCCGAAAACTCCCTTTATCTTCCAGTCTAATTAAATTAGGGTTCGAAGCCAATAATCGTCGATAAAATTAAAAGTCCCCATTTGATTGTCACTTGATTAGGCTTTGGCCTATTACCATCAGATTTTTCCGTTCAGTACTTTTATAAACAAATATTATGTATTAACCTTTAGACAACTAACACCATTATGGACTCAAATTGTCTGAAAATAAATAAATTGAATTGAATTGAATTGAATTGTATATAGGCGTTGAGTTTATTAGAAATCATTGTATTAAGTATATGTTACAACTAATGTCCGAAGTGCGTAGCCGACCTCATCTTCAGCTATACATAAGCATCAGTTCGGCTTATAATACGCACCCCTTAAGATTTAAAGAGTAACAAAATATATAATCTTGAATAGGCTATTCTACTCAATTCTTTTTGTATCATTCTTATGTAAATACCAGTACCGGGAACTGAAAACTGAAAGGGTTTTTTAATCCGTGCAAAATAAATAAGTTATAAGCCTTTGAAATTCGGTGGAAGGGGCAACTGTCAAAAAATAAGAAAAGGATGCACTGTGTGTGCAGTGACGTCACTGCTACTTGGTTTCGTATATAGAAAAGAGATAGCAAAACGTCCCTACCACGCTCCCACTCTCCTTTAAGAGAAAATTTTATATGCTAATTACTGCTTTAAATATCAACCAATTTTGTTGTTGTTTTCGGAATTCGCTAGTTTTTACTGTAGTTGATGTTCCGTATAAAAACCTTGTCCAATTATGAACACAGTCAAGTAGAATATTGTCATAATTATTACTGGTTATATTTTTTTATAAATATTTTTAAAAGCTATAATATTGATAAAATGTTCTATTTGAAAAGCATAAACCCATTTTATATAACGATTATGTGTACACTTAATATCACACAATATACAACTTGGACAGTATACTTGCCGGAAATATACCATTCAAAAAGTATACTATTTACAAAACATATCAATCAAAAAATCAATGTAATATTTTTTTACAAAATTATAACAGCAACCGATTGTCTAAAAGCGACTTTGTGACAGAAGGTAGGTTATGTTATGGTTGTACAGTGGCCACAATAGTGAGTGAGCGAACGAAGCTAGCGAGCGACAGACCTTGCGACAGAAGTAACTGTCAAAAGATCACTCTGATAGAAGGTAGGTTAGGTTATGTATATACAGTGACCATAAGAGTGAGCGAGCGAGCGACAGACCCAGTGACAGAAGCGACCGAATGTCAAAAGGCGACTTTGGGGCAGAAGATAGTTTAGGTTATGGTTGTACAGTAACACCTAACAGTAAGCGAGCGAGCGACAAACCTTGTGACAGAAGCAACTAACTGACAAAAGAAGACTTTGTGACAGAATTAGACTTGTGAAAGAATTATTAATTATTTTTGGCCAGCCGTTTCTTACAGTTATATCAAACGATATTGTGTCTATTTAATCGATTATTATACGAAACGACAAAAAGTTTATTTAAATTTTATGACAGTAAAACTGTATATCAAAGGTTTGTTATATTGAATAATTGTATTTAAAAGATATTATATTTTTGAAATCGATTTCTTTCGATTTTTATCTAATTTGAGAATTATACTGACCAAAATTTTATCTTTCGTTGGTAAATGTTTGACTGCATGTCTTCCACTATTTTGATACCAAAGTTCGTGGTGGTGGTTTGGCCGTGAAAGCGTAGAAAACAGACATAAGACTTTCGCATTTGTAATATAAGTATGTATGAAAATATATATCCTAAATATATATCCTAATATATCCTAAATATTTAACTGATACCCATGAAATCTGTAGGTGCTTCGTTGTTCAGGTTTATTATAGGACTTGCAATAGGCTACTTGACTGTATTCATCTTCATACTTGAGCAATATTTGCATTCGAAACAATATGTACACCAAAAAGTAACCGATTCTGAAAACAACAACAAAATTGGTAGTTAATCAAGGCAGTAATTGGATTTTAAAGTTTTTTCAAGAAGAAAAGTGGAAGCGTGGTGGGGTCGTCTTGCTGTCTCTTTTATACGCACGAAACCAAGTGGCAGTGACGTCACTGCACACACATTGCAGAAAAGGATTCTTGTTTTTTGACAGGTTTCCCTTCCACCGAATTTCAAAGGCTTTTTATCTTACTTATTTAAGAACTGATTTTAATAATCTTTCTGTTTTCAGTTTCTGATAGTGAAATGTTTCATATAAATCATAAAAACAAATTGAGTAGAATACCCAATTGATATATTATTTCCTCCTCTAGCTAAATGTGTGATTTATGACTCCATATTTTTTCCCAACAGTGCCAAAAGTGGAAATCGTCGACGAGCGAGGTCGTCCACTCCAAGACAAGTTCTACAAGGAAGGCTCCATCATAGAACTGCGGTGCGTGGTCAGCGAAGTGCCACAGCCGACACGACAAGTCAACTGGAAGCACGGGGCTAGACTGCTCAACTATGATACTAAGAGAGGTGGCGTCAGGTATGTTCAAATTCTTAATTCAAAGATTTTATTGTTCTTTGTTTAAATAGAAATCAAATTAAACTTATTCGAATTATTCGATACTCAATGTGTGTTCTTTGTTCGAGTTTTTGTTTAAATTCTTATTTCAAATTAGGTACAATAGTATCTGATAATTTATCGATTAAAAAAGAAGTGGCGCTAAGGGCTATTTTCAAAAGCATTTGTTTGAAATCTACAATATCTCGTATGAATATTCAAATTATTTATTAATAACTTTTACACGAGTAGATGCACGTGATAATTCTTTGTTCATAATATTGATTCAAAAATTCAAATTAACTATAATTTTTTTGATTGCTCCATAAATATTATGCGAAAAGAGGAGGCGTTAGTTTATTATCGTACACAAAAGAAATTTACTTAAATTTTATTTCTTAAAATCCTAGACTTAAAAAAAGCTGACACATCCTGTGGCTTTGTATTTGTCTACTGTCTAACAACATGATAAATTTTTACTGTGAGGTAGTAAACAATACCGTATCAACTTTTACAAAAATATTCTCAGCCATTTTGTTCGAGAAAAAAAAAACTAACTTACTCATTTTCACCGTTTGTCATAAAAATTGATTAATTGCTAACCTACGCCGAACTATCTCATTTTTTGCAATATCTTCTTGAGTAAGTATTAGACCAATTTCATCTAAAACTTTTCGGCGTATATACACGATTCGATCATTCATCTTGCGATCACAAAAGGTCATGCCGAACTCGATATAATTATACCAAATTTCCACATGTTACAAGTTAATTATAAATAATTACATTATCCCAAGTATCCGAAACCGCGGACCAAAACTTACAACAACATTATTCAGCTAATTTAATTATAAAGGAATCTTAATTTAGATTACTTTGTTCGTTGTTCTAGAACATAAATTTGAACTTATTTTATTTTCCTTCCAGTTCACAATCGCTGTTATCATTTTGAACCTAATTAATATAGACCTCGTAAATCTCTTGGGCAATTCAAATAAACAAAATAAGGGTATTTAACACCTCATAAATTTAATCAGAGTTGTTCGGTTGTATACGTTTATTACGCTGTAGCTGTTTGCGCAAATACGTTTGAATATGGAATGGCAATTTCAGATTTGGATGGCAACCATGTAGGTTTGAGCAATACCTTCACGAGAACCAATTACGGTGACATTTTATTATCTCTGGTAAATCATAGCCGGGTTTTGGTTTCCTTACGAGCCTATTTCCTTCGAAATTATGCTGTTATATAAATTGCTTTGTTATTGAGTTTCTTGTTCATATCCTTTACTTATATGTTCGTAGAAGTATTCATAAGATATTTCATTTTACGGACTCTAATGAAATGCAATTATTACTTAATAAACCTTCTACAACGCATATTTTTTTAATAGTCTAATGCGTCTTTTGCTGAGCGGAGGTTTTCGTTTTATTTTCCCTTTAATTTTACCCGCATCCCTTCCAAGTACCGTCTGGTACCTTCCACTGTCAAAGTCTTCTAGGGGCCCGATGGCGGTAACCGCAAAAGGCTAATATTGAGAATGTAAAACCGGTAAGTCAAATGATTTTCATTCGAAATCGAATGATTTTCATTTGACAATATAGGTCAATCTTACATTCTAACAAAACAAAAAAAAATATAGCCCTCGCTATATGAATGAATTTGACAATGAATAACTCGATATGAATAATAATAATACATCTTTATTGGGAACAAAAAAGTGTTTATACAGTAAACCAAGGTTAACGATGGCACCCGCAGTAGGTTAAAAACTGTGTCGCGAGCCAGAAATACATAAAATTTCCCTACATATTTAAAATTATCAAATAAATCAATCAATCAATTGTTTTCAAAATTTTCTTTTCAAAATTAGGTGAATGTAATTAATTAAATTTAGACAAATCAAATTAAGTTTTTAGTTATGTATACTAACATGATCAAATTGAAATTGGGTTACATAAAATTAATAATGTGAAAAATTATTACAAAAACTGTATCATCATTCTCGAAAATCCAAACTAAATTTAAATAAAAATGAAGTTCCAAAATTAAAATTAAAATTTCAAAAATTGACATTCAAAATTTAAAATAAGTAAATAATAATAAATCCATTAATAATAAATCAAAATAAGAATGAATGATTCTTTACTAACTTAAGCTTTTCAGTGTGAGCGCTGCCTTATGCTAGGTTGATTTCCTCGAAATTAGTTTGCAGTTGGTTCTTGTCTCTATGTCAAATGTTTCATAAGCAATTTCCCTCGACAGCAACTTTCTATATTATGACACTAGCTGTTACCCGCAGCTTTGCCCACGTGATCAAGGAAAAGTGCCAGTAAAACCTTCTTCTACCGAGCGCGTTTACCAGTTGCGTTTGTCTAAGCTTACGTTTCAGAGCCTGGCGCGCACATGATGATGGAGCAACTGCCGTCTGATCTCCGTAACCCTTTCTACAGGAAAAACTGACCAAGAGGACCGAGAGTAAGAGACCCGAGGTGTCAATCACTGTCACATTAAGAATTTCCAAAAAATATTAAATGCAACATATTCGGTCCGGCTTCAATTTTATTATATGTATATATTTTTATTTTACATTTTAATTTTAATGTTGTGTACCTATTGTTTCGTAACATCATACTTTTACATAATTTTTACCACAACATCGTTACCAGTTCTAAAATATAATGTTATATAATGTTATAAATACGAGAGTTTATATATTTATTTGTTTGTTACCTTTTCTTGACTCTTTATTTACTGAACCAATCTTCCTGAATTTTTTCATACACATAGCTAGAAATATTGAAAATCACTTTTCATATCGAAAAGGAGTATTGTTCCGCGGGTATAAGCTATTTACACAAAGATAAAAAAAAGTATTTGTTATATGAAGAGGTGACTGAACAACGCTAGCTTGACACGCAAAATCGTTACAAACACGCATGCCCAACTAGGCTATCGAACTCGCCAAAATCCTGTCATCAAAATGAAATTAAAGGATGAAATGGGACACAGATACAGCTTTATTAACATTGTAAGATGCAGACCAAGTAATGGAGTTTCGCAGCACTAAGAAACTACTGCGTTGGAAGACTTCAAGTTTAATTAAAGCATTTGTTCCAACTAGTCTTTATTGGATCAGTATTACTTTATAGTTTTTACTCGATTGGTCTAAACAAGAGTATAGGCCTTCATTCAAGCATGTTTAACCTAATGATTATGATGTTTTCGCAATTATTACACATTAAATTAAACTTTCGGTAGTCTATCTGCGGCCATGAACGCTGTAAAGTGTTTTAAACGTTAGGTGTAAATAAATAAGTGAAAAACGCGATAAATACCTAGCTATTTCCTAGTTGCGTCCTCCGCTTACGCTTTGGAGCCTTCTACTCTGTAAGTCGTGGATTGGCGATATTGGTTATAACAATGGAGCGACTGCTATCTGAACTTTTTTATAAGAGTTTTAATAATATAAGGTACCAAGCTTTGTACTTTTTTATCAACTCGCAACTGTTTATTGAAGGTATACATTTTAATTGTTTAAAATGGACAATAGTTTTAAGTATTTAAACTCTAATAAAATATGGATTCGGGCTAGTTGTATTGTATATTAAAATAAATAAAGTTACAGAGTGTAGAATACAGTCGTTTATATCGCTTCAACTTCAATGTATTATAGAGTGCGACCATATCTAGGATCATGATTAAAAGCGTACGTCTGATCTCTAATTACAATCTGAGGAAGTAACTATGGGACTTCTGATGTTTTCGCGTTTGTTGTACACTTATTAAATCGTTTTAATACGGCTTTATCGCGTCCAGTACTTCCACCTGACTTTGCAGAGGGTAGACAGCTGCACAATGAACGCTGCAAAGTGTTTGAAACGTAAGGTGTAAGTTATAAATGCGATAAAAACCATTTAAAATATTTTAATTTAAAAGTAACTATGAGATTCATTCGAATAGAGAAATAGGGTTACATGTAAGTGTTAGCTAAGTGTGCGGCTCTCCTCGCTCCTACTAGTTCTTTACAGTTTTTGAATTGTTTTGTTTTTGTCAACAGCGTCAAGACAGAAGCTATGACGAACGGCGCCCTCTCGCGTCTCTACATAGCAAACGCGAACAGAAATGATTCTGGAAACTACACGTGTTCACTTGCAGATGTGGCCACATCTGCGGTATCCGTGCACGTTTTGAGAGGTATACAATCTTTATATCAACACTATTAGACATCAATCAGACATTGTAACTTAGTATAGTGTATGTATCTATGTTATGTTTATGTATGTGTATGTATGTATTTATGTATGTACGTATGTGTTTGTATGTGTCTATATACCTACTAAACTCTAGGAGAGTAAAGTCTTTATTTCTAAATTAATACATATTAACAAAATTAAATAAAAAATAGAATTATAAACAAAAATAATCTTCCAACGCGCCACAGGGAGGTAACGTACCTATATAATTATAAATGTTATGTATATATATATATATATATATATATATATATATATATACATACTGACATATACATATTGACATTTGCAATATATATCTACTATCTTGCTGTTTTGATCACCCTGTTTTATTCTATCATTAATGTTATGGAGTACATAGGTAGATCAAGTGGGTAGTAAAATTCCGTTTAGTATATGATGACGTCACGACCTTACTGCACAGCAAAGAATCTTCATATCAAAGAATGCCTGTGCCAGGCATAGTTGAAAACGCATGTAGATATGCATTTAATGAAACTCGGTTCGTACTCGACTTTTCAATTCAGTCGAAATAGCTGGGCTGGGTATGTCGTTATCTATTTGTCGAATGAATGCTTATAAGGCTCGGTTTTTACCGAAGCGAAAAGATGTGCTTCGAAGCTGGCAGGTGTGCGATGAAGGGAGATGTGTACTGTGCGTAGCGGAGATGTGTGTGTGTGCAAATTTGAAATCAATCAAGTGCTGTCCACGGATAATGACGGAGAGATGTGAAAAAACCAAATCTAATGATTTCTTAGGTTTTCGCGACTGCCACATTTAATACTTCATTGTTGTTTCATTGTATTTATTGCATACTATGTGAATAGTATTCAATAAAATTATAGGCTAAAGTTTTGTATTCTTATGACATCACAGACAAATATTAATTTAGTCTACCTGCGACCATTAACGCTGTAAGATGTTTGAAATGTAAGGTGTAAAAAATAAGCGATAAAACCCGTATAAAAATCTGATTGGTTATTCAAGGCACATCTCCTATCGTCTCTTCTTCTCTCCGCATTAGTAGAAACTGGGCATAAGTGCTCTCCAGAGAGAGATACCCAGGGATTGAAAACGTGCTTAAAACAATTAATTAACCAGCTCATTTTCTATGCCCATACTCTTATTATTATGAAGTGACCGACCTAATTTCCCGCTCAACCTACAATAAGCAACCAAACAAAATGGTCGCTCTGAAAGCTAGACCTAAAATTTAGCATCCTAAATCGAACTCTCTGTTTTACCAGGTTGTTCCGTTATTAAAATAATTTTCTTTTACAGGAGAAAATCCTCTTGCAATGCAGCGCGGCGGTGCATCAACGCTCTCGTATCCAATTCTGGCTATGTTCATCGCACTCATTAGCTGACAGATAGTCAACACGCAATGTACGCGTGGCATCTACGAATAGTCTCAATTAATACGATAATCGCTAGACTACCGTTTCATTAGTACGCAGTGAGTGTTCTAAAGTTGAATTTTCTGGTTGGAAATATTTAGAATTATTTTTCATAATCTTTTTTTTTAAATTGTAGGTATTGTCGATATTTAGCCAAATGTTTTCAACTGCTGTGTTTCAGAACCCTTTGTTTATGGCACAATTTTAATATCTCATAAACAACTCATTATGATAACCCATACCTAGAAAAAAATATTCTATGGTTGACATTATAGATATGGTTGCACGGTTTAAATTCTTTTTTTCTTTTTTATCTAAGTTTTCAATTTTGTGAAAAGCAATAAGGATAGTTTTTTTTTTTTAATTTATTATGACCAAATATTACACTTGATTGAAATTACAAAAACACCTTTTTTTTTTATTGAATTCGTCGAACTTTGTATTTCAGTAATATCAAATTTTTATTAATTATATTAAAAGCTACTTTAGTCTTATTGATTTCCAACGAAATATTTAACCGCGCAGCCATTTTTTTTAAAATGAGACAAACAACAAACTTTTTTATTTCACCTTCAGTCTGAAAATATATTGACGATAAATTAAATTTACCTTCCACCTTATTTATGGTTCAAGCAATTTAGTTACTTGAAACGTACTTTAATATAAAAGAATCGTAATTTAAAAGAATTCTATTTCCTGCAGAAACGGTAATATTATACGATACAAACAGACACCCAGCTGCGTACTATATTTTAAGATTAAAATACTAAAAATGCTAAAAGTTACTTTATCGTATAAGACATAAAGTTGTTTATGAGAATATGTTATGTTTGCTTAAGTTTTCAAAGAAAACTATAATCAAATTGATTTATAAAAGGAATGGATTCGAGAAATATTTACGTTTTTGTACTGGTTGGTTTGTTTTCTTGTACAGTACATTCAACAGCAAATAAAGATGTTCCATGTAAAATAAACCACGTGGTAACATCATAATATGCTGATAAGTGTACTACAAATCGGATATAATTTCAAATCTTTTTAAATTATAGAATGGAACAGCGACTCGAATAACTTTCGGATTCTGTGGTATAAATTATTTTTAATAAAGTTGCCAGTGCTAAATATTTTTTTAAATGTTATTTTTAAATTCAGTCTTGTTCAAACTTCGAAGCAATTTTCCTGTGAACATTATCAACTAAGTTTCGTGGTGTAAATTGACTTTGTGAATCTCGAAGGCCTAATAAAGAAGACGAAGTGACAAAGTTCATAAGTTTGTTTACATTTCAACGGTTTTGTGAGATTAAATTAGTGGAGGCAACACACAACCGTAAAAATAGAGACGTGAAAAGTTCCCTATATCTTTTTGAAACATTTCTCATTTATTGTTGGTACATTGCCATTATGTTATAATAAATTTGTTTTGGTCAGATTTTTTTTTTCTAACAAAACAATTTTTTTACACAACTAAGTAGACAAACAGGCGTACGGCCCGCCTGATGGTAAGTGGTTACTACTGGAGCCTGGCGACCCTACTCACCAGCAAGAACACAACACTGCATCACAGTGTTACGAGTATTTAGCTGCGGTCTTCTGTAGGGTGGAGGTACTTCCCCAGACGGACTACTCCTTACAAAATGTCCTACCTACCTCCCTTTCATAATATATTATATCTTTTTATATTATTTTTATTTAAAAGAGTCAAATTTGTAAAGTCAAAACTATTTGATCATGTAGGTTTTTAACTAAGCTACAAACTACCGTTGTTTCGGAATCACTACTGCTTAGTGAAACTCAGTACAAGGTGATGGAATGTTGAAACTTCACCAACTCACATCTGCCGCTGAAAGCTTAATTAGACAAAGAAGTTTTATCCACGCAAAATTATTGCCATACGTCATATGATGATGATGAACTTATTATTTGATGATGATGAACTCATTAATAAGCGCCTGGTTGCTATTTGCAGCAAACACTGCAAAAAACAAATTGAAATTGACGCCCTCGATTTAACACATGTGAAGCGATTGCATTGATTTTTACGACTCACGTAGCGCGAGATGCGGAATGGGCTCAGTACTACTAGTTCAATAAGAAAGTGTCATCAATTGCAACGTGTTTCTCGCAAGCAAAGGTTTGGCAGCTCAAATACTGGCAACCCAGTAGCTTTAATAGACACGAAATGTTTGTGTGTGTGGGTTTCAATCGTGCCCATGAACGCATATACAGCGACAAATTCTCTACTTTATTGCCAGTACTGGATCCATCTAAATTAGTCTAAGTTCCTTTAAATTTAAATGACATCATATTTCAAACAGACAAATTGTTTAGATCATATTTTTATCCTCAGCTGCAAAAAATACTGCAGTAGTTTTAAACGAAATTGTGTTGCAGCACCTATTTCAAATTGCATGGTTATCCTTTGTATGTCCCCGCAATAAATGTTCTATTTGAAGAGTCTTTGTAGCATCACCTATACATTGCACGTACATACAGACATACAAAAGGCTTCAAGCGGGTATTGTTTTGTGTTTATGGTTATGACATTGTTATAAGTAGTATAGAAGGAATTGAAAATTACCTTTACGAGGTGTAGCGCATCTGACGAAGCATGAAATATCCTTCAAATTATAGTTATTTTGTAGTAAAATAAATGGCTGGATTGTAAAAGAAATGGTAGATTTCTTCAGTGAGAACATGAGTAAGGAAAAGGAAATGGCTAAAGATAGAGGAAAACTAACATTCTGTGCCGACCCCACATACCAGAGTGAAATAAGGTAAAAGGAGAAGAAGAAGTAAGCATTTTGTAGCAAGAGTAAGGCTGAACACAGAAAATGAAATAAGTTATAGTCGCTCCATACTTAGTTATAAACCCTTCATAAATAAACATAAAACAAAACATACTTCACGTGAGAATCGCCGCTGAGTGGCTTGTCTGTCCATTTTCTAGAAGCTACACTCCGGAAAATCTGCTAAAGAACTGACCGAGTCAACTCAATTTCGTCACGACCAGAAATGGTGATAGACTTCATCCGTATGTCGTTGAAATCCCAAAGTTTTGCCTCGTCGTTCATAATACGTACGGCGAGTGAGTGAAATGCTCTACTAGCTGACATATTTCCGGACTCTTATAACCTGGATCTTTTGAAGGCTAGAGTGAAAAGACTATAAACCAGCAAGCTCCTCCATAGACCACTTCTACAGTCATTTGTAAGAAAATCTCGTTGAGAATATTTTAGAGAGAGTGTAGTGATTTCTGGTTCTCGCTTGTTCTCGGCTCCTTTGACTTGCTGCAAAAAAAGATAGCACTCGGAAAATGCGAGAAAAGTACGAGAACAGGTTCCTCGTTCTAGTTTAGTTCTTGCGAGATCGCGTGAATGTAGAGTGCCATTACACAGTTTAGACACTTTCTTTGACACTTCAATTCTTCTTTGTTGATTTTCCGGTTGCTTGCGCTTCAGAGAAGATACTGTTTTTATTATGGTCCTATATTACTGGTTATTATAATAAAACGACTACCGTCTGGATCTCCATAACCCTTTTATAGAGAAACCAGACCAATAGCACATATTATAAAATATAATACTCTACATGTGTAGAGTCAGTTCAGTCAGTCAGTTCAATCGCCATACATGTAAAGACAGTCTTTTATAAAATCATTGTTTTAAATCGTCTATCGAAAACATGCAACACTATATTTCATAATTTATAACTTATCAAATAAAACTTACTTATTCAGCTTGTTTTAAATAATGCCGTAATGTAAAACAGTAGTGTTTTTTGTAAACGGTAATCCGATGTTGTTTCCGAGGTTGTCAAGCACACTGCGGCGCAATGCTTTGCGACCACAGGACATTTACAATGTTTGTACCCAGCGATGTACTCGAGCATATATCAGAAAAATTATAATAGGAATGGCACCAAAAATCTATACCTAATAAGTTGCCGAATAGTCTAAAATCAATTAATGACTTAATAATGTTTAAAAATAATTTATTTGAATTTCTGATTGACAAATGTTACTAGAAAATTAAGGACTTTTTGAATGATGATAACATACAATTTTGATTATTTGTAACACTTTGACATCCTATTTTATTATAATATAAATTATACTTTTAATTTGACATAACTAGAATGATGTTATTAATCTTATAAATGACTTAATATTTGTACGCCATACTTTAATGACAAAACATAGAGTTCCGTATTATCTGTAACAACTGCATGTTCATGTATGTTGCACAAATAAATTATTTGATTTTATTTAAAAATCAGTTTTTATTTTCACTAAAATGTTTTGATCATATTTAATTTAGATTTTTAATTCTTGAAGCGGCATTTAATACCAAATAAGACTAATTATTTTTCCTATGCCTAGTATATTTTCCGTTACCTAAACGCATAAATACGTACATATTTACAAAAAGGACTGGTCCTTTTTTGCAAAAATAAAACAATTCAAAAATTTACTTATGAATTACAATTGAATATTTCAAATAAATATTTAAGAAACTATTGAAAGGTTCACAGGAAAACTCGAATAATTATTGTATAATGTAAATAAGAATATTTTTAAATTGTAAATAGTTGTAGATAGCATACTATCCTATAAATTCTTAATATTGTATCATTAAGTAAACATGTCACTTATCGAAAAATACATTAAGTTTTGTGTATTGATTTAGGCTCAACTCGATGGAAATAAAAAATAAATAACGAGGTATAAATCGGTTAAAATCTTCATTCAAAAATCATTTATAATATTCATACCATACCATAGTATGTTTTCCTTTAATAATTACAATGATGATTGAAAGAAGTAGTTTTATTTATTTATTTTTAATATTTTAACCCCTTTATTTACGAAAAATTTCAAACGTCTGCTCCTTAAAACTAAAATATGTTTCGTCTTTTTATCATACATCTAATTATCGCAAAGTGAAGTCGATACTTGATTGACTGGTGGAAAAAGCCTTTGGCTTTAAGTCCGCCATTATCATCATCATTTCGTGTAAGTTACATTGTCAATCTGCCCTTATATTCTTTTTAAATAATTTAATTAATATATTAAATGCCGCTCAAAATTGTTTTGAATTAAAAAAATATAAAACGGCTATTCAAAAATATCGTTAAATTTTTATTTGTAAGTATAAAAATATGTTAAATATTATTTTTACTGTAATTGATATGATTTGTAATTAACACGATATAATATCAGCTGACCCAAATAATTCTGTGTCGAGTTTATTATATATTTCTTTTTCGAATCATCCAATTTGTCACGAATATTTTACACTCAACCTAAAAAGTTGTCCAATTAACCTTAATCAAATTTTGCATTTTCAAAATCTATTAAGTGAAAGGTGGTTATGATGGTATCATTAATTTCGCAATTGTATAACTAATTTGAAATATTTTCATTTCAGAAGCCTGCGGGTCTAAAATCGCCACTTTGCGCGAATCACATTATGATTACAATATGAATAACATTGCAAATCCTAAAATGGCCATAATTTAGCAGTTCATAAAATGAATCACGACCAATTCATTTTATGCAATTCTGCTGTTTGACAGTTTTTTATGGAATTTCGTAAAATGGGTCACTTTTACAGAATTGCTTTACTTTCAAATAGCCGAATCATAAAAAGTTACTCTTCAGCAACATCTACAGTTCATTTCTCCAAATTTTACAAAAAATTATCAATTGTAGAGTGAGAATACGTTGTAATTTTGATTTTAGGGTAAAATTCGTCAAGTTTTAAAACTGTTTCATACATACATACAAACATAATCACCACCGTTTTATTAAATTGTTTTTATTTCGTGTAAAGATCTCGGTTTATCCGAAATTTTTTTTTAGAACATGTGCTTTTATATGAGATAGGAACATGGCTTAAAGGTAGGAAAGACGCGTCTAGCTAGACGTATAATTCTGATATTAACATTTTCAAAGCAGTTACACTGATAGAGATAACATACTTGTTACTGGGATGGCTCAGCGACCCAAAGAGGATCTTGGACTCCGACACAAGTATAAATAAACATTTATTTTGAATATAATGGTATAATAAAAACAGAAAACTATACTTAATAAACACAATTTTTTCAATGTAATTGTAGTGATTACTCTGTCAATGTGAACCGATTATTGTTTTATTTTTTAAAAAGCTGATCCCGTTAAAAATTTTTTTGTGAACTTTAAGTTATATTCTTAACTTTATCTTTAACTTCAGAACCCAGGGTACCTTTTAATCATGGTGCTAGATAATGACGATACTAGATTTTGTAATGCAGCAACTGCCATGTGATCTCCGTAATCTTTTAGGAGAAACCCAACAAAAGGATATAGACATAATCGACAACTCGATAGCCGTGTATCCGTAACGATTTCGTATGTCAAGCGGCGGTGAAACGCGACCCGTATTGGATTGGTCGCCATTAGTAGCATTTTCTATCCCGAATTTATCGCGCTTTGTAAGGAACGTAAGCCGTTGGTCCAGGTTTTAATCAATGGCTGCCGTAAGTCTGTGTCAGATACCATAAGGCAACATGATGCCATAAGGCACCTAGGGTCATGAATGTTCTTGTTGGTCTAGTTTCCCTGTAAAATGGGCTACGGAGGTCAGACGGCAGTCGCTCCACTGTAATAACCAGTACCGCCAAATCTAGGACAAGATTAACAGCGTACCCTAGGCTCTGAAGCGTAAGTTGAGGACGGAACTAGGAAATACGCTTGGACAAAGAATGACATAAACGATAGCGGGTTGCCGCATAAGATAAGGGCTTCAATTGTTCACTCCGGAGTACAAAAAATCAATACGGAGTTTATATGAAAGTTTAATGTACTTAGTATAATAATAAATTCAATATACGCAAATACGTTTTACATTTTTGAGGCAATTTGGATGAAAATAAATTGAATATTCATTTCGCGAAACTAAAAGTAAAAAAATATTCCAGATTTTGTTGATGAATATATTTTATGCCTGTTAATTTAAGGCATTTAATCTATACTGGGTAAACCTTAGTAGAAATGTCGTTTGCTTAAGTAACATTTTCTATTTTATTGTCAGTATGCTTGCATTGTTGTATTTCACTTTGAACAGTGAGTTATGTAGTGAAATAATCAGGAACCTTCGATTGAAATAATACATAGATGTACGCTTGCTGCTTAATAATTGGAGCTAGTCACCAAAGAATGATAGTGCGCGCTTACACTGATCCAGTGCTGATAATCCAGTAAAGAATTTATCTATTTAAATATTCTAATATTTTCTCTATTTTGTCACACTTCTAAAGACAATTTTAATAATTCGTGGATGTAAATATTGTGCAAAATGGAAGTCAGAATTTGTAATGATCATTTGATCGATAACGACAATGTAATGTTGATTATAATCGATTAAAACATAATTATCGGTGTTCCGGCAACATCAGTCAGGATATCAGCAGCGTGGTCTTCGTTTATAGTTTTTGATAATAATAACTTTTTGCCAATAATAGTCAGTAATTATGATGGCAGGTGTCCGAATTTCTATTATAATAACCCGGATTCAAACCATCCAAACTTCATCACCATAGCGCATATTTTCTATTCACTCATTAGGAATAGCTTCTCCTACTGCCGAGACCTGGGGCCTTACTATCACCTCTAATAGCAGGGCAGAAACCAGTGAGTGAACGAGATGGCGCAATACAAGATGTAAGGCGACATCTCGTTTACTCACTCGTTTCTGCCCTGCTATTAGAGTTGATGGTAAGGTCCCTGTTCATAGAATGTGAACTATTGACATAGCCGAGGACGGGTTTTGGCAGGAGCACCACATAACATCAACGTCTCCGAAGGGCCTCTACGCGTTGGATTAATATCCTCGCGAAAGCCTCTCAAAGGATCTGGGTTATTTTTCTTGTGATTGCTTGTATTTAACGATGTATCCTTGTTGTGCAATAAAGAGTTTTTATATTGTATTGTAATCCAAAAGTAAATATTTTAATGATGAAACCTCTTTATTGCACTAAGATAAAAATCTTTGATTTTGTACGGGAGCGAGTATCTACGAATTATTCGATCGAAGCCAGGAATAGGAATATTATGAACTTTATTTATTAATGATAGTTCACAATTTTATTATGTTTTGTTATTTGTAATTGTAATACAAAATGTGTACATAACCTTGCTACCGAATTTCAAATTTATCTCTAGAATTATTACAGTATTGTAATTTTATGTAAATTTTGTTATCGAAAAACAATATTTAGGTATAGTTCGGCAAACGCTGTTGTTATTTAAATTATTTGTTTACGGCGAAAGTTTTTGTATACTCGAATGGTCATGTTATTTGTAATAACAACAAATAAACGTTCAATTAAATTTTATTGTTTTATTTTTGGTCCAAGGCCGAGCTTGCCTCTTTACGAAGTCGCCATTCAAGAACCTTTCTTCGAAATCATCATCATCATTTCAGCCGCAGTCAGTCCACTGCTGGACATAGGGATTTCTTTGAAATATGATTCGTTAATTGAATGAAAATCATTTTACTTAAATATTTTAATAAGACATGCTTTTCAAAAATAGCGCTCTAGGATGGTCAGACAATCTGAAGAAAGTAGCAAGCAAGCGTTAGAGGCAGACCGCTGCCAATCGATCATTTTGGAAATCTTTGGGGAAGGCCTATCCAGCAGCTGAAATTATGATAATGTTGATGAGTTTATGAGACTTTCGCGTTTTTTAAAAACAAATATATTAAAGCAATTTCTGCAATTTCACTGTTTTCTATCGAAATTCATGAAATAGCTAACTTTATATCATACGACTAGAAATGGCTGAAACGTTCCAACCAGCGGCGATTTGCCATAAACGGTATTGAAAGACGCCAGAACAGGGTCAGATGGGGTAATCAACTACCTTTGTGACTGCTGGGTTTCAGTATACTATTACTCTACTCATCTTATCGCCTTCCTTGTTGCATCATTGGCCTAGGAGCCCAGGGTCCGCTTTCCTACTTTTTCTTCTCCATTTCACACGGTCTTCGGCATCCCTGGTTGTTAGTCTATTAGCACGCATATCCTTCGTTGCAACGTCGAGCCAGCATTTTATGGGTACGCCTCTTCTACCCTGGCATGGCTAGACACTTGTTTCCCACATAATTTAGCCGGTTTTCGCAAGACGTGGCCGTACCATCTTAAGCGCATCTCCTGAAGTTTGTCCGCTATGTCACGAACATGAAGGCTGCACCGGATACGGGAGTTTCGTATGCGATCTTTCTGCGCCACTCCACACATCCATCGCAACATCTTCATCTTCGTGAAACGTAACACCTGCTTATGCCGCTCGAGCGCAGGCCATGCCTCGTTGCCATGTGGAAGGGCAGGCCTAATCAAATAATTTATAGACCTGTCCTTTAAGTCCAACCGGGATTTTTGAGTCACAGATGACACCAGTCACTTCGCGCCATTTTGACCAAGCTGCTGCTATTTGGGCTTTAACGTCCTCGCACGCCTCACCAACATTTAGATCGCCCCACAAAACGATCGTCTGCGGAAGCGGAATATCATGCAGCACACCATCGCGCAGGTCCCAGAATTTCATCTTATCTGTGGCACTACAACCCGCTTGTGGCGTGTAAGCACTTATTAAATGGTTCGTTACTTCTTCAATAAGCACGACTATATCCCATAAGTCGGTCGCTAAATAGTTTCACTTCCAAGATGCTATTCTGAAACTACTCGGAAAGTACTACAGCCACCCCGTCTCGCGTCTTTAACCGTGCTGGCCCTGGAAACGGTAGCCCTAACTCACCACTTGCCGCTGGAGTCGGGCGAGGCACTTGCGCGCCGTTTTGTGGCAGCGCCATATCTACATAATATTCCTTCCAGTTGTAACCATTCTTATGATTTTGCAAAGATTCTACGACTAGCCGCCTGCTTGACGTCTACCCTCCTTGGGAATGCTGACGTTTTCAGAGCCTCGTTAGCCGAGTAAGTCTTTTTTGTACCCGTTGCCCGCCCCCCACGTGGGCCAGATGTTGATGCCCAGACGAAAGGTTGTGTTGGAAAGCATGCGGGGTTCTGTATATAGCTCTATATCTTGGGACAGCCAACGAGTGAGCAGTCATCGTTGTCACGTACTAAAGGTTTATACTATGGTCTCTTAATTAAGTTATTCAGGATTGAAAGGAGACATCTCGCTAAGTCAGACAATATGGGTCCCAAACAAGGTCCCTGATTGTGGACCTCATATAAAAACTTGAGGTCGCCTAATGAGTTATGGAGAGGGCGATGCTCGGCGTTTCCCTACAACATCGAATCAGAAATGAAGAGATCCATAGTCACAGATATAGCCCAGTGGATTAGTTTATTGAAGTGACAGAGTGCGGGGCACATAGCGTGGAGAACCGATAGGGATAGAAAGGTTCTCGAATGGCGACCACGAACAGGCAAGCGCAACATCTCGCTTACTCATTCGCATTTGGATGAAACTAACCGTTGACCAATCTTGAATCTTTGAATCAGAATTTAAAGCCTTCAGACGACATTTGTCTCCTAAAATCCTAATTCATGATCTGGCAAACCTAATTTAAATTCCATACAAAGGTTTTCACACACTTAGACATTCCGAAGTAGTCTTAAACCGCGGCTAAAGTATTTAAGCAATTAAACTTAAAATCGCTTTGTGAATGGGCATTAAGCGATTTTAGCGGTAAGGTAGAGTTCACAATAGTTAAAAGTTTGAAAGGTAGAAAAAACACTTATTTTAGCTTTTGGTGCCCGACTGCTGTGGAATTCTGTTTTTGAATTGTATAACTTCTGTAATCATTCGACTCATCGATTATGTTTTTTGCAAATCATATGACACACCGAATTTGCTTGAGTACCTTTCAAAAATAGCAATCTTGAACAAAAGCATTGCTTGCTTTCCAGTTTTAATCAAAAACTGTTTGGTTTTTCGTCTCGTTTAGGCCTTCCTCATTTTGAATGCATCAACCATCAAATATTTTATTTTTATTTTTACATACTCACTCTCCCACTGCACCGCACTGGGAAATGGTCTCCCCCTAGCAAAGGCTAACCTCGGCAGGGGTTATCCACGTCGACCTCTAGCAGGTCAGGGTCGCCGATCAGTCCCCCCGATACAGTGTTCGCACGCTGTTTAGGGTACGGGTATGGTCGGCGATTCTGCGAGACGGAGGTTGACGTGTGCGGCCACTGTGAAGGTCCCCATAAGAAGGCAGAATGCGACTTCGCTGCAGGAGTTCCTCCCACGTGTGAAAACTGTGAAAAAGAAAATATGCCAAACGTAGATCATAATACCTTCAGCACCCTATGCAAAGTCCGACATAAGTGGGAGTCCTTGTCTAGGGCAAATATTTCCTATTGTTAAAATTGTTAAGGGCAACAGGACAAAGTCCCAACAGTCAGCACGATATGAGGGCAGGGTTCTGAGACAGACCAGAACAACATCATTTAATAAAAAATACGCACCATTGAAGGGTTTGATGAACCTCGAAGGCATCAAACCCCCAATAGCAACAAAAATGCAACGGCTTGGTTTGTCTCGGAACTCCGGCTCTTGTTTTGACCCGATAAATATTAAAATATCTGTAAGATCAAAAAAAAACATACGTGCTTCAGGACAATGTCTCTAGAAATATATAACCTATAGAGTAACACAAAACAAGATAAAACAAAAATATATAAAAACATAATTACATTTCATAGTATAAAACAAAGTCGCTTTCCGCTGTCTGTCTGTCTTTATGTATGCTTAAATCTTTAAAACTACGCAACGGATTTTGATATGGTTTTCTTTAATAGATAGTGTTTCAAGAGAAAGGTTTATATGTATATTCATGCATAATATAGTCGAGAAACACTGATAATTTTAGAGGTTTCTGACGTGAGGTCGTAAATTTAACACATTTTTGGCGCTTACATTGCAAACATTGGCTTAACCCTGTGAGATAGATCAAAATAATGTACTACAGTATTGTAGATCTTACAAAGGTCTACAAGAAAGTCTGCGATATGTACCATATGTCTAACTATTGCAGTTACGTCACAGAAACTACTTTTTCAGTTAAAATTTGCAACAGTAACGCCGGTACAAACTAGGCTACATTATTCGTTTCACGGTATTGATCCTTATCCAAATAAAACATTTCATATTCAAGCCTGTTTCAATACCTGTAGATTACTCTTGAATGAATGAAATCGGACATTCCAGTCCAAAGATATTACGGATTTTGTATTGAGTTTCAATCACTTGGCGTGGCGCGGTACTAAGTAGGTAGGTTCCATTCCCGTGGTGTGTGGGGTTCCCTAATGTTTGACAAAAACGATAGAAAAATGATCATTTTGTTCCTGTTATTAGATTAATTCATTATGAAGTTTTCGTCCAACCGTTTTTTCCATTTGCGTCCTCAGCTTGCATTTTTACTCGAAAGACCTTGATTTTGGAACTTCGTAATGCTTTTTACTCGAAAACCAAACCAACAAGAACATGACCCGAGGTGTCCGAAACTGTCAGATTTTTTCAGGCTGCCTTTTCTAGCACAACCTAATGATTGTCATCTATCGACAACACCAAAGGATTTAACGTGCCTTCTGAGCACGGTCGAGATAGAATATTCCACTAATGGTGACCAATCCAATACGGTCGCGAGTCGCGTCTTCGTCGTCGTTCGACATGCGCATTAGCTATCGTACTTCGGATATGTGCGCCGCGCTCGGTTCTCGAGTTTCATGATATATCTGCTAAAAGAGTGTGACTTAAGTTTAGGTACTACTATGGAATCAGACATTGCGCGTGGCGTGACACGGCATTTGACCACTTATTTACTTTTCAGTTGTAGTTTATTGATTTTGGATTCGGAATTTTAGATTTATGCATTATATAAATATTGGTTTTTTATATATATATTTTGCATATTTTATGCAAATAAAATTATTCTATTCTATTCTATTTTTATATTTTTATTCCCAAATGCATACAAAGTAATGTCTGAATAAATGATATTTGTTGATGTCAGCGAGAGATGGAGTTAACAACTGGCGAGATCATTTTTAAAGTTATAAAATAGATTTTATTACCACAAAATCTTTTTTAACAAATGTGACCGAACCCTTATAGAAGTCTGGGATCCGCAGTCTTATTTGATAGAATCTACTTAGAGGAGCGAAATGAAACCTCAAAAGCCAGCAAAAAGACCCTTGTTTTATGAATAGGCTTTTAACCATTGTCAAGCCTAATAAAACAGAGAAAATTGTGACAGTTGTTTCCTTATTTCAATTTTCGAACGGTTATTTTAAACGTAGATTTATCCGGTATCTGGGAGTAAATATATTCAAAATAGTTGCAATATTTATCAGAATATTTTTTTCAATAGTTAAAGTTTTCAATTCATATGTTATCTTAGATAATATTAATAAAGTAGGTACTTTATAATCGGTTCTTTTGACAATAAAACACAAACTATCTTAATAACTTTTAAACTAACGCACTGCATTATTTAAAACATAAAATTACAAGAATAAGGTGACAACGGCCGTTGTAACACGGTTGAAACGTCGGAAGTACGAAGGTATTTTACGCGCCTTTTCCTGTAATTTTATGTTTTACTACTATTATAAACACGAAAAACGTTTTATAGCTAAATTATGTGCTTTCGGAGGTTTTGTTTTATTTATTACTAGCTGTTTCCCGCAGCTCCGCCTGCGTCAAAAGTAGCCTAGGTTTGACCCCGGGTCTTCAACTATATTCATACCAAATTTCATCAAAATCCGTTCAGCGGTCTGGCCGTGAAAGCGTAACAGACAGACAGACAGACAGACTTTCGCATTTATAATATTAGTATGGAAGTATGGATAAAATTCGTGTAAAACGAAAGTTCAGATTTAATATTTACTAGGCTTTTGAATTTCCTAGAATTTTGTTAAGTAACAATACGTTTTAATTATTTATACAATTTAGCTGGAGCTCGATAGCCGAGTGACGCGCGTATCGCTACACATACGTGTGTAGCGTATGTGCGTCTCAAGCGATGAGGCGCGACCCGTATTGAATTGGTCGCCACTTGTGGCATTTTCTATCGCGAGCTCCTCCGTGCTTCGGAAGATTCCGGTAACTATCGATAGGCTGTGTCAGATGTGCCTTTAATCACCCTGAAAAAATCTGACATTGTTGGTCACTTATACACCTCTATTGGTCTAGTTTCCTTCTAAAAAGGTTAACGGAGGTCATACGGCAGTCGCTACATTTTTAATAACCAGTGCCGCTGATTCTGGGATCATGACTTACAGCGTACCCTAGGCTCTAGCTAGAGCGTAAGCTGAGGGCGCGACCAAAAAAGCACGCTTGGATAAAGAAGAGACTCGAATCACCTGATTGAGTGATTATAATAATGCCCCCGTGCTTCGGAAGGCTCTGTAGATCCCCTACCATTTGGTGGTTGTTAAAGGAACCACTGCAGAGGCCGAAAGGCGGCCAGGAAAAATCTGTCACCAGAGTGCAAAGGGTTGATTGATCATGAATCCTTGAATCGAAAATGAATGAATGAATATGTTTATTTCATTCCTTTATAAAGAGTTTTAGTTAGAATTAAATGTTGACAATATTACAGATGAAATTGTTACGAAGAAAACACAAAGTCAATATTTGAGTTGTCGAAAATATGAAAGTTAATCAAAAGGAGCATATTGGAAAATTTTCCAAGTCTTAGGACACTTTTCACCAATTTAAGTTTTGTGTACATAATGGATTTGTTTCATTTGTAAAAGACAAATAGGGAGCCATTTTATTTTGTTTGGAATTAAGGGGATGACAACATTTTTGATATACTATTAAGTGCATCTGATAATAGGTAATATTATTCCTCAATAACCGTCAAAGTTGTTATTGTACCTAATTCTATATTTAATTGACGGGTCATACAAACAATAGATTTTCTTTTGTTCTGTCAAGTCATCGGAAATCAATGAGTTAATCGATGGAGTGCACTTTCAAAAATGCTGCAGTTTTATTTTATAATCGAGTAGAAGTAGAACCATGTTTTTTATTGTAATCGATAGAACGGGTATTCCAAAGCGGCATATCGATATCCGCGATTGTAGAATCGAGACAGAAAGCCAATAAAAGGAGTCTGTCGATGGCATGCGAGATTCCGTTCAGTGAGTAGGGTTCGATTCCGGACAATACGCGATTAATCGACTCCTTACAGTGCCTAGTCTTTTGATAAGTCTCATCTAATATGCAATGCAGATATACGGTTATATTCCCCGCTATTTTTAAAATCTGTAACTTAATCAGTGATGTGCATTTAGCATCGAACGATAGTTTTTGAGGAGCTCGTTAGTCGAGCGCGACCCGCGTGTACATAGCGAATGCGCGTGTCAAGCGATGGCGTGATGCGACCACTATTGGATTGATCGCCATTTAGTGGCATTTTTATCTTGAGCTCTTCTTTGCTTCGGTAGGCACATTAAGTTAGTCCCGATTGTTATTGACAGATAGCAGTCGTGAGGCTGTGTCAGATGCCTTAGGGCAGCCTGAAAAATTCTGACAGTGTTGGCCACTAACACACTTCTGGTCATGTTCCTGTTGGTCTGGTTTTGTGTAAGTTACTAAGGTCAAACAGTAGTCGCTTCATTGAAATAACCAGTTCCGCCAAATCTAGGACCATGACTTACCGCGTACCTTAGGCTCCGAAGCGTAAGCTGACGACGCAACTAGAAATACACGCTAGGATGATGATAGTATTTAAAGGGCACAAAAGCTCTTGATGTCAACATCAAATATACCAGAACAGAACTTTAAGAGAGAAACCACACTTTGGAAGTCTCTCAATAGGTTGCCAACCCAAGTTTCTCGATGTAGAGACAACCTAAGCAAATGGGAAATTACTGACGGCACACAAAACCAGTGCGATTGGCTTATCCCTCAAACTGGCGCATCGCCTGTCGTGTGCCCAAACCCCTACACCGTGAATGACTTATGCTTGGCCTCTGACAGAGCAGTTCAGGTAGCTTCTTTCTGGGTTGGGAGAGTGTATGCTATCGACACGCCAAGAAGATCGAACGATTTACAACGAGTGGTCAATCAAGATTCGTAGGCGCACGGACACGGCGATTTCAAATGTGTTATGATTTCAAAATTCTGAAGCCTTTTTATTAGATAAGAAATTATACGCGATAGGTACATAATTCATTTAACTAGTTAATTAAGGAAAGTTTTTTTTCTTATTTGTAGATTGACGTTTTGAAGAAAATGCTGCAGTGGAGTTTGTGGCGCCGCTTCTTTTCCACTTGCGCTTTGGAAGTGGTGGTAAACTTAATTTAAGTAAATTGACGTCAATAAGTGATATTTATATCCTATATTGAAAATAAACGATTTCATTTCATTTCATAAAGAACTTTAGTTTCCTTTAGGTCTTTACGCAATCTGTATAGGCAAAAACAAACACATTTTTATCGGAAGAAAAATTTAGTGAAAATTAACCAAAAGTAAAAATAACAGGCCAGCTTTAGGAAATTATTAGGCCTTCAGATAATTTATTCATTCGCCTATAGAGAAAACATTGAGTTCGAGACTTTTTGAAATACTTGTTTTTTTTTTGTAGTTGCAATTTTTTTTCGACATATCTTGAAATCGACTTTGTCTCTAAACGCGTGAGAATTATACCTCGTCTTAAAATGTGAAGATACATTGTCTATAGGAAATTATCTTCAGATAATTTATGTATTCAGTGTGTACGAAGACTACATAAAAGTCCCAGAATCTTGACTGGCATAACAATGAACCATTATGACATTTGAATAAAAGGAGAATCTAGTTGGCTAAAGCCGTTACAGGCGACCATTACTGCCGCCACGCCTTGAAACACGGCGCAAGTTATAAGCTTTTTATCTAAGCTTAAATAAAATACGAAATTCTCGATGTAGTACTAAATTCCGTTTACTGTCGTGGACTAGTAATATTTACAAAAAAAATGATTATTGTTAATGTTAGTTTTTAAAAATTTGCATAAAATGTTTCATTATACGAGTAATTTAATTACGTTAGTACTTGACACAAATAAATCCGTAGTTTAGTGTCGGTCACAAAAGTAGGCACAAACAAAAAAAAAAACAAAATTAAGACACATTAGATTATTATATTAATATAAGGCGAAGGCTAGTATTCCGCCCGCGGCTTCGCCCGCGTGTCTCTCGGTATTTGCGACCATATGCAGCCTATGTACGTACATCGGCAGGGTTAATACCTATTTATGCCAAATTGCTTCGCCTGCATGTCTGTCGGTTTTTGCGACCATAAGGTAGCTTATTATATTGTCCTCACACATACTTGTCCCAAAAAAGCGTTTCCATACAGAATGGTTGTTTTCTATGAACAAATGCTGAATAGAGCTGAATAAGTGTGAGTAGTAATATCAAGCTACTGAAAATAAATGCTATCAAAACGCTACCGCTTGTGCCTCAATTCCAGTTGGATAAGTAATGACTTGGTGTCACCAGCAACTTGTGCCGATATTTTCCCAATTTCATTTCTTCAGGCTTGGCGTTGATTTTTCTTTTGTTTTCGGATATTCAAATGCCGCCATTTTTTAAATTGAGGAGTGCCACTGACAAGCACAAAAGGTACAAAATGGTTACTGATTGGACTTTTAACCCACTGTGAAAAAGTGGCCTTAATTTCATCCGACTAAAGCGAAGCCAAAAAAGTTTCTATGTTTGTTGCCGGCTACGTCATGACAACAAATTTGGCAACAGAATAGATCATAATACCACCAGTAAACATATACTTGAACAATATGTCGACTTAATGCTAAAAGCATTCTCTTCCAGTCAACCGTATAGAGAAAGAGAAAATTTGTGCGGCGCAAAAAGTATCCTGCCATGAAAATCTATACTTTCATACTAATATTATAAATGCGAAAGTCTGTTTGTCTGTCTGTCCGTCTGTCTGTCTGTCTGTTATGCTTTCACGGCCAAACCGCTGAACGGATTTTTATGAAATTTGGTGTGAATAGGTATAATTGAAGACCCGGGGACAAACATAGGCTACTTTTTGACGCTGGCGAAGCTGCAAGATAGTAAAGAATAAAGCCAGATGTAATTAACTTTAGGAATCTACCATGAGACCATTACTAAATTCGCTTTCAAAAGAAAAGTAAAAATTCACCTCACTAGCATAATATCACCCTAAATCGTCATCTTTTTCCGTTTTCATCTCTTCTTTTATGTATGTTTATGTATGTATATGTATAATTATGAATATTGTATGTAAATCTATGTATGTTTATTTAGCAGTTAAGTGTTTTTTTTGTTTTTTTTTCTCTCTCATTGTTTTCTAAAATAATTCGCGCCGCACATAACTTTTCTGTTTTTCCTAATGGTTGACTGGGAGAGAATGCTTTTAGCATTAAGTCCGCCAATTGTAAACTTGTGGTACAATAAAGATTTATAAATAAATAAATAAATAAATCTACTCTACACACATAGTATACATAGTTTATAGTACTGACATTTGGCGATACTGCTTATTACAATGTAGCGACTGCTTTCTACCCCACACGAAAGAAAACAGTCAAATAGGAACATCATCTGAGAAGACTCAGTGTCCAACGCCGGCAGATTTTTCTGGCTAAAGGCATCTGACATAGCCCTACGGCTGCCATCTAGCGATAAAAGCAAAGAATAACACAATGACGTCTTGTATAACCATAACCTAACCTACTTTCTGTCATAAATTTGCACAAAAGTAATGTCAAAGTAGGTACTAGATATATTTTGAAATCAAATCAAATCATTTAACTGGCAAAAGACAGTACAGAAGGTTCTTTATAACAGTTATGTCGCTCAATATATTTGACCTCACATTAAGGCATGCAAATGTCAACTAAATACATAACCAACAATTAATAAAAATAAGTCCAACAATTATCAAATATACTCTAAGTCTACTAATATTATAAATGCGAAAGTCTGTCTGTCTGTCTTTCTGCCTGTCTGTCTGTCTGTCTGTCTGTCTTTCTGTCTGTTACGCTTTCACGGCCAAACCGCTGAACGGATTTTGATGAAATTTGGTATGAATATAGTTGAAGACCCGGGGTCAAACATAGGCTACTTTTGGATGCAGGCGGAGCTGCGGGAAAAAGCTAGTATTACATTAAAACAAATGAAATAAAAATATAAGAACTAATTATTATTTGAAACATTATTTCTTATTATCTATTTATAAATATATATTTATATATATTTTTATTATCTTCGTTACGTAATTCTTTAAAGCTTCTTTCTACAATATCAGGGTACACCTATATTATTAATACATGCTTCTACAGTGTTATGAAATCATGGGGCATTCGTTATCATACTGAGTGGGTTGTATGGTCAATCGACCCTGTATACCTTGGTGTTAGAGTTTCTTGAGACCACATTTCGGCTTCTGACGTGGTTGAAACGACTACCAAAGGTATTGCTTACCGTACAATAAAGTTTTAAATTCAAATAATATAAATTATACGTAAATTTTGTTAAAACAAAATTTAAGTAAAATTTAATTTTAGTAATCTACGGCTTATTTTTTCGTTTTTTTAAAGTTTGTTTGGTTTTGTGATTTATTTTGATGTCGGTAGGCAGATCTTTGGATTCACTAATGTGTTATTTAGTTAGCATTGTTTTCCTTGACACTTAACCTTGATCACGGGAGCGAAGCCGCGGGTAACAGCATGGAGCAATTACAACGAGGATATAATAAGCGTTAACCGTAATAAGCGTTTTGTAAGAAAGTATTTGTGAGGCTACACGGGGCGGAAGGCAGACGTGCGGGGTGCTTGGTTTCGGCCGTGGCTCCAATCATGGACAACAACATGACAAGCTCCGCCCACTTTTGTGTCGGCGAGGCGCCAATGATCACATCACTGCGCCATTTCAAACGGCATCTCCTCTTTGTAATTGCTCCATTAGACTTACATATTTGACTTACTTGGACTTTTTTTCCTGTAATTTTATGTTCTAAATATGCAGTGCGTTAGTTTAGAAGTTAATTTGTGGTTATTTGAGTTTAGGAAAATGGAAAAATTGGCTTGGAGCCATAACTAGTGGATAAGGTTGCTCGATCATATTTGTGGAAGTTATGGTCAGAAAGTCGTTCACAATGATGGGCCTGTGCTATCTTTTCCCACAAAACAGAAGTGATATTTTTGACATACGGGGTATAGAAAAAAATCAGTAAACTTATTTTTGTAGTTTCAAAATCACTCTATATATGTTTTCATTCGATATCGAATATTTTTCATTATCAGCAGCAGGTAGACGCTTGAAATATTGACAGAATATCAAGTTACTAGGTAGCTGTTTCCCGCAGCTTCGCCTGCGTCAAAAAGTAGCCTATGTTTGACCCCGGTTCTTCAACAACAAACATACAAAATTTCATTAAAATCCGTTCAGCGGTTTGGCCGTGAAAGCGTAACAGACAGACGGACAGAAAGAGAGACTTTCGTATTTATAATATTAGTATGGATGTATGGATTAAATGAATGAAACCTATTGATACTAAAACCTTTAAAAATAAGCAGTATTTTAATCAAATAATTCATCGCCCTGTTAGATCACGACGTAAATTGGTCTGGAAAGTTGCACAATCAGACTTTGACTTAGAATTACTACTAGAAAATCTATTTTATGACTGTGTTTTGACTAGAATTTGGTTGAATAACTTTATATTTTACACTATAGGTCACCTTTACTTTGTGATTGATAAACTTAAAAATTTATCTCAGGGATTTTTCTAGCAGTTTATACTCATTCAGTGATACCGAGTGGGTTGATAGTCAATAGACTCTTTATACAAAGTCAACACAAAGAGTTTTTCGAAACCGCCTTTCAGCCTCTGAAGTAGTTCTTATAACTACCACAAAATGCCAGCCGGGATCGACGGCTTAACGTGCTTTCTGAAACACGGAATTGTCATTATCATCAAAAAAATCAGTAGACATATGCCTACAATGTCGTGACCAAACTGGAAACAACTATATGAACTAACTGTGTAACTATTTCACTAAGATAATAGAGTGGTTTTTGAAATATTTCAAAAACACAGGTTTTCAAAACGTCGTCCATTTGTCACAATATGACAATTTTAATCGAAAAAAAAATCAAGCATCTTATATTTTCGGTTCACCATAATAATTTGGATTCCTTGTGTTTACCACGGAACCCTAAAAAGAGCCGATTCACAAAGTTGTAAGCCTACAATAAAGGTAAGGTAAAATATTTGCACATACGAAACGCCTATTTGGATGTTCAGGATTTTGTTATTCTAAAAATATATGGCTATACAAATCCAATGTTGTATGTGCTTTTTGTTATCAGTATAGCAACAAAAACATCATGATCATCAATATACATTTGTATGTACCAATAAATTTCAATACTCAGCCACTGAGTATAAGAATATTGTTGTAGAGTCGACAGAGAAATGGGTTCTTTGATTTAATGTACTATTAATAATTCTATGATAGGGATTTGTTTTAAATTTTATGGATTTCGATTGTTTATTCTTTTCAAATTTGATATTTGTTGCTGTCCTTGAGATTAGAAGGATAAAAATTATAAAAGAACAGAAAAATTTCAACCTATTTCGAAACGTAAAACGTCTACGTACAATCAGCTAGATTGCAGAAACTGGAGCTCTAGATTTATACTAATTTTATACCAACCATATTGCCATATTATATATTTTTTTACTTTTAATTTTTACTTATATAAATTTATCAGGACAAGTGTTACTATTTTATTTAGCTGCTGCTGCTTTTGAGATTTATGTCGTTTAAGTTTGACTCATCGATAAGCTACTTGACTGTATTCATACTTGTTGCATACGAAACGAGATGCACACTAAAAAGTAACCGATTCCGAGAACAACAACAAAAATGGATTTTAAAGTTTTCTTAAAAATAAAAGGTGGAAGCGTGGTGGGGACGTCTTGCTATCTCTTTTGTACCCACGAAACCAAGTGGCAGTAACGTCACTGCACACACAGTGCATCCTTTTCTTGTTTTTTGACAGTTTCCCTTTTCACCGAATTTCAAAGCCTTATAACTTATTTATTTAGTTTGTAAAATAATATTTTTGTTTTCAGTTTCTGGTAGTGAATTGTTTGATATGATTTTTTTATTATTTTGAATGCAAATTATTCAAATTGCGGATTTTTAGTAAGTCTTAGCTAAACCCCAAAAACGCAGACCTGTATCCTGATTGAAACTTAGAACTAATGTTTAGATTTACTGTTCTTGTTATATACATCAATGTGTTCGTCTCGTATTTTTCACTTAGAGCTATCAGATTTTTCGTAGGATCAACACGCCCTGTAATAAAATGGAGGCAATATATTTTTATAACTAAAATGTGGTATAGTAGGGTATAGGTTACTCTTTTGAATATGGGGTAACGTAATATTTTTATTATACTAGCGACCCATTTTAGCTTATCACTATGTGTAGGTACGCAGATATATTTCATTTCACAAATATTTTGTCATATTTTCTATTTGAACGTTTTGCTATTCGATGGTTTACCCTTGGTTACACAGGGATATATTTAAAAAAATTGAACCTCCCACATACATTTCAGTCAGCTGTTCACTAGATTTTGTACAGGTCAATTTTTTTTTGTCAGTGCATATTTTAATCATAAAATAACAGGATTAAGTTTTCACTTATTTTTTTATTGACTGTGTTTATCCATTTGATCAATTTACTGTGATACTTTGGATAATACATTCAAAACATGGAGCAATTACAAAGAGGAGATGCCGTTTGAAATGGCGCAGTGATGTGATCATTGGCGCCTCGCCGACACTAAAGTGGGCGGAGTTTATCATTGCTCGTGCTCCATGATTGGAGCCACAGCCGAAACCAAGCATGTCGCACGTCTGCCTTCCGCCCCGTGTAGCCTCACAAATACTTTCTTACAAAACGCTTATTATGGCATCTCCTCTTTATAATTGCTCCATGATTCAAAATAACCCTGCGTGACCAGTTTTCATCCTTAACCCTTAAAGTGCACAAACCGGTTTTGGCCAATAACAATGACATTTTTATTATTATACTCGTAAAGTTCCTACCAGCCTAAGAATTAATTAGACCTAGTACCTCTTCTTGAGGGCAATCTGTGGTCGGACCCAAAGTGGCCTTCGAGATAATGCCATTTACGGAACGAAAACCTTAACTTTAAATCCACAGGAAGAAATAAATCAATAAAATTTATCGAGAGCTCAGCAGCAATAACAATTATTTACAGATATCAAAGAAACAAGATTCTGATGTATTTCAGAACTTTTTATTGCCCATTACGGACAAGGAGCGTAGGAATCGACAGAAATATGTTCGGTCATAGGATGTAGTAGGTAGTTTTGGGAAGTTTGGACAACTTTTCTGTGAGGTTTTTGTATTCAAAAGGAGTGTTTTACATAAGTTCAGCTGATCTTTGATACATTTTTTTGGAAGGTTTGTTTTATATTTTCTTTTAGTTGTAGGAAATGTAGCAATAAAAATGTGTGAGTTGGCTTCGCACTTTAATGGGGTTGTATTAATCCTTTAAGAAAAATCTTTCTGTTATTAGTCTAAGTGGATTATTGGAGGCCAAGGCTCACTATAGATCGCTGGGCCATCTTACTAGACATATTGTCTCAAATCAAATCAAATCATTTATTGCTTCCTTAATGTATATATACAGATGTTGTCATAGGAATTAAGAACAATTAAGGGCCCTGACGGGCGCTGCAATGGGTGAGGGGCCATTTTGTACACTAATATAGGCAAGTAGTATATTTAATTTCGTTATATTTGTTAAATTAATTATTGTAAGTATTAGTCATATTTTTATTATTTAATTATCGAAATATAAGTATTATTACTGATTGGAATCTATGTAATGTCATTTATTTATAATTTGTTTATGTAGGTAAATATTTTGGTAAATTAATTAATCTTCTAGATAATATATTTCTCTTTGTCATCCAAGTATTCATTTACAGAGTAGTAACATCTACTAATCAGAAATTCCTTGATGTGTTTTAAAAATGTTTTGTAATTTTCTTCTTTCTCTTTTATTGCTTCCGGTAGTTTATTATATAATTTAATGGACATGACTAGAGGACCAGACGAGTGTAATCGAAGGCGACATGACTAGAGGACCAGACGAGTGTAATCGAAGGCGCGATGTGGGGAGTTGTAATCTATTTTGATATCGAGATTTATATTTGGTTTCTATGTCTTTCCTTCTTGTGAAAAATTCCGGATATTTACGCACAAATTTACATGCTTCTAAAATATAAATGCATGGTAGGGGCAGTATTTTATATTTCTTAAAAAATGGTTTGCAACTATCTGCTTTATGTTTCTACCCTATTGGCTCCCTCGGGGAAGACAAAGAAACTTTACTAGTGGCCTTGGCTCCACTAGACAAGCAGGACTAATGACTGAACGTAATACGCCAAGTGTTGTCCATTCCAAGTTAGGTCGCATCTGCTGTTGCTTAACTGGCGTAATCGTCACCAGCAATCACTTCCCGCTAACATTCCGCAAAGCTGTAGTCGAAGTATGCGTGGATCACAGCTGCGCTGCTTGTCGGTCTCCATAGACTCGCTTGTTCGTCGGGCGCCGGTCGCCAAATCCGCCATGCAGCCATCAATGACATCCTACGAAGGGCGCTCGTTAGTGCCAAAGTACCCGCAGTTCTGGAGCCTCAAATTGTGCGGGACGATGGCAAGCGCCCTGACGGGATGTCATTGATACTTTGGAGGATGGGTCAAGCCCTTGTCTGGGACGCCAGGTGCTCCGATACTATGGCAGCTACGTACCTCCCAGCCACCAGCAAACAGGCCGGTGCAGCGGCGGACGCCGAACGCGAATGGTTTAAGGCCAATAAAAATATAGTTGTCTCGGCACTCAGTACGAGTTCCCAGCCTTTGGTGTCGAGCCACTAGGCCCATGGGGCGCCGGTGCGCGTGGTCTTCACAGGGAGATCAGTAGACGCCTAAAAGAGGCAACGGGTGACCCTCGCGCGGGCAGCTTTCTCGCTCAGCGAATAGCCATAGCTATTCAACGCGGGAATGCTGCCTGCGTGCCTGGAACTCTGCCCTACCCAATTTAGATTACATTTAGTTTTTTTTAGATCGGATAGTTAGTTTTAATTTTTATATGTTTACTTGTGATATACCAATAAATGTATTACTACTTCATATGTATAAATTTATAGTTTATCGAAGGTCGGACAACTGTTCAGAAAAAAATATTGAAGTAACCATACGCTATCAGAGTCCGTGTGTCTCACGTGCCTGCTTTCTCGTAAATGATCAAGTTTAAGCATATCATATTTTTTATTTATTACTAGCTGTTTCCCGCGGCTCCGCCTGCGTCAAAAAGTAGCCTATGTTTGACCCCGGGTCTTCAACTATATTCATACCAAATTTCATCTAAATCCGTTCAGCGGTTTGGCCGTGAAAGCGTAACAGACAGACAGACAGACAGACTTTCGCATTTATAATATTAGTATGGATAATTCACAATTAAAACGCTTGGACCGTGGAAACCGAGTGCACGGGTTCTCTACCGGGATCTGAGCAAGCGCCTCATCGATGGCACACGTGACCAGAGGACTGGCCTATTTTTAGGTCAAAATATAAGCATTGCCGTTTAACATGGCAATGCTGCCAGCCTTCTGGGCACTTTGCCATCGATGGACAGCGATGCGGAGGAATATTTCGCATTAATTATTTTCCTAGCATCAGGCAGTGCCGGCATATTTTTAAGTTTTAGCTAAGTTAGTATTTATTACGTCTAGGATTAATTAATTGGATAGTAAAAATAATGCACATAAAACTAGCTTCATTTTTGTAAATACATTTTCGGGATACGTTTGGTATTTTACTAGTAAAAAAATATCAAACGCGCGCTTGTTACAATCAACGTATTTTACGGGAAGCGCGTGGGACACGTAAGCGGATATTATTTTTGTTCCGGAAGCTGTTGAGAAGGCTGGTCCTTGTTGACCTAAAGTTAAAGATTTTGTAGCAGAGATAGGACGCCGCTTGAAAGATTGTTGTTTTGACTACCGCTTAGGGTGGTACCTGACTCAAAGGATTTCTATAGCTATACAAAAATGCAATGCTGCTAGGCCTTTATACTGAGTAAGTAATTCCTAAGACCGGTGACATACATACATTGTCATGGTACAACATGGTTAATACATTATGATGACACAATTTGCGAAGTCTACTGTTCACAGAACTACTAGTGGTAGGGTTGACAACGGAAATCGCAAATTAGTTAGTTGAAAACAATTTAGCCGGTTATCTCAACCGGTTTTTTGTTTGAAATTCAAGAAATTCCCTCTGGAACCCTCCATGGCGGAATAATTCTTTCAAAACGTCTCAGTTTTAATTAGTGGTCGTATTCAGTTACTTTCTCGTATTTCGTGCTCAAAGTTTTATGTTGCTCAAGAAATTTATTTCAAAAGTTGTTTCGTGTTTTCAAAGAGTTAATTTTAATGATCCGTACAAAATGTGTAAAAACGAAATTACTAAACCTACCCAGTTCCATGTTTTTCCTTAGACTGTATACATCAAATAAAGGCCATCCTTATCGTTTTGGAAATCTTTTGGGGAGGTCTATGTCCAGCTGTAGACAGACTGCGGCTGAAATGATACAATGAAACTTGGCAGACTTTTACATCAATAAAAATATATTCACTTCGTTTCGAATTTACTATCGAATTCAAATCCTGGGTTTTGGTTTAATTATGTCGCATGCCCATCCATACTTCCATACTAATATTATAAGTGCGAAAGTCTGTCTGTCTGTTACGCTTTCACGGCCAAACCGCTGAACGGACTTTGATGAAATTTGGTATGAATATAGTTGAAGACCCGGGGTCAAACATAGGCTACTTTTTGAAGCAAGCGGAGCTACGGGAAAAAACTAGTTGCTTTATAAAATGTAGACTGAGAAATTCAATTTGTTTCACAGATCACGAGTTCAAGAAAATTAAATGAAAGATTCATTTTGTGCTTAGAGTAATTCTGTAGAGCGCGCATTGACTGCCTTCGGGACCGACTTCCATGAATGAATTTTCGGCTTTCCATCTTAGTACGCTTCTTTTTCTTCTTCTTTGCGAGTCGACTCTGGTTGTTATCAAACTTCAGAGGAGCAAAACTCCGCCACCGCATTTCGTCACTATCGGTGGTTTCGTAGAGGTCCCTGAGCGTGCAGGTGGCTTGGCACGCAGAACAGGACAGGAGATGCGTCATGGTTTGGGGAGAGACACTGCACTGGTAGGCCACCTTCGAGCAGTAGCCCCACCTGGACTGGTTTTCCTTGCTTCGGCCTACGAGAGTCCAGAGTCTGAGCTTATAATAAATATAACACTATTGTACAAAATTGTAAAGCTCTCTGCTTGACCCAAAGGTTGACTGTTAGATAATGCTTTTACCATAAGTCCACCACAAGTGCTTTACAATTATATTTGTAAAATAAAGTTTAAATAAATAAAATTGGCTATCATTTTTTTTAGCTATTTAGGTCCTACTGCTGGGCAAAAGCCTCCTCTCTCTGTTTCTTCAGCTTATTTCTACCCTTAGGTTAGCTGAAATTGCATTACCGATATGTCCGCCTTTAAACGTATTTAGTTTTATTCGATTTAACAATGTGTTTCTTTTCATTGTACTCTTTGTTAACGTCTCTTAGGTTGTCTGTCCATCTCATTCTGGGTCTGCCCCTTTTCCTTCGCCACTTCACTTTGTAGCAACATATCTTTCAGGATGCATCAGATTCACGTATCCCGCCAAATCCCACTTTAATTTTGCTCCTTTCAAACGTCATACATCTGCGATCATATTAAAATAAATTAAATTCGAGCATAATTAGTTCGAGAGTTTATGGCATTTTATTAAAACACATGTTTAAGTTTAGTATGTAGATAGATTAATACAACACAATACTTGAAATAGGTACACAAAAATTGACTAAAACAAGGCTTTAAGTATCATTATTATCCAATTTAATGTAACCTATCCGCTAATTGGGGTCGTCTCGCGCTCTACAGTTAAAATTTGTTATAAATAAAATAAAATAAAATAAAAAAGCCCTTTATTTCTACTACCATACAGAATGTCTTAAATACAAGAAAATATCATAAAACAATTTTATATATTTGTTATTATTAATTGATTTAAGTCTATTAACACACAAATTACCTATGTCATTCTATTATTAGTCTTCTTCACCAGTACAGGTTCGTCAATTGTGACATTTCACACACACATATTAGTATTAGATTATAATCAATTAATTCTAATCAATGTATTATACTAAGTCAAATTTAAATCTTAATTAATTTTCGGTAGTAGTCGCCTCTTTGGCGTAGGCCTCCCCCAAAGCTCTCCAATTATTTCTATCTCTGGCCTTCTGCATCCAGTCCTTCCCCACTTTCCTGCCAAAAACATCTCTCCATCTCATTTTTGGTCTACCTCTACTTCTTTTGTTATTCCTCGGTATCCATTCGGTCACTCTTTTAGTTGGTCTAGAATCCTCCATCCTGCATATATGTCCTGCCCATTTCCATTTCAGTTGTCGTATTCTATAACTAACATCTGTCACGCCGGTTTTCCTTCTAATATTTTTGTTGTTTATTTTATCTGAAATTTTTATCCCCAGCATGCTCCTTTCCATTTTCCTTTGACAAACAGCAAGTTTATTCTCATCTTCATTTGTTAGGGACCAGGTTTGGCAACCGTAAGTAACACATGGTAAGATTGCTACCTCGTACAATTTTCTCTTTATTTGTATATTTATGTCCTTATTTTTCATAATTTCTCTTAAGCTCCAGTACTTTTTCCATGCTAGAGCATTTCGTCTTATTATTTCGTTCTCAGTCTTATCTTCAAAAGATACTGTTTGTCCTAGATATATATAGCTTGGTACATATTCAATTTTTTCACCATCGACAGTTACATCGTGCATTATGCTATTAGTAATTATTTTTGTTTTTGAAGTATTAATGCTCAAACCAACTTTTTTGCTCTCTTCCACCAGCTCATTAACCATAGTCTCCATATCCGACGTACTCTCCGCAAAAATGACAATATCATCGGCGAAGCGAAGGTGGTTTAAGTACTCGCCATCCACGTATACTCCCTTATTTTCCCAGTTAAGTTTTTCTAAAGACTGATTCGAGCACCGCAGTAAATATTTTTGGCGAGAGTGGATCTCCCTGCCTCACCCCCTTTGTTATGGGAAACTCAGGTCCCTCCTTCTCTAGCTTAATCGTGGCTCTACATTTGGAATAAATGTTACGTAGGAGATTGATATATTTAATGTGGATGCCTTGTTCAGATAATGCTTCCCAAATTGCGTTGTGAATGAGAGAGTCAAAAGCCTTCCTATAGTCTATGAAACATATGTAGAGTTCTTTGTTATACTCGTTAGCTTTTTCTATTAATTGTGTCACCACTTGGATATGGTCCATAGTTGAAAAGTTTTTCCGAAATCCAGCCTGTTCTTGTGTCTGGTTTTCATCTAAAGTTCTTGTTATTCTCTTTAAAATTATTTTGGCAAAAATTTTATATATGTTTGAGATGAGGCTGATTGGTCTGAAGTTATTGAGGTCATTTCTGTCTCCTTTTTTGAACAATAGAATGATTTTTGATTTCGACCACTGCTCCGGTGTCGACTCACTATCTAGAATGTTATTGAATAACATTTGGAGAGGTTTTAAGAGGCATTCACTAAATGATTTCAGAAATTCATTTGTTATGTTGTCTTCGCCTGGTGATTTTTCCATTTTCTGAGTTTTAATAGCATATTCGACCTCTGAAGTTAGTATGCTTTCTGGTTCATCCTCACAGCATAATACACGCAAGTTTGGTGACTCTTGAAACGTTCCTGCCATTGTATAGAGTTCTCTGTAGAAATTGGTGGCCTCATTTAAGATGTCGTGACGGTTTGATAACGTAAGTCCTGTTCGGTTATTCAAACTTGCTGCCCATTCTTTTTTATCTTTTAAAGAGTTAAATGCTTTACGTACTGCTCCGGTATTCTGAATATAATTTTCGAAAACGTTTTGTCTGTGGTTTTTCCTTTCAAGAGCTATGTTTCTATTTATTTTCTTACTGATTTCTGTTATCTTTTGTTTAGTCTGTCGCGTTCTCTTCTCTTTATATAAAGTTTTTCGTTCTTCTAATAATTTAAAAGTTTCTTCACTTATATAATTCTTTGTTTTTCTAGTGAGTCTTGGTACCAATTTGAGAATTTCTTCCATTGTGCTTGTGAAATTATTATACTGTGATTGAATATCAGATGAATCCCGAATGAACTGTAAGAAGTTTTCCTCCCAGTACTTTGTATCTTCATGCGAAATTGTTGGAAAGATATTTGTGTGTTTGCCAGATTTGATGAATCGTCTTTTTTTATTTTTCATATTGTACAATTTACATCTGATCATTCTGTGGTCAGAGTCGAAATTTAAATTATTTAAAATGTCAAAATTGTGTATGTCACTAGATCGGTTTGTCATTATGTAGTCAATTTCATTTAAAGTCCTTCCATCTGGATGCCGCCAAGTCCATTTTTTTTGTTTTTTAATTTTAAACAAGCTGTTTACAAATTTTAAATTATTTTCTTGTGCGAATTCTACTAGCCTGTATCCATGCGGACTTCTTTCCCCAAACGAAAAATCACCAAAAACGCTATCTTCGCCTGCTCTCATTTTTCCGACTCGGGCATTAAAATCGCCTTGTATTATAAGATTTTGTTTATTAACTAGGTTGAGAGCTGACTCTAACGATTTATAAAATTGTTCCATATCTTCGTCCGGGTACGATTCTGTAGGCGCATATATTTGAACTATTGACCAATGCTTATTGTTAGATATTTTTATCTCCAGTACAGCTACTCTTTCTGAGATTGCCTTGAGACTAATTATATTTTGTCTTAGATATTTTTTAATCAAAAATCCGACACCGTTATGTCCGCCTTTCCCGGCAGAATGGAAGAAAATGTAATCTGCGTATTCTTCTATAGCTTCGTAGTCTCTTCTGATTTCGCACAGTCCGATAACGTCCCAGCTTATTGATTTGATTGCGTTGCCAAATTCGATTAACTTGCTGTCTGAAAGTAGAGTCCTTGCATTGAAACTAGCTATGTATATATGTTTTGATCTGTATTGTTTATCCTTTGGGGGGGTATGGTCAATCTCCTCCACGGTGACCAGCCGGCTTGGAGGATAGAGGGGGCTACTACCTAAATTTAGTTTTTTCGCAAAGCTGTCCCAGAAGGTGATGACGACTTTCCTGGACGCATGTATGAAGTGATGTCTGTACCCTTATTTTTCTTTGATATTTGTCTTACGCCGTCTTCTTTTGTGTTTTCCTGAGCACTCTTGGGCGATTCTGATATCTGTCTTTTGTTCGACCTTTTTTCTGTGTCTAACTGCGTTGTTTTTTCTTTCAATGTTATAATTCTGTCATATCGAAGGACTACATTTTTTCCAGAATCTCTTGCTACTTTCAGTTCTTCTTGAAGTTCTCTTCTCTTTTGCAAAACTAAAGGTGGAAAATCTTCTTTGATATAAACGGATGAGTCCTGCAGTGTTTTTTTCCTTTTCAGAATTTCAATTTTTCTGCCCATTGTTGTTAGTGCCACTACCACAGGCCTAGCTTTTTTACCATTTCTCTTGCCCAATCTTTTAACTGACGCTATTTCTGATTGATGACATTGTATATTCATTGTGTCACTTATAAATTCAATTATATTATTTTGTAGATGTTCATAGCTGTTTTCTTTTTCTTCCATTCCAAAAAATACTATATTTTTCTTTCTTATCTCTCTCTCCAAGTTATCTATCGTCCTTTGTTGTTGTTCTAACTTAATTTCCAGCTCTTTTGATTTTTCTTCAATTTTACTAAATTTTTCGTCTATATTTTTATTTATGCTATTTTTGATACGCTCCTCCATGTTTCTCATATTCTGCTTCTGGTTAGATAGATCTTCTTGAATTTGTTTTAGGATTGTCATCATACTGTTATTCTCCATTTCAGTAATTTAATTTCAAGTGGTGCCCTCTAACAGAATATGCTGTCTATTTTATTATTAGATCCTTAAAGGGGTTCTAATTTATCAATGTCTCTTCTTACTTAGTTCCACCATTTGACGCTAGATGGCCCTAAATACAATTTGTTTTTTTTTTTTTTTTTTTGTTTCTGACTGTTGCCACTAGATGTCGCTGGATGCTCAATTTGGTATTTTTATATTTCTGATAATTACCGGTAGGTGGTGCTCTTCACATAAATAATATGGATAAATGTTTATTTTGTAGGTAGATATTTTGTAGTTAGTGATTTCTTGATTTCTAAATATTTTAAGGTTATTGTTAATTGGGACCACTGAAATTTCAAATGTTTTTCTTCTGTAGTATTATAATTTATTTGGTAGTGACTGACCTGTTGTTTTTTCATATATTGTTTTTCCATTTAGCCTGAAGATGTCTCTTCAATATTAGTAACGATCTTCTGTAGCTAGTTTGTGTTTTTGTGTCCTTTATAGGAAGGTTTTCGCACTGCCAATAATTGATCTGGTGTATCACTGTACTTAACACAATATTTGCACGTATAAAAGTTCCAAGCGGTTGTTTAAATATTTTTATTTTCCAAGTAAACACAGAGACGATGTTGACGTGAGCTCAGTAGCGCCCTCCCTCAAAATTTGTTATACTAAACATAAAATATACTATGTTTACTATGCAGGCACAGTCGGATATAAATCTCGACAGGACTGTCTAGAATTCCATGACATCCATACTAATATTAAAAATGTGAAAGTCTGTCTGTCTGTCTGACTGTTACGCTTTCACGGTCAAACCGCTGCACGGATTTTGATGAAATTTGGTATGAATATAGTTGAAGACCCGGAGTCAAACATAGGCTACTTTAAGAAGCAGGCAGAGCTGCGGGAAAAAGCTAGTTTTGTATATTTGAGAAATTATATACTGTTCTTCTCTTTACAATTAGTCAATGCTTGCTAGATTAAAGTGAAAAAGTAGCAGTCAAAAACGAATTTTTCGAATTTCCCGAAAAAATTTTACAAATAAGTTAGAAAATAAGCTATATCTTTTTCATTAGATATAACTGTAGCATTTTAATTCTAAGTGCAATATGTACTTCTTTATATTTGTATAGGCCACTGATTTAAATACAAAATGACATGTTATTTTGTAATTATCACAATTGTTAGTCAACCGGCTTGTAATTTAATTTGGGGTAATTACATAAGCGTAGGTGAATTGCCTTTGTTCGAGCACGTGCGTATGTCGTGTGTGACTATGGTTATCATGCTAAACATGAAGTTGTATTTATTGCAAATGCGCGGGCGAAGGGCGTAGTTTAGAAGTCTAGAGCATTCTGCGAATATAGTATACTCACTCTTATTTCAACCACTTAAGCACAGAAAACAACAATATCTTGCGTAGATGATGGGTGTAAGAAAAAGACGGATGGCGCACTGCAAAATTGCAAAGTGAAGCCTCGGCCTTTAATCTTGTAGACCGCCGCAGGATGCAATCAGGTTGCAGGGGAGCGGAGTCGACACATTAATATCGGCATCACCTAAGAAGTTTTCGGTCCATCATCCATATGAGTGTACCAACTTAAAGTGTTAAATATACTTTGTTGCACTCACAAATATAAGACGCAACGAGTCAACGACAGAATGACTTTGAATCTTGCTGTGTCCATCCTATTTTTTGTCGTTAATATCATTGTTTTTTTTTCTAATATTTACATTTTAAATACATTGTTGTCCGAATCCCACGTAATTATTAATAAACCTTTAATCCTCGTAACCCTAAGTTTGATATTAACAAAGACTTAACAAAAATTCAATCATTTTTTTTTCAAAAAGGGCAATTGCGATGATAACTTAATGCCTACCCATTTCAGCACATTTTGCTCTGTGTATGTAACTATATAAGCAATAAAAAAAAAAATGCAACTCATTCGTAATAATACAGAAGCTGCTATTAAAATACGTGAGTTGAGATCAGGGAATCATAAGTTCTTCTCATTAGGTTTCGTGGTGTAAACGTGTTCAGTCATGATCTGTTTTATAGTGTTATTTAGTTGTATATTTAGATTAGAAGCGGCTAGAATATTATTCGTAATCCCTACACCATCAATAAGCCACCAACTACCAATTCGACCTCTATCTTTAGAATTAGCAAAACGTGGTCATGATGTAGTTGTTATTACAACAGATCCCATATATCCAAAAGGAAAGCGTCCAGCGAATTTCACGGAAATAGATGTGCATAACATATCTTATACGATTTGGAGGGATAAAGTTTTAAATACAGCAACATCAAGTGGAAGCACTAGTGACTTGGAAAATCAAATTAATCTGATGTATAATCTGATAACTGAAATATTTGAAGTACAAATGGGGACTGAAGAAGTCAAAAAACTCATTGACGATAAAACGCAGAAATTCGATTTATTGTTTCTTGAGGCTTTAGTAAGACCTGCTTTATTGTTCACTGATCTTTATAAAGTGCCTGTGATTTTGATAAGTTCGTTTTTATCCGTATATAATAATTTACAAGTGATTGGTGCTTCTGTTCATCGGAATTTGTATCCAGAATTGACACGTCAGCAAATAAATGATATAACAATATGGGAGAAGGCTAAAGAAATGTATTTGCAGTATAAAATTGAAAAGATAATTGATGACTCCGAGGACAAGCAAAATGCTGTGATCAAGAAAGTTTTGGGGCCAAGTGCACCGATGCTTAATGAGTTGTATGATAAAATAGATATGTTATTTCTGAATGGTCATCCTATTTGGGATTCAAATAGGCCTGTGCCACCTGGAATTGTGTATTTGGGAGGTATTCATAAGATTCCACAAAAGGACTTACCGAAGGTAATTTATTGTACCTAATATTTTTTTCATAAAAAAACAGCGGCTTAGACTTAACAATTCATGTTGGCGATGCTTCCTTATTTTATTGTTTACTAGCTGCCTGGTTGACTTTGTACCGCCGCCAATAAAAGTTGCATGTTAATTATCTTTCTTCTATCAACGATTTGGAAATTCATCTGACATTGCAGACGGTACGCTACGGTAACCGCTTACCATCAGAACGCCAAATACTTGTTTGCGTACTAAATAGTTGTTTATTTATTTATTTAAGCTTTATTGCACAATACAAAACTTTTTACAAATGGTGGACTTAATGCCAGTGGCATTCTCTACCAGTCAACCATGGGACCAAACAGAGAATTAAAAGTTGGCGATAAAGACGAAATCACGAACACACAAGAAAGATAAAATATGATAAAATCAACTTACAAAAGAAAAGTAATAATACATAAGATTACATAATTTATTAAGTTGTTGTGAAAATAAAACTGTTTCCACTTCCTTTGCAATTTCAACACAGTACCCACCTACTACAGAATAGACACCTTTTTAGTGTACCATTTTCAAACAATATTAATGATTGTTCAGTAATACTTTGGAATGAAAAATTGATCTCAAATTGACGAAGTCATCAAATAAATCACAGATCAATTAATTGTAGCAAGCTAAAGTAAATACATCTGAATTAAGAACTTAACCCTGTACTTAAGAAAGTCCGTTGAAATATTTCTGATCAATTTATTAACGCAGAGTGTGGCAACAATACGTATTTATTACGAGTATTTTAGACTTGACTGATAAAAAAAATGTAACTCTCTCTTTCACTTCTCTTATCATGGACATTGAACACATCGTTCAGGTACTGACGTGTATTTGTATCTATACTAACATTATAAATGCGAAAGTCTGTCTGTTACGCTTTCACGGCCAAATCAGTGAACGGATTTTGACGAAATTTGTTATGAATATAATATAGTTTAAGACCCGGGGTCAAACATAGGCTACTTTTTGGCGCAGGCGGAGCTGCGGGAAACAGCTAGTTCAATATAATTAATTAACTGAGGTCAAGGCCAAGACTAGTATTTGTTTATAGTTAATTGTCAACTGCTGAAGTTAACTTTGATATTTATTGTGGAAATGTAAATTGGGTGAAGTGCTGATAATTATTTAAAGTCATCATCATTTCGTGTAGGTTTGTCTATCGACTATGTACACCCTAGTGTCAGAGTTGTTCGGAACCGCCTCTCGGACTCTGACGTAGTTCCTTTAACGACTACCAAATGGCAGACCAACGGACCAATTATTTATAGTGAATTGTAGTTAATGTTGTTGAGTATTAGCAAGTCGTAATTACGGAAGAATACTAATAAAGAATTAAAGTATAGCGGTGCGGTGCCTGGAAACTAGCCTAGCAAGGTCAAGCGCGGTGGAGTGGGCGCTTGACCTTGCTAGGCTAGTTTCCAAGGTCAAAAGACTAACATTAAAATTAGTCCGTCATTTAGGGAATCAAAATATATTAGTGACGTATTTTTTCTTTTGTAAATTGAGCGATAAATTGTAAAGATATAACGCATCAAAGTTTAGGAGTGGGGTCTCGTGACGTCACATATTGCGAAAAAGTGTAGCACACTGTGACGTCACACGGAACTTTAACGCGCCATATCTTTAACATTCTTTGTTTAATTTTCAGAAGAAAAAATACGTGTCCAATATTTACTAGCCTATTCAAATGTGTATTAGTATGTACGTTTAAGTTTACCATATTCATAGTTCACATTCTTTGCTTGTAGGTTTGCATTCGTAAGTTATCCCAGTTTCTACCACGTATGACTAAATTTCCAGTGTAATATAGATATGTCATTTTCCCTACTAAATTGTGTTTAAAAAACTAGGAAAGATAAAAGTAATAGACGATCTATCGGGACAAGGTGTTTTTGCCACTTTTGTCGAGCTTGGCAAGCGACGTTGTTCAACTTTTCCAATTTCGGCGCAGCTGCCACTCATCGGTATTTATTTGATACACGACGCACAGTATTTGTCTACTGGCTGTCTGTTTTTTATCTCTAGCACAATGTTATTTGACACCGTGACTGATATATTACGGGTGTAACCCTGCACATTTTGGAGTCGAGAGATTTACAAAACCACTGTTCGGTCTTAGTTGTAAATCTTAAAAAATAAATTGATTGACACGATAAATATAAAAAAAAATTATAACAATAATTGGATCAATACAGTGAAGACAATACAAATACCTATATTAGTTCGCCACGAACAAAATTCGTAATTTTTTTAAAATCGTGGGCGTTTTAATGACTTTCCCCCTTATTCATAAAAAAATACGAACGTTCGTTAAACCTACATTAACTAAATTATGTTTAGTCCCTTTCTGTCTGATCTATTTTTGACGTGAAAGAACGAGACGAAACACACTTCAGTTAACTTGATCTTATTAAACGTTCCTTAATTTTTATGAATAAGGGGATTAGACTTTTGTTTCACCGTAATCTCCGTTTTACTTCATATATTTATTAATTCATTAATTTATTTTCTTGCTACTGTTATAGTTTTTTTTTCTCATTGATATGTAAGTGGCCTTTGGTCATACAAATAGATTTATATTTGTTTATAGATCAAAGATCCTTTTGCGTATCTCTAACTCAATTAATTAATTTAATTAATTAATTATTAAATTAATTTAACTTAATTAATTATTTAATTAATTTAACTTAATAAATTATTTAATTTATTTAACTTAATAAATTATTTAATTAATTAAACTTAATTAATTATTTAATTAATTGAACTTAATTAATTATTTAATTAATTTAACTTAATTAATTGATTTAACTAAATTAATTAATTTTAATATGTACAATGAAGGTTAAATAAATAAATAAATCATGTAATAGTATGATAACCACAGAACAGATTAAAGAGGTGATAACAACTTGGTCTAGTTGACCTAAATACTCTTATCAGCTCAGATAAATATTTGGAGTTATACTTGCATAATGTTACGTAATAATAACCTAACTATATATATATATAAAGTAGGCGGAAATCCATCCATTAGTAGTGCTCGTCTAAATGCAAAAGTATACATACATCTGTGATAATGTTGGGTGTTATAGTGTTTTTAAATTTTAGTTTTGTAGTGCAAGCAGCTAGAATATTATTTGTTATACCTATACCATCAATAAGCCATCAGCTACCAATTCGACCTTTGAGTCAAGAGCTAGCTAAACGAGGGCATGATGTGGTGGTTATAACTACTGATCCTATATATCCTAAAGGCGATGGACCAGAAAATTTCAAAGAAATAGATATACATGACATCTCCTACGGAATTTGGAGAAGCAAAGTTGTTAATGCTGCACAATCTACTGGAAGTTCAGGGGACATAGAAAATCAGATGAATGTATCTTTCAACACTTTAGCAGATATATTTGAAAAGCAGATGGAGTCTGAAGTAATTCGAAATTTTATCAACGATAAGAATCAAAAATTTGACTTGATTTTTACTGAAGCTATGATGAATCCAGCATTATTGTTTTCTCATATATACAAAGTACCTGTTATACTTATAAGTTCATTTCTGGCTCTTTATAATAACTTAGGAGTAGTAGGCGCTCAGGTACATCCGATATTATTTCCTGAAGTGCATCGTCAAAAATTTGTTAATTTGACAATGTGGGAGAAGATTGATGAAATTTATATGGATTATAAAATTAAAAAAATATGGGATGGAGTTGAAAATAAATACAGTGCAATAGTTAGAAAAGTTTTAGGACCAGACGCGCCGCCGCTTGAGGAGTTGTACAATAATGTTGAAATGTTGTTCCTTAATGGACATTCTATATGGGATTCCAATAGGCCAGTACCTCCTAGTGTTTTATATTTGGGAGGAATTCATAAGATCCCACAAAGAGCTTTGCCAACGGTAAGTGAACTTTGATATTATATAGATAAATTTGTGTTAAATCAATTTAGTAATTCTGAATTTAATTCCCCCGTTAGCACGACTTTATTAAATTAATTTGAAAGCTTATGAGATTTCAAAATATAAAATTTACTAACTTACATACTTTTCTTATCAAATTCTACAAGACTTGTATAGTATAGTAATTCATCGTTTCTGTAACCGTAAATCTATAAAAAGTTAATCTGGTTAAAATAAATTAATTCTTCATCATTTTTTATTCTGTATCTTATTTATTATTCTGTACATACATTATATCTATTTCGGTTTTGCTGGACCGGTATTGAACCCTAAATTGTGTGCCTTAAAATCGACCTTAATTTTTACATCAGGTTATAAAACAAAATTTTGAGAACCAATTTCCTTCCCCGATTGCGCAAAATGGTGTCAGAAATTTTCGAAACTACCTCATGACCTTAAGGACTTTGTTTCACGTGATTCCCGAAGCGCTAAATTATCATTCATTATATTATTGCCTGTCCTGAGGTAGACTGGAAACAACTTGCATTGTATGTTAGAGAGTGCTTCTCGTGGGACGGGTAGTTAATTATAATTGTCTTTTATTTAACAATGTTACTACCTTTTGCCAGCATGGACCCTTCTCTCTACTCGGTTCATTCATTCATATCGAGTGGGTTACATGGTCAATCGAATTTGCACACCTTGGTGCCAGAATTTTTATAACCGAATCTCAGACGCTGACAAATTTCTTTTGGCGACCAACCGCTGTACGTGTACGTGCCTTCAGAAGCCAGGATTCATATATATGTCAGAGCCTGAGATTCTCAAGATTTTCAAAACGATTGGTTAGTAGCGGCTTCTTCAGGTCATTTGACCATCTGGTCGATGAATGTCCAATGATGCGTGATTAGGGCACTACACTCTGGTAATCTTCGATACAAAGTAAATCTTTACTCTGATACATGCTAGTAGATAAGCATCCGTTTGTGCGCATTAACGAAAATGACAATTCATTGTACATAATAGCCAGATAACTACAGTTCTATATAAGTTATGGGGAAGTTGATCTGTCATTAGTTCTCCTCTCTCATTCTGTCCTGTCGTTAGTAGTTTATTTGTTAAAATGTTGACTTTAACTGTGTTATTAAATTGTTTGTTTGGATTAGAAGCGGCAAGAATATTGTTCGTTATTCCAACACCATCGATAAGTCATCAGCTACCAATGCGACCTTTGACACAAGAACTAGCCAAGCGAGGGCATGATGTAGTCGTTATAACTACTGATCCTATATATCCAAAAGGTGGTGCTCCAGCGAATTTCACTGAAATCGATTTGCATGATTTATCATACAAAATTTGGAGAGAGGAAATTTTAAGCGCAGCAATATCAAGTGGAAATTCTAATGATTTAATAAATCAAATTTATATGATGAGTAATCTTGTGACAGATATATTTGAAGTGCAAATGCACACTGAAGTGATCCAATCTCTAATACATGATAAAAATCAGAAATTTGATTTAGTGTTTATTGAATCAGTAATGAGACCAGCTTTATTATTTTCTCATGTGTACAAAGTACCTGTGATTCAGATTAGTTCGTTCCTATCTTTTTATAACAATTTAGAAATTATCGGTGGCCAAGTCCATCGAATTTTGTACCCAGAAATAACTCGTCAGAAGATAAATAATATAACTTTATGGGAAAAGATAAAAGAAATGTACAATCAGTATAAATTTGACAAAATAATAGATAATATGGAAGAAAAGCATAATGCTGTGATAAGAAAAGTTTTAGGACCAAACGCGCCAGAGCTTAAAGATTTATATAATAACGTAGATATGCTGTTTCTAAATGCACATCCTATATGGGATTGTAATAGACCTGTACCGCCAAGTGTTCTGTATTTAGGAGGGTTACATAAGATCCCGCAGAAAGATTTACCTCAGGTAAGCTTTTTTAAAAACATTTTGTTTACAGATTAGCTGACCTGGCAAAAAAATATTGTTGAGCATTAGTAACATTTAAAGTAATGAATTATAATACTAGATTAATCTTCGCTGTGATAGGGAGAAATGTACATTGACCTCTTACTCTCACTTGTTCAGATTGATAAACATACACTTTGTTATCATTTACAATTAGCGTGGTATACGCTTACGCTTTGTATGCGGTTCTCATTACAGACAGTTTACAAATATCACTAAATAAATATTTTACAAAATTCCTGCTAACATTGTCGACAACACAACACAAATACGTCTGATGTTTAGTGCAAATTTGGTTGGCCTAAAATGAACCTCCGGTTAATTTAATTCGGGTACGTCATCTCCTAGTCCGGTCTAGAATGTAAAGATAATTTAGAAGTGTTATTAATTTTTTTATAAGGTGATCCACATAAAAACGTAAGTGGCCATGAAAATTAATAGTCATGCTAATAAATACAAACAAAAAAGCAGTTTATATTGCTTCTCTCGTTTTAAAAGGAAGCGTAAATACTGTGTGATCTACTCTTGACTATTGAAGGTCAGCGAGTTTTTGTTGTTGTGTCTATTTTGTTATTTAATATATTTTTTTCATAATTTCCTTTTCTTCTGTAATAGAAGTCACAAATAGGGACTAATTATATTTAGGTTTACACGAAACAAAATAATCAGTTTGTAATAAGTACTTATCAAAATATGGACAATAAATCAATCAATCATACCATAACCCAGCGTTTTTGGCTTTGCTGATAACGGGTGAATCGTATGGATTGGCCGCTTTCTCTCACTCAATTTAAAGTGTTAAGTGCAATATGTTGAAGTGATTGAACTGAAAAACACATGAGTGCACAAAGCTCTATTAAAACTGACGCAAATCTCGCGCGACTTGCGGGACGGGACGCCCACAGAAATAAGATTCGGTCAAAGTTAACTGGCCTGCTTATGGCACTTCTACCCATTATAATTTTTGTGAACGTCCCGCAAGTTGCGCGGGATTTGCTTCAGTTTGAATAGAGCTTAATACAGCAGCGCTCCTATCAAGTGCAGTAAATACGATTTCGGCTTAAATAATCATACATCATCATACGGCCGCTGCTATCTGTGTGAGTTTAGCTTCATTTATCACAGCGAGTAAATATCAGCAATTAAAATTGTTAAGATAACAATAACCAATGAAATAATAAATCTTTTATGTAATGATTTTGCATTTTTATGGCGTATTTTATCTAAAGTCCAAACTTTTATTATATATATAATGATAATAATTATCTCATATCTTTACTTGCTTGATGGGAAAAGTTATATTTCTTAAAAACGGATATGTATGGCCACTGTTTAAAGGCCCGAATCGCGATAACTAAATAACGTATTTACCAAAAGCAAGGAACGATCGTAAGGACTATTCGAAACAAATCGAAATCTTTGTTTCTCCTGCCACCTTCCCAGTTTACCTGGGGTCGGGCCTCCTCGTAACTCGGAGCCAGGATTGTCTGTCCTGGATACTTGACCACCACGTGGCGATGGGCCTCCCCCTTCCTTTCGGCCTTTCGGCCTCGACACAAATCGAAATAATGAATTTTAATGAATTAAAATGTAATTGACCGAAGTAAAAGGAATTTTAACAAATTAAAACAAATTTATTAAAAATATAATTGAAATTAATGAAATTTAACCGTATTTGTCTGACTATCGCACGAATGTGTCGTACGTTATGGCAAAAAGTTCCTCGACAGTAATTTGTTTTCAAACTTTATTTTGGTACTGGCTCGTAAGTTCCTTTTGTCAAAAACGTTTGTCAAAATATAGCGCGATACTGTTGCAACACAGAAAGTTCGATCAAACATGATGCGGCCTTGTTGGCCGCGTTCACGTTAAAAATTATATTTTCATTGTTTTTCTATTTTTTACTACATCTATTTAGCCTACGAGGGCTATTTTTGAGTATGTAAAATGGTTGTATCGATTGAAAATAGTTCGATTTAGAATTACTGTTATTCGACATAATTAGTGACTCAAATATCAATGTTAGTACGCTTGTTCTATTGTATTGCCATGTTCCTGTTGGTCTGGTTTCCCTGTAAAAAGGGTAAGGAGGTCAGATGGCAGTCGCTCCATTTTAATAATTAGTTCCGCCAAATCTAGAACCATGACTTACACCATACCCTAGGCTCCGAAGCGTAAGCCGACGACGCAACTAGGAATACACGCTAGGATGATAATGACTAAAAGACATAGTAAAATAACAAGTGCTAAGTAGTTAAGATTAAAAATTACTTGATTTGAACGTTAAAATTAACGTTATCTGTAAAGAAAAGTTGTTGCCCTACACAACTTTTACGATATCAATATTATCGGAACAAGGCTAGGCTTATAGATTTAGAAATGTATTTTATACTACCGATACTTTTAAATTTTTAACTATTTATTCAATTTAAAAGAATTTAATTTTTCTTCTTTCTCAACATTTTTTTTACCTCATCACTTATGAAATTTCAATGTACGAGTATTTAGGTCAAACCATCCCCGAGTATAACTCTTTGTATTACTGAACAGACAGCGACTTCTTTTAATATAAGGTATCTGTAGATACATAGATGGAGCATTTTTTTTTTAATAGTTATCAATATTAATATAAGTTACCGCCGATATAATACTGAAATTATATTAGTATTATTTACTATCTATGTTGTCATATAATATTATCAAATCTGTTTAAGTAACAATCATTAATATTATTTTCATTCATCCATTAAGAGTTTTCGATACCGCCTGTCGACTTTAACCATCAGATTGCAGCCGGTCTGCTTAGCTTCCCTTTGCTTAGAATCGCCTTTGTTTCGAATAGGTAATTCTACCCTGCAATGTCCAAACCCTCGACTTCTGGATCTGTAGGTAAACACCTTGTTCCTAGCGTGTCGACGTTAGTCCTTCGATGCCTAGAACTGGGCCACTATACAACGTTGTCTGTAGCGCTGTAGTGTATCGGCAGGGTTTGCCTCGGGCCTGACAGAAGGTGGCCCAGTGTCTGGTGATGATCCAGATGTCTTCACTACTTGTAAATGTGCACACGCCTTAACCAAAATAATATAAATCTAATATTTTAATTACAGGAACTAAAAGACTACTTAGACTCGTCCAAACATGGCGTCATATACATAAGCTACGGCACCAATGTCAGCCCTTCTTCTCTACCAGCTGATAAGATCCAGATGTTAGTGAAGGTCTTCTCCAGATTACCTTACGATGTCTTGTGGAAATGGGACAAGGACGAGCTGCCAGGGAAACCAGCTAATGTCAGAATATCCAAATGGCTGCCACAGTCTGATTTACTACGTAAGTTTGTTAAGCAAAATTTTCCCGTTCTTCTATTCTTATTGTCTCATAAATTTGCCAATTTTTGTCTTTATTTCGTTCTCTTTTTGGTCTTAAGGTTTGACTGGGAGAAAAAGCCTTAAGGCATTAACCCCCCCTTTTTTTTTTGTTATATTTAGTGCAATAAAGGTAAAATAAATAAATAGATACACAATGTGTTCTCTAAAAAAAATATAAGTGAAAACTGTCAATTTCTTTTTTGATATTAATAAACAAGCGAGATCCATCATAGACCACATCTACATTTAATAAGGTGGGATCGATATCAATCGCCTCTTCTTTAGTTTATAAAAAAAAAAAAATGTGAATGAACTGTATAAATATAAGCCTGTATTTGCTGAGGATCCAACTTGAAAACACGCTTGGATTTAAAGTTTAGTTTAGGGTCGGCAACGCGCTCGTGACATCTCCGGTGTCAGGCGTTCACAGGCTACGGTAACCACTTAACATCAGGTGGGCCGTCCGCCTGCTTGCCCACTTAGTTGTATAATAAAAAATGTTGTCATTGCTAACCATACTGACTTACCAAGAACAAAATGATAAAAATTAGTCACAGTTTATCAAAAAATCGTTATCTTACAAATCACGTGAGCGTCATTTAAGTATACGGTAGACATCAAAAACTGTTGTGTCACGGTAATCATTTATAATTTATTTAATGCCACTTGAATGATAAACTATGATCTTGTGTACTTTGATAAGATTAGATCACGCTATTCCTTGATGTCTAGACTTGTTACAGTAAAAAAAAGAGATACTTATTTTTTTATTTATTTTGTAATTCAATATTTCTTACTTTTGTTTTGTGATTCCTGGCAAAATTGAACTCTCTTTTTATCAATCTGTAACACAAAACTAGGTTTTAGCTAAACAGCACGAAAAAAATGGCTGTGATCGCTTGACATATATTGTCAAAACTTTTGAACTTTCTGGCATTAAATTTATTAAAGAAGTTGTCCATTCTAAATATTGTCAAAACATTTAAAAAAGTGTAGCCGGGCCGAATTTGTACATTGAATATTTTTTTGGAAAATTTTAGTGTTACAGTACATAGCTGTAGATGTAGATGACAAATCAAATTTTTTTTGAATTTTTTTTGACTTTAAATTTGCCATGGAGCTACCTTATATAACGGGTCAACATCTAAGTATAAATTATCCCGAAAAAAAAATAATAATATAGTACATAGATCAATATGAAATTTTAAATGCAGGCAACCAGTACGAGTATACTTAACGAGAAAGCGTTTAAAAATATTTTATCCAGATAAAGTTATAGACAAATGGATAAGCAAAATTTACATACTCGGCAGTTTACTATGAATTTCAAAATGCATTCAAATAATAATACCGAGAAAGTGTTTTATGTATTAATCACGGAAAAATTCCACGATCCCGACGGAAATGCGAAATATTATCTATATATCCCGGAAAAATATACGGATCCCGAGGGAAAAGCTAAAATTGTCTACTAGACAGATTAATGTGAAATTTAAAATGCAGAGAACCAGTATAACGAAAAAGCGCTTGCAAATATTTCATCCAGGAAAAGTCATAGACTCCCGATGGATAAGCAAAAAGTTACATATACCTACACTTTGCAGATTACTATGAATTCAAATATGCATGCATTCAACCAATATATATCGAAAAGGTGTTTTAAGTGTTATACTTACATCCCGGAAAAACTTCACGATCCCGAGGGAAAAGTGAAATATTATTTAAGTAAAAATGACTAAATGAATTTGCATGGAAATCGGAAAGTGGGCAGTTTACCTGTATACTTTACTTTTTATCTCAAAATCACTTTAGAGACCGGCATCACAGTCAGGATTATCCTCTCACAACTTCAACGGTCGTAGGCAGAGATATAAAGCTTAGTACAAACGTTTAATTTTGATTAAACCTGAAGTTCACCATAAATAAATAAACATTGCAGGAAGGACTTATTCATTTTGATGGGTCAGTAAGATATGTTTTTTATACCATTTTGTCATGGCCAAGTCAATTTATTTTATTTAAAACATAGAAGATATTTAATATTGATATGGTCACTATAAGATGTTGTTAAGTTAGCTAATTAGATAATAACTTAAGGCAGAAGGTCCCTTCAGTAGGAACTGAACAACTAAATCGACGTGGATATTACATGAATCTCACAACTTTGTACAGCAGAAGAAAAAGTTACGAGACTTGGGGTTTTTTAAAATTTTTGTTTTTGAAGGTCGATCGAATTTAAAAATAAAAATAAAGTTATCTTAGAAAAGAAGCGACGAATATGACGGTCTCTTTTTTTGCTAAAAACTGTTTGTTATTTTTAATTTTTCTTAATAAAGGAGAGAAGACATTATTGCCCAGAATAAAGATCCGTGATATTGAAAAAAAAATGTAATTCCAACTAAATTTCTTTTACAGGTCATCCAAAACTGAAACTCTTTATAACCCAAGGAGGTCTGCAATCTACTGATGAAGCTATCGACGCAGGAGTTCCTCTCATCGGTATGCCGATGTTAGGAGATCAGTGGTTCAATGTGGAAAACTATGTCAAACATGGAATTGGTATAAGGCTGGATATGGAATACCTAACTGAAGAGAAGTTGGAAAAAGCTATCGATAGAATTATTAAGGATACTAGGTAAGTTCTTAACATTTTTTTTAGATATGAACATTGTATATGTTGACAGTTTTGAGTTTTGAGCAGTTTGCGAGAAAGTTAATGTTATTTTGTGAAAGGGATGGATGAAATTGTGTCCTAGTTTAAGTTGTGCACGCTTTGGCTTATCCGATAAGTTGTACGATTTGTATTTAAATAAAATTAAATGTACGTTTGTTGTATTTGAAAAAAATGATTCCGTTGGTACTGGCTCATAATGTATGTTGTTGTGTGTGTATGGCATATGGATCCGAAATATGGTTCCTATGGACCTCATAAGAATGCTCTAGGTCGCCTAAAGAGTATGGAGTGAGCTATACTTGGTATTTCCCTGCGAGATTGAATCAGGAATGAGGAAATCCGTAGGAGAATAAAAATTACTGATGTAGTCCAGCGGATTAGCTCTTTGAATGGTCAGCGGATGGGGCACATAGCTCGGAGAAACTATGACCAATGGATTATAAAGATTTTCGAAAAGCCATCACATACAGTCAAGTGTAACGTTGGACATCCACCGACCAAATGGTCAGGCGATCTGAAGAAAGTCGCAGGCAAGCGCTAGACGCAGGTCGCTTTTAACTCGGTTTATTTGGAAATCTTCGGGGGAGGATTTATAATTTCTAATACCTTTCAAATGCGCAAAGAGCGAGATATCGCCATACATACCGTTTTACGCCATCTCACGTACTCACTCGCATTTGAATGGAATTCGAAATCTTAGTAACGCATCTAGCCCTTACCATTAAATTCTAAACGCAGGGCAGAAACGAGTGAGTGAACGAGACGGCGCAATACAAGCTGTAAAGCGACATCTCGCTTGCTCACTCGTATCTGCCCTGCTATTATAGGTGATGGTAAGGCACCTGATCAACAAATTTAAATCCTTACAATTTGTTTCAGTTTCCGTCAAAACATAATCAAACTCCGTGACTTAATCAACGACCAACCCCAAAAGCCTTTAGATCGAGCTGTATGGTGGACAGAACACATCCTAAGACATGGTGGTGGAAGACATCTCCGGTCACCAGCTGCTAATATATCCTGGACACAGTACTATGAAGTGGAACTTATATCCTACGTATTAGGTAGCGTATTGTTACTTTTAGTTTTAATCGGAACTGTGATATACTACTCTGTGCGATTCGTTGCGCAGTTTTTAAATAGTAATGCTAAGTTGAAAAGTAATTAGGAATAAATTATGTTCAGTTCTACTAAACCGGTTCTACTTGTGTAGAAAAGGATAATATCATAGCTTTAGTCTATTGATTTGATATAAGTACTTGTAAATACTACGCCCTGTGGAACATATCTCAAAATTAGTGTAAAAAATAAAGTTTAGTAAAAAATAAAGATTTGATAATTAAAAAAAAATATATACTGTTAATATGTATTTCGAATAAAATATAATAAAAAATATTGTATAAATGTGTTTGCCAACTTTAAACTAATTAGGTGATATGTAAATGCGCTCGATAATTTATTAAATAAAAAAAATCTATTGTTACCGATATTATCGTATTTTTTTCCCTATACTAAAAGTTGTAAGTGATTATGATCACTAAATAAAATAAATAAGTTAAAATTTAAATAGGTAAACCCAATTGATATCACTATAATACATAAATAATGTAAATATCAGTTTAAAGTGAAATGGTCAACTGGTAGAAAATACCATATGGCTTTAAGTTCCACCATTTGTACGTTTTATTTTATTTGTGTTGTAATAAATAAATGAAAATTTCACGTCACTCTAATCTAATTGTATTGAGAAAAAAGATTTTCATTTTTTTTAAGCTTTTGCCCAGCAGTGGGATATAAAGAGCTAATTATAAAAAAAAATATGCCATGCTGTCAGCCTTTTGGGCACGCTACTTCGGGGCAACGATACAATACAATACAATATATCTTTATTGCCCACATACAGTAACAAATAATTTAACATTTACACAGACTTCAACATTATATGAGCAAAGGCAGCCCGCTGCTAGGCAATCTCTTCCAGTCAACCCTTACGAGGTGAAAGAGAAACAGTTAAGTTAGGGTGGGTACAGCAACAGATATAGTTGAAAATTATAAACATACACAAATATGGCATATAAAATAAACATACATAAATAACTTACATAATTACATTAACATTCATATGCGCTGTATGAATATCTAAGCAAAATTATCAGCAGTATCAAGTCAAAGTGAAAGATAGTATACTTTCAAGCGACTCTTGAAACTGGTTATAGTCTGAGCAGTGCGAATATCTTCAGGCAAAGCATTCCAGAGACGTGCTGCTTGTACAGTGAAAGATTATGAGTATGCAGAGTTGGAGTTTTAACGATCTGTCAGGACTTGTCCTTTTATACAGTTTTAGGATAAATTATTATGCGTTTTTTATCCTAATTAGATTTTTTAGGTATTTTTTTCAACATTTACTTTTTATAAAGTGAAACAACATCCTTTGTTTACTAATTCCTTTCGCAGCTATAGAATCCATACTAATATTATAAATGCGAAAGTCTGTCTGTTTATCTGTTACGCTTTCACGGCCAAAACGCTGAACGGATTTTGATGAAATTTGGTATGAATATAGTTGATGACCCGGGGTCAAACATAGGCTACTTTTAGGCGGAGCTGCGGGAAAAAGCTAGTAGTATTTAAATAGTATAGAATTTTAGTAAGGTTTGGAACAGTTTACATTCTAATTTGCTTAGAACATAAATTATATTTAATTTGAAATTTATTTTAAAAAGTACTAGGATAACAAAAATTATGAGGAGGTTCACATGAAAAATAAACTCCATAAGCCAAATGTGTGTCATTTTTTGAGATGAAAAGATCTATGAACCAAAGAACCTCCTTATAATTTCTGTTATCCTAGTACTTTTTTAGATAAATTTCAAATTAAATATCGTCATATTAAGATGTAACCTTTAGCAAAAATACTACACTATTTATATACTATTGTCATCATCATCCTATCGTGTATTCTTAGTTGCGTCGTCAGCTTACGCTTCGGAGCCTAGGGTACGCCACAAGTTATGGTCCTAGATTTGGCGACACTGGCCATTACAATGGAGCGACTGCTGTCTGACCTCCGTAACCCCTTTTACAGGGAAACCAGACCAAAAGGAACATGAACTGATGTGTGTTAGTGGCCAACACTATCAGAATTTTTCAGGCTGCCCAAGGGCACAGCCTAACGACTGCTATCCATCGATAACAAACGAAGCACGGAGGAGCTCGACATAGAAAATTCCACTAAATGGCGACCAATCCAATAATGGTCGCATCTCGTCGTTGCTTTATACGCGCATTCGCTAAGGATACGCGGGCCACGGTCGACTATCGAGCTCCTCTATTTATATACTAGTAACTGTTTCCCGCAGCTCCGCCTGCGTCAAAAAGTAGCCTATGTTTGACCCCGGGTGAAGACCCGGGGTCAAACATAGAACAGAAAGACAGACAGACTTTCGCATTTATAATATAAGTATGGATTCTGTAGGTACTCAATCTAAGGAGCTACTGAGACAACGAATGTTCAGTAATTCCTCCAAAGGAACTGCGAAAGGGACTAGTGAGAGCAAAGGGATTCCTATCAAACATCACAATCAATTAGTACCAGCCACTGGACACTAATTACACAACTCTCAATCTATTGGGCCGTGACAAGGACAATTTGCAATTAATTATTTTAGTCAAAACATCTAAGGTCCAAAAATTTACCCCATATTTCGACCCATGTATCTTGGGGAAAGTTGTTCAGTTGCATGAATGGAGTCACTGGACGGTGGGTCCAAAACGACTAAAATTTCACTGTGTATAATATTATATAGTAGATTTTGAAATCAAAAATAATTTTAACGATAAGGCCGCTTATTGTGTGCACATAGCACGGATAAACCGACCAGAAAGGTCATGGAGTGGAGAACATGGACGAATGTGCCATCCAGCATTACATTGGGTGGACGATATCAAGCGCCACGTTTTGTTAATATCGATTTTTCACGCTGGCCTCAATTGGGTGCATGTGGCACGGGAGGGACAGATTTGGAAGAATATGGAGGAGGCCTAAGTCCAATAAAGGATATCATAAGGGCTGCTATGGATGGATGGATGGATGGTCACAAAAACTGTGTGTACTTACGGTTAATTTGATTTCAATTAAATAAAGGTAATAGATATCGTGCGACCAAGAAGATCTTCATCCTAGTGTTTTCCTACTTTCGGGCGTGAAACCGACTTACTTCGGAGCTCAGGGTTCGCTGGTCGTACGAGCATGCTCGTTGAAATTAATTTCTCCACAAAATGATCAATAACAAAAATTTATTAAAACTGACTGAATAGCACACAATATAGATAATGTCTTCAGAGTGTCTCCATTGGTTACAGTTTTCAGAATGGGTTTTACGTCACCATCCATTAGCGTCTTCATCTGGTGTTCTGATGGCGTAGGGTCGCCGTTGGGGCAGTTCGCATACACAATGGTTCCGTCGCATTCCTGTAAGAGAATTTTATTTTGTAACGTCATAGCTTAAACAATCATTCATTCATACGAGTCGGTTTCATGGTCAATCGATTTTGTTCACCCTGCGGTGTCAGAGTTTTTCGGAGCCGCCTTTAGGCCTCTGACTTGGTTCCTTTAACGGCCATTAAATGGCAGCCGGGACCAACGGCTTAACGTGCCTTCTGAGACACGGAATCATCATTATTTTCAGAGAATCAGGTGATTCAAATCCGCAATATCCTAACCAAACTGGAATAACTAAACAAAGTACCTCTGCTTCCTGTGGGAATTTCGGATAAAGAAGTATGGCAAAAAATGTATGAAGGAAACTGCAATAGCGATAAGCCCGCCTTTGTACTCAATTGTCAATATGTATTTCTTTTAATTTTAATTTAGTGTATATCTATCTATCCATAGCGCACGTATTCGTTTGAATATGTAAGTCAAGAGATGACGAAACACGGCCCGTATGGGATTAGTGGCATTTCCTATCATGAGCTTCTCCGTACTTCAGAAGATACGTTAAGCCGATGGTAATCTAACACTGTTGGCCACTAACAAATCTTGGATCATATTTCTGTTGGTCTGGCCTGTAAAAAAGGTTACGGAGGTCAGATGGCATGGCAGGGCAGCGTTTCATTATAATACCCATACCCAGTACAGCCAAATCTTGGACCATGATTAGAAGCGTACCCTAGGTTCTCAAGCGTAAGATGATGACGCAACTGGGAAACACACTTGGGCGAAGAAGAATCTTGAAAGCCATTAGGAAAATTCTTAGATAATGAATGCTGTTCTATGTAAAATGATCTTGATTTCAAATACAACTTTAAAGCTTTACGACTGAAAGACGGAATCGAAATATATTTCTAAACGGAACTTTTAAACTTTTCTCAAGATAAAACTTTAATTTTAAGCTCTGACACCTGCACTTTCGATAAAGTCTTTCCCCGATCCCGTTGGTATTAAAACTTTCGTTCGGCTTACAAATTAAACGTCAACTTACAGCTTAGACATTTCACATCGAACTTAAATTTTAATCTGTACATCTATTGACAATTTATTACAAAAATTATGTAAACCCTGATCAGGAAAATAAGCATCCATGGCCATATTGCGGAAAAATATTGTAACTAATTTATTTCACTGGCAACTATGCATACATGTAATATTGCGTCATCTCAACTTCATGTGCCAAAAAGAGACAGGAGTGGACGTGGTGTAAATTTTTTTTTATCATGTTCCACGATTTATTTATCAAAATGGCAAAAATAATGTAATGAGAGAAAAGTGAGTTAAAGATGTTATCATAATTATTCGATGCGAATAAAAACGAAGGATTGATTTCTATTTTATTATATGAAATATTTGTTGTTACCAATAGGTCAATGATGTTCTTTAACGACCACTAACATGGCAGTCGGGACCAACGGTTTAACGTGCCTTCCGAAGCAGGAAATCATATTTATCATCAGAAAATCAAGTGATTTAAGCCTGCAAAGTATGATTCCCATAAAGTATAGGTACCCTTCTTCTTCTTCAAGTGCCTCTCCATTGCTGGAAGTTGGCCGTCAGCTCCGCAAACTTTGCTCGATGTTTTGCTATATCAAACAGTTCTTCGACTTTAGCAATTTCGATCCACTCTCTATGTTCCTCAGCCATGATTTTTTCCGTCTACCAACGCGTCTCTTTCCTTGCATTTTTTCCCATCATAATCAACTGAAGCAGCTGATATCTATCGTGTCGTGAAATGTTGCCCAGATATTCAACTTTACGTTTTTTGATGGTTTGCAACAATTTTTGCGACATCGCGGTGCGCTGGAGTACTGTTTCATTACTGACTTTACGAGTACAACTGATACGAAGCATGCGAAGGTAACACTACATCTCCAACACCTCGATACGCTATCTGACATCCTCTTTTATACTCCATGTTAGCCAAATATGAAGATACGTACTCCGAATTTGATGTTAATATATTGGCAACATAGTACCTTCCTCATTTTTATGAAGGACGCTCGAGCGTGTCGAATTTCGATTCGTGACTTCTTGATTCGGTTCGGATCATTGGTATCCAAAGTATGCTAATAATTAATCTAGATTTGAACATAAAACCTTGAATGAACCTAGTAAGTTATTATAAGTACCTATATACTTAAAGAGTATCTCTTACTATTCCGTTCTATATTTTCGTGACCATACGGCACATCCTGGCCTTTTACCTTTGTAAGAATATCATGGAATATATTTAAAATTCCCGTCGAGAAGTCTCAAAGGATTTGTCAGATCCAGCGAAGCCAATTGCATTTTCACCTCAGAATCGGCAGAGATTTTTATTTCATTCCGTTTATCTGTTGCCGGAAAGATGTTGCCGTTACCGGAAACTCGATAACAATGATCACATAATAATGCTCGAGTTTTTAGATGACTTTATAACAGGGAGGAAATGGTATAATAATATCAAGACCATTCAATTTATTCGACAACAATTTTATGATTTAGGATTTTTTTTTGCCGTAATAATGTTCGTATGATTAATCTTATCATGCCGAGTGGTAGAGCCTAATATATTTGTATTTACCTATGAAATTGCCGTTTTGTATTGAATTAGTTAAAATATTATTTTCCATGTTTTTATTTCTATAGACCTCGGCAATACATAGTACTAAAATTGGAACGATACAGAGATTAGCATGGCTTCTGCGCAAGAATGACACGCAATATCGTAAAGCGTCCAACATTTAGAAAGACTAATTTAATTCCTACATTTGACATATCAAAATTCGACAACGTAACCTTGGAAAGAAGGAACAAAATATTCCAAAGTTCTTTGTATTTGCTTTACTTTTTATGTTTTTCATGTTACAATTTGACTTGCCTGAAAAACGTCGCCTTCGGAAATAATGACGGAAAATTTCTGTAATATCACCGCATGCTCGTAGTTACACGACTTTTTGATGTTGAACAAAAAGTCTAGTGTACAACGACGGAAATGCGCCTGCGCACTGAAAGTGAAATAAGGAGTTTAAATCTTGTTGAATAGGCAATAAAGTAAAAGATAGATTGCTTGCTAATAACAAATGTTCACATTGAAACCGATGAATTGATGGGGCAGAAAGATCCGCAGGAAAGGGCTAGCGCAGCATTGAATATCCACCTACCAGATGGTCAGAAGACCTTTCGTAGCAAAACGCTGGATGCAGGCCGTTACCAACCGGTCATATTGGATATCAATGAGAGAGGCCTATGTCCAACAAGGGACTGATTGCGGCTGAAATAATGATGATGGCATGTTTCATTTTCAGCGATTATCTGAGGCTGCGTTCTCGTTAGAAATTAAGGTAGGAAAATAAGTAAAAACTCTTTATTGTTGCAAATAAAATACATAACAAATCATATCTTATATTTAAGACAAATTGTACAATAGGCGGCCGTTATCGCAAAAGCAATCCCTCTCAATTTAGTGAAACCAATTCATATCTATGTTTCAATTAAAAGCTTTCTAGCTGTTGAGAGCTTGTCTGTTCTCAGCAAAATAAAATGTCCTTTATTGCACTAAATGTTATATTTTATCACATTATCAGGTATCAAGTTTTTAGATTTACTTAGTGAGTTCAAAGTCAAAGGGCCAAATGTTACTAAATAATTTTAAAAAGAAAAGTAAGTATTTACTTGAGAAGCTCACAACTGTCCTAAGTCTACTCACTTAAAACTTATTTTACTTGCCAGCAAAGGTAGAAGTGTGTTTCAAAGTGCGTCCATTCCCTTGTAATATTTTTCTGCTCTTCCACTATAACCTTGAATGATGCATAGCATTCCTCCCATTGATCCGAGGCTGCTTCTATACAGATATTCATGTCTCGATATTCTGAAAAATCAAGATTTTTACAATTTTTTTCCAAAAACGACGGAACCTAAAATAATTAATTGGTTGTGTTTCTCTTTAAAAAAAGGGTTACGGACGGCAGTTGCTCCATTGTAATAACCAGTGTAGTTAAATACAGGACCATGATTTACTGCGTACCCTAGGCTCCGAAGCGTAAAACCTGAGGACGCAATTAGGAAAAACACACTTTGAAGAAGAAGAAGAATGAATTCATGTTTTAAACTTGTTGACAGGCTAAATTAAAGATTCAAAATTGATATTGAATTAATTTCGTCAGTTTATTTTATCTCCAAATTGAAAGAAGCCAAAAATAGCCGAAAAGTTATTTGAGCGAGTTGGGTTCAATATTTTCCATTCAGTATTCAGACATTTTTAAATACAAATACGAATTGGTAAATTAAATAAGCAACTTATAAAGTATTTGCCAATTTCGTTGCGAGAGCCTAATAAACTCACTGAATTTATGTAAAAGTTATATTTTTAATAATGTTGCCAAATACCATCATAACTACCTTCTTATGGTTCTTTGGTTAGTGCTTTTGCCTTAGACCCGGGTCGTGAGTTTGATTCTCATGGTAAGCATACTTTGTTTAGTTGTTTTCACTTCCATTAGGAATTGCAGGCTTGAAATATGATTGTCTAATAATAATGATGATTTCGTACGTCAGAAGGCACAAAAATCCGTTGGGCATGACTGCCATTTGGAACACCAACTAACAAGTTAAAGGAAGCACGTTAGGGGTCGAAACGCGGTCCCGAAAAAGCACCCTTAACCTGGTCTGCAGTCCTTATTAGACCACAGAGGCAATGGCTATTGACTGCTCTACATTGACAAGTGTCTTAGTAAAATAAACGGAGTTTGTTACACGAATTGGTGCGCGGTACAGATGGTTACAAAGATTGGATTATTATAAATAATGAGTTTTGTATTCATAAAAACAATTTGGAACTCTCTTTATGAAAAATATGTCTGCAATCTAGAAATGGTACGAAAAAAATTTCTTTGACATATTCATTAAAAATGACATCGTAGTCGCCTACCATATGAACAATTATTAAAACATAATAAGATCTTAGATCTCAAATCTAGACGCTCAAACCTGGGTTCTATACTTTTACATGAAATTGTTCATCATAGATATGACTGCATTGAAATCACTAGTAAAGTACGAGTCTGATCGGGTGCCAATTAGAGCCCAGATGACCGTCACGTCTTCATCCTTTGTTTTTCATTGAATCCAGTCGAACAAATGCAGGTATTTGTATTCCGTTAAAACGTGTACAAAAATTGTACAATGATAAATTATCCCACATTGACATTATAGCTTTGTCACATAACGTTTTACACAAAACGACCTTAGAATTGTTTGTTTAGGGGTGTGTAAAAGAAATTATCACGAATATAAAGAAGATTTTTGTGGTTTTCTTTTTGTATAAATTTATAGAAATGTGGAAGTAGAAATTTGAACGTACGATTGAGAAACCATTCATCATCACAAATGTAGTCCAATACGTGCATGTGGCCTTTTATGCTCTCTTCACTGAAGAAATTATCAGTACTTTCGTTGCAATCTGTATTCCATTCTATAGCGCAATTCGTCAGATGCCGAATAGATCTGGAAGAGGTAAACGCTAAGATTACGATGATCGGATGACTACATTATCTTTAATGTCAAAATTATTGGTGGAAAGGTAAATAGACAAGACATGAATTCGAATGACAAATCAGATAGAACTCCTGCCCTGCAGACGTATTTCTGGATACTTGCAGCTTTGGTCTTTTCAGGGTTTTAATGAAAAGGCTACAATAATATTCATTGCACTATAATTGCATACTTGTTGACTTTTAAGTATTTTAATTATTAATATACTTAACTGTATCCTTTTTAATTTGATTTTAATTAATTAATCATGTTATGGTATGATTTATTATATATAGCCCAATACATAATTATATAAGAAAAGTATTTATAAGAAATGGGACTTGGTACCTGCAATAAATGACTTTTTTATAATAAAAAGTATTGGAGTCTAAACTTTTTCAATAACGCCTCTTGGTTTTTGATTTATCAAAAACCCCAGAGATTTTTATTTCACTTAATATAGTGATAATAAAAAGAAATAGATGGCAGATGATCTACGCTAATACTACTTACCTGCACCAATCTTTAACTTTGTATGGTAATGGTGGAGTCACTCTCGCAGAATTGTATATTAAAGCAGCACCCATAGTACAATTTGACACATATTCCGAGAAATTGTTACAATTGATATCTCTTACGCTTTTTAATTTCTCTTTGCTTTTCAAAGGGATCATTGGTTCATACGCATCGACAATTTTTTCAAGTTTTATCTTTTTATGTCCTTTACTTTTAGGCTTCATGACTGCCACTGTTGTTGTTTCCTCCTCATCTTCGTCCAAATCGTCGAGAACTGGAATGTTATCATTAGTATTATTTTGATTATCAGTTGGAAGTAGTTCAGTACTGAATACTGGTCCATTTATATGTATCTTTATACAAACTGACTCAAACCTATTTGGTTCCATATAGTTCACACCCGGTGCCTATGCTTAGTAAGCGTCTTTATGCGCATGCTTTTTATTCACAAAAGGAATAATTTTTATTTGTATGTATAAGGCAAAATTGTGATTGGGCACACGGTACACGAGCGATGTGTTATGTGTCATACAATTCCACAAATTATAATGAGCGTGGTCGCTACTCTGGACCGACAGACCGTGCTTACTTTTTACTGCACGATAAACAAATATGGATCCGAGTATAACAGATAATATGATGGTCTCAGATGAAACAAAAGACAATTACTTTTGTCTTTATCGTCATTATAGGTTCATGAACTCTCCTTAAGACTATTCCTTAATTAATGTTCATAAACAAGACGTGAGTATGACACTACACCTGTATTTTATGATCCCCAAGGTCCATAAATAAGGCTATTCCTCTTTTTGAAGTAGTTATACTAATCGTATGTGTTGAAATCCAAGAAAGAAAATTTTCCTTAAAATATTATATTGTGATCTACTATTGAGCAAAGGTCTTTAAAACTCTAATAAGACCGATTAAAATCTGCTTTTTTTTGCGTCTTCCTACTACTTTGAAAGGTTTCTTAGTTATGCTGTATTTGCCGGTATATTAATTGCTGGTTTTATCATGTTTCTCTCTAAATGGCAACTTTGGTCACCCACCTAGATGGTCAGGCGATCTAAAGAAGGTCACAGGCAAGCGCTAGATGCAAGCCGCTTTCAACCGGTCATTTTGTAGATCTCCAGGGAAGGTCTATAACCAGCCATGGACTTTCTGCGGCTGTTTTTACAGAAACAATTTATACAGATTTTAAAGTGAAATAATATAAAGCTAAAATATACATACAATCACAACATAACACGTTGATTAAAATTATAATCCAAAAGAAGATCCACTTTCGCATTGCGCGACGAGAGGTCCTTTATAAATTCATTAATGTTGTTAAGATATTCTGAAATCACTTTATTTTAATTAAAAATTTATTATATTTAATACAAACATAGCGTTGTTGTGCTAAAATACTGTCATTTCTGTCATCTATCTATCACGCATTTACCTCTTTCGACAGTGAACTATTTCCTTAGAAAAATAAAAGGAAAAGAAGTCCATTAGCTGTAGGTATCCATATATAATAATATAAAAATCATATATATAAAAATCAATGCCAATTTTCGTTGTAATTTTATAACTCAAGAACGGGCTCACCTATCCAAACCAAATGTTTAGGCTCGAACTATTTAGTAGATGGTTTATGTGAAGTTTGCACAAAATCGGACGAGCGGTTCTTCATTTATCACTTTATACGTAGCGAAGCACGTACCGGGCCGCTAGTTAATTATAAAATCTAATCGACACACGAGACGTTGCTTTTTTAATGGTTCTATGGTTCACCGCAAAAAAAAATTAAATCTATGGTTCATAGAGTTTGGTAAGTATCCATACTTCCATACTAATATTATAAATGCGAAAGTCTGTCTGTCTGTCTGTTAGCTTTCACGGCCAAACCGTTGAACAGATTTTGATGAAATTTGGTATGAATATAGTGGAAGACCCAGGGTCAAACATAGGCTACTTTTTGATGCAGGCGCAGCTGCGGGAAAAAGCTAGTAGTGTTATTAAAGTAAGCCCACTACCGTCTTCAACTCAAACTCATTGAGAAAGGAACATCATTACAGGTTTCGATGCTCTTTGGGCAAACTCATAGAACAGCGGGGCAGTTTCATTGATAACGAAAAGTTAATTGACTTACATCCACACTCTAGAAGGCTACAATTATATAAACAAGTAAGATACGTGATACACACGAGAACCGAATGACATGATAAGCTTGCTAATACTCTACCGAAGACCGCGCGAAGGGAAGAAGTAAAATAAATTTCTGCGCTCCAATCAGGTTGATGAAGAAAAAAAAACGAAAATCATGACTCTCCTTCTGAATCTGACAACCTCCAGGCCGTCTTATAAAAATACATTTTCCTTTACAATTACAACCCACTTCGCCGAATCTCCTCAAATTTGTCGCAGAACAACTTTTGTTGCGAAAAAAAGGTATTTAATTGGTCCTGCTCCGCATATTATTAATTAGAGTTGCAAATTTTATCACTTGGTTTGCGGGTGGAACGTAATAAACTCGGGAAACGAGTTCATTTACACTTCTAAGATTACTGTTCTTTTTAAATGAAAGTGTTATTTTTTTTTAAATAACAAAACTTTTTATTCTCTTCACATAAATGTTAAAAATTTGACGCAAAATGCTCTCGATGGAGCAGTGAAGGATATGCGACTCGATGGAGCAGTAAAGGATATGCCCGAAAAATATACATAAAGATAATGTATATTTATTTAGGATATGTAGTGTGTGCGAAGCGTACAACACACGCTTTCATTAGTTATCCTTGTTACCTTTTAATATAGAACAATCATTCATTTTCTTAACCTAGATCAGTGATTCCCAAAGTGGTCCAGGTGGACCCCCAGGGGTCCACGGGAGACTTGCTGGGGGTCTACGTAGGCGTGAACAAAAAATGGGGGTCCATAAGATGTTAATGGGGGTCCACGAAAATTTATCTGCTTTTGATAGTAAAGAGCAAAAATGTAAGCATAGTTTTTATAAGGGCCTACCTACATTGTTTTAAGTACCTATCTAAGCAGATAATATTTTAATAAGGCAAGCGACTGTTACTTGTCCAAACTTGTGTATTCGATATTACGTACAATTTCGTGTACAGACTTGCAAAGCGCTATCCGCCCGACAATGCTTAATGCTTGTTCAGACATGAACTTGATCAACACTATAAATACTTGATGCCAAAGGCAACCAAACGCATTCATTTGTTTCCGGAATTTCGAAAACAAGGCGGAATTTGGAAAAAAGTTGTGAGAAAATTTATATCTGTGTTTGCTAGTGCCGGAGAAAAGTAAGTAACCTACCTTTTTTTGTTATAGTACTTAAGTATTTTGTTTACGTGTACTAGTCGGTTGATCACAACGGCCTGTATAGATAGGTAACTTAGTAACTTACAGATATTTTAATTGTCCTCTTTCGATTTGAAGACAAACACAGCACGTTTTATTCAATTGTTTTTTCACGAGAGAAGCACTGCCTCTCTAAAAAGGCCGAATAAGCAATATTGCAGAGCAATTAATTTTGTAATTTTTCTTGCAAATAACTACTAATTTTATAAAACAGTAATTTCATAATCATGTTAAATTGATTTTGAAGTAACTATTTTATCAAAACTATTCCTTTTCGGAAAGAGCGAGCGGTGCGCGGGCGACGGGAAAAGGGCGGGGCTTGAACTTCGATGCCTGTTTGTCACGTTTTAACAATGAAGCCGCAGACAAAAAATACGCAAATACACGGAGCGCGTGAACTCATTGATTTAATAAAATGTTAGTTATCGTTTTTATGGACAATTTTGGGATTTCGACGTTTATTTTTTCCTACACAAATATGATCAGTATTCGATACTGAGTACACTAATTTTTATTTATACTATTAAAAATTAGTGGTAAATTATATACTTTAAAATTGATACCGTTTTGTGAAAACGTTTGTATTTGTCTCAGCGGTTTATTAGTTGGTCCCTTTACAAGCCGTAATTCTATTTCCGCGTGCTGACAAAGGCTGCGGTGTGATACCTATATTCAGAAAAAAACTTGGTTACTAAAACATTTTTTTTACAGGTAAGGTAACTGACACGAAACATGGCTACAGCAAAGAAAAAATGTCGACAATATAGTGTCGATTATTTGAAATATGGTTTTGTTCCATCAGAGGCAGACAAACAATTGCCCATGTGCCTATTATGCAACAAAGTTTTGAGCAATGACTCTATGAAACCATCAAAGCTCGAAGATCATCTAAAAAGGTGTCATACTGATAAAATAGGTAAAGATTTAAAATATTTTCAAACATTGAAAGAAAAATATGGAAAGAGACCCACCATGCACAGTATGTTCGCTTCAACATCTCAAAGTAACGATGATGGCTTGCGGGCATCTTACAATATCTCATTACTTATAGCAAAATCTGGAAAACCGCACACTATCGGAGAACAATTAATTTTACCCGCTGTTGAAGAGGTTTTAAAAACTGTTTTGCACAAATCTCCATTTGACGTACTAAAAAGAATTCCATTAAGTAACAATACTGTACAAAGACGCATTGATGAAATGAGCTCTGATATCGAAAGCTTTTTGTGCAATCATCTGCAAAAAACTCATTTTTCTATACAACTGGACGAGTCAACGTTACCCAGTAATGAAGCATTACTATTGGCATATGTCCGATTTATTGTTGAGGAAGAAATTCACGAAGAATTGCTATTTGCCAGAACTTTGGAGACTGACACTAAAGGCGAATCAATATTTAATGTCCTGAGTAATTTTTTTACGGAAAAATCGATCCCATTTACAAATATTATTTCAGTGGCAACAGACGGAGCTCCTGCAATGGTCGGGCGATATCGTGGGTTTATAAGTCATCTCAAAAGAATTTTACCAGGACTTACAGCTATTCATTGCGTAATCCACCGACAACATCTTGTGGCAAAACATTTAAGTGACAGGTTGAACCAATCTCTTCATTTTGTAATAAAAGCTGTCAACAAATCAGAAGCAATGCATTGAATACACGTTTATTTGCTCAATTGTGCGACGAAAATGATGAAGACTTCCAACGACTGCTCTTACATACTGAAGTACGCTGGTTGTCGAAAGGTGCATGCTTAACGAGATTTTACTCTGTTTTCGATTCCATATTAGAGTTCTTAGAAAGTAGAGATCCAGATTTAAAAGAAAACTTGATCAAATTCAAAGCAGACATTGCGTATTTGACAGATTTGTTTAAAAAATTTAATGATATTAACTTGCAGTTACAAGGGGACAGCCTGAATTTAATAAAAACAAAGGGGATAATTTCGGCTTTTCTTGGGAAATTGAAATTTATGAAGCAAAACATTAGTCGGCGCGAATTCTCTCAATTTCCAAACTTGTCGCAGGTAGAATGTATTGATGAGGATATCCATACCTACAGTCAACATTTAAGTGCCCTGCATGATGACTTCAAAACCAGGTTTGAAGATATACTGACGATGGATATACCACCATGGATAATAAATCCATTTGATGAAACGGAAGTGGCCAATGTTGTATTACAAGAGGAGCTGCTCGAGCTAAGCACTAATGAGGAGCTGAAGGTGAAATTTAGAAAAGGCTACCCAACATTTTGGCTGCAAGCAGAAATACCCGAAAAATATCCTGGACTGTGGGAAATCGCAAGGAAATTTTTAATAGCTTTTCCCTCGTCATATCTTGTCGAAAGGAGTTTTAGTGCCGTTACAAACCTCTTAACAAAAAAAAGGAGCAAATTAAACATCACAGAGCGGGGGGATTTGCGGTTATTGCTCACAAAAATAAAGCCAAACATTGATCGTTTGCTGACACTCCATCAGATACATCCTTCCCATTAATTAAAATTATGATCTGAACCTATATTACCTTAATATTTTTTTCTTGTAATTCTATTCTTTTAATAAATAAAGTGATATAAAATGTACCATTTTTCGTTTTTATTTTACATATCGAAATATAGGGACAGAACTCAGAAGTGACACAATTTTTATTTTTTGGCGACTTTAAGAATGTGGTAGAAATGTAGCAGCAGGGGGTCCACCGAAACCAGTAAAATTTTGAAAGTGGTCCACGAGAAAAATAAGTTTGGGAACTACTGACCTAGATAAAGGTAAGGACAATGACGATTTATGTCCTACTTTAAGATAGATATAAAAATCCTGTTTTTCAAATAATAATATTCTTAATTCAACATTCAAGATACAACATCGAACCTACTCCGAGTATGTTTCAATTACATTAGCACCTCCTTCCTTCGCACGGTCGAATAAAAACATATTTGCCGACTGTTGATAAAATACGGTAGCAAATAAATTTCTAAACTCACGACTAATATTGATCAGTAAAAAAAATCCGAAATGAGCTGATGACTGTGAGAGGTGACCAAATTACTAAATGAGCAACTGAATTACTAAATGAGTGCATTGAGTCCATGGGGTCTTAACTTGAAGAATTTTTTTAAGGAAATTTCTCCTAAACTTGCTGACGCCGTAGGTGACAAGAGGGCTGGCTCATTCCTAGCGCAAAGAATTGCAATTGCAATTCAACGTGGGAATGCAGCCAGTGTTCTTGGCACTATGCCACACGGACATTGCTTAGATTTAATTTTTTAGTATTTATTTTTTTTAATTTTAAGTTTTTTCTTTCAGTTAGTTTTTAAGTTTTTAGGTTAATTTGTTTGTATAATAAAATTTGTGTTAATAATTTTAAAGTCTTTAATTTTAACACTTCAAATTTGGATTTATAGTCACTCATTTAATAACTACCCTATTTTTTTGCAAAACCACTCGTGCTTGACCTATTTGTATATGTAAAATTCATGTGCTTAAAAATATCTCATTCGAGACGCCGCCATAAATCAATGTGAACTCAAAAATATACCGACATTTTGGTTAAAAGTTTACGTTGAAATTTTCTTGATATTTCTTAAAATACTTTCATAATACTAAATATCCCAATTCCAACTATTATATATTCTATACTCCTGTGCCAAAAAGTATATGTTATGTGTCTAAATTTCCGACTTGCTAAGATTATCTCTACATCGACCAACTTGAGTTCTCAACCTATGGAGAGACTTCCAAACAGGTCAAGGTAAGTGATGGTCATCGGGAAGTTCTTTTCGTGGGCATACGAAATTGTACTTATCTCTAAAGCACCAAATTGCCCCCCAGCCACAGAATTATTAATAGTACTAACATACAGAACGGACACTCACACCCTCCCACCCGAAACAGATACCGCACCTCACCGCGCAGATTAAGGGTAAAAATTGAGAGCAAAACAATGCAAGGATGATACAGCAACTGACAACTATGACTCAGACACGGTAAATAATCAACCCTACGAGCGAAAAACACATTGACGTGTGTCTGTGTGTACGTGCGTGCATACGCGACCGAATCGTAGTAGTAGTAAACTCGGCGCTCTTGTATGGAGTGTCCGGGGTGTGCCCCAGCATTCCATCATACATTGCTATAAATAAAGTATAAAAGTAATTTAGTCATTTTTAATCCAAGTCTGCGTAAAACGAGCACGGTTTGTGGGGACTCTTCAGAACTCAAGAGCATCTGGCTTAGAGATGCATTGAGGTAGCTTACTGCCTCATGATTGTTCATCACTGGTTTATAATAAGAGGTACAAAGTACTTATCTTAAAATATGTACCTTTTAAAGATGCATTGAGGTAGGTTACTGGCTCATGATTGTGCCTTTTGTCCTATGCAGTTTTGAATAACGTAGGTACTCGTCATATCATTTTCATTACATGGAATCATTTATAAAAGAAAATTTCGACATCGTTCTTGTTGATCTAGGCTTACTGTTTAGTGGGCATTAATAGTAGTTTTTTATTATTATTGTATCTCTACGATGATGACTTGTTTTTCATAGTAGATACCGGAAGGTGCTTATTACTTCCTTACGGTAGAGCCGTTAGTGACAATGGTTTAGTTTCACATACTGTAAATACTCGATAGTCAAACGCGACGCTCGTATCCGTAGCGAATGCGCGTGTCAAGCGACGACGAGACGTGACCACTATTGGATTAGTCGTCAATTTAATGGCATTTTCTACCTCGAGCTCCTCTGGGCTTCGGAAGGCACGTTAAGCCGTTGGTCCCGGTAGTTATCGATGGGTAGCAGTCGTAAGACTGTATCAGATATACTTTGTTTAGTTGTTTCCAGTGGGTTAGGATGTCGAACAATAAATATTTTTGATTTGACGACTACTTACCACAAGCAGTCATATCATTCCGCATAAGCTGGGCTTAATTCCATGCAAATAAGAGCTCAACGTAGAATGAAATTATGCTGAATTGCGACACACACCTGTGAAGTTATGCTTTTTACGCCATTTTATTATACGCCATTTTAAATTACTTAATTTGGATACAGAAACATTTTCCTAATTTTTAAAAAGACATGTACTAGCTGTATTCCGCAGCTTTGCCCGCGTCAAAAATAGCATATTGCTTAACTCTGGATCTTCAACTATATCCATAGCAAGTTTTATCAAAATCTGTCTAAAGGTTTAGCCGTGAAAGCCTAACAGGCAAACCTACATATTTTCTCATTCATAAAATCAATATGTTTTTATTTTTATTTTGCGCAGTATTTTAGAAAAGTCTTAGCGTTAAGTCCGCCTATTCTTGTAAGTATGTATTACTTGTGAAACAAGAACAAGGCAATATTAATGAATAGAATATAATATTGAAAATTAGTCACTTTAGTTCCATTAGGCACTTTAGTTCCATTAGTCACTTTAGTTTCATTAGTCACTTTAGTTCCATTAGTCACTTTAGTTCCATTAGGCACTTTAGTTCCATTAGGCACTTTAGTTCCATCAGTCACTTTAGTTACAAGGAACTAGCTTAAGATTTTCTTATCATAATTTCATACCACTAGTTCTATTTGGCTTTTAGCTTTTAGCGTGAGATTGTGACGCCCTTCTACCCTATATCACCGATTACAGAATATATGCTGTACAAATATTCAACCGCCATACATTGGAAATAAAAACGAGCCAACTTTCTTGGAACACTCTTTGGGAACAAAATCATTTTTTTAAATAGAGCACTGAATCAAATTATGATAGAAAATTTACCGAGTGCAGAACATAATTCTAAATCTTTTCTTTATTTAGCGCCGTCTATCATCAGTAAGGAGCACACATTCTTTTTCTTAGTAAATGCAACCTAAATGCCTATGGGCTCCTAGCACACAATACAAACAAACGATTTTGATTCTGAATGTCCAAGGTGTGACAAGACGGTAGATATATTATTGAACCTTAGGATTTACTCCGAATTTCTGTATGTGACAAGATTTGCTACAATAGGCTACATCGATGCAATCTCCTCCAGGCTTCTAGGAAATGTGTTTGCAAGGGGCAGGCAGCATAAACAGAACGATGGACACTTCGGAGGATATTCAATATGTTAGGTATGTATCTAAATCCATCATTATCACATTAGGTCAGTTGTTAGTCCAACAGTTTAATATCTAATTTGATTCTTCAGGAAATAAAACACTGATTTCATACTTTTATAAAGTAAAATTTAAACTAAAACCATCAAATTTTAATTAACCTTTTCAACAATCTTATCATTACTGACCCAAATCCTTGAGACTAATCTTTTAATAGTCAAGAGCAATTTGATGCTCATTGTAATCATAATAAAAAAAATGACCAATAAAAAAAAATAGTAACTCCAGTTCGAAAAATTAGGGCCAAGACATATTAGCAGAAGGTGATCGCATGTATTTTGCTCCTCCATGGCGTAAGACATAGTCTATGGCCCACATCAGTCGGTTCATAGGCTTAATAGGGTTATCTTTTAGAAGAGTGCGAAGTTTGACAACATTTTCTCGATATCTGAAAACAATTTTAGGATATTTTTATTGTTACTTTTTTAATTTTAATATTATTACTGGAAACTCTATTTTTAATTTTTCGAAAAGGATACCTCACTACTCATCTTACCGCCTTTCAGGTGCATCCTTGGCTGGTTGTCTTGGGTCTTTCAACTTGTTCTCCCCCTTTTCGCTCGGTCTTCATCATCCTTGATTGTAAAAAAGTCTTTTCATCCCTGAAGATCTAAGTACGTATGTGAAGCCGCTGTTATATCATATATTATCATCACACTTTCACGTGAGTCAAAGCAGACAGTTTGATTTTGAATTTCTTTACTAACATCAAGATTTAGAAAAAAACTATAAATAATTATAAATTACAAACCTTTTATCGTCGACGACATTTATGATAGCTTCTTTCAGTCATGTTTCAGTAATTGTCATCAAATCAAGTTTTACTCCAATTCCATGACGGATAGAATTCTCAGCGTTAGTGAATTGATCCCATAAATTTGGTATTAGTAGTAAAGGAACTCCTAAATCAATCGCTTCATCTGTAGAAGGTGTTTTATAGAGTTTTACCATTGGGTGTTCTGTAATTGTTACAAATAAAGGAACGAATTAATTGAATTTCGTTATCTTTTGAAAGTCATAATTAAAAATACAAGTTGTCTCCGCTGCCAGTAACTTCTTCTATTTTCGGAACCTTATCCTTGTAACGATCAACAGTTTGGTCAATTAATTGGGAAGGCGTCGGATGGCATCTACAATTTGGCCAATCTCAATTTGGCAGGCGGGTTGGCAAGCGCAGTTTCAGCAACTTATCATACTTCCGACGCTGCTGCCCATCGGAGGGTGAGATGTGTTTGGGGAAATGCTACGACTCGGATGGGTATGGGTTGATTCGGTAGCATTGATATTAGTGATTGAAAGAAGAAAAATATTGTAATTATTTCCTGCTCTATAGTTACTTAATACATCAGTTTGGGATACCCATTTAAATAGTTTTACGTTCTTCGGTCTGCCTGGTTCAATTCATCTTTGTCACATTTCAACATAACATCATATGGAAGTTGAGAGAAAGCTCCTAATATTTCTGATTTAGTGTCCTTTGGGAGCATGGAAAATAAGACAGTAGTACCCAATTTAAATAAATTACACCGTGTTTTGAAGAATCTAAATAGGATAGTTGGAGATCCTGTAAAAATGTCGATAAATATATTTCATATTTATAAACCCAAAGAGGGTTTCGTGGTGTGGCGCACTTGTATAATTGTAGAATTTGATTATGTGTGTTTGAATAAAAAACAATTAAAAAATAAATAAATATTGAAATAAAAATAAAATAGACCATTTTCAATTATAACGTGTAACTTTGCTGGATCTTTTTGTATTGACTTTACAAAGTTTAACCAAATAATGTTTGAGAGTGTACTACTTACAAATTTTATAACCAAAGATTAAATAATAACGGCTTTGGGGAATCATATCCATACTAATATTATAAATGCGAAAGTCTGTCTGTCTTTTTGTCTGTCTGTCTTTCTATCTCTCTGTTACGCTTTCACGGCCAAACCGCTGAACGGATTTTGATGAAATTTGGTATGAATATAGTTGAAGACCCGGGGTCTGACATAGGCTACTTTTTGACGCAAGCGGAGCTGCGGGTAAAAGCTAGTTATTTATAATTCTATGACAAAACCATTATTACTCACCATTGAAAGTGCTTCACTATAAATTTTAAATTTAACCGGAATACGATTATTCGGAAACGGACGAATTCCTTCAAATAAAGGATCCAAATTAACCGATACGCTTATCTATACTATTTCTTAGTTCGCGTACTGACGGTAGATATTTGCTTTTAATTTTAAGTGTACTTTGTGTTCATAATCATGAAATATTTTCAGAAATCTCAAATCATTGTATAACGTCTCGATTTCTTCTAAAACAGTAATTGTTAATTCTTCTTAGCCAACCCTCGGGGTAGTATAATGCTTGTCTTGGAACACCCATGTCTTGAGACAATGTGAAAGGAGTCACCGTAGTCGACACCGCAGTACCAATGGTGCATTAAAATCATATGGAAGAACTAATTATGATACAGACCACGCATCTGCTATAGTGAGATCATACTTTTATTTATAACTATATCCTGAAATTTCATACTAGAGCAATGTTTCAAAGTGATCTCCCTTACAACATCTAAGCTATTTTTTACTTGATCATATAACGTATCTCTTTTGTCTTCAGTAAATTCTTTAGCCAAAATGCTGTAAGACAAATCATGTATATTAATTTCTGACATGTTCAGAGGTGTGAGTCCCACAGGGTAACTGGGATCAACTGTTACTACGTCAATTTAATGATTTCTCTTTAATGGCTCTTCAGTTAATGACCTAAAAGAAAGTTTTTTACATGGTATTGTGAATAAACACAAAATTTTCGCAGCTTCAATATTTGTTACAACAGTTATTAATAAAATTACAGTACGTGACACAAACACCATTGTCTTTGATACCAAATAATGGAATCGAAACTGCATATAAATAATATTTATAACACAATGTAAGTGAATTGGATCATGACTTCATCTGTAAAGGACAGTTTTGTAAAACAAATATATATATATATATATATATATATATATATATTTAAGCTTTATTGCACAATACAAAAATTTGTACAAATGGTGGACTTAATGCCAAGTGGCATTCTCTACCAGTCAACCATGGGACCAAACAGAGAAAGAAAAGTTGGCGATAAAGACGAAATCACGAACACACAAGAAAGATAAAATATATACAAAAGGAAAGTAATAATACATAAGATTACATATTATACATAAAATAAGTATATAAAATATATACATACAATACATAGGATATAGATTGGATGACTATGACTCCGCGACTTGCTGCAGAAACAGTCTATGAACTGCGCGCTTGAAGGCAGAACGGCTGGGGGCTCTCCTGATTGTCTCAGGGAGAGCATTCCATAACTTTGTGGCCTGGAGTAAAAATGATTTTTCCATGAAGACCGAGCGGTGAAGAGGGTTGGCCAAAACCAGGCTGTTGGAAGACCGGAGAGATCGAGAATAGTTAGAGCTGAGAAAACAGAATTTAGATTTAAGATAGTTGGGAGAGTGAGGATTGGTGAGTATAGTATAGAGTAGAGCAAATTAATATTCTATCAATTTGACCGAAATTATACAACAATTATTTTTTCATGTGCTCCTAATCTTAAAAGCCATATTTTGGACTGCGATAAATCCAAACAGTACGGAGATGGCACGCAATCATCATAAAACTCAACTGACACCAATAGCGAGATTACAGAAGTGCAACGTTATAGAGCAAGAGTTAGTACTTTATCGGATTATTAGGAAAAAAGTTAACGTCGCATAGCTAAACTGTCGGGCTAAGTGTTCAGGAGCAAATAACAAAACTGGCTGGAATGAAAATTAAGTATACGGTATTTTTTTAAATATTTTAACCAATTTAAAAAGAATTAGACATTCAACGTTTGGCTTCATGTATTTTCTCCTTTTTTATTATTAGAAGATAGCTTATATCATTCTAATTGAAGTGGCTTATGAAATGTAAGAAGCTATCACAAAAACAGTGCAAACTTTAAATAAAAATAAGAGTGTTACACACTACTTGCGGCAACATATAGCGATTAATCCTTCAGTTACAGAAAGGAACAGTAGAAACTATAACGTTACGTTGCAGCATTGTCGCAAGGCATAATAAATGACATAAAAGAGCAACGACTCGAAGCTCATTTCTCACAACACTAAATTAACTCACCACATACTCCGAACCCAGGTCGGCCGATGCAGGGAAAATATTGCTGACGTTGTGGTGCCTCTCTCCAGTCTATGGCACATCTTTTATCTTGCCCTGAGTACCCAGTCACCTGCACTCTCAAAGACCTTTATGAAGCCACTGACAATGCCTTCTCAGTGGCTGAATTTTGGTCCTCCCAAATATAACTTAGCCAGAGTCGACTCGCTAAGAAGAAAAATACATCACTAGATACAGCATGGTGATAGACAGAAGGACGGACAGATAAATAGGGTACAAAACCCTTAAATGATAATACTTTATATTAAAAAATCACACACATCAAACCATAATAAAAAGTACCTCTGCAATAGTTGAATAACATATCAAAGCTGTTGTTAATAGTAACATCAAAAAATACGGTTCTGTTCTCTTTTTATTTTTGACTGCAGATTCATAACGACATGATCGTTCAGCTTGCGATGGACTTAGCTTTGGGATAGTCTTATAGCGTATCTTCCTCATAAAATTGTATATAATAGGATTTAATACTATTATTTTTATACTATAACTTTTTTTATACATTCTTCTTCTTAGCTAGATGTTTCAGAAAAAAAATATGATAGATATGTATGTATATTATACTTCCTATTTATGTAAATCTATGTATGTTTATTTAGCTGTAGGGTTCTTTTTTTTCTGTAATATCACACGAAGCTTTTTTGCGCCGCTTTGTATTTTCTCTGTTTTTCCTAATGGTTGACTGGGAGAGAATGCTTTTAGCATTAAGTCCGCCAATTGTATTTTTACTTGTGGTACAATAAAGTTTTAATAAATAAATAAATAAATTTGCAAGGATCAATACCTCCTCCTCATCTTTTTGGCGTGTCAATGCCCTTCCAACGAATCAGTCAAATTCTTCTCGAAAAGTGTTCTACACTTTCACGATCTAATCGAAGACCGTCATCAGTTCGTACCTAGTGCAGGTGTTAGGGGTCAAGGGCAGGACAACAGGTGCTCGATCGTTTGGGAAGAGACCACGGAGCAATTACTGCTCCGTGGGAGAGAAACCTCACTCACTCAAGTATGGGTCCTTCGATTCATTTGATCTGTTTTTGTTGTAAGATGAAACAAGAACTTTAAATTATAAATACTACGGATTTTTTAACTCTCAGGCTGCTAAAGTTTTTAATAATTAAAACTTCATCCTGACGTTTCTTTACATTTTTATGCAACCGTCGCGGAAAGGAATGTCTGCGCCTCGTCCGAGTCTTACGTTTGTTTTTTTTTTGTTTTTTTTTTGTATTAAAACTTCAGTGTACCACAAGTATAAAACAAGGAAAATTATTACTGCCTTTAGGCTTATAATATAAATAGTTTACGAGTAATAATTCATTACTTAAAAAAACATATAATTTTCTTATTCATTGAAATAAGCAGCATCTCAAGCTTAAGCAGATAGTTTGACATATTTTGACATTTGACATTTCCGATGTCAAGATGGCGCTATTTCTGAAACGTGCCGTGATTTCGTTTCAGATTTGTTCTAGGTAAAATTAAAAGAAAAATATATATAGTAGGTTTTATGACTAAAGACCATTAGGAACCATCCACACTCCTAGCGTCTCTTCAGGCACTATAGTGTCTGCCTTATGGCCTCGAAACATCGAGCGATTGTACCACTCAACTAGTTTGCATTGCTCAAATTGTTCAAAATTTGAAGCTTTTATAAATTTTCATACTATATAGACAAAAATATTTCACATCCTTGGTTGTCTTTTATCAATGAAAGCCTTCGCCTCAAACTGTTCTCCTGTTATTAGATCAAATCATTATTAAAATTCATATAGTAGTCCTTGTTCAACCTCGTTTTTTTTCAGTTGCGTCCTTTACTTGAAACGGGCCTTGATTTTGGTTACTACAATGGAGCGACTGCTGTGTGACCTCCTGCTGTATTTTTTACTCGAAAACCAGACAGGAACATGACCCGAGGTGTCCAAAACTATCAGATTTTTAAAGGCTGCCTAAAGGCTTCTGACACGTAATGATTGTCATCTATCGACAACACCAAAGGACGTAACGTGCATTATGAAGCCCTATTTTTGAAAAGTGTGCCTCACGCAAAATGGGTGTGTTGACAAATTTTTGTTCGATATCGAATGATTTTTGTTCGACATATATATATCATACATTTCAAAAATAGCCTCCTGATCACGGTCGAGATGGAATACGCGAGTACGCGCATTAGCTACTCTTACTTCGGATACGCGCGGCACGCTCGCGGTTCTCAAGCTTCTTGTTATATCGGCTAAAGGACAATATGTAGGTGTGCTTCAAGTTTAAATTCTTTAATAATAGAACTACTACGGAACCCTACATTGCGCTTGGCTTGACACCGCACTCTATCACTTATTTGAATTAGGTTCCACTGGTCTATAAGTCTACATCGAAATGTCAGAAGTCAGAGCGAGTACCAATCATTGGATGCTACCGGGCCATGTCGTTTTGTCATTTTGACCCGGACATTACGTGGGTGGCCATTTTCTGGTCAATGCTTTAGACGGATATGGGTTCTTGTGTGGTTTAAAACATGAGCTGATTACTGTTTTCTAACTCTCTACCAAAAAGTTGATCTAGGCTTCCTACAGTCTTCGCTATTTTTTATTCTCTTTCAGGCAGGTTTCAATTACTGCCGGCATTCTTTTTTATGTTATACCTTTTCCATCTCATCTGTATTCTTTAGGACGTTTTAACACATACATGTACGATTATGTAAATAATGCAAATCAACAACACAAAATCAATAAACCTAATGCAACTTTTTTTTGTTGAGGGTGCCAATAACATCGGAAAATGTTTGAAGTTTTATCGCTTTATTTATGACATAAACCAAACTGCAAGTCTCAGTGTGATGACACGTGATGAGGCTAAAAATTTTAAAGTTTAATCGCTATCTCTTATAACATAAACCAAACCGCAAGCCTCAGTGTGATGACACGTGATGAGGCTAAGGTAGACTCGATCAACATTATCCTGATAGCATCGATTTATTTACATCCCAAGAGGGATGCTAACCACTTACGAAATGTGATCATTTATACTAAAATATAAGGGATCACGCATACATATTTAAATAATGTTGTAGACATTGTATAAATATGTACGTATATTATGTGGTTGTCTGCAAACCCGAAGATCATGTGTTTGACTATAATAGGAAGCATTCTCTGTTTTATTATTTCCAGTTTAATTAGAACATTGTAAACTTGCATCACTTGATTGTTTGAATAATAATGATGATTCCGTGCATTGAATGGAACGTTAACGGTTGACATCTTTGGTCGTAGACCGAAACACGTCGGAGGCCGAAAGGCGGATCCTAAAAACTCTGACGCTAGGGTATACAGGATCTATTGGCCATGTATAATTTTAGCCTGTGGTGTAAAACAGTAATAACCAAAAGATGTAGGAAACCACGTTACGACCATTATATCGCAGTATTTTCATGATGAAAAGTGACATTATGTCCAATGATCAATCGATCTTTTACACCCTGGTGTGATGGGTCAACTATCTTTACTTTTGTGTAACGATATTACTACTAACTACTATAAATTTCATCTTATTCCCTAAAAGTTGGCAAATTAATTGGCACAGTTGTGATCTGTCCTCGTTATTTTACCCGCTTTGACCTGACAAAATTTAATCACATAACTCCAGTCAAGCCTTTTTATTTTCGGGGTTTTTCGTTGGGAAAGTTATAGCAAAATTGGCCAGTAGTTTATTGGGAAGATACGGAAATGTAGTTATTACTGTGATCTGATATGATGGGGTGATTGAGGGCCGCGACAGCAGGAAATATTGTTTGAGCTTTTAATATGAATTTTTTTTTGTCGGCTTCATAACACACCGCTACTCATCTCTAATGATGTAATTTTTACTATTAAATTGAGAGTAGGTAAAGAGCCAAGGAACCGACTGGCTGGTTGCGCTGAATAGGAAACCGTGGAGAACTCTTGTGTCGGAGGCCAAGATCCTCTTTGAAGCGTAGAGACATCGCAGTAAGTAAGTAAGGAGTATACAGGCCTACGTCTTACGATAGGAAGTGATTACTATAGTATAGACTTCAGCTGAACATCAGCTGATTGTGGTTCCAAATACAGCAAAAATTCTGCAACTAATTTTCTGCGACTCAGGATTTACAAAATTACGCTCGTCTGGTTTCACCCTTAATAAGCATCATTATTGAAGAACAATCTGGTGATTTTCTTTCAATAGATATTGTACTTTCTAATTTATTTCTAGTTAATTGAGAAATAAAATTTAGTTCGGCTCGTAAACTATTAATTTATGTTATATCATTCACTTCAAGAACAATATTCTTGAACAATTTTGAATGCATACTGATACAAATACAAAATATCTTTATTGTTAAACACATTGTGAAATACTGCGTTCAAACTACCTGCTACAGTATTTTCAGGCTTCCACGAGATAGGTTCGGACTAATAGTGTGGAAACCACTAGTAAATGCGTTAGTATTCCTTATAATAGTTACTTAGCTTAAGTAGGTTAAGTAAGTCTGTAACCTTCTCTGGTAATAAATAAATTCATTATTATTTATTGTATGTATCTCCGGTTGGGATTCACGGGTTGTTATTGTCCATTGAGAGGCTTACGCGAGGATATGGATCTAACGCGTAGAGGCCCTTTGAAAAGTTGATGTATTGTGGTGCTCCTGCCCAAACCTGTCTTCGGCTATATCAATAAATGACATTTCCATGAACAGGTCTAGGTAGGAGGAGGAATTATTGCTAATTAATGAAAAGAATAAAAGGGTATGGTTATGAAGTTTGAATGGATTTAAACTGCGCTATTGCAATAGAAGTCGGACACCTGCCATAATAATAATTTCTGACTATTTGTGGCAGGCGGTGACTCGCCACTCAGTGAATGGGCCCCCAAAATAGTCGCCGCGTTTGGCAACAGAGGGGCAACATTGGAATGAGCGGCTAAGGGTACCGAGAGGCGCGGCTCTGGTTTCGCCATCGCCAGTTGCCTCGTGAGCGGGTATCCCCGTTATTACGCTATTACGTGCACTTCCACCCTCGAGCATATAGCTCTTGCGACTCCCCTTTTGCCGGCCGGCTAAGGCAAGCCAGAGTTAGGGGTCCTGTCCCTAATCGGCGTCCAGTCCGACCTTGGCGAAAGGAAGTCGGAGGCGAGGAACGGAGGCTTCCCCTGAGAGCACTCAAGTCCGCAGTGTCGCCACTCACCAACATCTCGCTACAAGCTGCCCTGCGGAGACTGACCGCACTGGGAAGGGAACCCAGTGGACGATGGGGTCGTCACATCCCAACGCCTTAATTTTATATTTATTATTATTATATTTACAAGATACTTGTAGAAAATACCTATGAACCTGAAGTAATTTCATTATAGGATTAGGTGAAACTAAGTTAAAACAAGCGGTGACTAATGGATCGGCCTGGACTGAATACTTATCGTGTTAACAACAAGTAATAACGTTAATATCACTTGACGTAGATTGATGTCAGTATGAGACATAAGGCTTGCTGTTCCATGACATTCTTTCTAGAAATTGCTTTGGAAATTAGTCCGTGGTTATACTCATATTGTTTTTTATGGTTTAAGGATATACGTTCGTAAACAGTGTGATTCTTCGTCTAATCGTATCGAAGCTCACCTTAAAAATCCTGTGAGGCCCAAAATTGGGCCATAAGTGCTGCATTATCTAAAGCTCTGTACAATTCATCCAGCATGCAGTTTTAAAGGCAAGCAGGTGTCCTAAATCATCATAGAAATTTGTATTCAAAAACGGGATAAAAGAGGAGAGGATGCCGACAGCGTCATCACGTGCTTTTTTTATCGTGTCCTATCACCAGGTAACTAGAATTTTACTTGTACGACCACGTTTAGAACGTAGCTAGGTATTTCATAATCGAAGAGTGTTTCTTGCTTGCTGTTTGCAACATACATCCGCTTACAAATCTTGAGTCTGGAATTTTCATGATTTCGAAAAAATCGAAAGACTGAAAGCCGAATAATGAAATGAAATGAAATGAAATGAAATTGTTTATTTTTAATATAGGATATAAATATCACTTATTGACGTCAATTTACTTATATTAAGTTTACCACCACTTTCAAAGCGCAAGTGGAGAAGAAGCGGCGCCACAAACTCCACTGCAGCATTTTCTTCAAAACGTCAATTTACAAATAAGATAAAACTTTCCTTAATTACCTAGTTAAATGAACGAATTCACATGTTTGTCAGCAACAAAACAAAATCGCAACAGAATAGCCAGCTTTAGTGTAGATTAGCGCCAAGTCGCAGTACAGTTCTAGAAGACATGAATTATTTAGTTGTTAGTTCTGAGTGCCACGTGTCTTAGTAAAATGGACTGGATTAGGCTTCAGGTACTTGAGTGGCATTTAATTTTAAACTGGTGCTTAGAAATTAACTATGTCATTGATTACTATTTACATTTAGATGACACTGTGAAGTAAAAATGTTGTGTATGTATTTATAAGGTCCCGTATCTAAACAACTTATCATTCTTACAGTGCGAAAATCAGGGTAGAAGGAGCATTGACTGTAGGCGCCATTCCTGGCTTAAAAAGCCTGCGACTAGAGCCGTAGTAACAAGTTTCTGGTTCGAGCAACGGAATCAAAAGTGAAAATCGCTACAAATGATGTTGTCTAACCTCCGATAGGAGAGTAATAAAAAGTAGATCTAAACATGTAAAAAAAGCTACTGGCTGTGTGAAAAGTAGTCTATATTCAGATAATAAACTATATATTAATAAGCATAGAAGTGTGGAACTTATCTAAAAATTTGTTTTAAGACAAAGACTTTAGAAATAATAATTTAGATAAAGTATTTTTCCATATAATAAAGTCTTATGAAGTATCACCATCTTCAGCCTACATGCTAGAGGAATGATGTATTAAAGTCAATGTCATCTTAATGTTATCAATTTTTCCCATCGTTGTTGCCATTTACAAGTTAATATGATACGGAACGTCTGAGAAGTCACAATAAAGGGCGTATATTGGATTTAATATCAGCCCCCAAAATCGTTTAGTGTGGCCATAGATTAAGCGGTTTTAATCTTCTATAAATTTATAAGAACAAGGATGACTGATTCATCAACGCCCAGCCTAAACCATACAAGCTATAAAAATGAAATTTGGACACAAGTTTTATCTTATTACATAGTACTCAGATAAGAACGTTTTTTCAAAATTCACCCCCTAAGGAGGTCAAATGGGGGTCCAAAGTATGCATGGGGGCAGGAGATTAGTAAGTCCGATTCATTCTAAACTTCACAAGATGATTGCTTTGATCAGGCGGGCGAAGCCGCGGGCAACGTTGCTAGTTTCTATTTATATGATATTCAGATGTTACGATGACCCTTTTTAGTTTACAGTCACAGGGAGACGCTAAATATAGCCTGCAGTGAATAAAAGTTTAAATTTTTAAGAAGATTCCAAATTCAAATTAGTTTTTTTACTGTCATTACTTACTTTTCTGTCATTTCATTTGTTTTTCTTACTGTCAAAATGAGTGAATCTAATGAAGAAATTCGATACATTTTAAAATTTTACTACAAAAAAGGTAAAAATGCAACGCAAGCCGCGATGTTTATGGACCTAGTGCAGTGTCTGTGAGAGTAGCACAAATTTGGATTAAGCATTTTCCATCAGGAAATTTTGATGTCAAAGATGCACGTCGCTCTGGTCGCCCAATTACGTATAAAATGGATGCAATTTTTAAAAAGGGGAGCAAGTTCGGCATATCAGTAGTTACGACGTAGCTGAAAAGCTGGTAATTGACCACGAAACAGTTTGGCGCATTTGAAAAAAACTGGGTACACAAAAAATATGTACGCTCGATATTTGGGTACCTCATAAGCTTACTGAAAGAAAATAAGTAATTTAAAAGTCTCTACTGATAGAATTATCTTAATCTAATTTTGAACCGACAATTTGCCCAAATGATAACCTCAAATTAAGGACTATATTTTTATAGCTACGTACATGTTACATTATAAGAGTTACGATGCGATGTGTATTGCTGAGAGAAGAGTGCACCAATTCATGTTGGAAAAGAATAAATCGTTTAAACTTTTCTTTAGAGAGCTAACCTTGCCACCAAGGATGTCAACGTCCAACCGAGGAGATAGCTTATTTGTATCCTTCACAGGCTCGACTGAGAAAAGCGTTCTGGCGATAATTGGTAACCGCTTCTTGATTATTGAGATTATAGTTAAAGTTGTCAGGAAAAAATTTTTCTCGTAAATGTGATGCTAGAACATTTAGACGCGTTAAGATCTAGTTTATTCTTTTTACAGTAATCTTCCAAGCGATGCAAATCATCTTGTAATTTTAAGGCGTCATCCATTGTTGATATAGATTTAAAAAATTTCATATCGTCAGCGAAACATAATACTTTCGAAAAATGGAATAAACTCTACTGCGAACAACTGATGAGATTAAAACAAGAAGTTGAAAGAAAGCGGCCGGAATTAATCAACAGAAAGGGTGTGGTTTTTCATCATGATAACGCTAGACCTCACACACCTTTAGCCACTCAGCAAAAATTAAGAGAGTTTGGCTGAGAGGTGTTAATGTATCCGCCGTATAGACCTGACCTTGCCTTCAGATTTCCACCTGTTTCGGTCTCTTCAGGATCCCTTAGGCAGTGTCAGATTAACATCACGAAGGGACTGCCAAAACCACTTGTCGCGGTATTTTGATCAGAAGCCTCAAAATTTCTATAGCAATGGGATTATGTCCTACAAGAGAGCAAAAAGTAATCGAACAAAATGGCACCTACTACTTTAGTTAAATGTGAATAAAATACATAAAAAATGTGAAGAAACTATTTCCCCAACCTATTATTATGACAGTTGGAAAAATCGAAAACAACCTGTATCAAAAACGCTTCTCTCGTGGCCAAACCGCCTTTAATGTAAAATGTTCGCGCATGTGTTTATACTGTCGACATGTCGATAAGAATCGGTACTTTTTTTACTCATCCCATTCGTACAGATAACCTGGTTATCTGACAGTATGGTGTTGTTTGAAATTACATTTTAATGTGTTTTTTGCGAGCATGTGACATTGGTGTTACTGTTTATAAATATAACCGCCTTGAAGATGAAGACGCGTTGGAGTGGTGTCTTGGGAAGATTTGAGGCTAGGTGGTAATAAGTAGCGGAGCAGAAAGAGGTTTGGATAGAGATGAGGGAGACCTTTGCCCAACAATGAATCCTCAATCTCCTGATTATTTAAAATGTTATTTCAAATATCTATCAGACTCTCATGACCGTCAACTTCGCTCTTCTAATTCTCTCTTACTAAGTACTCCTCTTCTTCGCACCAGTTTTATGGCTAATTCCTTCACTTTACAATCTACTCGACTTTGGAATGCTTTGCCTGCTGATATTAAGGAAAGTCCTAACAATTTTTTATTTAAGAAGCGGGCACGTGCGCACATTTTGGACTTGCTCAGTTAATGAAAACTTCTCAATGACTTCATCATTGGTATTTGTGTAGGTACATGTATATATATATTTGTGTATGTTTTATATATGTTTACGTAGTGTATGAACTTAAGCTTTTTTTGATAAAATTTGCTTTTTAAGTAATACATTTTTTCCCCCCTAACTTTTTTGCGCCAAACTATCTTTCCATTTCTCCCAATGGTTGACTGGTAGAGAATGCTCTTAGCATTAAGTCCGCCAATTGTTATAAGTATATGTGTACTTTGTGGAACAATAAAGTTTTAACAAATAATAAATAAAAAAACAATGGGATAATGTAGGTTAATTGAAAAAATAATAATTTTGTCTGATCTCACACCTACTGCAGAAATCTGGATGTGGATATATGATCCGCACTGTATGAATGCCATACGCAATTATAATAATTAACTGTGTTCTTTTCTGTGCGTCTAACTGTGAAGTTCTTTTATACATACATACATACATACCATCACGCCTTTTTCCCGTAGGGGTAGGCAGAGACTACGGATTTCCATTTGCTACGATCCTTACAGACTTCCTTCACTTCTTCTATGCTCATCACTCTCGTCATACACGCTCGTCGATTACGGGTACTCCTGACATCTCCCTTTTTTAGCTATTTACTAAATGACGATGATGGGAAAATTTCCAGCTTCATAGAAAACACATTTGTCCCTGCGTTTTCCCAGTTGCATTCTCCTACTAGTCAAAGCTAGGCATTGTTCGACAGCTATCGATTGAGGTCAACCCTAATGAGATTCCCGTCTTAAACCGCTTTACAATGACCGTATTGTCTTTAAGTATTCCGCTCCATACTTCAAATAGATTAATGAGAGAATATGCCTTTATTACGGTATTTATTAGTATATTACTCATTCGCCTTTATTTTCTACCTAGTCCTATGCAAGCTGCATTATTGTTAATGCCGCCTTCGTGTCGTGGCCTAGTTGTAAAGACGTTTGCCTTAGACCCAGAGAGCGTGGGTTCGATTCCCACGGGAAGTATACTTTGTTTAGTTGTATCCATTGTTGTTGTTGTAGGATTAGAAACTTCTTGCCGACTAAGACCAAAATCACGCTTGCACAATCCTTGCTCCATCCAATCCTTGACTATGCTGACTCCTGCTATATAGATCTCACTGAAGACCAATTAAACAAGCTTGAGCGCCTTCAAAACTTTTGCATAAGATTCATATTCGGTTTACGTAAATATGATCACGTCTCTTCTTTTCGCTCTCAACTCAAGTGGCTCCCCATTAGACTTCGTCGAAATTTGCATATCCTTTCACTCTTGTACTCTATCCTATTCATTCCCTGGACTCCTACTTACCTTAAGGAACGCTTCAGATTTCTCAGTGAGGTTAATAATCGCGAACCGCGTGAATATAATACTCATCGTCTAGCTATCCCTCCTGCTGCTACCTCTTTCTATTCCCATTCCTTTGCGGTGCAGGCTGCTCAGTTATGGAATGCTTTGCCAGTTGAAATACGAAAGGCTAAAACAATTTCATCTTTCAAAAATCAAGTGAGAAAACATTATCTCTCTGCAATTGAAGCTGATCCTGCTCATCGTTAGACATTTTCTTCTCTTCTTTTATTTTTTATTATTGTATGTTGTATGTAGGTATATGATATGTATATATTCATTAAAGGTATAGTATGTAGGTATTATTTGATTGTAGGTTTATTTATTGACTGTTGTATAAGGATGATAGTGTTAGTATTTTATTACTGTACCGCCTTTGTTTGTTTTCACTTTTTATCCTATCTACCCTAAGGTTGGCTGGAAGAAATTGCAATAGCGATAAGTCCGCCTTTGTACTCAATATTCTAAATGTATTACTTTTAAGTTTTATTTTGTGATTGGTACAATAAAGTGTATATCTATCTATCTATCTATCTATCCAGGTTGATCAGGTCAATGCAGGCTTGAATCACCTGATTGTCTGATAATGACGATTCCGTGCTTAGGTACGTTCCAGCTGACAAAATGGCGGTTGTATATGGTTTTCTGCAGTTAGCCAACTTTATCTCTAGATGCGTGAAAATCATACCCCTGTGACAAATACGTGTTAAAAAGTTAATATTCTTGCAAGAAGTTGAATGAATCAAATTTTATCGCTCCTTATAGCTATTTTAAACATGAAAATTTAACCATAAATTGCTGTATGATTATAGATTGAAGCACTTCGGAAGCCTTTAGGGCCTCTTACGCAACTAATTGAAATGTAATGTACATTAAACTGTTTGTAAGTGTGTCTGTAACTTGGAAACAAGTTTTGAAACTACATTAGTCGAGAAACTGATATTGATATGCGAGATTTTCGATTATAATTGGTGTAGTTTTTGATACAACTGTAAATTGACATAGAGAGGGAACGTAGCGCTCTGTCGGTTCGGGGCAACATGCTGGACCACAGATTCAGTTTACAACACCAGTAAAGCTAACACTTTTTAAAGATTATTGCCAGAATTTCTACACATGTGCTCTGTGGACCAGGTTTACGCTGGGATCGTATGGGGCATTGCGAGCCCAATATAATTATACTTTTAGAGCCTTGTTTCGGCTTCCTAGATTTTGTAGCGCCTCTGGTATGTTTGTGGATGTTGCAACTGACGATTTCTACGCATTAATGCGCAAGAAATCTCTGTCACTGGAGAGCAGGGTTTTGGGGAGCGGAAACAGGGTTCTGAAGATGATAGCGGAGAAGATGGATTCGGCTACCGTCATCAGGTTTACCGATCTGCATGTTTTACAGGCAGGCCGGTGAGCTTTCTGGGGCTGTTGGTCGTCCTGTTTCGCTATTTATTTCATTTCATAATGTAACACACACAACACTTACTTTTTATTTACTATTTGCTATATTATATGCTTTTTTGATTGGTACTTACAACCTGTCTGAAAATAAAGAGTTTTAATTTTATAAAAGAAGTTATTTAATTATACAGCTCTATCTTACAATTTTTCTCGCTATAATAACTGTTGTATTCGTTTTTCAATCATTATTCTTCATCCTCGCGCTTCCCCGGTTCCTCACATCCTCAGCTGTTTGCTCAAGACCCCAGCGTCCGCGTTTCTGCTTTTACGTCTCCACTTTGCCCGGTTTTCAGCATCCTTGACAGAGAGTTCTTGAGCACGTCACGCCAGCTCTTTTTGGACATAGTTTCTCAACCCATATAGAGTAACCTTCAAGAGTGAACAAGTCTGTTTGATCACTATCATATTTAGTGACAATAATTATAACACGTGTTATTAATGCGTTCCGCATTCTGTACCTCTAACGTCAGCGACCGCGTTACAATTTAATATGGAATTTCTTAGTTATTTTACTATCCGCTAGAGGCGCTGTACAAGTTTGCCATACTATATTGTTATCACAGTCGTCTATGTCAACAAAATCTCATGGTTGACGTACTGAACAGCTCCAGATTGGAGACTATATCCATGCGTTCTTGTGAAATGTGTATCCTAACGGACAGTTTCGGATTACCTTACTATACTATACTATACAATACAACATATTTTTTTATACAATTAAGTAGGCTAACAGGCGTACGACTCATCTGACGGTAAGTGGTTACCGTAACCTATGAACGTCTACTACACCAAGCATGACACGAACGCGTTGCCAACCCTGAAGGAATTTTTTTTACGCATTTTTTGAATAATGTTTATATCGATATATCTTTTGGTATTATTTCTAAAAGAATTATATGTCAATCTTTTTTCGAATGTCTATGCGTAAAGCTACGTAACCTTTGATTTGACATGTGTTAGAGTTGTACTGTTGAGCGATAGACCTTCCGAATATATTCACGTACATATATCATGACACTCGACGAAATAACGGCCATGTCCAATATAATATTCTCAGAAACAACGGGAGAATTTCCTAGGAATGTTATTTTCAGAGGTTTACTCCTGTTGGGGCGGTCTTTTTCGTCTCGCTTCGGAGGCCAAGATCCACTTCAAGTCGCTGAGCCAGTGCAGTAAATAAAGCAGTATTTAATGGTCGTACCGGAGGAAAATCTGCTACGTAGATCTACTATGTACATATACAACTCTGATGGTTCCTTAAATTGAGTATAATGCAGATGAAATCGTCACCAGCATAGACTTTAAAAATTAAGTTAATGGTCGCTAGATGGAAAAATATTTACTTAGTAATTAATTAAAGCATCCGATAATCGATGGGTAAATATTTTAAACTCGCTATTTCCCGCAGTTCCACCTGCGTCCAAAAGTAACCAATGTTTGACCCCAAATCTTCAACTATATTCATTCATTTTATCAAAATCCATTCAGCAGTTTGGCCGTGAAAGCTAGCAGACAGACTTTTGCACTTTTAATATTAGTATAAAAGTGTGGATTAAATATGGCTTATATCAAATCTCTTTATCACATTATTGGAATTTAAAATAAAACTATTAGGGTCAAACCAAAGGAGTCAGTAGGAACAGAGATTTCTACACCGCCATTTGTTTCGCAAAGGACGCATTTTTTCAGACTAGAAGGACAACCATTAATCTTTTTGGAGGAGAAATCTTCAAGTTAATTAATTTACTGCCCGTAGAATATATAAAATATGGCGTAGTTCTTCTGTTGTTTTTTCAGACTATAAAAATTTCTTCATGGAACAAAACATTGCTTTGTAAAACCGTAGATGCATTCTTAAAAATAAATTGTTTCCAATGATGATAAAGTCTATAAAAATGAAACATAAAACTCCTTATTATCGAGTCAGTTACATGGTAACTCGTATCGGTGTCAGAGTTTTTTTCGAACCTCCGTGGTCCTTTAACGACCACACAATGGCGGCCGGTACCAACAGCTTATGGTGCCATCCGAAGTACGGAATCACCTGAATTATCAGACTTTCCAGTCAGGTGATTCAAGTTTGCTAAATTCTTACCACACTGGATAGAAATAAACAAAGTATGCTTTCCGTGGGAATCGTAACCAAGACCTGTGGATAGCGTTGCCAGGCGTCCGGACAAAGCCGGACATAGTTAGGCTTTGTCCGGACGCCTGGCAACGCCGGCCAAAAAAATAAACGGTGTCCAACTTGTCCGGCTTTTGTTAGGCTTTTTACATTTCATTTAATTTAACAAGATTTATGGTAATAATCAGAAAAACTGAGACACAAAATCCTCAATAAACCCTGCATTATTGAAGATTTTGTGTCCGTCCTTTTTAGCCAAATGTCCGGTCAAACTGGCTGGTCTGTCCGGCTATTAGGTTTGGCGACCTGGCAACCCTACCTCCGGGTCAACTTCTTTTCTAACGTCCATGTATTAATATTTTTTGAAGTTTGTATGAAAGAAGTTATTTTAACTTCTTTATACTTCACTTTAATAACATATATTTTATTCTTTTAACATTACGATATGATTGATTAACTGTTATTTAATTTGTTTCAGATCACTTTAAAACAAAACTTGTTGAAATATTTCGATTAAATCGCTGATTTATTGAAAAGTAAAATGGTTTTTAGTAATCAATGAATCAAATATTTCAATATTACCCTGCATGCAATTTGCCATTAAGGCATTTCTTATTAATTGGATCAACCTAGAATATAAATTTGATGTACATAAATTTTATTTAATAGTTTAAATTAAATCTGTCGGCAGTAATATGGACAGCATTATAAAAGCTGCCTTTACTGTCTTCCATAGCGAACACAATATCACAGATTAGAAAGAAACAGTTTGTTTGTTTGTTTGTATGTATGTAAAAATCTTTATTGTACACAAAGAACATAGTATCAGAATACAGGTTACAACAAAAGGCGGACTTATCCCAAATAGGGATCTCTTCCAGTTAACCAAACTAATATAGGACATAGACATATTGGCACATAAGAGGGCAAAACACGCAAAGAAATCTTAGGTACATAGACTTACATGTAACATACAAATTTAATTACACATAAAAACAGTAAGCTCAGCTCAAGTCCGATCGTTCGTAGTATTCCCTAACCCGAGATTTGAACGAGTGAAAAGACAGCTCTTTTATCTACAAAGGAAGCTTGTTCCAGAGATTTGCAGCGAGAATTAAGAAGGAGAAAAAAATAAAATATTACAACAATTTTTTTCATAGGAGTTTATTCATTTATCGTGAGTGGGTTGAATACTTTAATTTTTTACATTTTCAGAACATAAAGCTTGTCAAAGAACGCTATCTCATCCATTGAGAAAGGAACATTCGATTTCGATGCTCTTTGGTATAACCTAGAAAGCCCTCATTATAACGTTCGCACAAAACAATTGAATTTCCATATTCAATATTCGAAACACAAACCAATTCTGGTATTGTTGGATCGACACACTCCGGATATTAACATTCCGTCGCTCCAACTGTAAACAAGTTTGATCCAAACGCAATCGAAGTTGACGCTCACTTTGTTGTTAAAGCTCATTGTAACAAGCTCACAATATGCTTACGGCTACTGTTTTTATAAGAATAGTTCGTTCATTCGTTGCGTGTGGGTTGAAAAAGTCATATATCATGAAGTGAGAATGAATAAATGAATGAACACTTTATTGCACAATTTACATACAAAGAAAAAGTAAAGCATTGAATTCAATTTACATTAAAAGAAATGAGTACAAAGGTGGACTTACCTCTAATGCAATCTCTTCCAGCCAACTTTATGGTAAAAGTAATGAGTAGAGAAAACAAAAACAAACATGCGAGCGGTGCTAAAAGCTAAGGTGTAAATCTACAGTAATACAGATAATAAATATTACATACATAAATATTTTTATATATAAATAAACGTACATAAAATACTTAAATATAAAATACATAACACAAGTAGGACAGTAGTGACAGAAATAAAGAGTCAAGCTTATTGAACCTTAGAAAAGTAGTGAGACTTAACTTGATATTTGCATGAATCGATTACTTCGCGATTAATGATGCTTTACGAATATTTACTGGGAGTGCATGCCAATGACAAATAATCTGACTACATAAAAACGAGATAAGATAAGATAATTTATTTATTTGCAAGAATACAGTGCATACATAGATATTTAGTTAATTATAATTTCGTGTATTCCACTCTCAGATGAGTATGCAAAAAATGAAATAATAAAAACAGAAAAAAAATTAAATATGTCCCATTATGTCAGTAACATTTATACAATAAAATTATTTAAAAAAAATGTCAAATACTAAAGATAGATACAAAAATGTCAAGATTGTTTTAATTATGTACAATTATCGTTCATATATTCATCAACACTATAATAACATTTAGCCATTAGAAATTCGAACAAATTTCTCCCAAATACATCTAATTCTAATTCTTTATATGCTGAGGGTATATGGTTGTATATCTTAATTGCCATACAATATGAGTTCCTATGTGACATAGTCAGTGTTCTCATTGGCAAACATAATCTATCTTTGTGTCTTGTTCTCGATCCCTCATTATCTTCATGTTTAGTAAACAAATATTCGTGTTTACGTACAAAAAGACACATTTCTAAGATATATAGACAGGGCAGAGGAAGAATAGAATGCTTTTTAAAGAGCGGTTTGCAACTTTCTAGTGGGCCGGCATTAGAGATTGCCCTTACACATTTTTTCTGTGTTATGAATGCTCTTTTAACCTCTACTGAATTTCCCCACAATATCAAACCATATCTAAGAACAGACGACACATAACCATGATATGCAGTCAGAGCTGCTTGCATTGATGCAATTTTCTTAACCCTTCTCAACACATATACAAATCTATCCAACTTATTACAAACGGTATAGATATGTGATTTCCAGTTGCACATACTGTCAATGGTTATACCTAAAAAAACTGTTGACTCTATTCCTTCTAACTTTACGTCATTATATGTAATGTTAATCTGTGTTTTAAATTTGTCAATATTATGTGTCCTAAAATTAATAAGTTTAGTTTTTGTTAAATTTAATGTCAAATTGTTTTCATTTAACCAATCGTTTACGTCCTTAAGTGTATTACATATATCATTTTCGAAGTCAATACCATCTCTCTTTTCTATAAGTAGAGTAGTGTCATCAGCAAAGAGTATGCATTTATGATTAATTGCGTCCGGCAGATCGTTTATATATATAAGGAACAGTAGTGGTCCCAATATACTTCCTTGGGGTACACCGCACTTAATTTCACTATATGTCGATTTATATTCCTTTTTGTTGTTACCTGTAACTTTAGATATTTGTACACACTGTTTGCGAGATTGGAGGTAACTTGTTATCCATTTATGTGCAACGCCCCGTATACCATAGCGCCACAATTTGTCTAACAGATCTTCATGTGAAACAAAATCAAATGCCCTAGTCATGTCTATAAATACAGCAGTTACAGGAGTCTTTTTATCAAGATGTTCAATAACTTCCTTTATTAATTCAAAGCAAGCTAACGTAGTTGATCTATTTTTCCTAAATCCATATTGCTCTGATTTCAATATCTTAGATCCAGTCAGAAATGAGTATATTTTGTCATTAACTACTCTCTCTATAATTTTTGAAATCACTGACGTCAAAGATAATGATCTATAATTGTTTAATTTATTTTTATCTCCTTTTTTAAATAATGGTTTAACAATAGTATTTTTTAAACGAGATGGATATATACCTTCGCTTAAAGACAAATTTATAATATGCGCTAGTGGGATACACAACTGTTTAGCACATAATTTCAATACCTTTGTGCTTATATTGTCAAAACCCGTTGAATTGGTGTTCTTGAGACCCTTTACTATTTTAAATATATCAATGTAATCAACTGGAGTTAGAAAAATACTATTAATGTTATATTCTATATTTTTAATGTAGGAATTATTTTTATTTTTACTTGTGGAGTTGGAAGTTAAAAAATGTTTGTTAAAAAGTTCTGCTATTGTTTGTGGATCAGAATGGATAATACCATTTTCTTTAATTTCCTTTACATTCTCCTGAGATAATTTAGCGGTTGTATCTTTTATAATGTGCCAAGCTGCTCGGCATTTATTTTCAGCATTTTTTATGAACTTTGTATTTATTAAACTTTGTGCCTTATTAATACATTTTTTTAAAACTTTACTGTAGTTATTATATTTGATTTTCTTAATTAATTTATTGCCTTTCGTTAATTGATATTTTATATATAATTTCCTTTTTGTTACACAGCTCATTTTTATACCTTTAGACATCCATCTATTTTTTTTAGATTTGTTACTACATTTAACTTTAATAATAGGAAAGCATAAATCATAAAACAAGGTAAGCGTATCATGGAAATTATTAAAAGCTATTTCAACATCATGCTCATTTAGTACGTCGTTAAATGATAACGATGATATGCAATTAACAAATTTGGCTATATTATACTCGCACATGTCTCTCTTTTCTTCAAACCATTGGATAGGCGCCTTTTGCATATACTCCTTTCTTTTTTCAATTTTGATAGATACGGTTTGAGCAGTTTCATGATCAGAAAGGGCCAAGTAATGAATACCACTTTCAACCTGCTCAACATTACTCGCAATCAAGTCAATACATGTTTTTTTTCGCGTTTGTTTTTGTATATGATTAGTCAAATTGTAATTTCTTAGAATGGACTTAAGCTCCCTGGATTTATCATTATCGGTCAAATAATCTATGTTCCAGTCCCCACATAAAATTATTTTTTTGTTATTCTTGCGAGAAATCATATGTAATGACTTACTAAGTGAATTAAAGAAAATTCTTATATTTGACTCAGGTATTCTATATACACAGGCTATTATAATATTAAATTCTGGCAGGTCTATTGCACAGGACTCGAAACAATATTCATGAGCTTCTATTCTGTCACAGATGTTCGTATAACATAAACCCTTTTTTACTAAAATACATGATCCACCCCTACTTTTTGTAATTCTGGAGTAGTTTGCTGCCAAATTATAGTCTCTCATATTAAGATTTAATTCAGACCCTGAGAGGCACGTTCAGGGATTACTAGACGCAGAGAATTAGCGAATGTTAATGAAATTTAAAAAACAATGCTTGCCGATTACCTCCTTTGTAGAATCTCACATTGTTGTTTCATTGCTTATGCCTACTATTTTCAAAAGAATATTCGTTCGTCACGTATGGGTTGTAAAGTGACACATCCTGAAGTGAGTTTAAATTACTTGACACTCTTGCTGTTCTTAACATTCACACAAGAACACTAGTTGTTGTTGTTGAAAGAGCCCCACCAAACACCATTCTTCTGACAACATACTGATGTTCGTCGTACTGGGGTCTATTGAGTGAATACCACACTTTCCAGGGAAGGTCGTAATGACCTTCAACCTTCGGCTGATTCTCTTAACACAAAATGGATATTCATAGTAAAACCAGGTTCAATTGAAATTGTTTTTAAAATTTCAATATTACGATGAAAATAATCAGCAATTTACTTCTAGTGACAATTTTCTCCAAAATTAGCATTTCTAAAATGTGAAAATTTGCATATTTTAGATAAACAAGAACAAAGAAACAGTTTCAAATATTAACTAGAATATGACCATTAAAAGGACGGCTACACCTTCAAAACTCAGTTTTGCCGGGAATATTCATTACAGAAATGTGTTTACGAGATCACACCGGCAAATAAACTTTTACGACAACAAACAGATAAATACGAATTAAATACAGGCGGTTTTATTAAATTTTGATGCAAAAGAGCCAAAATGAAGCCTTGATAAGGATTAAAATGCAAACGTAAGCGGTTTAGAAAAATAGAGAATTAAATGAATTTCATGTCATTTCATATTTCATGTTTCTCACTTCAACTCACTTTATTTTAAAAGCTTTCTGTAGCTCACTGCCCTGGGAAACAGTCTATCCTTATTTCTTTTTTTATTTCCTTTATTGAGATAAGCAAACAAGAACACAATACGTATGGATAAAGTTGTTTTCAGACAGAAAAAGTAATTGTACTCTCAGCACCGCTTACCACATGTTACTTAAAAAATATTAATTTATGAACTAGGTATTAAGTCTAACAATGTTACAAAGTAATGTAAATAATTTATATTAAGTTTTCCATAAATTTTCTTCTATATGTGCCAATTTTCAAAATTGTCATATCTATAGCATTCAAGTGATCATTATAAGTATAATTTAGTTAGACGGTAAAGAGGGGAGCGCAAACCAGAATTCGTGCGACATGTAGACAGAGCAAACACCGTTTTGACGACATGACGCACATGATGTTTACGCAGAATTCTGTATCCTAGTTTATTAATCAACTCACAACAATCATACCTATTATTAAAAAATAAAATAGTAACATCGCATCTAATTGAGTTCTCAGACGATCACAGACGATAAAAAAACGTCGATTTATTTTTTTCTTTTTGTAAAAATAATAGCTTTACATTTGTTAAGACTTAATGCCAATTTATTTTTATGACAATATATTGAAAAGTGGTGGAAGATTTTCTTGTAGTTATAGGTGATCAGTGGTACTATCTATATTGTGATAGATCTTAAACATCATCGGTATAGAGCAACAATTTGCTAAACTTAAAACATTCGGGTATGTCGTTCTCGTTGATAAAGAGGACAAACAAAAGAGGACCGAGGATAGATCCCTGAGGAACTCCAGATGTAACGGGGCAAGCTCGGACTCATACCCATTCACAACCACCTTCTGCGTACGGTTAGTAATGTAAGATTTAAACCAACGCCATAAATCATCTCGTATTCCATTGTATGCGAGCTTTTCTTTAAGCAATTTATGATCCACCTTGTCAAAAGCTTTTCGGTAGTCCGTATAGATACATCAGTCTGTTTATTTTGATCCATTGATTCAAAAAGATGTATAGTATATATTAAAAGATTCATAACTGTAGATCTCCGTTTGACAAATCCATGTTGTGCTTCAATTATGGAGGAGTGCAAGAGTCTCTCAAAAGCAGACATTGATATCGGATGGTAATTCTCCGCCACATCAGACTCATTCCCTTGAAAATGGGTACAATCCGAGCCGATTTATAGATAGTTTAGAACACTCCTTCCTTTAAACACTTAGCTAGCTGTAGATTTTAAGAACAATGGGGGGATTTTACCTAGACCAGAAGCTTTATAATCAAGTTTAAGTAGCTCCTTTAATATTTCCTGTGTAGATATTTCTATGCTACCTATAACAAGGTTCGATTTGTAATTTCTGTCTGGGATGTTATCTATATCGTAAGTATTATCTAGACCAGATGGTTCAAAACGGATTTTAAAAAAATGAGGAAAGGACTGGTACATCTTCGGCTTTTTTCGAAGAGTTACAAGAATAATGTAAGTCAGTTGGGATGTCAGATTTATTAGTTTTTGTCGTATTTATATATGTCCAAAAATGTTTAATATTATAAATATTCGTAGTCACATAAGTTATTATATTTTTTTCCATTTAACCCACGACTTATTTATATTTATCAGTGCAGGCGAAAACCATACAGGAAACTGGGTTGATTTTGGTTTCTTTAAAGGAATATGTTTTTTAATATCATATAGTACATTTTGTCATAAAAATCGAGCACAGCATTTTCAGCATTTTTAATGGTAAACAATACCTCCCATTCTATATCCTATAACTCTTTATTAATTGCAACATAATTCGCTTTATAGAAATCAAATTTCGGTTTATGGTGTTATTTATTGGTATAGAATTTGTCTAGTGAGTTTGTTGTTTGAATCTATCTATAAAATGCTAAAAACAGAGGGGTTGTTTGGGACAATTGTAGCTTGTGCAAGAGAAACCGAATTATTTTTTTATGTTAGTTTCAAAATAAATCGAGTATCCTATTTTATAACCCTTTATCGAATTCAAAATAGTTATCAGATGTTTATTAGATTGACTGTAATTGCTGTGAAATGGGGTCAGTATGAGTTACACTGTCTTGCCATTGTAGTGTAGGTAAAGTATAGTCACAAGCTATGATAAATTCATCAACGTTTGTAGTCTGCAGTACACATGAGAGATAGTTGAAGTGGGTGCCGTAAATATCTAGGCAGGTTTCTGTGTATACCAATCAGTACACTGTTGCCGTCCTGTTTCGTCCGTAAAGTAAAAACATAAAATAATTGTATGTGTGTTACGTCTGAAATGTAAATAGTACACAAAGTTCTGTTTTAGAAGAGTTGTGAGTTCGTTACAATCTTAGGTTGTGGTAGTATTAACGGGAATAATAATGCTGTGAGATAGTTAGTAATCGGAAAAGCTGCAAACTGATTGCATGTGTATAAATGTATGTGAATTGAATGTATGGAGTTGTTGAGAAAAACCAGGACAGAGGCTATATTTAATAACAAAAAAAAAAATTGTCATACGAATACGGTTTTACGACTGGCCGCCTGCCTAACGTCAACCCTCCTTAGGAATGCGTCCTCAGCTCCCGCTTAAATGACGCTTTACCTTATGGAGCCCTATATTTAATACAGGTTTTAATAAACTTAAATAGTGAACCTGTTTATGTTTGTAAAAATTTTAAAATGAATAAATGATTTGATTTGATTTTTGAAATGTGTGTCGAATGAAAATCGTTCGATATCGTATAAAAATTATTCGACTCCCCAACTTTGCGAGAGTATTTAATTCCTATTATTTTGGCCTGTTTTACAACTGGCAGCCTTCCTAACCACCTTTTCAACAACTATTCCACCCTTCATCTGGTAAAAATTTATGTTTAAAATATGATATCACCAACATATTCCAAATACTTTTAAAATTGATTATTCTTGTTGCAAAGAGTTCACGTTGCTGTTGATTTATTTACTAAAAATAAATAAATCGCTTCTGCTTTTAACTTGACCCAGTCTAATGAGTGAGGTGAAAATGCTCATCTCTCTTTTACGATACTATTAAAAGATATTATAATGTCAACGTTGTTGCTTCAACGTGAGAATTTCATTCAGGCAAAGGTAAGTTATTTTTTTATAAATTTGGTGGCGCAGACGCCATCTATTTTCATATTTGTTATCATTTTGTATAATTAAAAGTATCATATGTCAATCATAACCGCTTTTACTACGTGCTTTGCTGGTGCTTTATTGGATTATCGTCGGATTTCTGACGAGTTCCAAGAGATGGCGCTAGTGGTGTCAAATTCGATTATTGTTTGACTTTTCTATCCCGCTATTTTTTTATTTCATTCGCAGCGAATTTTACCTTTCGCACCTACCGCTGGTTCGACCGCATGTCGAATCCTTTGGTCACCTTTGACCTTCGCGCCCGCATTTAATTCGTTAAATGTGTTTATTGTTTCTCAATCTCTTATTGGGAACCTCGCTGGCATCCTTATATGCCAAGTTGAGTTTGTCCTCGGACTCTGCTAATACCCCTTGTGAAGTGATTGTGGACTTACGCAAAGACTAGCTCGTGTGTGGTGGCTGCCTCACGTCTTCACCCGGAGAACCCTGCTGCAGCTTCTTCAGCCTGTCGCCCTATAGGAGATCTCAAGGAAGGAAGACGAGTAACTCCAGGTTAGTGCCAGTATTGTCACGTTAGTACTAAGCGGTTTCCATTTTCGCTTTCATAACGCCGTGCGCAAGCACACCTTTGGAGTGGCTATTTACACGCCACACCAAAATTTATGCAAAAAGAGTTAAAAATATGAACTCTTTCATTGTTCTTTTGCATGCTTAGTAAGCTAGTAGGCATATTTAGTTGAGTTGATGGAACTAATAAATGGATTTTTGGAACAACTTGAATGATGTATTGTAGAGAGTTCTATTGATTTTGTCCTATTTTTGTCATTTATAGGAAGATGGAAGGTTGTTTAAGACAGATATTTTTTTATTCAACTGAGGGTTCACTAAAAGGTAAGGCTAGTAAAAGGTTCCCGTTTATTTTTTAATTTGGGTTTGATCAATATTTTACTAAAATAAATAAAAGTTTTAAATATCTGCAAGAATTAAGTCGCGGGCTAGCTAGTTGTTAATAAGAGCTTTTATCTACGAAAAAATAAAAAAAATATTTTGAACATATTTACATTTTTATAGTTAAGTACACAAAAACAGCAAAAAAATACGGATTAATTTTAATACTTAGGTATGTAACTGTTTCGTATTGTGTGGCATGAACAATGGTTAAAAATAGCTATAATTCACATTCCAAAATTATCTACAAATTCAATGGTTTTCTTAGGACGATAACATAAATCGAATTCAAACTCTACATCCAAATAAATAAGATCTAGTTTTATTCAACAAAAGAGATATCACAAGAGATCATTTAGGATCGTTTTGTGACCAAAGTGAGCTTTGAAAGGGACATTGAGGGCAATTGTTATTTTCTGCGATTTATGTGTGACCAAGTGGCTTAATATGACCAATTCTTGACCTTTTGGGCTTCAGGACGAAAGGACACGCCCATGTCTGTAGGATATAGCTTTTGTTGTTGGTTGTTTGATGTATCAAATTGTTTGTAACGTCAAAAGAATATAAACTACTACTATTTTTATGCTATTTCTTGCTTCAGTTTAACTGTTTGGCTGTTTTAACCTATTTAATCTATGTAAATGGTGCAATAATAATAACAGACTGCGAGGACGGCAAGTCGGTAACGCAGACTGGCCGATCCTTCCACCACTTTACCACCACGCTAAGAAGAAGAAGAAGAATGATAATAATGTTGTAGTGCACTAGTTTTCGATTCATGTCCTAGGTTTGGCGGTACTGACTCAATAGACGGTGTAATATGCCACTGTGATTATTAAAAATGAATAAATACTTACAACAGAACGCCTGCCGTGTAACCGAAGTAATGTTTTTCGAAGAGAAACCAGAATATAAAGATGATGTGCTTTATCAATTTCCAGGTTGCCGTAACGGCTCTTATGGAACTGTTGACTTTAGAATATAGAGTTAAGAGAGTAATATGATTCAAACTGTCACAGTGGTATTTTGTTTCTTGATCAAAAATATCTTTATTAAGTAATTACATAGATAAACCTTATAGTAGAGAAATATTTTCTTCACCCAAGCGTGTTTTCTTAGTTGCGTCATCAGCTTACGCTTCGGAGCATAGGGTAGGCTGTAAGTCATGATTTGGCGGTACCTCCTTAACCTAACCCTTTTTACGTGGAAACCAGGCCAACAGGAACATGACCCGAGGTGTGTTAGTGGCCCACACTGGCGTATTTTTTTCAGGCAGCCTAAAGGCATCTTGCGACGACTGCCATCTATTGATAAAAACCAGGACCAACGGCTTAGCGTGCTTTCCGAAGCACGGAGGAGCTTGAGATAGAAAATGCCACTAAACAGCGAACAATCCAATACGGGTCGCGTCTCGACTATCGGGCTGCTCAAGTAGAAAGAATACTTTGTATCTGAGTAATACAATTGAAATGTGTTCTCTTTTATTGCATACCTGAATAACGAAAAAATTACGCCTACCGTACATTTACCAAGCTGAATCCATGTTCATTAAATCTTCGTCATTGTACTGTTACCAAACCAAATACGGGAATAGTTATACAAAGGCCACACGACTGCTTTATCCATTACTCCGTGGCTTTATCACACCGAAGTGTAATTGCAAAATATTTACGCATTCCCTGTGTTTGTTAAGACATAAAGTAAAGGAGATGTAGAAAAGGAGATAATCATTTAAATATATTTTGTTTATATTGTCATTACTCATCATAATTTTAGCTGCGGCCAACTACATCGTTCTACATTTAGCGCTTTCGTATTTATTTAGAGGGTTATTGCATTGAACTTTTTGCCGTTGTTTATTACAAGTTTTAAGTCAAATTCGTAAAATATCCAGCCTCAAAATGACCGGATATGACGATGTCGTTAAATGTCAAGGTTGAAAATATCAACGCCGAAAAGTGACAAATCTTGTTTATCGTACAAGTCGAAAGGTGTCCGATCTTTGCCAATTGTAATGTGTAATAATAGAGAATAATATTATGGTTCAAAGAATTCAGAAAAAGCTTAATTATGCGATGACTCAAGATGTTAAAACACGCATTTCTTATTTTGTGTACAGTTGGTCAAATCAAAACATATGTCATTTTACCCTTTAAATTATACCTCAGCTTGTATACTATTAGTAGCAATCTGTACTTTCGTTAATTTACCAACTAGGTTAGACACATTTGATAAACAACTACATTACTAATTTGTGTTTTCTCAGAAATAATATGTGTACATTGTGATTGTGCGATAAAACATGCTTTATATGTTTGGCCAATTTCGAAACAACAGGGGTGGATAGTAGCTTGAATAAATTCGGTTTAAATTATGTTTTGTTTGTTTTGCTAATGTAAAGAGACGGTGGATATTTATTTTTGGTTATTTTTGTGTTATTACGTGAGCAAATAGATTTTTGGCTTAGTGGTTTCCGAAGGCTAAAAATTGAAAAATAAAAGCGATGTTAGTTGTTTTTGTTGTGTGTGTTTGTTTTTTTAAGGTGGTGGTTCATGCATTTAACAACCTGTAAGAAATTGGTCAATGTCTCCAAACCCCTGAAAAAAATATTTTTAGTTTTACTCAATTCTATTATGTGCGTACGTCTTTCTTTCATAAATTCTTACAGGTAAATTCCAAATTTGCAATTTCGGTGTAATGGGCAATCGATCTTGTAACACTCAATCAAGATTTACTCTGTCGGGAAACGGTGCAAATCAAGTAATTATAGATTAGAATCGACAAACGGACAATGCTGGAATACATAATGATACGGCCAATAGCTACAATGCCCATTTGCTGTGCGATGTTTAGGCAAATTTCGGACATTATTGGTAACTTCTTAACTGTGTTATAATTGGACATTATAAATGCCTTTGTAGTTGGGTTAAAGCGTTTTTCTTAGGAGGTCAAAGATTTGATTTATGGGAAGCAAATTTAATATGTGGTTTTCAGTTTAGTTGGGGCCATTGCTCGTTTGGATCACTGGATGGTTTGATTATAAAGGTTGCTCTTGAAGATTTGTTAACCTGTTGGTCCCAGCTGCCTTCTGGCCCAAGAAACCACATCAAAAGGTGGGAGGCGATTTCGAAAAACTACAGTATCGATGAATCCGCTTTTCAGACTTTCGGTTTTTACTTTACTCTTCACTATGGATGCAATAATAAATAAGGCTTGTGCACTTAGATTGCCAGATAACTTGCAAAAAGACCATAAGAGCTGGATACAGGGCCGTGTCATTTCTAAAATCCTTGAGAAAGGGATAGGTCTTTCCCAGTTGTGGCTGAATGATGATGACGTCCACACTGGGGAAAAGCTTCGGCAAATCTAGTGGGTCATATGGTCAATCGACCGTGTATACCCTGATGTTAGACCATATTGCGGCCTCCGACGTACCTTCCGGAACACGGTCAAAGAAATCATTTTTTTCTAAATTTTAAATTTTTGGTCAAAAAGATCCAACTCACTAATTTTCTCAGCACTGTAGCCGCGGGCAATTTTCGCTGCGGTTTTGGACGAAGCCTAATTGTAGCCCGAATGAGACTGCGGACTAATTGCATTTGCCGTAATCATCGGGGCTGGGTATAAAATATTCAGCTTCTGAATACTGTTAAAAGAGGTAAAAAATAAAATTATAGTCTATCCACCAGCCCAACTAAATAATCAAAGGATCTCGCTTATATCGAGAAGAATGGTACAAGCTTTACCGAAAAGAGCCCAGCTGATAAATTTGTGACGATGATCCAAAAGTCATGAGAAAAAGTGTCCTCGGATCCACTGGTGAATTCTTAATGGTAAATTTAACTGTATAAATGGTAATAAGCACTCACCAAATTATTTTGCGTGCTTCCGCCACCAGTTAGTTCATACAAACTATTGCTGGCCGGCACCCACCCACTACTGTTAGTCCCAACATGCCCACCACCATTAGTCGTACCGCTGTCGCATCGGACAGCGGTACGATGGTTTTGTGTCATTCGTCGTTTATACGTCGAACTATAACACCTTGGTCTAGTGCCTGAAGATGCCGCAAACTAATGGTGGTGGGCATGTTGAGACTAACAGTAGTGGGTAAGTCTGTCTGTCTTTCTGTCTGTCTGTTTGTTACGCTTTCACGGCCAAACCGCTGAACGGATTTTGATGAAATTTGGTATGAATATAGTTGAAGACCCGGGGTCAAATATAGGCTACTTTTTAACGCAGGCGGAGCTGCGGGAAACCACTAGTCGTTTATAATTTACTATTACATTACTCTTCAATTTTATTTTTAAAAGAGGTAGTTTCATAAATTAAACACTTATTATCTAATATTCCTATTCTATAATATAGTACATCAAATTATCTGACCTAAACATACCTGTTGCACTCTGATAGTAATACTGAATGCCACTGGGAATGTTGAAGTCATTCCTCTAGATCTATTGTAGATTGCCAATAAACATTTTTGTTTGTAATATTTATTTATTTTTATTACTATCAACCATAGTCCCAGATTTAGTCCACCTTTTATATTTTGTTATATACTCGTAAAGTGCAATAAATAATGAATTACTAAATTTAGCAGAACTGGTTTTACATTGCATAAATACAAAAAAAAATATATATATTCTAAACGTTGTTGTTGCTTGTAGTTGCTTGGCATGCATAATGGTTTTAACACACATATGTCATAATTATTAATAATTCATCTCAATTCATTCATTTCAACTCATCATCATATCGAGTGGATTATATAGTCAATCGACTCTGTAAAAGGTATTTTCAAACCACCTTTCGATCTTTGATGTGGTTACTATCTAATAAACACTTTTTTTTATAATCCAGATACTAAAATGATGTAAAGAAGAGAAAAAAGTTTATGTCTATAGAAATTTAGGCAGAATAATCGTTAATTCTAAAAATTTTGTATAAAATTTATGAGCGCTAAATCTTTTTTAACATACTTAAAACTATTAAGAGTTACATTTTCATATCTCTCTAAAATGGTTACAAACTATTGTTAAAGGTTCGTCAAATGCAATATCTAATAATCTTAATCCAATCACCTAAACAATATACCAAAATTATTATACTAAACAAACAATAAAACAGTGTCCGAATTTAACAACGCGTAACTTGCGTAACCCAATTCTGAGAGTCAACAAAATTCATCTAATTTCACACTTCCATTTAACTTGAGCGTCCATTTAATCCAAGTTTTAGGATAGTCTATACATCTAGAGACGTGTAATGCCTGTAGCATCCAGACGAGAAAGCGGACCGGACACGAAACGGCTAGTACGGTCCGTGTCTGAGTCGGTTCCACGCAGTTCTATATAAATGGAATGAATTTGCTTAAAGTCTGTCTGATGTTTCTACCACATAATTATTATATTACCTGCGTGCCATAGTTTAGCCTCTCTATAATTATTTCCTATGTACTCAATTTTCTAAATGTATTACTTTTAATTTTAATTTTGTGATTGCTACATACAATCAAGTGTATATCTATCTATTTATCTATCCTATGTTTTCGCGTTTAACATTAAATAAAACTATTTCAATACGGTTTGTATCGCGTTTATTACTTACAAGCTGTTTCCCGGAGCCTGCTTCAAAAAGTAGCCTATGTTTGACCTGGGGTCTTCATTTCTGTATGCTATCGGTAGAACTGCAGGCCGATCGCATCATTGATTTTATACACTCTTCACAGTAGTCCTTGCGGTCGTAGTTTGGTTTTGGTAAATACATTAACTTCATTTGCGTCTATCGCGATCTCCTTTGAGTAATCGGACCGAACGTTCCGCGTCCGGTCCGCTTACGCATATCTGTGTGCTACAGGCGTAAAGGCTACAATTTAAAGCATCTGTCTGATTTTATGGGGCCATGAGTTCCAAACCTGAAGGTAATTACACTAAAGAGAACAAAATTGCTGGATTGTGAACATTTGCAGGGCGCATTTATTCAAAAAAGTTGAGGCGTAAACTCGAATTATAATAAACTATTTCTTTTTTTAGAATAAACAGTAAGTTTTGGATTTGCAATCAGTCGTAATACTTATTATACTATCAATCTTATCATGCTATGTTGTTAAACTGTTATGTTTGCCAATAAATAAATACTGAGATTGTTGTGTGAATTACACACTATGGTAATCATCGTTAATTTCGAATATTTACCACTTTTCACACGAGGTTTTGTCCAGAGACTCGAAAAATGTATTTAAACTGTACTTTGAACGAACTTTATTGTTTTAAAGTTGATTTAGATTTTTTAAATTGTGTAAATTTTTTATTATTTATTCCAAAATGATATTCCAGAAAAAAATTTTGAAAACATTATGTCAGAATACTTCACTCCCGAGATGATTTTGAAAAACAAGGCAGACCTATAGTGTCATGATTGTTCTCAACTATCAGATCAGTCGAGACCACCTTCTAACTCATGGAATCATCTTATCGGACCATGAGATGATTCACGTCTGCCGTGTCCTACCTAACCGAACCAGAAACAATTAAACAAACTATGCTTCCCGAGATCCCGGGAATCGAACCGAAAGAAGACAATTATAAAATTTTTGTTTTGTCAATTGATTACTTTTAAAGTAATATGTTTCGTAAAGGTTTGTCAAATGATTGGTATTTCTTTATTTATATTTATAATGATCATTTTTCCTTCGTTTTTTTGTCAAAGGGAACCAGGCAAATACCTAAACCATAAAGGCGGGATTCGCCTATCAAACTTTACACTATTCAAACTGCGTGTACAAACAATAGTGGTCATTCATCAATAGGGATGAATTCTAATGGAATTGGCTTGCAATCCTGCAATGTTTGAATTTCAAGTGATAGATTTTGTTGTAATTGATAGGGTCGTTAGAGCCTCAAGTTACAATTTAAACGAGCATTATATTTATGCGGCTGAACTTCGAGTGACACAAAAAAAAATCTTGTGGCCAAATAGTACTCCCGATAGTCGCATCAAAGTCAACAGTTAGTAACGAAATACGTTTTTAGGGTTTCTTACCCATAGGGTAAAACGGTACTCTATTACTAATACTACTGTCCATCCATCCATCTATTACCACGCTGTGTCTCATGAACCGTCATAGTAAGACAGTTGAAATTTTTACACATGATAATTTCTGTTGCCGCTTTAACAACAAATTCTAAGAACAGAATAAAATAAATAATTTTAGCAGGCTCATAGACAGCAAATATTAATTATATATTTATATTCATAATCATCTTAATATGAATTAGTTTTTGTCTAAGTATTTTTATTTCTTTTTGCTACCTTTCTGATCACCTTCTTTAATTCCCTTCTGCAGCCTGCGTCAGCTTACGCTTTGGAGCCTAGAGTACGCTATAAGTCATGGTCCTAGATTTGGCGGAACTGGTAATTACAAAACACAGCGACTGCCACCTGACCTCCGTAACCCTTTTTACAGGGTAACCAGACCAATAGGAACATGACCTCAGGTGGGTTTGTGGCCAACACTGTCAGAATTTTTCTGGCTGCACTAAGACATCTGACACAGCCTCACGACTGCTATCTATCAATAACAACCGGGACCAACGGCTTCACGCGCCTTCCGAAGCACGGAAGAGCTCAAGATAGAAAATGCCACTAAAATGGCGACCAATCCTCTGCGTGACACAAGGCTGTGTTAATTTTTTATTTACATAAGGTGCCTTGTCTTTATTGTAATACTATAATAACTTTGCTTGTGGCGTAGGCTCCCCTAGACGAGGGGTGTCTAGAAGAGCCAACGCGACAAGCAAAGTTACCTGTGAGCTCCTCACTTGTCTTGGTGTCCCTACAGTGGTCTTATGGGGGAAACAAGGCACCAATTAATTGATTGAGCTTAAGCGAAGTAAGGGATGGTTCGCGTAGACAGAGGGACGCTTATGCCCATCAGTGGGTTATGGTAAGCTTTCTTCGGATAATAAGGAACTTTAGTCCTACCACCAGAAAAATCATCATGCGTTTTTGAAATTTTCATCTGTTCCCTATTGCTAAAAAATATAGATGTCCGCATAGTGTAATAAAGCGTAGAACGTCCGTGTGACCACACGCGATGGTCCGTATCAAGTGTTGCGGAAAGCGATAACGTGCGATTTATGTTGTCAGTGTGAACTATGCGCTGAAAGTTTAGGATCAATGTGTTTTAGGCCCTCTGCACATGGGCGCGATTCTCATTTTGCATGTAAATGACAGAAACTCACCGAGTTTGTGGAAATCATTCATCATCATCATTATATCTACATGTATGTGTCTCAAAAGTATTTTCCTGGTGCAATAAAGTGTTTATTATTATTATTGTATCTCCGCTTGGGATTCACGGGTTGCCCCGGTCCTTTGAGAGGCTTGATCCAACGCGTAGAGGCCCTTTGGAGAAGTTGATATCATGTGGGGCTCCTGCCAAAATCCGGCCTCGCCTATATTAATAGATGACATGTCCATGAACAGGTCTTGGCAGGAGTAGGCACTATTTCGAATGTACGAAAAGGATATATGGGATAAAGTTAATATATGGGATTAGTGAATTTATTGACGTCAATAAGTGATATTTATATCCTATATTGAAAATAAACGATTTCATTTCATTTCAGTGATGAAGTTTGGGTGGAGATGAAACTGGGCTATTGTAATAGAGATTCGGACACCTGCCGCGAGTTGCCTCGTGAGCGGGTATCCCCGTTATTACGCCATTTATTTATTTAAACTTTATTACAAAGAATGTGAATGGCGGACTTAAAGCCGTGGGCTTTTTCTACCAGTCAAGCAACAGGTGGTGTTGAGAAACAAAAGTAAGTGGAAAGATTTATATCTTTAATTAATTATAATTACCTAATTAAAACTAACTATCCTATCTTAAAATAATAAATACAAATAATAATAATCTTATTGAATCTGAAGTGCCGTACTACCAGTACTCACCAGCGCCAGTTCTCGAAAATGGTCGTGCTTTGCTTTACTGGGATCGATCTATCATCACGGATAGGACTATTGTAGCTAATAAGCTTGATATCGTGTTGGTCGATCGATCACAGCGCCGTGCAGTGCTCGTTGATATTACCATCCCGCATGACGAGAATCTCGTTAAGGCCGAAAAAGATAAACTGTCAAAATATCTGGACTTGGCCCATGAGGTTACCGCCATGTGGGATGTTGATTCGACTAGCATTGTGCCGATAGTAGTATCTGCGAACGGCCTAATAGCGAAGAGTCTAAATCAACACCTACTTAAGCTTTCGCTAGGTAGTTGGATCAAGGGTCAGATACAGAAGGCGGTCATCCTTGACACGGCACGGATTGTGAGGAGGTTCCTCACTTTGGAGCCCTGACCACCGGCAGCTTGGGTATTAACTCCGCTGCTGATGGGTGCCTCCTTTTTTATATATTTTTAAATGTTTTTTTTTTATTAATATTTAAAAATTTATTTAAAAAGAAAATAGAATAAATAAAGAGATAATAAGAATAATAATAACTAAATGAAATCTAAATTGGGTCCCCTGGGCAGAGTTCCCATCACGCAGGCAACATTTCCGCGTTGAATAGCTATAGCTGTTCGCTGAGCGAGAAAGCTGCCCACGCGAGGGTCACCCGTTGCCTCTTTTAGGATTCTACTGATCTTCCTGTGAAGACCCCGCGCATCGGCGCCCCATGGGCCTAGTGTCTCGACACCAAAGGCTGTGAACTCGTACTGAGTGCCGAGACAACTATATTTATTGGCCTTAAACCGTTCGCGGGCGTCCGCCGCCGCGTCGGCCTGTTTGCTGGTGGCTGGGAGGTACGTACCTGCCATAGTATCGGAGCACGTGGCGTCCCAGACAAGGGCTCGACCCATCCTCCAAGGTATCAATGACATCCCGTCAGGGCGCTTGCCATCGTCCCGCACAATTTGAGGCTCCAGAACTGCGGGTACTTTGGCACTAACGAGCGCCCTTCGTAGGATGTCATTGATGGCTACATGGCGGGTTTGGCGACCGGCGCTCGACGAACAAGCGAGTCCATGATGACCGAACCGATCCACGGGGGCTCCACAAGCAGTGCAGCTGTGATCTACGCACACTTCGGCTCCGAGCAGGAGACCTACAGCTATGAGGAAAGTTACCGGGTCAATAAACGTCCCTAGTGTCGGAGACGGATACGCATGTAGCCAGTGGCCGGATTCAGATCTCGACACAGCCAAAATTCTGGCCTTATCTTTACCTGAAGTCGAGTCTAATAATAATTGTAACACGGATTGGGAAGAAATGATGTCCCAGGCCCTCTGTTTTTTGGGCGTAGGGGGTAAATTTGGGCTCGGTCCAGCAAGCCAAGCATTCGTGGCTTCAGTCAAGCACGCGATGTCGCAGTTTACAGCTGTAGAAGCTTTTAAAATATTACTTACGAGATCTGACGTGCTGTGGATTGAGGAAAAGAATGCCGGCAGAGAAATACTGTTAATTTTGCGAGTACCCAAGCCTCCAAGCCTTATCGGTAGAGAAGCTTGAGACCAGTCCTGCTCACTGAAACGAATGTTTAAAATTTTTTCAATTTTGATTTCAAAAGAATATCGATTGTACTAACCAGATGGGGGAATTTCCAAATAGGGCAACAACGGAGCAGGTAGTAAAATTTTGGGATGAGTAAACAATATTTCAAAATAAACAGAGCAGAGTGACTGCTAATTTTTTCAAGGCGGTCCGAATGATCATTAAATTTTGATTTTGATTTACTCAAGATGGAAGGTATGGCCTCTTCAAATATTGGTGAACCTAGTAGGTGAAAACTCTCTTTTAACTCTTTTAAAATTATTTTAATGTTTGGAGCAACATTGTTAAATTTTTGAATAATTTAAGACGATAAAATAGCATTTAAAGTGTCAGATACGTACAGTTCACATTTATCAAAATTTTAATCCAAACCAATAGTATTAAAATTTTTAATAATCTCTAATAAATCCGTCAATACAGTTTGAGAGTCCCCACCTAAGGTACCATCATCAAGGTACCATACATTAAGTTTGGTATTTAGTTTGTTAATTACTGAATTAATTGCCAAACTAAATATGGCCGGACCGAGGGGATCACCCTGCTGACAACCTACGGCCGAAATGATTTCACTACTTCTATAGACTAATTTTGTTGGGCTATGATAGCACTGGAGTAAAAAGTTGTATAGTTCAGGTATGTGCAATTTAATTTCATTCAGCAGAGTATCCCTATTAACCGAATTGAAGGCATTTTTCACATCTAATTTTAATATTACTTCACACATATCGCTTTGGGCAAATGTGCGTACAGCGTGTACCGCTGCTTCGCAGCCTCCGCGAGTCCCAAAGCCGACCTGTACTGGTTCAAAAATATTTTGGAGTTTTTTCCGAGTAAGCCGAACATAAATTTTGGCAACTAAACGTCTAAATGTGGACCCTACTGCAATGGGCGGCACACCCCCATCCTTTTTAGAAAGGGCAATCAGATTCGCCCCGTAGATTATCGGCGTCAAGACTTGGCAGACATCTCCCAAAAGCATGAGATTCACCAGTCTAGTGATGCTGGTGGTTAGATGTTCACCAGCAATCCCTGTGCAATGAATGGTGAGATCCATAAGGTGCTGCAGGGAGATACCGTCTAATCCCGACGCCGATACCTTTGGAAAAGAGGCAAGGGCCGCAAGTACGTCTTTATTTGTGGCTTGGAGGCATGCGGAAGGATCCAAAGGAGGGTCTACAAAATGTGGAACAGAAGGGCCTGGTGGGTGTTTGGATTTTAAGGCTGCTACGGTCTCCGGAGTGTCTGGGGCAACGGAGTCATTAGAGAAAAGAAGTCGGCTGGCTCCTTTAAGGTCCCCATCGTGTATTTTCTCCTCGACCTTCCCAAACAAGTCGAAATTCCTTTTCCGCAACTCAGGTTTTTGAGAGTTGTTAAAGGGAATTGACGGAGAAAGCGTGTTATTTTTTATTTTTTGTGTCAAAGAAATAGTTCTATGGTTTTGATCGGGTATATAAAATGTCTTAAAAGAAAAAGTTAAAGAAAGTTGTGCCATGAGACGTGGTCGTTGTGTACAACACATTTGGTGATCGCGTCTGCGAGAGCTTCTGTTACAGTGGACCTAGCTCCTCGCGGCACACGTTTTAACAAAGGAGTTGACTGTTTGAGCTGGCCGAGGAGAGTCTGCAGTGGAAGTGATGTATTGGGTGAAGATGAATGATTATTAGTTTGTTGGCTACAGTCAGATCTTGTGGGTTGATAAGAAGTGAGGATACGGACCTGATGTGTTTTTGCTTGATGTATTCGCAGACCTCGAAGTGTGGTGAAAGATTTGCTACACACACAGCACTGCATGAAAGAGGCAACACACGTTGACCAAGGTCTATATTAGGTTACCACTTATCTAAATAATTAAGTGATATTTTAAGTATAATCTAAATTTATAAAAATTTTCTAAGTGTCATTCAGACGTTGTAAACGAATACAGGTGAGGTAGCGCTCGTTACTGTAGCAACGCCTTTTCTCGGCCAATGGCGCTTCTTAAAACTTTAGTTTCTGTCGTTGCCGTTGGATACGTCTTGCGAATATTCATAAGAAATTCTTGTCATTTCTGTATCACTTGCTAAATGAATTAGTAATTTAAATATCAGCTGACTGGGGGCTTCTTAGGGGCTCCCCACATACAATGAGGAAGAAATTACTGTGAAGGTGTCCGCCAAGCAGACAATAGCGCTTTTTATTATTGTACACAATTTTTAATAAATTTATATGTAGCAACGATATATGAATGACATGTTTACTCTGTCAAGTTTTTGTGTTACCTAATTATACATTTGAACAAATAAAACATCCAATATTAATACATAGATTACATATATATAAAATAAACCTACATACTAACTACTTTAATAAATATAATTATATATTCTCTGACAGCGTGTGAAGATAATGTGCGCGCAGTAAACGATTAAATGACGCACCATTATTATTATGTATCTCCGCTTGGGATTCACGGGTTACCCCGGTCCTTTAAGAGGCTTGCGCGGGGATATGAATCCAACACGTAGAGGCCCTTTGGAGAAGTTGATGTCATGTGGTGCTCCTGCCAAAACCCGTTCTCGGCTATATCAATAGTTGACATTTCCATGAACAGGTCTCGGCAGGAGGAGGAACTACTGATACTAATAGGTGAAAAGAATAAATGGGTTATGGTGATGAAGTTTGGATGGATTTAAACTGGGCTATTGCAATAGAAATCGGATGCCTGCCATAATCATGATTACTGACTATTAGTGGCAGGCGGTGACTCGCCACTCAGTGAATGGGCCCCCCAAATAGTCGCCGCATTTGGCGACAGAGGGGCAACATTGGGATGAGCGGCTAAGGGTGCCGAGAGGTGCGGCTCCGGTTTCGCCATCGCGAGTTGCCTCGTGAGCGGGTTTCCCCGTTATTACGCCATTACGTGCAATACACTTCCACCCTCGAGCATATAGCTCTTGCGACTCCACTCTGGCCGGCCGGCTAAGGCAAGCCAGAGGTAGGGGTCCTGTCCTTCATCGGCGTCCACTCCGACCTTGGCGAAGGAAGGTCGGAGGTGAGGGACGGAGGCCTCCCCTGGGAGCACTCAGGTCCGCGGTGTCGCCACTCACCAACAGCTCGCCACAAGCTGCCCTGCGGAGACTGACTGCACTGGGAAGGGAACCCAGTGGGCGGTGGGGTCGTCACATCCCTACGCCTTTATTATTATTATTATTAAATATTGCATTTGCGGAAGACCAGCGTTAAGACTCAATAGCCCTATTTTTTAAATGTAAAACTCGGATCTCGATTTCAAACCATTCGACACACCGAACATCATAATATAAAAAACTTTTAAAATAAAACACTCCAGGCCTATACTAAGCGTCGTGTGTCGAAGGAATTTTTAGCAAATTATAAAAAAAATATATGACACATATTATTATGCTAAAGGGTGTACTTACACACTCAATGTACAAAGGTTACACTTACAATAAATAGCATGAATTGGCATTTATTACTTCGAATACGACATGTTTTCACATAAGTGGAATTCGAAAATTCCGTTTTGGTGGTTTAAAGACTGTTTTAGGAGAGCTATAACAGCTAAATCGTATGTGATCATAGCGCAGTTTACTGCTTAATGCAACAATGTAACGTGTTATTTGACTGTATATTCGAAGCCGTGGTTGAATTCCAAACTATTGTACATTCACCTCAAACTCTCGATATTTCGGGCAAATATACACACAGCTTTCTTTCGAAAGAATAAAAAATTAATCAATTTCACGTCATGGTTCTTGTAAAAATATGTAGAAAATATCTCATCCTAATCCGACTAGTTATATATAAACATACAAATCACACAGATTAAATCAAGTTCAAGACTTGTGTTATGGGATAATAACTCAACGATACTATATTTTAAAATAATGCTTTTCAAAACATATTGCCAGTCATTCTACACTTGCAGCCTTTTGACCAATTACACTCAGAGAGCACTCAACTCCATCAGAGTTTCATACAATAACATGTATCGAATGCTCTTGAGATTGCCGCGCTTCTGTAGCGCATCACAAATGTTTGCCGACGGACAGGTAGATGGTTTTCACGCCATAATGCGAAAGAGAGTGACGTCATTGCTGTGCAGGCTGCGTGGCAGTTGCAACGGGCTGCTGAGTGTGATTGCAGGACTAACGCATGACTCATATTTTGAACACCTAAACGGGCTGCATGTTCTCCCGAAACGCAGCACCTATCTATAAATGTTGTATTGTCGGTCTTGTTTACTAACATTAACTAATAAGTAATATATACGCCACAGTGGTCGACTCAGCCGAATGTTGTTAACGCAAAAGTGAGTGTATATTTATTTGTTTCACACCATGCTTTCTCTTTTCTTTTTTCTTTTTTTTAATATTGCAAATACATAGTGAGGAGTACTGAGAAGGACATAGAGTAGTACCTTACATCTTGGAAAAAGTACTGTTTTGCTTACATTTACATATGTACGTGAGCAGAGCCGCGCTACTTAGTCTTGTATTTTCATTTAAAGTATTAGGTCCTTACATATGAAATTGGCATTTTGTATGGGAGGAATAAAATACTGTAATATCACAGAATGATGATGTAACATAAATGTAACATTTTCAACGAACCCACACAGTTCAGAAACGTATTCCGGAAGGTGAAATTCTATTTGTACGAACATAATGACAAAACGATGTCCACTTCAATTGTTACCTGACCCATTTTCAGGGACCGTAAGTGCGGTCAGAGCAATCATTACTAGTACTCCTAAGCCCGTAATGACGACGAAGCCTATAAGAAAACTATTATGGTTTGTGATAACATAAAATTAGAACGTCAACATTTGGGTCAAGCAATTTGCGCACTTCATGAAATGTGCACTTGAGAATTGATGTGAAATTTTTGCAAAGGACTTCCACGGACACAATGTGCACGAAAAATAACAATTATATTATGATGCACACTTGAACTTGAACTTCAATTTTAGAAAATATGCAAAACAAAATACTATCTACGATTGTCGTTTCTTGATTGTTTCATTGGATAGATCTAGAATTACATAGATTTTTTTTTTTTTCGTTTGTTTCTTGCGGATGCTCTTGGATACGATAGAATCAGAATTGAGGATTCTCTCCGACGACTCGGACCAACCATGTAGTCATTTTTTTTTTTTGGAGCTATAAAATCATAATAGAATTATATATTGTATAAAATATAAATTAAGTAAAGTCGCACGAATAAATTTTGTATTTTTTTTCATTACTTTACATTATAATTAGCTATGGATTTTAAAAATCAAAGTATTGTATGTCTTTATAAAGTTTGTTCGGAGGTTATTCAGTTGTTCCATACATTAGCTTTCTCTTACATATTCATACATAAAATAAGACCCTGTTTGTACGAAAACTGACAAATAGTGCCTTTCGGGTTTCATTGTGGAAGTTCACCCAGTGGCTTATTCACGCTACGTCGATCTTTGATACAATAAGTCTTTGTCTTACGACAAACAATAAGACAACATTAATCTTCTGAAAAATCAACAAATGTATCATTTTATTAGTGCAATTATTCTTTTTCTAATAATTTTTCTGTGGTCATGTTTTTATAGCGAACTATGTGTTAGTCATTTTCGGTATGAAGTTTAAGGTCAAATGTTAAAAATCTTGACGTATTTTTAACATTATTTTACGTATTTTTAACATTACGAAGTTTTGGTAATCACGAGTTTAGTTTGTCAGAGACTCGCTAAGAAAAATTAGTTATAAACACACCCAAGTTTTTTGTCTTAAAATGTTTAGAATAAGGAAAATAATAATCTGGTGGGTACTGAGGTCAAAAAGAGTATCTGAAACCTATATTGAGATCATCCGGGTCATGTACCGCGATTCCGATTCCATAGTTGGGATTGCCGTTGGTGACACCAAACCCTTCCCCATCACGGTCGGGGTACACCAGGGCTCGGTACGCAATCCTTATCTGTTCAGCGTGGTATTAGACGAAGTGTCAGGCAGCATTAGGAACACACATGAGCAACCTCCGTGGCTGCTAATGTATGCGGATGATATCGCGCTGACGGACACGGACAGAGGGATACTGGTGCGACGTGCAAACACGTGGCAGGAATTACTGGAGAATGGCGGTCTAAAACTAAATGTGACGAAGTCCGAGTATATGGCCTGTAACACCTTGGATCCTCAACCCGTACGCATAGGCGAAGACTTGGTCGAGCGTACGGGCCAGATCAAATACCTAGGATCTGTACTTGACTCGTCCGGAGACATTTACTGCGACGTCAAAGCCCGAATAGCAGCAGCATGGTCAAAGTGGCGTGAGGTGACTGGTGTCGTGTCACCTGTGACACAGAAATTCCCGCCAGGCTTAAAGGACAGGTCTATAAAACCATGATTGGGTCTGCCCTTCTACATGGCAGCGAGGCGTGGCCGGTGCTCCAGCGGCATAAACAAGTGTTGCATGTCACGGAGATGAAGATACTGTGATGGATGTCTAGAGTATCGCGGAAACGATTGAATACGAAACTCCCGTATCCGAGGCAGCCTTCATGTTAGAAGAGAGTTCTTACAACCAAAGATGCCGAAGACCGAGGGAAATGGAGGAGAAAAAGTAGGAAAGCGGGCCCTGGGCTCCGAGGCAATCAGCCGAGGATGCAACCGGGAAGGCGCTTAGATGAGTAGTAGTTCAGAATAAAGAACATGTAAATAAAAAGAACGAAAAAATATATAGTCCCAAAATTTTACACTTTTTGTGTGGAGATAGTTGGAGACCTGGAGAGTGACATAGGCTACTTTTTTCCGTGACACAAACGGAATCCCACGCGGGCGAAGCAGCGGGCACAGCTAGTAAAACATAAAAGTTATTATGAATTTTAAAAAGTACATGTGCTAAATGACGTCACAATAAAATACAGCTGAAAAAAATATGTTTCCGATATTCTTCCTAAAATAATTGCAACAATGAAACCGTACCTTTGTGTCACCAGTGCTTTCCTCTGCGATAATTTTCTATCTGTATCAGAGAAACTATAGAGTGAGTAGATACGTAAAGCGTGGCTTACTATTTCATATATTCATACAAAATTTCATCAAAATCCGTTCAGCGGTTTGGCCCTGAAAGTGTAACAGACAGACTTTCGTACTTCTAATATTAGTATGGATATAAAATACTGAAATGTCCTTCACTATACATATATGAAATGGCTGCATTTGTTTGACTGAATTTAGGATTGTTTGTAAAGTTATCAACATTGAAAAAGAATCCGACACGGCCCCTTCACAGGCACACATTATGCAATCAAAAATTAAATTTTTAATTAGTCAAGAAAAATGTTCTGTATATGGCGGTAAGAATTTATAATAAGCTACCAAATGACCTGAAGGCTTTAAATACTTATCTGTTTAAGGAGCAACTTCTACAGAAATTAATTGGCAAATGTTACTATAGCGTTAATGATTTTTTTAATGACAATTTATATAATAAGTATTGACATCACTATTGCATAATTAACTACAGTTAATTGATTAGATTAGATGTCATATATGACAAGTTTATTAATCGCCTATAATCACCATAATTGTTATATTGTTTGTGCATGAAATTTATATTTTTGACTTTAAATTTCGAATTGTTTTGGCTGTGAGCCTGTATATATATAGTATATATATAGTGCCATATAAGTATTAAAAACTTATTTGTATGCTGTGCAAAAATAGCAAAACATAGTGCGTCTTATACTCTGTAAAACATCTAATTATGTACCTATGTTTAACAAATAAATAAATGATTGATAGATTCATGTAATGATGTAACAGCGATAATGGTCGCAGGTAAAGAATTTGAAACGTTTGGTATAAAATAAATAAGTAATCATATAGTTTAGTTTAAAGTTTCATGTATTTATTTATTTATTTATAACATTATTGTTCAAAATAGTTATAACAATTGGCAGACTTAATGCTAAGAGCATTCTCTATCAGACAACCCATTGGGAGAAACAGAAATATTAGGCGCTGATAAGTAATGGAAAATACAGGAACGAATTTTATGAAAAGCTTAAATTAATTCATTAATTGCTATCCTTTTTCTGTTCTCCATATATATGTGAGGCCTGTCCAGCAACGATAGATGTGTTTGTGGCGCAGTACAAACGTGGACCACCTGCTATCGTGCTCCAGTGTCCTGCTGCATGTACGCGGGCTGATTTACCTGTGGCCTCTGACTCGGCGGTGAATGTTGCGTCTTACTGGGTCTTATTATTGCAGTTATGTACACGTAAGAAGAATTGTTCACGCACTATCTCTACGCCCTCACTCTATAGGTCACATAAACTCTATGTCAGGAATCCGTAGATCGATGTCTTTCTTCTCTGTAAATATTTAGCGAGCGTGTTGTGCAATATTTATTATGTTAGTGGTAGATATATACTTACTAAGTATTCATTTATTTTTTGCCCTTTGATAGAATTATTTACAATATCAATAAATTAATTAAAAATGTAATTAGCTATTGCATATATTTCTTGACCCTGCACTTGCATAAAATACTTATTTTTAATTTACGCATACGTTTCCCCATAATAAAGTCATACACTACTGTTTGCAATAATAACCAAAATAATTACCTACCCAAAATGTGTATGAAAATATACACAAAAGCATTTTCGTGAACTTACGCATATTATGAGGAAATGTGATATTTAATCACTTAGAAGACATCGAGGAAAAGGCACAAAAAAATAAAAATGAGGGTATTTGGTAAGATGTCGCTTGCGTAAAATTAATGTAACACAGTATAATCGGTCTTATGGAAGAAAATTACAACCTTTGGTGTAAATAATAGTACATTTAGGAATTTAAATTTGGCCAAATGAGCGACTCGATCGATTAATCAGTTTAGATTTATCGAATCGAATCGATATAATGTCTCCTCAATTTCAATACCATTCAATTGTGATCTTTATTAACAATCGAATAAGGATGTCCTTAGCTTTTCCTTCGCTCTAAATAAACCTAATGTTTGAACTGTTTCTCGATCGGTCTCATTCGATTAATTTGAGTGTCGAATTTTATTGGATTACAAGAACGTGATGCTCACTTTAAGCACTTCAATTTAGCTTTTAAAGAGAAAAGTTGGCTATCTGTTTTGTTTCTGGTTTTCTATAGACCATTATCTTTCTTGATACATTTCATATCACGCATGTTTCCCATAGAGGCAGGCAGAGACTACGGATTTCCACTTGCTACAATCCTTAGAGACCTTCCTCGATTCCTCGATGCTCATCGATTATGGGTACTCGTAATATCTCTCATTTTCCTCATGTCATCTATTATATGTAATTCAATAGAAATCAGAGGTATTCTTTTGGTTTTACGACTTTTTCCAAATGAAATAAAACTGATTCAAACTGTTGTATGATTTTTTGAATATTGATTACATTTTGTGTATCTCTTCCATATCCATACTATCCACACTTCCATACTATAATATTATAAGTGCGAAAGTCTGTCTGTCTATCTGTCTGACAGCTGACTGGGTTTTTATGAAATTTCCTATGAATATAGTTGAAGACCGATGGTCAAACATAGGCTACTTTTTTACACAAACGGAGCTGTGGGAAACAGCTAGTCCTTCATATAGATGAACATACAAAATTGTCAAGCACTCAGCAAATATTTTCCGTAAATACTCTTTTCTGAATCCCTGTTTAATCTAATTTCCAGAATGCTGTTTGCCCCTTTGAATGTATTCATACAGCAGCGTGTGTTAACATTATAAACTGTAAACGTAATGCGTTGAAATGTGCTAAATATGTAGAAAAAATTTGACTCTGGCTATAGTAAAAGGAAAAGCGATTAGCTTAAAAAGGAGCTATTTCGGAAAGGGACTCACTCAAAACAGAGTGCTTAGTGCGAGTCTTCAAAATGAACTCGAATTACTTCACCGTTGCGTTAAACGAATAAACAAACTGAGTAGTGAGCATCGATTTATTGTGAGTGCGAGCTACAATCGAGCGTTGACGTTTACTCACCGTGAACAGTGATTACATTTATTTCTATGTTGGTAGCATTCTCACCGTGTATTCATTGCAGTGTGCCCAGACTTGGTGTTTTATTACCTTTTCGGCATATTTTATCAACTTTTCTGAGCATCTTTATAGGTTAAGCGAAAGTCAGTATTTTTTTGTATATGTTGAAGAAAATGTTATCATAGTATCGCACTGATTTTCATTATTCGGGAAGTTTTCTTAAATGTTTAGTACGTTTTCATTATCATATAAATAGAAAGCGATTTTTTTTTATTTTCATTGAAGTTTTCATCCAAAAAATAAGTCTAGCGGTGGAAAGCTTAAAGCTTTTGTGTGTGTATTTTATTGATATCAATCGGTATTTTTGTAAAAAAAATCTGGTAACACTGACTCATTGTAAAATAATCTCGCTCTTTTCGTTGTCAGTCGGTGCCATTGCTTTTTTTGTGGTTGTTTATTTTGTAATACGTGCTTTATTTAAAAAAATATACATATACTTTCATAATTGTGAGTTAATGAATGAAAAATTAAGACAAGTCATCAACAATTTGAATTGTTATTTACCTACATGGAGCTACTACTTACAGCTGTAAGAAGATGAAACTACGTACAAAGATTTTTATTGTTTAACATCATTTTGAATTTTAGATTTAATTTTAGCCAAATTCAAACCAAAAAATAATAAGCTGACATCGTTTCGTTACAGTTAAATCGCCTTTTAATAATATTTTTTACTGTCTCTCACCATTAAATTCAAAGTGACGACTTTACTTTGCGAACGTGAGAACGTTTATCGAACGAGCTGTCAAACTTACACCTCGCACTCGCAGAATGTCCATAAACGCCCGTTAGACGCGGTCACTTGTCGATCGCCGCCGCAGTTCGCTCGACACGAAGTTTCCTTTGTATCTCGCACTCGCATATTTTAATTCGCGTTGTGACCGCTAGGGGCGCTTATTCAACGCCATATATTTCTGAGTTAACGTAAACGCGGTGAGCACACAAGAAAATCTCGCACTAAGCACTCAGGTCGAAGGAAAATCATTTGACTCGCCGGTGTTCAAGCCACGTTTAATTTGACGATTTTGACATTTTACTACTTGGTCATTCTACGACATGTACAAATTAAGATTTTGACATAAAACCTAGAAAGGTTCAAACATTTCCCCCTGACATTTCATTTAGGTACTTACGTATTAGTATTTAAACGTTGCCTGAAAGAAATTGCTTTTAGATAGATAAAAGAAGTTTCTAGCGAAATGACCATTTTGTTTATTCGATCGTAACCTATTTTTGCAATATTTTTTTGAAGTTAATTAGAATTTAAGATGATTTAGGATGAGTGAGGACCGCGATTGCTACCGCTTTTTAAAGCGTTTGTTCAACGGCGTATTTTCAAACCACCTAAGTCACGCCCTGCCCTGAAAGCAAGGCCGTTTACAGTAATTAAGATATTAAAGAGCGGAGTGTTTTCAGGCGTTTCGTGCACTCGTTTTGAGCGTAAAAGCCTAGATTGCAGGTGAAATTCCGTCAGAGTAAAGGTTTTCTCATGTTAAAAGCTCATTCATATGAGAACATTTCATTCTGAGAGTTCCAACATTTGTGGATTTTTATTCTTAGGTCAATACATTTTTGAGCCGCTGTGAAAATATTGCAAGAGTTGCGGTTTTTTTTCATAAACAACATTATCCAATGAGAGTAAATGTAAGACAAGCAGTTGATGATAAAGATAATTTAAGTCCGAAAACCAGTAATTTTTTTAAGGTCTGTTTAGTACGTAACCAGACCATTTTCAATTAAAAAACATGTATAATCCAAGAAAAAAAAATTCGACTTTTCATACAAAATAATCAAATTGTTAATCATGTCAGATTTTTATGGGAGAATGAATTTTTCCCCCAATTTTCTACAAAAAATTCCTTCGAGTATGATTTGAAACCTTTTTAAATGTATGTAGAAAAAGGTGACTATTGTCATTGTTAAAGAAATATCACACATATTCTATTTCGGTCCAGTTTTATGTCTAATCCTTTACCTTACAGGCCACACAGCTCTGGAATAGTATAACCGATGACATCAAGGAGATCTCTAAATTCGCTTTCAAAAGTCAAAATTCACCTCACTAGCATAATATCACCCTAAACCATTGTCATCTTTTTCCGTTTTCATCTGTTCTTTTATATATGTTTAAGTATGTATATGTATAGTTATGAATACTGTATATAAATCTATGTATATTTATTTAGCAGTAAGTGTTTTTTTCTCTCGTTGTATTTGTAAAATAATTCGCGCGGCACATAACTTTTCTGTTTTTCCTAATGGTTGACTGGGAGAGAATGCTTTTAGCATTAAGTCCGCCAATTGTAAAAGTATTTTTTTTTTACTTGTGGTACAATACAGATTTATAAATAAAATAAAATAAATATCCTTAAAAAACTTTTTTCTATAAAACGTGTCATCTAAAAAAGAAATTTCTCTACTTTATTCTCTGTTTTTATATTTGTATTGTACAAGCATGTTTATCAAGAAGTTGAGCTAAATAAAGGCTTATATTTTCATCACATGCAGCATAGCTATTTACTAGAAGACATCTGCTGTTCAAATGTACCAAGTGCTGATCCTATGAAGTCAGGTCTTCAGGAGCGGCTTAGACAATATGAGACAAGAATAATCTTGCTTGGTTTAGGATAGGGTTTGTATGATAGCGAACTTAGAAATGTTATATTGGAGTACTATCAAAGTCATAGAGAAAGGAACGTCCGGCGGTTTCGTTGTTCTTTGCTCCAAATAAAATAAAATAAAGTTTGCTCTTGACTTCGTATTTTAAATCATTCATAGTTTAATCGCGTTCTTTTCTATAACATTATTATTATGAGAATTGGTGTGGCTGAAAAATTTCGTGACATTAACAATTATCATGCACGAGTCTATTTTATAACACCACATTCATGGGACGCCACATTCGTCGACACCCTTGCGCCATCGCATGTTCCATGCAACGCGGGATGCGCCGGCGCTGCTGCTGCATCAGCCGAAGCAATCAAAGGGAGTAAATATAGTAATCTCACCGGAAATTACTTATTTGAGCCGTTTGGGGTGGAGACCCTGGGGCCATGGGGCCCGAGTGCTTGTTCTCTGGACAGAGATATAGCGAAGCGCATAATCGACGCTTTAAGTGACCGGAAGGCTGGACTATACTTGGCTTAAAGAATCAGCATTGCCATACAGCGTGGTAAATTTATAGTTTATTATTAATTTCAATGAGTTAATTTAGTGTTAATTTGTACCAATAATGTTATACCTTTAAATAGATATAAAAAAAAAGAAAGACGTTGGATCAGTTGTTATTGCTAGGCTGTATTTGGACTGTGTCAGATGTCTTTAGGCAGCTTAGAACATCTGACAGTATTGTGTGGCCCCCAGCCGCCGTCAAAATATCCTATTACTCTCAGATACCCGGATCATGATTCTATTTTTCTGATTGCCTTGTGAAATGGAGGTCAGATGACTGTTGCTTTTAAGCATTTAGACCTTAACTAATTAACCATTTAGACCATAACTAATTAGACCATGCATGTTGTTGCATCCTGCATCCCCTGGTCTTTTAAGTCCAGGATGATACTCGTAATATTATAACTGAAGCAAAGTCGCGGTAAGATAAAGCTCAGCTTTATAAACACTTGATTAATGTTTTGTATAATCTAGGTCATAGTATAGTCATACAAAAGGTACTTTTGAAACAAACTACTTTTAATTCTGATAAAATAGTTTGAAACTGTATTTTTATCTAACAAATACCGATTTTCATCCCTAATATATTTAGAAACGTAACAGTAGTCCATTCTATTTTATTGCAGAGCTAAATTGCTTTAATACCAATTCAGGTGTGAATTTAAAAGGCGCTAAGAACTTACTTCAAATAGTATTCGAATTCCGGTTCTTCAAGTAAATTTGCATAATAAATGATCTAAAATTGAATTCAGTGTCCGGGATGGTCGAGGAAGCTGGAGGTCAAACTTTGACGTTTATATAAATTTAGGTATATACCTAGTCATATTTCTGAAGCTGAAGTAACTAGTCTAGGAATTGCAATGCAAATGAGTAAAAAGATAAATATTGTAATGTACAAATATAATTTTAAATAAGTAACGGCATTGAGTTAAATAAGAAATACATAAATGTGGCTACGGTGAATTCAATCATAATGATCATCATCATCTCGGCCATAAGGCGTCCACTGCTGGACTCAGGTTTCTCCCATTGTTTTCCAATGTGGCCGATGGAAAGAAGATGGATGGATCTTTCGTCTTTCTGTGACCTTAACTAAATCGTTGGACGATCTGTTCGCTGGTTATCCAATGCTTACGTGCGGAGTCGACACCAGAACACTTGTACCCCATCGGCCACCAGTTCTCCGTGCATAAAATATTGCGTGTAAAAATATTGTGTCAACTCTTTTCATTATTATGTTGTTATCATCATCTGTAAAAATTTCAACTACCTAACTTTGGCGGTTCATGAGATTACAACCTGACAGACGGATAAGAGAGTCTTAGTAATAGATCCCCGTTTAACCTTTGAGTACGTAACCCTAAAAAAGAAGATGAGAGATTTCAATATTTAATTTTAAAAGTATTTGTGCGTCTTATCTCCTGGTCTACAATGTCAAAAGCAAGTTAAAGGCAAGTGAATGTCATTAGAAACTTAAATAGAGGTGGGATTGAGGATTGAGGAGTCTGTCACCAACTCACTATTCTATATTAAACTTTCAGTTCTCTGAATTACAGTTCTATGAACTCTGAAGTCTACATGTGAAGTCAGTAATAGGTAGTTTCCAGCTTAGGCATAGAACATTTGTTAATCTTTTGTATTCCCGTAGGATAATAAGAGTATGTTTTAAATAAATAAATTATGGAGACGCTCGAATGAAGTGTCATTCGAGCGTCCCCATAATTTATTTATTTGGAGGACATAAAGCCAAAGGGTTTTTCTACCAGTCAACCAAGAGGTGGTGCGGAGGGAATCATATAATCATATAATCAGCTAATTGCCTACTTAATTGTATAAAAAACGCTACAGCAAACTTTTCCCTTTATTGCTCATATGCATCTATTTTTTTAATAAATACATCAAGGAGCATGTATGCCAAGAAAGACTTTCGATCGCTTCGCTCGCTCAGTCAATAATTCTGTAAAATTATGCGTACTCGTAACAAATTCATTTACTTGCTTTGCCCGATAAAGGAACTTCATAAACATTTTACGACAAAGGGCAATAAAACAGGTACTTATCTACGTCTATTAGTTAAATAAGGATTCGCTCGCATAAAATATGGGGATTCTAAGTAACCCAAATCGTATGCGAACCCTTTTTGGTCCATGTTCATGAATCTTTTATACGCCAGACTCGGTCATAGCTAAAATTGGGATAATTGAGATTATTTCTGGCTATGATATTTCAGTTGCCTTTAAAAATATAGGAAACATGTAAATTGAGGACTCTGTTATTTTTAATAGTCTCTTAAGAGACCCAAAGAGAAAAGAAGAGATGGGCATATTAATAATTTGGATGATATATAGCTATATTATAAATCAAAATTTTTGTATTTGGCGTGTTTTTACTATGGCTGTAGTGGTAATTTAAATAGAGACCTCGCACCTCCGTAAATATTTTTAAAAGGGCATTGTATCAACTGATTAACGTGCCTTCCGAAACACGGTATCCGGTATGTTGTAGGATTGATTAAGTTTTAAATAAATAGATAAATTATTCATCATCATCATCATTTGAGCCGCAGTCAATCCACTGCTAGACATAGGCCTCTCCCAATGATTTCCAAAATGATCGGTTGGCAGCAGTCTGCATCGAGCGTTTGTCTGCGACCTTTTTCTGGTCATCTGACCATCTGGTCGGTGGATGTCCAAAGCTGCGCTTACCGGTACGCGGTCGCCATTCGAGAACCTTTCTGCCCCATCGGCCATTGATTCTCCTCGCTATATGCCCCGCCCACTGCCACTTCAAAGAACTAATCCGCTGGGCTATGTCGGTGTCCTACGGATCTCTTCATTTCTAATTCGATCTCCTAGGGAAACACCAAGCATCGCCCTCTCCATAGCTCTCTGGGCGACCTTGAGCCTTGAATAAATTATTATTATCAGATAATTAGGTAATTAAAACCTGCAATGTCCTTACCAAACTGGAAACAACAAAATAAAATAAGATTTCCTTGAGAATATGGATACTGGAATACTGGACTGCAGAGACATTTTTAAATTAATTTTTTTTTTACCTATATCTACAGCTAGATAAAAATATTACATAATGTGTATTGATTACTAGAATATTTTTTATTTTTAGTAATAGCCAAACAAACTTCTTTTAAGTTATCTTTTCCAAGTAAAAGTAGCATCAGATACGAATCAAACTACAATGAGATTTCGCCCATACACCACCCCGATATCTTGAAAACTACATGAATATTTTAGCTATGAATAATATTTCAAGGAAAACAAGTGCTCATTTTTAAATTTTGTAAATATATACTAACAATATACATAACTTTGATTATTCTACGAAACATGAATACTTACTTTTAGCGGTGGGTAATAAAATAATGATTATAGCCCGACCAATGAAATAACAGGCCTCGCCATATTGCGGAAATATATTGGAACTAACTTCTTTTACTGGCAACCAAGCATTTATGTAATACTAGCTGTTTCCCGCAGCTCCACCTGCGTCAAAAAGTAGCCTATGTTTGACCCCGGGTCTTCAACTATATTCATACCAAATTTCATCAAAATCCGTTCAGCGGTTTGGCCGTGAAAGCGTAACAGACAGACAGACAGACTTCCGCATCCATATCCATACTAATATTATAAATGCGAAAGTCTGTCTGTCTGTCTGTCCTTCTGTCTTCTGTTTAAATGAAAGATTGATTTCGATTTATTTAAATGACATTGTCATTTTTGTTGTTGACATGACACATACATGATACAACATGTTGCCACATAAAGACGATCAGTAGCGACGCCAATGCAGGTCAGGTATTTTCCTGGTCGGGTTATAATTTAGTAGACTGTTTTATTTGTCTGATATAATTAGGTATTTTTACACTTTCTTCAAGTTTAGTAAGTTTAAACAAATTATTTTCATTTTAAAATTTTGCACTGGAGTTTTACTAAAACATTAACTTTTTAAAAATTGAAGAGAAAGTAAATAAAAAAAAAATATTAAAGAAAATATTCTATTTCTTTTTCTGTATTTGGAGCAATAAAGATATTTTGTATTAGGTATATTGTAGTTATTTAAAAAATATCTCAAACAAAGCCTAATGACGTTCATAGACCGAAATAGAGAATATTGACTAATTCTTGTCCTTCATTCACCCTGAATGCTTGAGGTACTTACTTCTTCTAAAGCTAGGAGAACGCTATGATGAAAAACTTATTTAATTTGATGTCCGTCTCAAAAATTACGCATCATTTTCTCCCCCACAATTTATCATATTACCTAAGTGGGGCATCAGCTGTAAAGGTCGGCCTAATAGCATAATCTTCAGGTTTGGGGAACATTTTCTTAAATGGATAGATCAACTTCGTAACGAGACAAAAAAGTATGATATCTTTGAACCTTTATTGGTGAAGACTAGCAATTTTTTTTTTGTCTGCAGCAAGTATGCACTGCTGAAGCTGTATTGTATATGTGCATATGCATTCTCAATAATATATCTTACTAGCGGCTTCGCCCACGTGATCAAGGTAAATTGTGAATTAAACTTTCTTCGATTCAGGAGCCCTGGATTTTTGAAATTTATGTATCGTTTTCTTTCTTTCGTCTCACCGTTTATGAGAATGATGATGATCGTCATCATCATCATTTCATGTAGGTTACATTCTACATCGAATCGACCATGTACTATCAGCAAACTACAAGCCTATATACCATATAAAGGTAAAATTTGCCAGCAGGGTCATAGGGTTGTTTTCTATCCTTAATCTACATAATATATATATATATATATATATATATATATATATGTAAGTCTATTTATTTTTATTTTATATATTTCAGTATTGAAAAATATGTAGAAATGTTATATATTTAATATATGTGTATAAATATTATATATAAAACATCATTTGATTAACTTTACAAAGTCTGACACGGCAAGCATTTTTTTTCAAAAGTGTACATACAGGCTTGGATTTTGCTGATAGTACACCCTGGTGTCAGAGTTGTTCGGAATCGCCTTTTGGCCTCTGACGTGGTTCCTTTAACGACTATCAAATGGCAGCCGGGGCCAACGGCTTAACGTGTTTTCCGAAGTACGGAATCATCTTTTTTTATCAGACCATCAGGTGATTCAAGCCTGCAATGTCCTAACCAAACTGGAAATAATTAAACAAAGTATGCTTCCCGAGGGAATCGAACCCACGACCCCCAGGTCGAAGGCTAACGCCTTAACCACTACACAGTCAGATCATTACATCTCATACTTAGTAAAATAGTGGGTTAGTATTAGAAATATTCTGATCCCCAACGCAATATAGGGAGCAAACAATCGCCACAAGTGGGAGGAGATCGACAAAAAGATAGGTCGGGCACATCCCGATCCTCAGCAGTGAACAAGCGACTGTAGGAAAGACTTTCCTAATATCCTGAATGAGGATCTTCAAAGATCACAGTCATAATCTGTATAAATAAGTAGGTTACACATTCCGATTGTACTCATCATGTGTTCGTGCGCCATTTATGATCCCAAACTTCAAAAGAACATTATGTTTGCCACTTTCTTCGGTGCCTATGTACACATAGGCACCGAAGACTATTGTCCAATGTATTGATCAGTTCATAGATTTTTATCGTTTAACACATTTATATCTTTATTGAAACCAGGGCAGATGCCAAGAAACGTTGGCACCAGTATATACAGGACCAGTAAACCATTTGAAATGAGAACAAAAGTCACCAACATAGTCTGGATTAGTTTTTTGAAGTGACAGTGGCCGGTAGGGCAAGAAAGGTTCTGGAATGGCAACTACGAACCGGCTAGCGCAGTGTTGGATATCCATCGACCAGATGGTCAGATGACCTGAAAAAGGTCGTAGATAAACGCTGGACGCAGGCCGCTTTCAACCGGTCATTTTGATAATCATTAGGATCTATATGTCTATGTATGAGTAACCCATAAGATGTCATTCAACTCCTAAGTTCTGAAGTCATAGCAACTGTTAGAGTAAAATTTATGTACCCAGCGCAAAAAATTGGCACTAAATAAAATCGCCAAACATATTGGTATTCGTTCTGACTGGATCGGCCCGCGGGGTTCTTAAATATATCTTCTGATGTCAGCGATGACGTGGATAAATTGTTGCACGCACCCTGAGGGACTCCAGTCATAGACTGCGGATTAGATGCTATTTTCAAACCTAGACTTAAAAAAGAGGTGTGTGTGTGTGTGTGTGTTGTCACAACTGGGAGACCGTTGAGGTTTCGGCGACATGACTGAGTGGCAAAAGCCCTTGCCTCAAACAGTACAGCTGTAATTTTAAAAGCTTTCTGTAGTTTACGTAGTAAAAAACTGTATTTGTGTGTCTTTCTGTGGCAACGTAGCGTACGATGAGCTGATGTTTGTGTATTTTTATTGTTTATAAGATGATTTCTTAGCTTTATAAACATTGGTTATGCCATTTGAAGATAATCAGCGCATTTGTTACTTATCTACAGGCTTTCACTAACATCTAGGTAACCAATTGTTATGAAATTTAGTGTACAGAAACTTCGTTGGTATTGCTAAGGTAAACCATATTCAGACAGATGCTGTAGCAAGTAGAAGTCTGCAAGATACTAAACTCTTCGTCAATTCAAAGCAGATATAGCCTGTTTAGGCCCATTTGACCAGCGGACCTTGAGCTCCAAAGCAAATCGCTGAGGACGCAACTAGTAAAACTCCCGCTTATTTTCCTTCACTTCCGGTCTCGGTTCCGTGGACCCATAATGTCGAATGCAAATATGCCAGAATAGTGCAGTTTTTTCTGTTTAAAATCTAATATTATTCCGAAATTAAAATGAAACTGGAATATCCTTCAAATGTTCGACTGATATTTTTTTTTTATTAAAACTTTATTGAACCACAAGTAAAAATACAATTGGCGGACTTAATGCTAAAAGCATTCTCTCCCAATCAACCATTAGGAAAAACAAAGAAAATACAAAGCGGCGCAAGAAAGCTTCGTGTGATATTACAGAAAAAAAAGAACCCTACAGTAAAGTATCAAAACCAATTTCAACTACACGAGTTCCATGCGAGAGTTTGGTGGAAAATTATGGAATCCAGGCAGCTCGGTGCGGCGTGTGATGGCTCAGATATACTTGTGAACATGTGGATTTGGGATAAATATTATATTTTTGTACATTAGTTACGTTATCCAGGCACACTAGGGACTATTTAGGCGTATTCTTCACAGCAGTAGTTGTTCCGAAAGGCTTGCAGTTTTTGGTTTTGGTGATTGAAAAGTTCTAATAGTATATTGATTATGGACTATTTGAATAAAAAAGTTTTGATTTATGATTTTCGTCGACCCGTCGGGACCACGGGTAACGAAAGTTTTTTTTTTTAGGTTTGGTCAGTTCCCGCAACTGTTACTTATATACCTATTTGTGGCCAAATTTGATAATGTCCCAAAAATTTTTCAGTTGATCTCAATAGCTTAACCGGATCTCTGAAGTTACAGAGCTCTTATGCTTCAGTTAAAATGGGCCAGAAAGCAAAGTACACAATTGCATACCACTTTAGTGTTTGTTGTTTAGTGTTGTTAGTTACGTACGTATACCACTTTAGGTAAAGTTAAATTTTAAAGTTGAATCTAAGTTCAAGAGTAGAAGCGGTGATCGGTTCTTAAGATTGATACTAGACGGCTTAACTCCACATGAAAATTGTCCATAGTAAAAAAATTTGATTATTGACCTAAAACTATTACAATAGACGTATCTTTGTAGGGGAAAAAAACTAGAAGAAGTGCTGAGTGCTACTCGTATCCTCCTTAAGACGTAAAACGAAGGCACTTAGGCCAAACACGGGAAATGCATTAGACGTGAACATTTAGTGTATAACTAACGCATGTGAAGCCTTCATTTGATACGTTTAAATGAAATCGCGGTCATTATTTTTCATTTACAACGGAGAAGCGACTAAGTCACAGTTTTTGTAGAATTGAGAAGTACTGTTCCATTTGTAATTTTACAACAGACTTACAAAATGGAAAAAGGAGAAGGTTTTCAATTTGAGTGAATGTTAGACTTCAAGGAATACGACCAGTACCAGTATAGATACGAGATTTTATTCACGCAGACGCTAGCGACCGCGTTAAGATTTAATATGGAATTTCTTAGTTACCTTACTATCTGCTTGAGGCTCTGTACGTAATACAAGTTTGCTATTGGTTACTAATTTTTTTGCGCCCATTTTACTCACATTTTCGTCAATATAATATCATGGTGTACGTACAGAGATGTTATAGTGGCCAAAATTCTCAGATTTGATTGATTCTCCCTGGTGTATGAACCTCTTGGGTTCAGAATATCTTCAAGATGGTCTCAGTAAACAAATGGATGTCGATTTTAGTTTTTTTGTGAAAAAAGGGCGGTGTGCCGTTATTGAACAGACTCAGGACTCTGGTTGGTCGTAAAAGCGATATGGTGAGGTGGGGGCTTGCACTGAATTGTTCTGACACCCGATGCTTGTGTGGACATTAGACGCAGACCATGGAACATCTTTTGCATTGCATTGTCCGTCCTTCGCATGAGGTCTTCGAGATGCAACCTCGAGGATCTCATGCGGAGGTCCGAAAGTGCAATAAGAGTTGCGGAAGTCAGGTCCTAGTTTGAGTTTCCCCTTCTCATCAGGTATCGGCTCGATGAAGAAGATTGTAGCACAAGTATATTTATTTACTAAGGGAACACCAAACAGTTACATACGAGTATTATGCTTAGATATAAAAGTTTGAGTTGTCATATAACGGGGCTACAGTTCGGAGGATTCCTTTCGTTTTGGTGTCCCTTCCCAGACTATATACACATATTTTGTCTTCTCTAAGAAAATGAAGTATGATAAGATAATTTATTTGTATAAAACATAACAAAATTTTGTAGCAGATGTCTTTAAAATGTACATTTTACAACATATTGGAGAATTTTCCTCAACTTTTAAACTTTTGCTGTACATTTACCTTGACAAACTTACTTACGCATGAGAAATAAACAAAAAATACATAAGAAATTGTTTAAATAATATCTGAAATAATAATTACTATTTATTGTTATTATTATTTTTATTCAGTTGTTATTTAATTTGAATAATCTGAAATCACAATAAAATATTGTGCAAAATGTTGACAAATATGAATTCTTTCATTTACCTAACTAGTTAATTAAGAAAAGTTTTTTTCCTATTTGTAAATTGACGTTTTAAAGAAAATGCTGCAGTGGAGTTTGTGGCGACGCTTCTTCTCCACTTGCGCTTTAGTTGTGGTAAAGTTAATATACGTAAATTGACGTCAATAAGTGATATTTATATCCTCTATTAAAAATAAACGATATCATTTCATTTCACTATACAAAAGCTTACACCACTAGCGGTTTTAGGTTTTAGGCTTTGTTCGGACTATTTAGTAGATGATTTATGTGAAGTTTGCACAAAATCGGTCAAGTGGTTCTTCATTTATCACTTTATACGTAGCGAAGCACGTACCGGGCCGCTAGTAACATATATAAACCCTGAGGTTTGTCCATATGTTATGGATGCGTTTACTACTGTATTAGTTTAAAACTAACTTAAAAAACATTATAACTTACTGAAGTAATATTAGTGTTTTAGGAACTAGACAAATGTGGATTATCTAAACAGAAAGTATAATATATTAGGTTGGGGAAAAAGTCTTTTCGTATATAGTATGTATGACCTTATAATAAAATCTCTTGGCTATACTATTTGTATCTGGCTGGTATCAGTAAAAGTTTAAATTTTAAAGAAGATAATTCCAATTTCATATTAGCAAAGTGTGTGATGGAGTTTTTGGCGGGAAGCTGTGAAAAGCAGTATCGGCGCTGTATTTTATTTTCCAAAATTTGTGTTTTTTTGAGTGTTTGTGCATAATAATGGTGGATTATTGTTCGCAAAGTGTTTAAGAACAAGCGTGAGTGTTGGGAGGTGATACAGTGTTCGATTTATGTGATTTCCTTGCTTGTTGCCAAAAGCTCCTAGAAATCGCTAAGTGCAGTTTTTCTACCACTTCACTTAGCCCGACTCTTCTGACTCGACTTGATTATGACTTTTTTTTTTTTGTTTACGGAGGGGAAATGCATTTACGCACAAAGTGTGGGACCTCCTGGGCCGCTAATCGGCCCAGACTACCCACTAAAACCCCTCCGGCATTTCCGCACCAGCCGTTGTGAGGGCGCCATGGGATCGCTTTCGCATTGTAGTGTAGGTTAAGACATTATATAAAAGTGTTTATTCTTAATATACGTTCAGTATCATCTCAACATTGGTTTCATTTACAACTCCGAATTCCCAACAACACATGGCGACCCTGCCAGTCGTTATTTGACGCGAGTGCATTCTTTGTACATATTTGGACCGATGATACGCGCAGTAAGTGATTTAGTGCGAACTTTTTGAACGATTTAAAATGAATAATTATAACTATTGCGAGCGTCCGCCGTTGGTGCCGTGTTCAGGTTTAGTTGTGTTTTTGTGGCCCGAAATAATACAAAATGGGAGGTTCCCAATCTAACACCAAGGAGGAAACGATCATAGCCCAGAATTCATCTGGTGGGCAAAATATAAATAACTTGGAAGAATTGCAAGGGCATATCAGTAAGACCAACGTAATATTACTGATCATCGGATTAATTTTGCTGATGGGAGCAATCACATATGTTTATCGGCTTTATAAGAAATACCATGAAAGGTTAATTCAACAGCATTTGGGAGAGTTCCAGTTAAGAAGATATGCGAGTATCTTTCGCCGACAGCAGCAGGTTCCAACAGTAGATGGTTCCAACGAAGTGTAAAGTGCGGTAAAAAAATAAATAAAAAAAATTGATAAGTGCAAAAATCTGTGTATAGTGCTACGCCTGAGCGGTATGTCTCTTAAATTTAAATAACTGTACTCGTAAAACTATTTGATTTATTCGTATAAAGTTTAATATAATAAATTGTATGTAAAACATGTATATTTCATTGCCTAGATTGTTATCTTGTTAATGCTATTTTTAGATTATGACAGATACGTTGAAAAAATTATATGAGGATTTGAAAGAAATAAGAGTTTACTTGATTAAAATCGGACCGAAACGTAGGCAAGGAAATATATGTGAAATTAAGTTAACTGAAGCCAATAAGCTTTACAGTAACTACGAATTAATAGTAAAACAATTACAGTCTGATATTAAACATAAGAGATTAGATGAAAGGTCGGCGGAGGCCATAAATAGATATTGTTCTGAATTTTTATCACTCTATAAAGAAATAACAGATTTGTGTACTAAGTTAGAAGATAAAATTTTAAATATGGACGGAGATAAGTTTGAGTTAAAAGTCGCATTAAATTTACTACCTGTAATGTCTGATGATGTTGATGTGACAAAGCGATTAATCGAGAATATAGAATATTACGATTCTGTATTGACGAAACCTGAGTGTAAGAAAAAGTTAATTATGTTTGTACTAAAAAGCAGAATTTCACAGTCTGCAAAATTGAAATTAGAATCTAGTTATGACTCGATTGACGAATTGTTAAAGGATATGCGGAGACATCTTGTGCCACAAAAATCCGCTACTGCTATTCAAAATAAATTGCAGCGGGCGAGGCAAAATAATAAAACTGTAGAAGATTTTGGTAAAGAAATATCGGAAATGTTTGCGGACCTTACGGTTTCTCAGGCTGACGGTGATTGGTCGAATTATAAATTATTAAAGTCAATTAATGAAAAATACGCAATGAAGCGTTTTGCCGATGGCCTGAAAAATCAACGACTGAGCACTATTATTGCGGCGCGTAGCTTTTCTTCTTTAAAGGATGCAATCCAGTCGGCTCAAGACGAGGAGGTGTCTACATCAACTGGAGCGGAGCACGTTATGGGTATGTACCGAAACACGCATCCACCCAGTTATTTTTCTAACAGAGGTTATCGAGGTCAACGAGCGGGCTACCGAGGAGGCTACCAGAGAGGATTTTACTCGGCTAGAGCATCACGAAGTTATAACTCGCCTTACACACCCCAGCAGTATAATATGAATTACAGGTCAACATATAATGGACACCGGAGTAACCAACGGGGTAGACAACCAGGTAATCGCGGTCGTGGATTTTCCAATCAACAGATTAGAGCTATGGAGTACAAACCAGATGAGCCTAGTAACGCGGACCACCCAGAAGTTGAGTCATTACATCATTTTTTTCGTGCCTAACTATATTTGTCAATGCAATTCATTTAATAAAGTATCATTTAATGTTGGTCAGCACAGCCATAGTTGGCTTGTGGACACTGGCGCCGTGTCCACAAGCCAACTATGGCTGTGCTGAATATCAGCGATCAAATTTGATACATTAGGTTGTTTACAAAGTCAACTCCATTTAGAAAAGTTGCATGTCAGAGGTATAGGAGAAGTTATTTCGGATGGATATGTTTACATTACTCTAAATTAAAAGGCCAAACCGCTGAACGGATTTTGATATAATTTGGTATGAATATAGTTGAAGAACCGGGGTCAAACATAGGCTACTTTTTAATGCAGGCGGAGCTGCGGGAAACAGCTAGTGTTTTCTAAATCAAAAATGTCTATCCGATTCTAGCACTATGTATTTCATATAACTTAAATCTGCCGATAAGACTACATTTCCGCAGAATTTATAACAAAGAGATTCATGATACAGCTCCAGCAGAAATAATGGAATATCTATCGCATAGAACAAATTACTTCGACCCAACCAGTCAGGTTGGACCTGCATATAAATATTGTCACGTAGTTCGCGATAATAAAGTTGCTTCGTCCTTGGAAAATGTAGCGATGGGGTGTAGAGGGTTGTCGTTGCATTGTAAATTTTCTTATAAATAGCTAGATGACCTGGCAGACGTTGTCCTGTCTTAACTTTTCTTAAATTGTCTAATATCTCACTCAATTTCTTTAACTTTTTCTTTGATAAAAAACTTCTTCTGACAATATATTAAATACAACAAAAAACAAGCGAATATTTTCCATCCGTTCATGCGTGATGCGAAATAGAGATACTTGTTTTTTTTGTGCCATTTCATTCGATTACTTTTTGCCACCTTGTAGATAGGGACATGATCTCATTGCTATAAAAAAATTGAGGCTTCTGATCAAAATACCGCGACAAGTTGGCAGTCCTCTCGTGATGTAAACTGCCTAAAGAATTCTGAAGAGTCAGAAACAGGTGGAAATCTCAAGGTGCAAGGTCAGGACTATACGGCGGATTCATTAACACCTCTCAGCCGAACTCTCTTAATTTTTTCTGAGTGGCTAAAGATGCGTGAGGTTTAGCGTTATCATGATGAAAAACCACACCCTTTCTGTTGATTAATTTCGGCAGCTTTCTTTCAACTTCTTGCTTTAATCTCATCAGTTGTTCGCATTAGAGTTCAGAATTGATGGTCCTGCCTAGTGGTAACAGCTCATACTCGTAATGAATAATGCTCTTCCAATGCCACCACACACACAACAAGGTTATTGTTGCGAGTTAACTCGGTTTTCGCCACAGTCTGTGAAGACTGACCGGCCTTTGACCACGACCTTTTTCGCACGTTCTTGTCGTACGTGATACACTTTTCATCGCTAGTTATTATCTTCTTCAAAAATGGTTCGGTTTCATTATGTCGCAATAAAGAATCACAAATGAATACACGGTTCATTAGGTTTCTTTCAGTAAGCTCGCGAGGTACCAAAATATCAAGCTTTTTGTGTACCCAGTTTTTTCAAATGCGCCAAAACTGTTTTGTGGTCAATTCCCAGTTCTTCAGACACGTCGTAACTTCCGATCTTGCTCCAGTTTTTAAAAAGTGGCATCCATTTTATCCGTATATGGCGGACCAGAGCGACGTGCATATTTGACATCAAAATTTCCGGATTGAAAACGCTTAAACCAAATTTTCGCTACCCTCACAAACACTGCACTAGGTCCATAAACATCGCAAATTTTTTTCGCGGCTTGCGTTGCTTTTTTACCTTTTTTGTAGTAACATTTTAAAATGTATCGAATTTCTTCATTAGATTCACTCACCTTGACTAATGCGGCGACCTGGCGGCGGGCACGTTATGCATGCGCCGCCCAGTTTTAGGGCCGAAAGGCTTTAGCCGGAGGGCGTCGTGGTAGAATGCTGTGTTGTTGGGAATTCGGAGTTGTAAATGAAACCAATGTTGAGATGATACTGAACGTATATTAAGAATAAACACTTTTATATAATGTCTTAACCTACGCACATATACTCTCAATTGATGCACTTTCTTCTTCGTTTAAGCCTTTTAATTTTAACAAGGGTAACAACTTTTTAACTCTATCGGAATTCATAATAGGTTTACTAAATTGACGAATATAGAAATCCTTCAAGCAAATTTTATTTACTGAAAAATAATTTAATTCTGTCTGTTTCTCTGGTGTTTAAAATTTTTATTGGAATTTTCCCATTCTCGGGCTTCACGATCATGCTGGCAACAAACACACCCTCACATAATTCCTGACACTTGATTACACATTCCTCCTGACAATCATCACTATTAATAAAATGAATAGATTCGCTTCTAGCCGGAACATTCAAATAATAACTCTGTAACCCAGATTGGAATAGAACTATTACTTGTTTACCTGAAGATGTTACTAATCGTAATGTATTCAATTCAAAATTAAGAATAGCATTAAATTTTTTCATAAAATCTTGTCCTAGAATACCGTTAGTTTTACAAGGTAACGACTTAAAAACAAAAAAAATATGCTTAAAATATTGATTGTTTTAATTTAGAGTAATGTAAACATATCCATCCGAAATAACTTCTCCTATACCTCTGACATGCAACTTTTCTAAATGGAGTTGACTTTGTAAACAACCTAATGTATCAAATTTGATCGCTGATATTCAGCACAGCCATAGTTGGCTTGTGGACACGGCGCCAGTGTATCAATATTTTAAGCATATTTTTTTTGTTTTTAAGTCGTTACCTTGTAAAACTAACGGTATTCTAGGACAAGATTTTATGAAAAAATTTAATGCTATTCTTAATTTTGAATTGAATACATTACGATTAGTAACATCTTCAGGTAAACAAGTAATAGTTCTATTCCAATCTGGGTTACAGAGTTATTATTTGAATGTTCCGGCTAGAAGCGAATCTATTCATTTTATTAATAGTGATGATTGTCAGGAGGAATGTGTAATCAAGTGTCAGGAATTATGTGAGGGTGTGTTTGTTGCCAGCATGATCGTGAAGCCCGAGAATGGGAAAATTCCAATAAAAATTTTAAACACCAGAGAAACAGACAGAATTAAATTATTTTTCAGTAAATAAAATTTGCTTGAAGGATTTCTATATTCGTCAATTTAGTAAACCTATTATGAATTCCGATAGAGTTAAAAAGTTGTTACCCTTGTTAAAATTAAAAGGCTTAAACGAAGAAGAAAGTGCATCAATTGAGAGTATATGTGCGTAGGTTAAGACATTATATAAAAGTGTTTATTCTTAATATACGTTCAGTATCATCTCAACATTGGTTTCATTTACAACTCCGAATTCCCAACAACACAGCATTCTACCACGACGCCCTCCGGCTAAAGCCTTTCGGCCCTAAAACTGGGCGGCGCATGCATAACGTGCCCGCCGCCAGGTCGCCGCATTAGTCAAGGTGAGTGAATCTAATGAAGAAATTCGATACATTTTAAAATGTTACTACAAAAAAGGTAAAAAAGCAACGCAAGCCGCGAAAAAAATTTGCGATGTTTATGGACCTAGTGCAGTGTTTGTGAGGGTAGCGAAAATTTGGTTTAAGCGTTTTCAATCCGGAAATTTTGATGTCAAATATGCACGTCGCTCTGGTCCGCCATATACGGATAAAATGGATGCCACTTTTTAAAAACTGGAGCAAGATCGGAAGTTACGACGTGTCTGAAGAACTGGGAATTGACCACAAAACAGTTTTGGCGCATTTGAAAAAACTGGGTACACAAAAAGCTTGATATTTTGGTACCTCGCGAGCTTACTGAAAGAAACCTAATGAACCGTGTATTCATTTGTGATTCTTTATTGCGACATAATGAAACCGAACCATTTTTGAAGAAGATAATAACTAGCGATGAAAAGTGTATCACGTACGACAAGAACGTGCGAAAAAGGTCGTGGTCAAAGGCCGGTCAGTCTTCACAGACTGTGGCGAAAACCGAGTTAACTCGCAACAATAACCTTGTTGTGTGTGTGGTGGCATTGGAAGAGCATTATTCATTACGAGTATGAGCTGTTACCACTAGGCAGGACCATCAATTCTGAACTCTAATGCGAACAACTGATGAGATTAAAGCAAGAAGTTGAAAGAAAGCTGCCGAAATTAATCAACAGAAAGGGTGTGGTTTTTCATCATGATAACGCTAAACCTCATGCATCTTTAGCCACTCAGAAAAAATTAAGAGAGTTCGGCTGAGAGGTGTTAATGAATCCGCCGTATAGTCCTGACCTTGCACCTTGAGATTTCCACCTGTTTCTGACTCTTCAGAATTCTTTAGGCAGTTTACATCACGAGAGGACTGCCAACTTGTCGCGGTATTTTGATCAGAAGCCTCAATTTTTTTATAGCAATGAGATCATGTCCCTATCTACAAGGTGGCAAAAAGTAATCGAATGAAATGGCACAAAAAAAACAAGTATCTCTATTTCGCATCACGCATGAACGGATGGAAAATATTCGCTTGTTTTTTGTTGTATTTAATATATTGTCAGAAGAAGTTTTTTATCAAAGAAAAAGTTAAAGAAATTGAGTGAGATATTAGACAATTTAAGAAAAGTTAAGACAGGACAACGTCTGCCAGGTCATCTAGCTATTTATAAGAAAATTTACAATGCAACGACAACCCTCTACACCCCATCGCTACATTTTCCAAGGACGAAGCAACTTTATTATCGCGAACTACGTGACAATATTTATATGCAGGTCCAACCTGACTGGTTGGGTCGAAGTAATTTGTTCTATGCGATAGATATTCCATTATTTCTGCTGGAGCTGTATCATGAATCTCTTTGTTATAAATTCTGCGGAAATGTAGTCTTATCGGCAGATTTAAGTTATATGAAATACATAGTGCTAGAATCGGATAGACATTTTTGATTTAGAAAACACTAGCTGTTTCCCGCAGCTCCGCCTGCATTAAAAAGTAGCCTATGTTTGACCCCGGTTCTTCAACTATATTCATACCAAATTATATCAAAATCCGTTCAGCAGTTTGGCCGTGAAAGCGTAACAGAGAGACAGACAGACTTTCGCATTTATAATATTAAATATGCCTGCCTCTGTTACTCAGTGGTTACTTGTTGGTTTTTGGAGGTCGTGGGTTCGATTTTAACAAGAATACTTGTGTAGTTGTTTTCGCCGAAACCGTGGAAACGATATCATGAAACTTTTATTAAATTTTGAGGAGCTGAGTGGGTGATTTCAGATACTTAATATTTGAAAAAAATTTAGAGACACATTGGCTTTAAACACAAGCCTTTGCCTGCGGATCCATACATAAATCCCACGGGAATAGTACATGCTTTGGGATAAAAGGTACCTGATGTCCTTTTCTGGGTGATGTGTGGATAATTTCAATTAGAAAACGAAATACAAAGGGCCGCATTGAAGAGTATACCACCTTAGTTGTAAATGTAAAGGTAAAATAGTGTACTGTTCTTTTCGCTTACTGTACATATCCGAATACAACCAAGTTCTCATTTCACGGACAAAATGACAAGACAACTTTCAATATTAATACCCCAAAAATGTTTCTATAAAGATATTATTCTTAATGGAATTGCCTTTTCTTTTCATACAATACAAAGATCGGATCAATAATGATACCGATTTTGTACAAAAGCTTTTGTTATCTGTTATCAGAATTTCCTGGAATTGGTGAAACGTACCTTATTCCTTTTAACTTTAAGATCGATTTTATTTGGCTTCAGTTTTCAGGCCATATTATTTGGTTAATTTTTAACAGTGTCGTTAACAAGAGTTTCCTTAATTTCATCATTCGCATAGACAGGTGTGTACATGAACATAGTTACAAACATACATACATACATACATACCATCACGCCTTTTTCCCGCAGGGGTAGGCAGAGACTACGGATTTCCATTTGCTACGATTCTTACAGACTTCCCTCGCTTCTTCTACGCTCATCACTCTCGTCATACACGCTCGTCGATTACGGGTACTCCTGACATCTCCCTTTTTTAATATGTCTGCGATTTGGTCACAGTATGTTATCCGAGGCAGGCCCTTACCGACTTTTCCTGTCACCTTTTATAAATACCTTACTTGTTACAAACATACATACATATTTATGTATTAGCTAATGACCGAAATGCTACACCTGGCTAAATCTAGCTGTTGCCGCATATCTGATGGCAAAAATTAAGATTAGCCGGTTATCTCCGTCTAAACCTTTATATATCATATAGGATAGCTTTTATCATTCCGTCTATATCTAGGTGTAGCCGATCATAGATATATATACATAGGAGTAAGATTATATGAATCACCCATTCCATGATCCTAGCACATGCGAGAAAAAAATTTATCTAAGTCACGAGAAGGCATAAATTTAGTAAACAAACTAATTTCTACTGAGTTGGGTTCTAGTGGGTGGTTACCTAGTCTAGCTAAATTACTATACGGGTATTATAAAACTTTGGAGTACGGCGGGAGCGATTGTATTATTGCTCGACCACCGCAAAGGGAATTACTTCCCGTCAGACAAGAGGGTGTGTCCGGGGAACCGCGACTCCAACGATGTTCTGTCGGAGGTTGTATTTATGCCCCAATTCCATAGAAACTCTGATAGCGCGTTTCAGTCCTCCATACTAATTAGGTTTCTTGTATGGGAATTTAGTATTTGTCTCTTTGCCGCCATCTGTTACGTTGTGTTGTAACTATTTGAGTAACTAAGTAAGATTGTGTCGCCACATAACTAACGACCAATTCCAACTGGTCGGGTTATATTTTGACAATATGTCAATGATGCATGATACAGGAACGAGGCCTGCTCAGTGAATGTAAACATTTGGTCCGCCATTTTATTTTGGAGACGGTTTATCTTTTAACTTTTAAAACAAATAAATGAGAGAAAAATAATACAACTAATCAATTATTGTACGTGTATTTCACGCGGGTGGTGGTGCAGCGATCAACAGATCAACAGAATCAAAACCATTTTTAAATTTAAATTCCCTCTAAACATTAATACATGTCACAAAAATTCTATTTTTTCTTTCATTTAAATGTTGCAAACCCCTGAGAATTTGTTAACATAATTTATATCCTCCCGTGACGGGGACTTTATTTTTCTTTTTACGTCATTGACTCAACTTTGAGTCGCAGAATAAAAAACAGTACAGCAATGATTATCTTATAAACCCCTCTTTTTCCGTCAAGGTTAATTCTTTATTGTCACCCCGAAAGCCCATAGCGTAACTAGAGGCCTATTTTGAAATGTATGACATATTATGACGAACAAAAATTGGTTGTCTGTAAAGTCGGCTTACGGACGGTAGTTTGACGTGACAACGTCAAACATTACAGTAGTATAATACACATGATCATGCCTCTCTCTCGTTCGTGCCGCGCTCTCGCTTGCGGAACGCGACAATGAGCGTAACGGGACAATGACGTCATCTTTTTCGTGCATGCAGCCCGTAGTATCGAGTTATTAGACGTTATCACGTCAAAAATCCTTCGTTATCGAACGAAAATTCTTGGTTAACACTTTCACGGACAGTCAAGAAAATAACAATGGCACTCAATTGTTATCTACGTCGAGAGACGTTACTGTCCGCGAAAGTGTTAACAAACGAAAGTCATTCGACATCGAACAAAAAATATTCGACTCACTGATTTTGCGTGATTCACACTTTTCAAAAATAGCATTCCTGAATGCAAAACATTTTGTTTACCCAGCATCCCAGCCAAAGGCAATTCGCTTCATCACGTCATTTCTTTGATAAAATGCCCAGATTTTCCGCTATATGGAGATTTTATGCAATGTTTTTAACAAAGATAATGTTATGGGTTTCATATAAGCTCACTTATCATTTGAATCATCAGGCTTTTTACATGTTTCCTTAGATTACAGAAAAACGGGATAATTCATATATTTTCTACTAGCTGTTTCCTGTAGCTCCGCCCGCGTCAAAAAGTATCTTGTGTTTGACCCCGGGTCTCCAACAATATATTTATACCAAATTTTATCAAAGCTTGTTCAGCGGTATGACCGTGAAATTGTGACAGACAGATAGACTTTCCCACTCACAATATTAGTATGAACTTATGGAAGTACGGATGCATGTTCCGGTTAAGAAATAAGTTTCCTTGTACCTAGAGTTAAGCTATTGAGGGTATGCTCGGTGCTCGATAGCTGTTCTCGATGTGCGTATTCGAAACGATTGTCTAGTACGATTGTTTGGTCGCCATTAGTGACTACGAGTATCTTGAGCTGATCCGTGCTTAGGAAGGCATGTTAAGTTATCCGTCCAAACTTCTCCTTTGCGTGTCGATGGTCTTATATTATTCCAGATACTTTTACAGCCCTGTCAGTTTTCAATTGACAGTCCGAAACACGCGAGGTCTGAAAAATCTGACCATGTTGGCTAATACTACGAATTCGGAACCTCCTTAGCAGCGAATAGGCGTGTAAAGGACTTCATACATTACAACGAATACCGACCAACTCAATTCACAGTACGACATTGAAATGAATAAATGAACACTTTATTGCGCCATTTACGTACATATAGGAAAATATACAGCAAAGTAAACAATTAATATTAAGAGAAATGATTACAAAGGCGGACTTATCGCTAATGCAATCTGTTCCAGCCAACCTTATGGTAGTAATGAGCAGAGAATAAAAATAAACTTGAGCGAGCGGTGCAGAAAGCTAAGATGTTATCTACAACACAGTTAATAAACTTACATAGATATTTTTGTAAATACTTGAATAAAACGAGCAGGACAGTAGTGATATAAAAAAGAGACAAGCTTATTGAACCTTAGAAAGGTAGTGAGACTTAACTAAATCTTTGAATGAGGCAATTGTTTGTGCTTTACGAATATCTACCGGAAGTGAATGAATGAATGAATAAATGAATGAATGAATGAACACTTTATTGCACCATTTACAAACAAAAGAAGCACATACTTAAAACCAATACAACTAAATGGGTACAAAGGCGGACTTATCGCTAATGCAATTTCTTCCCGCCAACCTTAGGGTAGAAATGAGCTGTGGTAGAAAAATACTTGGAAGTGCATGACATTTATGTGTAAATATTTAGAATTAACTTCTAGAAGCATAAGACGCATTGACAACGTGTGGTCCACGTATTGTTCATCTATTGACCCGCTCTACAATCAGAAAATAAAGTGGAAATTTCAATGACTTTCTAGTGTTAGTTATTAGTGTGTTGGTATGGAGTTGAAGTTATGTACAAAATCCTTTAACTGTTAAATATAATAAAGGTACATCTTTTGCTCATTCATCCATTGAAATGAAATGCTATAAAACTTTCTTCCAATACTAACAGAAAATTTAAGTCAACACCAGAATTCTCTCAGTACAACACACCAGATATTTAATTCTAATACAAGTTGAAACTTTCAACAAACCTGAACAAACTAAACTCCAGTACTTTACAGAATCTCTAAAAATATGTCCGTTATTCCAAATCTGGAACTTAAAACTCACGGCGCCAAATTTTGTTTTTGTCTGCTGCGATCAGTAGAATTAGTTTAGTTTTTGATTTCATAAAAAACAATAGGTTCACAAAAACGAGGTTCTTGGTGACTACTTATTGAATAAATTTACCCGTATAATGATAATTGATGTAAAAAAAGGATGTATAAAGTAATCACAAATACAATGAGCACGTTTACAATTAAATGATTGATTTTATAACAGTTGAATAAGTTTCGTAGTAGTAATAGTTGTTTCCTTGTAGGTAAGACATACTGGCTTATAATTCTGATGATATTAAAGAGAAAGCAGTCATGTTACCAGTATTTCGTCATTTTCTATTTAATTTCTCGACATGCCTACAATATTAGATGGACCACGTGCCAACTGATAATGTGAATTTAATAATTTACGTATTTTTTAAAAACTGCATAATTATTATCCCACTGCATGGTGAAGGTTTTTTTCCTATCTTCTTCCAAGTCTTTCCTTCTTCCACCACTGCATGAATGAAGTCAGTGTTATCCGAGCGCTGCTACTGTCTTCATTATTTTCAGTTAGTCTGAAATAATCGCAGCGTCTCAAGGAGAATAAAGTCTCGTATGTTTTCGGACAAGTCTCGCGAAGTTTAAGCGACAATGCACTACCCCTTATATTTATTCCTTACGCGTCCCTGTTCTACGTAACTAAGCCACTTTTTATGTACGCAACTTCCGTTCTTAACCAAAGTATATAGTGACGACATTTGCTTGCATAAAGTATCACATTATGTGAGCAAAATAAAGCCGTTTTTACACATCATAGCGTAACATCCATTTTTTATAACGTGGAAAATATATTTATTTTCATTTCTAAGGATATTTAAAAGTTGAGCTACGGATCAGTTACTCTACATTCTCAACGGAAATTATATCAAGTTTTGTACTTAATTTAAATTAAATTATCATGTTATAATTATAATTGTATTTAAGACCCTGTAGAATTTGAAAAAGGTCGTTTAAAGACTTGTCTTAACTAGAGATCGAACTCAAAAACCTCCAGACGTGTCTCTACACGTAGCATAGTAATTAAATTCATTTAACCTGTCATTGTACCAAATATTTAAAAAAAAGAAATCCAATTGGAACCTTGTGTGAGAACAGCTTTCAGCTTAACATTTACCATACCATACCCGCGTGTATTACGTGCCAGCATAAAATAATAAAGATATAGATGAGTAGTCATTAATTTTCACAGTCATTTATATAATCCTAAAATTCATAAAAATATAAGATACTGATGTCTACGATATGAAGGATCTTTTTTTGAACAATGTTCAAAATTGCTTTTTTTTTGCTTGGATCATGCAAAAATACTATATAGAATAGTAAATGTAATTGCTAGAGTCTTTACTTTGTTCTATTTTACCGTTAAAAAATTAAAAGTACACTTAAAAGGGGTACGCGAATATGTTACATTTACCATATTAACTGGTCTATGTAATCAGTGTAGTATGACTTTCAAAAACTAATTTTCTGTTTATAAAGGATGACTTGTAAAATTTGTGCATCTCTTTATTGAAAATTGTTCACGTTTATACACTGTAAAACTTGGCAGTTGTTAAATTAAGTTTCATACAATTAATTTTTTCTTAAAATATTTATTGCAACAACACAAGGCCACTAATAAAATACTCACAAGAGTGGATGGAATGCCAAGTCAAACATCAGAAAAAACAGAGAAATTCAATGCGGCGCAAGCAAGCATCGTGTGGTATTATACACTTCTGTAGTAACCATATTTATTCATCCGTTCGGAGGTCACGTCTACTGCATTGTGAGCTACGAAGTACTGGAGGAGAGGAACATAGACAATTAAAACATTTTCACACTTTATTACTTTTTAAATTTATAACATAAATGTTGTATTATCTCCCTCATCTCAGTTTATTCTAGTGGCATTCTCCGCTATAGTGCTTTATATATACACAAATATAAGATTAGGTAGAAGTGTCATGTGTAAGCTAGTTAAGCCTCTCGAGTCTTAATATGGCAAGGTCCAGTGGCACGCAGTTAATGCCCATATTCTTCTTTCGTTGCCAAACGAAGGTCCGAAGTCATCAAAACGAAACTTTTAGAGAAAGGATTGCGTGCTCCTAAATTCGACAAATTCATGTAAATGACTGATGAGAGACTTAAAACCGTGTGATTTTTCTATCAGTCAACCAACAGGTGATTGTGTACCATTGGCGTAGTTTTATCAGCCAGAAAAGGCTTCTTCGTCCAAACCTCTTCCTGGCTTTAAACATGGCGCCTCTACCTCATCTTATTTCTATGACTTCAAAATGGAGTGTACGCTTTTGCTTTATCTATTTTGTTGTATTTATTGAATGATGCTTTGGTTGAATTATTTATCGTTTCTATACCGGTTCTGACCACGTGTATCTTTCTGTTTATTATCTTAAATTGTTTGTTCCACAAATTATCGAAGTGTTATTCGGTGTGTATCCGCAGCCGTCTGGAGACTTACACCCGTATTCTTAAACCTTCACTCTAACTCGACTCAACCTTACTCCACCTTATTGGTATATTAGTTGTCACAAGCTTTCTTGACTTGAGATGATTTCTCATTGGAGGTGAGTATCGAACTGTCAAATATAAGGTTGGTCGAGAGGTACCTTGAGGCGTCCTTAAAATGAAATAAAGTAGATAAAAAACGGGGGTTTGCCACTTTTGGCCTAGGTATTTAGTTACTTCATTTTATTTTTTACTCTATTCTTTTCTAATTTTCAATTTTTGTGTTTAAATTGTTATTATAACCTCATTGTGGTTTGCTCAAGCAACCAACTAAGAATGTCGTTTTCAAAGGAAGTTCGAGAACTTCTTTAAGGCGCCCTTGAATGAGTTTGAGTGAAGGACTTCATAAGGTTATGTTTAAGATTACGGGGGTTATTGTTGTCCTTTGTGAAGTAGTAACTATCCGCTTGACTAAATTACACTCTTTGCATATACTATACACCAGTAGTACTTTAGTTGAGACGAAATTAGTATACCAACAATTGATAGCTATACCGCTTGAATCTAATGTATCATTTTTTAGACCATTTTGGCCATAACATGCATTTTATTAAGCCTGCAAAAAGTTTATTTCATCGAACAAGTTGTATCTTATCGCTTTTAAATGTTCATAAAAAATACAATATTTTGAGACTTACGTGACCCACATATATTTAAAATAAATCTTTAATTACTCTTTACCTTTAAATAATCCAAAAACACGTTTCAACAGTCTTTTAACGCTTATCCAAACTCTCACAATCACTGTTTATCAAAAGCACTGTCTATCAATCACACTAAGAACAGTCAATGCTAAGTCAAGTTCCATAGTACGCTGTCCACGGCAAATTCGCACTAGGAGACCTAAGATGATGTAGTCTATCCACCATACTATAAAAGACAGTGTATGTTGGGGCTGATCGTAGAACAAAGTCTTTTGTATGTTTCGCCGGTAGCTGTAATAAGAAAGAAGTACATATTAGAGCTACTATAGCTATAGCTCTCTTGGACAATTTAAATACTATCGAAGAAGAACCTAAGAAGAATTAGTATCAGAAACTTACATATATTTTAGACCAGATCAATTCTTGTCAATGTATCAACTTACTGAATAGTCAAAAAAAAAGTCCTCCTTGTGTTATCAAAAGCTCTAAATTTGAATAACAAAATTAAATATTTTACAATTTTAACCCATTAACCGCCAAAATGAAAGTAGCAACAAATTTTTTACAAAATGTTATTTTTACGATGTGTAGGAATCATAAAACAGAAAACACAAAAATTATAAAAATAGAATAAAATTTCGACTTTTAGGTGGGTGTACAACTGGATATAGCGGCGTATGACGTATAAAATTTTTCAATATCTTTTTTTATTTAAAACGTTTTGAGGAAAATAAGTCGTTAATTAACCGCAATATTTTACAAAAATTTTGAGGCTGATTTGCGACACTATTTTTCAAGCACACGAAAAGATGACCACAATTTCAATGAACAATATGTTTTCTGGAGTAGATCACAGCCTTCCACTTTGAATTAGAAGCTTATTTATTTATATTCATTTTATAACAAAGAGAAAGTTTTCTACTTAAGGTATGTGTGAGGAGATAAGATAAATCCAGGTTTCAGGGAATAGTACAATATTTGTTATTTTTACTTTACAAATTTAGACTCTAAGGATACGCGTTAATAAGAAATATAGATAGGGGTCGTGAGATCGAAGTAGGCACGAGATCCAGTCAGGTAGCCGCTATGAAATAGCCAGCCACTTAACTTGGAGATGACGAGATGATCCGAGAGAGACCTCTGGTGGACGCGTGCAGGCTTATATATGGCCCTCGGGGTGATGCGGTGAAGGGAAGGGCGGCCGTTGGCGAAGGCGCGACGTCAATTTTTTTTTTATTAATGCTTCTCTCATGTAAACGACCAATAGTGCTAGGTATATTTGAGAAGTAAGTAGGAGGACTCCCTCAAAACCAGTGAGCCGAACGATTTTCGTTCGGCTTTATAATAATAATAAATATCTTTATTCACGAAAAACATGGTACGTACGTATATTGGTGTTACAATTTCAAATGGATTCTTTTTTTGGTCTAGGGATATACTAAGAAAGGATTTCTCAAAATTCATCTGAGGGGCTTGATCGGGGGTCTAAACGTTAATGGAAGAGTAACATTATAATTAATTGTACATTGTAATTATTCTATCTTTGCACTTACTTTTGTCTCTCAACACCACCTGTTGGTAGAAAAAGCCCACGGCTTTTAGTCCGCCATTTACATTCTCAGTAATTGAGTTTAAATAAATAAACATTAGTTATACCAATTTTGTTCAAACTTCTCTTCAAGAACATTGATTATATATTAATAAATGAGTAAATAAATGTTTTAGGATTTTCCAAAAATCAACCCTTAAAAGCGGGTAAAGGGGTGACTATATCTTAAAAACGACACGGATATCGTTTTCGTGGTTATTCGAAGAACGCGGGCGAAGTCGCGGGCAAAAGCTAGTATAAAATAATACGGAAATCAGTAAATTTAAGAGATGACAATAATAGTAAGATAATGGTAATTTAAAAAACTAAAATATTTGACTGCTTTTCTGTGTTATTTGGAAACGAATAATCCACAAAAATCAGCCATTTTGTTTTTTTTTTTAAATTTTGTGTACCAAGTGTTACTCTCACAGTAAATACGAATCCAACGGCACCTCACAAGCTAAACTCCATCGAGCCGTACCGCCTGCAGGGCGTGCCAAACAAATAAACATACATACTCTCGAAAAACATAACCCTCCTTCTGGCGCAGTCGGGTAAAAACTAATCCTTAGTGAATAATCATTATTAGCTTGTAATTTATTTTGTTAATGTATATCAATAAAATATATTTGACTACTTCAGTTATTTATCAAACCACACTGATGCGGACAGCTTAATTTATGATAAATAAAGTTGATTAATTTTAGAGTAGGGCCATGATTATAATTAGAATAGGTCATTAAAATAGGAATTTGTAAAGAAAAAGTATAGAGATAGGGGTACCCTTGCCGAGCAATACCATAACGAGAGCCGGCCACGGTTTTTTGCGAATAACTAGGAAAATAGAAGAGTTATTCACTTGAAATTTGTTGTAAATAGACAGGAATATGGTTCTTTATATGTAAAAAATACGAAATTTGTAAGAACTAAATGCCCATCACCATAGGGAAAAATAGGAAAATTCCAAAAACTCGCCTAGACAAGGACAGGGCTATAAACAGGAACGAGACAGCATGAATTAGTGCCGTGTGCAAAGAATTAGTGCCGTGTGCAAAAATTCAAGCCCTCTGATTGGTCGGAGTTTTCTATAAATTGAGCGCGGAATTGTATGGCGGCATTCAGTTCATTCAGTGATATAACAGTGAAAAAGGGGAACAAAAAGGGTGAACAATAAAACAAGTGAAGAAAAATAGTGCCTTTTAATACAGTCCACAACAAAAGTGGTCCTTCGCGAGCCGGATATTGAAGAATCCGCACCGACTGGGGGGAAGCGTTCCATTGAGCGCAGGATACTGAAGAAAATCCAAGGGGGTAGAAGCCTTGAAGAACGCGCATCTGGAACAACCACATCGGGTCAGAAGTTAATCAGCATCCGAAGAAATGGTGGTTACACGTAGCCAGAGCGGAGAAGAAGAACGGCGTACACAGCGATTGGTCTTTGACGATCCACCCGGCTCACCGAGTGTCACCGAACGAGGTACTCACGCCGGGCGTCGTATCCCGGAGGCCGCCGCCGCCGAACTGGAGCTGGGTGAGCGCGCCGCGCCGACCGTCACGCGCCCCTCCGCCTCCGCAAGTAGCGTGATCCCCTCTTCCGCGCCTCCCGTTACCACGTATGGGTCGAGTGCCACCGCTGCGCACCCCGTTACCGCGTATGGGTCGAGTGCCACCGCTGCGCACCCCGTTACCGCGTATGGGTCGAGTGCCACCGCTGCGCACCCCGTTACCGCGTATGGGTCGAGTGCCACCGCTGCGCACCCCGTTACCGCGTATCCCTCGAGCGCCGCCGCCGCCGCGCGCCCCTCGCGCCTCACCACTTCACGTTCACCCAATAGATCGATACGATCAGGACGCTCTCGTGTTTCGACTACAAGCACTAATGTTCGCATCAAGCAAGCAGAGTTAGCAGCCATGGAAAAGCTCGCCGAAATCCAACGTCGAGAATTACGACTAGAGGCAGACCTGGTACAGAAGAAATTGGCCTTTGAAATCGCCAGTATCGAAGATGAAGAAAACGAAGCAGGCAGTACTCATGGACACATCGAGCGAGTCAATCAATGGTTGGATCAGCATGGACCCTCTGCATCGAATCAAGAGCCGACGTACATGAGTCCGTTGCAACCAACGGATTTACCATCCACCGCCACAGTCGCTGCACCTCATCAGCCAACGTCTCAGTTAAACATGCCTGCACGCAACGATGTCGCTCACCCGCAACCATTACGGGGGGAGCAAGACAACATACAGGAAGAACCTCAGGCAATCAGAAGAGACATAGAATGGGAGCACACACCGAGACAGCAATATCAGCGACCACGCTCACCAACGCCGACTCAACAAAGAAATCGAAGCACAGGCCGAGGCATCGAACAGCTCGCTGATGCAATTATGCAAATGGCAAGAACCAGAGCCCCGCCGAGACAAGTAACGGAGCTACCTACCTTTTCGGGAGCACCTGATGAGTGGCTATCGTTTAAAGCAGCCATGCGAGACTCCGCACTCATTTATCAATTCAGTGACGTCGAGAACATGGCAAGACTGAGAAATAGCCTTAGAGGCGAAGCACGAGAAGCAGTACGCGCCTTATTGCATACAAGTCGAGACCCGGAGACAATCATGAAGACTCTGGAACAATGTTTTGGTCGCCCTGAAATAATAATTGACCAAACTCTGTAAGAAATTAAGAAGCTACCAGGATCGGGTACAAGTGCTAAAGATTTGAATAATTTAGCGGTGAAATTACAAAACATAGTGCAAGTGCTGGATAGCTTGGACGAGCGTGGGTATTTACACAACCCTATGTTATCAAGAGAAGTTATAGAGAAGTTGAGCCCACACTTGAAGTCTCGCTGGTGTGTCTACGCAGAAGAGAATCATACTCACGGCGAACCGCAAATAGTGACACTTTCAAGATTTTTGATGAAGGAAGCAGACCGAGAGTTGAAGTATTCCTACACACCGAGCATCGGTACATCAGCACGAACCAGGAAGGCAACTGACGGCAACATTGCAGCGCGACGACGAGACATACGCAAGGCTTCGACATACACTATAACTACAGATCCAAGCAACAGTAATGAGGAACAGAAATGTTTATATTGTGGGTCAAAACACAAGGTACCGCAGTGCGAGAAGTTTAAAGCACTCAGTTTGGAAGAACGGTGGCAATGGGTGAAAGACAAGAGAATATGTTTCAAATGTATCAATAAGACACATCGACGCAGCAACTGCAGAAGCAAAGCATGTGGAATTGACAACTGTACGAGATTGCATCACTCATTGTTGCATGCATCGATCCCCACCACCGCCGCACCAACTGTTACCGAAGCCGCACCTACTAGCGACGAGACTGTACTCTCCGTGAAAACAAGTACAAAGGAACAAGCGGTATTGTTGAAAGTGTGCCAGGTAACGGTTACTGGGCCCGGAGGTGAAGTCGAAACATATGCCTTGTTAGATGAAGGATCATCGGCCACTCTTATAGATGCAGATTTGGCACGAAAGATCAACGCAAACGGACCTGCATTGCCGCTGCATATAAAAGGAATTAACTCGACGCGTGAAGCAGACAGTCGACACGTTAAAGTAATTTTGAAGACTGGTGACGGAGCTCACGAAATCAAAGCGTGGACCATGGAAGGACTCACATTGTCTAATCAAACAGTCCCGGCGCGCTTAATGGAATGTGAGCACCTGCGAGACCTCCCAGTGGAGAAACTAAGTTATGAGTCGGCTATGCCACAAATACTCATTGGAGCTGATAACTGGGAATTAATTGTAACGAGAGAATTAAGAACTGGGAAGAAGGCTGAACCTGCTGCTTCGAGAACGCAACTAGGATGGGTCGTCCATGGCAGTGCACCGCGGAAAATGATCAAAGAAGAGGCTTCCGTCCTACATGTTTGCGTAAAGGGCAGCGAGGCATCACAACTCCAAGAAAGGGTTGAGGAACACTTCAAGATCGACGCAATAGGAATCACGCCGACGATCAAGATGTCGCCAGGAGAAAAAAGGGCGATAGAAATCTTCGAGAACACGGTCACCCGCAAAGAAAATTATTACGAAGTAGGATTAACATGGAAGGAAGAAGCTCCCGTGATGCCAACCAGTTACGACAATGCCTTCAAAAGATTAAGAAGCATCGAAAGAAGAATGGACAAGGACTCCGAGTTTGCTGAGCAGTATAACGCACAAATCGAGAACCTTGTAAAGAAAGGATACGCTAAGGAATGTGATGGAACTGAGAAGATGCAACCGCACAGCTGGTTTCTTCCACACTTCGCAGTAACAAACCCCAATAAGCCTGGGAAGATTCGCCTGGTGTTTGACGCCGCCGCGGTCACCAACGGTACAAGCCTTAACAACATGCTACTAGAAGGACCGGATTTGCTTCGCTCACTATTGGAAATTTTATTTAAATTCAGAGAGTATCCAATAGCTATCACGGCGGATATCGAAGAAATGTTTCTCCGAATTAAAGTTCGAAGTGAAGACCAAGCGGCCCAAATGTTTTTATGGCGTGGCAAGGAAAGGAAGAAACCTCCAAAGGAGATGAAAATGAAATCAATGATCTTCGGTGCATCGTGTTCTCCATTTCTAGCGCATAGTGTTCGAAATTACAACGCACGCCTACATGCAGAAACTCATCCTGCAGCCGTCAAGGCGATAACCGAACACCACTACATGGACGATTTTGTAAATAGTTACACAACGGAAAAGGAGGCTACAGTTGTCATCGACGAGGTTAACGAAGTACACTCAAAGGCTGGCTTCAGATTGCGCGGCTGGAACTCGAACAAAAGGAGTGTATTGGACAACGTGCCCACCGAGTTACACGCCAAGTCTGTAACACAACTGGGTCATGAGGACAAGACCTTAGGCCTAGTATGGAATTCGAAGGAAGACACACTTGGCTTCAACACCAAGATGCCCCGCGTTCCCACGGAAGTACGAACACGGCAACGCGCACCCACAAAACGAGAAGCCTTAAGTGCGGTAATGTCGGTATACGACCCGCTAGGACTTCTTAGTTGCTTCACCATAAGCGCTAAGATTTGCTTACAACGACTGTGGTGTCTGCAAGTCGGCTGGGACGAGGCGCTACCTGACGAACATGCCGAATCGTTAATGAGCTGGTTGGAGAACCTCGAGCGTATCGCCCTAATTCGCCTGTCGCGATGCTACAGCAGCGAGCAAAACATCAGAAAGAAGCAACTACATGTGTTTTGTGACGCAAGCCAAGATGCGTGTGCCGCAGCAGTATACTGGCGCCTGGAAAAGGAAGACGGAACAGTTCATGTCGTCCTGGCAGCGGCGAAGTCAAAAGTGTCTCCCATCAAGACGCAGAGCATACCAAGGCTGGAATTGCAGGCCGCATTGATCGGAACGAGATTGGCCAACGCAGTACAGCAAGGGCACAGGTGGAGAGCGGACCAAGAGACAATCTTCTGGACAGACTCAAGAACAGTCCTACACTGGATTCGGAAGAACGCAAGAAGATACACCCCCTTCGTTGCCCACAGGTTGGGTGAAATTGCAGAATGTACTCAGCCACGCCAATGGAGATGGGTGCCCACCGACGAGAACGTAGCAGACTCGGCGACAAGAGTCAATTATGTCCCGAAAAATGAAGAAGATTGGTGGTTCGCTGGCCCAACCTTTCTGCGATTAACAGAAGACCAATGGCCTGAGGAGTCTGAGCCAGCGGAACCCAGTGACGAAGAAGTTATAAACCATGTCACTATAGAGCGGGAAGAGAAGACGCTACCCGATGTGAAACGTTTTTCAAATTACATGCGTCTGTTGAGAGCAACCGCTAACATATTGTTATTTGCCGACAAGTGTAGACGACGAGCGACGCATCTGACAACGGCACACATGCATAAAGCAGAAAAACTATTACTACTGAGTGCCCAACGAGATAGCTTCCCCGAGGAAATCAACAGACTGAGAGACGGAAGGCTACTCCAACGAGAAAGTCGCCTGACAAGACTAGACCCGGAAATGGACCGAGATGGATTGCTGCGTGTAAGGGGAAGAATAAACGCGGCCAATCAACCTCCAGAGATGAAGAATCCCATCATTTTGGATGGCAAACACCCGTTCACAAGGCTCATCGTTCTGCAAGAACACAAAAGAGCAGGACATGCAGGACGAGAACGGGTGGTGAATGAACTACGCCAGAAATATTGGATACTGAAACTTCGACCTACGGTGCGCACAGTGGCGAAGAATTGTCTGATGTGCCGAATAAGAAAAGCAAGACCTTGCGTACCAGTGTGTGGAGATCTTCCAGCAGTCCGCGTGGATGCCTACTACCGCCCCTTCACCAATTGCGGAGTAGACTACTTCGGCCCCATGACTGTGGCAATAGGAAGAAGACGTGAAAAGCGCTGGGGAGCTCTATTTACCTGTATGACTACGAGAGCCGTACATTTGGAGCTAGTGGGAAGTCTATCAACCGACTCTGCGATCATGGCACTAAGGAGGATGGCGGCGCGGAGAGGGTGGCCATTGACTATGTACAGCGATAACGCCACCAACTTCAGGGGTGCTGACGTCGAGCTGCGAAAAGCATACGCCGAGTGGACTCCAGCATTGAGGGAATATGGCTTGCAACACAAGATGGAGTGGCGATTTATCCCACCGGGAGCTCCGAACCAAGGAGGCGCTTGGGAGAGGCTAGTTCGATCAGTGAAAGTAGCCCTAGAAGCCGTCATGAAAGAGAAAACACCTAAAGAAGAAGTGCTTCAGACAGTGTTAACAGAGGCGGAACACAGTATCAACGCTAGGCCTCTGACCCACGTCTCTGTAGAACCAGATGATCCGGAGGCGTTGACCCCGAACCATTTTCTGCTTGGGTCGTCATCAGGCCTACCCAGAACCGGGCCTTGTGACATCGCAGATCGACGCACGTGGAAGGCGTCCCAAGCGCTGGCAGATGAATTCTGGCGTCGGTGGGTGAAGGAGTATCTGCCGACACTCGTCGCCCGTGGAGAATCCCGAAACGAGGCGCAACGACAATTGCAGCCGGGAGACCTAGTGATCATAGTAGACCCGGCGCTACCCCGCAACACATGGCCCAGAGGCGTGGTGGAACGAGTATACCCAGGACCTGACGGAGGAGTGCGGTCGGCGGACGTTCGCACGAGAGGTGGAGTTTTTCGACGACCGGCAACGAAATTAGCTGTCCTCCCCGTGAATGATGGCTGCGTGAAGACTTCGCCGGGGGGAGAATGATGCGGACAGCTTAATTTATGATAAATAAAGTTGATTAATTTTAGAGTAGGGCCATGATTATAATTAGAATAGGTCATTAAAATAGGAATTTGTAAAGAAAAAGTATAGAGATAGGGGTACCCTTGCCGAGCAATACCATAACGAGAGCCGGCCACGGTTTTTTGCGAATAACTAGGAAAATAGAAGAGTTATTCACTTGAAATTTGTTGTAAATAGACAGGAATATGGTTCTTTATATGTAAAAAATACGAAATTTGTAAGAACTAAATGCCACCATAGGGAAAAATAGGAAAATTCCAAAAACTCGCCTAGACAAGGACAGGGCTATAAACAGGAACGAGACAGCATGAATTAGTGCCGTGTGCAAAGAATTAGTGCCGTGTGCAAAAATTCAAGCCCTCTGATTGGTCGGAGTTTTCTATAAATTGAGCGCGGAATTGTATGGCGGCATTCAGTTCATTCAGTGATATAACAGTGAAAAAGGGGAACAAAAAGGGTGAACAATAAAACAAGTGAAGAAAAATAGTGCCTTTTAATACAGTCCACAACACACACACAGGAACAATCAAACAAAACAATAAATCTTTATTTAAAATAAAGATCAAAGTTTGATTTATGTTGAGGTGATATGATTAACAACGCAACATAAAAGTAAAATTTTATACTAGACTCTTTGTTTTTTGAAAGAGATTTAAAAGACTTATGATGTCGTTAATCCCAGTTGTTTCAATGTTAGCAGATCGAAACTTGGATTCAGAAGTCAGATTACTTTTTGTGTTTGACTTTTTGAAGCAAATTCATAAAATATGTTCTCATATCTTTCACAAGTAAACAATGTTTTGAAGCAGAAATGTTCTGCATTGTTTTATCTTTGAAATATTTTATATGGGCGTTGGAGGCATTAGGCCTACAGATCGTGAGCTGTATCAAAGTTAGTAAACTTTTCAAATTGTGATTTATTGTCGTATGTACGTACAGTTTTATCGAGGAAACTTTTTATTGCTTACATGCTCGTATGAGTACGAAACTGATATGGTATTTTGGTTTTAATTTACGACTGAGTGTTTTCTCCATTTTGTTATATTGTTTCGAAGTTTGATATTTGGTTTGTTAACCTTTTAACGATACCCAAAACAGAAGTGGGTATTTTACTCAATTTATTTTTATCACTACCAGACTACTAATATAAAACATTTCACTATAAAAAACTGAAAACAGAAGAGTTTTTTTTATAAAATGCTCTTAAATAAGCAAGTTATAAGCCTTTGATATTCGGTGGAAGGGGAAACTGTCAAAAAATAAGAAAAGAATGCACTGTGTGTGCAGTGACGTCACTGCCACTGGGTTTCGTGCGTACAAAAGAGATAGCAAGACCTAGCAACCACGCTCCCAATTTTCTTCTTGAAATTTTTTTTAAAATCCATTTACTGCTTTAATTAACAACCAATTTTATTGTTGTTTTCAGTTACTTTTTAGTGTACATATTGTTTTGTATGCAAATACTGCCCAAGTATGAATACAGTCAAGTAGCCTTCTGTGAAAAGCTTTAAGGATTTACCGTATGCAGGGGCATTAAAAGCAGTTAATACTTTTACGTTTGCATGTGCAAACTAATGGTGGTGGGCATGTTGGAACTAATAGTAGTGGGTGGGTGCCGGCCGGCAATAGTTTGCATAAACTAACTGGTGGCGGAAGCACGCAAAACAATTTGGTAAGTGCTTGTAACTTTAACTTTCGCAAAGTAAAGCCTGAATCAATTCAATAACTTAATACATTTTCAGTCACAGCTAGATCGCGTCATTTCAAAAACTTAATTATTATTCAAAGATTTAATGACAAAAGAAAACAACGTCTCCGTGGTATGTAAATCTTAAGCTCTCAGAACTAGGTAAGTATTAGATTTTGGTCGTCATGGTCCAAAATTTAACGGGCAAATTTTGAGAACTCTTAATTAATTAGACGATAGAAAATGGTTTGAGACATACAAATTATGAAAAATAATATCTCTGAAAACAACACATTTATAGTAAGATGCTTTCTGTACATACTTTTGTGTACAGAATTAAATAAATAGATTTGCGTTTACTTTTTTTTATCGTAGTTATGTTTCAGAAAATAAATGACCAAACAAATTAATCTAAACGGGGCTATTCCAACGAACTGAACAGATCTGAACAGTAGTCATTCAATGTCAATCAGCTATGAACGATTTAGAAGCTGCTCAGTAAAGATAAAGTTTGCGTAAAATATTAGGTCAACATTATATCAAACCTATTCTCCCAGCATTGTTTCATTCCAAAAGAAAATCGTCAGAATAAAAAGCAAAAGCTAGTTTGCTATATTATTCTTCAATAAGACGTGGTCCATTGGTGGCATTTGGCTTAGCCAGAGGTCGTGGGTTCGATTATCACGGGAAATATACCTTTGTTTAGCTGTTCCCAGTTTGGTTTGAAAACATGCAGACATGAGTCACCTGATCGTCTGATAACAAAGTTTTCGTGCTTTTTAGGAGGCACGTAAAGCCGTAGGTCCTATATGTGTAAGTCCCAGATTTCAGAGATATAATAATCCCAAAATAATCAGCTTGGGATATGTTGGAGTATAACGTTGGCCATCAATTTATTTATAAGATTTTTGTATTTGAAAAGCAATATCAGTCTATTCTCAATTGTTTGGTGTGATTGTCAACTACGTTTTCAAAGAGGATTTTTTCTTTCAAATATATTTACAGGCGAAATTCCACGGTTATTTCTATCTACACATCGCTTACTTTAATAAGATAAACCCAATAAGAAACAAAAGTGTGAAATATTACAAATCCTCTGTGCGAGAAAGAGGTACCACATCTTTTACAATCGAAACACGTCCGTCGTGAATGTCAAACGAACAAGTGACGGCAGAATTTCATTTTGCTTCACAATCGACCATCTGTGCCTCGCGACCATAGATTTTGTAATGTTTTAGAAGAAGCGTTATGTAATGAGTTAAAATATTAATTTATAAAACATTTTTTTTATCTCTGAAGTTTTTACATCAATGCTTTTAAAAGATCAGCGATTTAAAGTGGATCTTGTCCTCCAAGGCGAGAGAAATCGCTACTGTACGAAGTTAAGCACTTGCTTTTTGATTGTGAGTTAATCCTGAAAAAAATATACGAAAATTTAAACAGTTTTTCTTTGTTGTTCCGATCAGCAAAAACTATTTCAATGATATTTTTTTACATTCATGGACCATTGAACATGATAAGACTGCATTTATAATAATAGCTATCTTAAATCTTAATATCTTAAATTCTACAAACAAAAAAGATTTATATCAAAAACCTAACAATAAAAAATACTTTAGTAGTTAGTAAATAGGAAATCATTTTCAGATTTTCAACCATACGTTTTAGGTATGAGAGTAGGTGTGTGGGGTACGCAGTAAGTCATGGTCCTAGAGTTGGCGGAACTAGTCATTACAATGAAGCGACTGCCGTCTGACCTCCCCTTTTAACAGGGAAACCAGACCAACAGGAACATGACCCGAGGGGTGTTAGTGGCCAACACTGTCAGAATTTTTCAGGCTGCCCTGCCCTGCTATCGATCGAAAACAACCGGAACCAACTTAACGTGCCTTCCAAAGCACGGAGAAACTCAAGATAGAAAATGCCACTTAAATGGCGACCAATCCAATAGAGTCGCGTCACGCGCATTCGCTACGGAAACGCGGGTCGCGCTCGACTAACGAGCTCCTCACTAAAATTGCACTGTACCACTCTACATTTTACCAACTCTATATCAAAAAGGAACGGAGTTTTTTTTTTGAATTCGCGATAGGAATTTTCGAATTAACAACCCTTCTGTACAATAAGTAACACGGAATATGTGATATTGTTCCAAGATTAGATCTCTCTGAGTTCCGTATCGTTTTAATAAATAGAATGTATGTTAGGTTTGTGACACATGAGAATCTTAACTATGTAACAGGAAGAGTTTACAAGAGAAAACTAAAGATGTTGGTTATATGTTACAGAGTATATTTTTCAAGGTCGGTTTATTTATTTAGTATTGTTATCCAACTTCATTACAATAACTTAAAGGGTAGACTTAAAGCCATAAGCTTTTTCTATCAGTACTACTTCCTACTACAGGAAAAAATATATATTTGATGTAAACATCAAACTATTCTTTTATTATTAACTTCGAAGTTGTAAAAATCCAACCCAAATATCATTTTGTAAGATCATTGCGGCCAAATTTTCTACTCTTGCTGACTGGATTTTGTATTGGTCGAATTATTTTCTTTCAGTTTTCACCATAATTTTTATTGAAAATGGTTTAGTTTCACTTCCCAGACACACTGCAAAATGTGGCCAGTAGTTTCTTAAATAAATAATTACGAATTAACTAATATACTTTAGAACTAGCCTCATCTAGACTAGGCATTACAATCATTTCATCATTTCAGCCGCAGTGAGTCCATTGCTGGACATAAAGCTCTTCTAATGATTTCGAAAATGGCCGGTTGGCAGCAGCCTGCATCCAGCTTCTGCCTGCAACTTTTTTCAGATCATCTGACCATCTGGTCGGTGGATGTCCAACGCTGCGCTTGCCGGTTCGTGGTCGCCATTTGAGAACCTTTCTGCCCCATCGGCCATCGGTTCTCTGCACTATGTGCCCCGCCCACTGCCACTTCAAAGAAATAATCCGCTGGGCTGTGTCGGTGACTTTTGTTCTCCTACGGATCTCCTTATTTTTGATTTAATCTCGTAGGGAAACACCGGGCATCGCCCTCTCCATGGCTCTTTGGGCGAGCTTGAGCTTTCTTATGAGGCCCATAGTTAGAAACCACGTTTCGCACCCATATGTCAACACTGGTCAAAGACCATAGTTTATTTACAATTAAAAGGCATTACAATAGTAAGTCGTTGACCAGTTCAATTTTTTTGTCGATATTCTCTTCAATTTTGAATGAATTGTATTTTTTCCACATCCAAATTGCATGTGATAAAAATTTATTTACAGCATTAATGGAACCATATTGTTAAGAATTAATACAAGTATTTACTGAATGAATATATATTATTTGAATCGTTGTTTAGCTAACAGGTATCAAATGATAAATTATAATTTTTGAAATTTATATTTTTAATGACACATAAAACTATTATCAAATTTTTGCAAGCATTTGTGCCTTTAACCTCCGAAAAGTAACGCCTGAATCAAATATATATGACTTCATATCATTTATTTATACAAAATTTTAAACGTAAGTTAGACGGCACTTTATCGTTTACATATTTAAACCAACCACGATAAATCTTACAAGATTGCTCCAATTCACATTTATTTTTAGATATTTAAAATTAAATTTACTTCTGGGAATTTCTGTGAATGTCGAGAGTATTAAATAAAGTAGGAATATGTGATGAAGTCCTGAAACATGGAATACTAAATGTTGTACACCTGTTCTGAATATCTTGGAAGAACGTGTTTTGATGTAAGATTTTTGAGGGAAAATTTCTTTAAGTTTCTTTTCAGTTGTTACGTTGAATAAAAGTAATATTTTTAGCAAATGGGTAATCAGGTCTGTTTTGCAGTATGTATAAATATGTGATTTTATTTATCAAAAGTAGGGACTTATTTTATTTCTCTTGGTCTTAGTAGTTAAACCAAAGGTAAAATTCATACTCATTCTCAGTGACCCATAGAATTATTTGGATTTCAAAATTATTAAGCTTTCATATCATCCCTTTTATTTGATAATTCTTGTCAGTCCGTACATTGGAAGACTTCATGATTTAAAAACCAACAGGGAAAATTTCATTTTTAAAGAAATAATGACCTTAATTCTTCAAGTTCAATAAGAATTTGAAAGAAATATACACTCGATAGGAAAACGTGAAAAAGAGGGGCTTTTGTCCAGCAGAGGGCTTCAAACTGAAATAGGGTAGCTATCTTATCTGTTTTTTTCTAACAAGTTCGAAATAACATTAATCGCCTTCCTAAACAGTGACTTTACGAACCTCTCATTTACATCAAGATGTTAAAAATGATCATAGCCCATTGAATATTCAAGTGAGCTCGAAAGTCGTAAACAAAGTAATGAAATTCGGCAAAACAAGAAAGTGGCAAATTATGCGACAAATAAACAAATGCACGCGAACCTGAATCACAGATATGCTAATTTACATCATTTGTTGATCGGGAGCGGGCTTCGTACTGAGATACGCGATTAGCCGGACTTTTTTATTAAATCTATACTGTACTTTAATATTATAAAGCGTAAGAGTTCGTTTGTTTAAACGTGCTTAACTCTGGAACTACAATGGTCGGATTTATTTCCTTTCTCTATGGCCAAACTTAATCCTTGGTCGAAATACTCGCCAGCCCTTGGATCCCCAGAAACATCACCTAGGCTTGCGAAGATCTCTTTAAACATAAATGTTTGACGTCCGCACCCCAGGGACCCATAGTCTCCACAGCAAAAGGCACAAATAAGTACGGCTCTTCCAGTGCCACATATTTGGGCCTTTTGTTGGTCTCCGCCGCACCTCCGCAGTCCAGGGTTGGTGCTACTCCTACACATGTGGCATCTAACACGAGCGACAATCAATCGTAATACAATATTTTTTATAATAATAAAATCATCTTTATTGCCCACATATACAACACAACAGCAACATATATTATATGTACAACAAACTTATTAAGCAAAGGCGGACTTCTTGCTAATCAGTCTCTTTTAATTATCATCATAAATTTAAGAGCTGGGCTCTTCTTCCATTCCTCTCGATTTTATGCGAGTTGTAGTTGTTGAAACGACACGACGTTAACCTTTCCTTTGTCTGCTTCATGTAGCTATGCCTATAGTCTCTTCTAGTCAACCAAAATTTCAAAAAGAAACATGAAATCGCTCGATCGCTCCCACCGCTCCGGCCATCTCAATCGCATCCTACCATCATTAAATAAAAGCGAGCATTTCGTATAAATTTTCACAAGACCCCGAGCAAAATAATCGTATTCGCGCTTCATTTGGTCGCTTCCTTTGCCTAATTTGCTATCTCCGTAATGATTACGCGTAAATATTCAGCAAGGTGGTCTGAGTGAGGAATCTTTTTAGTCAGTCAGGTCATGACTCGCCAACGTGATCGGAGTTCGGTTTTATGACCGGTAAAGTTAATTTTGTGGTATTTTCAGAGATGTTACATTGGCCGTAGGAATGTTGAAATGTGATTTTATTAATTTAGATGTCATAATACTTAGATCGTGCTAGTACTAGCGTGTGTGTGGTCTTTCAATTGAAATATAATTAAGGTCTGTTAGGTAACAGTGGAAGACTAGTGCCTTAGCATTATCACTTAAACTACAACTTAAATATCTACAACTTGATAGGTACTATTAAAAAGGTCCCTACTTCTACATCTATCAATAATGTAAAGGGTTTTATAATTTATTTTATAATTAGATCGACATGACTAAAAAGTCATGTCGATCTAATAACACAAACAAACAAAACAATACAATAAAATAACAAAAGTAATAACATATTGCTATAAATAAAAATAATGATCCTTCAGGTTGTTCCTTCGTCAAACCATTTCGGCGCAATTTAATTGTGCTAATAAGAAAATGAGATTTTGGTTTCGGGGGTCGCTAGTGAAGAGACAATGAAAATATATTATATCGATAGACAATCCGCCAAAATAAAAATTGTCAAAATAAATAATACTATTTCTAGACTTTCCCATTCTAAGTCTTTTTACTATTAAATTGTAAACCTCCTTTATTTTGCGTTTAGAAGTCGGTTGGAAATCAAATCAAACGTAAAATAATGTTTTACATAATCAAATCCTGTCGGCCTAAATATTAAATATGTTTAAAAGAAGGTAACGCGAGCTCTTAAAAGTCAAAACCAAGTCAAGAATGAATAATTTAAAAACAAACTTTCCAAAATAATATTTTTGTTTTTCCATCTAAATGTATCGGTTTTTGTTAAAATACTTGGCTTACTTGCTTAGTTTATATGCCGGAAAACTTTAAGAATACTTGAAAAAAAGTTTTGATTTTTAACAAGTTCACTATGCACGTATAAAAATGAGAATTTTTAATATTTACATTAAGAAAATAAATTATTTTTGGTCTGGTCTCCCTGTAAAAAGGGTTATGAAGATCAAAAAGCAGTCTCTCCATTATAATAACCAGTGCCGCCAAATCTAAAACGTCTTCCTTATTTATCTCTACTATGTTTTCAGGCCAACATAGTTTCAGAAAAGCCATTTTACGTCAGCTCTAGTTTAAATGGGAAAAAGTCAGAAGTTGGTTCATTAAAGGGATTTCATTGGCATTAATAAAGCGGATAATTTTCGTTGACAATCCATACTACCCATACTTCCATCCATACTAATATTATAAGTGCGAATGTCTGTCTATCTGTCTCTCTTTCACGCCCAAACTGCTGAACGGATTTTTATGAAATATAATTGAAGACCGGATTAAACAACTTTTTGACGAAGGCGGAGAACATGTGTACATTTACCGAAATGATCGATTTATGTCGATAGAACGTGTTCCATCCCTACCACACAATAATATCGCTGAATCAGTACCATCTCGTTATAAGTTTCAGGGATCAATAATGTTCGTTAGGAATGTAACTTCGTACAAATATTTGTAGGACGCGATAGTGGGTATGTGTGGGTAAGTGGTGTACTCGTATGAAAATATGATTTTCTTACTGTTCACTGATTACACAAAAATATATTTTAGAATACGTTTATTTTATTCAATACTAGCTTTTCCCCGCAGCTCCGCCTGCGTCAAAAAGTAGCCTATGTTTGACACCGGGTCTTCAACTATATTCATACCAAATTTCATCAAAATCCGTTCAGCGGTTTGCCCATGAAAGCGTAACAGACAGACAGACCGAAGGACAGACAGACTTTCGCATTTATGATATTAGTATGGACTAGCTGTTGTGAGTCCGCTTACTGCTGTCATTGGTATTTGGCAATAGAAGTTCATGACAATACCATGATACCAAAATTCAAAACGCGCACATGTCGACAAGACTTAGGTTAAAGCAGCCCACTATTTTAAAACTAAAGTTGAGAAGCTAAGCTTGGTGCTCGTATTTGTAACAATTGCGTGTGTCAAGCGACGGATAAACGCATCCTATATTGGATTGATCGCTATTAGCGGAATTTCTTTCTCAAGCCACTCAGGCAATGTCAAACCGTTGGTCTCGATTGATGTCTGTAGATGTCAGTCGAAACATCTAGCTGAAAAATGTTCCTGTTGGACTGCCATCCCTGTAAGGGGGCCTGACAGCTGTCGCCTTAATATAATAACCAAATCTAGGACAATGATTTATACATAGGGCGCACTGTAAGTTTCCGGAACTGGCCACTTACTATAAACAATATTTAAAAATTTATTGCAACATTTGAAAATAGAACTCTTTGGCTGTAGAATGCAGTTTGTTTCATCTGACTGTCTTTTGTTTTTACCTTGTGGCGCCATTTAAAAAATTGTGTGTCTGCATCAACATGGATTTAACTCGGGAAATTTTTCGTAGTATGATTTTCTACGATTTTAAGTGTAATTTGACAGCTCAACAGAGCATCGCTCGGCTTGAAACAGCTTTTGGCAATGAAGCACCATGCAAGACAATTGTTTATAGCTGGTTTGCAGAATTCAAGCGTGGTCGTATCAATCTCAGTGACGAATCTCGCGATGGTCGGCCGTCCACCGCTGTGACCAACAAAAACATCAATGCTGTGCGCCGTATGATTGAAACAGACAGGCATGTGACCTACCATGAAATTCTCGCATCCTTAGAAATAGGCATGAGTCAAATACAATTAATCCTACACAAACATTTGGGTGTGAGAAAGCTGTGCTCGCGGTGGATCCCACACAACTTGACCGAGGCTCAAAAAACGGACCGCGTCACTTGGTGCAGTGCCATGCTTACCAGATTCAACGAAGGTGCGTCAAATTTGGTGTGGGATATAGCAACAGGTGACGAAACATGGATTTATTGCTACGATCCCAAAACAAAGCAGCAATCGAGCGTATGGGTCTTTCAAGATGAGCCGAAACCAACCAAAGTGGCGCGCGTGAAAAGTGCATCTAAGCGGATGATTGCTTCTTTTTTTAATAAAACTGGACACGTGGCTACTGTTGCTTTAGAGAATCGTCGTACAGTGAATAGTGACTGGTACACGACCATTTGTCCTCATCATTATCCTGCACCACGACAATGCTAGTTCTCACACGGCCAGACAGACAAACGACTTTTTGAAGGCGAAAAATGTAGAACTCATGAGTCATCCTGCATACAGTCCCGACCTGGCACCTTGTGACTTTTTTCTGTTCCCAAAAATTAAGAACCAATTACGCGGTCAACGATTTTCATCACCAGAAGAGGCTGTCGAGGAGTATGAAAAACACGTTTCAGAGGTCACCACAGAGGAGTGGCACAAAAGTTTTCAAAACTGGTTTCATCAAATGAAAAAGTGCATAGACGCCAAGGGAGATTATTTTGAAAAACAATAAATTAATTTTGTACCTTTAATAGTATTTTTTCATATTCATTCCGGAAACTTATAGTGCGCCCCACGTAATTAATAACTTGACATGTTAATAAAGGTATTTTTTAAGCTGTGAGTAGTCTTTTGCTGATGCAAAATCATAGTGATTCTGAATTGCTGCTTTAACACTAACAATACAATACAAAAACTCCTTTTTTGCACAACAAGGATACATTGTTAAATGCAAGCAATTACAAGAAAAATAACCATGCGCAAAGGCTATCGCAACAGCAATTTCTTCCAGGCAACCTTTCGGAAAATTGAGTTAGGATATTAAAGATAGTGCGCGGTGGTAGGTGTCAAAAAGATTAAGAAGGAAAATAATAATTCTTATAAATATCAAAACATAAACTTACACATATAATGTATATTACACACTTACTTAAATATAACAACATATTCACTGCACACACACACCATTACTACAAACAAGGTAGAAATACCATAGCCATGATAGGTAAGGATAGTATATTAAGTAGTAGTATCACGTAAAAAGTGCGACATGACTTGTGATTTGAAGCTTGCTAACGTTTCGGCGCACTGGACGGTGAATGGCAGTGAGTTCCATAGACGAGCGGCTTGTACAGCTAAGGAACCAGAGTAGAACTGAGTAGAATGAGTACACCTTTATGTACTACCTATGTTTTCGCAAATGATTTTATTGATTGATTGAATAAAAAAAACGTACATACTCTTAAGCATAACACAAGTAGGAAACACGCTTTGACGGAGAAGAATAATCATGATCTCATGATCATTTCTCCATAAAAATAGACTAGGTATTAATACAAAACACAATAATAAAAGCAAAAGATTCACCAAAAACTCACCAGCCTAATGCCAGTAAAATTAGGACCTTGGCCGCAAATTCTCGTACAATAATATCATTTTGTTCATTCAGCTTTCCGATTCTTCCTTGGTAATATAGTGAATGACTAAATGTTTACCATGACAATACACATTGTTATCTTACACTGGATGGTCCATTTCTGGAGAAAAGCCAAGTCTATCGATGTAAGGTAAGTTTATTTTTATCGATAATATAAATATTTTTCGTACACTGCACTATATTTTGGTACGATTAAACATTATTTATTTAGAGCTATTTGTGGTAGAGAAAAGATCTTCCTGTTATCTTAACCCGTTCGTTGTAGTTCTAATATTATTTTTAGGAACTAGTCTCGAACGGAGGACCGTTTTCTTCCTTCTCAACTGGTTACGAATCATCGCTTACGATGGTGGCTCAAGGATTTTGATTTACCCCTGCACTTGCTGTTATTGCTATTCCATAATCTAACTGCATGAAAGGTAACCGATTCTGTTTGAATGAATGAATGAATGAACACTTTATTGCATCATTTACAAACAAAAGAAACACATAGTTACAAAGGCGGACTTTATCGCTAATGCAATTTCTTCCAGCCAACTTTAGGGTAGAAATGAATTGCGGTAAAAAAACACTTGCGTGAGTAGTGTAAGAAGCTTAAAAAATAAATAAAATAAAAATAAAAATCCATATTTGTTAGTACATACTTAATCTATGTTAGTAAGATTTGTGACCACAAGAATGACTACAGCAATATTAAATTAAAATTAAAAATAAAATTAAAATATTGATTACAAAGGTGATCACAGAGGTGTGTGAGCCTCCATTATCATCCTTCTAACCAGACATCGCCATAGCGGGGACGTGTATCTGTCCGCTAGCGTGCTTAAATGAACATGCCTACATAAGACGCATTTAATATAATTACATAAATAAATAATAAGAATAAAATAACATACATAAATGAATACTGTCAATAAGTGTAAGAAGTTAGTGACAGCCTTATCACAATATAAGAGAGGATAATTCTACCTCGGAAAGGTAATGAGACTGTATGCTATGCGCTCTGCCCACTACCTATATTTAGACTTTTTTTCTTTCTGGAGTTTGATAACTAAGATTTTATCTTTATCAAATGTTTTAGCTGATTTATCAACAATAATATATATAATATATTTTGTGACCCTGTAGAGTCACAAAAGGACCTGGGCATAACAATCACATAGGATTTTAAGTGGGAAACACACATAATTAACACTGTTAAGAAGGCAAACTCTGTTCTGTATTTGGTTCGTAAAACATTTGCAACACTGTCACCGAAAACATTTATCAAGCTTTATAAAACATACATTAGACCACTGTTAGAGTTTGCCTATGTAATTTAAGACCCCTTCAGAAAAAGATAAATTACTCTTTGAGAATGTCTAAAGAAGAGCAACAAAGTTAGTTAAATGTATACGCAATCTGCCTTATGATCAAATACTAGAAATTCTTAAGCTTACAACATTAGAGTGTAGCAGACGAAGAGGCAACCTAATTGAAACATTCAAAATGCTGAGAGGATATTATGATGCTCCAGAACTGCGCGATATGTTCCAACTCTCTGAAAATGTGCGCTTTAGGGGAACTTCATTGAAACTATGTCACACAAGAGCAAGAAGAAAACTGAAAAAACATTTTCTATGCAATCGTGTAGTAGCAGAGTGGAACAGACTTCTTGAGAGTGTCTTCAGCGCCCCCTAAGTCAACGCTTTTAAAAACAGATTGGACAATTTTATAAACTCTCTAAACTTCAAGATAAAAAGGAGGCACCCATCAGCAGCGGAGTCAATAGCCAAGCTGCGGTGGTCAGGGCTCCTCACAATCCGTGCCGTGTCAAGGATGACCGCCTTCTGTATCTGACCCTTGATCCAACCACCTAGCGAGAGCCTAACTAGGTGTTGATTTAGACTCTTCGCTATTAGGCCGTTCACAGATACTACTATCGGCACAATGCTAGTCGAATCAATTTATTTTATTATTATTGGAATGGAAGTGTGGCTTGTATGGAAAGTATGGAATGGATTGATGATGATTTTAGATATATACAGAAAAATATTGTCACTAATTTAATGATATGTAATTTTTTCTGTAGACAGCTTTTCTGACGAGAATACTCTCACCAAATGCAGTTGTAGGTAGAATACCTTTCGAAGAGTCCCAAATATATTTTTTGTTATTTTACCTTTGTAAATGTTATAATTTTGCACAACCATATTTAAATCTCATCATTTCAGCCGCAGTCAGTCCACTGCTGGACATAGGCCTCTCCCAATGATTTCCAAAATGATCGGTTGGCAGCGGTCTGCATCCAGCGTTTGCCTGCGACCTTTTTCAGGTCATCTGACCATCTGGTCGGTAAATGTCCAACGCTGCGCTTACCGGTACGCGGTCGCCATTCGAGAACCTTTCTGCCCCATCGGCCATCGGTTCTCCGCGCTATGTGCCCCGCCCACTGCCACTTCAAAGAACTAATCCGCTTTAATTTTAATCTCGGAATTTACTAATCCCTTTTTGCAGGTGTACGCAAAACCTTAAAATGTATCAAAAGACGATTAAAGCACAAGCGTGAAAGAGCTTAATTACACATGAAACACGTGACGGGTTATTTAGGGATTTCGCGATATGAAAGGGTTAAGATATATGAAAGCTACTTGTGTTATTTTCAAACATTAAGAATTTATTTACTGATGTGAAAAGTTTGCATTTCGTGAGATATATTTATTAGTTTTTCATTCGTTATTACATTTTATACATTTTTGCGAAATATTGACTACTAGTATTGTAGTACTGTATTCTAGGTACTTCGAGGGTTCGCTCATCTTCAAGAGAAGAGTTTAATATTTTATCCCTATATAATTTAAAACTAACATATTTTTCTCTTTTTATTTATTTTTATATCCATATACGACCGTGTTGATGAAAACGGTAAAGATCAAGAGTTTGTTCTTTAAATATATTCACGTACTTAATGTACAGTACTAAATATAATCTACTAGCTGTTTCCCGCAGCTCCGCCTGCGTTATATAGCCTATGTTACTCAGGGTGAATGTGGCTTTCCAATGGTGAAAGAATTTTTGAAATCGGCACAGTAGTTTTTAAGTTTATTCATTACAAACATACACACAAAAATACAAATCTTTCCTCTTTATAATATTATATATAGTGTAGATTAATGTATGTCTGTATTTTTTTTTCTTAAAATTCTAACATTCTCTGTCTACTGTCGCATTAAAATCTTTCTCAACATCATCTGTTGGTTGTCTGGTAGATAATGCTTTAAGTCCGTCAATGACATAGTTTGCCATAGGCCCATAGAACTGTAAAGATTGACCCCCTTAATCATAAAAATAAACAAACGTTCAATAAGACCAAATTAATTAATTTATGTGTGGTCTCGTTCTTTCACGTCAAAAATAGATAAGGCAGAAAGGGAAAAACATAAATAACTTAACCACTACTACGTATATAAATTGTAAAACCCGAACGAAGTCGAATCGGGCAGCTGTCCATACTAATATTAAAAATGCGAAAGTCTGTCTGTCTGTCTGTTACGCTTTCACGGTCAAACCGCTGAACGGATTTCGATGAAATTTGGTATGAGTATAGTTGAAGACCTGGTGTCAAACATAGGCTACTTTTTGACGCAGGCGGAGCTGCGGGAAACAGCTAGTAGTAAATAAATTAACCTTGAATATCACCAAACTAGGTTTCGACAATAGGAAATTTCTTAAAGATTGAAACCCAGTGTAATTTTCGGCGAGATGCCAAGAAGGGATTCACTAATTGCTTAACCTCAATTATAGCCAGCTTCGGGGTAAAGGGTTATTGAAATCAAGTACTATTGTTTTGCCAATGGAGGTTATATGAAGTGTTAATAGTGGTTAACTTAGTAGGTAAAGTAAGTAGCTTAGATTATTAAATCAGTCTCCGCGGCGTCAAGCGCGCGAGACCAATCATTAATATTAGGTAAGTAGGTATTTCGCAATTACTACTCTTCACGCTCCCTTCAGACTTTAAAAGTTTTGTTTGGGGATAATATCACATTCATTCACCGTATGCTTTGTATTAGGCTCTGGAATTTCTCTTTTTTTTATACAACTTAGTAGGCAAGCAGGCGTACTACCCACCTGATGGTAAGTGGTTACCGTAATGAACGCCTGCAACACCGGAGATGTTACGAGCGCGTTGATGACCTGTCCGCTATCAGCACAGCGACCCCTCTGGAGCCTGGCGACCCTACTCACCAGCAGGAACACAACACTGCATCACAGTGTTATTTGGCTGCGGCCTTCTGTAGGGTGGAGGTACTTCCCCCGAACGGACTACTCCTTACAAAATGTCCTACCTCTCTTGTCTCTTCTTGCAGCTTAGACATGTAATACCGATAAATTTGAAATACGACGTTCAGCGGTTCGGCCTTAAAAGCGTAACAGACAGACTTTCGCATTTATAATATTAGTATGGATTCTACCAAGCTAAACAAATTATTAGACCAAGAAAAGTGCAAGCTCTTCGATCTCCAGTGACGTTCAAAAGTCTTCAAAAAGAACTTCTTAAACCACCAAAAGCAAGTAAGTTCTTCAGTTATTTAAAAAAAATATTCCTGTCTTTAAAAATCGAACTCTGTCGTTTGTTATAAAACATTTACTTCAACTGTCAACCTTCTACAGCAAGCTGTTCTTCATTTTGATTTTCGAATTAATCCAGACTGAATTGAACTCTGTAGTCCAAAAAAGAAAATACAAATTCCATTTACAAATTGATTTCAGCAAAATCCAAATCTTTCAAAAATCGAACTCGCATCCTGGCCACATGTAAACCCTGGTCATAATGACGGTGTCACATCTGTTGCCAAAAACGATGATTGATCGACACCACGCCCCTTATATTGAGGAGAACGGTTCACTTCGTTTGACGTCTATGTAATATGTTCCGTGTGTGTTTTTACTCGAGAAAAACGTGGTAAAGGACAAGAAGATAATCTTGATAGATTCTGAATGTCTTACTTGTGAAAGGATTTATTTTGAGAGTTCGTGGCGTTGTTTAGTAATGTGAGTTTAGGATGTTTTGATACATAAACCAGCAACGATGTTTAAATTTCTGTATAATGTAGTGTTAGAATTCCATCTACTATATTTATCGAGAAGGATTGATGACTCTGAATAGAAGACTCAAGAGTTAGGAACAGAGGACCAACCAAAAAGTAGGTAACTGAAAAGAGAATAAGAAACATGGGTGACCAGATTACTTTTCGGTCTTTAAATAAAACTTTTGTGTAAGGCTAAACAATAAAATTAATATATTTCAAAATAATACAATTATCAGAGTTACAAACAGAAAGCGGGAAAAATTTGCAGTGAAAAAATATTTAAATACAGAATGACATTTAGCTTTATCTTTTTTTCTATTTTAATGTTAGTGGCCAGTGCTTCTGGTTTTTAAGCAGGCACTCACAATCCTGGACATACCACCGGCCAAGGACATAATTGCACAAAATGTCCTTGATTTCCGCCCGCCATGCAAAAACGTGAACAAAGATGCATGATGGGTGCCCTAGGAGGTAGCTGTCACCTCTTAATCAGATCATATCCAGGTATGTTCCTAAATTATGACCACAAATTACATCAAACCTTCATAGTTTAACCAGTTATAAATCTAAAGTTGAAATAAACTCTAAAGAGCCTCAACTATCAAATAAATACAATTATCCTACTACATATTTCAGTTCATAAGGAATCTTAGGAAAGTCTGCAATCTACTATTTACATTATTTATTTTATGATGAAATTCTTAATATTATAACCATTACTTGCCATCTTATAATAACAAGAACCCATCTGATAACTCTTTACACTTTTACCACAGAATTTGTTATGTGTACCTGAAATTATTTTATTACTTCTGTACAATTGATCCACAGCTTTATGGTTTTCTACAGAGAGGCACGACACCATTGGCTGAAAAACTGCTTTAGCTTGCCTGACAAATCCATTGGTGACCACACCCTCTTTATTGTGGACTGTACATTTTCAAGGCCTCGAAAACTGCAGGTTAAAAACTCTGTAAATTCTGATAGATTAGGTAACTTGTCTGTACACTCGGACGAAATCTTAAGTTCCCAGGCTTTAAGAGTATCTTTATCTAATTTGGTGCTATTAATGTGAACTAAGAGGATATCCCAAGATGATACATCAATGCCTAAGTTCTTAATACACTCCAAACAATCAGAAGTCGTACTAATTGCTTGATTTCATTGGCCGATTCTGACGATACGCTCTTTTGATTTAATAATAGATCTTAAATACTATTTACAATATACTTCCTGTTGTTATACATACGGTCAAGCTTTTCCCAACTACGTTTATAATTATCCGAAGTCACCTGAATATTCCGTAGCAGTTGTTCCGCTTCTCCCAACAAGTGGCCTTTAAGGTAGAAGAACCTTTGTGCATCATCCAAAGATGTGTTGTTGTGCACAAGACCTAAAAATAAGTCGCGGAACGTCGGCCATTCTGTATACTTTCCTGAGAAAGTAGGTATTTTAATTTCAGGCAACTTAAGCTTGACGTTATGCTTACAGCTATCTTGACTATTATTATAACAATTAGAGTTAGCTAATGGATCAACAGTATTTAATTCAAACAATAACAGTTTTAAATCTGTCTTAAACGTTATATACAAATCCTCTACCTCATCATAAACATTATCTATATAATAATTAGACCTATGTATTTCTGGTTTATTCACCGTACTTACAATCGTTGTGTGTGTAGTAATAAATTGAGACCAATATTTCTCCAAATGTTCTAACATAATATCTACACATGGAAGAGTCAAATGGTCTAAGGGATATTTCTCAAAATTAGCCTTCACTCTCGTAATTTTCTCTTTTACGTCATACTGAACGGCTAATAAGAATTCCATTATTAGGCCCTACCTCAACTATATACCTACTAATATGTACAAATGCTAGATCTATCTAATAAAATCAAAGAAATTTCGCAAAAGCAATACACACTATAGTAATAATAAACCCAAATTTACATGAATAAGTCTTAAGGTTAATAATTCCATATATGTAAAACACCTACAAATTTGCCTACTTACTGAGGAACAATCTCTGACGTCATGTTAATGACCGTAACACTATACTTAAATTTAAACAGAAGAAACCCTAAAATACAATTTACGAAAGTTTAAAAGTTAAATTTCCCGTAAAAATTTACCAAACACTATTTTCACGTGGTTTTCTTCATAAAACGAAATAGATTTTACTTACAGTTTGCTTGGTTATCACTTTTTATCACTGTAATTTGCCTTATTGAACCGCAACCAATCAACCAAACTCAATGCGCGCTCCAGTTCAGCGCGTTAATCCGAGTAGCTTCCTCCGGAAACCCGATTCCCGGCCCGCGAATCTCCTCACTCTGTCGTCCTAGGCGATCCTTCCTTACAGCCGTACAGAACTCCTTACGTTCAAAAGTCTGCGTGACGGCAATACGAAGCCCCCCAAGTACACAAACGATCAAAGTATGCCACTACACACACAATGCCAAGCAAATTCCTGCTGGCTTAAATCCGATGTCGAAGGACCAAAATGACCAGATTACTTTTCGGTCTTTAAATAAAACTTTTGTGTAGGGCTAAACAATAAAATTAATATATTTCAAAATAATACAATTAACAGAGTTACAAACAGAAAGCGGGAAAAATTTGCAGTGAAAAAATATTTAAATACAGAATGACATTTAGCTTTATCTTTTTTCTATTTTAATATTAGTGGCCAGTGCTTTTGTTTTTAAGCAGGCACTCACAATCCTGGACAATGGGTGATCATTTGTTACGACTCGATGACGTTATGAGAAACATCACAAAAGGAAAGATAAAAGGGGACCAGGTAGACCAACGATTAGCTATAAATAATTTAAGGAGAAAGTAAACGTCGTATCGTATTACAAAGTTAAGGCTTTACCAAGTGACAGGGAAGGATGGAAGAAACTCCGCCGATAAGAGCCTAGCTAAATAAATATAAATGATGACGATGAAAAAATATCTCCAGTAACAGAGTAAGTCGCGCCAAATTGATGACTAGTCTAATTCAGATTCCAGGCTTGTCATATAGGTCTGTCTGTCTGTTACGCTTTCAATTTGGTATGAATATAGTTGAAGACCCGGGGTCAAACATAGGCTACTTTTTGACGCAGGCGGAGCTGCGGGAAAAAGCTAGTCTAATAGATTTTTGTAAAATGTACATCTTAATATGGATGTCAGATAACATTAGTAGTCTACCAAATCTTTGGGTTAGCAATTAAATAGTTTTAAGTTGTTAAAAATTAAATCAGTTTATATATAGGGCTAATATAAATACACTTTGCTTACATTCAACCAATACAAAACACAGACGCTTAATTGGAGAAAATATTGCACCTCCTTTGATTTCCAGTAAAAGATGAACTTTTAAACAAGATACTTTCTTTAAAAATTTCATTTTCACCTTTTAAAATTACAAAGTAATTATTGAAATGAAACTCTTGAACTCCCATTTTTTCTCTAATGAGGGCAGTTAGTCTGAAATTGGTTTAAGTTTTTATCAAATTAAATCTCTCACGTTTGTAACTGAGATAGTTATAATTACCTGAAGTAGACTGTTCATACAAAAGTAAACTTCTTGAATTAACTGTTATCTTTTTCTGCTACCAAACAAATGCATTTGCTTGCGACCGGGTTTGCTAACTTTACAAAATGTGGGCGTGGCCTAACAATTTTGTCATTCAAAGTTATGTCCACAGCGAACGGAAAATATGTTTTGTTAATATGTTTAGTTATTTATATTTTTTTCAGAAAGTAATAATTATTTTAGCGAAATATTAATCTAATAGTCATTGACAAGATGTGTAATAAATAATTTTAAAAAAAATTCAAACTATTCTTAGTTCTTAAAAAATCTTAAACATTGAAATTGTTTGACTGTACGTAAAGGCTATGGTGGAAGTGCGTTGCGTCTATCCCTTTCGTCTTAGCACCTTCCCGGTTACATTCTAAGCTGATTACTTTAGCGTCCAGCGAACACTTTTCAATTCGATATAGATAAGGAAATTCCTTTGTTATTCTCATTAATGTTAATAATTTCATAACCTCAATACATCTCAATTTATTCTCCCAGGTGAATTAACGCGCCTGATTAAAACACAACTTACCTATATATGAAAATCTTTGTTAGTATATCCTTATACACAATTACTCGAAAAAAATAAATTAAAAATTATAATACTTTTTATATGCTATTCTTGACACTTACTTGAGCATATATTTCCGCAAATACATATACCTACATTACATGATGGCGTTCTTGGAGCCATGCCACAGGGACACCAGTTTTTAGATTTTTAAGTTTTTAGTTTTAATTTAATTTTAGTTTATGTTAAATTGAGTTGTTAGTGTAGGTTTTTAGTTCATAGGTTCATATAATTGTAATTATTATTCTTTTGTACTATGTTATTTTTCTTACATGATAAATTTCACAAAATATTTCCATCGACGCGTAACAGGTAAAAAACACGTTTCACATCCACAAGAAATTGAGTTAACTCAGCTCGATGATAACACAATTCTTGTGTTTATTTTGCGAATTCAACATTTTTGAGAAAATTGGATTGCGATGGCATTACGACAGTATTGAGTTAGACGGCTTATCGTTATTCTAAAACATAATGAGGGTATGTAGACAACAGCTATTTATGCTAATTGTACTCTAACAAAGAAAAGGTAAAATTACAGATGTCGTCGGCCATATAGCGAATCTTGATTAACAATCGGCTGGCCATGTCGCCAGGAAAGGGGTGGAAATCATTGGTGGAGTGGAGGCAATGAGGTGAAAAAAGACCACAAAGAACACAGCTCCGATGGGCTGTCGATATTAGAAGAAGCAGGTGTAAAGTGGATTGAAATTGCCCAAGACAGAGAGAAGGCTAAAGGAGGCCTAAATCCTAGCGGTCGAGAATGGCTTCTTCTTGCATTAAATTAATCAATTGCGCTTTACCATTTTGTAGGTATAATAAATATTAAAAAAATACTCGTTAGGAACGAAACTCAAAAGTCTAGTATGCAACTTTTGACCTCCCCAATACAAATATTCATTAGAACATACAAATACTTATACAACAAGACATTTCTGTACTCGTATACAGATTTCCCTCCGGGTTGTTATTCCGCAAATTTCTTGTTCTCAAAGCCAGTTGATTCGCGAATTCGCGACAGCAACATGGCGTTAATTTGTGCTTAGCTTCAACAGAAGACGGATTTGAAATGTCTTGGTTTGTATGTCTTTAATATCATGTTATTAGTTGTTCAGCCTAAGATAAGACGACTCTTTCCATTTGTCCAAAAATCGTAATCCTAGGCATACTAGAAGAAGTGCCAGAGAAATCTCCAGATGATCAAAGATTTACATAGGCTAGCGTTAAGTATGTACTATATTACGAAACGGTTTATTATAACAAAGCCAATTCAACTTCTAAAGTCAAAGTTTTGACCCGTAGTTTGTATGTAGTAGAGAAATATAACCTTGACACTAGAGTTTCACAAATTACTCTCTCCCCATTTACTCCTAAACGAGGTACACCGTCAATCTTAAGGTGTATTTCCGTCATGCATCTGTCTCAAACTGATGTCATACATAAAGTTAAAACTGAGTTAGTCTTTGGCCATTGATCACACTGACATACGAAAAGCAAAAAAAAAAAATCTCTCTTTTTCTCTACCTTTCTTCGTTTACATTGTAGGTTTCCTTCGGAATATGCCATCGGACGAGGTCGATCCACTTCGCACCCGCTGTTCTTGTAATAACGCATTTGTGGTCTTTATTGTGGGCATTTTTCACTCTAACGAAGTCTTGCAATATTCTTAACTCATATTTGAATTATTATAACCCAAACAAAACTAAAACAATTAAAAGTTAAAAATTTTAATCTATTAAGCCAAAGTAACACTCGTTTCTTTAAAATTAAACGATGGCGTTGTTTACCCTTCGAAGTTTCACATTACTAGCGTTTCACACGACCATAGACAACTAAGAAGAATACGCTGAAAGAAACATGGCTCAGTATAACCTACTCCCTTCCATACCGGAAGTAATTTTTTTAAGTGCGTGTAGATAAATATTGTTTTATTGTGACCAAAAGTCTGGACTTTTCTTTGCGCAAAGAATTAAACATTGCCATCCAACGTGACAATGCTTATAGCCTTTTCGGAATATTTCCGGAAGACAATGATTGCGTGACATTGTTTTATTTATAAGTTACTAGCTGTTCCCGCTCCCGCAGCTCCACCTACGTTAAAAAGTAGCTTAAGACGCTGGGTCAAACATAGGCATGTTTGACCCAGCGTCTTAAACTACATTCATACCAAATTTCATCAAAATCCGTTCAGCGGTTTGGACGTGAAAGCGTAACAGACAGACAGACAGACAGAAAGAAAGACAGACTTTCGCATTTATAATATTAGTGTAGTATAGTTTTTTTTTTTTAGTTTTTAGTAAGTTTTAATTCAGTTAAGTTATATATTATTGTTTTCTATATTTGTTAAAAATATAAGTACGTGTACGCTAGAGTCGTCACAATATAAGTTAAATTCAAAATAATTTAAGCGGATGGTATAATAATATTATGAACTAGCCTATGGTTCCATTACGAATTTAGGTAAAACTGTATTTAAATTAGCATACAAAAAATGCCTAAATTTAGCTATTTTTAGCATGCAAATGTAAATAAATCTTCAATGCGTAATGGAAACTCCCATTTAGTTTGCAGCACTGTTAACTATGCGCGACACGTACATAAGTGGAAACAAGTTTCTCACCTCGCTCTAAAAGGGCTATGTAGCGAAAATCGCGAACAATAGGAATTTGCGATACAAGGCTTTCCTTGAATACATGAATATTGGGCTTGGACTTCTTTTTGCAACTTCAGAGCCTAGGATGTTTCTGGTTTATAGATATTGCTATACTGTTTTTTACATTCGAGACACTGCCTCACTATAATTTATTTATTTATTAAAACTTTATTACAAATAATATTATATATATATATATATATATAATAAAAAGACCCTGCTCATCCCCCTCTTGTTATAGGTTTTCCTGACTTATTTTTACCCTCATTAAGCACAAAGCCCGTTAAAAAATATAACTTCTTTAAGGCTAATTATGAACTAATAAACAATCATTTATCAAAAATCGACTGGGACATTAGTCTTGGCATATTTACTGATAAAAATTATTCAATGGATGAATTGGTTGAAGTCTTCTATGCTATTTTAAATAATGTTATAAAAGAATTCGTACCTTTAAAAACTAAGCAAAATAATGTTCGCTATCCAGCCTGGTATTCTACTGCACTAATACATATAATAAAAGATAAAGAACGTGCACATAAACGATGGAAAAAACACCATAATCCTCGGGATTATGACGAATTTTCCCTATATCGTGCACGTCAAAAAATTATTCAAAAACAGTGTTATCAGGATCACATTGCTCGAGTACAGGAGTCGATTCGTAGGGACCCTAAGCTACTTTGGAGTCATATAAAGACACTTCGAAAAAATAATTCTGGTTATCCCAATACTTTAATACTGCAAGATCAAGAATATCATGGTGAAACTGAGGCATGTAAGGGTTTTGGTAGGTTCTTTGAAAGTGTTTATGTCCAACCTTCAAGCTCTCATAATGTTGACATCCCTTGTGTTGATTCTTGCGAAATCATCAATAAATTGCATTTTTCGGAAAAAGAAATAGTAGATATTCTATTAAAATTAAACATCAAGAAGGGGCCAGGCAGTGATAATATCCCTAATATATTTTACAATAAATGTTCAATAAATTTGGCGAAGCCTTTAGCCATATTATTTAACGCATCCATTATAAAAGGTACTTTTCCGTCAAAATGGAAAGAGGCTTTAATAGTTCCTGTACATAAAAATGGGTCTAGATCATATATGGAGAATTATCGAGGGATATCTATACTGAACGCGATATGCAAGATATTCGAAATATTAGTCAACAGACAAATTGGTCCCATCATTCACAGATCGATTCCGAATGAGCAACATGGTTTCATGAATAGACGTTCAACAGTTACTAATCTCGCTATATTTACAAACTATGTTCTTCGAAGTATGGATCAGCGCCAGCAGGTAGATGTGATCTACACAGATTTCGAAAAGGCTTTCGACCGTGTTGATCATAACATTCTGCTTATTAAATTATATGCTCTTGGTATACGAGGCGATCTGCTTAGATGGTTTACATCATATGTATCCAACCGCAGACAAGCTGTTGTGATAGGAGGAGCTAGAAGTGATTATATCATTGTACCATCGGGCGTGCCCCAGGGCTCGATCTTGGGACCATTACTATACAATGCCTATTTATATGATATAGATAACTGCTTCAAGCATACCAAATTTCTCATGTTTGCTGATGACAAAAAAAAATATATGAGTATTGATAGCATTGACGACTGTAAACTAGTTCAAGAAGATCTAAATTCGCTGGCAAGGTATTATAAAAAGAATAAAATCTCTGTTAATGTCAAAAAATGCATGCAAATAACATTTACGCGTAAAACTAGTCCTATCAGTTATGATTATATTTTATGTGGCTCCGTTATTAAAAAAACTTCTTCTGTGAGAGATTTAGGAGTCATCCTAGACTCAAAAATGCTCCTGACGGACCACATCGATTCTATTTTAAGTAAAGCTTACAGACAACTCGGCTTTATTAAACGAGTATGTTGCGATTTTAAGAATATAGGTTGTATTAAAGTTTTGTACTTTACTTTTGTGAGAACAATGTTAGAGTATGCCTGTAGTATTTGGTCTCCTCAATATTCTACACATAAACAAAGAATAGAGTCTAAACAAAAGAAATTCCTTAAATTTCTTTCATTCAAGGAATTTAAAAAATTTGACTGTTATGCTGAAGCATGTCTGAATTATAAGATGGATAGCTTGGAATTGAGGCGTGCCAGATACGATCTGATTTTTCTACACTCCATAATTACAGGTCAAATAGACTGTCCCGATCTCCTTGCTGCAGTAACCTTTAGGGTGCCTTCGTACCGCACGGGTCACACTCCTTTGCTGAATGTGCCTCACAGTAATACTAATTACTCCCAAAATTCTGTGCTGTGTCGACTGGTCGAATCATATAATAAAAAGTACTCAGAATTAGATTTGTTCAATTTGTCAAAATCACAATTAAAAAACGAGCTTGTTAAGTTATATAAAAATAAAAATTGATGTTCCCCAATTCCTTTCTTTTCTATACTTTTCCTTTAATAATTAATTTTGTAATTACTAATTATGTACTGAATAGCACACTTTATGCATGCATGTATATAATTACAATCAACAGATGTGTTTATATTGTATCTATCTGTGAAAACCTTTTTTGGCCTTATTGTGGTAATTGTTGAATTTTAGTTTAAGAAATGTTTGTAGGCTGTTGGTTTTCCAAAAAAAAAAAAAAAAAAAAAAAAAAAAAAAAAAAAAAAAAAATGCAAATGTCGGACTTAAAGCCGTGGGCTTTTTCTACCAGCCAACCAACAGGTGGTGTTGAGAGACAAAAGTAAGTGCAAAGATAGAATAATTAATTATAATTACCTAATTATACATTTCAACAAATAAAACATCCAATTTTAATACATAGACTACATATATATAAAATAAACATACATACTGACTATGTACTTAAATAAATATAATTATTTAATCTCTGAAAGCGTGTGAAGATAATGTGCTCGCAGTAAATGTTTAAATGACAATAATATCGATTGGCTTCAACCGGGTTGTTTTATTTATTTTACACTTCTTTTTGCACACAGTACATGAAATGTGAACACAGTATGTATACAAAAGGCGGCCTTATCGCTCAAGCAATCTCTTCCAGGCAACCTTAGGGTAGTTAGAAATATAAAAGAAAGGAGAGATACAAATATAGTGCATAAAGAACAGAACAACGCTAGGCAGAATATCAGAAGTACACGATACATAAACTACTTAAGTTTTTTCAAATGCATTCACATCCTAGCGGAAAAAGCCGAAAACTAAAGTTAAACGTGTCTTCTTAAGAACAGAGGGCTCAAGATCTAAATATCTCTAGTGACGGTTAATTCAAATCAGACCACGCTAGCCGTCCCATGACCTTAACGACATGACATGCCATGACATGTTCCTATCATCATTATTTCGTGTAGGTTACATTGTCTATCGACCATGTACAACCTGGTGTCAGAGTTGTGCGGAACCGCCTATGAACTAATAGGAACAACAGTGACTAATTAGTCATCTATACTTCCATACTAATAATATTATGAATGCGAAAGTCTGTATGTCTGTCTGTCTTTCTGTTTGTTACGCTTTCACGGCCAAACCGCTGAACGGATTTTGATGAAATTCGGTATGAATATAGTTGAAGACCCGGGGTCAAACATAGGCTACTTTTTTGACGCAGGCGAAGCTGCGGGTAAAAGCTAGTGTCCTAATAAATGTACAATCCATATTTGCGTTGACACAGTCGGGTAAAAAATAAATCGTCTCATAACCATTAGTTAGCCAGGTATTCGCAGTTAAGCACTGTAGTAATTATCATTCCATTGGCAGAACGCGAATACCTCACACCCATACGTCATCGTCTATGTGGCAAAATATATAACGTCAAAATGTAACATTGACTTATACTAAGGACTGACCACATCATTTGCGTGAATTTTTTCAACACAAGGAAAATATTTTAATTGTTTTATTTAATTACTAAATCCATAGCCATGTCCTGCGCATTAAAAATTATTATAAACCAAAAATATGCAAAGTACCCATTCGGACTGGCTACAGTTTCGTTAAATAGATAGTTTTTCAAGTAGAATCAATAACATGGTCAATCAAACTGTTCACCTTGGTTTAAATAATAATACACATATAGAATAATAAACCAACACAAAACTAGTGACTCTGTGAGCTGTAGACCTCGCGAGCTTATAGAGATTGCAGATCGAAGAAACTTTTCACACCATATGTTTTCCATCGAATATTAAAATCTTGATAATGTTCATTCAGCTAATCTTTTAAGTCTTTTTTCCTCCTTTGTTCTTAACAGAAGGAGTTTCATAGACCTGATTCTTGTCAAACGTTCAAAATCGTAAGGCATCAGTAAGTCTTCGAGCCCGAAAGAGCAACCTACAGCCAGTTCTCTAGACCCAAGGTCGATAACTACCTGGGTAAAGGCAATCCCTGTGACTTGTGAATGGTGACTGCCCATGCTAATGTAAGAGGAAATTTAGTCCTAAAACATGTGCTCTCTTTAGAACGCCAAGTTCGCGTGACAGCGGCAATAGGCACTGATCCCATTATATAATAATCAATTCAGTCATTTTTTTTCTTTTACCAGCTTTTTATTTATCTTACAATCTATTGTTGTCTTAATAGAAAATAAAATCTTTGTTATTTCGTTGTCACTACAAAAACAAAATGGTCGTAAGAGCCATAAAATCCAAAGGCGCTTAGGCCCATTGTGCCAACTACATCATTTTCAAAAATTTCCAAAAAATGGCTCGACTACGAAAAATTTATCGATTTTCATATGTTAATCGAACCTGCTCCCAAAATTTCACGGGAATCGGTTGCGAAATGCGACCTCTAGAGGAGAACACACAGACATACCAAAGTATTTTTGGCCAAGTTAAAACGGAGACCTAGCTCGCTTCGCTCGCTCGGTCAATAAAATTATCCTAAACTATATTTACCATACCATAAAAAATAAAACCCCGTCATTCACATCATAGGTGTAACAATGTACAATGCAGACTATCCAAATTTTCAAATTTGAACACTACGAAAAGGAAAAATAAACAACCAATCTGTTTCGCGAATTGTAATCGACAGTGTCGCTTAGGGCCTAACGCTAACATATTAGGGCCAAAAAACGGGTGCCATTTCATAGCGCAATTGGCTACATCCTCACGCTAGAATTACATAATGTCTATGGTATTATACGTTTATGGTTTCTAGCTTGTACTGTACAAATTGGGTGTTGTTATGATTTACGGGAGCCAAGCGTGACCTTAATAATATCTAGTCCGTGATTTATTACTGTTTCTCTATGTAGTTTTCACCTTAAGGATAGTCTAACTTTTTTTTATTCGCCATTTTGACAGCCTAGATCAACGGCTTAACGTGCCTTTTGAAGGACGGAATCATCTTTATTATTGTAAGCCGTTGGTCCCGACTGTCATTTGGTAGTCGTTAAAGGAACCAAGTCAGAGACCGAGAGGCGGTTCCGAACAACTCTGGTGTACATAGTCGATAGACAATGTAACCTACACGAAATGATGATGATCTTTATTATCAGACAATCAGGTGATTTAAGCCTGCAATGACCTATCGAAACTGAAAACAACTAAACAGGTCCTACTTACATACTTATTTTAACTTATGAAATCATTTATTGGTTTCTTATGTTTTCGCGATTGTTATTCATTAAATTAAACTATTTTAATACGGTTTTATTGCGTTTATTATTATTTATTTAAATAAGTAATAAACGCGACTAAACCGTATTAAAATAGTTTAATTTAATCATTTATTGGTATATCACAAGTAAACATATAATAATTAAAACTAACTATCCTATCTTAAAATAATAAATACAAAAAATAATAATAATAATAATAACCACGCAGGGCAGCTTGTGGCGAGCTGTTGGTGAGTGGCGACACCGCGAACCTGAGTGCTCCCAGGGGAGGCCTCCGTCCCTCGCCTCCGACCTTCCTTCGCCAAGGTCGGAGTGGACGCCGATGAGGGACAGGACCTCTACCTCTGGCTTGCTTTAGGTGGCCGGCCAGAGTGGAGTCGAGCTATATGCTCGAGGGTGGAAGTGTATTGCACGTAATGGCGTAAATACGGGGAAACCCGCTCACGAGGAAACTCGCGATGGCGAAACCGGAGCCGCACCTCTCGGCACCCTTAGCCGCTCATTCCAATGTTGCCCCTCTGTTGCCAAACGCGGCGACTATTTGGGGGGCCCATTCACTGAGTGGCGAGTCACCGCCTGCCACAAATAGTCAGTAGACATGATTATGGCAGGTGTCCGATTTCTATTACAATAGCCCAGTTTAAAACCATCCAAACTTCATAACCATAACCCATTTTATTATTTTCACTCATTAGCAATAGTTCCTCCTCCTGCCCAGACCTGTTCATGGAAATGTCATCTATTGATAAAGCCGAGGACGGGTTTTGGCAGGAGCACCACATGACATCAACTTCTCCAAAGGGCCTCTACGCGTTGGATCCATATCCCCGCGCAAGCCTCTCAAAAGACCGGGGCAACCCGGAACCCCAAGCGGAGATACATAATAATAATAACTAAATGTAATCTAAATTGGGTCCCCTGGGCAGAGTTCCCATCACGCAGGCAGCATTTCCGCGTCGAATAGCTATAGCTATTCGCTGAGCAAGAAAGCTGCCCGCGCGAGGGTCACCCGTTGGGCATACTTATTTTATGTATAATTATGTAATCTTATGTATTACTACTTTTCTTCTGTAACTAGATTTTAACATATTTTATCTTTCTTGTGTGTTCGTGATTACGTCTTTATCGCCAACTTTTCTTTCTCTGTTTGGTCCCATGGTTGACTAGTAGAGAATGCCACTTGGCATTTGTTAATTTTTTTGTAATGTGCATTATAGCTTAAATATATAAATAAATAAAAATATTTAACACTTCTTTGCACACAGATCCATATAGGATAAATAATAACACACGAAAATTGTTTACTTTATACATTTTTAATGGTCGTTTCTTTTACACGGTGTAAAGTCCATACAAAAGTTATTCTCATTCTCCAACATTCTTCCTCTGCGTTTATCCGTATATGTAATAAAATCTGTTTGTTTACATATTATTATTCGTAGATATTGAATAAATGAAAAAAAAAAAGATTCTATACTATAGGTACGTGATGAGAGTAGAGGAAGCGAGTAAGGTCTGTAAGGATCGCAGCAAATGGAAATCCATGGTCTCAGCCTACTACTACGTGTATGTTCCATACTACAACGCCCAAATTCCAAATTCTCCAACTTAGTCAAGACCTCCTGGGAATGACAATCCTAAAAAATCGATATTGGATAAATGAAAAAAAAAAAAGTTTCTATACTAGGTACGTGATGAGCGTAGAAGAAGCGAGTGAAGTCTGTAAGGATCGTAGCAAATGGAAATCCATAGTCTCTGCCTACCGCTACAGAAAAATGGTGTAATACGTATATGTTCTATACTACAACGGCCAAATCCCAAATTATTCAACTTAGTCAAAAAGTTCTCATAAGGATGATAATCCTAAAAAATCACCAACATTACCGCATAAGGCCGTATTGAATCAACAAAAAGGCTGATCCAGTCGACCTCATTCACCCTTACCCAGCTGTGTGTAATGACGTCATTAAACACGATCGTGACGGGACGTCGGCGGTTTTTTCACATATTTAATAGTCTGAAATGTTATAGGAACGGTTGAAGTACCGGATCCGTGGATTGTATTTTTTTAATACTGCAAAAAAAAAACAAATGTTCTGTAAATGCAATCGACACACCTGTGCAAAGTATTTTCCGTTAAGCTACTTATCGCTCCTCTGTAGAGGTGCATTACTTGTATGACAAATGTTTTTTTTTGAAATATATAAAAACAAATATTAGTACTTACTTAAATGATTAACAATATTATGAATTGAGATGATTATGAAGTTCGTTCATCAGTACTTTAAAAAGTATGAAGAAAGATCGTTATGATGTAAAATGGTACGTGTAATATTTTTGGACTCCCAATATTAAAACTAACTAAAATAACAAAACAAATTATTAAAAAATGCGCAGCCTTGATTAGGGTAAAGTACCTTTAGTCGTACCAGCGCTTAAGTCGTACCACGTCGATATCTGCGCACCCGTCATGAAAAGGTGACATCTAGCGGTGCAATATGGTTCTACTCAGTACCACGCGGCTTGCCGGAATTCGCGATCAAAAAATAATGAAAAAGTAAGTTTTTTGCACAGTTTTCACTAATATTTTTACGTCATTCATAAGCAATTTCACAAAAGATTGTGTTGAAACGAATATTTTTTTGATTCATGTCTGTTTTTATAGTGTTTTCTGGTTGATATGAGCTAGGTTAAACGGTAAACGGTTTCTAGGTTATGTTATTAATTTTGGTTTTTAACTTTGTACACCCCGCTGCCTAACTCGTACCTGCATAAACTTCCTAATTCGTACCGGTACGACTTAGGTGTTACAGAGATATTTTTTGCTAATTGTAATTTTTTCTTTTAGGTGATCAATATGGCAAAGAAAATTTATAACTCTTGGAAGCAAGATGACATGGATGAGGCTCTGCAGCAACATCGTGATGGTAAATTGGGATTCAATGAAGCATGTAGACTATATTCTATACCTAAACCTACTTTCCGACGTCATTTAAGGGGTTTAAATAAAACGAGTAAATTCGGCAGACCAAACAATATGACAACAGAAATGGAAAACGAATTAGCGCAGCATATACTTAACATGGAGTCTGCGTTCTTTGGATTAACTGTGACCAATGTCAGGAAACTTGCTTACCAATTTGCTGAAAAATATAAATTACCTTATCGCTTCAACAAGGAAAAGGAAATCGCCGGCAAGAATCGGCGGGTTTGCTAGGTTCATGAAGGAACATCCAATCTTATCGCTGCGTGTGCCAGAGCCGACATCCATGGCAAGAAGTAAGGGGTTCAATAAAGAGCGTGTAAATGAGTTCTTTGACAAATACGAAGAAATATTGGAAAAACACATGTTAACGTCGATGAAACTGCCTTATCCACTGTACACAAGCCTTCTAAAATCATTGCTCAAAAAGGTAAACACCAAGTTGGTGCACTCACAAGCGGAGAAAGAGGTCTGACCACTACATGTGTGTGTGCGATGAATGCTGCAGGTGAATACATACCGCCCATGTTGATTTACAAGCGCGTCAGGATGCTCGAAATACTTAAAAGAGGCGCTCCACCCAATACATTGTTCGGTTGCTCGAAAAATGGCTGGATAACATCCGAACTGTTTGTGCAATGGCTGCAGCATTTTATAAAATGCACTAAACTGGAAAAGAGCGACCAAAAACAAATACTGCTGCTGCTGGATGGTCACAGCACGCACACGAAAAATCTGAAAGCCATTGAATTGGCCCGTGATTATGGTATAGTCATGCTTTGTCTTTTCCTGCACACACAACCCACCGATTGCAGCCACTGGACAGATCGTTTTTCAAATCCCTGAAAAGCAACTACAATCAAGCAGCCTCGTCATGGCTGCGTTCAAACCCTGGGGCTGTGATAAAACAGGGAAATGTCGCAGAGCTGTTGGGTAAAGCGTACCCCAGATCAGTTCGTATGGACATTGCACAGAATGGGTTTAGAGCGACAGGCTTGTGGCCTAGTGACAGAAATATCTTCACAGAAGAAGACTTCATATCTTCTGTGCAAATCGATGACCAAGGACCAACTGCGGCCATAGATCCCGAGCCTCCAGCAAAATCTATAGCTACACCTGCGACGCGAGAAGCACCTGCAACGCCACCCATGTCTGGAATTTCAACACCACTTGCAACTGATACGCGACCTGAGATTGGAATAACCCCAGCGATGGATAGGCCTACGTCATCTGCGTCTGAAATGACACCTCGGACTGGTACTCCACCTGTGACTACAAAGCCTCCTGTGGCAAGGACACCTACTACTGCTGCAAAATCACCCATGAGAGAATCTCCTCAACCAGGTTCTTCAAGGATTGACGACCCTACAAATAAAAAGCAAATAATGGCTTGCTTGAATATAATATCTCCTATACCGAGCTTAACTAAAGTTGACCAAAAAATGAGGAAAGGAACCAATAAGACCGCGGAATTGACTTCGTCCCCCTACAAAACGGAAATTGAAACCAAAGAAAAAACAAAGAAACTGAAGAGACCTATATTAAATTTGAAAAACATTAAGAAAGAAAAAGGAACACAAGTCACTAATAAAAAAAGAAAGATAGACAGGAAATCTAACAAAGATAAGAAACTTGGTTGTGCAAACTATGCAACGAAGATCGCAAAGAAAATATGACCCAATGTATTAAATGCAAAGGATGGGTACATGATTTATGTGCAGATCTCGAAATTAAAACTAAAAATTACATTTGTGATATATGCATTTAAAAAAATGATACTTTTATTTCCTAAAGGTACTCATTATTACGAAATGAAACTAACGTTTTTTTATTATTATTATTATAAGTAAGACTGAAATTGATCTCGTAGCATATAAGTCTACGCAGTTTTTTAATTGTCCTTAGAATTCTAGTTGGAAAGATATATGTTTACTCTAAGTACGACTTAGGCCATGGGTGGTACATTAAGGCAACCGGTTGCCTAAGTCGTACCGAAGGAAGGCTTTTGTAAAACCTATAAAAAAAAATAGTCTTTGTTGATTCGTTAATAAATGAAGAATTTATATATGCAAAGATTTTTCTTTTATTTATATTACAATAGAAATTATAGCTATTTTCCTTGAACTGGTACGACTAAGGCGTGTCAAAACAACAAGATAACGGTAATTTTAAAAACTAGAAAACCAGACTGCGTTTCTGTGGTCTTCAAAAAGTAGATACCCAAAAATAATCAGCCATTTTGTCAATCAATCAACCAATCATTTATTACTTTGTTAAACATAGGTACATAATTTAGATGTTTCACAGTGAATAAGACACTATGTTTTGCTATTTTTGCACAGCATACAAATAAGTATTTGATACTATAATATGGTCACAGGCTCACAGCCAAAACAATTCCAAATCAAAGTCAAAATATCAATTTCATGCACAAACAATTGTTGTTTCTTTAATATTATTGTAATATACCCTGTGTCACTCGCAGTAAATACATCTAACGACACTTTTCAAGCTAAAATCCATCGAACCGTTCAGGCTGCAGGGCGTGCCAAATAATACATACATACTCTCGAAAAACATAACCCTCTTTCTGTCGCAGTCGAATAAAAAATCTTATTTCGAAACAGAACGTTGACAATCACATAAATGGAACTTTAAAATAGATTGATTCACTGGTTCTCTGACAATGTTTGTTGACGAGTACATATCACTTTACTTGGGAATAAAGGTAGTCATTACAAAATCGTTAACGTCAGAAATGTTTACTTTGAAAACGAGAGTTAATTGCGCTCGTATTTGGTAACGTTTTAGTTTGTACAAATTAGCTGCAACAGTATATGTCTTTTTGCAACCATTCGTTCATAGTTGTAAGATCAAACAAAAAAGATAGGCTGAACCGAATATTTAAAATATTCTACGTTAGTACCAATTTATCGGCAGAACCCATAACAGACACGGAACCACTTTTAGTACTAAGTCAAATAAAATGTACATGAAAAAAATTTCAAGATATCATTTTTGTTGAAATTTGTAAATGTAATTTATTTATCAAAGAATTATTCCAAACATCTCCAATAGAAATGACGTATATGAAGCCCAAAAATTCACTTAGAACATTTCCATTTATAAGCACAATTTCCGTATCGAACGCTCCGCTTTATCCCTTAGATTACGTCATGAAGGAAATTGAGAAGGATTGATTGAAATTCAAGACGAATTGGTTTCTTCCTTTTGATTCTCATGATTTAGGCTTGAAACCTACAAAGTTAATTTCGAGTATTGCAGTTGAGGTAACCAAGTGGTGACAACAGGAGCGATACAACTAGTAGCATGGTTAGCTACTACAATTTAAATAATAGGTACCACTTTAATCAGCTTAAACAAAACATCATTAATTCATAATTCATTTATTTATCGCTTATCTAATACGAAATTTAGATTCATTAAATTGGTATTAACTATTCGCGCACGACACAAGGACACACTACAAGAATCTTAGTTCTGGTAATTGGTTATCATACAAATTAAACTTCAAATACACAAAGATGGCAGAACCCATAGAGGCTTAAATTATTTAATGATTCATCCTCCAAAGCTTCTCTTTGTATGTAAAAGGATCCTGGAATTAACGTATGTAAAATTGAAATGGATGCCGTGAAAATTCATGATTGGAAACTAACAGAATAATAAATTGCATTAATTTGAATATGGTATAGGTTGTTAGTGGCCTTGCATGCAAATAGTCTCATGACAAGGGATGCAAGCGACTGCACAAAGTAGAGAAGAAAAACTAAGAAAGCAGATACAACAAAAACAGCGATAACATTTGACATGACAGCGCGTTTTTCCATTTATTTGGCAACTAGCTGTTTCCCGCAGCTTCCCTAGCATGTTTGACCCCGGGTCTTCAACTATATTCATACCAAATTTCATCAAAATCCGTTCAGCGGGCCAGAATCGTAACAGACAGACAGACTTTCGCATTTATAATATTAGTATGGATTATACTAACAGCTCTACTACCAATATTCATATTCTGGGCTTAAAGATGATCAACTATTATTGTACACTGGTGGCTACAATCTAATTGTTAAAAGTCAAGTTCAAGTTCCTTTATTTAGTCATATAAATTTTTACTGCTAGAATCTTAATTAAATCTTAACCGACAATACTATTACAATTTCTGAACTTTTCCATGAGAAATAGGAGCTGACAACTGGCGAGCCATAGCGTAGAATAGAACACTCTGTCGCTCTCTCGTTTCGGAGGCCAAGATCCACTTCGGGTCGCTGAGCCAGCGTACAGTCCATCTACATTAATCTTACATTGTGATAAGGCTGTCACTAACTTGTTACACTTATTGACAGTATTTATGTATGTTATTTGTAAGTTTATTCTTATTATTTATTTATGTAAGTATATTATATGCGTCTTAATGTAGGCATGTACATTTAAGCTTTCTGCACCACTCACGCAAGTGTTTGTTTTACCGCAGCTCATTTCTACCCTAAGCGATAAGTCTGCCTTTGTACCCATTTAGTTGTATTGGATTTAACTATGTGTTTCTTTTGTTTGTAAATGGTGCAATAAAGTGTTTATTCATTCATTCATAAATCTCACAAAATTATTGCTATTTCTACAATATACAAGTTTATTATGTAGAAAGAGTAATAAACTCCATAATTTCTATTTATAAACTAGTTGAATATAAAGAACAAGTTATTTCAACGAAGCACAATAAATTCTCTGTCAGGGCCATTGCAAAGTAACGGGTCCTTCTAGACAAGATAGGATAAGCTCAAGAAATACGGGGTCGAAAAGGAAATTCAGTGTTTAGAATGGAAGATTTAACTTTATGAGAAAACATCATTTTTAATATGCAACATGTTATTATTGAGTAAAACGAGTAAGGAAAACCTAGTTCGATTTTGAAGATAGTACTTAGCAGTTTTGTATTATTAATTGGATCTTACCTAATAGGTGTTAGCTGAACCATTAAATCTAATAAACTTATTATACTCTTCGTAACAAAAAGGTTACTAATATATTATTTCGAAAAACTATGCAAATTGGTATACATAATCAACGTTAGGCTGAAAAACTGATACGATTACATTTTCTATAAAACATGCGGAAAATAAGACAACTTTTATTAAACCTCACTTTATCTCGAGTCCAGAGGCAATTTCAAGAAACACCTGTTACCTCCACACTAACACTTTCCGAGTTCAATCAAAATAGGAGAACTACTTTTCACGTCAAATTGAAGAGAAAATCTCGGCAAGAACCATAGATTAACTATCTAAAATAGACAAAATATGCTTCTTTAGTATCTTCGTCCGAGCTTGTTTTTCTAGTCGCGTCCTCAGCTTACGCTTCGGAGCCTAGTACTCTAGGCTGTAAGTTATGGTCCTCTATTTGGCAACACTGGTTATTACAATGGAGCGACTGCCGTCTGACCTCCGTAACCCTTTTTTAGGGAAACAAGACCATCAATTCTTTTAGTATGTATACTTAGCACTAACTTACTGCGATGCCTCAGCGACCCAAAGCGGATCTTGGCCTCCGACGCAAGAGATCTCCACTGTTCCCTGTGCAGGACAACCTCCTGCCAGGAAAATCTCTTTCAAGCTACCTTAGGGTATTGTAATACAACAAAAATGTGACGACGGCGCATAAAGAAGTTGCACCATTGCACATTTTAGGTAACAAAGTTTGAGATAATAAAATGCCTGGAGAAAGATTATCTTTACCATGTTTGTTCTACCACTTCTAATATTCATTACGTAAGATACTTTTTTCTGTTATTGAATTGCGTAGATACTGTACAGAATCTATTTCAAAGGTTATCTATGTTAAACCGTTCAATTATTAAGCTCGTGTGTTCCATCTTTATGAAAGGAATAGGTTTTTTTTTTCTTACTGAACTAGTGAGTATTGGTTTACTAAAACTATTCTTGTTTTATGTGCTGCGTATAACATTTGTCGAAAATGTATAAAAAAATACTAACTAACCCCTCATTCCTCCCTTTATAGATTCACCAGTGAATCCGAGTACTAATTAAAATGTTTGTACCTTACTATGTATTCTTAGGTTCTCAAAACAAAACAAAATAAAGTAAGAATCAAGTACCAACACCCATTGTACAAAAAAAATTACATACTTGTGCAATATGATTACCAGTTCACATAAATGTACCTACTTCGAATGAATTGCACATATATATATAAATACTGGTATATGTAGGATTTGTATGAACACATTAGTATATTTGGAAGAGTCATTTTTCACAGCGATATTGGCTTCGCTTTGGGTAACTGGGGTAATACTGACCCTCTATCCCGAAAGGTAGGGTTTCAATGTAAGCATATTTATATTGAGAAACTAGAAGTACTTTAGTCCCTACTTTTATATCCTCTGTGGTAAAAGTAACAATTCACACTCTACCACAAAACTCTACATTATTATTTAATACAAAAACATACATAATTTAAAGAAAACTTAAAAATAACACTAATTAAAAAAGCTTAGTCGATGTTTTCGGGGACTCAAGGGCTGGCGAGTATTTTAGCCAAAGATTAAGTTTGGTCACACAGAAATGAAATGCTGCCAGCCTTTTGGGTACTTTATCTTATGATGGCTCCATTTTTTAATTAATTTAATTTTTATATTTAAGTTCGACAATACTATTAAGTTACCCATAGTTTTGAAAGAAGTTTATGTTCTGTTGTACTGTGTGCAAGGTAGAGTTAAATAAGTAAATATTATGTATTGAAAAAAACACATAAAAACAACAGACCTATGTAGGTTGAGATTAGTGGCATTACTACTCCGAGCTCCTGAAAAAGTATGGTGGCACAAAGCGTTCGCCCCAAACTGTATCGCTGCAATTGTAAAAACTCGCGTTAGTAAATGCTTAATAGCTCTATTACTAAAATAACTATATGCTACAATATTTAATTGTAGGGCCATTATTAAACCAATCTATGTTACATAATGTTTGCTAAGAATTTACCTGGAAAACGCGTATGAAAGAAAACATAAACCTACTAACATTTGTCGCTTCAACTCTCACTGGGACCCCACCCTGCTCCCGAACATCCCATGGCTTCTTTTATCAAATAACCAACATCAATATTTATTTCAATCTATTTGGAAAAAGGTCCGCATGCAGATTACATGATTCGAACCAAAAATGTTGGAAATTATTCCGAGAACTACTTTTATGGATACCTGTATCGGAAATGGGAATAAAACTTTTTTTTTCTGTTTGATTAAAGCGTTATATTTTATTTACGTGTTTGTATTTTTAAATAATTTTTTTTCACCATTTGTTTTAAGTTTTATATATATATATAAGCTTGCTTTTGATATCTTGATATGTTTATAATAAATGGTAGTTATATTGACTCCTTTAAACTTACAGAATACACCTGATAATTGTATGGGCAAACGGGTATAGTCAAAAACAAAATATTTTGATAAAATTTATATTATTTAACACGTAGAGCGCCCAACGGCCCACCGGTGGGCCTACTGACAAAAAACGTTCAGAGAAAAATGAAATGGCGTTTTCCGACATTTTTAATTGTACCGAACTATCCATACTAATCCATATCCATACTTAATATTATAAATGCGAAAGTCTGTCTGTCTGTCTTTACGCTTTCACGGCCAAAGCGCTAAACGGATTTTGATGAAATATGGTATGAATATAGTTGAAGATCCGGGGTCAAACATAGGCTACTTTTTGGCGCAAACGGAGCTGCGGGAAAAAGCTAGTTACAAATATGTTATTTGGCACTATACACGCGGCGGCCCACCCCGCGCACCGATATGGGCTTGCTTTCGTCGCGAGCGCAGACGTTTTAGTTGCGAAATCTACGAATTTACGGAAGTTACTTTTGTTTTGTATTAAATATTACGATATTCTATTATATAGTTAGTATTTATGATGGACTTTTAAGAGTTCGAATTAACTTAAGAAAACTTAGCGGAAATTGAAAACGTGGATATAAATTTACTACTAAATAAAAGCTAAAAAAAGGCAGTAGGGGTGTACCCGTTTTATAAGAAAATCAATCAAATGGTATAAAAAAATACCATTAGATTTACTGTTTAACACCTTTGTTGTTAATGCTTCAAACGGTGACTAATGATAACATGATCCAAATATAGATTTTTAAAGAAAACTTTTAAATGGTTTATGTCAGAAAAATGAAGAAGAGTTGAAAAGAAAAATGCCAAAAAGGTAAAGAGAGAATCGGCAGAAAATCTAGGAGAACTTGTCAACTATGCTTTAAAGAGAATCATCAATTATTGGTGTTAAAATTTCTAAAAATCAGGCAAAGAAAGTGGTGACCTACTGCTCTACCTGCCCAAATAAACCATCTTTATGTCTAGAATGATTTTATGTAATTCACTCGAAGTTGTGATGTGAACACAAAAAAAGACATCATCTTACTGAAAAGACGAAAAAGAATTAAAAGTTTATCTTTTTCATTATTAATTATAGCATTTTTTAACCTATTCTAACTAGAGATGGGCGCCTTCTCGAAAATTTTCCCATTTATTCCCAGAATTTTTAAAAATTCCCCGGAATAAATGGCCAATAAAACACATCGGGGCATGTTTCTGTTGATCTGGTTTCCTATTAAAAGGATTCCGGATATCAGACGGCCGTCGCTCCATTGTAATAACCAGTGCCGTCAAATGTATAACAGTGGCTTAACGTCTACCCTAGGCTCCGAAGAGTATGCTGAGGACGCAAATAGGTAAGCACGCTTGGACGAAGATGATAATCTCATTGTTGTAACTACCATTTCAATTCAATTATTTTATTTTTAAATTTATTATAAAATTAGCTTAAAAAAAAAAGTGCAACTGAATTAATGTTTCTAAATCACGCTGTATTTGTGTAACCCCGACAGATGCATCAAACCGGTCCTATTCATTGCGAGGTTGTTGCGAAGCCTGCTGTTGCTGCGCAATGCATTGGAGTATGTACTTACCTGGGGCTCGAGCAGAGTCGATAACTTGTGCCTACCTGCTTAACTACATTTAAAACTACATACTACTACATTTAAAATTATCAACATTGTCTTCAGATTTGTTTGACGATAGGTTGACCTTTAGGTATTTAAACATGTTCACTGTACGACTGATTCGATCCCAATGTTCGGAAAAACCAATTTGGTTTATGTAACATTGTAAATGTATGTTTTTACTGATTATGAGAATAAATAAATAAATAAAAAAGAAAAGCTAAAGTTGAACCAAGGGTTTTTTATAGTTGCATCTTAAGATTACGCTTTCTAGCCCAGCGTAGGCTTTTTATCAAGGTCCCAGATTCGGCGATATTGGTTATTATAACAACTGACGTCGGATTGAAAATTAGCTCATATTTACTACTGTTTGTAAAATTTTCTGAAATCACAGTTGTATTTACGAGATGTGATGCCATAAACAAACGGATATCATCATGATCAATCCAGCCGTAGTCAGACAACTGCTGGACATAGGCCTCCCCCAAATTGAGGGGTTGTTGTCATGCTTACCACGCTTGGCAGGCGGGTTGGCGAGCGTAGTTTCAGCGGCTTATTGTACTTCTGTCGCTGCTGCCCTTTGGAAATATTCATAAGCTAGGAAAGGGTGGGATGAGGTTGAGCTTCTAACTTATCTAATCCCTGTTTTTCATCGTAGGTACACATATGTGGTCATATATTGGCTTGGGAAATAAAATGCGATACATTATTAATTGGAAACTAATTCAGAACTCTCCCGAAGAAGACTCCCAAAGGAGAAGTACCCTTTTCCGTAATATCGTAAACATTACTAATTGCTAATAAGTATAGGCTTCAACAACAAATAAATCGTTTAAGGTCCACTGGGCAAGATGTATATTTGTCAATATGTTTGTTGGTTCAAATCTGGCATCACGCCAAGAAATACGAAGGGTGTCTGATGAGGTTATGCATGGATATAATGTGATGAAATCTTAGGAGCCTTATAATTTTGAAGTGTAGATCCTCAGTGGTTTCTGTAAAAATAAGTTTATTGTATCAACTCAAGAATGGCCTCGCGGTTATGGTTTGGTTTTGGTAAATACGTTAACGTCATTTGCAATTACCGCAATCCGCCTCCAGTGGGCTTAGTTGCTTTTATAAATAATATGCTATTTTCTGATGATTTGTACAGCTCAGGGAAAAATATATTATTACAAAAAATAAATACCTACCAATTGCCATTCGTTGATAGGGGAAGTCTTGAAAACCTCTCAAATAGTTTTATAAACTGAATGCATTCTGAGTGTAATGCTTAGTAGTGGTCGTAGTGAATTATACCATCGACAACACAAAACCGATTCACCCTATTCGATATTCTACATATTCTGAGTTCCACACAAATATGTGTAAAACACAGATTTCGTGATATTTTGTATCTCTGTAAAAACGAAAGAGCATCGAAATCGCACATGCTATTGGAGATGATGGTAGGGCCACCTATGATGCCCCGGCCACACTGTCGCGTGAATGGCAGTGTTCGCGTTGTCGCGGCGCTTGGCAGGGATGTTCGTAATGTCGCGAATCATTAATTAATTAATTAAATAAATAATAAGTTAATAGGTAATTAAAATTTTGTCTAATGAATACTAACTTAAATTTAAATTGTGTGCTTATAGTTTTAAAAAAAATAATCATCATGTGTACCGTGACTCCTCAGAAGGTGGTGGCTGAAAATCAGTGCTAGTCCTGCTTGCATGTCTAGCGTAACACTGAGCCGCCACCTATTGAGACGTCTGTCACGCATTTTTATATACTTGTAAGACCTTTCAAGTATTGTGATGGACCAATCAATAAAGATTTATTCTATTCTATTCTATTCTATTCACACAGGATACAACGTTCCTTTCTCAATAACAAGGACGAGAACCTGTTTCTTTCATAAATATAGATAGAAAATAAAAAAAATCGTTAGAGTGTACTTAAAACAAGTCGTATATTTTATAAGCTGCACTTAAACTGTCAAACCATTTTCATTAGTATTCCGGTCACGAGTAGTCGCCGAAATGGGACCAATACTTACCTTTCCTAAACTATCCACGTTATCCAATTCACAAATTGAATGCGGATAAGTTTGTAATGTCTGAAAATAAACTGTACAAAAAGAGGAAACAAGAAAAAGTTAAGTTATTTTATTTATCCGACTGCGGTAAAGAAAAAGAAATAATTTATTTTAGAAACACGAAACACAAAATAAAAATAAAAGGAGAGCTTTGTGCTTGACCTGCGCATATAAGTGTTCATTTACATTAACTTGTTCCAAAAAACTCTGACACCTGTTCACAGGGTTTCATCAAGTTAATATTACAAAAAGACGTAGACAACATTGAAAAAAACATTGCCTATGATTAAAACCATAACTGTATGCCACTGTACTCTGAAGCTTAAGATACCACTCAAAACCACGCTAGGATAAAGAAGAAGACATATATACATAAATTTACAAAGAAAGTAGCAATGTATCGTAGCATTTTAATTTATTCCTAAGTTAATTACTAGCATAAATTCAAATTAAACTTTTGTTGCAGGCTCCCCAGCCAAAAGGCAATTTATTTCAGCAAACTTTGACGACATTCTGTACATAATCTTCCGCTTGTTATATATTATCTACCTACATATACTTGTGTTGGAGTGTTAATTAATTTTAGCCGACTTATGTGAATGAAGGAAAGAATATTACAGTAATTTTACTTACATTACAAACTTATTTTTCTACTAAATCAAGCAATCCTTAGAAAACATCATCTGTTCTAGTTTAATCCATTAGAGGACTTCATCATCCTAGCGTGAATTCCTATTTGCGGAGCCTAGGGTACGCTGTAAGTCATGGTCCTAGATTTTTCGGAACTGGTAATTACAATAGAGCGAATGCCGTCTGACCTCCGTAACCCTTTTTACAGGGAAACCAGACCAACAGGAACATGACCTGAGATGTGTTAGTGGCCAACACTATCAGAATTTTTCAGGCTGCCCTAAGGCATCTGACACGACCTCACGACTGCTATCTATCAATAACAACCAGGACCAATGGCTTCACGTGCCTTCCGAAGCACGGCAGAGCTCAAGATAGAAAATGCCCCTAAAATGGCGAGCAATCCAAATAGTGGTCGCGTCACGTCGTCGCTTGACACGCGCATTCGCTACGGATACGCGGGTCGCGCTCGACTAACGAGCTCTCGACTATGGACTTATTTGCTCTTTTATCTTCTCTCTAATTCATTGCCGCTGAAAAAGAAGAAAACTTAGCATCAGGAATAATATTCGTAGAAAAATTATATGTGGCTAACAGAACAAAATTGTAACAGGTTAGTTTATCAAAGTGGCTATAAGCGGGGCAACGTAAACTACAAGTATGTACTGCCAAATGCAGAGTGAGACATCGACATACTAGATGGTTACTAGTAGGAATCACAGAAATAAGAATCGGTAGAAATGCCGTAGCGTGTGCCAAAGTTAACTGGCCCGCTAATGACACTTCTATATGTTCTTATTTCTAAGGACGACCCGCCAGTCGCGCGAGACCCGCGTCAATTTAAACGGTCCTTTAGGCTGCATGCGTAACTGAGTTTTGTTACTGGTTACAAAAGAAGAAAATATTCGTTTTTCTCGTAACCAGTTACAAACTAAAATATTTTCGGTAGCCTTTGTAACTACGTTTTATAACCGCTGCGTAGTTACAAAAGAGGATTTTCTTTCTTTTTCCGTTACCAATTAGGTGATTACATCCCTGTGAAATGTATTACTGGCAGCTATCACGGTTTCTGAGAAACAGCCTGGTGCACGTGCACCTTACATAAGCGGATAGTGAAGTAATTAGGGTCCTATTTTTACCTTTGGGTACGGAACGTAATTGAAACCCCAAAACTCGAAATAAAATTCAAACTAAGACAACAACAGACATAGGCTGCGATTCATATCAAAAATTCGATAGGTACAAACTGGGCACAAACATGAACCAGCAGTTACCCGGTACCCTTAGCATTTCACATTCAATTCCAAATTGTCTGGTCCCAGGGTGAGCGTCAAATATTTTACAATATCGAAACATTCGAAACTGCTGGATTGAGAGAAAAGAGTTGATTTTCTTTTCACATTGCAAATCGTGAATGGTAACTTAACAAATTTAGGTCGTGTTTTTTCTACATTGGTCGACGGATTCCATGAATCGAAAAAGGGTTGGACTCAGTCGGAGGTGGACCCTGCAGTGGTCACGTGGATTACATACATAATCCACACTTACAAAAACGACAATTTCTCAAAAACTAATAAGCGTTTGTCCCTTGTGCCTCTACGTACTTTTAAATGAACAATCGAGCTACGCGTTCAGAGCTGCACAATCGTCGGTCACGTGCGGTCGTAACACAGGAGCTCCGCTAAGATCCTGAACTACAGGTGTAGTCCGCGCAACAATTTTTTTTCGTATACTTATTTTATGACAAAAATTATCAACGCCTAACTTAAACTCTGTTTTATTATTTTATTTTGTTTTAAAATGATGTTGCTTTATATTTTTAGATAAAAAATGGATGATGGACAAGCTGCACAGATTGAGGCGTGGTTGAATGAAGTGGATGACGAGAACGCAGATTATCAAGCTTTGACGAGGAATTTGATAACTTGGAAGTGCAGAAGCATGATTCTGAATATAAACAGGAGCAAGATGTCACAGATGAAGGTTCGGATGAAAACTTTGATGATAAGGATGATGAGCCACCTCAGCGTAAACGGTGCACTGAATTTAACACTGAAGTTGACAACGTGTAGATACCAGAAAGTCGTGCACAGCAGTGTGCTAAGTTCATTTGTGGGGATCATTGAAAATAATGTGTCTTCACTGCGCCGAAATTAATATTATTAATTGGATTTTCATTAGAGAAAGGTTTTAGATCTCAATTTAAACAGAACCTGTGTTTTTGTACCAATTTAAAGAAGTTTTTTATTTTTGTTATTTAAATGATCACAGAAGCTAAGATTAAGTTTTGTTGATTTTTTCATGTTAAGAAAACTGTACTGATTATAATTAAATAAGTACAATAAATAAGTTATACTTGAATATTTTTTCATTTCCACTAGCGTCCCATTTAGATTCGCGACCACTGCAGGGTTAAAAAATTTTACTAAATTTTGTACATCAAACAGAGTGAAATATTAATTAGACCTCAGACTCCAAAATCGCACCCAAAAACTGCTTGGCTGATTATGAGACACTTCAACAAATATAAATGTTGATGATTATAACAAAATCTTACGGCTGCAAGCCCGCCATTTTCATTTGATGAAAGCAAGTGTCACAAACGTCCTAGAGGAGCCTACTCTAAAAACAAGTTGAAAAAAGAAAAGAAGTTATAGAACATCATTAACTTTCGCTAACAGTCAAACCCTACCCTTTTTAACATGAGCAAAGTTCCACACTCCAGTTAGAGAGATAAGCATGCAAAATTGAGCGCATTTAGTTGATAACATAGCAAATTAAGCGTAAGCAAAGCCCGTTACCCCGAAATAGGGCTATTGAAGGCGTGTGTTCAGATTCAGTCTTCAGTAATGATCTTATGCAAGTTAAGGTTTATGGTATATTAGGAGATGTACTTGATAAATAATAATCTTGTTTGGTTCAGATATTCTTGTTGACGTGATATTATTTGAGATTGAGTATATTGTTGGAATGTTTGCCGCCTAAGGTAGAACACTTGATGATGTGTTGATTCTTTCTTGGTATCACGTCAGGGTTTTCCCAATAGCATTTAAAGTGTATGGTATTTCCAACTTAGATTTTATTAACCATAATATGTTCTTTTAATAGATATCCACAAGAAAAATTAGTGGTCTGTTCTTAAGCCGGAAACCAAAGGACTAACTTTACGATTCCGTACGTATGTAATAGCGACAAATTATACACGGCTTTTTGTCTTACTCGCCATGCTTGAAATATTTACTTGTTATGAAGTGTGGATATAAGTAGTGGATTATCTCTCCATTGCTTGAAGTATAGTAAGAATTACACACGGCATTTACTTATTATTTCTATAGCTTTAATCTTAGCTATTTCCATTTAAAATATTAGCAAAAAGTCTATTAAAACGAACATTACGAGGGGCATGCCAAAAAAAACCTAATACTCAGAAACTATAAATAAATAAATAAATAACTAAGTTATAAATAAATAATAGTTTTTATTTATATTATAGTAAAAATCATTGTGGTTATGAATAAATAAAAATCACCAAATTGTAGAAAGTACATGAATATTACAGTTACAGTTATGTTTTGTCACCAATAAGGACATCGTATACGTTTTTTTTCTTGCCTCCGTCGAATTTCTCTAACATAATCCGGCTCTAATCTACCCGACGGACTTTCTGTTCAGTTTGTGCGGCACCCACCTTTAACAACGCTTACGGAGAAAAATGTGATCAAGAAAAATGGTTTACATTACTGTTGATCCAATACCCAATAGTTCTCACTCAAGCTCTACAGTTTATAAACACCTTATTTACCACGATAAATAAGATGTAGTAAAAAAGTCAATTTTGCTAACATAAGTTGCCTATTCGGAAAATGTCCACCGCAGCGTAGCGAATTAAACGTTTCCATTGCTTTAATAGTCCATTCCCTAACCCTTCTCGTTAGAATATCAGAAATGTCAGAGCCCGGTCGTTTGAACCCTTCCGCCGACCTACCATTTCCTCACATTTCCAAGCGAAATTTTATGAAAAAGATTGTATTTAAAAAAAGATTTCGTCAGGGCGTACTGAGTTATGAGAGGGCACGGACGATAAGCCATGTGGGCTCGTTTGGTGTGAAAAATGGGATGGGTTATAAATTCCCGTCTGACTACGGGAATTGCCGATCTCCAATTGTTCTTGGATGGCCCGATTTTTCGACTTGACTCTGCTGCGGTTTGCTAAAATACGATCTAGATTATTTATATTTCCTTGCCAGAATTTTAAAGTGCGGATGCTTTTTGTATTATTTACTGTTGACGACAAATGTTGTGGATATTTTTCTCGTTGATCTTTGAAGTGAACTAAATTTGTAATGTTGGTGCTGTGTAATTTGGGATATTGTTGCAATTGAATAAACTAGTTGTTTTTGTAGACAAAAAAGCACACGGTCTGATAAAAGGTCACAGTAGTCCAAAGACACCTGCATCTTCTGGAGTATCACGTGAGCATTACCGACCCTTAAGTAATTTATATATACATCATCACCATTTCGTGTAGGTTACATTGTTTATCGACCATGTACACCATGGTGTCAGAGTTGTTCGGAATCGTCTCTCGGCCTCTGACGTGGTTCCTTTAACTGCAACCAAATGGCATTTATTATTCGGCAATCAGGTGATTCAAGCAACACCTGGAACCCCCAAAAAGTTTTGTAGAAAAACAGGCATACGGCCTGCTTGATGGTAAGAGGTACACTAAGACTACTAACTCAATGGACACCGGCATCATATATGTGAAGATAAAAGTCACACTCCAGGTGTTACAGGTGTCTATAGACTATTTGACAATTTACCATTAGGATTGCGGTATGCTATTGTTTAAGGGTCGGCAATTCGCACGTGAAATCACAGGAGTTGCAGATGTCATTAGACTATTACGCTCTCATATTATCTTTTTTTAAATATTTTCCACAAATATTAAATAGGTTACACTGATAATGCGTAACAGTTTGTCGGCGAAAAAAAACAAATAAATGCACTTGAAAGCACATATTTTTAAAATTAACAACCACCACGAAGGTAAAGAGGAGCCCTTACTTTACCTATATACTTCATTGGTACAGTGTACTATTATATATTCTGTGGTATACTAAAATTCTCCACTCCCTTGAAAAAATGTTGCCACTTAAATTAAAATATAAAAAAATATCTACTCATTTTTCAATAATTCCAAGCAAGATTTTCTTTAATGTTCTTTTTAATATACCTACACTTATTTAAAAATCTGGTTCCAACAACTGATTATTATGTACTAGCTGTTTCCCGCAGCTCCGCCTGCGTCAAAAAGTAGCCTATGTTTGACCCCGGGTCTTCAACTATGTTCATACAAAATCCGTTCAGCGGTTTGACCGTGAAAGCGTAACAGACAGACAGACAGAAACACAGACAGACAGACAGACTTTCGCATTTATAATATTAGTATGGATTCTCGGAAGTAAATATTCAGTGGTTCTGGCAAGCCGTATGCTTGTTTGCCTAGAAAATTGTTTGAAGGTTGGCAACACGGAAGTGACACTCCTTGTCTTATAAATATAGTATATTATCTTACACCTAATATAGTCAACAGATATCAGCTACACCTAGGTTTAGCCGAAACAATGCCGTCTAAAGTCTTGCCGAAGTTAACAGGCTACAACAGGGTCCACAGGGACTTTAAAATATCTTCAAGTTGGTCCCAGTAACAGAATTGAAAAAAAAGATTTTTTACTTGGACGACTTGATTATCCAGGTATTTTTTCAGTTATTAAAATTTAATAACTACCAAACTGATTGCATTAAAAATTTCAGAAGAATAAACTGAAAGTGTACGCTTTAAAATAAGATATTTTTAAAAAACTGCTTAGGAACGACGGTGTTATTTATTAGGTAACAAATATGAAATAAACATCAAAACCTCCAATTTTTGAAAATCGGTTAAAAACAACTAAAAGTATTTTTACTAGATGTATTTTAACGTTTTCTACATACATTCTGAATATCAGCAAAATCCGACTAACGGCTTTGGAATTATTATGAAATATTTGTTTTGACCTTAATGCAAATACATCAAAATCTACTAAACCGATTTTGATGTCAAACGAACTTGAAAATTGTATGCATATCTCCTATACGCTTCGCTTGCTCGGAAGTTTCGTTTGATGAAAACAGTTAAAATTTAAAAACATTTTACACATGTAGTATTTACCACATTTGAGCGAAAAAAAATATTTAGTTTGCGAAAAACTAAGAAATTTCTTGTGGATTACAAAGTTTTAACACTACAGAATCTTTCATATTACGTGGCTTTTTTAAAATGTTAATATGTTAATGTTTCTTTTCCACTCACATTATGAGTTATCTTATTTCATTCTGTGGTTTATTTTCCACGTAATTTTATTGCGCTTCTCACAATTTTTTTTATTAAGCGATAACTTTGAGTCTTGAATAGTTATCTGTGTGGAAGAGAAGTTTCCGACGCAAAAATAGACCACTCATTTCACTTTACAAATTGTATCCCTAAACAGCTTGTTCGCAGTGATGTAAAGTAACTTTATTTAAAGTATACCTTTTAATAAAACCCAACTCTAACGATCGTCAAGTTAATTAGAAAAGTTTGATACAACAGAATATAGCTCTGGGACTGTAAATACAAGTTTGCAAATATCGTTGCTCAGATAGTCACGGGAAATATTATTAAAATCAGATATTACATGACTAGTTTCATTTTAATATCCAGGCATACTATGTTTAGGATCTTTAATTAAGTAAGCTATTATAGCTGTTTAGTCTTTAGGCTATGTATATTAGTCCTGCCCTAAATGGAAGCCTTAACCAGCTGAGTACCCAAATTGGCAGTTGCAGGGACAACCTGTCAGATGAACACAAGCGACAGTACTTGCGAGTGCGGTGCGTCTGCTCAGACAATGGTACATCTTTTGACATGCCTAGCATGCCCCGTAACCTGCACGCTGAAGAACTTATATAATGTTACCCCAAACTCTATACTGGTGGCCCAATTTTGGGCCCATAAGAACATTTAAGTTGACCATCGACTCGTAAAGAAGATTAGACCTGCTAATCATAATGCGGCCTCAGGAGCAAATTTAGGGTGAAAGAGTGACCCTAGATCGCTTCCTAGATCGTAACGTCTGTAGATTTGCAGGAGTTCGGTAATTGACTCTGCAAGCTTTCTTCCTTTAGATACCTTTGGACAGTATGGTAAATCTGATAATATTGGCTATAAATCATTTTACACGAGAAATTTCAAACCCAGATGATAGCGATTACTTGGCAATGTTTACGCCAAATCTGTAAAGCAGTTTTCCCGCAGCTCCGCCTGCATCAAAAAGTAGCCTATGTTTGACCCTGGGTCTTCAACTATATTCATACTAAATTTCATTAAAATCCGTCCATCGGTTTGGCCGTAAAAGCGTAACAGACAGACAGACTTACTAGACAGACAGATTAGTATGGATATGGGTAAAAATCATTACGAGCGATACTTCATAAATGACAAATTCTACCAACAAAGTCATTTTCATTTCCTTGGAAACGTCTTTAACTTCTATTAGAGCTATTTACTTTGAACTACGGAAAATCCTTCAACTTTAGTTTAGAAAAAAAAAGGTTTTCAGTATAAAATGTCTCTGAAACAAAAACAAATCTTGACAATCAAAAACTTTGGCTCTTCCCAACGTTAACCCGAGCAAAGGGTAAGTTAAAATTTTTTACACCTAAGTTTTAATAGCAAAAAGTTTCGAAACGCAGCCATTTTGACAAAAGTTAATTCATTAGTGCTCAACAGATGGCGCTGGGGAAAAACTGTGTGCGTCATGGTGACCGCGAAGGTGCGTTTTAACTTTAAACTATAAAACTTCTTTACCGACATACTTTACGGCCGAATACTTAAACTAATTTCAAGTAATTAACTTTTTTTAGTTTGTACCTTGACATTATTGACCATAGTATTTGGGGGTCGTTAAAGGAACCACGTTAGAGGTTGAAAGGAGTTTCCGAAAAACTCTGACAAGTACATTACAGGGTCGATTGACCATGCGACGCTTGAAAGGCAATAATTACCAAGAGACATATTGACAAGTTTACAGTAGAAAAGTTTAAAGATTTTATATTTGAAAAAAAAATCATATTTAGTTTACTCTTAGTCGTAACTACCTCATTTCCACGAATTTTAAATGACTTTTACATGAAATAGCATCGGTTAGTAAAAATTCCATCAAAATTGCTAACAGGTAAAAAATACTTTCCGACAGATGTTTATTTTAAAATAGGCAAAATTAACCAAACACCATTAATTTGTAACTATGACTGAAGAGAAATCGCGTATGTATAAATTTAACTGATTTCAATGATGTATTTAACTCAATATCGTCCAACTTAACGCTTGGCAATTTTTGTCTTTCAAGCGTCGCATGACATTGTGTGACTAAAATATTAAATTGTGTAAGATTAAAACCTTCTTCAATAAATATATAATTTGTCATAAAACTCGTATACAATTTGTTAATCAATCACGAAATAGCACAATCGATTTAACATTAGGCTTAAATGATATGATTATTCCCTTTTAACATCGAACAGTTTTATACACATCTCCAGCAATATCGTTATCATCAAATATCTATCAGCAGATACCCCATTCAACGAAGTTTGATCTAGCTTTCAAAGCCGTGCTTTGAAGTTAAGTTAAACCTTTTGTGCGCGATGTTTGCTCCGACGCAATATCTCCACGTTTTCATGAGACATAATTTTTCTAAAACGCTAGTGGAATGGCAGCTTTTGTGCAGTTTTTCGTTTCCTGCTACCAAAAGGAATGAATATGTGTTTATATTTTCAGAAAAGTTTGTCTGTGAATGTTTTTCAATATTTTGAAACGTTCTGATGAAATGTTTTCATGTTAGTGAAGTTATCACTTCATTCAGCAAATGAGCGGGACTCCTATATTTACCTAAAATTGGTGAATTTAATGAATCGTTCCACTCACCGATTTGTCAAATGAAAATCATTCGACATAGAACAAAAATCATTCTACTAGCGTGAGTCATGTTTTTTGAAAATAGGGTTGGTTGTTGTCGATTGATCTAGTGGTCATCAAAAAGACGTTAGAGGTCCTAATGCGGTTTGTTCAAATCTTGACCTTTGTCCTCAGTAGTTTCTTGTGGTGGGAAATAGAGTTTGTAGGATCAATTGACATTTCAACCCACATAAAATTAATTAATTTAAATACCAGTTCTTGCAATTTTCTTACAACTCGGACTGGCAGTGTCAAATAAAACTTACCCGTTGCTAATAAGGATTGAGGTTGAGGACACAACTAGTAAACACGCTTGGACGAAGATCGCTAGTAAGTGTTAACTTTAGACAGGCGGGTTTTACATTCTTCTTCTTAAATACAAATATATTTATTTTGCTAAAAATGTGGTACACATATAGATATTTAAAAAAAAATCAGGTTTCTCACATTTCACCAAGCACTGGCATGCAAAACAGTTAATGTAATCAATTAATAAATTAAAAGTAATAAATTCAAATTAAGTAAAAGTCAGAAGAATGTCAACAATTTAGTAGCTTACCAACAACAAAATATCATTCAATTCTGAGAGAGTCAAAATATTCACTAACTGTATAGAAAGCTTTATCAATTAACCATTTCTTTAATTCTTTTTTAAATTCATTATTATGTAGAGACTTCATATCATCATCAAGTCTGTTGTATATTTTGACAGACATTTGATAACTGTTATTACTAAATACCGCTGTTGAGCTTGAATGAAGATTAAGTCTATTAGGGCGCCTGCAACTATACTTACAAGTATCCTTTCGATTTATATATAAGTTCTGATTATTTTTGACAAAGCGACTTAGCGAGTCGACTCTGGGTTTTACGTTTATTTAACTGCTTAACATACCCTTTTGTCGGTATTATGCTGAATTCCCATCGTGAATTGTAATCGTAATTGTACCTAAATTCAAACGATAAAGGCTTTTTATGGCAAACCCGGTGTTAAGCATGGACACTTTTTGACGCAGGCGGAGCTGCGGGAAACATCTAGTAAACCATAACTGGCGAACTAGATCTAATAATGTGTTACTATGTTACTAATTGTTTAAAATGTTCTAATAACCTATATAATGTCAGCATTATTTCTAACGACATCAATCATTCAAACTAATAGGTACCATATTGCTAAGTAATAAATTTTTAGCTGGGCGATAACTGAAGGTTGCCGGCCGTGAAAAAAGTGTTCGATAACCTACAACAGTGGCTTAGCGAGTCATGCTTGTTTGTAACAATCGCGCTAACGAGCAAGGCTTGACCACTAATTTTTGAGCGTCTCTTTCTTGTTTCATAACAGTTTCTTCTTCCACCGATTAATGAACGGATTACAAAAATCAGCTTTTGGTTTTTGGTAAGTACTAAATTTATTCATATCAATAGTAAAAATTTAGTAGAATATCTTTTTAAGTACTTAATATCTAGATGGGATATCTTTAAGAAATGATATCATTTCATTACATCATTACATAGTATAAAACAAAGTCGCTTTCCGCTGTCTGTCTGTTCCTATGTATACTTAAATTTTTAAAACTACGCAACGGATTTTGATGCGGTTTTCTTAATAGATAGAGTATTTTAAGAGGAAGGTTTATAATAATATAGTAGAGAAACACTGATAATTTTAGAGGTTTCTGACGTGAGGTCGTAAATTAACACATTTTTGGCGCTTATATTGCAAACGCTGACTTAACACTGTAAGATGGATCAAAATAATGTACTACAGTATTGAAGTCTTACAAAGGTCTACAAAAAAGTCAGCGCTACCATATGTCTAACTATTGCAGTTACGTCACAACAACTACTTTTTCAGTTAAAATTTGCAACAGTAACGTCGGTACAAACTAGGCTACATTATTCGATTCACGGTATTGATCCTAATCCAAATAAATCATTTCATATTTAAGACTGTTTTAATACCTGTAGATTACTCTTTGAATGAATTAAATCGGACATTCCAGTGTAAAGATACTACGGATTTTGTTTTGAGTTTCAATCACTTGGCGTGGCGCGGACGCAAAACCCGGACGAAGCGGTATTTGAGTAGTCTATGTATTTTGAAAGAGATGCTGAATGAAGTGTTTGTCGTTAATTTAAGGTTGGAGCCACCGACAACCGCTACTAATCCAATAAAAATTGGAAACTATGAATCTTAAGTATATTACCATAAAACTGCTCATTTCACACACGGCTGAACATCACGAGTTGCCGTGTAAAACTTTTGATGTGCTTCAAAGTACCATAGTAAATGATGAAGTAGTTTTAAAAGCGAGTAACCATGACATATTGAATGAGAGGAAAAATAAAATTGGTTTAGTAATTTTGTTGGTTCATATTGTACCAATCTCTGTAACTGCCTCTGTGGTCCAGTGGTTATGGCGTCTTCCTTTTACCCAGACGTCGCGGGTTCGATTCCCACGAGAAGCACACTTTTTTTAGTTGTTTTCAGTTTGGTTACAATATTGCAGGTTTGAGTCACCTGATTGTCTGAAAATTAAAATGATTCCGTGCTTCTGAAAACACGTTAAGCCGTTGGTGGTCGTTAAATGAACCACTTCAGAGGCCGAGGGGCGGTTCCGCACAACTCTGACACCAGGGTGTACATGGTCTATGGACAATGTAAACTACTCGAAATGATGATGATGAGTGAGTTTATATATAGTAAAATATGTATTGAACATTATGGAATGTTAAGGAGAAGAAGAATAATAATGAATTAATTAATTTGAAGAGATTGGAAGAAGGCATGTTTTGTCTGCAAGGCAGGAGCGATGGATACTACAACTACACAAAATATGCATGCTGGTAGATACAAATTCAAATAATATGTACAAATCGGACTTATCGCTGTTACAAATTTCTTCCGGTCAACCTTAGGCTAAATAGGAAAAAATAGCAACAAAAATGTTTAGAGTCGACCACCGCAAAGGGAAGATCTACCTGATAGACTAGATAGTCTTCCGTGTTCAGTAATAAGATATTATCATCAGGATATCACGAACATTTGTAGAAAATAGATAAATATTCATATTTCTCTTCATCCAAGCTTCTAGTTACACCCTCAGCTCAACCTTGTATCACGGTAGAAATTAAGCAAATTCATTCAGAATTCTTACGAAAATATATGACCATTCAATCAATCAATCAATCATTTATTTATTTGTTAAACATAGGTACATAATAAGATGTTTTACAGAGTATAAGACGCACTATGTTTTGCTATTATTGCACAGCATACAAATAAGTATTTCATACTAATATGGTTACAGGCTCACAGCATTAATAAACATGTACTTTTTGTTTTTCCATGCTTGTGTATGTAAATGATTTGTTTTTTTAGTACAATAAAGATATTACAAACAAACAAACAAACCTTCCATTCTTCTTCAGCTTCGATGGATCTTTTATTGAAGTGGCTAAATATAAGTCAAAAACTACAAACACTTAATTAAAACATAAACTACAACTTCTCATTCATTATTTAGGTCAATCTTCATTCGAAAGTAGCAAAACTCGTCAAACTCTATACTGGTGGCCCAATTTTGGGCCCATAAGAACATTTAAGTTGACCATCGACTCGTAAAGAAGATTAGACCTGCTAATCATAATGCGGCCTCAGGAGCAAATTTAGGGTGAAAGAGTGACCCTAGATCGCTTCCTAGATCGTAACGTCTGTAGATTTGCAGGAGTTCGGTAATTGACTCTGCAAGCTTTCTTCCTTTAGATACCTTTGGACAGTATGGTAAATCTGATAATATTGGCTATAAATCATTTTACACGAGAAATTTCAAACCCAGATGATAGCGATTACTTGGCAATGTTTACGCCAAATCTGTAAAGCAGTTTTCCCGCAGCTCCGCCTGCATCAAAAAGTAGCCTATGTTTGACCCTGGGTCTTCAACTATATTCATACTAAATTTCATTAAAATCCGTCCATCGGTTTGGCCGTAAAAGCGTAACAGACAGACAGACTTACTAGACAGACAGATTAGTATGGATATGGGTAAAAATCATTACGAGCGATACTTCATAAATGACAAATTCTACCAACAAAGTCATTTTCATTTCCTTGGAAACGTCTTTAACTTCTATTAGAGCTATTTACTTTGAACTACGGAAAATCCTTCAACTTTAGTTTAGAAAAAAAAAGGTTTTCAGTATAAAATGTCTCTGAAACAAAAACAAATCTTGACAATCAAAAACTTTGGCTCTTCCCAACGTTAACCCGAGCAAAGGGTAAGTTAAAATTTTTTACACCTAAGTTTTAATAGCAAAAAGTTTCGAAACGCAGCCATTTTGACAAAAGTTAATTCATTAGTGCTCAACAGATGGCGCTGGGGAAAAACTGTGTGCGTCATGGTGACCGCGAAGGTGCGTTTTAACTTTAAACTATAAAACTTCTTTACCGACATACTTTACGGCCGAATACTTAAACTAATTTCAAGTAATTAACTTTTTTTAGTTTGTACCTTGACATTATTGACCATAGTATTTGGGGGTCGTTAAAGGAACCACGTTAGAGGTTGAAAGGAGTTTCCGAAAAACTCTGACAAGTACATTACAGGGTCGATTGACCATGCGACGCTTGAAAGGCAATAATTACCAAGAGACATATTGACAAGTTTACAGTAGAAAAGTTTAAAGATTTTATATTTGAAAAAAAAATCATATTTAGTTTACTCTTAGTCGTAACTACCTCATTTCCACGAATTTTAAATGACTTTTACATGAAATAGCATCGGTTAGTAAAAATTCCATCAAAATTGCTAACAGGTAAAAAATACTTTCCGACAGATGTTTATTTTAAAATAGGCAAAATTAACCAAACACCATTAATTTGTAACTATGACTGAAGAGAAATCGCGTATGTATAAATTTAACTGATTTCAATGATGTATTTAACTCAATATCGTCCAACTTAACGCTTGGCAATTTTTGTCTTTCAAGCGTCGCATGACATTGTGTGACTAAAATATTAAATTGTGTAAGATTAAAACCTTCTTCAATAAATATATAATTTGTCATAAAACTCGTATACAATTTGTTAATCAATCACGAAATAGCACAATCGATTTAACATTAGGCTTAAATGATATGATTATTCCCTTTTAACATCGAACAGTTTTATACACATCTCCAGCAATATCGTTATCATCAAATATCTATCAGCAGATACCCCATTCAACGAAGTTTGATCTAGCTTTCAAAGCCGTGCTTTGAAGTTAAGTTAAACCTTTTGTGCGCGATGTTTGCTCCGACGCAATATCTCCACGTTTTCATGAGACATAATTTTTCTAAAACGCTAGTGGAATGGCAGCTTTTGTGCAGTTTTTCGTTTCCTGCTACCAAAAGGAATGAATATGTGTTTATATTTTCAGAAAAGTTTGTCTGTGAATGTTTTTCAATATTTTGAAACGTTCTGATGAAATGTTTTCATGTTAGTGAAGTTATCACTTCATTCAGCAAATGAGCGGGACTCCTATATTTACCTAAAATTGGTGAATTTAATGAATCGTTCCACTCACCGATTTGTCAAATGAAAATCATTCGACATAGAACAAAAATCATTCTACTAGCGTGAGTCATGTTTTTTGAAAATAGGGTTGGTTGTTGTCGATTGATCTAGTGGTCATCAAAAAGACGTTAGAGGTCCTAATGCGGTTTGTTCAAATCTTGACCTTTGTCCTCAGTAGTTTCTTGTGGTGGGAAATAGAGTTTGTAGGATCAATTGACATTTCAACCCACATAAAATTAATTAATTTAAATACCAGTTCTTGCAATTTTCTTACAACTCGGACTGGCAGTGTCAAATAAAACTTACCCGTTGCTAATAAGGATTGAGGTTGAGGACACAACTAGTAAACACGCTTGGACGAAGATCGCTAGTAAGTGTTAACTTTAGACAGGCGGGTTTTACATTCTTCTTCTTAAATACAAATATATTTATTTTGCTAAAAATGTGGTACACATATAGATATTTAAAAAAAAAATCAGGTTTCTCACATTTCACCAAGCACTGGCATGCAAAACAGTTAATGTAATCAATTAATAAATTAAAAGTAATAAATTCAAATTAAGTAAAAGTCAGAAGAATGTCAACAATTTAGTAGCTTACCAACAACAAAATATCATTCAATTCTGAGAGAGTCAAAATATTCACTAACTGTATAGAAAGCTTTATCAATTAACCATTTCTTTAATTCTTTTTTAAATTCATTATTATGTAGAGACTTCATATCATCATCAAGTCTGTTGTATATTTTGACAGACATTTGATAACTGTTATTACTAAATACCGCTGTTGAGCTTGAATGAAGATTAAGTCTATTAGGGCGCCTGCAACTATACTTACAAGTATCCTTTCGATTTATATATAAGTTCTGATTATTTTTGACAAAGCGACTTAGCGAGTCGACTCTGGGTTTTACGTTTATTTAACTGCTTAACATACCCTTTTGTCGGTATTATGCTGAATTCCCATCGTGAATTGTAATCGTAATTGTACCTAAATTCAAACGATAAAGGCTTTTTATGGCAAACCCGGTGTTAAGCATGGACACTTTTTGACGCAGGCGGAGCTGCGGGAAACATCTAGTAAACCATAACTGGCGAACTAGATCTAATAATGTGTTACTATGTTACTAATTGTTTAAAATGTTCTAATAACCTATATAATGTCAGCATTATTTCTAACGACATCAATCATTCAAACTAATAGGTACCATATTGCTAAGTAATAAATTTTTAGCTGGGCGATAACTGAAGGTTGCCGGCCGTGAAAAAAGTGTTCGATAACCTACAACAGTGGCTTAGCGAGTCATGCTTGTTTGTAACAATCGCGCTAACGAGCAAGGCTTGACCACTAATTTTTGAGCGTCTCTTTCTTGTTTCATAACAGTTTCTTCTTCCACCGATTAATGAACGGATTACAAAAATCAGCTTTTGGTTTTTGGTAAGTACTAAATTTATTCATATCAATAGTAAAAATTTAGTAGAATATCTTTTTAAGTACTTAATATCTAGATGGGATATCTTTAAGAAATGATATCATTTCATTACATCATTACATAGTATAAAACAAAGTCGCTTTCCGCTGTCTGTCTGTTCCTATGTATACTTAAATTTTTAAAACTACGCAACGGATTTTGATGCGGTTTTCTTAATAGATAGAGTATTTTAAGAGGAAGGTTTATAATAATATAGTAGAGAAACACTGATAATTTTAGAGGTTTCTGACGTGAGGTCGTAAATTAACACATTTTTGGCGCTTATATTGCAAACGCTGACTTAACACTGTAAGATGGATCAAAATAATGTACTACAGTATTGAAGTCTTACAAAGGTCTACAAAAAAGTCAGCGCTACCATATGTCTAACTATTGCAGTTACGTCACAACAACTACTTTTTCAGTTAAAATTTGCAACAGTAACGTCGGTACAAACTAGGCTACATTATTCGATTCACGGTATTGATCCTAATCCAAATAAATCATTTCATATTTAAGACTGTTTTAATACCTGTAGATTACTCTTTGAATGAATTAAATCGGACATTCCAGTGTAAAGATACTACGGATTTTGTTTTGAGTTTCAATCACTTGGCGTGGCGCGGACGCAAAACCCGGACGAAGCGGTATTTGAGTAGTCTATGTATTTTGAAAGAGATGCTGAATGAAGTGTTTGTCGTTAATTTAAGGTTGGAGCCACCGACAACCGCTACTAATCCAATAAAAATTGGAAACTATGAATCTTAAGTATATTACCATAAAACTGCTCATTTCACACACGGCTGAACATCACGAGTTGCCATGTAAAACTTTTGATGTGCTTCAAAGTACCATAGTAAATGATGAAGTAGTTTTAAAAGCGAGTAACCATGACATATTGAATGAGAGGAAAAATAAAATTGGTTTAGTAATTTTGTTGGTTCATATTGTACCAATCTCTGTAACTGCCTCTGTGGTCCAGTGGTTATGGCGTCTTCCTTTTACCCAGACGTCGCGGGTTCGATTCCCACGAGAAGCACACTTTTTTTAGTTGTTTTCAGTTTGGTTACAATATTGCAGGTTTGAGTCACCTGATTGTCTGAAAATTAAAATGATTCCGTGCTTCTGAAAACACGTTAAGCCGTTGGTGGTCGTTAAATGAACCACTTCAGAGGCCGAGGGGCGGTTCCGCACAACTCTGACACCAGGGTGTACATGGTCTATGGACAATGTAAACTACTCGAAATGATGATGATGAGTGAGTTTATATATAGTAAGATATGTATTGAACATTATGGAATGTTAAGGAGAAGAAGAATAATAATGAATTAATTAATTTGAAGAGATTGGAAGAAGGCATGTTTTGTCTGCAAGGCAGGAGCGATGGATACTACAACTACACAAAATATGCATGCTGGTAGATACAAATTCAAATAATATGTACAAATCGGACTTATCGCTGTTACAAATTTCTTCCGGTCAACCTTAGGCTAAATAGGAAAAAATAGCAACAAAAATGTTTAGAGTCGACCACCGCAAAGGGAAGATCTACCTGATAGACTAGATAGTCTTCCGTGTTCAGTAATAAGATATTATCATCAGGATATCACGAACATTTGTAGAAAATAGATAAATATTCATATTTCTCTTCATCCAAGCTTCTAGTTACACCCTCAGCTCAACCTTGTATCACGGTAGAAATTAAGCAAATTCATTCAGAATTCTTACGAAAATATATGACCATTCAATCAATCAATCAATCATTTATTTATTTGTTAAACATAGGTACATAATAAGATGTTTTACAGAGTATAAGACGCACTATGTTTTGCTATTATTGCACAGCATACAAATAAGTATTTCATACTAATATGGTTACAGGCTCACAGCATTAATAAACATGTACTTTTTGTTTTTCCATGCTTGTGTATGTAAATGATTTGTTTTTTTAGTACAATAAAGATATTACAAACAAACAAACAAACCTTCCATTCTTCTTCAGCTTCGATGGATCTTTTATTGAAGTGGCTAAATATAAGTCAAAAACTACAAACACTTAATTAAAACATAAACTACAACTTCTCATTCATTATTTAGGTCAATCTTCATTCGAAAGTAGCAAAACTCGTCAAACTCTATACTGGTGGCCCAATTTTGGGCCCATAAGAACATTTAAGTTGACCATCGACTCGTAAAGAAGATTAGACCTGCTAATCATAATGCGGCCTCAGGAGCAAATTTAGGGTGAAAGAGTGACCCTAGATCGCTTCCTAGATCGTAACGTCTGTAGATTTGCAGGAGTTCGGTAATTGACTCTGCAAGCTTTCTTCCTTTAGATACCTTTGGACAGTATGGTAAATCTGATAATATTGGCTATAAATCATTTTACACGAGAAATTTCAAACCCAGATGATAGCGATTACTTGGCAATGTTTACGCCAAATCTGTAAAGCAGTTTTCCCGCAGCTCCGCCTGCATCAAAAAGTAGCCTATGTTTGACCCTGGGTCTTCAACTATATTCATACTAAATTTCATTAAAATCCGTCCATCGGTTTGGCCGTAAAAGCGTAACAGACAGACAGACTTACTAGACAGACAGATTAGTATGGATATGGGTAAAAATCATTACGAGCGATACTTCATAAATGACAAATTCTACCAACAAAGTCATTTTCATTTCCTTGGAAACGTCTTTAACTTCTATTAGAGCTATTTACTTTGAACTACGGAAAATCCTTCAACTTTAGTTTAGAAAAAAAAAGGTTTTCAGTATAAAATGTCTCTGAAACAAAAACAAATCTTGACAATCAAAAACTTTGGCTCTTCCCAACGTTAACCCGAGCAAAGGGTAAGTTAAAATTTTTTACACCTAAGTTTTAATAGCAAAAAGTTTCGAAACGCAGCCATTTTGACAAAAGTTAATTCATTAGTGCTCAACAGATGGCGCTGGGGAAAAACTGTGTGCGTCATGGTGACCGCGAAGGTGCGTTTTAACTTTAAACTATAAAACTTCTTTACCGACATACTTTACGGCCGAATACTTAAACTAATTTCAAGTAATTAACTTTTTTTAGTTTGTACCTTGACATTATTGACCATAGTATTTGGGGGTCGTTAAAGGAACCACGTTAGAGGTTGAAAGGAGTTTCCGAAAAACTCTGACAAGTACATTACAGGGTCGATTGACCATGCGACGCTTGAAAGGCAATAATTACCAAGAGACATATTGACAAGTTTACAGTAGAAAAGTTTAAAGATTTTATATTTGAAAAAAAAATCATATTTAGTTTACTCTTACTCGTAACTACCTCATTTCCACGAATTTTAAATGACTTTTACATGAAATAGCATCGGTTAGTAAAAATTCCATCAAAATTGCTAACAGGTAAAAAATACTTTCCGACAGATGTTTATTTTAAAATAGGCAAAATTAACCAAACACCATTAATTTGTAACTATGACTGAAGAGAAATCGCGTATGTATAAATTTAACTGATTTCAATGATGTATTTAACTCAATATCGTCCAACTTAACGCTTGGCAATTTTTGTCTTTCAAGCGTCGCATGACATTGTGTGACTAAAATATTAAATTGTGTAAGATTAAAACCTTCTTCAATAAATATATAATTTGTCATAAAACTCGTATACAATTTGTTAATCAATCACGAAATAGCACAATCGATTTAACATTAGGCTTAAATGATATGATTATTCCCTTTTAACATCGAACAGTTTTATACACATCTCCAGCAATATCGTTATCATCAAATATCTATCAGCAGATACCCCATTCAACGAAGTTTGATCTAGCTTTCAAAGCCGTGCTTTGAAGTTAAGTTAAACCTTTTGTGCGCGATGTTTGCTCCGACGCAATATCTCCACGTTTTCATGAGACATAATTTTTCTAAAACGCTAGTGGAATGGCAGCTTTTGTGCAGTTTTTCGTTTCCTGCTACCAAAAGGAATGAATATGTGTTTATATTTTCAGAAAAGTTTGTCTGTGAATGTTTTTCAATATTTTGAAACGTTCTGATGAAATGTTTTCATGTTAGTGAAGTTATCACTTCATTCAGCAAATGAGCGGGACTCCTATATTTACCTAAAATTGGTGAATTTAATGAATCGTTCCACTCACCGATTTGTCAAATGAAAATCATTCGACATAGAACAAAAATCATTCTACTAGCGTGAGTCATGTTTTTTGAAAATAGGGTTGGTTGTTGTCGATTGATCTAGTGGTCATCAAAAAGACGTTAGAGGTCCTAATGCGGTTTGTTCAAATCTTGACCTTTGTCCTCAGTAGTTTCTTGTGGTGGGAAATAGAGTTTGTAGGATCAATTGACATTTCAACCCACATAAAATTAATTAATTTAAATACCAGTTCTTGCAATTTTCTTACAACTCGGACTGGCAGTGTCAAATAAAACTTACCCGTTGCTAATAAGGATTGAGGTTGAGGACACAACTAGTAAACACGCTTGGACGAAGATCGCTAGTAAGTGTTAACTTTAGACAGGCGGGTTTTACATTCTTCTTCTTAAATACAAATATATTTATTTTGCTAAAAATGTGGTACACATATAGATATTTAAAAAAAAATCAGGTTTCTCACATTTCACCAAGCACTGGCATGCAAAACAGTTAATGTAATCAATTAATAAATTAAAAGTAATAAATTCAAATTAAGTAAAAGTCAGAAGAATGTCAACAATTTAGTAGCTTACCAACAACAAAATATCATTCAATTCTGAGAGAGTCAAAATATTCACTAACTGTATAGAAAGCTTTATCAATTAACCATTTCTTTAATTCTTTTTTAAATTCATTATTATGTAGAGACTTCATATCATCATCAAGTCTGTTGTATATTTTGACAGACATTTGATAACTGTTATTACTAAATACCGCTGTTGAGCTTGAATGAAGATTAAGTCTATTAGGGCGCCTGCAACTATACTTACAAGTATCCTTTCGATTTATATATAAGTTCTGATTATTTTTGACAAAGCGACTTAGCGAGTCGACTCTGGGTTTTACGTTTATTTAACTGCTTAACATACCCTTTTGTCGGTATTATGCTGAATTCCCATCGTGAATTGTAATCGTAATTGTACCTAAATTCAAACGATAAAGGCTTTTTATGGCAAACCCGGTGTTAAGCATGGACACTTTTTGACGCAGGCGGAGCTGCGGGAAACATCTAGTAAACCATAACTGGCGAACTAGATCTAATAATGTGTTACTATGTTACTAATTGTTTAAAATGTTCTAATAACCTATATAATGTCAGCATTATTTCTAACGACATCAATCATTCAAACTAATAGGTACCATATTGCTAAGTAATAAATTTTTAGCTGGGCGATAACTGAAGGTTGCCGGCCGTGAAAAAAGTGTTCGATAACCTACAACAGTGGCTTAGCGAGTCATGCTTGTTTGTAACAATCGCGCTAACGAGCAAGGCTTGACCACTAATTTTTGAGCGTCTCTTTCTTGTTTCATAACAGTTTCTTCTTCCACCGATTAATGAACGGATTACAAAAATCAGCTTTTGGTTTTTGGTAAGTACTAAATTTATTCATATCAATAGTAAAAATTTAGTAGAATATCTTTTTAAGTACTTAATATCTAGATGGGATATCTTTAAGAAATGATATCATTTCATTACATCATTACATAGTATAAAACAAAGTCGCTTTCCGCTGTCTGTCTGTTCCTATGTATACTTAAATTTTTAAAACTACGCAACGGATTTTGATGCGGTTTTCTTAATAGATAGAGTATTTTAAGAGGAAGGTTTATAATAATATAGTAGAGAAACACTGATAATTTTAGAGGTTTCTGACGTGAGGTCGTAAATTAACACATTTTTGGCGCTTATATTGCAAACGCTGACTTAACACTGTAAGATGGATCAAAATAATGTACTACAGTATTGAAGTCTTACAAAGGTCTACAAAAAAGTCAGCGCTACCATATGTCTAACTATTGCAGTTACGTCACAACAACTACTTTTTCAGTTAAAATTTGCAACAGTAACGTCGGTACAAACTAGGCTACATTATTCGATTCACGGTATTGATCCTAATCCAAATAAATCATTTCATATTTAAGACTGTTTTAATACCTGTAGATTACTCTTTGAATGAATTAAATCGGACATTCCAGTGTAAAGATACTACGGATTTTGTTTTGAGTTTCAATCACTTGGCGTGGCGCGGACGCAAAACCCGGACGAAGCGGTATTTGAGTAGTCTATGTATTTTGAAAGAGATGCTGAATGAAGTGTTTGTCGTTAATTTAAGGTTGGAGCCACCGACAACCGCTACTAATCCAATAAAAATTGGAAACTATGAATCTTAAGTATATTACCATAAAACTGCTCATTTCACACACGGCTGAACATCACGAGTTGCCGTGTAAAACTTTTGATGTGCTTCAAAGTACCATAGTAAATGATGAAGTAGTTTTAAAAGCGAGTAACCATGACATATTGAATGAGAGGAAAAATAAAATTGGTTTAGTAATTTTGTTGGTTCATATTGTACCAATCTCTGTAACTGCCTCTGTGGTCCAGTGGTTATGGCGTCTTCCTTTTACCCAGACGTCGCGGGTTCGATTCCCACGAGAAGCACACTTTTTTTAGTTGTTTTCAGTTTGGTTACAATATTGCAGGTTTGAGTCACCTGATTGTCTGAAAATTAAAATGATTCCGTGCTTCTGAAAACACGTTAAGCCGTTGGTGGTCGTTAAATGAACCACTTCAGAGGCCGAGGGGCGGTTCCGCACAACTCTGACACCAGGGTGTACATGGTCTATGGACAATGTAAACTACTCGAAATGATGATGATGAGTGAGTTTATATATAGTAAAATATGTATTGAACATTATGGAATGTTAAGGAGAAGAAGAATAATAATGAATTAATTAATTTGAAGAGATTGGAAGAAGGCATGTTTTGTCTGCAAGGCAGGAGCGATGGATACTACAACTACACAAAATATGCATGCTGGTAGATACAAATTCAAATAATATGTACAAATCGGACTTATCGCTGTTACAAATTTCTTCCGGTCAACCTTAGGCTAAATAGGAAAAAATAGCAACAAAAATGTTTAGAGTCGACCACCGCAAAGGGAAGATCTACCTGATAGACTAGATAGTCTTCCGTGTTCAGTAATAAGATATTATCATCAGGATATCACGAACATTTGTAGAAAATAGATAAATATTCATATTTCTCTTCATCCAAGCTTCTAGTTACACCCTCAGCTCAACCTTGTATCACGGTAGAAATTAAGCAAATTCATTCAGAATTCTTACGAAAATATATGACCATTCAATCAATCAATCAATCATTTATTTATTTGTTAAACATAGGTACATAATAAGATGTTTTACAGAGTATAAGACGCACTATGTTTTGCTATTATTGCACAGCATACAAATAAGTATTTCATACTAATATGGTTACAGGCTCACAGCATTAATAAACATGTACTTTTTGTTTTTCCATGCTTGTGTATGTAAATGATTTGTTTTTTTAGTACAATAAAGATATTACAAACAAACAAACAAACCTTCCATTCTTCTTCAGCTTCGATGGATCTTTTATTGAAGTGGCTAAATATAAGTCAAAAACTACAAACACTTAATTAAAACATAAACTACAACTTCTCATTCATTATTTAGGTCAATCTTCATTCGAAAGTAGCAAAACTCGTCACGAGCAGTACAAAGCAGTCCTTTAATCTTCTCCTAGCAGTGTTACTGACTTCTAATTACTCTGTGGAACTCTATAAAAGTTCAAGATAAAACTGGGGACTTGATATCATCTTAATGCCGTTCGTAGTAAGGACAAGAGACTGGAACTCGTAGACTAATTATTAAATAGATAGCGCAAATGTGAGATTTGAAACTTTAGCAAAATGAAAATGCAATGCAGAGTTTAATCCAGTGATTCCCAAAGTGGTCCAGGTGGACCCCCAGGGGTCCACGGGAGACTTGCTGGGGGTCTACGTAGGCGTGAACAAAAAATGGGGGTCCATAAGATGTTAATGGGGGTCCACGAAAATTTATCTGCTTTTGATAGTAAAGAGCAAAAATGTAAGCATAGTTTTTATAAGGGCCTACCTACATTGTTTTAAGTACCTATCTAAGCAGATAATATTTTAATAAGGCAAGCGACTGTTACTTGTCCAAACTTGTGTATTCGATATTACGTACAATTTCGTGTACAGACTTGCAAAGCGCTATCCGCCCGACAATGCTTAATGCTTGTTCAGACATGAACTTGATCAACACTATAAATACTTGATGCCAAAGGCAACCAAACGCATTCATTTGTTTCCGGAATTTCGAAAACAAGGCGGAATTTGGAAAAAAGTTGTGTGAAAATTTATATCTGTGTTTGCTAGTGCCGGAGAAAAGTAAGTAACCTACCTTTTTTTGTTATAGTACTTAAGTATTTTGTTTACGTGTACTAGTCGGTTGATCACAACGGCCTGTATAGATAGGTAACTTAGTAACTTACAGATATTTTAATTGTCCTCTTTCGATTTGAAGACAAACACAGCACGTTTTATTCAATTGTTTTTTCACGAGAGAAGCACTGCCTCTCTAAAAAGGCCGAATAAGCAATATTGCAGAGCAATTAATTTTGTAATTTTTCTTGCAAATAACTACTAATTTTATAAAACAGTAATTTCATAATCATGTTAAATTGATTTTGAAGTAACTATTTTATCAAAACTATTCCTTTTCGGAAAGAGCGAGCGGTGCGCGGGCGACGGGAAAAGGGCGGGGCTTGAACTTCGATGCCTGTTTGTCACGTTTTAACAATGAAGCCGCAGACAAAAAATACGCAAATACACGGAGCGCGTGAACTCATTGATTTAATAAAATGTTAGTTATCGTTTTTATGGACAATTTTGGGATTTCGACGTTTATTTTTTCCTACACAAATATGATCAGTATTCGATACTGAGTACACTAATTTTTATTTATACTATTAAAAATTAGTGGTAAATTATGTACTTTAAAATTGATACCGTTTTGTGAAAACGTTTGTATTTGTCTCAGCGGTTTATTAGTTGGTCCCTTTACAAGCCGTAATTCTATTTCCGCGTGCTGACAAAGGCTGCGGTGTGATACCTATATTCAGAAAAAAACTTGGTTACTAAAACATTTTTTTTACAGGTAAGGTAACTGACACGAAACATGGCTACAGCAAAGAAAAAATGTCGACAATATAGTGTCGATTATTTGAAATATGGTTTTGTTCCATCAGAGGCAGACAAACAATTGCCCATGTGCCTATTATGCAACAAAGTTTTGAGCAATGACTCTATGAAACCATCAAAGCTCGAAGATCATCTAAAAAGGTGTCATACTGATAAAATAGGTAAAGATTTAAAATATTTTCAAACATTGAAAGAAAAATATGGAAAGAGACCCACCATGCACAGTATGTTCGCTTCAACATCTCAAAGTAACGATGATGGCTTGCGGGCATCTTACAATATCTCATTACTTATAGCAAAATCTGGAAAACCGCACACTATCGGAGAACAATTAATTTTACCCGCTGTTGAAGAGGTTTTAAAAACTGTTTTGCACAAATCTCCATTTGACGTACTAAAAAGAATTCCATTAAGTAACAATACTGTACAAAGACGCATTGATGAAATGAGCTCTGATATCGAAAGCTTTTTGTGCAATCATCTGCAAAAAACTCATTTTTCTATACAACTGGACGAGTCAACGTTACCCAGTAATGAAGCATTACTATTGGCATATGTCCGATTTATTGTTGAGGAAGAAATTCACGAAGAATTGCTATTTGCCAGAACTTTGGAGACTGACACTAAAGGCGAATCAATATTTAATGTCCTGAGTAATTTTTTTACGGAAAAATCGATCCCATTTACAAACATTATTTCAGTGGCAACAGACGGAGCTCCTGCAATGGTCGGGCGATATCGTGGGTTTATAAGTCATCTCAAAAGAATTATACCAGGACTTACAGCTATTCATTGCGTAATCCACCGACAACATCTTGTGGCAAAACATTTAAGTGACAGGTTGAACCAATCTCTTCATTTTGTAATAAAAGCTGTCAACAAAATCAGAAGCAATGCATTGAATACACGTTTATTTGCTCAATTGTGCGACGAAAATGATGAAGACTTCCAACGACTGCTCTTACATACTGAAGTACGCTGGTTGTCGAAAGGTGCATGCTTAACGAGATTTTACTCTGTTTTCGATTCCATATTAGAGTTCTTAGAAAGTAGAGATCCAGATTTAAAAGAAAACTTGATCAAATTCAAAGCAGACATTGCGTATTTGACAGATTTGTTTAAAAAATTTAATGATATTAACTTGCAATAACGTTACAAGGGGACAGCCTGAATTTAATAAAAACAAAGGGGATAATTTCGGCTTTTCTTGGGAAATTGAAATTTATGAAGCAAAACATTAGTCGGCGCGAATTCTCTCAATTTCCAAACTTGTCGCAGGTAGAATGTATTGATGAGGATATCCATACCTACAGTCAACATTTAAGTGCCCTGCATGATGACTTCAAAACCAGGTTTGAAGATGTACTGACGATGGATATACCACCATGGATAATAAATCCATTTGATGAAACGGAAGTGGCCAATGTTGTATTACAAGAGGAGCTGCTCGAGCTAAGCACTAATGAGGAGCTGAAGGTGAAATTTAGAAAAGGCTACCCAACATTTTGGCTGCAAGCAGAAATACCCGAAAAATATCCTGGACTGTGGGAAATCGCAAGGAAATTTTTAATAGCTTTTCCCTCGTCATATCTTGTCGAAAGGAGTTTTAGTGCCGTTACAAACCTCTTAACAAAAAAAAGGAGCAAATTAAACATCACAGAGCGGGGGGATTTGCGGTTATTGCTCACAAAAATAAAGCCAAACATTGATCGTTTGCTGACACTCCATCAGATACATCCTTCCCATTAATTAAAATTATGACCTGAACCTATATTACCTTAATATTTTTTTCTTGTAATTCTATTCTTTTAATAAATAAAGTGATATAAAATGTACCATTTTTCGTTTTTATTTTACATATCGAAATATAGGGACAGAACTCAGAAGTGACACAATTTTTATTTTTTGGCGACTTTAAGAATGTGGTAGAAATGTAGCAGCAGGGGGTCCACCGAAACCAGTAAAATTTTGAAAGTGGTCCACGAGAAAAATAAGTTTGGGAACTACTGGTTTAATCAATCGATCTTTGTCGTCAGACGAACCTGTCTAAGTACGTAGCGAATCGCAATTTTTCTTATCATTATTGTAGAGCTTTAATATGTTTAGCTGGTTAGATAGGAATAACTAGGTTATTACCTATGTGGACCAATAAATAAAATAAAATCTTCTTCTTCTTTCGATGCCATCTTCAAAGAAGGTCGGCAACCATCAATGCTATCTGAACCCTTGAGTCAGCCGCTCGGAACAGGGATCGCGTGCACCTTTTGTACCATTGGCGTAGGTTTTTTAACCATGAAATTCTCCTTCCAATAAAACAAAGAAATAAAATAGATAAGAAATTGCATTGCCTGTAGGCAAATTGGTTTGGTTTCAACTGAAGGATTAAAGATATTGTTCATTGTTGAGGATTTAACCAATTTGGTTTATATATTAAGAGAGGTAGGACATTTTGTAAGGAGTAGTCCGTCTGGGGAAGTACCTCCACGCTACAGAAGACCGCAGCCAAATAACACTGTGACACAGTGTTATGTTCCTGCTGGTGAGCAGGGTCGCCAGGCTCCAGAGGGGTCGCTGTGCTGACAGCGGACAGGTCGGCAACGCGCTCGAGACATCTCCGGTGTTGCAGGCGTTCATAGGCTACGGTAACCACTAAGTTGTATAAAAAAAATACATTGCAGACTTGAATCACCTGCTTTACAGATTTACTTTAAAAATAATTTCGTACTTCTGAAGGCATTTTAAAACGTTAGTCCTCGCTACTCTCTGGTGGTTGTTAAATATACCATATCGAGGAGACCAGAGTTTTGAAAACCAGATACAACATGAATGAATGTACAAAAAAAAATTATTAGTAAACTAGCTGACCCGGCAAACTTCGTACCGCCTCCGAATATATTCACCTTTTAAACCTTCCCTGGACTTCAAAATACCACAAATAATCCAAAACCAAAAATAGCCAAATCAGTCCAGCTGTTCTCGAGTTTTAGCGAGACTAACGAACAGCAATTGATTTTATATAATAGATAATTTTGTCAATGTAATTTAAATTATATCATTGTATTTGTATGAAAATAGTGCAATAAAGTGTTTATAAATTTATTCATTATACATAATATTCACACACTGATGACAAAAGCACACAAAGATATTTTGATAAGTTATTTACACTTATTCACACATCTTGTAAATAAGACATTGACAAAAGACCAAAAAATTTAAAACACACCTTCCAAGTGGAATGGTTTGTCGATAAAATTTATACTGCACTATTGACTAGAGGCACTGGAGCTGTTTTGTTTTAAGACACAATACAATTTCATCAACACAGAGTACCGGCATTGCCCCCACGGGGATCAAGCTAAGTGGATACGTCTTATACATTGTCTTTGCGTTGTCTATTTTATATGTAGTCGGTGATAAAACTACTCCTTACAAGTTTAAGCTTTGTTAGTTCGAAGAAAAGATAATTTTTACGCTAACAATCATGCGGCACTTAGTTCTAAAGTACTTTTATGTTTTACTTTGGTGCAGTCAACTTAAAATTTTAAAAGGCTTAAAACTTCTGAAATTTAACCTAAAAGTTTATGCTGAGTTAATAGTTGTGAAATTGTAATCTTCTATAAAATACTAGTTTTAAGATGAGATTTATTTTATTTTATTGTGTAAGGTACACATACAGAAAACTTACAAAATATATGTTACACATTTAGTATTTTATAAATACTAGTGGCTCTGTGAGCTATAGACCTCGCGAGATTGCAGATCAAAGGAACTTTTCACACCATATGTTTTTCGTTTAATATTAAAATCTTGATAATGTTCGTCACGCTAATCTTTTAAGTCTTTTTTTCTCCTCTGTTCTTAACAGAAGGAGTTTTTCATAGACCTGATTCTTGTCAAACGTTCAAAATCGAAGGGCTCCAGGATGACATCAGTAAGTCTTCGAGTCCGAGAAAGTGCGACGTAAGAGCAACCTACAGCCAGTTCCCTAGACCCAAGGTCGACCACTACCCTGGGTAAAGTCAATCCCTGTGACTTATGAATGGTGACTGCCCATGCTAATGTAAGGGGAAATTTAGTCCTAGAACATGTGCTCTCTTTAGAACGCCAAGTTCGCGTGACAGCGGCAATAGGCACTGATCCCAATATATAATAATCAATTCAGTATTTTTTTTCTTTTACCAGCTTTTTATTTATCTTGCAATCTACGTATGTATGTATAGTCGGGTCAAATCTCGTGAGACAAATTTTATCTACTTTCCGGTTTCCAATTAAGCTGAAATTTTGCACACATGTATATATCGCGTGACAATGCAATATTATGATGACTTGGAGCTGGTCTGATGATGGAGCTGGGAAGCGGTCATAGGAACTCTTTAATTAAACAACGTAATCCCATCGAGTTTAGGCTCGTTTACTTTGGTCTCACAATAAAATATTGTCAAAAAAAAACTTTTTAGTTCAGTTATGGAAATGAATTCTTATAAAATTTTGGTAAACTGGTAATTTTGGTAAAGTAGACTAAACGAATATTTCCTGTAGGTACATAATTCCCAAGAAAACACGGTGAGATTCGAACTCTAGACGCTTAAGTCGATCAGATCTCTTTATAAATGAACTAGACTATTAATCTTTTAACAATACTGGTGAAAATATACGTCTATTGTATGTCCTAATAGAAAATAAAAATCCTTTGTTATTTCGTTGTCACTACAAACACAAAATGGTCGTAAGAGCCATAAAACCCAAATGCGCTTAGGCCCATTGTGCCAACTCCGTCATTTTCAAAAATTTCCATAAAATGGCTCGACTATCGATTTTCATATGTTTATCGAACCTGCTCCCAAAATTTCACGGGAATCGGTTGAGAAATGCGACCTCTAGAGGTTCTCCTCCACACAGATATACCAAAGCATTTTTGGCAATTTCAATTAAATTGTTTTTATTATAAGTACTTCAGTTACGTTAGTACTATTAATAATTATGTGCTTTAATAAGATATTTTTGATATTTTCTTAATTTACGTCAGTAAAGTCTAGTGTTTTAATTATATAATAATAAGCGGTCCCTGGGCTCTGAGGCAATCAGCCGAGGATGCAACCGGGAAGGCGCTAAGATGAATAGTAGTGAAGTCTAGTGTATGTAAGTATGTAAAATTCTTTATTGTACAAAAAAGAAAACAGTTTCTACAACATCAACAGAAAAAAAAAACTTAAATATTGTACAATGGCGGACTTATCCCTATGAGGGATCTCTTTCAGTCAACCACTATAATAGAGGAAAGTCTGTGGCTGCAGTAGGAGTACAGATTATCGGATCTAACTTACATGCACAAAAAACAATAAATAAAAGCAATATTCAACTATCTATTCATAATTTTATTCTATAAGTGTATTACGGAATTGCTTTTCGGCCTCTGACGTGGTTCCTTTAACGATCGCCAGATAGCAGCCGAGACCAACAGCTAAACATCCCTTTCGAAGCATGGAGTCATCATTTTTATCAGACAATCAAGTGATTCAGCCCTACAATTTCTTTACCAAACTGACATTCCAGAGTTTAACATATTGCATACTAAATAGAGATTGGCAGCGGAAAGAAATTCAAGAGGGAAAAATTAAACGCAAGGCGAAGGAAAGGGGGAAAAATATGAATTCCTATTTACCCCAGGAATTTTTGAAAATTCCGGGAAGGCGTCCATCTCTAATCCTAAACCTTAGGAACTTTACAACCAGGAATTGTTCAAGTCAAATGTTGGCAAATATTAAAAACAAAGGAAATAATCACAGGCGTTATTTTGAGCTATCAATCTCGATTGGAACACTCCATTAGGGGACTTTCTTTAAAGCTAACTTTATGAAATCCACAGTATGCTCTGTTTAGTAGCGACAAGTCGACTTAATCATTAACAAATTAAATATATTCAGTATGACGACTAATATAATTTGTTAACGACTTTAGTATACCGTATAGTCCAATCATCATCATTTCGTTTAGGTTACATTGTCAATCGACCATATACACCCTGGCGTCAGAGATGTGCAAAACCGTCTCTCGGCCTCTGAAGTGGTTCCTTTTAACGGCCACCAGATGGCAACCGGGACCAACGGCTTAACGTGCCTTTCGAAGCCCGAAATCATCTTTATTATCAGGCAATTGGGTGATTCAAGCCTGCAATGTCCTAACCAAACTGGAAACAACTAAACAAAGTATGCGTCCCGTGGGAATCGAACCTACGACCCTCGGGTAGAAAGCGAACGCCTTAACCACTGGACCACGGAGGCAGTTCTATCTATCAATAGTCTAGTGACTCTACATGTAAGTAATCATTTTGATATAATTTCTCTACTAGATAGAGGAAATATTATTAAAATCAATTTTGGGGCTTAGGAGTTAGGGTTGAAAACAGACTTTAAGTAATAGGTATGTTGAGGTTTTATATAATGATCTAGCAACAATAGTCACCAACAAATAAGTACAAGGGTGTTACGAGCATACTGATTCCATGTCAGTGACGGAAGTATTATTATACTTTAATGCTTCTTAAAATAAAATGTACTTTTTTTTCGTGTGGAAAAGGCCTTCGCCTACCACCCAGCCATGAACGGGAAGCTGAGTGGTTATGTGGGACTTGAACCCATTAAAAACCACACGGTGTCAACACCTACCGCGTGTTGCCGGGACCATGTGCAAAATAAAATGTACCTCACTAAACTGGCTGAGTAAATTCCTACTATAAGTAATTTTACCTACTGCAAATAATCTTAAAAAATAATATATTTATTCATGGCTCTCAAAATCTGTGTTTGTCTGGTTTCAAAAACTCTACTAAGAAAACGCTAAATTGGGAGAAAAGGAAAACAAGCAAACGTCTATAAAATTTTACGACACCATACATTGCAAGAGTTAACACCATCGCAACTTTCACCCCATTGCGATTTCAGGTTTTACGGACAAAAATCGCGGATCATGATTGTAAAATGTGTAAAGTACAGAAAATAAGCTCGCACCCAGTACAAAATATAGATTTTTAAATGAAGATTTTATCAAAATATAAATATACTCACTGTTTCCTATGTCTCTGCCCGCGTCAAACAGTAGCCAATGTTTGAACCATGGAGTAATTACAAAGAGGAGATGCCGTAATAAGCGTTTTGTAAGAAAGCGTTTGTGAGGCTACACGGGGCGGAAGGCAGACGTGCGGGGTGCTTGGTTTTCGGCCGTGGCTCCAATCATGGAGCAAGAACAATGACAAGCTCCGCCCACTTTTGTGTCGGCGAGGCGCCAATGATCACATCACTGCGCCATTTCAAACGGCATCTCCTCTTTGTAATTACTCCATGGTTTGAACTATCCACACCAATTTCATCGAAATCGGTCTGGATCAATTTTGGCTTGATCTCTGGATGATTAGCCATGAAACGTAACAGACATACAGACAAACATACACAGAGACTTGCATGTTCGGTGACGACTCATTAAAGTCATTCATCAAAACCAGTTCTTTTGTTTACGAAACAAATACCTATTTAGATACATTTTTGCATTTATTATTTTATGGGTAATAAATATTTGTTATCAACGTAAACTGACAACTTGCCCTGACTCGTTTCAGTGACTCATTTTGTATAAAAGAAAAAACCGCCTTCACTTTTTCATTTCCATAAATATTTATTTGGGTAAAATTTTGTTTATTATAGAAAAATAAGTAGATTCTTAATAATAATATAATTAATATCATATGATTGTGAGCTTTTTAATGAAAATACTAATTATTTAAACTGAACCCAAGCTCGATGTGGAATGTCAGAATAGCAGCAAACACATAAATTAGCTTTGCCTACGTATCTATTTCTGTACTCTCATTATTCTGTAACTTTTTTCTATAAAATTTTTATTGTAGCCCGAAAATATTAATAACGGCTTAGAGGAATCTTTACGATAAGGGAAAAGATCTTACGTTAGGATTTTATGCAACCTAATCGTTAAAATATTCTTTTTCATATCAATCTAAATCAAATAAATCAGAATGATGTTTGTGGTGAAAGTAGCCACAAGAAATCGACGCTTCCTGTTGAAACTACACGAGCAGAAAGTGTTGTTATTATCAAACATTAATTAATTCTTATTGAGCGGGTGTTTCATGGTTAATAGACCCTGAACATTTTATTATTACCTATCATTGTTTGATAAAAACATGTTGCCCCGAGGAGCTCGTTAGTCGAGCGCGACCCGCGTATCCGTAGCGAATGCGACCACCACTATTGTATTGGTCGCCATGTAGTGGCATTTTCTATCTTGAGCTTGAGCTCCTCCGTGCTTCGGAAGGCACGTTAAGCCGTTGGTCCCGGTTGTTGTCGATAGATAGCTGTCGTTAGACAGTGTCAGATGCCTTGGGGCGACCTGAAAAGTTCTGACAGTGTTGGCCACTAACACACCTCGTGACATGTTCCTGTTGGTCTGGTTTTCCTGTAAACAGGGTTACGGATGTCAGACGGCAGTCGCTCCATTTATAACCATTTCCGCCAAATCTTTTATTGTCACCAAATCTATTATGTTATTTTTATTATATGTTTATGAGTATAGATTTCAAAAGCTAACTTGACCTATAAAGCATTTTTTCTAACATCATATCTAGATGTCAAATGCGTACAATAGGAAAATTTAAAAAATAGTTTTCTTAGCTGTAAAATCTCTCTGAACCGTTGGTCCAGCTTAATTTTATACCTATTAAACTGTAATAAATAGATAGATGATAAAAACCACAACTTTTGTACGCAATATTCCGAATGAATTTAATTAAAAACATTTTAAAAGGTATTGTTTTGTAAAACAGCAATAAATAAAACCTTAGCGCTAACTTACCAGAACCCATTTCCGTAAATAAGTTAGGGATAATATATGAATTAAGTAGGTAGGTATCATAAATTGTCTTATTATTCATGGTTTACAAAACAGAAGCTGTGAGAAACTTTGCGTATTAATTTTAGAGATATTTTCTCTAACCATATTAATCACTATTTATACCAAATAGTCTATATGGGATACTATGTTATTTATGTATAACAAAGAGTTTTACATACATTACATACATACATAAACCTTTTTTTTTTCTTATGTTTTCGCGATTGTTATTCATTAAATTAAAACTATTTTAATACGGTTTTTATCGCGTTTATTACTTATTTATTTACACCTGACGTTTCAAACACTTTACAGCGTTCATGGTCGCAGGCAGACTAAGTTAACATTTGTCTTTGATGTCATAAGATTACAAACTACCGCCTGAAATTTTTATTGGGAACTATTCCGATTCACGCAGTATTGGCTCACAGTATCTAAGGGTCTTGCAGTCTGCTTCCGACTTTGCGATTTTATTAAGTTAATGACTGGGTCCCAAGCTGGTAAACTGGCGCGATAAAAACCGTATTAAAATAGTTTTAATTTAATGCATACATAAACCGTTATTCCCTCGAAAAAATAAACACCTTGCACCTCGTCATTTTCTTTGGGTTTCTTTTACGTGACCATATTGACCAACATGATGTCAATCTTTCTCGAAAATGCTATTTCTGTTGAACAAGTTACTATGCTCAAGATTATTTCTGTTGGACAGTTTAGTATGCTCAACTAAACGTAGCACCGTATCGTTTGAGTATAAGAGTATGATCGATCACGTGGTATTATGTTGAAATCGATTGCCCGTTTTGTTCCTACAATACTTGGATAGCATGATTAATATGTCTCGCTCAGATTTATCGAATAAAATTGTAGGAAAATACAAATAAAATCCAAAGTACTGGTGTAAATTGTATTCATGTAAGGTGTTTGCGGATCTCACTGAATCGAAATAAAAAAACCGCTACTATTTGGTGCAGGTTATAACAAAATTGTTTCACATTCGCACGTGGTTCAGTGTCTGAACACACTGTGGTCGTGGGTTCGATGCTCACACTAATGCTCAGTGTATGTTAAGTTTTTGAAGAAACTAATCTGAAAATTTTACAATTCGTATGAAACATTTTACAACCAGAAACGGATAAGGGAAAGATTTTTTAAAATCCTTTCTTAAATAAGCAAGTTATAACCCTTTAAAATTCGGTGGAATGGGAAACTGTCAAAAAACAACAAAAGTGTGTGCAGTGACGTCACTGCCACTTGATTTCGTACAAAAGAGATAGCAAGACGTCCCCATCACGTTTCCACTTTTCTTCTTAAAAAAACTTTAAAATCCAATTACTGCCTTAATTAACAACCAATTTTGTTGTTGTTTTAGGAATCGGTTACTTTTTACTAAAATCGTACGATGAGCTCTGTGCCTCTACCACCAGATTTAAGTTACCCAGACGCTAGCGACCGCGTAAGATTTTATATGGAATTTCTTAGTTATCTTACTGACGGCCAGCGGCGGTGTACAAATTGCTGAAATTCAGCGTTGCGACTCTGTGTCACAACATATGCTGAGCCGGCAACCTTTTTAATAGTATTTGTTTTTTTTATATTTTAGATATAAGTTTGTAAATTAACATAGGTTTCGGCATTTTATATGAAATTATTTTATGTATAATTATTTTTTATGTTTGTAATGATTTCCATAATTATACTTATGTTATACATATTTTATAGATTTAACTTAGTTTTAAGTGAATTTTCTGTCGATTAACGTTTTTTTTTCTTTCTTTACATTCGCCATATTAAATTATTAAAGTAGTCGCTAGCGTTAATAAAATCTCGTGGTAGAGGTTATCAGGCAATAGGCTACTTGACTGTATTCATACTTGGGCAATATTTGCATACGAAACAATATGTATACTAAAAACTAACCGATTCTGAAAACAACAACAAATTGGTTGTTAATTAAGGCAGTATAAAATATTTTTCAAGGAGAAAAGTGGGAGCGTGGTAGGTACGTCTTGCTACCTCTTTTGTACGCACGAAAGCAAGTAGCAGTGACGTACTGAACACAGTGCATCCTTTTCTTGTTTTTTGACAGTTTCCGCTTACACTGAATTTCATAGATTTATAACTTTCTTATTTAAAAAAGGATTCAAAAAAACTGATTTAAGTTTCTGGTAGTGAAATGTTTCAAATGAATGATTGGATTTTTATGTTTATTTATTTATTTCTCGCTAACATGTACATTATATGAATAGATGGAGTAAGGACAATTTTTGTGAGTACATGTACCTGGGTACATGACTGGGTGTTGCAAAGTCTCTAAGAGAATGAGTGTTCAGATTATAACATTGACTAATTAGGTACCATTAACTTAAATTTTTACATGAAAGCAAAATACAAAATTGAATGCCAATTCAAATTATCACAAGAATCAATTAAATGAATGACATAAACAAAACAAAAAATGTCTACACAGGTATAATTATAAAATGTCCTGAGAAATCCTCAAAACGCCGGGGGTAGCCATTAAAGTAACACCTAATTATTTTGTTTCCCTAAAAATCCAAGTCTTAGATTAATAATTGGTATCCGCGGCACTACGACGAGCGCGCGATACTAATCACCAATCCAAGACCCAAGTATTCATAATTTGTCGCTCAAATATTCTTAGACTGAAATAACGATGCAATGAATGTTGCTAAATGCAACTGTCAAAGACCAAATATTATACAAACTATCGACACGCTAAGATGGGGACAGGTAATCCTGAGAGTTGTACGACTAACAAAGATAAAGGTCGATGATTGATAGGTGCACAAAATTAATGAGAAAGGTAAAAGTAAGTATCGCGTGAGCACATTTATGATAGTTATGATTTTTTTTTATTCACGTTAATAATTTAATATAAAAAATAATAAAAAAATAATAATACATAAGACCACCCCGTGTCGTACCTGGCCCACAAGTACCCATAACGCGAGCAGCATTCCCCCTTTGAATCGCTATTGATAACCTCTGAACGAGATACGATACTGAGTGGTTATCTTTGGTATTTAGTTATGATAGGAATTGGGTAATAATCTAATTAATAATTCGAGCAAACTAATATCAAGACTCTTACAACCCGGGTCATTGTCAACCCGGGACTTGTTTGACAAGCTCAATCTTTGCATAATCTGCACTTAAAATCAGGGGATCGCTGGACATTCTAACGTAAACTATTTTTTTTTTTTTTGCAGTGTTTCCTTTCATCCGCCTATGTAACTGTATTTCTAAATAATGAAACTTCATAAATTTTTAATTTTATATATTTTTCACAAGTCGTTGCAATGTATCAAGCGCCGCGTATTGCTGACGCGGCTCATTTGTACTTATTTAGTCATTGAAATAAACTAGTGTGCAACTAACACCCAACCGGACTGGTTCTTATCATTTTCAATACCTTTCCAATATCATTATCATTTCAATTAATTTTAAGTGTAGTTTATCCCTATACATATCTTTTATCTAGAGATGGGTAGCGGGAAGAAATTAAAAAAGGAAGAAATGAAATGAAAAGGAAAGAAAGGGGGAAAAAAATATTCCCATTTATCCCATATTAAGAAATTGATTTTGTTAAATTAAATTTAATATTTATATCAAATTTACCAAATACCTTGGAGAGTTTATTCCGTGACATGGCAATAAAGTTTAGGTATTTTGGTTTTTTTTTTTGATTGATAAGAGTACGCAAAAAAATCGTCTATCTTCGTATGTGGAGCGGCGCGACCGACGCTACGATTGTCAGTTAATTTCCGGTGACTAGGGATAGTACATAACGAAAATTTCGTGAAAATACGTCATATTTCTGAAAAGAGATTACAAACATGGTATCAGGGTACTGAGTTGATAATTTGTTATTCTGAAACTTATTAAATTTCTCATTTGTTAAAATGTAAATATATAATATATTTCGGTAAAAAAAAAAAAATTTTTTTCTTTCCGGAATAAATCACTATTGGGAGGGAGTCGATGGGAATCAATGGAAATATTTCCAGAGGTTGGAAATTTTCCGGGAAGGTGCCCATCTCTACTTGTAACGCGTATAATTTTAATTGATCCGAGTAACACAGATGTTCTTTTAACTTGTGACGTTATGAAAGCCTTCCAATGCAGATATTTTTTCAACACGGATGAAAATATATTGCAGGGTAACGTCAACTATCAAATTATACTTTTCTTTATCTCAATATAAACGGCCAATGCATAATACATGTTTTAAACTAATACTTTGGACGAAGCATCTCGTATATTATGATAGAACTTCACTTCAGGTAAGTTGGTTTAATCGATAATTACCATTTAGTCATCTATCTCATTACATAATTATTGTTACAGCTTCGACGCGAGATCTTGTTAATAATGAGGGTACGCGACACAAGACACCACAATGTAAATATGCGCTACTTATGCGACCTATTACTTATTCAGTGACTATGCACACAGATACGTATCGAGGTCGTCCCGCTATCCTAGGCGTCGATTGTCCGTGCTGCAGCCTCGGCCCATTGTTTTTCCTCCCATTTTGCGGATGGTAGTATGCAGTAAGTGATAAATTTTCGAACATTTTTTTTTTCGCTGTAGGTACAAATAGTTTGAGCCCACTGTAATCTGCTTGCTAGTCGTTAGGCTGTGTCTGATGTCTTTAGGTAACCTACAGAGTACTTTTCCTTGCAGGCGGCAGCGTGAACAATCTAACAGTATTGTACAACTAAATAGGCAAACAGGCTTATGGCCCACCTGATGGTAAGTGGTTACCATAGCCTATGAACGCCTGCAACAACGGAGATGTCACGAGCGCTTTGCCGATCCTAATTAATTAATGTTTCATAATTTCGTAATTATTTGTAGCTTAAAAGTGAAAGTTAAATGTGAATCTGGAAAATACGTTCGGATGAAGAGGAAGAAAATCATTAATTTATTCAGTACTTCTGTGCACAAGAAAGAGTGACATAAATAAACTGAAATATTTGCGCAATGAACCGACTTCAATAATGATAAAATAATTATTACCCATTTACAATAAAAAATATATTAAAACATCGTCTAGTATTAAAATTGCATTATGATAAACAGACAAGCAAATTATGATTAAAAAAATTCTGGAAGAAATTTCTTTAGAAATAAGTAGAACCCTTGTACTTTTAAGTTGCCAATGTATACTTACAGCGTGTACATGAAATAAATAAATAATATAATATTTTCTCACCTCAAACATTCCAATCAAACTCAAGCGACGAGTTAGGGGGAACCTCGTCCCACCCTTGATTTCGTCCCTGGGACCACTATTCCAATTTTATTTTTGATAGGAGTAAACTCGTCCCTCGCCCTAGGGAACCTAAATCTGGAACCACATTCCCCCGTTTTAAACATTTTATAAGGTGATGTTGTCCCTCTTGCGATGTGTGCTATGTTTTGCAGAAACCCTAGTTTCATGTTTGTCTCTGTGTATCTGTCTGCGGTTTCATAACATAATTATAGGATTACTTTCAGCTCAATAAGTTAATTAGGCGAGAATACTATTATTTCTCTATATAAAAATAAAATCGACTTACCCTGACTAGGGATTAAACCAGAAATCTCCATACTAGCGGCCTAGCATTTTACGGATTTTACGTTACGTTTTAAAGTGATTACAGAAAATATTACACTTGCAAAATCTTTACCGTAATTGGAATATAATGTTTTGAATAGCAACTACACTTTGGCTGCAACATAATTAGAAATAGAGAAATTATTTATCAAACAGTCGATATTCGATAATAACATTTCGATACCAGTCTACGAGAAAGAAGGGTTACCTCGTGATCAGTTAAAAAAGAAAAACGCCTGGCTCACTCTTGCATAGTTTCAATAGGCCCGAGTAAACACAAGATGGCGATCCACTCCCGTGCATGAGATCTTCTGGCGCCGAGCCAAATGCGTGTTGCAATAACTGCCGTTTTTCACCTGGAATACAAGAAAATTTCTTGATATGGACATAAATTTTATTAATTTTCATTAATGCTAATCTCAAATAGTTTTCTGACACCAGGGTGTTTAGGGTCAATTGACCATGGAATCCCCTCTATATAGATATATGCGCTAACCTTCTTCATTCGAGTATTCATAATTCCATACTTTCCACACTAATATTTTATGTGCGATAGTCTGTCTGTTTGTTACGCTTTCACGGCCAAGCCGCTGAACGGATTTTAACAAAATTTGGTATGACTATAGTTGAACACGCGGGGTCAAAATACTTTTAGACATAGGTGGAACTGCGGGAAACAGCTAGTATTGTAAATTTAACATATTATATTTTAGAGCTAAGGGTATAAAATCATGATTCTAATTTTGGTGGTACTTTAATGAAGCGACAGCCATCTGACCTCCATGACTTTCAGGAAAACCAGGTTTTAGTTTAAGTCTAACAATTTTACTAACGCTAACACACTGGGATCTTGTTTTTATTTGTCTAGTTTCCTTGATAAAGGAGGTCAGAAGGCAGTCGCTCCATTTTAACTACCAAATCTAGCATCATGATTAATATTGCACCAAGGCTCTGAAGCGTAAGTTGAGGTTGCAACTGGGCAACATACATGAACGAAATAGACTTTTAATAAGCTGTCTATTATAACGTTAAAATATATAAAATCAATTAGATTCCTGTTAATTTCCCTTTGAAAAAACGTTGAAAAGTATATTAAAACCTCATTGACCTTTTTCAATGAACTAATCGTTCAGGATTCAATTTTCTTTGGACTTGATCAATCTACTCTGGACCTTACACCTAAAAAGTTAAGTGATATTTTCAATCAACGCAAAAAGCCCTGAACATTGTTTACTTTGTACTGGTTGCGATTAACAAACTCGTCCGCAACTTTTGTGGTGGGTTCTTCAAGAGCCTTTGAGATTATCCCCTTTCTAAAAAAGAATTAATTAACTATAGATAATTTACTAGCTCGAAATTTTTTAAATACTTAACTTACTATGGACTGTGCAATAAGCAATATACGCGATAAAAACCGTATAATTAAGAAATTTACTGGTAAAAAAAATATTTGACACATTAATAAAAATAAACACGGCATAAATAATAATAATATGAGTCCTGGTCACTTGAATAAATAATTTTTCATTCATTCATTCATTCATTCATAAAAGCAAGTAATTCCCTACAAAACGTATTGTATATTTGATACAGTCTGTATCTATCCGATCTGTCAAACTATCTAGGCAACTTAAGTACTGAATTTCATACGCCGCATCGTTTGAACAAGTTATCATTAAGAGATAAGATTTTTTTAATTTAGCTATCTATATATCTAGATAAATCTACTTTAATGGCATTTTTGAACTAACAATCCTGGCCAGGCCTGATCTATATACTTGGATTCAGCCTTCCTTGTCTGTATATCCCACACTGCACTATCTTAAGCCATATTGGAGTTCAGGCTCGTGTCAAAAATATTTTAATACTTTTAGGGTCTAAAATAGTAGTGCAAAGGAAAATTTACTTCTTTCGCGGAAACGGAAAACTTTTTTTCCTCGTTAGAATCCTTAGAACTTCTTTTGGTTAGAAGTTGGATGTACCAAAGGTTCGATTTGGTGGAAATTCATCAACTGTTTCTCGTCTAATTAAATGTTCTTCAAATTGTTTTTATGAAGTCAAGGGAGAGGAAAAAAATTGAGTTTAACTTTAAAATTTAATTTAATTTTCTTTCGCCATCGACTTATTTTTTATTGTATAAATAGGTTAGTTGTGTTATCTCTGACTTAAAAATAGATACACTTTCCGTACATGAGCATCTTGAGATCAGTAGCACCACGGGTCAGAATGGGAGAAACCTAAGTAAATAACTCAAATGTTCTAATTATTTTTGACCATCGGCATTTACACTGTTCGATTGGCAGATTCATAAAAAAAATGAAAATAGACATTTTTCAAAAAATATAAAAAACGTGTTTTCATAAAGGTATACAGGAACCCTATTTTAAAAAGGATGACTCACTCATAGTCCAAATCAAACTAATGAAAATCATTCCACTCACCGGTTACCGTGTCATAATTTTCAAAAGTAGGGCTCCAAGTACCTCTAAATTAAAAAAAAATTGCTATTAGTCACATTATGCAAAATTCGGTTTTATTTTACGAACAATTTTTTACAAGAACAGTCTTAACGTATAGAGTTATTTTCAAAAATAGCTTGTATCTAGATCTGTATAAAATTTATATATTTGCGAAACGTTGACAACCACTGGAAAAGATTGATCAACCCTGTCCGCTGAAACTTCTAGTACAATCGCTGCGTGCTTCCATACGCGAATAATTGCGCGAACGATCTAGTACATTGCTTGTCTCGCTCTGGCATATTTGTCCCGCTCTCATGTGTTCGAGAAACTCGAATGAACGAGATCGAGAGTATCGCTGTCTCTCTCTTACTCTTCTGGAGTATTTGAGATCTTTCTGGAATCTAATGAAACGCGATTCCCGGGCTATACACCGTGAAATTTTAGTCGTTTTGGATCCATCGTCCATTAATGCAACTGAACAACTTTCCCCAAGATAGGTACATGGATCGAAATATGGAGTAAATTTTTGGACCTCCCATACAAAATGTCTCATCACGTGACCTAACTTACTATGGGAGGTCAAATTTTTTTTCATGTTTCGAGCTATGTTCCTTGGGGAAATTTGTTCGGTCGCATGAATGGAGTTACTGGACTGTTGCGGACAGCAGCTTCGAAATAGGAGCGGCCGCCAGCAGCCAATCAGGGCGTCGCATTCAATGAACGCGCCTAGTACACGCAGCGAGGATTGATACCGCTCACCGATTGATACGACCGGATGAGTCACGCAGCGGTATCACTCAATGCGTGTACGGGGGGAGCGACGCGGCCTGTGATTGGCTGCCCACTTTCGCCTACTAGTAGCGTTAAGAATAGTTGTAAGTTAGGATAAATATCTGTAAATATGTAGAATAAATTGTAGTGAAATTGTGAATAGTAGTGAAACAACTTGTACTCGCAGTGAATTGTGAAATAAAGAAGATCTGCAGAAACAAACATTTTTTAATTCAACGACTCGTTACCAAGAACAACGAAAAAACCTCTACAGTCCACAACATCTTTGGTCCTTCGAGTCGCCGGATTATCCAGAACAACATCTCTGGACATTTGAAGCAGCGAAGAAAATGGTAGTCACAAGGAGCCAGTCCGGGGAAGAGGAACAACGGGGACGTGTCTTCGAGGATCCACCCAGATCGCCGAGCGCTACCGAACGAAGCACTCGGGCCGGGCGTCGCATCCCAGAGAGGCAATCCACCGCCATCCAGCCCACGATGACAGCCTTGGAACCCACATCTGAAGAGCAGACCACAAGCTTCGCCCACACTTCACGACGGATTCAACGGTCCCACGCCGGGTCCGTCCGCTCAGGACGCTCTCACATGTCCACCGCTAGTGCAGCCGTCCGTATCAAGCAAGCTGAACTCGCCGCAGAAGAGAAGCTCGCCGAGCTGAGACGCCGGGAGCTGCGACTGGAAGCCGACCTCATACAAAAGAAGTTGGCGCTTGATATCGAGAACATTCAAGCGGAAGAGAGCGAAGCGGCCAGCATCCACGAGCGAGTCGACCGGTGGCTCAGCCAAAACGAGCCAACCGCCACTGAACAAGTTACCTGCACGAGTTCACTACCGCAGCGAGAATACGCCACTGCAGCCGCCGCCGCCGAGCCCGAGCTTGCGCCCCGCCCGCCGATCGCATCGCGGATGGACACGCCGGCACGAACGCACGCCGACCATGCTCATCCACTACGGGGGGAGCACGTAACGCAGCACAAGCAACCGGAGGAGCGCCGAGCAAGACAGAGGCAAACAAGATGGGATGAAACTCCGAGACAGCAGCAGTATGAACGCCCGCGTTCGCCGACGCCTGCCCATAACAGAAGCCTCAGCACGAAAAGAGGAATCGAACAACTCGCCGAAGCTATATCGCAAATGGCAAGAGTTCGTGCGCCGCCGAGACAAGTCACAGAGTTACCTGTGTTCTCCGGAGCGCCCGGTGAATGGTTGCCCTTCAAAGCAGCCATGAGAGACTCTGCCGCCATCTACAAGTTCAGCAACATCGAGAACATGGCGAGACTGCGCAACAGCCTGAGAGGAGAAGCACGCGACGTGGTACGAGCGATGCTGCATACGAGCCAAGATCCGGAACCCATCATGAAGACGTTGGAACAGTGCTTCGGTCGCCCTGAAGTGATAGTCGACCAAGCCCTGGATGAAATCAAGCGACTTCCGCGCCCGGGAACTAGCGCGGCCGAACTAAACAACTTGGCAGTGAAACTCCAGAACACAGTTCATGTGCTAAGTGATCTCGATCAGCGTGGATATCTCTACAATCCCATGCTGACACGAGAAGTCGTCGAGAAACTGAGCCCACACCTACGCTCACGTTGGTGTGACTACGCCGAGGAACACAGCCAGCACGACGACCCGCAGATAGTGACGATGTCAAAGTTCCTGATGAAAGAAGCAGATCGGGCTCTAAAACACGCCTACGCGCCGAGTGCCGCGACGCCATCGCGAAGTATGAAGACGACTGGCAACGCACCCGCAGCGCGGCGACATGAACCGAGTCGCAGAGCCGCGACATACTCAGCAACCGCCGATGTCGAAGAGGATCAGTGTCTTCACTGCGGGGGACCACACACAGTCCCACAGTGTGAGAAATTCCGCACACTGACTACGGAGCAACGATGGCAGTGGATCAAGGAGAAGAGGATATGCTTCAAATGCATAAACAAGATGCATCGACGCCTCAATTGCCGAGCCAAGCCGTGCGGAATCGACAACTGCAGACGCCCCCACCACTCGCTACTGCACGCGGCAGCGCCTGCTAGCACTGCATCCGTGTTCGCGCCCGCGCGCGCGCCCCCACCCGCGCCTGCGCCCGCGCGCATACCCGCGCCCGCGTCGCGTACCGTTACGCCCGAAAACAGTGAATCTGTGCTCTCAGTGAGAACGAGAACCAATCAGCGGACGGTACTGCTGAAAGTGTGCCCTGTGACAGTGAGTGGCCCAAGAGGTGACATCAAGACATACGCCTTGCTGGATGAAGGATCGACCACAACATTGATCGACGCAGAGCTCGCGCGAAACATTGACGCGCGCGGGCCTGCCTCACCGCTCCGCATTCACGGAGTCAACACGACACGACGTGAGAACGACAGCCGCCGTGTCAAGATCCACGTGAAAGCCGATGGTCGCGATTGGGAAATTGGAGCACGCACCATCGAGGGACTTAACCTCTCGAGCCAAACAGTCCCTGCACGCTTGTTGGAATGCAAGCATCTTCGAGACCTCCCTGCGAACGAGTTGAGCTATGACGTAGCTAAACCCCTGCTGCTCATTGGCGCCGACAACTGGGAGATGATCGTCACCCGCGAGCTGAGAACCGGCAGAAAACATGAACCTGTCGCTTCGAAGACTCAGCTGGGATGGGTGATTCATGGCACCGCCCCGAGTGTCATCTACAAGGATGAAGCCTCCGTTCTCCACCTGCACGTGCAAGATGAAGATCGATTGCACAAACAAGTCGAAGAGCACTTTAAAGTCGATGCAATAGGCGTGACACTCACAACCAAAGTGTCGCCATCGAACCAACGAGCACTCGACATCTTCGCCAAGACCGTAACGTGCAAGAACGGCCGCTACGAAGTTGGGCTGATATGGAAAGAAGACGAGCCTACCATGCCGCCCAGTTACAACAACGCTCTCAGAAGGCTGCGAAACATCGAGAGCAAGATGGGCAGAGACCCAGACTTCGCAAGAGAATACAGTGCCCAGATTGAAAATTTGATAAGAAAGGGGTACGCTGTGGAGTGCGACGGGTCTGAGAAGGAGTGCCAACACAAATGGTACCTCCCACATTTCGCCGTGAACAACCCGAACAAACCCGGAAAAGTACGACTTGTCTTCGACGCAGCAGCAAAGGCATACGGAACGAGCCTGAACGACAAGCTGTTAGAGGGCCCAGACTTGCTACAATCACTACTGGGCATACTGTTCAAGTTTCGAGAAATGCCTGTGGCCATCTCAGCAGACATAGAGGAGATGTTCCTGCGCGTGAAAATAAGAAGACAAGACCAAGCAGCGCAGATGTTCTTGTGGCACGGCTCCGATCGAACGCTCCCGCCACGAGAAATGAAGATGACGTCAATGATCTTCGGCGCAACGTGCTCACCATTTTTGGCACACAGCGTGCGAGATCATAACGCACGTGTCCACGCGCAAAGTCATCCTGCGGCTCTCAAAGCCATAACTGAAAGCCACTATATGGACGACTTCGTTAACAGCTACGAGACAGAAGAAGAGGCCATCGCGACGATCAAAGAAGTAATTGAAGTCCACGGGAAAGCTGGCTTCAAGCTACGCAGCTGGAATTCAAATAAGGAAGGAGCCTTGAACGATGTGCCCTCCGAGCTGCGAGCACGAACGACGACACAGCTGGGACATGAAAACAAGACACTTGGACTTGTGTGGGACCCGAATGCAGACAAGCTCGGCTTCAACACCACGATGCCTCGAGTCCCTGAAGATGTACGAGCACGACGTCGCGCACCGACCAAGAGAGAAGCTCTCAGTGCGGTCATGTCAATTTACGACCCACTGGGACTCCTTAGCTGCTTTACAATAAGTGCCAAAATCTACCTACAAAGATTATGGCGATTGCAAATTGGATGGGATGAGCAGCTTCCGACAGAACACGCCGACGGAATAATGGACTGGCTGGAAAATCTAGAGCAAGTTGCCACGCTCCGCCTGCCACGATGCTACAATGAAGCCCGAAGCGTCGTCAGCAAGCAACTCCACGTGTTCTGTGATGCCAGCCAGGACGCATACGCCTCAGCCGCGTATTGGCGTCTCGAAAACAGCGACGGAACAATCAACGTCGTCCTCGCCGCCGCCAAAGCGAAGGTGGCCCCGATGAAGAGCCAGAGCATCCCTCGCCTCGAGTTGCAAGCCGCACTGATAGGCACTCGACTAGCCGAAGCAATCAAGCAAGGACACCGCTGGACCGCTGACAAGACCATCTATTGGACGGACTCTCAAACTGTCCTCCACTGGATAAGGAAAGACGCTCAGAAATACACGCCATTCGTCGCGCATCGTCTCGGAGAGATAGCAGAACGCACCGAGACACGACAATGGAGATAGACGCCTACGCACGATAACGTAGCCGACACAGCCACCCGAACAGGTTACGTGCCTGTGAACGCGGAAGACTGGTGGTTCACCGGGCCCTCATTCCTGCGACAAGAAGAAGAATCATGGCCCGAAGAAATCACGATCCACGAAGATGAAGCACAAGAAGTGATCAACTTGGTGCAATCAGATGCCGAACAACGACCTCTACCAAAAATAGAGAGGTTTTCAAGCCTGTATCGTCTACTACGAGCGACCGCAATGATGATACTTTTCATTGATAAGTGCCGGCGACGAGATAGAAAGCTGAACGCTTCACACATCAACCGCGCCGAGACACTATGGCTTGCTCAAGCTCAAGAAGACAGCTTCCTGGAAGAGTTAACACGCCTGCGCGCTGGCAAATCAGTCGCCCGCGCAAGCAGACTCGCGAAGCTGGACCCAGAAATGAGCAGAGAAAATGGATTGCCGACCCAGGGAAACACATGGCTGAGAAGAACGTCGAACGAGTATTCTCCGGCCCCGATGGAAAAACGTCAAGATCCAAACAAGAGGCGGAACATTCAAGCGGCCTACGTCGAAGCTCGCCGTCCTGCCAATACAAGAGGCTCCGCCGAGTCTTCGCCGGGGGGAGGATGTTGCGGACAGCAGCTTCGAAATAGGAGCGGCCGCCAGCAGCCAATCAGGGCGTCGCATTCAATGAACGCGCCTAGTACACGCAGCGAGGATTGATACCGCTCACCGATTGATACGACCGGATGAGTCACGCAGCGGTATCACTCAATGCGTGTACGGGGGGAGCGACGCGGCCTGTGATTGGCTGCCCACTTTCGCCTACTAGTAGCGTTAAGAATAGTTGTAAGTTAGGATAAATATCTGTAAATATGTAGAATAAATTGTAGTGAAATTGTGAATAGTAGTGAAACAACTTGTACTCGCAGTGAATTGTGAAATAAAGAAGATCTGCAGAAACAAACATTTTTTAATTCAACGACTCGTTACCAAGAACAACGAAAAAACCTCTACAGTCCACAACATGGACGATGGGTCCAAAACTACTAAAATTTCACGGTGTATAAATAGCGGAAAGCCCCACAGGAGTTCAAGTTGAGTTGAGACACGCGATCCAGAAGTTAAACAAGTGCGAAGAACAAGTGAAACCAACGTCTTTGGCGATTCATCAGGAAAGTGGTAAGCAAAAGATTCGGACATTGTGAGTGATCAGTGAAGTGAAGTGACGTCGGCAACCATCCTTATGGGACTAAACGTCTTTTCGAGTCGCCAGGTGTTTTTCTCCAAATAGCGAACCCCCAGCTCGTAACAATATTAACTAAAAATGTCGAATTTAAAAAACGATGAAACTAATAAATTAATCTATTTGAATATCGCGTTTATTACTTATTTATTTACCTACACCTAACACAACAGCGTTCATGGTCGCAGGCAGACTATTTTGTTTGTGATGTCATAAGAATACAAAACCTATAATTTTATCACGAAAATATAAGAAATTATTAGGTATTGAGAAACTTATGTTAAGATTTCATTGTTACTAACAAAAAAATGGACTTATGGTCTGATTATAGAAATTCTTATTATTACTATTTCTTAAGCTTTATGAAAAGGGAACCTGGGGTTGAATGCAAAGCCGTAAACGCTGAGATGACGTGTGACAATTCAAAACAGTGTTACTAAAAAATAATTCCGTAAACACTAAAATAAATCTTTTCACCACATGATTGTAACCTCAAAACGTGTTGTGAAAACCGCATTCACGAACTGTATTTTTTTACAACTGAAAATTATTCCGCATTTGGGTCAGCTGTGACAGAACGCCGACCCATTTGTTTTTGGGGATCATTGAAATAACAGATTTAAAATATATGGACTCTTATTAAGATACACTCGTTCTTTCATGTATAAACCCGGAGATCGTGGGGTCGATTCCTACTATAAAATACAATACAATGCCCACATACAGTAACAAATAATTTAACAAAAAAAATCATTTATCTCATCGATTATAACGAATGTAGATTCGATATCGAACGCAAATCACTGTTCCCACCATGGAGCAATTACAAAGAGGAGATGCCGTTTGAAATGGCGCAGTGATGTTATCATTGGCGCCTCGCCGACACAAAAGTGGACGGAGCTTGTCATTGGTCGTGCTCCATGGGTGGAGCCACGGCCGAAACCAAGCACCCCGCACGTCTGCCTTCCTCCCCTTGTAGCCTCACAAATACTTTCTTACAAAACGCTTATAACGGCATCTCCTCTTTGTAATTGCTCTATGGTTCCCACCGACTTTGCGTTGCGAAATGAGACATACATTTCAAAAGTAGTGGTCTTGGATTTAAATGTGCTTGTTGTATTGTGCAATGTGTTTGTTGTAAATAAAAATTGTAAATTCGAAACACCCTGACAGGGTACATATACTCGTACACATATATAATACAATCTGATATCTCATGAAATATGCTTGTTTCCAGGGTCAAAAGACTATCATTAAAATTTGTCCGTCATTTAGGGATTCAAAATATATTAGTGACGTATTTTTTTCTTTTGTCAATTGAGCGATAAATTGTAAAGATATAACGCATCAAAGTTTAGGAGTAAGGTCTCGTGACGTCACATATTGCGAAAAAGTATAGCACACTGTGACGTCACACGGAACTTTAACGCGCCATATCTTTACCATTCTTTGTTTAATTTACAAAAGAAAAAATACGTCTCCAATATTTTTTGATTATCTAACTGACGGACTAATTATATTTTTTTAGGAAACTAGCCTATTAATTATGTAAATGTAAGCTATAAATAAATGAACTATAATGTTTAATTCACTTAGAACAACAGCCAAAATATATAGTAATAATAAAAACATTTTGTAAAACTGCGTAAATTTAATGTAGTGAAAAATCACAGAACTTTACGACAAGAACAACACGTGCACGAAAAATGTTCGAAATATTGGCTTTTCTCCTCGTAATGCTAGTTTGCTGTTACGCGAGCATGAAAATATTATACAGTTGCTAGCTGAATTATAAACTATTAAGCTTTCTATTGTACAGATATAAAACCAATTCAATTCACTTATTACATTGAGACAACAGGGGACTTTAGAGTCATTAGCATTTTTACGCAAACGCAGCCAGTATTCTCGGCACGTTGCCTCCCTGCCGCGCGTTAGAAGACAATTTTTATTTGTGATTTTTATTATTTTGTGTCATTTTGACTGTTTTTTTTTTTATAAAGTTATTTCATAACATTTCATAATAATTATGTATTTTACCGATGAATATATATTACTATGTAGGAAATACAAGAAGTGGGTTTTGTTACTAGTACTAGACAATTGTTAATTTTACTGGCGTAAAGAATGCGGACACTGCTTCCACCCGAAACACCGCGCAGATATAGGATAAAAATCGAAAGCATAAGAATAATTTAATGCCAATACTACCAACAAAGAAGCCGTACAATCAATACTTACTACGTCTAATCATTGACATAATCGCGGTACTCATCACCATATCATCTAGAAAGTGTGATCACGGATATACATCTTCTGGTCCTTCGAGCCGGATACTTCATGAAATGTTAATGAAATTTCCAAAAAATACCGGTTTCGCCTAAAATAATAAAAATCCATAAACTCGTTCTGTCTTTTACATTCAAGTTTACAGTTGGTGCGTGACACCTAAAAATGGTGTCAGCGGGATTTAGAAGAGCCGAAAATGGCGGGAATTCAATCTCTAAAATGGTGAAAAGCCAACACAGGTTGGGAACACAATGGGGATTATTTTATTCGTGTCGTATAGCAATGCACTGCTCATTGTGGTCTGAATTTTTTTCAAAATCGCCTCTCGGGTTCTGACGTGCTTATATTTATTTATCAAAACTTTATTTACAAGCAAACAACCCATACAACCATTCTGGCCGCAGTGTAGAAACTGTTACCTATTAATATTGCTACACTGGTAACAGTTTCTACGCTGCGACCAGAATGGTTTTAATGGGAATTAGTAAAGCACAAAAGTGGACTTAATTTTTGTAATGACCACCAGATGGCAGCTATGATTAACAGATTAACGTATCTTTTGAAGTATATTCATCTTAATCGCGATATAGGTACGTTACAAAACTAGCAAGTTACGTGGGAAGCAAGTGTCTGGCCATGTCATCTCCAATAAGAAATGGTGTGCTGTTTTTAAGATGTATATGTACTTATGCAAAACATTCTCTCTCAACTCAACAACACATCGATAATGGCGAAATATTGGTCTTCACAAATATAATTTAGCCAGGGTCGACTCGCGACTCACGCTAGCTAGCGCACGCTATTGAACACAGCAATAGAGATTTTTTTTATTTATTTATTAAAACTTTATTGTACCACAAGTAAACGCGCTGATACAACAGGCGGACTTAATGCTAAAAGCATTTGCTACCAGTCAACCATATGGAGAAGCAGAAAATTTGTGCGGCGCAAAAAGTATACTATACTGACATAAAGTATACTGACATAAAAATGAGATTCTAGAAGTAATTGAGATGCAACTGTATTATTGATGTACTGTAAGGTTACATGATTATAAAATCGATTTCTCATAAAAAATACATTGGCAAAAAATTAGTCTAGTCCCTTCTACATGGCAATAAAATTTCTAATAAAATTGACTTTAAACAATACGTATGAGTATTAAAACTTCTTTAATACCACAGACACTCTAAATACGTCCCCGCCCTACATAAGGGCCCCACTTCGTCTTTGATTACACGGTGTTGTTTCGCAAACATCGTATTGCCGCGTTTTTTTACCTCCGCACTGGTTGTTACCCCTCAGCATAAAGTAATGACCACAGACTGATACAGAAGTTCAACTAAAATTTAAAAAAAGAAAATCTTATCGATGACTCTTTCATATCCTTGTACGATACTTTGTCAGAATCGTCAGCTTGTCACGGGGTAGTAAGTTAAGCCAAACGGTCGTTTTAAAGGCTTTTGGGGGAGCAGATGACTAATTTCAGCTGAAATGATGAAGATAAATGAATGAACACTTTGTTGCACCATTTACATACACAAAAAAATGGAGCACTGAATCCAATTAACATTAAAAGAAATGAGTCCCAAAGCAAGAGATGATGTACGATGGTGGTGGTGGTGGTACTTGCATTACACTTGTTGTTCATAAATATGCTGTCAAAGGTATTTTCAACCTGTGTCTTCAACTAATACTCCAAACAAAGCCCTCGGTATGCCTAATCGAGGTGAGACAAACACGGGAAGCCACACGCTCTGACTAGCATTGTTCATTTATACACGATTTTGTTAAGATTCGATATGCAGAGGCCAGATAATACCACTCCCCGGACACTCCATACAACAGCGGCGAGTCCGATATAAATTATTACTCCTACGATTTACGCCCTCGTCAATGTGTGTGTTAATCGTAAAGTTGGTTATTTACCGTAACTGCGTCATAGTTGTCGGTCGCGGCTGCGCACTAAACTTCATCATTGCATTGTTTTTCTCGCAATTTTTACCCTAAATCGGTGAGGTGAGGTGGCGTATCTATTTTGGGTGGTAGGGTGTACTATTAAAAGTTCAGTGGCAATACCATACTTTTTTGCGCTATCAGTTAATCAAGTGCAAGAGCATGTACTCAATAAATATTGTCAGTTAGATTTAACTTATCAGAGTCGTCTATTATCAGGTATCTTGTGAATACCATCGTTTCATGAGTCTTGAGGATCGGCGGATGCTACTTGATATGTATTTGTACAATGTTTGTAATGGATGTGTGGATAATATTGATCTAAGTAATAAGATTATGAGGCTCCGTACTCCTACTAAGAGAACTAGGAACACTTCCTTGTTTTGTGCCCATATGGCGAAAAACAACTACTCCAAGAATGCGATTATCAACAGACTCCATCGTTTTTACAATCAAATATTTTCCGATATTGATATTTTTTTAGAAAAGAAGTGCTCCTTTAGAACAAAAGTTATAGATAAACTAAGTAACACGTAACAGCTCATGTACCTGTAGAATATTTTTTTTTTTATTGTAAATCCGTAAGTTTTAATTTAAGTATTATCATTTTTGTATAAAGTGAACTAGGGCTGCAGATTTTGTAATGCCAAATAAATAAAAAAAAATGAAGTTAACCTTCTGTATTTACTACTATGTTACTTCGTAAGAGAAATTGTTACCTCGCCCATTTAGAATTGCTTGTTTTTCCGTCTTTCTTTATTTGTTTACGGTGGGCGATGATCTCGGGGTAGATAACAACTTTTTTGTACAAATGTTTATACATACTGCTAATTAAATTAACCGTCAGTTTATTCTATCTTAATTTATGATATTCGTGACTATCCTAACTAATCTAAGAAATCCTGGGTAGCTCTTCATAACCAAGCGAAAGTGTGATTATATAATTTTGTTACCTCTTCGTCTGTAAACTCGAAGGAAGGTTCGTTTTTTTATTATTATTATTAGGAAATCGCAATCTTGAATAATCAACCTGATACTGAAAATGATTACGTGCTTAGAATTATTTTTCGATACGTCATTTCATTTGACTGTTTAAGTACCAATCCCAGCGAAGTTAAACGGAGCTGTCTCTCTGTACCTGTGTATACTCATGAGTCAAAGGTTTTTCCAGCTATTTGATAGGAGGCAAAAGTGTGCAATCAATTTGGTCCGTACCACAGAAATAGGGTTAGGTGGAAGTGCTATGTGTCCACCAGTTAGACCTCACGTGTATTAACTTATTATCAAAATCATCATTTCACCCGTCTCAGTCCGATGGGCATAGGCCCTAATGATTTCCATAACGACCCGTGGAAAGCGGCCTACATCCAGCCAGCGACTGGCTACGACCTATCAGGGTTTCAATTCCGCTAATAAACTTTAAGACCATGCAACTGGTATTCAATTACGACTTAATTACGATGCATTTTTGATGTGCTCAATATTGGTATTCTGCTACCACAATTATGATCTCAATTTAATTACAACTAAAACATAATTCAATAATAATAGTAGAAAAAAAATTAAATATAATAAATAGCAGAGTACCGACTATTGAAAAGAATTAAGGTTTTGATAATTTTTTTGATTAGCAAAATTTTCTAGTTGCAGTTCAATGGCATGCCAATGGAATACGATAGAGGTGTTATATTAGGGTCAGATTCCAATATTCATATTATTGAATATATTAGTTAGTTCATATTAGGATACCGTAACTATTACTGGGTATTAGTCAAATATTAGTCTAGAGGTTCCTTAATAATTTTTAGATATTATTGAATCTCATGATGTTATTACGCGAACTCATTCTCAATAATCAAACTGAATACAAAATTATTAGTAATACAAAGGGCTACCTATTAATTTTTAGAGGGATTCACTTTTCCTTCATCCTTTAACTGGCTTAGGACTGTCAACGTTGAATCTGGCGTATTTAAAAAGTGAATCAGCTTATTTACAACAATTTATTATATTTTTTTATATATTCAAATGTTTTATTAGAGGAAAGTAACCAAATATGGAATAGTATCCCTAATTTGGAATACCGGCATTACTCGTAAACAAAGAATCCTAAATGCGATAAGTACTGATTCTCCATCTCTTTCTACCTCTATCCACGCGCACCGGTCTTGACAAGTCAGTTGTGCGAGCGCTTTGGCCACGGTGGAGGTGTTTTGTTTTGTCGCCGTCAGAAAACTTTTACGGGTACGTAATAAAAAATGTATTTTTCGTTACTTATTGTGAATGGTGTGTTTGTTATTGTTTCTCTACATTAATTAAGTGTTTTTGTGAAAGTATTAGAAGCAACATGTTATCTTAGTTTACTCATTTCAAAAATATTTAATTTATGTTCAATTATTTAAAAATGCCAATTATGGACAGGTCATGGGGTCCAAATATGGACTCATAATTGGTTCCCTTTATCTGACTGGATAACTTTTTGATTTCAGAATTAATTACTAAAATGGCGGCACCTAAGTCCAAAGCAAAACGAAAGGAATGGAGTACGGATCATATGGCGGAAGCTATTAAAATGGTCAGAGAGAAAAAAATGGGTTATTTAAAAGCTGCAAAGCATTTTGATGTCCCTAGAACTACTTTGTTCCGTTTATGTCAGCAAAATGAGCTACCTCCAGAAGAAGCCGCAGCTACTATATTGGGAGGAAAAACTGTCTTAGGTGTTCATATTGAACGCCTTTTAGTGGAATATATTTTAAAGATGGAGAGCAAGTTTTATGGCTTAACGAGAAATGATGTTCGCAGAATGGCATATATGTTAGCTAAACGTAATCACTTGAAGAATCCGTTTAATGAGTCTGGGATGGCAGGAAAAAAATGGCTAAAGCTATTTTTAAAACGCCACAAAGAAAAACTATCATTGAGAAGACCAACTGGTACGTCATTTGCAAGAGCCTTTGGGTTTAGCAAAGAAAAAGTGGATTCCTTTTTTGATCTCCTTGAAGACGTTTATGATAAAGGTAATTATCCTCCTAATCGAATATATAACGTCGACGAATCAGGACTTACAGTTGTTCAAAGCAAGATACCCCAAGTCGTTGGCCACAAAGGTAAACGACAGATAGCTGCACTTACCTCAGCTGAAAGAGGATCATTAATGACTATAGTCTTTTGTATGAACGCCACTGGACATTTTGTACCACCTTTCATTATATTCCCTCGTAAAAATATGAGTCAACAACTGATGAGAGGCTGTCCTCCAGGTTCTGTTGGAGTTACACATCCATCAGGGTGGATACAAATGAATATTTTTACCGATTGGTTCAAACATTTTATCAAACATACTAACCCAACACCAGAATCGAAAGTATTATTAATCTTAGACGGTCACTTCACTCATACTCGAAATATAGATGTGATAGAACTGGCTAGAGATAACAACGTAGAAATTGTATCCATACCTCCACACACAACTCAAAAACTTCAACCACTAGATAAGACTTTTATGGGACCACTCAAAACTTATTATAGTGAAGAAATAAGAATGTGGATCAGAAATAATGAAAGGCCATTAGGTCCTTTTGACACAGTCGAGCTTTTTGGCAGGGCATATTTGAAAGTTAAAACAGGTGAGGTTGCTGCTAATGGGTTTCGTGCTACTGGACTGTGGCCATTAAATAAAAATATATTTACCGAAGTTGACTATCTGGCTGCACAACAGAATGCAGTTAAAGACGGCTGTACTGTCAATGTTACGCCCACAAAATCAAGTTCTCCGTCAAATGATCAGCCAATGCCTAATGCAAAATCCCTTGATGACTGTTCGACTGAAGAATTAGCAGCCAAGCAAAATGCTGATCCAGAACCAGAACCTTCCACTTCAGGACTTTCTCGCAGCAGCCTTAATTTAGTATCTCCATATGATATCAGCCCAGTGCCAAACAAAAAGAGAATAACGAATAAAAGGGGAAGAAAATGCTCTGTTGCATCCATCATCACGTCTTCGCCATATAAAAATGATCTCATAGATCAACGCAACAAGAAAGCACAAAAAGAAAATAAAATTACTAAAGCAAAGAATAAAAAACAGGACAAAAATAAATCAAAAAGAAAACCTCTGAAAGAGAAGACAGCTTCTTCTTCTGACGATGACGAGATGATTCTGTTTGACACAGACAGTGAGCCCGAAGCCTTGGAGGAGCGTACGGCTCCAGACACCGAAGATGCTGAGTGCATGTTCTGCCATATGCTTTTTTCTAATGATACTCAAGGGGAAACCTGGATCAAATGCCTCATGTGCGGCCTCTGGGCACATAATGATTGCGCTGGTGCAGAGTTTGACACCTGGATTTGTGACTTCTGCAAATAATTCAAGTTCTTTTTTCTATTTTATGAAAGTTCCTAATGCCAGTATTATAGTTACATTAAGTTTTGATTGTTTTATGTTGATTTTTTAATTTACGTTACTTTTTTTATAGGTTTATGCCTGAGTTTATATACTATTCCATATTTGGGGTACCTATTCCATGATTAGATACCTTTATGTTAATTTTGTTTTTGAAAAAATATTATACTTAAAATCAATAAGTATGACAACTGGTTGTTACTTTGTGAAAAGCAAATATATAATAAGATAAAATTACTAGTAAAAGGTTTTGATTTCAAATATTTGTTTTTTTTATGCCCATAAAACAAACCGGTATTCCATATTTGGTTACTTTCCTCTACTACTTATTATTCGTATTTTTTAATTTTCATATCGCCGTACTCGTATTCGCCGTGATTGTAGCGCTGCCTCACGCTGACGCGGCGATCGCCGTCGCCGGTTGACTACCCTATTATTTGACTAATACGTGATAACCTAATATTATCTGATATGAATATCCTAATATGAATAATGATTGCGTGTATTATGATACCTATACCTGTTACTAATATATTAGTCATACCTCTAGAATACGACTGGTCTTAAAGTTAGTAACAGAATACCAGAAACGTCAAAAATTGCCATTGCGATCCAATTACGATTAAATTGTGCACTATGTCAAATAAGAGAATTGACACCCAGGGCATCTGACCATCTGGACGGACTTAAGTAAGGCTTAACGAATGACACAGAAAACTCAAGACACATGACACTTCTTCCAAATTTTATTTCTGTGGCACGTTCTCAGGAGTTGGTTCGGAATACGGGAACCGATTGACCGTAACAAATTGGACAGGTATGTATCTTAGTACCTTCTTTGGAGCACAAAATGAAAAAAAAATAGTGACATATTCTTCTTTCGAATTTAAATTTCTTGTTATTCCAATTTCATTGCAGTATAAAACTTTATATTCATTCTGAATTTAAAAAAAGGAGATTTGAGGAGTTAGTTAGTCGAGCGCGACCCGCGTATCCGTAGCGAATACGCGTGAAAAGCGACGACGTGACTCGACCACTATTGGATTGTTTGCCGTTTCAGTGGCATTTTCTATCTTGATCTTCTCCGTGCTTCGGAAGGCACGTTAAGCCATTGGTCCCGGTTGTTATCGATAGATAGCAGTCGTGAGGCTGTGTCAGATGCCTTAGGGCAGCCTGAAAAATGTTGACAGTGTTGGCCACTAACACACTTCCGGTCATGTTCCTGTTGGTCCGGTTTCCCTGTAAAAAGGGTCACGGACGTCAGACGGCAGTCGCTCCATTGTAATTACCAGTTCCGCCAAATCTAGGAGCATGACTTACAGCGTACCCTAGGCTCCGAAGCGTAAGCTGACGACGCAACTAGGAATACACGCTGGGATGATGAAGATAAATTAAAAAAAAAAACCTTCATGAATTTTATTGTTTCCTACTGTTAAGCCTTCCGAAACATGGAATCTTCTTTATTATCAGATAATAAGGTGAATCAAGCCTGGAAATTCGCTTACTAAACTGGAAACTACTAAACAAAGTATGCTTCCCGCGGGAATCCAACCTACAATCTCCGGGTCTAAGGCAATCGCCTTAAAAACTGGACCACGGAGGCAGTTATGCTTTTAGTTACTAAGTAGTTTAAAGTTATCTCATACTCTGTGAAAAGTAAATATTAATTAAACTTTACAAGGAGATGCATGCTGTTTTTCCGACTATCGTGCATTGCTCAAAAGCGAATAAAATTTAAAGGGTTGGTTCTCATTAAAATTCTGAAAAGAGCATGTTTGCCGGATTTTAAATAATTTAATCCAACTAACTTAGTTTTTAAATAAGTTAATGTTTATAATTTTATGTTTAAGTTTCCGGGTAACCGAGCTTTAAAGCTTAAAATTTAATTTTAAATTATAATTAGTATTATTCCTTCATTCAAATTTCTTTCTTTTTTTACATTTTTAAATATATTTAAAACTTAAAAGAAAAACATTTAAAAATATATAAAAAAGGGACACCCATCGGCAGAGGAGAATAGACCCAAGCTGCCGGCGGCGGTCAGGGGTCCAAAGTGAGGAACCGCCTCACAATGTAAGACTTGGCCAGAAGTACTGCCTTTTGTATCTGAGTCTTGACCCAGCTGCCCAGCGAGAGTCTCTCTAGTTGTCGGTCGAGACCATGGAGCTTTGTAATTGCTCCATGGTCGAGACTCTTCGCTATTAATCCGTTCGTACTGACGACAATCGGGACAATTATCGTCGAGTCAACATGCCCCATGGCGGTAAACTCGTGAGCCAAGTCCAAGTATTTAGATAGCTTCTGTTTTTCGGCTTTCACGAGGTTCTCATCATGAGGCATGGTAACATCAACGAGGATTGCACGGCGTGTCTCCCGGTCTACTACCACAATGTCAGGTCTATTGACAACACTAGCCCTATCCGTGATAATAGACAGGTCCCAGTAGAGCGTGATATGACTGAAGAACTGGCGCAGGTGCGTACTTATAGTACGGTACCTTAGGGCCGACAAGGCCGTATTTAAGAGCAAGTTGGTAATCCTAGCCACTTGATTGTGTCTATGCAAATACTCGCCGTTAGCAAGGTGAGAACATCAAATATATAATTATCGTTAATATCGTCAATATTTTATAAGTAAGTATTTAAATATTTGGGCTGTTTATCTGTAAAAAATATTATACTGACTGGACGATATTTTTACCGATAGTATATTAGTATTACTAGCTTTTAACCGCGGCTTCGCCTGCGTGCATCCGCGCAAGATGGGTTTTAACATGTGTGTTTTCGTAGCCTGCGACTCCAATAACAAGAGTACGAGAGAGAAAGCGATAATCTCGATCTCGTTCATTCGGTTTCTCAAACACGTGATATTCCAGAGGGAGACAAGCAATGTACTACGAGTAGATCGTTTGCGAAATTATTTCCGTATGGAAACACGCAGTGATTGTACGGAAAGTTTTCGCGGGCAGGGCTGCTCAATCTTTTCCAGTTGTTGTCAACTATGGAGCCGCGTTTCGTAACAATATATATAAGATAAGATTTAAGATTTACAATTAAAACTCAAAAAAATCTCCGTTAAGAGAAATTATTAAATCCATGTTTAGTAGGTATTTATGGAGTTGCTTAGCAAATCTACACTAATGAGTCTCTGGTCCACACCGGTCTTGATCAAGATTAACCAGTTTTTATAAAGTTTTGTGTGAATAAAGTTCAATTCCAGAGGTCAAACATAGGCTACTTTTCGACGCTGGGAGAGCTACGGGAAACAGCTAGTGTATATACGTTTAATATATATCTTATGGCACTACTAAGCGAACATGTATTCAAATGCGAGTTGTTCTCGACGCTAGCCACAGCATCCTGAATATTCAGAACTTGCAAGACTTGTATCATAACAATACATGGTATTCAGCACAGAATAATTAAAACCACCGGCCAAGTGCGAGTCGGACTCGCGCACCGAGGGTTCCGTACAAAATTCGTAAATAGTATACAAAATTAATAAATGTATAAATAATAATATAAAATGTGTATTTTAAAATAATAAAATGTATATTTATGTTACAAATAATGTTTTTTATAAATAACTTAATTATAATTATTCTAAACTACTTAATATAAAAAATACTAAATAAAAATCTAATTTAAAAAAAGAAAGAAAAAAAAAAAGCGTCCCTATGGCATTGTGCCGAAGATGCTGGGAGCATTTCATTTCACAAATGTGTATTATTGTGAAAAAAGTTTCCCCTGTTTGCCTAAGATATTTGGTCAGGGTTTTGAAAAAGCATATTCTGCATTCTTTTGCTACCGCCAGCGCTAAGAGATATCTAATAACTTCTGTTATATGAAATTAAAGTTCTCACTTATTACATAGTAAAAAGTCAATGTCTTTAGCTTGCGTTTATCCACTTTTCAAATAAACTTTTCTCCTCAAGTAGGTGTAAAAAAGTACTAGAATATTTTTTTAAGCCATTCAATTTGCATCTTAATTTCCCTTGTAAATAAGAGACAAAATACGGACATTTCCTGCTAGAGCCACACTGTACAATCCTAGTCAATGATCTTAACTCAGGATGGGTCTATTGGTAGTTAACAAACCTGTTTTTGCCCACTATTAAGTTCTACCTATTAATAATTCTGGCACTGTGCCTATCATTATGTATACCAAACTGTAGCGGAATAACCATAAGTGCTAAATCGGTATAAGACTGTGATACAGTTGAAGAGTAGAATAGCAAATTTTCCAATTGCAGTTCAATGGCATGCCAATGGAATACGATTGGTCTTAAAATTAACAGAATACCAAAAACGTTAAAAAATGCCATTGCGATCCAATTATGATTCAATTCTGTACTATGTAAATTAAGAGAATTGACCTCAGCGACCCGAAGTGGATCTTGGCTTCCGAAGCGAAAGTAAGCGAGCATGTTTTATTCTGCGCGATGGCTCGCTAGTAAAAGCTAAACCGCCAGTAAAGTGGTACTGCCACGCTGGCTGGCATTGTGTCTAGACGAGTTATTTTTATCACGTTTGCCTGAGCTGAACATTTAAATAATGTAGAAACTACAATGATCGCGTAAGAAACTCCCGTATTCGTGCAGACCTTTCGTGGCAATCAATGTGAGTGCATCGAAAATGATTGGAAAGGGCTTGGATAAATAAGTTTTCCATACAACAAAATCTAAGTCAGGGGTGTTGTTTCCAAGCATCTGTCCGATGGCTTGGATACATAGCACACGGGTACGCGAGCCCGACTTACCCGAGCTGCTACTGAGTCAACCCATGCCCATCCGAGTGAGTAGCATCCTAGTACCTCATCCTATCCCCAAACCCAACCACGTCCCACCCTTCCCTAGCTCAAGAATACTTCCGATGTTCAGCAGCGTCGGAAGTACAATAAGCCGTTGAAACTGCGCTCGCCAACCCGCCTGCCCGAGTATGGCAACAACCCCTCAATTTGGCGGAGACCTAAGTCAAGCAGTGGACTGATTGCGGCTGAAACCGATATAACAAAATACCATTTCGTCGATGTTACGATATCTTATGAAATCTTTTAAATTTATTCATTCATTTGACACAAAAAATTTACACTCAATATATTCCGCGGTAGACGACTGTTGCGGTACAGATCTAAATAAACATTTTTGGGGCGCAAAATAAATGACCGCATCCTTACGCTAGAAATATCAGTCATTGATCCTGCTAAATTCAAATCCCTATCCCAACTAAGCAATAAGCATGCTTCTGTAGTCTGAAATTCGGAATATTCATACTTTAGTGTTATGCCAATTTTGTTTTGAGATGCAACTCTAAATCCGAACGAATAATTTTAGGGATTTCGCAGAAGCTTGTGTTGTGTTGTGTGTGTGTGTTTTCCTATTTTTTTTTCTTTTTAAGTACCTTTTTAAAATTGAGATCATCATCATCGACAGCGTTATCCCGGTTGCATCCGCTGTTTGCTTCGGAGACCAGGGTCTGCTTTCCTAGTAATTAAAATTGTGATACCTACGCCCAAATGGCCTATATAGTACCAACTTTTCCTCGCAGCTCCACCTACGTCAAAAAGTAGCCTATGTTTGACCCCGGGTCTTCAACTATATTCATACCAAATTTCATCAAAATCCGTTCAGCGGTTTGGCCGTGAAAGCGTAACAGACAGACAGACAGACTTACGCATTTATAATATAAGTATGGATTTTACTTCTTCTCCTCAAAAGGGCTCCACAATTATGATGGAACTATCAAACGAGTCCATTTCTTAATGATACATTCGTATCGAGTCGGTGACACGGTCAATCGTACCTGTACATACCAGGGATGGTGTCTAGAATTTTTCGAAACCGCCTTTTGGCCTATGACGGGGTAAACCGGTAAGCCAGGTCAAGTATGGCCTCATGTGACTTATCCTCTAGTGCAATCCATTTGTCTAATAAAAAATAGTATAATGCATTTAACACAATTAAACCTTACGACTGGTCTCAAAGATTAGCTTCGTAGAAATGGTTTTAATAACATTTAAAAAAAATATAAGAAGATTCTCACCTGTCAAAATACGTAAAAATTACTTAGAACTATGGAAAATATTTCATTTCATTCATCTATATTAATGGTGCAATAAAGTGTTTATTTCATTAATTAATATATAGAAAACAAAAATGCACATAAAATTGCTTTGTTACGATAAACAATTGTAATGTACAAATGTAGTGTCATCATCCTAGCGTGTATTCCTAGTTGCGTAGTCAGCTTACGATTTGGAGCCTAGGGTACGCTATAAGTCATGATCCTAGATTTGGCGGAACTGGTTATTACAATAGAGCGACTGCCGTCTGACCTCCGTAACTCTTTTTACAGAGAAACCGGACCAACATGAACCTGACCCGAAGTTTGTTAGTGGACAACACTGTTAGAATGTTTCAGGCTGCTCAAGATAGAAAATGCCACTAAATGGCGGCCAATTCAATAGTGGCCGCGTCACGCCGTCGCTTGACACGCGCATTCGCTACGGATACGCGGGTCGCACTCGATTAACGAGCTACTCAATGTACAAATGTAATGTAGCGCCTATTAATTATGGAACAGTTGAATGAACATACACCGAACCGACAAAACTAGAACTCTTTAGTTTCTTCGCAATCGTGTAGAAAATTTTATTATCTTCTGATAAAGAAATAAAAAAATATTATTCAGCGAAGAGGGTTCGCTTGTCACTGGAAAGGACTGAAATTTTGTGCCTACGCGACAAAGGAAATAACATTATGCGAAACAGAGTTATAAAGAATTGAGTATTCTACTAAATTTATTTTTATCATTCATATTAAATAGTATTTCACTACCAGAAACTGAAAACATAAAGATTTTTTTAAATCCGTTCTTAAATAAGTAAGTTATAAGCCTTTGTAATTCGGTGGAAGGGGAAACTGTCTAAAAACAAGAAAAGGATGCACTGTGTGTGCAGTGACGTTACTGCCACTTGGTTTCGTGCGTACAAAAGAGATAGCAAGACGTCACCAGACTACGATCCCACTTTTCTCCTTGAAAAAACTTTAAGAACCAATTACTGCTTTATACAATCAATTTTGCAGTTGTTTTCAGAATCGGTTACTTTTTAGTGTACATATTGTATGGTACACAAATATTGCCCACGTATAAATACAGTCAAGTAGCCTATTAGTATTATATATCCATACTAATCCATACTAATATAATAAATGCGAAAGTCTGTCTGTCTGTTACGCTTTCACGGCCAAACCGCTGAACGGATTTTGACGAAATTTGGTATGAATAAAGTGGTCAAATAAAAGCTACTTTATGACGCAGGCGAAGCTGCAGGACACAGCTATTTAAAAATACAGGATTTTACAATACTATGTATTGTTAGGCCTAAGTAGGCCGATTAAGTACTCGTTTATATCCTGCTTCTTGTGATAGTAAATTTGACAAGTACTTTTCATACTTTTATTGGCAACAAATAAAAAAATCAAGTCGAGTCTAATAAATTTAACTCTATGTAATCAATGCTTTATCGACGTCAAATCGGTATTGAACCTTTCCAAGGTGCCGTTTTCATTTTTTCACAGCCAAAGTAGGTTTCTACATACCATTTTGCCTTACTTCCATATCCATACTGCATACTAATTTTATAAATGCGAAAGTCTGTCTGTCTGTCTGTTACGCTTTCACGGCCAAATCGCTGAACGGATTTTGATGAAATTTGGTATAAATACAGTTTAAGATCCGGGGTTAAACATAGGCAACTTTTTGACGCAGGCGGAGCTGCGGGAAACAGCTAATAGATTATAAACAATTATGATGATGCAAAATCGGTGAGTCAAATGATTTTCATTGGACATAATGAGTCACACATTTCAAAAATAGGGCTAATGGCGCTCTCTCGTTTCGAAGGCCAAGTTCCAATTCGTAGTAGGTACCTAATATAGTTTGGTTGAAGGGACGCGCTAGAAAATATGCGTGCTAATGGACTCTCTGTCATGCGGATGTCGAAGACCGGGCGAAGTGGACATGTAAAAGTAAGAAGCAGACCTCGGGCTATGAAGCAACTAGCTAAAGATGTAACCGAGAAACGCTAGGATGAAGAGAATAAAAAATGTTTTCAACACATATTTTGCCCTTATAGTGTATTTTGAGGAGCTCGTTGGTCGAGAGCGACCCGCGTATCCACTATTGGATTGCTCGCCATTTTTATGGCATTTTCTATCTTGAGCTCCTCCGTGCTTCGGAAGGCACGTTAAGCCGTTGCTCCCGGTTGTTATCGATAGATAGCAGTCGTGAGGCTGTGTCAGATGCCTTAGGGCAGCCTGAAAAATTCTGACAGTGTTAGCCACCAACACACCTCAGTTCATGTTCCTGTTGGTCTGGTTTCCCTGTAAAAAGGGTTACGGAGGCCAGACGGCAGTCGCTCCATTATAATTACCAATTCCGCCAAGTCTAGGACCATGACTTATAGCGTACCCTAGGCTCCGAAACGTTAGCTCCGAGACGACGCAACTAGGAATACACGCTGGGATGATGTTGATGATGCTCATAAAGTGTCTTTTATTTCATTGTTAGAAGGCCCTCAATGTGGGTTGTAAACAACATGGTGTTTATATTATAATCGCACTTGTAAAGTAATGTTTCGTGGTAACGGAACAATTATATCAAATGTACGCCAAGAGGATTTCAAAGCTGAAACCAATTCATTGTTTTCGCAAAAAATATAAACTTTTTTAGCTTCCAAATGATAATGCAAATCTAACTTTCATGTTTATATTTATTTTACTGAACATCAGCCGAACAAATATTAATTTGTGTAGAAAAATTAGGAAGGGCTATTGAGGACTTTTACCCATGGCCGTAAAACCCATTGCTATCAGGATCTGCTCCGTCTGTATCAACGGCGCTATTTTTAAATATTTGTACATAATTGAGTTTGTATATAATTTATACTCCGCCAGAAATACTAATCCGCGCGAAAATCTAATGTTGATATCTGACTAGTAGACTGGCATAACTTAAACCTTCAAAGGAAGAAATAAGAACGAAGCTTTAAAACTGTAAAATCAAGAATTTTATATTTTTATTATTATTTATTTTGTATTATTAGGTATGTATTTGGAGATACCTAGCAATGCAATAACAAACACACAAGCCCAAACTCTAATGGTGTTTCTAAACGTGAAAAGTGTTCTAAGTTTGGTACCAACAAAAGTTAATGTGAAGAAAGGTTTTGATATCGCTCGATAACTTTTATTTATTGTGTAAATAATAATATATGTGTTTTTTCCTCGTAAATGTGTTGGAAATCGTCGTATGATAACTCGTAAGCGAAATTGGTCATATACTCGGCTTCTATAGGCATACGTGAATAACCAACTTTGCACCCTTGTATGGTACTAGGAAAACCTATAAAAAATCCTTAAAGGTGGTATATTTTGTAATGTTTAAATTACCATAACATAAAGTACAGTAGGAAATAAACCTATGTATCTCCACATTCGATCTATTGTTTGAATATTGTATCCCTTTTTATGCAAAATGATTTATGTTTACCTAATAGTCCAAACAATGAGATAATAAATCTAAGTAACAGGAAGGAGCGTTTAAACTTCCTACTAAGTAAGCTTCACCATAATATTTCTGCGGTAAATTTATTGTTTCCTCAAAATATGTAATAAAATTACCTGTAATATTTAAAGGAGATAATAAAAAAAATATATAAAGAATATGTATTTTTATTCGATAATTCAACACGTAAATTAAATTTTCATTTATTACTCTTTCGAAGTCGATGGAATTGGTTCCAATGCGTCCAATTCTTCTTCCAGTAAAACCGTATTACATTCTGGTCTATTCACATCATAATCATTCACCTCTATTTTTACAATGTCATATTCATCAGCATCTGTAGATAAATTGAATACTTGACTCTGAGTATCATTTGTTTTGGAAGTTGACATTTCAATTTTTTTGCTCTTATTTAATTTCCATTGGATTAAATGGCACGCAAGCGCCCAATGTCTCCCATCCGTATTATCTTTTAATTCTTTAATACAATTAATTATGTCAGAAGGCTTTTCTTCCTTACCATTTGGTTCTACTATAATATTAAAGTCACAAGACATAGCTACCATTTGACTAATAGCTGATTGAAAAAGATAAATCCATTCAGGACTCACAATCAATTTCATCGGTGGTCCAAAGTCTAAAAATATATTTAACAATTCCAAAGTGATATCGTTTTCAACATTTGTTATTGTTATTGGACGTAGTAATGTTAAACCTGTCCGGAGTTTGTAAATCATTAGATATCCGAAATCACCATCTCTTTCATTTGAATAATTTAATAAAGAAACATATGCACTATAGCTGATATTAGAATCGGCAGTTTTCGAAATTGTCTTTGTAGGCATACAAACATTGCACAGACTTAAGAAAATTTTCAGACACACAGTTGACACGTGGTACTTCTGTCGCATATTTTGTATCATTTTGTCTTTCCCACCATGACCTGTAGCGTGATGCATATCAACAAATAAATCAAAACTATCTTCAGCCGAAACCACTTCAGTTATCTTCGGAGATTTCACTCGATGCAGAATCAATACTTCTTTACCCATTTCCGTTTCAACGAGCTCATAGATTTGTGTGTATGGCGTATCTTTCCATTTTGCCGATTTAATCGCCTTTTTAATCAATATCAATTCACTTTCACGCCACGGTCGGACAATTTCATATTTTTCTATAGATCGCAAATAAATGAGTCTTGTTTTGTCATAATCGAACGGTGTGTTGGATTTTTTCGGCTCACCGCGACGACGCGTAGCCATGTTGACTGACAAATGCGTACTGAAGTAAGTGTGAGGGGAGGGGTGTGCGCATCACGTCTGGTCTGTGAGCGTGCGAGAAAGAGACGCATGACGGTAATATGTGGCTGAAGTGCAAGAGTGATGGAAGATAACGGTTCTTGAACAAAACGAGTAGTCGAGTACATTGATTTTCTGTTATTATTTGCCGTGGTGGCCTGGTGGCTTTATTGTATGATAAATTAAACAATCTATGTCATTTATCAAAAATAAATCAGGCAAGTAATGTATTATTCGAAGTATACACTAAGTATTACTCGTACCAAAAGACGAATAGCTAACAACGTATTACCGGTTCAGCCGTTTCAAAGCAGACAGACAAACATACAAATATTTACATGCATACATACACGTCAAACACATAACTCTCATTTTTTGGATTCGCGGTAGTCTGATAAAATGGGATGATTTAGTCGCTAACTGAGTACTGGAATATAAAATAATGTCTAGGATATGTTTCATGTATAAAAATTACAATGTTGATTGTAATTAAAAAGTGTTGTTTTATATTTATGCTTTAAAAATAATTTCGACTGATTATCCTGACTTACTAGTTATCCTAGTCGCTATAAAATGATAATTTAAATAAGAAAGAGTTTGCCTGCGACCTCAGATTAATAAAAGGTCTCGCGCGGTCGTACCAATTAATAATCTAAGCCTGCGACCTTTATCAGGACAACGATTCTAGTAAGCTTCGGTTGAAACGAATTGAATTAAATTGATCCCGAATCGATAATTATGACTTTAACAAGTATGACTGATGCAAAATCAGTAAGACGAATGATTTTCGTTCGTTAAAGAATGATTTTGATGACAAAAGACTTAGATTATCTAATAATTATTCTTCGCGGCGCTCGCGCGAGACAAATAATTCGTCTAAGGACAAAAGAGTTATTTATTTCAAAAATAGGGTCGCCAAAATATTTTTGTTATCTAGTTCGTTGAATTTTGTAGGCAGTGTCTCGTTTGCACCTTGCTCTAAAGCGAAAGCGAAATTGTGTCCATACTATAAAGTGCGAAAGTCTGTCTGTCTGTCTTTCACGGCCGAACCCCTGAACGGATTTTGACGTTTAGTATGATTATAATTGACGACCCGTCAACATATTGGTTGGATTGGTTGACTGGTGAAAAAAGCTTACATATCATGTTATAAAGTTAATTATATAAACATAGGCTACTTTTTGGCGCAGCCGGAGCTGCGGGAAATAGCTAGCTCTAATATGAATAATGAATAGCAGTATATTTTTGTCTGTATAATGGTATTCCCTGCCGGAAGATACTTCATTTGATAATTAACATACCACTTCCATGGGTGTAATTTATAATTTACCAGAGATACTTGCGCCTGATATTTATAATAAGCAATACATCAAAACCAGAAATTGCTATTTTATAAGTGACTACATTAAAAAGTAGGATCGGAAATTTGGAATAATGATTTTATTAAAATATAATAAGGCACCCGTACGTAAAAACTAATGACTGGTTTACACACGATCCAGTGCCGGCAATCCAATGCTCGGTCGGGCCCAGCCGATCCAGCACCGAGTTCCTCTGATCCAGTATACTGGATTGGCTCTGGCGGCGGCCGCGGCGGGCCTTGAATCCAGTTCGTTGCAAACATGAGTTTTTCACGTTTAGATAAAAAAAAATATGTGTGTTAGTAAATGAGGAACTTAGTTTAAGACTTAGTGGAATAAAGAATCTCACTTACATTGAAAACAAATCGCTTCTATTTTGATCATGTAAAAATAAAATCGATGTGAATGTTGATTTTAATGTTCCTGATCTTTTGCCAGCTCTGGCAATTGCTGATAAACTTCAACAATAGATGTACGTCGAAGTTCCAATCATACACATTTCGATATTTCATATATTATTAACTAGCTGTTTCCCGCAGCTCCGCCTACATCAAAAAGTAGCCTATAATTGACCCCGGGTCCTCAACTATATTCATAACAAATTTCGTTAAAATCCGTTCAGCATTTTGGCCGTGAAAGCGTAACAAACGACAGACGGACAGACAGACTTTCGCTGGGTAAATTATTTGTGTGTGGTGGGTAATTTCGTGTCAATGAACGCCACTGGATTGCCGCCACTGGACCCGTATTAATTGTAATATTCTGTAGTGTTATTAAAACCCTGGTGTAATTATTTTTAGTAATTTTACGATCATTATTTTTAGGTTAATAAAATCATGACAAGTGGCCAAATAATGAGCTTATAATTTTGACCTCTGCGGTCTGGCAATTTCTTGCTAAAAAGGGTTTGTTTTGACCAAGTTTTCTATTTCACTATTATAAGATAAGTAAGGTAAATATTAAATAACATGAATATGATTTGTTTGAATAACAGTTATTTGTATGAGGAGCTCGATGGCCGAGCGCGACGCGCGTGTCCGTAGCGAATGCGCGTGCCATGCGACGGTGATGACGAGACGCGATCCGTGTTGGATTTGTCGCCATTTTATATCTCGAGCTCTTCCATGCTTTGGAAAGTACGTTAAGCCCTGTTGGTCCTGGTCGTTATCAACAGTTGGCAGTTGTTAGGCTATGTCCGATGCCTTTAGGCAGCCTGAAAAAACCTGACAGTGTTGGCTACTTACACACCTTGGGCCATGTTCCTGTCGGTCTGGCTTCCCTGAAAAAGGGTAACGGAGGTCAGACGGCATCGCTCGTTTTCTGCATGTTACAGCGTACCTTAGGCGCCGAAGCGTAAACTGATGACGCAACTAGGTAAACACGCTTGAAGAACATTTACCTGGGGGCACTATTTTCGAAATTTATGACTTAAATACCGAATAAAATCGTGTGTTATCGAACAAAAACTATTCGACAAGCCGATTTTGCGTGACTCACAATTTTAAAAAATAGCTCTCATAAAGATGGTGATTAAATACACTCAAAAAAAAATCAGTCGTTTAAGGTGTTAAATACCATTGTCGATTTTTTTTTGTGCTTCTGACGTAGCTTTTTTACTATGCGTTTTAGTAAACATAAACTCCGCATCAGAATCTTTTTTGTCGAAAGTTTTTTTGTCAGTACGACAATGTTCCTTAGAACGCCTTGTCAAATCTTATTTTTATTTTGTCACTACGGCAAAGCAGGTTGTCACTACTACAAACGAAGTAGCCACTACGACATAGTAGGCTTAGAATTTGTTAATGGTAAAATGTGTACTTCAACGCAGGTACATAAGCAACTTTTACAAAATGACATAGTATTTTTTTGCAAAAGTATTGTGTTTATTTACTGTATACGCCACGTCAAGTTTTATTCTGATGTAGTCATTTCGACATAGGACTTAGTCCCTGCGACATAGCAGGCTTAGAATCCGATAATAGTTAAATGTGTGTTATAACGCAAGTACACAAGCAACTGTAACCAAATGACAGAGTATTGTCTTACAACATTAATAAGTTTCATTACTGTGAACGTCACGTCAAGTTTTATTTTGATTTAGTTACTAAGACATATGAGTTAATCACTACAACATAACAGGCTTAGAATCCGATAATGGATAAATGTGTGCTTTAACGCAGGTGCACAATAAAATTTGACGAAAGGACAGATTTTTTCTTAAATTCGTATTTTCATTTACTGCGTACCTCACGTAAATTTTATTTTGATTTGGTTACTACCCAACAAACAAAATAAACTTATAAAATTGATTTAAAAGGTTTTTAATCATGTAGTTGTTTTAAAAGAGCATGCATTATGGCAATATATCATATAATGGCACATTATAAGAAGATTTGGCTAATATAACCTTTATTCTTGTAATTTGGCTGGTTAAACGTTTATAAATCCTAATAATATGGCTATAACAAGAGTTTACAATGTGGTTTCTTATAATGGCTGATTACATAGCTTTTTAACCATAAAACATTCAAATGCCATATAAAGCCTTTTAATATGGCTAATTATTCTTTTTAATAAAACTTACAAGGTAACTATAAAGCTTATTAACTTGTGGGAGCATTATATAGGATGCCTACCCAACAAACGAAATATGGCATTGTGTATGATCTTTATGAGAATTAAAGCAGTCTATGTTCACTTATATAGTAATTACAAAGGTATTTTTCTCAATAAGGCTACATTAAAATACATAACCAAATTCGCCATTTTGAAAATGCAGCATATGTAAATCGTAAAAATTACATTTAAAAAAATGAATTTTATAAAAGTCTGGAAGATATATTAGAGAAGTGGTGGCTATAGAAGAAAAGTAAAAAATAAATACCAAAACACAACAGCGAGTATTTCACTCATCATTTCTACTCCTTCTGAAATCAAGAAATTAGCCAATGGTTCCGCAGATGATTATTTTATGAGACATGCTAGTGAACATGAAAACAGTGAGAAAGAGTGTACATATAAATATACTCGTAATATACGTTGGACATCCTTATCTCGTCCATGTCATCATCTCTCATCTTAATCAAATAATACTTATAAATCAGCAAATTATATTGCTAGTGGATCAAAAACATTCATTCATGTTGACATTATATGTAAAATAAAACAAGCGTTTGAAAATTAAGTATTTTTATTAGTAAGTAATCATTTTAGATCTAAGATTATACTTAATAATTTGTAATTAAAAAATAAAATGTGCCCAATCCCATGGCCATCCACAGGGTTGACTGGAAGAGATTGCCTAGCAATAAGTCCGCCTTTGCTCATATTATCTTTAAGTCTTTGTAAATGTTAAAATATTTGTTACTGTATGTGGGCAATAAAGATATTTTGTATTGTATTGTATCACATGTGATTGAGCTCATTACTTTGTAGATATTTTTTACCACCCGCAAATACAGTCATTTTAAAATCTGCGGACAAACAATATGGGATTTTATTTGTGAAAAAGGAACCCTAAATATATATAAAATGGCGATAGCAATAGCAACTAATGTTGCCATCTTAAGTCTTACAATCTTATAGACTCCTTATAGAACCTTTACGAATTGCTCGTACTCTTGTAATAGCATTGTTAAAAATATGACTAAATAATAAATTAAATTTTTAGCACAAAACAGCTTAAATTCCAGGGCGCGTTGATAATAAAACATACAGCGTACCTGATTTTGTCATGCATTTAATTTACCACACATTTTCACCTAAAAACCAACACACATTCAGGTAACCTATATAACATAAATTTGTGACTTACCGTTTTCATTTTATTAAAATGGTGGAAGCTTTCATATTTTTCTCTAAACTGTCACAAAATTAAATCAAAACACTTATTGCATAATAATAAAAGACTGTTACAAAGGCAGACTGCTTTTTAAGCGACTTGGTTTTGTCGCTTTAAGTTTAACTTCTTTGTTCCTGACCTTAATAAAATACATTTAGGAGTAATCGCACTTATTCACGCTTTCAATGCGTTCATTATAAGTTCAGTTTTTCTTGTTGGTTACCATTATAAAGCCCGTATACGGATAAAAAGCTAACAATAAATCAACTATAAGAAGGGTATAGAGCCTCTTGTTCTTATAATTTGGGCCCAAATGCACCCTTATTAGCGATAATACGGCTGTTATAAGAACACTATTTTTGGCAATGTAAGCTACTACAAGAGTAATTTTTGTTAGTTGGGTAGGACATGTTTGAGATAGTCACTACGACATAGAGAATGCTTGGAATCCGTTAAGGCGGAAATGTGTGCTTTAACAAAGGTGCACACGCAAATTATCTTTTTACCCGACTGCTAAACGAGAAGGGTAATGTTTTGGGATGTATGTAAAAAATCAATAGGCTGTGTGGTCTAGCTGTGGATTTCGGTTGTATAGCAAATTACCATATTATGTTTCTTGTTGCAAACTTTTAAACCAATTACATAAACCTTACATATTTCCATACAAACCTTCATCCCCTATTCCCTATTGTTATTTTTAACCCCTAAAGGGTAAATTTTTTACAAACTTTAAATGTCATATTTATTTACAACCGCTAGAGTTAACTGCGCACCTTATAAGAAATATACTTAAACTATTATTAGTATATAGTATTTTATATATAGATCTAAAATAAAGCATAAACATCTTCACTATTTCCATACCGTATCAGAGCGTCGATGGTCTCATCGACGCTCTGATACGGTATGGAGAAATACAACCCGAATTTGATATACAACCCCTGGCGGGGGGTTTTATATCGAATGAACAGCCTAAAAAATAAGTTTCAAGCTTCTAGCTCTAAAAATGACGACACTTTCATCCCCCCCTTTCAACCCTTTTTTCGCATTAAAGAGTAGCTTATGTCCGTTCTCGGGATCTGGGTAGGTATTTCTGAAAGTGAAATAGATAGGAGAATCCACTGGCTCCCAACACACAATCTTCGAGTTAGTAGTTTGGGAGCCTTTAGCTGTTGAGGGTACCTACCTGATAGAGGAATAACGATTAGGTAGTTACCTACACGTAAGTAGGCTATCGTCGAACGTATCGTCGTCGAATACATAATGTGTACAGTTTGTACATATAGGTAGATATTATGTACAGCTGCATAAACGCTGACTTGGTCTCGTAGGTACAATTTACGTGGGGCGTTTTTGTTCAATTGAATTAAGAGATGGAGCTACTATGTTTTTTTTTTGTTCCACCATATTGCCATTTTACTAATAAGTTGAGTAGTACCTACACACGTATACTTCGTAAATTTTGTCAAACTTTAAATGGTTTAATTTAGAACTACGATATGTAACTATTCTTTTTGGCAATCAGCCGATAATTGCAACAATTTCTGCCTCATGCGATATTTAAAATTTTGAACAGGCAAGAATATGTAATTAGAAGTAAAAAAATATATAGAAAAACGAAAACTTATCTTGATAAAAATCAATAGGTAATAAAAATTTTACAGGGGCCTTTGTCAGTTTGTCTATGGTACATTGATGTTAACCCAACACCACAGAATAATTAATAGTACTTGACAAAGGCCTTTGTGGTCTTGGAACCGGCATAATCGGCACGTTAAAACTTGCCCGTTACAGTGTTGCCACATGCCAACTCTAGATCTCTCTAAAGGGGAAAATGAGAATATCGAAGTTCTAAATTTGAAGACATCATCTCGGTCGAATCCTAAATAATTGCAATTTTAGCTAATATTGATTTTCTGGGAAAAGACAAAAGAAGGGTATTTATTGTGTGAGTGTTTTAACTGAAGGCACATGCATTTTATGTACAAACATAATAACCAATCCAAAGGTGCCGAGTACATAATTTTTTTAGAATCTAGTGCGGAAAGGGAACCGGGCGGCGTGGCGTTCGTTAATTCTATACTGTTCGGAAAGAGATATCAACTCTGAGGAAGCTACATCGTGTTTCAGGGCAAGATATTAACTTTTGCGGTCGAATTACATCTCTTCGTATAAATATGTAAATTGTGAGACAAAACGCCACGGGCTCTATTAGAGTTATTAGTTCAGTACATTTTACATCAAAATGGCGACTCAAACCGCCAAACTATCGCCAAAAGGAATTTAGGCACCGTCGCGGCACCTTTTGGTGCCGTCGAACTTGACCGGAATATGCTAAACATTATATTTAGTTTTGCAAAACAAGCTGTAAGTAATCAAAAATATGAAATAACCCGACTGCTGTAGCGGGCGTCCCAATATATCATAAGTACGCTTTACGACATTTTTTGTTAAACATACATACATAAATACGCTCGAAACACATAACCCTCCTTCTGACGCACTCGGGTAAAAAGTAATAATCTAGGTATTTGTACGGATTTGGTTTGGGACTTTTTTGGTTAACTGCTGGCAACACTCACGAACTATTAGTTGATTTGGTCGGTCAGTCAGTTGGAATTTGGATTCGTTTTATTTTAAACTGACTGAACAATCATTTGAATTAAGCCTGTCGACTCGGTACTTTTTAATTTGGAAATTTTACTATCAGTTGTTTAATTTCTCCGTGTATTTGGAATTATTTTCATTGTAATGTGCTCGGAGCTAAAAATGTTTTGTAGATGGGGCCAATTTGTCCCATTTACACGACTGCCTAATTGGTAAGTACATACCTACCTTTACTTATCTTTTCTTTGGGATTTCTAAGTGCATTTTCCACGTTATCCCTGGTGACATGGCCTGGGAAATGTGAATGATGAACTAGTTCATTCTTTTTATTTTATGACATTTCTAAATATCCTTTATACTTATTTGGTCAATTATACCTATTCATCTGAAATTGTGTTTTCTAAATTGTATGTCTGTTACCATAGATATTCAAACGCCTGGATTAACTTTTATCTGGAATAAACTTCAGTTTGACCATGTCATGCATGTTGAGCAAAAGAAACTATCTTTGATAGAACCATCATTCCTAAAAGAGTAGGTACCTAGTAATTTTATTTTATGCTTCTTTTTTGTTCCAGTTGGGAAGCGATTTTGAAAATAGTTATCCTCTGGCATCAGCTATCTTTGATGAGAATTTCCCAATAGTAATGAGACTACATTTGGAGCTGCTGGTTAACAAGGGTTCACATATAAGAGCTGAGTCAGCTGTTACCAGCCTGCTGGACTTGGCAACTAGTAAGTTTATGTTTTGTTTATTAATTAATTAGATCACTAGCATGCTGTTGCAACACTAAGGAGACCTGGAATAACAATTCAGACTAAATGTTGTAAACGTAGGTGCAGACTACATTCGATAGTTTTTTTAAGGAAAGCATAAACCTTGTTTTTAAAAAGTGGATTTTATTATACTAATCTATATTTTTTTTATCTCCATTAGCTGAAAAGGAGCAAGGAAGTTCAAAGAAGAAACAATCAAGTTCAAAGAAGGAACGATCATAAGTTGAATAAGACAAATTGTATTATACAATAAAAGTGTCCTAATCGTTTTTTTTTTCTTTAATTTCAGTTCATTAATTTATATACTTCCGTGAAATCACCGTGACACTGGCTTCCTGGCTCGAATTTAAACCTCCTGGGATGCTCAGATGCGAAGCTCCATGGGTCAGCCTAGTTAGCGGAGGAGTTAATTACGTCTAAGGCGAAAAGCTTCAAGATAGTTTGACTTTCTGTTTTCTCAAACTATGTCTCGGCCATAAAGTAAGGGAATACCTCTATCTCTTAGAAGTTCATAAATGCGCTGGTACCACAAACTATGCGCATTTATGAACCTATTTCACACAGATATTAAATTAATATCCGTTAATGTGAATATAATGGATATAAGCGGACAACTTAATAGCGTCCCATATGGTATTGCTGCGCGCATCCCTTACGTTGCGGTTACGGCATAATTTGTGGAAACAGAAAGACAAAATACCTTTGTTGCAGATAATTCACCCTAGACGTAAATACAGCAAACCATTGTCCCGGTGACAACATACCCTAGACGTAAATACAGCAAAACACTGTCACAGCGACAACACACCGTAGACGTAGGGACAGAAAAACACTGTCACGGCAACAACACATCTAAGACGTAGGAACAACAAAACACTGTCGCAGCGACAACACTCCGTAGACGTAAGGACAAAAAACACTGTCACAGCGATAACACGCCGTAGACGTAAGGACAGAAATCACTCTCACAGCGACAACACGCCGTAGACGTAAGGACAGAAAACACTGTCACAGCGACAACACGCTGTAGACGTAAGGACAGAAATCACTGTCACAGCGACAACACGCCGTAGACGTAAGGACAGAAATCACTGTCACACCGACAACATGCCGTAGACGTAAGGACAGAAAACACTGTCACACCGACAACACGCCGTAGACGTAAGGACAGAAAACACTGTCACAGCGACAACACGCCGTAGACGTAAGGACAGAAAACACTGTCACAGCGACAACACGCCATAGACGTAAGGACAGAAAACACTGTCACAGTTACATGACCCCATAGATATAAGGACAATATACCATTAATGTAGGGACAAAATAATGTTGTCAAAATGCCGCACCGCTTAACGTGGAGTCAAAGGAACGTTGTCAAACTGAAAACGTACCAAGATCGCAGTGACGAATGTCATTTGTACTAAAGGCTTATCGCAAGACGTAGGGATAGCCTATACTGTCACAGTGACAACACGCCGTTGACTTACGGACAATGTACCTTAAACTTAGAGGGAAATTTATCCTGTCAAATTGACACCGTCTTAACGGGGAGCTTAAAGAAAATTGTCAACCTGACAAGCGATCAAGAACGCAGTGACTAAGTTTCTTTGTAATAAAGGTTAGATGTAGGGACAAAGGAGCTTTGTCATGTATACAATGTATGAGACAGAGTTGAAAGGACAAATTATTAATACGAGGCGGCAAAGTCCAGTGACAAAGTTCATTTGTCGTTGTGAGTTTAAATTTGTTCTGTCGATGTATTTGTGGTCCGTAGACGGCTCCCATTTGTTAAGGGATTTTTGTCACCGCGTTCAGAAATTTTTTTGAGTGTATTTAATGCACTTGAAAAGCATTTACCTTTTCTTATACAACTAAGTAGGCACATAGGCGTACGGCCCACCTGATAGTAAGTGGTTACCGTAGCCTATGAACGCCTGCAACACCGGAGATATCACGAGCGCGTTACCGACCTGTCTGCTGTCAACACAGCGACGCTTCTGGACCCTGGCGACCCTACTCACCAGCAGGAACACAACACTACATCACAGTGTTATTTGGCTACGTTCTTCTGTAGGGTGGAGGTACTTCCCTAGACGGACTACTCCTTACAAGATGCCCTACCTCTCTTAAACCTACCTCCGGACGAAGTCGGGCGAAAAAATTGAAACAACTTTAATGCCCCTTAGAAATTCAAATGACACTTCCCGTCCAATAGCCATAAAGATTTTATAACAATAATAAAGGGGATTACCTCACCTGCATTTTGTCTCATGTAAATTGCCCCTTGAATTATGTATGAGCACTGATTCCAGATGATAAAATCTTTTTCGTGTACCTGTCACCGTTATTTTATACTAGATGTTTCCCGCAGCTCAAAAAGTAGCCTATGTTTGACCCCGGGTCTTCAACTATATTCATACCAAATTTCATCAAAATCCGTTCAGCGGTTTGGCCGTGAAAGCGTAACAGACAGACAGACATACTTTCGCATTTATAATATTAGTATGGATTACTAGATTGGAGTGCGGTATATTCTTAGGCAGTGCACTTCTTTGTCCAGGAGCCCTATTTTTGAAATATGACATATATGTCGAATGGAAATACATAATATCGATCAAAAATTATTCGACTCACCAATTTTGCATAAGTTACACTTTTCGAAAATACATGTATAAATGTATTAGGAAAACATGCACTGAGCCCCAGTGCATGTTTTCCAAATTGCGTTCTAAGCTTACGTTTCGAAGCCTAAGGAACGCTGTAAGTCATGGTCTTATAAGGTCTAAATGTTCTGTGGTTGTTTGAATGCAGGCAGAGATTTTGGGTTTGATTTCTATAGAAAGCATACTTTCTTTAGTAGTTTCCATTTTGGTTTAGACATTTTCAGGCTTATTGTAATCGACCTCCTCAAAATAAAAAAAAATGAGTAGCTATAGCTATTTGTTTATAAAATTAAATATTTAATTAAAGATCTAACATGATACAGCTTTTTCGAAAATAATAACACGACACAGTGGATTTATTACAAAACTAAAACAGAAATAAAAGATTCGGACTGTGATCGAATCTGCAATCTTCGTCCAAGCGTTTTTCCCATCCTCAGCTTACATTTTCATAGGTAATTGCTATTGCGATAAGGCCGCCTTTGCGCAAGGTTATTTTTCTTGTAATTGCTTGTATTTAACAATGTATCCTTGTTGTGCAATATTTTTTTTTTGTATTGTATTGTATTGTAAACACATAGAGAAAGGAAGTTTCAATGCTCGTTGGATAAACATGATCAAGTGACCAACACTGTTATATTTTCAAGCTGCTTATAGGCATCTAACTACTGCCATCTATCTAATTAGCAGTAACCAATGATGTCCAAAACACGGATAGGAAATGCCAAAACCTATCCAAAACCAGTCGCGTTTCGCCTTCGCTTGACACACGCAATACATACGCACGCGGAATACGCACGCTGCGCTCTTTACAGCGCTCTTATAGAGATTGGATTCGTAATATACATAACAAAATTTGCTTACCATGAGAGCAGTTTCCATCTCAAGTTATAACTCAAGTCGTGCAGTAATTGCTGTCTTAGCGCGATAAGGCACGGTTGCACACGTAACTCATGTTTGGAAACTTACCGAGGCTGTTGGGACTAGGGACTAAGGATAGGGTTATGTAATAGTGACATAGTGCGTCTTATATTCTGTAAAACATCTAATTATGTACCTATGTTTAACAAATAAATAAATGATTTGATTTGTTTTGATTTGATTTGAAACAAATGAAAAATATGGTAATATGCCTATATGTTTTTCGTTGTTTGACCGCATTTTCATCTGCAACATGATAACGATAATTTAAAAAACTAAATAACCCGACTGCGTGTCCGATTAAATTTTTAATATGAAAAACCCAAAAATTCCGCCATTTTGTTTTTATTTTAATATAACCATTGTCACTCTCACAGTATACACAAATGTGACGACACTCCTCAAGCTGAAATCCATTGAGCATTTTAGACTGCAGAGCGTTCCAAACAATTCTACATAACTACATAAATACACCCGAAAAACATAACCCTCGTTCTGGCGCAGTCGGGCAAATCACTAGTGCAAGAAATGTCAGACAGCAACTTGCAGAAGTTTCCTTGCAGTTGCTTAAGAGGCTGTCCTAAGGCATCTGACACAGCCTCAAGACTGCTATCTATCGATAACAACCGAGACCAACGGCTTAACGTGCCTTTCTAAGCACGAAGAAGCTCAAGATAGAAAATGCCACTAAATGGCGATAAATCCTGGCCATATAACTCACAATAGTAATGAATGATTGGTATTATTGAAAAAAACTAAACATCTATTCTAAAATACTAAGGCTGAAGATTTTCGGTTGGAACCGCAGAAAAAAACAAGAACATTCCATCACTTTACAGCGTTCATGGTCGCTCTACTAAGTTAACATTTGTCTATGATGTTTTATTGGAAACTATCCGGGACTTTTGGCGGGAAGCTGTGAAGAGCAGTATCGGCGCTGTATTTTATTTTCCAAAATTTGTGTTTTTTGAGTGTTTGTGCATAATAATGGTGGATTATTATTTCCAAAGTGTTCGATAACAAGCGTGAGTGTTGGGAAGTGTTACAGTGTTTGATTTATGTGATTTCCATGCTTGTTGCCAAAAGCTCCTAGTAATCGCTAAATGCAGTTTTTCTACCACTTCACTTAGCCTGATTTTTCTAACTAGACTTTAAGACTTGACTAGGACTTGACGAAACCACACTGTAGGACTGAATAAGATTGAAAAATTAAGAAGGGCTATAAAGGACTTGTACCCATGGCCGTAAACCCATTCCAAAAAAAAAGGAAACTATCCGGATTCAAGCAGTATTAGCTCACAGTATCCAAGGGAGGGTCCTAATTTAGGTCCAACGTTATACCTCAAATATATAAGTAATAAAAGTACTTTCCAGTGTACTCAGAAACTATTAACTTGTTCAAGTATTGCATAATGCCGTCCTGAATCAGTCCTCTGATAACGCCGTGTGCTAGAATTAATTAGCTAACTAAAAACTTGCTTCTAGTAAGACTTTTATACTTTGTGTAACTTACTCTAGAACCAAGCGAATACCAGTATGACAAACTAGTATGATCATGAGGAAAGAGCAGAATTTATAAATTATTATTACCTACAAACTACTTCACGGGTCAGCTGCTGGTTACTTCAAATATCTTCGTCTTGTTCTTGGTAGTCGTCTAGACTCTTGATACATATAAATTAACCAGTGCCATCGTATTTACCTTTTCCAAACCCAACCACATCTCACCCTTCCCTAGCTTGAATGCTTCCGATGGGCAGTAGCGTCGGAAATACGATAAGCAGCTGAAACTGTGCTCGCCAATCCACCTGCCAAGCGAGATGAGACCCGTATTGGACTGGTCGCCATTTTGTGGGATTTTCTATTTCGAACTCCTCCGCGCTTCAGAAGGCACGTTAAGCCGTTGGCCCCGGTTGTTATCGATAGCTGGCAGTTGTTAGGCTGTATCATATGCCTTTAAGCAGCTTAATAAGCTAAATTTGCTGGCCGCGTTCAACCGATCATTTTGGATATCTATGGAGACCTATGTCCAGCAGTAAACCGACTGCAGTAGTAATGATTATGGCGATAATTACCGTATTAGCATCGATTAAACGGATTCAGTGCTGACAATTGGAAGACGCGTTTTTTTTTTCGTGTCCATAAAAGCAACTGGATCCGTGTTAATCTATTTTTCTTTTCTCTGTGCCATGGTAAAGGCATCCGTAATTTATTGATAAAAGGAAACACGCTAAGATGAATAGACAGGATGTTTCTGGTATATTTTGTACTTATTATAAAAGATTCCCAAAGAATAAGTTATTTTTCTTTGTAAGCAACTGCGAGTAAGTTGAAGTCCTAAGTTACAATTTCATGGAGGCGGTAAATATATGAAAATAAATATCATCATAATTTCAACCACAGTCAGTCTACTGCTGGACATAGGAGGCCTTCTTATGGTTTCCAAAATGACCGGTTGGAAGAGACCTGCATCCAGGGACTGCCTGTGACCTTTTTCAGGTCTTCGACCATCAGGAAGGCAATTGCGGTATTTTAAATGACGCGAACATTTGAACCAAAACCAATTTCCGAACGCGAGAGCTATTTTTGACTCACCAACAGTAATTCGAAATCAAACTATTTTCAATTGACAAAACCATTTTATAATTCAAAAATAGCCCTCGTAGGTTATTAAGTCTAGAAAAAAAAAGAAAACCAAAGAAAATATAATTTTTTTCGTGAACTTTGTTAGCCGCATCATGTTTGGTCGAACTTTCTGTGTTGCAACGGTATCGCGCTATTTCTCGACAAACTACTTTTTTTAACAAAAAAAACGTATTAGCCACTACCAAAATAACGTTTGGTAGAAGTTACTGTCGAGGAACTTTTTGGCATAACATACGAGACATTCGTGAGATAGTCCGACAAATATGCTTGAAATTCATTAATTTTGATTAGGTTTTTATTTAATTTGTTTTAATTCGTTAAAATTCATTTGACTCACCGATATTACATACTCGAAAATAGTCCTAACGATCGGAACTTACTTTTGGTAAATAAATTATTTAGTTACCGCGATTCGGGCCCTGGTCGGTGAATCAAAACCAAAACATTTATTGCTTTTATGCTTATAAGGTTATTTTCATTACAAATTCATGGCCAACCAGCCAGGTCAAGACAAAAACATGTCCTACCCTGCACTTGCCAGTTCGTGGTCGCCACTCGAGAACCTTATCCCCATCGGCCATCGATTCTCCGCGATATGTGCTCTGCCTACTGCCACTTCAAAGCAAAAGAATGCGTGCGACTTGGACTTACAACCAAGGATGCCGAAGACCGGGGGAAATGGAGGGAAAAAAGTAGGAAAGCGGACCCTGGGTTCCAAACGTGTACTCATTTGTGGTGCTTTATTACGACGTAACGAAACCGAACCACTTTTGAAGAAGCTGTTAACTGGTGATGAAAAGTGGATCATGTACGACAAGAACATGTAAAAAAAGTCCGTGGTCTAAGGCCGGTCAGGCTTCACAGACTGTGGCGAGACCCGGGTTAACTCGCAACAAGGTGATGCTGTGTGGGTGGTGGGATTGGAAGGGCATTATTCATTATGAGAGGCAGGACAATCGATTCTGAACTCTACTGCGAACAACTGATGAGATTAAAACAAGAAATTGAAAGAAAGCGGCCGGAATTAATCAACAGGAAGGGTGTGGTTTTTTGTCATACCCTTGACATCCATCATTCCCTCCCTACCTTACACATCTTTAGCCACTCAGCAAAAATTAAGAAAGTTTGGTTGGGAGGTGTTAATGCATCCGCCGTCAGATTTCCACCTGTTTCGGTCTCTTCAGAATTTTTTAGGCAGTGTCAGGTTAACATCACAAGCGCACTGCCAAAACCACTTGTCGCGGTATTTTCATCACAAGCCTCAAAATTTCTATAGCAATGGGAGCATGTCCTTGCCTACAAGATGGCAAAAAGTAATCGAACAAAATGGCACCTGCATACTTTAGTTAAATGTAAATAACCTATATTAAACAATGTTTTGAATTTTCTTAAAAATGCGAAGAAACTTTTTCCCCAACCCATAAAATATTTAATTATAAACTCCAACAATTTCAAGTTTTATGCAATTAATTAGTAATATCAACTCAGAGCCTACTTTCGCAGCTCCATAGCCCTCAGTATTAGCTGAACCACAAACAATCTGTATAATAACTAACAAACTTGGCAGCCCGCAAGTTGGGAAACTTAGTCTTGGTCGTCATGGCGAGTGAATTAGGGACATTGTTTACATACCGTTTCAGGGTTCCGTACGTAAAGTAGAAAAACTGGACCCTATTACTAAGAGTTCTCTGTCCGTCTGTCACCAGAAATTAATATGCTTCTTTTCGATTCGTAGTTGCATTTACAGCTTAAACTTCAGAGTTCAGGGTACCTACTCTTTTTAATTATGATCATAGACTGGCCAGTACTGGTCATTACAATAGACAGACTGCCTGACTTCGTTACCCTCCTGAAGGGATATCAATCCAATAGAACAGGTTCGGGGGTTGGTTATTTAAATATAACCTTTTTTCAGAATAATCTTTACAAACACTCTTTACCAAAGTTACATTTTATAAAATCAATACAATACAAAATATCCCAACATAAATCTTATCTTATCCCAACAAAGAGAAACAAATAATTGTTTAAAACATTTATTTATTAAATTTTCAGTGTACTACAAATTAACACACTTATTCATATAATAGACGGGCATTCTTTAACAGTCAATCATATTGAGAAACGGAAAATATGTGCGGCGTAAAAAGTATACTGGCATGAAACCAAATTAAATGAATTTCAGGGAATTTAGCAAAGGCCTACTTATTGCTAGGCAATCTCTCTCAGTCAATCGCACTAACATTTGACAGACAGTGTATAGGTAAAAGGCGGACTAGCTCAAAATAAAATCGGGCAGTACGCGCTAAAGCGTACTTGAATTGAGCATGCCTGGATTTCATAATACCTGTGACTAGTGTTGGGACAAGCCTATATATAAAAAGACCGTTGCACTGAAAGACATTAATAATTAGATACTGAAGCAATTTTTTCAGCCTAAAACATTGAGAAGTTGCTTTAAATATGCACGATGAATGAATATTTATGTGTATTTTTATACAATTTTAATTATAAAATGTTATAATCGCGTGCTGTGATTAGCGTCAGCCAACCTACCACGTAATGCTAAAGCATCTGTAGATTATATTGTTTAGTGGTTGAATTATTTACTAAGTATAATTAGTAATAGTAAGTTAATGAAATACTAGGAAATATATGTATTGCTATGATAATAACAAATATTCCAAATACACTGCATGTTCTACAACAATAACAATAGACAAGAGAAATTCAAAAAACCAAACTTAAACTTTTGAATAACTAAAGCATTATTTAGATCGCCCAAGTTAGAGAAACTGGGAAAACTCGTCTCCTAACAACACTACTTGTACTGTCACCGTGTACGTGACATTCCTAGAATAAACCAATTTGGGAATAGTGAAATCCTCTGTCAGTGGAGAAATCTCGACTTAAATCCTTTCTTAGTACAGGTTTCAGTATCTATCTACAGGTAAATTTATCTAAGGTTGGCTATTTCACATTCAAGATGCAGAGCTTTATCATTTTTTTTATTATATTTCTTCTCAGGTCTACTAATAGGTATAATGTTCGCACGCATATCCTCCATTGTGTCGTCGAAATATATTTATTTGGGCGCGCCCCTTCTGCCATGGCACGCGGCGGCGGCGGGCTCGGGGTGCTCAATATTACTTTTGTTTTGACAGTTAAAAGTATTAATCAAGTCATCGTGTTCTCAATTTGTTTCAAAACATATTTTTTCCTACATATTTTTCTTTTTTACTTTTCAATTCAAGTAAACTGAAAAGCAAAGTTAATCCTGTTTTATTAAAAGCTTACAGAACAAACCTTATTGTACATGTGAGAAACGTGATGTAAAGAGAGAAAACTAATTTAGGACCTAGTCTAGACTTGATGTTCAAGACTACTAAGATTTCTTTTTGCAAAGGAAATTTCGTGTGTGACTTACGGAGTCCGAAAAGCAATGACTTGAGTTATAAAATGTAATAAACTGAAGTTTCAAAACTGTCCCGAGTGCTTTGTGTTTAGGGTCAAAGTTAAGAGTAGTTTGATGACCTAACAAGTTATCATATCATTATGTGTTCGTAACTAATTGTGACAAATTAACCTTTAAACTAACGCACTGTATATTTAAAACACAAAATTACATGATTAAGCGCTTATATACCTTTATACTTCTGACTTTTCAACCGTGTTACAACGGCCGCACACCCACAACACAACACAGTTGAAACGTCGTCCTGTAATTTTATGTTTCAATCGTGTCACGACTTTTTCACCATTACTCATTCGTTAATTGATATCCAGTGGGTTACATGATTAATCGATCCTATATACAATTATACACGCTAGTGTCAGTTTTAAGAAATCGCATTTCGGCCTATGACATAGTTCCTATCGATAACGGAATGGCTAAACGTGCTCCCCAAAGCACTGTATCATATAAATTATCAGTAACATGATCTAGATCGCTAAATTTAGAAAGCTTAACCTGGGCTCGAAAAGGAAAGAGGTAAAGGCATTCAGCCAAAAAAAAACGTGAGTGAATGAATGAAAAAAAGATTTGTTATATTCGTTCATTCGTTCAGTAAACGTATCCATTTTCGATACTACTGTCACATCCCTATTAGCAAGTGTAGTTACAAACTTGTGTTAAGGGTATTCGCTTAATGAATAATTACCGTTCGATAAATCGTCGGTTACACGGTAACTAAGTTTCGGTCATGTTGCGCTGACAAGTTCTAAGTTACTGATACCGTATTTATCCCACATGGATAAAGGGGAGTATTGCAAGTATTTGCAAATTTTAACAAGAAATCTACTACTATTTTTTGTTCCTATTAAAGATTTTTCAAATCATTTTAAAATTTGCACCACCGATTTTATTTGCTTGTTTGGTTTTTGTATTGAGAATAGACAACTTTTTCACTGTAGTTTTTTTTCTCTGGTTTCATCATCAGCTAACGATTTAGAGTCCCAAAAATACACTATACAATTTTATTGTCATTCAGAGAGAATCCATTAGCACTCATATCCTTAATGGCGAAGTCAAGCCAGATATTTTTGGATGCGTCTGTAAGACTTATGGACTAGAATGTCAATATCTAAGGCAGTTCTACCAAACTCAACTTACAAAATCCATACTTTCATACTAATCCATATCCATACTTCCATACTAATATTATAAATGCGAAAGTCTGTCTGTCTGTCTGTTACGCTTTCACGGCCGAACCGCTGAACGGATTTTGATGAAATTTGGTATGAATATAGTTGAAGACCCGGGATCAAACATAGGCTACTTTAAGACGCAGCCGGAGCTGCGGGAAACAGCTAGTATACTATCTAATAATAAAAACTAATTTTATATCAGAAATTTAATTTTGTATTATCCTGAAACACTTCTTCATAAAACCCATAAAACTCCAGAACAATCTAACTACAACTGGACACTGCGAAAAACATCTGTGGAAAAGGGTTCTTAAAAAACTAACTTATAATTCACTCGTTGAGACTACACGCCTTTCTATTTTCAACCCTATTCCAAAAATATACGAGTTATTTTATATCATTAAATAGTAATCCAACAGCAAAATGTGTAGGTAATTGTGATATGTCGTTTGGAACTTTGCTAGAAGTTTCTACTAATAGGTGTTGTTATTTTCAGTGTTTTGGAATAATGAACTATGTACCCGATTGGTTAAGGTTTATTTTATGATTATCGAGCACAGTGTATACGATCAGTGTGTCTATAAATTTTATACTTTTATACCACGAGATTTTTACAACCGTAAGAAATTTGAGCGCTAGGTGGAATATGTATTGGTTTTTCCACCCAGCGCTCCTGGAAATATTGAAAGGAGCGCAAAGTTGAATACCTTAAGCTATCAAATCGATTTGGAGGCTTTAAATAGAGTAATTGGTGTACCTATTTGCGTAAGTGTTTAATTGTAGATTAAAATAAATTGTATACAAATAAATTTAATACACATGTAAGTATATCAATTAAAAACATTCAGTTTTTAAATTATGTTACGGAAATTCATTTTGAGAATGTTATTTTTGTTTACTCTTTTTACGCACGTGTGCATTAAAGTACATAAACACGAAATATGATGCTTGCGACGATAACATTTCGCTAATTGGTACATAACCATCGACTACATTTTCATATTCCTAGATGGGCCATTTCAAACAAAATTTCTTTTCAATTTAAATATAGAACATTTACAATTTTCCTTCATAGCAGGCTTATAATAAACGTGATTCCGTCCTTCGAAAGGCACGTTCAGGCGTTGGCACTGGCTGCCATCCGGTAATCGATAAGAAGCACATCAGAGGTTGAAAGGCGGTTCCAAAAAACTCTGAAACCATGGTAAACAGGGTCGATTGGACATGTACCCCGTGAGGCAAAATGTAAATTAATTTAATCTTTATGATGTCTGTTTTTTTAATGGTTGTTAATTACAAAATGTTTCCTTCAGGTGATTTTAACAAAATGTAATCTGACATTATGTCATAAAATAGTCACAAATTTTGTGATTCTCACACATTTCAACAAATAAAAGATGTCGTAGTACATACATGAACTAAACGATAATTAGACAGATATTTCATCACTAAAGGACTGAATAACTATGTAATAGTATCCGCAATCTCTTCCAGGCTAACTCATGGAAATAGGTAATATGAAAATAGACCATATTGTATGCCTTCCGTCTACTAGTTGACATTATAATTATAATATTGCGAATGGCATATTATACTATGTACCTACACCCCATACTGAGTAAAATACTAAAAACTTTATAATTTTTCATGCTGAAATCATCAATAAATCCAAATATATAACATCTGTATACATTATACATAAGTGAAATAATATAAATATAGTTTGATTTGAAAATAAAAATTAAAGTACGTTACGTACATGACATCGTGCATCGGCAGTGCTCGGTTAATATTGACACATCTAGTAATTTATATCAATGTAAATGTCAGGATAAATATTGTAAAATGTAACTGTTTGAACTCGTTAAATTCATGAAAAAATTTCTCGAAATTTCATACATACAAATAATGTATACAAATAATATATACAGAATGTATAATTTATTTATACATTCTGTTAGATGTTTGAATAACTCTAATATTTGTTTGTTTTTATCATGCCATGTAAACTCAAAGGAATTAAATGTTAAAGTGAAAAAGTTTTTTTTTGTTTTAAAGTAATCTTGCGAGTAAAAAATTAAGACTATTTAGTTACAGAAAATAAATAATATTATGGCAAATTAAACATTGAAGCTCGTAAATAAATTAGGTAAAAAAACTCATTCAATTCAGTGTTTATTTAGAAATTAGTCTGATTTCACGTAAAATTATCATCGGGATCTAAAAAGTCAACAACGTAAATATCCTGGCTTTAATTATATGCGAATGCGCGTGTCAAGCGACGGCGAGCCGTGACTCGTATTGGATTGGTCACCATTTAGTGGCGAGAAACATGATGTAATGTTGGACTCAATACCAATGCTTTATTCAGATAATATGCACATATTTTGTATTACTAAATTCATTATTAAAAATGAATTCCAGCTATGCTGGCTAGGTGAACAACTACGCACAAATAACATAAATAGCCATTTAATAATATGTCTGGTACAATATTTGTGTTAAAACCAAGAATTTAAAATGATAATATTCGATGTAGCTTCATTTAATATAATTTTAAACACAATTACGATAGAATAGACCTGCGTTTATTCTTTTGTAATTGTAACGTAAGAATAAAATACCTCTTAATGCTGACAGAAACTTTAGAACAATTAAAATTCCATTGTTAATGACTAGATCCGGTTTGTAATCACTTGAAGAGAAGGGGCGCGTTTGTAATGATGTATTTGCGTTTCAATTATTAGGCAGGTATGGTGTGCAAGGTAAATTGGCCATGTAACTCACTCAATGTAAGTTAATGTCCCTTACTTTGTGTTCTCTCTGATACCCAAACGACTCTGCTTCATAATGTTAAAAAAGTTTTTGAAAAAAAATGAGAACCGATTTCAAACTGAAAAGGAAGAAATAATTAATATGTGGTTCCTTATCAAACATTTTAATTAATTTGAAGTCGGTGCCAAGTGCTAACTTAGGAAGAGAAGGTGCACGTAGACAGATTATGCCAAGAAGTTGTTGACGACAGTTGATGACGACGACGATCATGCTAAGTGCTTAAACGATTTCGTTGACTATATATTTTTTGTATACTTGGCTGACACCGACTTCAAATTAATTATGTTTAAAAACCACATATTGATTATTTCTTCCTATTCAGTTTGAAGTCGGTTCAGATTTATTTTCAAAAGTTTTTATTTCACCATTTTTAGTTTTAAATGCAATACCTACATTTTTGGGAATCGGTTAAACGTCCCAGCATCGACTCATATTCATTCAATAAATTAATGTCGAATGGGTTACATAGCCAATCGACTCTGAATACCCTTGTGTCAGAGTTTTATGGAACTGCCTTGTATGAAGTATGCTTCGCATGGGAATCGAACCCAAGACCTCCTAAAGGTCTAAAGCAGACGTCGTGACCACTGGACCTCGGAGACAGTAGACATACCCAAATCGTAGTGAAATATAAAAAAACCCTCGATTTCCCCTAGACTCCATTATCATCAGTACCTGATAATGATGACTTGCAAACCACCGGGGAAGTTCCTTTTAAAATGAATACGAATCTCAGTATGCAGGTGAAAATGCAGTGAATTATTCTCCTACTCCTTACCGTTGAAATGAAAGGAAATTGTTTATTTTCAATATAGGATATAAATATCACTCATTGGCGTCAATTTACTTATATTAAGTTTACCACCACTTCCAAAGCGCAAATGGAGAAGAAGCGGCGCCACAAACTCCACTGCAGCATTTTCTTCAAAACGTCAATTTACAAATAAGAAAAAACTTTCCTTAATTACCTAGTTAAATGAACGAATTCACATGTTTGTTAACATTTAGCACAATGGTTATTTCAGATTATTTAAATTAAATAAAAATTGAATAAAAAATTAAATAATAATTAAAAAAAATGTCAAAAGAACAGAAATGTCAGAACATATAATGATATGTCAATTTGCTAAGGACTCTGCACCAAGCTTAAGTTCAACATTCCTGTCATTAAGAAAATCACCAGTACTATAATAAGCCTTTTTACAAAGTAGATTTTTAACATGGGCTTTAAATTGTCCATTAGGCAAACTAGTGATCGATTCAGGAAGCTTATTGTAGAGACGTATACAGTTCCCCACAAAAGAGTCTTTAACCCTACACAGTCTGTAAGAAAGTAAAAATAATTAAAGAGTTTATACCTTTTATCATCAGCTCATCAACATACATGCTCAACAACGTAATATGGTGACTACTGGACGTTAAGAAAGAAAGAAAGAAAGAAAGAAAACATTTATTTGCATTGAAAGAGTACAATCAGATATTACACAATAATAATTCATCCTAACAATCAACCATTTAGGCATGCAAATGTAAATATGATTTAATATTCAAATAACTACATTAATCATAATAACAAGTCAAATATTATTATTTCCTTCATCAGTAAAACATGTCAATTTACTATCCAAAAATTCCCGAATACTATAAAAACATTTTTTTGTAAGTATCGACAATAATTTAGTTTTGAATGAAATATTATAATCTAATTTTCTTACTTGCTCTGGTAGTTTATTGAACAACTTTGTGCAACTGTAGTAACTGTTTCGATGCATATACTTAGTCGTTGCATAATTTATTCGGGTATCTAGATGGTTTCGCGTGTTTTATGTAATCATCTTTTAATTGAAACAAACCCGGATGGGATCTCACAAACATACAACACTCAAATATATAAACTGATGGAACGGTTAAAAGATTTAGTTTCTTAAATAATGGCCTGCAAGGTGTAAGTGGTGTAACTCCACATATTGCACGAATACACTGCTTTTGAGCTATAAAAACCTTATTTATATCAACCGAATTACCCCAAATAGTTATGCCATATCGTAAGTTAGAATTTACATAGCCATGATATGCTGTTAACCAAAGTGCGTACGCAAATCGATTTAATTTTAAACAAATATGCTCTATGTGCTGTTTCCATGAGCATTGGTTGTCTATAATAATACCAAGAAATGAGGTATCTGTGGCTTCTCTTATAGGTCCATCAGACGAAAATACATTTAAAATATTTAATTTTTTGTTTCTATTATAAAACCGGAGATATTTTTTGTTTTGTCAATATTTACTTGAAGGTTGTTATTTTTAAGCCATGCAATAATACTGTCAACTGTCCTGAGTAGTAGAGTAGAGTAAGGCCTGACTAGCATCAGAAAATATATGAAATATGTGACGCGTGCCTAATATTTTAGGTTTACCCTCGGTTTACTTGGTATCTCATCATTATAACCTTACTTAGTGACAATAGGACCACCTCGGGAGTATGCCCTTTCGAATAAAAAAAAGAATTATGAAAATCGGTCCATAATAGGCGGAGTAATTGGTGAATATAATTATATAAAATAATTATAATTTAAAAAATATAGAATAATTATATAGAAGAAAAAAACATACGTACATAAAACCTTCTCCTTTTTGAAGTTGGTTAAAAATAATTTTTAATTCAAATTTTGTGATTTCCAATATGGGTCCATATTGCTTCTTAAAGACTGCAGACCTTAGATTTTGATTATGAAATTGTTAAAATTATTGTTTAATAAAAAAAAATCGGTACTGATTGACAATCGCTACATTATCTTTTTAGATTTTTAACAAAAAATATATAAATATATTTTAAGGTCACTAAGAAAAACAAACTCATAGAAATAGATATTAGACATACAAGATACAAATACAATTCAATCAAACTCATAACTCTCAATCTATTTAGTTTTGTCTCCATTTAATATTCAAAAGTTTTGCTCTTTGTCAGTGAATTATAAACTTGATATCTGGAAAATGGCTAGTACTTTCATATCGCTCTCTTTTATTTAATATATTCCATATCCGTACCAATTTTTTTTTAAACGGTTCAGGAGTTTGGCCGTGAAAGCGTAACAGAAAAACAGACTGAATTTTCAAAAATTTAAATACCTACACTAATTTTTCTTCAACTTCCTCCGACCATACCAACTGCGTACAAATTTGTACAGCTTAAACAACAAATAAACTAAAATTATACGTGCAGCTGTGATGACTAAAAACGCGTACGCAACTAATTGTAATTCGTAGTACTGCATCCAGGGCAGGTTAGCAGCTGGTGATCGAAGATGGAGCGCTCCACCGTGTCTAAGCACGTATTCTGTCCACCACACCGCACGTTCTAGAGATGACATTGGCTGGTCGTACATCACTGATCGAAGCTTTACTATATTTTCTTTGTAACTGTAAATGTAGAAGATTGGTAGATTAAAAGAATTGGACTGCTTTGTGGTCCAGTTGTTAAGACATTTGCTTGAAATCTTGGAAAATTCCACTAAAAGAATTGGTTTCGACATTACAGGCTTAAATCCCTTGAATCTCTCTCTTTCTCTCATATCCCGGTTGCGGTAAGCGATAACTTTTCTTCAGAGACCAAGGCTGAATCTCCTGAATTTCTGACAATGAGATGACTTTTTATGCTTAGAAAAGTATGTTAAACCGGAAAACACGACTGAATCATGATCTAAATACATTCCTTGGGTTCTAAACTGTTCCTTATATTTGCAGCTATTTTTAGTCTTTATTATAAACGCTAACGGTTAGGCAGACAAGCGCTGGATACATGCTTGTTCCAGGTGGTAATTCTGTCAATCATTAGGAGAGTACTATGCCCACCTGTTCACCACTGGAGTGACTGCAACTGAACTGATGATCATAATCGATATCACAGTTTATAGGGCAGAAAGGTAAAAAAACATGAAAACTCATTGAGCAGGTGCATCTATCTACTAACCTTTTATCATTAATCACAATATTGATGGCATTCCTTAGTTTATCGGCATCAATACTGTTAATAACAAGTCTCACTCCTATTCCATGTTCTACATACTTCTCAACATTATACCATTGATCACCAAGCATTGGAATACCAATAACTGGAACTCCTGCTAGTATGGTCTCATCAGTTGATTGCAGGCCTCCTTGGGTTATAAATAGTTTTATATTCGGATGCACTGAAAATAAGGCATTATAAAATGTTATACCAACATGTAAGTTCACTATATTTACCCCACAAATGTACACAACGTCCAAAAGTTAGAAAATATAGCGATTTTGGAACTAATTTCTGACACTAAAGATAACCTATTCCGAAAATGAATACCTACATTAGATTTCATCAGGTGGTCAAACCTATACGAGCTCCCCGGACCTATAAAAAACCACCTTGTCGGTGGCGGAATTTTGATCTTCAGAGGTATAATAACTGACAGAGTCGACTCGCTAAGATGAAGAAGGTTCAAAGTCATTTTATAACAGTGTAACTTGATAAAGCAAATTATAATATTTTTCTACAAAGAACTTACTCAAAAGATCTCTCTGCGGAAGCCATTTTGAAATTTTAACGTTATTTGGAAGTCCAGGTATATCTTCTGTATGCCATTTCCACAATATATCATAGGGCAACTCAGTAAAAACATTGATAAAGGCATCAATAGTATTAGGTGGAAACATTGAAGGATCTACATTTGTCCCAAAACTCATATAGATAACTCCTTGTTTTGAAGAGTCTAAGTAAGTCTTGAGGTCCTTAAAAAATAAATCAGTTTATAATAATTGATAATCTAGTATTGATGACGTCTTATTAAAATTTTATAAAAGCTGAATTTGCATCAATTAATAATGCAGTAATGTCAATTACCTTCGACAGATCTTTTTGTGGCTTTATATGCATTGCTCCCATGAAGATAACATTAGGCGGTACTGGCCTATTAGATTCCCAACTTGGATGAACATTTAAAAATAGCATATCTACATTCTCAGCCAACTCACTAAGCGTTGGTATACCAGTACCTAAAGTCCTTTCGAGCATTTCATTCTCCATTTTTTCATTACTGTATGTAACGTATTGGCTTATCATGAAGTTAAATATTTCCATATACTTCTCATAACGAGTAAGATTTAGAAGTTTTTTACTGTATCCATAAGGATAAAGAATAGGATGCATAGCAGCGCCCACAATTTCTAGATTATATGGCGTAGAACCAAAAGAACTGACTTGTATCACAGGTGCATTAAAAATGTGAGAAAAAACCAAAGTTGGTCTCAAAAATGCTTCTAGAAGTAGCAAATCGAAATGCTGCGTTTTGTCTTTTATCAGGTTTTGTACAGGTTCAGAAAGAAGTTGTACTTCTACTACTTTTGTGTTGATAACTGCTACCATTTCAAGAACAGTTTTTGTACTCAATTCATGATAAATTTTCATTTTATCTTTGTGCTCATCTGGTAGATACTCAATCCATGGCTTATAAGCGATGTCATGCATATCAATTTCAGACAAATTCACTGGTCTTCCTCCTTTAGAAAAAATGGGATCTGGTGTAATAAAAACAACTTCATGGCCACGATTAACTAATTCCAAAATAAGAGGCCTAAACACCACTTGATGACTAATCGATGGCATTGGAAAAACTGCCAAAATCTTTGCACTATCTACACTTAAAACTACAGCACTTATTACAACAAACACTTTCATAATTTCGTTAGATTGTTAGTCCGTTACTAAATAAATAATCATTCACCGATTGATTATGTTCTATCAATCTTAATATTATCAGCACACGCTTTCTTGTTAATTTTATGTGTATTGTCTGTATGTTGATTAATGTTGTTTCTTTGTACAAAATTAATTATTAATTAAGCTAACACTCTTTAAAGCTTATTGCCAGAATTTCTACGCATGTGCTCTGTCGACCGATGGGGTATTGCGAGTCCAATATACCTTTAGAGCCTTGTTTCGGCTTCCTAGATTATGTAGCGCCTCTGGTATGTTTTGCGGATGCTGCAACTGACGAGTTCTGCGCAAGAAATCTTTGTCACTGGAGAGCAGGGTTTTGGGAAACGGAATCATGATTCTGAAGATGATAGCGGAGAGGATGGGATCTTCATCGTAAGCCTTCTGGGGCTGGTGGACGTCCTGTTTTGCTATTTATTTTTATTTTTATAATGTAATGGCACACACACCACTTCCTACTAACAAAAATGGTATTCTGATTATTATTGCCAACAACATGTATGGACTTTATTGGTCTGAAAGTATTTTTTTTTATAATTGATGTTATTTCTTTAGTTTAAAATCTGCTCGGTTAACTAGATAATACTTAGCTTTAGCTGTGCAACGTGTAACTTGCTCTACTTATCAATATTTTTTAAATCGTGATCAATTATTACATTCATCTTTCTCATTTTAGCGCCTTTATTCGATGATATAACCGATATTTAAATGTTCTTAAGATACAAAATTGATTCTCTCCTATAGATGTTAGGCCGTTTCACAAATCTTTCAGCATGCAGGATTCAGGATAAATTCAAGTGTACCGTTTTTTGACGGGGTCCACGCACCAGCACGTACTATCGTTTATTAACATCTGACTATAATTTGGATTCTATTAATAATAAGTATGACAAAAGACTCAAAGTCACAGCCATACATTTGTTTAATTAAATATCTTATCGTCATTGACAAAAATATATATATTTATCTAAGATTTTTATCATCGCAATCGAAAATAAAATGTTTAATTATCAATTCATAGTGATAATCATTTTATATGTCTAGTAGTCTGTCACCACTTAATATATTTACTTGTTCACTTTATTACAGCCATTAATACAGACGTAATTAATTCATCTAATCCGATAATGTACTTGTTACTACACTTGCTCGGAAAGTACACTCTTATGTACTTACCGAGCTTACTCAAGCACGGGGTAGAAAGTACGTCATTATTCCCGCCTGATTTTCAAAACATAAGAAGATTTGAGCTTTTGGTAAAGACTATCATTGCGTTCACGGAGTATTAACAAAGAGGAGATGGCGTATCGACAGCTTGCTTACAAAAATTGTGTGAGGCTACGCTGGGCGGAAGGCAGACGTGACGGGAGCTCGGTTTGGCCGTTGCTCCACCCCAATTGACTAAATGGTTTAAAATATTTTACGAAATATTCTAAGCTAAATATTAAAGCTTGCTCCACGTCACGCATCTTTCACAGTTGAACGAAAAATGAAGTTAGCCATGCCCACTTCCGACGTCACTGCGCCAATGATCGTAACGGTGCACCAGTTAATACACCGTTTACTCCATGATTGTGTCATAATTTCTAATTAATAACCTTCTCTGTCAATTGCATGAAAGTATGAATAAAATAATAATGCTTTATTAGATCGATAAACGGACCATATAATTAACATGAAATTGTATCTTTTTTAGGGAACCGTCACCAGGCTGTATCTCATGAATCATGATAGTTAGACGGTTGAAATTTTTCACGAATGAAAACACAATAAAATAAATATTTAAGGGAGCTCCCCCTTTTTTAGATAATGGTACGGATAACCCTTCGTGTGCGAATCCCACTCGGACTTAACCGGTTTAGTTTGATGTTTATAGTTATATTCACGAATTGAATGATTAGGAGAATATAAGATTTTAATAACTAATGTTAAAATTAGGTCCACAGTACTTCTACCATCAGGCAGTTCAGATAAAGATAGAAGATAAAAAGCCTTTATGGTTTGAAGTTAGGTACAAGTCAGATGTCAATAAAAATTATAACAACAATAATCTCCAAATCCAGCCATTCCAGGCGAACAATATATTAAATCAAATGAATGGGAGCGAATTCCCGAGCGAAAGCTATATTTATTTATGTTCTAAAAACTCTTGTATACTATAAAAACATTTATTAATCAATAATTTCAACAAAGCTCTGTGGAACTTCATAAAAATACTGCCGATTTGTACGCAAATTAACTTGAAAAGGCTAAATCAATCAAAGAAGAAAATTAGCGAAGTTAAAAGTGGCATAGCACAAAAGTTATTCGTATGCCACACCATATAAGATGACACATTAAAATAAAACATGAGTATTTTTTTTTAATGGGCAAAGTACATTATATCCCCATTCAGTACAATTTTTCATATTTCAAAATAGATTTGAATACGATAAATAGCTTTGTGTAATGTTCAACGTAATATATAGCCAGTTGCAACGTACAATAATTTACTTTTTGAGGTTGTCGATGTAAAATATCTTAAGTGACCTTTCTCGAAAATCAGAAAAAATATGAATAAACCTACAAACCTGGATTTTTTAAGGCATGTGATTTTTTTTTTAAATATTGGTAGTCATCTTACTGAGCAATCGCCAAAAACAACGAGCAAAACTTTGAACAGCCGTACTGTAAAGTTGACAAAACGCACTTACGATACTTTACGTACTTTCTATGCCATCCTTGAGTAACTACCAAAATCAAAGCGAAATGAGGACGTATCTACGTAAAATATACGGAAACAACAAAACGCAGTACCGTAGCCTATCATGTTGGTCCTTCCAAGAAGCAAATGTAGGTAAAATTGTGTAAAAATATAATATTTGTAAATCTAGATTTCATTATACTTAATAAGTAGCTTATTATATCAATTTTAGTCTGCATCATAATTATACGTATTATAAAGATTTATGCCTTTCAGATATTGGCATTCATTGTATAAACAGATTTAAAGCCACTAGGAACTATTGGATTTTGGAAAATGATAAATAATTTCAGTAATGAATTTCGCTTCGCATCAGTTTCCTCGTTAATTTCTTAAAAAGAGTTAAATTTATCATGTTAAAAATTTCATCCAAATCTATCTTATTTGTTTACTCAATCGTTTAAAAAAAACTATTCAACAACGGATAATACAATAATACATACTTTACAGCACTTTACAGTTACAGTCAATAATTTAACGATAAATTGTATAACCAATTAATTCATGTGTTTCGATCCATAAGGATCGTATTATGTGGAAATCCGTAGTCTTTGCCTACCTTTACGAGAAACAGCAAGGAGTATCGAAACCGCCACGGGTGACGTTCCTTTCTCAATGGGAAACAGTCATTAGCTATTATAATGTGTAAAAAAAATAATTATTCGGATATTTCAATGTAGGTAAAAATATCTGCATCAAAATACAAAGCCAAAGTCAACTTTGGTTTGGAATATTTATGTCGGTCGCAAAGTTTGAAATCCTTTGTATGCATTTTTAGTTTAGGCGATAAATTATAGAGATGGCATTGACAGTTTATCGGGAGCAAAGTTTTCATAAGTTGTATTTGCTGGCTGAATTTGAACGGCGCTTGAATATTAAATGTCGATTTAGGATTTTGTTGTTTTTGTTTGGCTATCCCTGAAGTTTGTATAAATGTGTTTTAAAACTACAATGGTACATGAATTAGTTTAGATAACAAATTTATATGGATTCTGGCATTTGGTAATCACAAATCGTGGAGATGTATAACTCAAAAAAAAAAACAGACTGGTACTTATAAGACCTAGAGTCCCGATTATACTGTTACGAGCTCGGGGTTCGCAATTTGGAGAAAAACACCTGATGACTCTTAAAAACGTTTATTCCCACAAGGATGGTCGCCGACATTCACTTCACTTCACTTATCACTAACAATGTCCCAAACACTTGCTAATCACAGTCACTATAACTTGCCGAGGTCACTTGTATCACTTGTTATTCGCTCCGGATATCGCTTCTTGATCGCACTTGTAGCTCAGTTAAATTAGAACCTCCTGAGGCACCTTCCGATATTTATATGGCCCGGGAAACCCGCTCCATACGTTTCTAGAAAGATCACAACTACTCCGGAATAGAGAGAGAGGGATACTCTCTGTCTCGTTCCCTTAGTACATACTAAAAGTGCGAGAGCGAGACAAAGCAATATGTCAGAGCGAGATGATCGATGTACTAGATCGTTCGCGATATTATTCCCGTATGAAAACACGCGACGATTGTACGAGAATTTTCCGCGGACAGCGCTACTCAAACTTCCGCGGACCTTTATTTTTATTTATTTTTGATTTCGTAACACTGCCCCCTTCTTAGAGATGCTCGTCCCGAGCATCATCATTACTTCCGTGATATTTCGCCAAGCGGTCGATGTGAACAATCTTCATTGCTCCCCTTGGTTGACGCTGTATCCGATACGTCACATCATTTAGTCGCGTTACCACTTTGTACGGACCCTCCCACTTGGTTTGTAACTTTGGCGATTTCCCTTTGCGGCGAGTCGGGTTGTGAAGCCAGACTAGAGCGCCTTCCTCGAAGCCATTTGTATTCGACATTCTGTCGTATCTGGTCTTCATGTTCTCACTCGACTGCAACCCGTTTTCTCGAACTGCGGCGTGCATTTCTCGCATTCGATCACGCAGATCAGAAACGTACTTTTGAACACTTTGAGGTTCATCTGGTGAGCCTCCTGTTAGGAGGTCCACTGGCAACCGCAGCTCACGACCGTAGTTGACATATGCCGGAGTTGCCTTTATGCTTTCATGTTCTGCTGTTCTGTACGCTAGCAGGAACAGTGAAATGTACTTATCCCAGTCCCTTTGATGGCTTTCCACTATTTTTGCCAGATGTCTCTCGATCGTCTGATTAAACCGTTCGACCATCCCGTCTGACTGAGGATGGTAAGCCGTGGTTCGGGTTTTGTTCATTCCCATAATCCTGCAAACTTCTTGAAAAACCTGTGACTCAAAATTCCTGCCTTGGTCGGAATGGATTTCCAAGGGCACGCCAAAGCGACAAATCACTTCTTCCTATCTTGGTTGCAACTGTCGTAGCTTCTTGATTTGGTATGGCGAACACTTCCGGCCACTTAGTGAAGTAATCCATGACAACCATGAAATACTTGTTCCCTGAGTCAGTGACAGGAAATGGTCCAGCTACGTCGACTGCAATGCTACTCAAACTTCCGCGGACCGCATTTTATTTTTATTTATTTTTGATTTCGTAACAATACTATGAAATAGTAGTATCAATGAAGAAAAGGGGAATCCTTTCAAAAACTTTTTTGATCTATACAATTGACAATAAGAGACTACATACTTAGTAGGATTTGTAGATCCTGTAAAAAGTAGGTACCACCAAATATTCATTGGAAATGCTGCCAAGACTATACCACATAACTCACATCACACTGTCAAAAACATGTCACATCTTATGTAGAGCCAAACAAAATCAATTCATTCATTAACCTTAAAAACTAAATATGTTGCTTAGCTTAATGGTTTCTTATGTTTTCGCACATACGGTTTTTATTGCAACTACAATTACCGGTTGGAAGAGGCCTGCACCCAACGCTTTCCTGCGATCTTCTTTAGGTCAGGTGACAATCTCGTACCTCTAACACTGCGCTTGCCGGTACGTGGTCCCTATTTAATAACCTTTCTGCCCCATCGCTTATCGGTTCTTCGCGTTAAGTGCCCCATCAAATGCCACTTTAAAAGCTCACTGTTTCTAATACCTTTATCTAAATTATTCAAATCTACAGGTTTGTGCAAATAACTCAAGTGCACGACCCATCTTATCAGAAGTTGAGGCACGGCTTTAACAAAATTATCCGAATCATTTTGCAAGTCAATTTTAGTCAGCTGTGAAATGTTACGATATGGCCATGAAATTAGTGATTACAATACTATAGAGAAAAAATTAACAACCTTGTTTGAAATAGGTAAAATATCCAAGGACATCTTCATCCTTGAAAAATAAAGGCTTCACAGTTGAGAGCGGTCCTTGGGCTAGCTGAAGACGCAACCAGGAAAGCGGTAAGATGATATAAAGAGAGGACATCATGACGTACTTTGTTGAAGAAATGTTGAAACTTAACCTTACGTCTCGTCTATTTTACAGGCTTCTAATAGACCATTTTCATCCAATTCGAATGCGTTTTATTTTCATTCATTAATAATGAGTTTAGGTGAGAGAAGATTAACACATCATAATGAGTTCTGTAGGTATATCTATTTCCTTTCACTCTAACTTTTGAGGGTTTTTGTTTCATTGCCAATAACAAAAACAAGATAACATGCTGTTCACCCTATCTACCATCATCTCTAAATATCCCTAAGGTTAACTGGCAGACAATGCTTAGCCACTAGTATTAATTGATACCTTTTGTACCTAAATTACTACTATGAGAAATACTATTTACACACTTTGTTGTGCACAGAAGTGAATTGTATGAAAACCTGTTATTCGTTTTAAGAAACAGAATCACGTTATGTAAACAAGAGTGTCAGCTGTCATTAGTGTTGCCAATTTGATAAAACTTGTACCGACAAATAAGCTGAATGTCTGTTGGTACGTGGTACGATCTAAATAAGTCGAATGTCTGTTAGAACGTGGTACGGTCTGGTATCTGTTATCGGACATGTTGTATGTGTAAGGAATATAATAAATTGGCAACACTAAATGACCGGTAGTTGAATGATTAATTCAAAAATGATTGACCGGTTAACCAATGACTTTTGAAAAGATGTAAAATCTAAGCCAGTGGTGCGTTGACTGTGAAGCAATAAACACGAGTGCTGTTATACTCGCCGATCTTTTATTTAACACTACTCACCTTAGAAACTTCCCGGTTGCATCCTCAGCTGATTGCCTCGAAGCCCATGGTCTGCTTTCCTACATATTTTCCATTTCTCCCGGTCTTCGGCATCCTTGGTTCTAAGTCCGTTAAAATAATTCCCTTAACCGTCCATTGCTACGTCGAGCCAGCATTTGTACCTACATTACCTGTAAGATATTTATTTATTTAACCTTCATTGTACAAATTACAATTTGTAAAACACACTAGGCGGACTTAATGCTAAAAGCATTATCTAACAGTCAATCAAAGTAAATACCGCCTTTTTCGTGGCCCCATAGCAAAAGTAAATTGTAAATTTTCGCGTCCCGAAGTACTACAAATTGTTTCGGCGTTGTTTACGATGCAGTCAATGTTTGTTTTCCTGCTTCAGACTTCTTTGTTATTTGAGTGGCAGTTGATGGCCACAGGCTTAATGGAAATAATTGTAATATTTAATTTTGTATTAATTTTTTCGTCTTCTCTTTCCAAGTCGATTATTTTGCACCTCGACTTCCAACTTCACAATATTTTCAATGAACTTACAGATAATTCGATCATTTTTGAGGGGTTTTCCAGCAGTGGGATTTAAATAGCTATTTAAAAATAACTAATCGGATTGATTGAAAACTGTTAAGGCAGGTCTTTGTATAGAAATGGACGTCTTGTATGTAATACGATGATGATTTGGATATTATAGTGTTACATAAAAAACAAACACACGCATCAAACACGACACACAGTTTTGCGGTGATATTAAAATGCCACAGTAAACAAAAGCGGTGCAACACGCCATTCCTCTATTATAAACGTAATTCCTCTGTTATAAAAACGTCGAAAATGAAATATTTCCAATCGGATATTTCCAAAAGAGGTGACCTTTTTGAAAACCAAAAATTCCTTTAACCGTTTTCGAGACAGCTGTATTTTTCAGTCGCGGTTTGCGGTCAACAGCTGGTTTCAAACATATCCTGTTTCGTTTTGGGACTCGTCTGGGCTTCGGTTTTACTTTGGCGTTTTTGAAAATGTTTAAACAACATTTTACCTTATTCCACTTAGATCCACTCCTAGGGTCACTTTTTGATCACCAGCCATATTTTAATAGTGTGTTTGGTATGTGAAACTCTAGTCTCTTGGTTATAATGGATGTGGTCCACCACATCTTTTAAAAAACCCGAGAAATTATTTTCAACCTCCCATACAAATCTACTGATCCACAAATTACTATTCAAATTTGACTGGTTTTTAAAATGTGATTCTGTAAATCCATACTATTATTATAAATGTGAATGTCCGTCTATCTGTTACGCTTTCACACCCAAATCGCTGAACGCATTTAGATAAATATTATTGAAGACCCGGGGTCAAACAAATGCTACTTTTTGATACAGGCGGAGCTGCGGGAAACAGCTATCGATATGTCGATAGTATATGGACATTAGGTAAACATACTTTAAACAGAATTTGATGAGACTCAGTAAATTTACAGTCAAATATTGAATCTACAATTTGCTACTGAAATGTTTAAATCAGGCGTCAGCTTTACGGTTCCGATTTTCTCCCCATTGTTAATCTTAAAACGCTAATCGTCTATTTTGTTCACCAAATTTGATTTGTTTCATTTACCGGTCTGTTAACTTTTTTATTTTCACCCTTACCTTTTTTTCAGTTAAAAAATCTCACGTGTATTATAGCGAATGTCTGCTATGTAAAAATTAATTATGATAACTGCAATCTAATACCACATTTTGATATCATACTCTATAGTATTAGAAGATACAATCAATACGTTCTTTTTAGCGTCGAAATTCCCCATAGAGTTATAAATTGTGAAATCGTGTTTGAATGTACCAAATGAAATAATACATTACTTTGAAGTCATGCTACTAAACTGGAAATTTTTAGATACAACTAGGAAAAAGTTGTGATAGTGCCGAAAAACTGGCCTTTAAAAATGTATTTCTTATCCTTCTGCTGTCTGTACTTGCATAGTTTCCTTATAACTGACACCAAACTATAACCTAGCCTTTATGCGTTTCCATTCTCCTTTACACACAACAATATATATATTATTATCAGAAACCCGAATAAAATCAAGCGGAAACAAAGCACTCGAGCGCAAACACGAAGGAGAGAACAAAATGTTGGATAATACGAGACTTTACACGCCCATTTTCATATATACCAATAAATAAAGATTACTGTGAAATATCCTAACATAAATGGCTGCTGCGGTTGGGCCACTAAACTTGTAGCCCAGGGAAATTAGCGTTGAAGATTGACAAAAGCGTAGTGAGACGCGTCATTTTTTTAATTTAGATTAATTTTTTATTGCTGTTAAGGAAAGAATATTTCTTTTTTGCGTTCTCTTTTTGTCTCATTTATTTCTTAGCTGTATTGCATTTGCTGTCGAAACCGGATGATTTACTTATAATGAGAATTTGATTTTGCTATTTATTGGACTGTTCTATTTTCCATTAAATTTCATCATTTCAGCAGTGATTATTACAGTAAGTAAATAAAAAACATATGCTAAATGTCAACACTAATACTTTGAGATTCGGATAGATTAGTCATTTAAAAAAAATCCAAACATCCCGATTTAATGAATCTGATACTAGAGGAATTAGGGGGGAGGGGCTGATGTTAAGGGAATTATTATTACTGAAATCGAGAATAGTAGTAAACTCAGTAATACACATAAAAAGTCAATGCGAAACTTAATCTAGCAGAATTAATTCAGTATTACAACAATAATGCAATGTAGCACTCTGACAGAATTTTTCAGCTTGCTGGGGACTTACTGTCACCTACAATAGTATAGCCAGAAACAAGTGAGTAAGCAAGATGGCGGAATACAAGATGTAAAACGACATCTCGCTTACTTTTTTATTTCTGCAGGGTTGGTATATCTCCCTGCAGTCGCTTGTTTCGTGGCCACGCTTATAGGAAGAGATTGTCCTCCCCTATTGTTATCATTGCGCTGGTAAGTTCAACAGAGCTCGTTTAGGCTTAATAAGGCCCAATAAATATGGCGAAAAAACACCAACGGCTCTGTTTATTTGGGCACTGCCCTGCCGGTTATGTAAAAGGGCACTTATGCTTGTTTATAGGTTGTTTTAGTGTTATGTAGGCTTGTAATTTCATTTTTATGCGCGAGTTAACGAATTGGAGGTGGTTCTGTCTAATTTAATAGTTGCGTTCTAGACCGGGGAGTCCCTTTCAAGTCTTTTCGCAGTGTGATGCGCAGCAACACCTACTTTTCCTATATTTTTATTGTATCCAGATTTTGCCCGAGGCCTCGCACATTTACCCACTTAAATCCCACGGCAACAATATTTTTGTTCTCAGAATAAAGATATTAGTATAATGTACAGGATGACTATAAACGCCAGTTAATTTTTTAGAGTATATACTTGAAACTTAACTACTTTCTACAATAAAAGTGAAATACAAAAAATGTTTTCGACATCCCATACAAATATAGTGATCAGATAAATAGTAATTAATTTTATATATATATCATTTGTAAAAGATAACAAGATACAAAGTGTATTTTTGTTCGATATGGTATGGCATAATGTGTCCCATTGTACTATATTATATTCATCTGAACACATCTCATTGTGTTTATCTGTGAAGCTAACAAAGCAACACTTACTATAAGCGGTCATTTAAGGTCATTATGTAATATTTCTTTCACACAGAAAGCCCATCTTAGATATAGATGAAAAGCCCGTCATTGTAGTGGCATCAAGGTCACGAGTTTGGGAAATAATACCCCAAGGAGACGACCTCAGAATTCTAACAAAAGCGGCGGCCAAGTGGCTTTAAGATATACAAGGAGCTTTGTCTTTTCTAGAAGATACAGGAATGATGCCATGTAGTATTTGGAAAAATGGAGACTACGTGCCAGCAAATGCAGTGTGGGGCGTCCTACAAGATTCCATAAAAAAATTGGCGAAGAGTTATAGCAGACACCGGATTTTCGATTTTACACGCTTACATACATTCTACGGAAACAGCTATGTTCGTACTCCTAACCATAGCTTCGAACAATGTGTTTACTAAATTTCAGGAAGATTGGTTCAGTAGATAAAGTGCAGAGGCAAAAAACAAAACACTTTTACTTGTAAAATATTACATAGAATTAGGATTAGGACTAGTTAAGAGTAGCTCAAAAAGGAAGTCCTCTTCTAAGGGTGCCTCTCCAACGAGTGAAGGTCAGCAATTAGCTTGTTAGTCTTTTTTGTTTTTCGCTCTGCGTAACAGCTCAGGTGCGCTTACTATCCGCTGGGATAGTAAGCGCAGCTAGTAGCTGTAGTAGTAGTAGTAGTAGCTGGGGTAGTGGACTGCTACTCCATAAAAACCAAAGCCGCTACTTTAAAATTATTTACAAAGAACCGATTCTAGGTAACGTATATCATTGTAAACACCAAGCGCCTCACTTAGTGAAGTACAAGCACAGTTTCCAGTAAAATAGTCTGTTTTATATCTAGAAAGAAACTGAGAAATAAGTTATATCTTTTGTACAGCATCTAAGTAGCTACGTACTCTTACATTGACGTCACTTAGCGATATCCCTAATGCTTAAATTTCTCATTCGCTAAAGATCAATAAAAATTTCGTCAGTAAAAAATAAGAACTCATTTCGTGGCATTTCATCATAATTTTCATAAACATACGTAAAAATTTTAATTTCAAGATATATATTGGTCAGCCCATACGTTTTTGAATGCAATAAAATTATGTCAAAAATTAAACGTGGGCTTGCAAAGAAATTGCTACTAAATTTTAGTGCTTTTGAAATCAATACAGTTTTAGAACCTATTAAAAATAATAACGAAATAAAAACAATATCGTCTTTTTCTCAATAACATTGGCAGATGAATGCAATTTTTTTAGTAATAACTGGTGGATTCGAACGTTTATGGATTTCCGCTGTCTTTTGGCGCCAAAGTCTGATTGGGTCCATTGGAAGACAATGCGAAGAAACAAAGACATCTTTGCTTATTTTAATGAGTGGCTTTTTGTCACCGTTTTCTTATTAAATCTTTATCAGATATAATTTTTCTTTGATACTTTTCTCCTGACTTTATAAGGTAGACTTTTATACAAAGGTTTCCTACTAAAGTAACCCTACTCTCACCTTTTTCTGCCAGCAAACAGCAGTTTAATAACAGTTACTTAATTTGGTAGTGGGAGCACTTTACATTGGTGTATCCTGTTTGAAGGGTTAGATGGGTAGTGATATTACTGGGTACTACATATAATGGCGTAAAATTGGCCACGTGTTTACAGCGCGCTAGTGATGCTCTCAAAGTATTAAAATGACTACAGTGAAAGCGTGCCGGTCTTTCGCTGGCCTTATACTTTGCTGACAATGGAGCCCAGGTTTTAAATCACGGTATTAGACGTTATTACGGTAGTGACTACCGTTTGACTTTAATGACCCTTTTTACTGATAAGCCAACTACCTATTATATTCTGACCGTAAATTTCGCAGCGATTTTGGATCCACTCAACTATTTAGCCCTAAAATTTATCAAATAGCCAAAATCAACTAAATAATACTTTTTTTATCTTAAAATGATCAATGGTTTTCCATCCCTGGTTTCCAGATTCAATTTAGTTACTACCAAACATTTATTTTAGAAATTTACTTGAAACAAGCTGCCAAGAGAGCGTACACGGGACGACCAAGTGGAAAGCGACAAGTCGATTGTCGCAGATACCGCTGGAGAGACGAAGTCGAGAAGGACCTGGTAGCCTGACCAAAAGCCGACTAGCAGGAGGTTGCGCCGAACAGAGAACAGTGGAGATCTCTTATGTCGGAGGCCAAATTCTCTTTGGGTCACTGAGCCATCGCAGTAAGAAATTAAGTATAAGTATATGAAACAAATCCTTGTTATAAGTTCACTAAGTGGCTGGATTTTTCATCACACTTTGAGCCGTTCACACATCACGTTTGCCGAAGTTGTTAACCACATTCATCGAGTCGAAATATACTCCTTTGTAATTGTTCATTTTTGTATTAGGGTTGGTTTACACAACACGGAGGCGGGTAGGATAAGAAATGATTAAAAAAAATTGATCTAGGTTCTTGTCGGTAGAGTTTTATCCATTCTCCCTATTTCTTTGATTTTCGATACAATACGCTTACTTTTACATTGATAGACGTTTTTTCAATTGCTTTATTTTAAGGGTTTTTTTCAGCCCAAAGCATCTAACATGGCCTAAAAGCGAGGACTAACGGCTTAACGTGCAGTCCGGTGCAGTTCAAAGCACGGAGGAGCTCTATTAGGTCGCGTTTCGCCGACTACGCTTGGCATGCGCTATCTTTAAAGATACGCACGTTACGCTCGATTATAGAGTTCCTCTTAGTTCAATACAATCTACTACTAAATAAGCTGCGCACCGTCTCAAAAAAGATATAAAATCTAACGATCTGCATCAACCCTAAGAGTATTACGTCAAAAGACTCCGCAATTTAAGCACAAAATAACAAGCCTTCCACGCAAATTGGCTCGAGTTTAATGCTGGTAGTTAAGAATTCCGATGTGCTATTTACTTCGTAGACTAAAACTTTATGAAGAAATAATTCGTAGATCACATAGCTCGGAATAAAAGAGTTGCACCAAAAAGGTTATGGAGTGGCAATCATGGGTAAACCGAGGCGGAGCCTATCTAGCAATACATTAGGCGGATTCTAAAGCGTTAGCTGAGGTCAATCGTAACTGGGAAACACGCTTTGCATAGAAGTAAAGACTATTTTTCACCAAGAAAGTCACAAAATACAAGGAAAGAGGTGTGATGGTAGACGGAAAAAATCCTGGCTGCGGAACATTTGAGTGGACAGGAATTGCTAAAGTCGAAGAACTTTTTAAAGTGGCAAAAGATCGAGCAAAGTTTGCGGAGCTGACGGCCAAGCTCCAGTAATAGAGAGGCACTTGAAGAAGAAGAAATAACCAAAGGACGAATAGTCTTTTCTTTAGCAGAAAACTAAGCGTCTTTCATTTTTAAATTCGCATTCGAAGCTAGATAAAGTAATAAATCTATTTGTGCTAGAAGATCAAGCAATCTCGCCATCTTAGTTACCGCTGCAATGTCCCCAGTTTTGTTTTCTTTGACGACAGCTACAGTAGTAATACACACAGGCATCTCGTGCGACAAATTTTTGAACAATCAATTAAGATTTTTATTTTTTTTTAAATAAAAAACAGGCCCTGCCTACTTCAGGCCCCATTTCTTTATTTAACACTTCTGTGCACATCCATACTAATATTATAAATGCGAAAGTCTGTCTGTCTGTCTGTTACGCTTTCACGGCCAAACGATTTTGATAAAATTTGGTATGAATATAGTTGAAGACCCGGGGTCAACACAGCTGCGGGGAACAGCTAGTACAATAAAACAAAAGTATGAAACAAAAAACATGAACACAGTTTGTATACGAAAGGCGGCCTCGCTTAAGCAATCTCTACCTAAAATTCACAATTTTGTATCTGTAATATTATGAGGAAAGACGTTATTTGCTCCAAAGTATTAAGTATTCCTACTAGATGCCGATCACTACTGAATCAGCTTGAAAATAAATCCAGTTCAAAGAACTAATTATTTAAATACAGATAAATATAATTATGCGCAACCGACGTGCCCGTGGCATAATCATTCTGATCGGGAGGGAAATTGTCCATTCTAAATATCACGTAAATCGGTAAGGCTATTAAAAAGCATGCCTACTAAAAATACCATCCGAACTATATTTTATATTTGGAAGTCTAGATTTCAACTCGTACCTATTAATAATTCTGTGCTCGTACTATTTACGTTTACTCAATTCGATTGACAAGTAAACAATATCTTTTTCTTATAAATAAAAAAGTCGATCGTAGAACCTCCTTCTTTTTTGAAGTTGATTAAAATGATTCAAATGTTGAACGAACTTCAAGGCTGTGTGTATAACCTTATCTGCGGATTCCTATTCCAGCCTTGATTTCGCTTTAGGAGTTAGCTTCCGTTTTAAGAGTTTTTATAACTTGAGATATTGTTTCCAATGCCCCATTTTGTTTTTCAGCTAATCCCCCAACTTCTTACACTTCGGGTTTTATCTCGTATTTCCCAACTTGTGTTTTTGTTAAAGTGCCTTTCTTTGTAATGTTATGTGTTTGTTTTTATACAGCACGTATAAAATCTTTATTTCGCTTTGCACTTTCTTGGGGATATTTTAATTTCAATGCAATCAATCAATTTAAGTAACAAGTTATTTCCTGTCAAAAAAAAAGTAAAAGCGTGACAGACAGACAGACTTTCGCATTTATAATATTAGTATGGAAGTATGGATTTTTGGACCAGTATGGCAACATTCACCGCACTTTTGTTAGCCTTCAAAAATCCTCAACCGTGCAGGAGTATATGCTTTAATAACTAGTTCCGGCAAATATTTTTGAGCGTTTTCGAGGCTGAGCTGAAAATGTGACTATGAATCGCGCTCTTATGAAGAAAAAGAGAAAAAGAAAGAGATGCCATATTTTCACTTTCACTGCCCGAATCCGAGGTCCACTTAACGAAAATTTATAATCATCATTAATAAAACTAATCGATTAAGATAGATTAATCTAAAAAGATTGGAATCATTAATACCTGTCATCAGCTTAACAATTTTCAGGACATTTTGATGTAAGTAATATATTTCAAGACTACTTGCAAGTCATCAATCACTGATTATTAAATTTCTTTGACACTTGAACGAGGGATGTAATTTCTTTTTATGTTGGAAAAATGGCAAGTAGACGTTTGATAATTATATTAAACTTGTAATAGGGAGTCTCTATCTAATGCTGCTTGAAGTATTAATGAATGAATGAATGAACAGTTTATTGCACCATTTACATACATTTATGAAAAGATACAGCAAAGAAACCAATTAACATTAAGAGAAATGAGTACAAAGGCGGACTATCGCTAATGCAATCTCTTCCAGCTAACCTTATGGTAGAAAGGAGCAGAGAATAAACAAAAAAAACTTTAAAACAATTATGAAATTGTGATAGAGCTCGCTGATACTCTGAACGTACCTTCAGAACCACGTAGAAGCTCGAGATATAAAGTACCACTAATGGGGACCCATCCAATACGGGAATCATTATGCTGTTGTTTGATACGAGAAATCGTTACACTCGTTTAAAAATATAAACATGAATAAAACAATGAGAAAATATTAACAATATGATTTAAAAATTGTATTGTATTGTAATATGAGTTGTCCTTGAACATATTAGGTATTTAGATATATTATTAAGATTGGTAGGACATTTTGTAAGGACTAGTCCGTCTGGGGAAGTACCTCCACACTACAGAAGACCACAGCCAAATAACACTGTGATGCAGTGTTGTGTTCCTGCTGGTGAGTAGGGTCGCCAGGCTCCAGAGGAGTCGCTGTGCGGACAGCAGACAGGTCGGCAACGCGCTCGTGACATCTCCGGTGTTGCAGGCGTTCATAGGCTATGCTAACCACTTACCATCAGGTGGGCCGTTCGCCTGTTTGCCTACTTAGTTGTATAAAAAAATATTTTATAGGTAAATTTGATACAATTTTATTTCACGAAGATGTCTAACTAGAGGTATCAAACGCTTGATAAGATGACGATTACGTCTAGTGGATCTAACAAGGATATTAACATTTCGCCCCAGAAATCGACTGTGACATAGAACTATTGAGTAACTGCAATTAACTGAAGCCACCTTGGCACGAATGCTTATCAGATCTTTAAAAATAGTAGATAATACTCTTCAACACATGTGCTTGTGAAACAAATCGCATTATACACACTTACACAGGATTACGTCTTTACCTCTTGCGGCGTAGACAGAGCTTAGATAACGATTCAATAGTCATTAGTTTACATTTATTGTTACATTATTTGTTTGTGTTTTATTTCAGACATCTTCGTCTTATTATTTTTTTTTTCAGGCAATTGAAACAATACATTCAAGTAATATTTGACGAATTATTTCCATATATATATACGAGATAAACATAAATAAAACTGCCTCTAGTTTAAAGTCTATTGGCAGAGATCGTTGCTTCGGTTCCCATGGAAAGCATACTTTGTTTATTTATTTTGTCTAGTTTAGTTTTTCAGAATCAAAACAGCTAAATTTTTACAAAAAAACTTATCAATACCGAGGGATATTAGTCTAGTTTTCTTGTAAATTTTTTTTAATTGAAAATGATTATGGAGGACAATTGACAGTCGCTACTCTATAATCCAGTACCGCCAAATCGAGTACAATGATTAAAAGCCCAGAGTACGGCTCTAAAGCACAAACAGAAGGCATCTTAACTGCGTAACTGTCCTCAGTTATCGTATTCCTATACGATCGTGGTGTTAACCATACATGAAAAATAAAAAAAAATAAAAAAATATGTTACGGCTAGAGATGGGCAGCGGGAAGAAATTCAAGACAGGAAAAATGAAATGTAGGGGAAGAAAAGGGGGAAAAAAGTTATTTTCTATTTATTTTTTTAAAAATTCCCGGGAGTAAATGGGAAATTTTCCGGGTAGGCCCATCTCTAGTTACGGCTTATGAAGTTTATCCAGCTAAACATAGGCGTAGCCGATATCCGATGGCTGAACTTAGGGGTAACTGCACTTCAGTCATGAGTCGTAACATATACACCGTGAAATTTCAGTCGTTTTGGACCCATCGTCCAGTGACTCCATTCATGCAACTGAACAACTTTCCCCAAGATATTGATGGGTCGAAATATGGAGTAAATTTTTGGACCTCCCATACAAAATGTCTCATCACGTGACCTAACTTACTATGGGAAGTCCAAAGTTTTTCATGTTTCGAGCTACGTTCCTTGAGGAAATTTGTTCGATTGCATAAATGGAGTCACTGGACGATGGGTCCAAAACGACTCAAATTTCACGGTGTATAATAATTTGAAATTACACAAAAATTGACCACAACAATACTATCTCACGTGTTAAAATTATCTCTCACTTAAAAAATAAACTTATCTAAATAAATATAGTTATCTAAATAATCTTAGAAATGGTGTGAGGGTCTCCTTTATCAGGTAACTGTAATATTGACCTATTAATTAATCTTTTGTAATATGCAGGTATAAATTCAGTTATAACATTAATATGGTCGCCCAGTCGTAACGTGAAATTTTAAAACTTGACATGTATAAGTTGTTAGTGCTATGTTTCGTGGGGGTTGTAGGTAAGTTACATATATTTTTTAACTACATTGTTCTACAAATAAAATATACTAATTTTCTTCAAATATTAAACTACTATGGGTAACAATGATATCTAAATAAAAACTAAAATGACGATATCTGTTTAACCCAAAGGTTGACTGTTAGATAATGCTTTTAGCATTAAGTTCGCCTGTTGTGCTACACAACTGTATTATGTACAATAAAGTTTAAATAAATGAATAAAAATAAATATTATCTAATCAAAAGTACATATGGTACTACAAATTTAAATAATTACTGTAAAATAACAAACATTTTTTTCGTGTGTGTGGGTAAATTTTATGTCCATGAACTCTACTGAATTTCCAGCACTGGATACATTTAAACCAGCCTTAGAAGCTTTGTGATACATAACTTAATATATTAGGCAACTGTCGGACAAAACCGATACTTTGTATTGTAGTAATTGGTCCCCTTTTCATTCTTTTTGTAAAGAGCCTTAGAATTAAAATTACGTTGGCTCCCTAAAATCATGACAGGTATGATAAAAAATTGTAACACCATTCAAAGATAACCATAAAAGGTGAACTTGCAAATGGTCTTCTGTTTCCGCTTAAAATACCGTCGAAGGCAATAGCACAATGAAGTGAATTTACATTTGAAAACAATTCAAAGTCACAACAGAATATCTTTTTATCAAACTCGAAAAATTTTTACTCGAAACTTTTCGAAAGAGTTACTGAAAAGGAAATTTTAAGTTTTCTTTTTGTGTAATTTTATATTTTCTTTTTGTGTTCAAAAAATAAAGCGACTTATAGACGCAACACAAAAATAAATTTTGTAGCATAATACTCTTTACTAATTTCTTTACTAATTTCACTACTTATAGTCAGTAACTACAATAGTCTTTAAGGTTTTATTTTTCTATTATAGTACTAACAAACATGGATCTCATATATCTGACACTAGCTGTGCCCGCGACTTCGTCCGTGTGAAATAGTTATCTTGGGAATCATATTTATTTTTTGTTTACAAACCTACCTCCTTTTAGCTTTATTATAAATTACCTATAGAATATAATAGAATATATCTTTATTGAGAAAGCTATCACGTAAGTACAGCAAAGGACTTAAGCATAAGCTACATGTTTATAATGTACGTGACAGACGTCTCAATATGGTGGCTCAGTGATACGCTAGACATGCAGGCATGCCGAGCACTGATTTTCAGCCACCACCTATATTACCTATGACTTATTTTAGACGATTTAGTTACATAATTAATAGAATATATTTTAAAGTAGTTTTAAAAATAATATATTTTAAAGTACTTCTGCGTAAATTATATTTTTAGTTTTATTTTCTTGTGACAGAAGAACATATTGATTTTCTCCACAACCCGAAAAGCAGTCTTGACGTAAATCGATTCCTACGTGTTTAAATGTTTGCCCCTGTGATTTATTTATTGTAACGGCGAAAGATAGCTTCACGGGAAATTACATTCTTTTAAAATTAAAAGGTAAATCATTTGGAGTCATTGGGATGCGAGGTATAAGCACTGTTTGACCAACTGCTGGACCAGTCAAAACTATTGCAACGATCACGTTATTGCGAAGAAATTTGGCTTGAAGTCGGGTCCCGTTACATAAATTTGGCGGTTTAAGATTTCTAAGTAAAATTATTGGGGAACCTTTTTTTAACTTGAGGGAATGCGTAGGAAGGCCACTTAGGTTCAAAGAATAAAGAAACTCCTGTGGGTAATGGACCACATCTTCTTTACATTATCAATAGATGAGTAGGTAACTATAGGTAGTTTACTTAAAATTAGGTCGTTAATTTCGTCCACGCTACTATTTCTCGCCGACAATATCGCCCTTTGACACATCCATTGATGATCTTTATTTTCTATTTCAGTGATTTCAGGGTAAACTTTCAATATTAAATCCTCTATGTTATTTACTCTTTCTCCTAAATCGCGATCAATTTCAATTTTATTTTCAAAATCAGGTACTTTCCATGTTGTTTTTTACAGTAAACGATTTATTTAGAACAAACCAAATGCGACTACGAACCGGCAAGCGCAGCGTTAGACATAGACATCCACCCACTAGATGGACAGATGACCTGAAAAAGATCACAAGCAACAGCTGGATGCAGGCTGCTTCTAATCGGGCATTTTGGAAATCATTAGGCGGCCTGTATCCAGCAGAAGACTGACTGCTGCTAAAAAGATGATGATTATGAAATCAACAAATCAGTGTAGTAATCCTAAAGTGTATTCCCATTTCAGTATCCTCAGCAACTCTTAAATCTAAGGAAAATGTTAGGATAGTTGGTGGGGAAGACATTGACATAACTGAGGCTCCTTATCAAGTGTCGGTTGCATTCAGAGGGCGCCACTCCTGCGGCGGTACTATCATAGCCAATGATATCGTTGTGACTGCGGCCCATTGTCTTATGGGGTAAGTTTGTGTTTTATTCTTGGTAATCATTTTTTTAAAGGTGCATGTAAATTATATACTTAAATACATACATACACTAATACCCACAAAATAATGTTCTCTCAAGGAGTAGGAGTAGCAGTAAAAGGAGGTGCTTTATAGAGGTTACAATACACAAATAAGATAAAGTGGAAGTATTATGTGTTTTATTGTTGGTAATTCTTATCGGGTTACGTTTGGTACAATTGCCATGTGTTAAGTTAAGCCTCTTGAGTCTTAATTGAATGTGGCATGGGTTAACTTTGGTATACAGGAAACGACCCCTCTGAACATTTGGTCCGACAGCGTTGTCCGATTGTTTGGACGACGTGAACTTTTTCCTAATAGTCTGTTAAGGATTTCGGACTAGGAGGACCAATTGTTTCAGAAAAACTTGGTCCTGCTGATGTGGGATTTCTACTTAATCTTATTTTTGTGGACTAAAAGAACAGGATGTAAGTACATTTATTCACTCTCTAGTTTGATATCTTTAACGGCCACCGGATTGCTACCGGTAACATTGGCTTGACGTGCCTTCCGAAGCACGGAATCATCTTTATTGTCATACAATCAGGTGAATCAAACCAAAATATGTCATAAACAATTTGTAAACGACTAAACAATAGTACGCTTCCCGTGGCAATCAAATAGTCGGTCTCTGACGCAAAGTTAATTACATAAAAAATCTATTGCAAAATATTTATTACTAAAACATGTGCTAAAAGAGACAATACTTTTTTTTCAGTTCAAACCCTGCAGACTACACGATCCGCGCTGGTTCGCCTTCAAGCTTAAACGGTGGTGACATCTATCCCGTTGGTAGTTTCATTGTAAACCCCGACTTCAACTATATGAGGATGGATAGTGACATAGCTCTCATTTGGTTATCAAAACCTTTAGAATTTAATGATAGAATAGCACCTATCGACTTAATGGAGGAAGATGAAGAGATTCCTGATGGTGCTGATACGAAAGTGACAGGGTGGGGAAATACCAGGGTAAGAATATTTTTGTTATTCTATTTAGTAGGACAAGCATACCAAACTCTGTAGACGTCTGTAACATGGAGGTAGGTTAGGTATAACGGGCACGTTACCGACCTTTTACGTGGGGCGCACTATAAGTTTCCGGAATGAATATGAAAAAATACTATTAAAGGTACAAAATTAATTTATTGTTTTTCTAAATAATCTCCCTTGGCGTCTATGCACTTTTTCATTCGATGAAACCAGTTTTGAAAACTTTTGTGCCACTCCTCTGTGGTGACCTCTGAAACGTGTTTTTCATACTCCTCGACAGCCTCTTCTGGTGATGAAAATCGTTGACCGCGTAATTGGTTCTTAATTTTTGGGAACAGAAAAAAGTCACAAGGTGCCAGGTCGGGACTGTATGCAGGATGACTCATGAGTTCTACATTTTTCGCCTTCAAAAAGTCGTTTGTCTGTCTGGCCATGTGAGAACTAGCATTGTCGTGGTGCAGGATGATACGGCGTTTACGGTTATTTTTACGGAGTTCGTCAATAACTTCCGGCAAACAAATGGTCGTGTACCAGTCACTATTCACTGTACGACGATTCTCTAAAGCAACAGTAGCCACGTGTCCAGTTTTATTAAAAAAAAAGCAATCATCCGCTTAGATGCACTTTTCACGCGCGCCACTTTGGTTGGTTTCGGCTCATCTTGAAAGACCCATACGCTCGATTGCTGCCTTGTTTTGGGATCGTAGCAATAAATCCATGTTTCGTCACCTGTTACTATGTCCCACACCAAATTTGACGCACCTTCGTTGAATCTGGTAAGCATGGCACTGCACCAAGTGACGCGGTCCGTTTTTTGAGCCTCGGTCAAGTTGTGTGGGATCCACCGCGAGCACAGCTTTCTCACACCCAAATGTTTGTGTAGGATTAATTGTATTTGACTCATGCCTATTTCTAAGGATGCGCGAATTTCATGGTAGGTCACATGCCTGTCTGTTTCAATCATACGGCGCACAGCATTGATGTTTTTGTTGGTCACAGCGGTGGACGGCCGACCATCGCGAGATTCGTCACTGAGATTGATACGACCACGCTTGAATTCTGCAAACCAGCTATAAACAGTTGTCTTGCATGGTGCTTCATTGCCAAAAGCTGTTTCAAGCCGAGCGATGCTCTGTTGAGCTGTCAAATTACACTTAAAATCGTAGAAAATCATACTACGAAAATTTTCCCGAGTTAAATCCATGTTGATGCAGACACACAATTTTTTAAATGGCGCCACAAGTTAAAAACAAAAGACAGTCAGATGAAACAAACTGCATTCTACAGCCAAAGAGTTCTATTTTCAAATGTTGCAATAAATTTTTAAATATTGTTTATGTAAGTGGCCAGTTCCGGAAACTTACAGTGCGCCCTATGTACGCCTTCCTTCAAGCTTTTATCAATTTCATACAGCAAATGATTTGTAATTGATTCAGGTGTTACTTTGCGGAAGTTAAAGTCATAAGCACTTACCTAATTATTTTGCGTGCTTCCAAAAGTAAATAGCAATAGTTTGCATGAACTAACTGGTGGCAAAAGCACGCAAAATAATTTAAGTCAGCCCACTACTGGACTTAGGCCTCCCCCAAATTGAGGGGTTGTTGCCATACTCGCCACGCTTGGCGAGCGCAGTTTCAACGGCTTATTGTACTTCCGTTCGTACATTGATATGGTTATACCTACTGATTGAATGATTGGAGAGAAAACATGGAGTGAAAGTGGAATTGGAATAGGTTTGACATGTTTGCCACATACCACCAGATGAGCTACTGTCAATTCCTGAAGGTCATAGACCTAGAGTTAACCACTTAAAAGACGGCGGGATGACAGTATTTATGATTGCACATAGCTTGAATGAAAGGAAGCTGGAGAGCCTAAAAGTTAAAGACAAAAGTTTTTAACTACAAAATACCCAACAAAAAACTAGATAAATCAACTTAAAATAAAGTAATTGATGCAACATGACAACACGGAAATAAGAAGACTGCAAAAATCAATAGGTTGGGGAAAAAGTTTCTTCGCATTTTTTAAGAAAATTCAATACAACAAAATTTTTAATATAGTTTATTTACATTTAACTAAAGTATGTATTATATATATTATTATGTATTAGAATTTCATATGTGAATAAGTATAAGTAAACAAATTATTGATTCTGTTTTGACACTAAAGTATGTAGGTGCCATTTTGTTCGATTAGTTTTTGCCATCTTGTAGGTGATCCCATTGCAATAGAAATTTTGAGGCTCCTGATCAAAATACCGCGACAAGTGGTTTTGGCAGTCCTCTCGTGATGTCAACCTGACACTGCCTAAAGAATTTTGAAGAGACCGAAACAGGTGGAAATCTGAAGGCAAGGTCAGGACTATACGGCGGATGCATTAACACCTTCCAGCCAAACTCTCTTAATTTTTGCTGAGTGGCTAAAGATGTGTGAGGTCTAGCCTTATCATTATGAAAAACCACACCCTTTCTGTTGAATTATTCCGGTCGCTTTCTGTCAACTTCTTGCTTTAATCTCAACAGTTGTTCGCAGTAGAGTTCAGAGTCGATGATCCTGCCTGGTGGTAATAGCTCATAATGAATAATGCCCTTCCAATCCCACCACACACACACAGCATCACCTTGTTGCGAGTTAACCCGGGTTTCGCCACAGTCTTTGAAGCCTGACCGGCCTTTGACCACGACCTTTTTTACACGTTCTTGTCGTACGTGATCCGCTTTTCATGACCAGTTATCAGCTTCTTCAAAATTGGTTCGGTTTCATTACGTCGTAATAAAGAATCACAAATGAGTACACGGTTCATTAGGTTAATAATGATGATAATGAAAACTGGGCCAGACGGTATTTAACACAATTTTATCAATTGACTGATAATGTTCAGGTTGAAAGTCGTCTTGTAGTATGACTGAAAGTCCATATACATATTAGTTTGTGCATGTGGTTTACTCTTGTGATTATAATTTTTGATTCCGATGTCACAAAGACCAGCGAGTGACCATGTTCCACTTGAATTTAAGTCCAAGGGAATTGGTAGGCCTTTGTTTATCGGGTAATACAAAATCATAGTGTTGGTTCTTTAAAATAAATTATAATGTCTTATTGATTTTTCATCAAATCAATTTCAAAAAATCCTTTTTAAGTGCCAGAAGAAGTATAAAACAAACCTCAAAATAACTTTCATAGATGCGTCAGACTAAGCCGTTGATGTTGCTCCTTTCTGTCTTCATAAAATTTGACATGTACGAAAGGCTGCAAAGAAACCTGAACCTCTCACAGTAGCTACACTGGCGGAAAGAGGGTCAGATTTCTCTCAGCCATCTGTACGAAATTTTTACAGAACTAATAATGGTGATTTCAGGAAGGCGGTGGTTTCCCAAATACCTTGCAGAAGGTTTTGGTGCCAAAGGTGAATGACAAACAGTGCTCCAATGCATATGCTCCAAACTACAGCATCACGCGGACAATGGTGTGTGCTGGAACTCCTGAAGGTGGCAAGGATGCTTGTCAGGTACTACTGGCATAGATAGATAGATAGATATACTCTTTATTGAACTTATCGCTATTGCATACTTACTTGCTGCGGTGGCTCAGGGACCCAAAGTGGATCTTGGCCTCCGACACAAGAGATCTCTACTGTTCCCTGTTCAGCGCAAGTTCCTGCAAAAACTACAATTATATATAATCATCATCATTTTAGTAGTGCCACCAAACAACATTCCTTTTATTGTTGTGTTCATAAAAGAAACCACGTCAGAAACGGTTCCATAGAGTCTCTGATATCAAGATGTGCGAAATCAAAGATCCATGTACAACAATTGCGACATTTCACAAATCATACAGATAGAGGCACTGGTTATTACAACGGAGCGACTGCCGTCTCACATCCGTAACCCTTTTTACAGAGAAACCAGACCAACATGACCCGTAGTGTGTTAGTGACCAACACTATCAAATTTTTAGGCTGCCTAAAGGCATCTCACGGCACAGCCTCACGACTGCCATCTATCGATAACAACTTCATATCTACTCGTAAATCTAGCAAAAGTATTTGAAGACAATGTTATAAAATTATATGTATTAGCTCTTTGCTTGACCCAAAGGTTGACTGTTAGATAATGCTTTTAGCATTAAGTCCACCTATTGTGCTTTACAATTGTATTTGTACAATAAAGTTTAAATAAATAAATTATAATGTAATTTTTTACAGGGCGATAGCGGCGGCCCCATGGTCTATGATGGAAAGTTAGCTGGCGTGGTTTCCTGGGGTCTTGGATGCGCCAGGCCTGACTACCCAGGAGTATACGCTAAGGTTTCAGCATTGAGAAGGTGGTTAGATGAGCACATAGCATTCTTAAGGCTTAAGTTTGTTTTAAGAGCTTTCCCTTAGACTAAATTATCGTGATATCGAATATTTTGTACTCTCTTATCAAATAAAGATTTTGTTTTTATAATTTTGACTTTGTTTCTGACGCAATGTCAGTGACCTTGTTTAATTATTTAAATGTATTTCTTTTATTTTTACTTTTGAAATTGGTACAATGTAGTGTATATCTATCTATCTTGTTTATTGTTATGCTTGAATCTGAAGATGAATGAATGAACACTTTATCGACTTTATTACCACAGAAGATCATACTTTGTTTTATCTGTATATAGAAAATACTATATTTTTTGAACTAGTAGTATTTGAAACTTTCCTGAATTCAATTTAATCACCCGATTTATCAACAAAATGATAGACCATCGATTCATATTTTTATAAACGTAGATGTTTCGTTATCAAATGTTGTTATTAAAAATATTTAAAAGCATCATCATGGTTACTTTAATTTCTTGTAAATAAATATTTGTAAATATTTTATAGACAAGTACATACACGATTTACTATTAGTATTTTGAAAGACAAAGAGATAAATTATGTAAAAATGTTTAAATTATTGTTGGGTATAATTTTATGTGGAGTGTCACAATATGAAGCTGCCAGAATATTAGCAGTGTTTCCAACTCCTTCAATTAGTCATTAAGTCACATTTAGGCCATTTATTCAAGAATTAGTTAAACGAGGACATGAAATTGTTGTAATAACTACAGATCCTGCTTTCACTAATCATGACAGACCTAAAAATCTAACAGAATTCGATGTCCATGATATTTCATATAAATATTGGATAGAAAATTTTGTGGAAAACATGGATAACGGCAAACAAAATGACATACAAAATCAAATAGAACTTCATGCCTCTTCAGCAGTGTTTGACAATTTGTGTTTGTTGGAAAGGGCTAAGATGATATACGAACATTTTTTCATCAAAAACAAAGATTATGTTAATGAATTTGATGAAGTTATAAAAAGAAAATTTGGGCCTTAGACACCACATCTAAACGAGTTATATAATAATATTGATATCTTATTCTTTAATACATTTCCGATTTGGTACTCCAATCGACCGGTTCCTCCAAATGCCCAGTATTTGGGAGGAATCCACGTTAAACCTTTAAAAGACTTACCACAGGTAACATCAATACATACGTGGGGCGCACTAGAAGTTTCCGGAATGAATATGAAAAAATACTATTAAAGGTACAAAATTAATTTATTGTTTTTCAAAATAATCTCCCCTGGCGTCTATGCACTTTTTCATTCGATGAAACCAGTTTTGAAAACTTTTGTGCCACTCCTCTGTGGTGACCTCTGAAACGTGTTTTTCATACTCCTCGACAGCCTCTTCTGATGATGAAAATCGTTGACCGCGTAATTGGTTCTTAATTTTTGGGAACAGAAAAAAGTCACAAGGTGCCAGGTCGGGACTGTATGCAGGATGACTCATGAGTTCTACATTTTTCGCCTTCAAAAAGTCGTTTGTCTGTCTGGCCGTGTGAGAACTAGCATTGTCGTGGTGCAGGATGATACGGCGTTTACGGTTATTTTTACGGAGTTCGTCAATAACTTCCGGCAAACAAATGGTCGTGTACCAGTCACTATTCACTGTACGACGATTCTCTAAAGCAACAGTAGCCACGTGTCCAGTTTTATTAAAAAAAAAAAGCAATCATCCGCTTAGATGCACTTTTCACGCGCGCCACTTTGGTTGGTTTCGGCTCATCTTGAAAGACCCATACGCTCGATTGCTGCTTTGTTTTGGGATCGTAGCAATACGTCCATGTTTCGTCACCTGTTACTATGTCCCACACCAAATTTGACGCACCTTCGTTGAATCTGGTAAGCATGGCACTGCACCAAGTGACGCGGTCCGTTTTTTGAGCCTCGGTCAAGTTGTGTGGGATCCACCGCGAGCACAGCTTTCTCACACCCAAATGTTTGTGTAGGATTAATTGTATTTGACTCATGCCTATTTCTAAGGATGCGCGAATTTCATGGTAGGTCACATGCCTGTCTGTTTCAATCATACGGCGCACAGCATTGATGTTTTTGTTGGTCACAGCGGTGGACGGCCGACCATTGCGAGATTCGTCACTGAGATTGATACGACCACGCTTGAATTCTGCAAACCAGCTATAAACAGTTGTCTTGCATGGTGCTTCATTGCCAAAAGCTGTTTCAAGCCGAGCGATGCTCTGTTGAGCTGTCAAATTACACTTAAAATCGTAGAAAATCATACTACGAAAATTTTCCCGAGTTAAATCCATGTTGATGCAGACACACAATTTTTTAAATGGCGCCACAAGGTAAAAACAAAAGACAGTCAGATGAAACAAACTGCATTCTACAGCCAAAGAGTTCTATTTTCAAATGTTGCAATAAATTTTTAAATATTGTTTATGTAAGTGGCCAGTTCCGGAAACTTACAGTGCGCCCTATGTAATAACATCAAATATATTCCACAAAGCATGTAGATAATTTATTTCATGTTTTCAGCCACAAACCTTAGCTTTGGTATGTTTAGTATAAATGGTAGAATTAAAAACAAACTAACTACTGTCCTTTAATTGTAATGCATACATCATTACTAAGACATTTTATCACAAAGACAATATAATAAAACATTAGCCGTCTTACTACAAAAAGTTAGACATCTGTTCAACACGTGTCTAAAAAATTATATCGTAAAATTACATTTATCTATTACCTAAAGGACTTGAAATCATATTTAGACTCATCGAAACACGGAGTTACTTACATTAGCTTTGGAACCAATGTGAGTCCATCAGTGCTTCCCCCAGGAAAAATACAAACAATGATTAAAGTTGTGTCTCGCTTGCCTTACAACGTCCTTTGGAAATAGGACAAAGATGAGCTGCCTGGAAGTTCAGTAATCATAAAAATTACAAAATGGTAGCCGCAATCGGATTTACTAAATTACCTTTTCCTTAATATTTTGCTTTATGAAAATTATTTAATTTTGCTGAGAAACAAACTGCGCCCGAGGGTGTCTTATGAGACGACAAATGAACGACGAAGTATTGACTTAGTTAAACCTTTGAAAATATTTAAAGCGCAGAAAAGATGTTTCAGAGCAATATGTGGAATGAACTCGAGAGAGAGAGCTGTGCTCAAAAATTTAAAACTTTAAATATATTAACTGTACCATCTTTATATATTTATGAAGTTGCGATTTTTGTAAAAGGTAATCCGAAGTTGTTTCCGAGGTTGTCAAGTACACGGCGGCGCAATGCTTTGCGACCACAGTACATTTACAATGTTTGTACCCAGCGATGTGCTCGGGCACATATTAGAAAAAGTATAATAAGAATGGCACCAAAAATCCATATCTATATCCATACTAATAATATAAATGCGAAAGTCTGTCTGTCTTTCTCTCTGTCTCTCTGTCTGTCTGTCTGTTACGCTTTCACGGCCAAACCGCTGAACGGATTTTGATGAAACTTGGTATGAATATAGTTGAAGACCCGGGGTCAACTATAGGCTACTTTTTGACGCAGGCGGAGCTGCAGGAAACAGCTAGTCTATAATAAGTTACCGAATAATCTAAAATCAATTAATGACTAAATAATGTTTAAAAATAATTTATTTGAATTTCTGATTGACAAATCTATCTTCTATACTATAATAAAAGAGTCGTGTGAAAAGAAACGGTCTGTACATTTATTATTTTGGCTAGGAAATAAGAGAGAACGACTAAAGAAGAATAATAGATTACAGAAAAATGTTTTATGTCAATCTTGTCTGTCTGTCTGTCCGTCTGTCTGTCTAATCACGCTAATCTCAGAAACTACTAGACAGATTTGAATTTAGTTTTCACAAACTGATTGGTCTTAGCTCAGGGCAACATCTAATCTTTGTTTCATCAAAATCGGACAACAAGAAAGTTAACATCAATTATTTTGTTTTCCAATTTCCCTCTGATAAACAGGAACTACTGGACAGATTTGAATTTAGTTTTCACAAACTGATTGGCCTTAGTGAAGGGTAACATTTAATCTTTGTTTCATCAAAATCGGACATCAAGAAAGAAAGTTATAATCATTTTAGGGTTTTTTCAATTTGTCCTGACAAAATTTTCAAAGCAAAGTCGTCAAAATCACATAATTTCAGCATTTTCCTTGGAGTTGTTTGCTAGATCATGAAGAAGTTGTCTCGGTCAATCGACCCTGTATGCCTTGGTATCATTGTTTCTGCTTTGCCTCACTGTCAATATACTATAATCTACATCTACATATAATAAAACTGTACTGTAAGGTTAATTCTGTACATCCATACTAATATTATAAATGCGAAAGTCTGTCTGTCCGCCTGTCTGTCTGTCTTGTCTGTTACGCTTTCACGGCCAAACCGCTGAACGGATTTTGATGAAATTTGGTATGAATATATTTGAAGAGCCGGGGTCAAACATAGTCTACTTTTTGACGCAGGCGGAGCTGCGGGAAACAGCTAGTATGTCTATAAATGTAATAAAACTATAGTTATTGAATATAAAATGAAAATATATTAGTAAATATACTAGCCCCTTCACATCGGAACACTGCGCCATTCGAAACGCCATCTTCTGTTTGTAATTGGTCCGTGGAATCTTTATAAAGTAAGAGAAGCCCCAAAATATGATTTTTGGAATTTGTGTCTGTCTGTTGTGCATCTTTCACGCAAAAACTACTGGACAAAAACTTTTTTATTAAATAGTCCTCGCCAACATATAGGTATATACGCATTAATTTTACCAGTTCTTGAAGGACAACTACCAGCTTAAATTGACTTTTAAAATGTATGGTGCGCATACTATATTAGAGGTCAAACAACATTGGACATTTCAATTTTTGGAAACAAAGAAACGGTTTTTTTTTACTTTTCGGCAGAGTTTTTTTGGAAACGCCTTTCTGCCTCTGACGTGGGTCCTTTATTATGACTATTCAGTCATTCTTATCGAGTGGGTTACATGGTCAATCGACCCTGCACACCCTGGTGTCAGACTTTTTTCGGAGACGCCTTTCGGCCTCTGACCTGGGATGACTCTTCAGTCATTATTATCGAGTGGGTTACACATGGTCAGTCGAACCTGCCCCCCTGGTGTCAGAGTTTTTTCGGAGACGCCTTTCGGCCTCTGATGTGGGTTTTTCATAATTACTTTTCAGTCTTTCTTATCGAATAAGTTACATGGTCAATCGACCCTGCACACCCTGGTGTCAGAGTTTTTTTTTTAAGACGTCTTTCGGCCTCTGACGTGGGTTCTTCATAATTACTTTTCACGACCCTGCACTCCCTGATGTCAGAGTTTTTTTGGAGACGTCTTTCGGGATCTGACGTTGGTTCTTCATTATTACTTTTCAGTCATTCTTATCTAATCAGTGACGTGGTCAATTGACCCTGCACAACCTGGTGTCACATTTTTTTCGGAAACGCCTTTCGGCCTCTGACGTGGGTTCTTTATTATGACTCTTCAGTTATTCGTATCGAGTGGGTTACAAGGTACATCAACCCTGCACACCCTGCTCTCAGAAATGCCTTTTTTCGGAAACGGCTTGAAATATACCCATCTTTGAGAAGTATGACTCACCATATATGGGAGGTCGAAAGCAAGTGAGGTGAGTCAAACAAATACTTCTCAAAAATAAGTATATTTCGAGGACAGCATTTATGCTTGCTACCAACTGGTGGTTATCAATGAAACTTTCACACCTTTGTATAGGGTAGATTTTATAGGTCTGTAAAGAGTTTATGGGTGGATAACATTCATATAAAAATCACGATTGTTTGACTTTTTCTTTCATGCCAAACAGTATTCAGTCGCAATATTTTACATAGCGACCTCCTGATCATTTTAAATATTGATAACATCAAATATTCTGTGTAAATCTCTGCAATGACGGATAATAAGATTAATAAGTAACGAAAGTTGGTATAATCGAACATTACGCGGTCGAAGTCGCGGGCTCAGCTAGTGTTACTATAAAATTAATGACTTTTTGAATGATGATAACATACAATTTTAATTATTTGTAATACTTTGACATACTATTATAATATAAATTTTATTTTCAATTTGATATAACTAGAATGATGTTATTAATCTTTTTAATGACTGAATATTTGTACGCCATAATTTAGTGGCAAAACATAGCGTTCCCTATTATCTGTAACAACTGCATGTTCATGTATACCTATGTTTTCACAAATAAATTATTTGATTTGATTTGTTTGATGGTGGATTCCATCAAGATCTTACACAGCCGGTTTGTGATTTGGTTGGTCTAGTTTCCATGCAAAAAGGGACTAAATTATGAGTCCAGTTATCCTATTGTGATAATCATTGGCACTCCATACCTACATAAATAGTATTCCACAGCTGCTAATTCAATAATAAAAAGAAAAACATTATCTCTGTCATATTTCTTTAAGAACTAATACTTTTCTTTAATGACTGCTAAACTCAGTTAATTTAAAAAGCTTTATTTGAATTACAGGACATCCAAAGATAAAATTCTTTATAACTCAAGCGGACTTGCAATCATCCGATGAAGCTATAGTTGCTAGGGTGCCTCTACTAGCAACCCCAATGCTTGGAGATCAGTGGTAAAAGCAGCTATATATTTGAGACATAAAATTGGTGTTAAAGTTAAATTAGAAGATCTGACCGAGGAAAATTTCAAAGAAGCTATTAATGCTCTTACTAAAGATGACACGTAAGTAATATTTTTATGTATTTTTTAACATACATCGAACTATTGGTGTTGTCAAGTCTACAGAATGCAGACGTCAGTCGCTAAGTTGAATTTATAGGTAACATCATGCACGGGTGCACAGGTACTTGTGATAATGGTCATCCTCATAATTTAGCCACAAAAATGTCTTCTGCCGGGCGTGATTTTACAAAACTCTCTCTGCTGTGCTAGTTGTTTCAGTTACTAATTGTCTTCTACAGAAATCATTATTCTTATCATATACTATGTTAGATGTTTCTCTAACACTTGGTAAACTTTTATGTACAGGTAGTTCAATGAACCTTTGTTCTTTCAAACTATGATCCTTAAATCTTTCTTCTATGCTCTTTCTAGATATCATCAGAATATGGCAAGATTTCGCACTAAACTTTACGACCAGCCAATGTCACCCATAGAATGTGTGGTGGACGGAACACGTTCTCCGACATGGTGGTGCTCGCCATCTGCGATCGCCTGCCGCCAACCTGCCCTGGACGCAGTACTATGAACTAGTAGTAGAATTAGTAGCGTACACACTCCTAGCAGTAACATCTGTTATAGCTATAATAGCATTCGTATCATCTAAAATATGGGAACTTACTTTTAGTAATAACGCACCGGAATTCAAATTTAAATATTCGTGAGTCTGAGAGAATGATGGATCAATATTGTGAGGAAAGTTTTAAACATTTTTTTTTTAATTAGTGCTATATACTATAGTTTTTAATTTGTGTTAATTAGATAATGTTGCCTTCTTTTTTTGAAACATTTAATTATCAAGGTCGTTACAGCTATTAATGAAACTCCGCAGAATGTATGGTTTGCGATGCAGTATTTAATCCTTATTCAGTGCGAACTAAAACATTAACTTTTTGCTATTTGCTCTTTTTCTCATATTATATATGTCACGAAAAACCATTCCAATGATATAATATTTTGTATTACTTCTTGGTATCTCAATTAATTAATGCCTAAGTTGTGTAAATATGATTTTATTTATTTTGTAATATAGAACAGAAAAAACTAAAACAAAGTAATGTTTTTTTTTTATTTCTATTCATTTAATTTGAAACTATGAATTTTATATTTTACTAGCTGTTTTCCGCAGCTTCGCCTGCATCAAAAGTAGCCTATGTTTGACCCCGGGTCTTCAACTATATTCATACCAAATTTTATCGAAATCGGTTTGGCGGTTTGGCCGCTTTGGTTTTGGTATAATATTAGTATGGATTTTATCTAATCTCATAGTAAAATGTAAAGATTAAAAAATTAAAAACTGAACTTAAATGTCAGTTATTATACACATGCCATCGAAATGAAATTAAAAAATTAAATTATCATACAGCTCTTGTATGGACAACTGTATCATAATATAACTTTTTTTTCATTAAAGTACAGCGTGGGCTGGATCAAGGAGGTTACGATGCTGTTTTTCGTTGATCGGCAAAGGATTACATTTACAAATTTGTTTCTATTAAAAAAAATGTCTTGAAGACAATTTTACACCATTTTCTATTATTTATCTTTTTACGAGATTAGAGACATAATGTAGTCTTACAATACTCGTATATTGCTATAAAAACCTCGCATTTTGTAAATCTAAATTATCTAATCTTTTAACATGTATGTAAATAACTAAGAGGAGGAGTACTAAGGTAAGGAGGAATTCTATCACCTTTGCTTTTTCCCCTTTTTATTAATCTTCCTCTTCTTCCATTGGCTGCGCTCATCATTTCTACGCTGACGATTTGCAAATCTATGCTTAGTCGTCAGTTGATGATATTGAATCGGCTATTGATAGCGTTAACACAGCGTTGACTGCGATTTTGGCGTGGTCTAATGACTATGGCATTATGGTTAATCCCTCAAAATGTCAAGCAATCATCTTGGGTAGCTCTAGGCAGGTTAGTCAGATTGTCATGAGTACAATTGCGCCTATAAGGTACAACAATGACGTCATCACTATCTGTAAATGCGTGAAGAAACTTGGACTCCATATTGACGCTACTCTTAGCTGGACCACTCACATTGCTGAAATTAGTCGTTCTATTAACCTTACTCTCCAACAACTTAATCGTCTAAGAAACTTTCTCCCGATTAAATCCAAAATTGTATTAGCCCAAACGTTAGTTTTTCCAATTATTGACTATGCTGATGTGTGCTATTCTGATCTCAATCAAGATCTTCTCAATAAACTGGATCGTCTCATAAATAACTGTATTCGTTTTATTTTCTGTCTACGTAAATATCACATCTCTTCTTATCGATCCGAACTGAAATAGCTTCCGATCCGCCAACGTCGTCAACTTCGGTTGCTTACTTCTCTTTTTTCCATTCTCAAGGAGCCTCAGTCCCCGGAGTATCTAAGGTGTAAGTTCAAGTATCTTTCTGACGGTCACGATAGGCAACTTAGATCTTCCAAAAAACTTACCCTTTCTACTCCCCTATTTCGATCCAGTTTTATGTCTAATTCATTTACCTTACAAGCCACACGGCTCTGGAATGCTCTAGCCGATGACATCAAAGAGACCATTACTAATTCGCTTTCAAAAGAAAAGTCAAAATTCACCTCACTAGCATAATACGAGTATCACCCTAAATCGTCATCTTTTTCCGTTTTCATCTCTTCTTTTATGTATAGTTATGAATAATGTATGTAAATCTATGTATGTTTATTTAGCAGGTAAGTGTTTTATTTTTGTTTCTCTCATTGTATTTTTAAAATAATTCGCGCCGCACATAACTTTTCTGTTTTTCCTAATGGTTGACTGGGAGAGAATGCTTTTAGCATTAAGTCCGCCAATTGTAAACTTGTGGTACAATAAAGATTTATAAATAAATAAATAAGATAGCGCAGTGGCTCAAAGTGGTTCTTGGTCTCCAATAGCTTCACTTCGATATATCCTACGCCACCTGCGAGGCATCGGCGTGTAGCGCAGATCCCTCCGCATCTCGTCAATCATATCGTCAGTGATATCTCATCATCATGATTTCAGCCGCAGTCAGTCCACCGCTAGACATGGGCCTCTCCTAATGATTTCCGAAAAAACCGATTGGAAGCGACCAGCATTCAGCGACTGCCTATGACCATCTGGTCGGTGGATGTCCAACGTTGCGCTTACCGGTTCGTGGTCGCCATTCGAAAACCTTTTTGCCCCATTGGCCATCGATATCTAAAGTTTAAGAATAAATTCAAAATTCGCAAAATCCCAATAGGTACGAAACAATAGACATACAGTAGACATAATAATGTGGAACGTGGCATTTTCTACTGAACATGATATGAAGTAGGATTCCTACTTCATGGAACGCTATCTTTTATCTCGTTATCGTATTAATATCTCTTATCGTCTTAACAACGAATCATGAAGTAATCACGCTGGGCTTGATTGTTATAAAGGTAAATGCTCCTATTACAGATTGTTCAAATAGGTTTAATTTGCGGGCCAGTTTTTTAAAGATTCACTTTGTTTCTTTGAGCCAGCGTAGTTATCAATAAAAATGTTAAAAAGCCTTTGTTTATTTAAGCTCTCTGCTTTTTCCAAAGGTTGACTTTTAGATAATGTTTTTAGCATTGAGGCCGCATATAAATAATGCTTTTAGCATTAAGGCCGCCTATTGTGCTTTACAAATTGTAATTTTTACAATAAAGTTTAAATAAAAAAAAAAATTGTAAAAAAAAACCTTTCTTATATAGTTACCTTCGTGGTTTCTTCTGTGGTTTTTTAAGTAAATATTCTACAAAGTTATTTTCTCATTTTAATATTCATCTGCAACACATGTGGATATTTTACAACTGTAATATTTTCTAAATTATGTTTTCTATATTTAATGAAAATTTCGTATACTTATTTAATTGCTGCTATAGCGCCGATTACTATAAGTATTTTTTCAGCTGTTTTACAAACAAACGCATACTAAAAATATATAATAATTGTTTTATGATGTACAAATGCAATTTGTCCGCCTTTGCTTCATAATTTTTAAATACCATTAATGTAATGTTTATTGTATTTATTCTAATATGGGCAAATAAAAGATATATTGTATTGTATGTTGTAAATAAATTGAATATTAGAATCAATTTTCAGGTCCGTAGTAGGGATCTTATCCTTCCCTCCTTATCGACCTTACATCAACACACTGCGTGAAAAAGTCAAATGTGGCTTCTTCAATCGCGTGATCGATCACGATACCTAAGTAGTAAGTAAAAAGGAATTAAATGTGATCATTTTTTCATGATACAAAGATAAACAAATTAATTTTATATCTATAATGTCATTGCACTCAAGTGCAGGCGGCTTCGCTTGCTTGAATTAAAAAATATATTTTAGGTTAAAAGTAATTATGTTAGGAATTCTTTATATTTAAAAGAACAAGAGTGACTGATTCATTTAACGCCCAGCCTAAACCATAAAAGCTATAAAACTAAAATTTGGATAAAAGTTTTGTGACATCACTAATACGTACTCAGATAAGAAAGGTTTTTTCAAAATTCACCCCCTATGGGGTCAAACGGGGGTCCAAAGTATGTATGAGAGAAGGAGATTAGTTAATCCGATTCATTCGAAACTTCATAAGATTATTTCTTTAAATAAATGAAACCTGTTTCAGGATTTTTCAGAATTCCAAACACAAAAATATATTTCTTATGATGAATGAGTATGAGTAAGTATCTATTTTAGGATATTTAGGAATAATCCCTAAAAGGGGGAAAAAGGTTGTGTATCATTGATTGTGTTTATTTTAGCAAGGGGGCTCCTTTTGTAATCAACGAGTGGACTGAGCAAGGAATTTTCAAAATGCATCACTTAAGTGGATGTAATAGGGTCAGAATTAGGCAAGGGAGATTAGTTAAATCGTTTTATTCAAAACTTCACAAAATTATTTCTTTTGATGAATGATTAAAAACCTGTATGTATTTTTAGAATTCCAGTTCTAAAAGGGGTAGTTCTAAGATGGGGTAGTGTTCTTCTAAATACATAAAAAGATCCTGAGAGACCTGTCATTTATAATCTAAGAAGATAACAAAATAATGATTCAAACTTCATTGGAAATCCTCTTTAATCAGTCGGGCTAAGCTAGTTTCAGCTAGTAAGAATATAATGTATTTAAAACTGAAAAATAGTAGTGCTGTGATTGCTATGAACAAGACATCGCAAACTACCTCTTATTAAGAAATCTGTTTCATAAGTCAGGGGTGTCATCCAGTACTACTTTGGTATGATACCGGGTATGCGACTCCGGCTTCCCGAGCTGTTTCGGACTCAATCCTTATGTTTTCAAAGTCTGTAGCATCCCTTACCCTGATCCCTACCCATTTCCCAAACAAATCCCTTGTATATACATATTTATTTCCTTTATCCCCTTCCTTCCTCTTTCCGCCAATCTAAGGTAAGCCGTGCCGAGAGATGCGTGGGCGAGCCTAGTCGAAAGCGTGCCAATTGCCCTGGGATGAGGCGGCCCCAGATAAAGGCTAGCCTTCACCTGGCACAGGGGGCTCTGCTGGGTGCGACAGTTTGTGTACCCCTACACTCGTGGGAATGCTATGATTTTGGGAAATAACTAAAATCTAAATGGCGGCGATGCGATTCGCAACTCATTACGTCTCATTTCTCGCGGGGGCGAAAAGCGGGCTAGTACTCTCTGCCTACTCCCACGGGGAAAAAGGCGTGATGGTATGTCTATGCCTAACACAAACAGTGGGTCCATTCAGAATGACCGAAACAAAACTAATGTAAATAAAGGGATGATCATGTCAGCCGCACTCTGTCCACTACTGGACATAAGCCTCCCCCAATGATTTCCAGAAGAACTCGTTGGAAGGGGCCTGCGTTTAGTAACAAGGTTCTTATTTAATGGAAGAGAAGAGGCTTGCCAATTATTTATTTGAAATAAATTTAATAAATAAAAATTTGTTGGTTGTAGCTAAGACTTATTACATATACTTATTATATAAATAGAACCAATCTAAATACTTTGTTCATAAAAAAAATAAAAATCATCATGACTAATTATCATATCGAGCAATCATGTTACTATTTATATGTACAATACGATCATTCACATCTATCAACTCATCATTAGTAATCTGAGAGACTGATTGTTAAGGTCTCCAAAATGTTGAAATTATTTTCAGTAATATTTTTGTGTTGTGTCTCATTATATGAGAGTGCTAGAATATTAGCTGTGTTCCCTACACCATCAATTAGTCATCAAGTGGCATTTAGACCTTTAACTCAAGAATTAGTGAAAAGAGGACATGAAGTTGTCATTATTACCACAGATCCAGCATTCGTTAAAGGTGAACGACCTGCAAATCTGACGGAAATCGATGTTCATGATTTATCGTACAATTTTTATATGGAAAAACTTATGAAAAGCATGGATAATGGGAACAAAAATAATTTAAAAAATCAAATAAAACAAATTTATGGTTTTATTATGGAAGTATTTGAAATGCAAATGAATATTGATGAAGTGCAGAAGATAATTAAGAAGAAAACCAAGCCATTCGATTTAATATTAGCTGAAGCTTACGTCTTACCAGCAGTAGGATTTTCTCATATATACAAAGTACCCTTAATCCTAATGAGTTCATTTTTACCATTATATACTGATTTACGCATTATTGGAGCTTCAGAGCACCCTATTTTGTATCCAGCAGTTGGTCGTCAGAAGCTAGACGATTTAACTCTTTTAGAAAAGATTCATGAATTGTATGAACATTTTTACATAAGCACTGAAGTTATAAGCTTCGAATCTGAATTTGATAAAGCAATTAAAAGAGTATTTGGCGATGATGCACCTCCTATATCAGAATTATATAACAATGTAGATATGTTGTTTTTGAACACATTCCCAATTTGGGATTCAAATCGACCTGTTCCCCCAAGTGTACAGTACCTGGGAGGGATTCACGTAAAATCCGTCAAAGAGTTACCTCAGGTATGTGAGTTCACATTCTAAATGTTGTAAGCAAATAGTATAGTTGAATTTAGATGGTGCTAGAAACGTCTTTTAAATTGTGGTATTATAAATTTTTTCGTGTCTGGTCATGGTCCTCGACCAGTCTCTCAGGTATACAAAAAAAAAAAAAAAAAGTTATGACGCCATTAGGAAGTGTTCTATTAATAGTTATTTGGAGTTTGAACTTGTTATATACAAGTCCAAAATTTTATTTTTATTTTATTTTATTTATTTTATATATTTTTTGGAAAATATGTATTATTAATTTTTTCACAAATTAGTAGGTAAAAGGGCATACGGCCCACCTGATGGTAAGTGGTCACCATAGCCCATGGATGCCCGCAACACCAGGATGCTAGCAGTGATGTTTATAAATGTACATGTAAGTTGTTTATTTTATTTCAGGATCTGAAATCATATTTAGACAATTCCAAGCATGGAGTCATTTACATAAGTTTTGGAACCAACGTGAGTCCATCAGCGCTCCCTCTAAGAAAAATACAAACAATGATTAATGTTTTGTCCCGCTTGCCTTATGACATTATTTGGAAATGGGACAAAGAGGAGTTGCCTGAAAAATCAGAAAACATTAAAATTTCGAAATGGTTGCCGCAATCAGATTTGCTAAGTAAATTGCTTTGTTTAATAATTTATCTTATCTATTTTATCGAGCATATATTTTTTCTCATATTGGTTGTGGGGTAATGAGTTTCTGTGTTGTTAAAGTTTTAGTTGACTTTTGTCTAGAATGGGGTACTGTAAAAATTAACACGTTACATAATCATGATAACTATTTTAGTAGCTTACTTACCTTTGCAGTGGTAGCATTATTATGATCGTTTAAGAGTGTAGAAAGGTGTGACTGGTTTCATCAATTAGATAATTCTTTCGTGCGCAATTTTTGAAGTTATACTTCCAGCCTTTGTTCATACAACTCTCACAATCACAAGTCAGTCTTGTCTATCTGCTAAAAAAAGCCAGAAGTAGATTTCCTTCCATACAACCCACTAAGATATATTAAATATGTTATTTACTTTTATTGCAGGACATCCAAAGATAAAATTATTTATAACCCAAGGAGGCTTGCAATCAACTGATGAAGCTATAGTAGCTGGCGTTCCTTTACTTGGTATTCCAATGTTAGGAGATCAATGGTATAATGTGGCTATGTATTTAAGAAATAAAATTGGCGTTAAAGTGGAATTAGAAGATCTGAATGAGGATAATTTCAAGGAAGCGATTGATGTTCTCACCAAAAATGACACGTAAGTAACTTTGTTTATTAATGAGAACATGAATAGAGCTCGATTTTCTTAATCGATAGTGAAAACCATCAAAGTGTTTCTATATGAAAATAAAAAATTTCCTTTTATGAAATTATGGAAAAAAATGATCATTTATCGGGTTTTCAATCGAAAGCCTATAGCAGAAGTTTTGTACATGAAAGATAATATATCTCTATTAGTATTAGTCGCTATCTTTTAAGGGTTTGTTTATTTTTATTACAACATAAAATATGAATATATCTGAAAAAGGCTTTTCAGCTGGTAGATCTGTTGACTATCCTTATAAACAAAATAATATGAATATTAGACACCAAATGCAGCTAAATGAAGCTGATTCAGCGTCATGAAACCCATTTTCACTACCTAACAAAAAGGTAAAAAAAATATTATTCCAGATACAGACAGAACATTGCGAAATTCCGTACTGTCCTGTACGACCAGCCTCAGTCTCCCCTGGAACGTGCGGTATGGTGGACGGAATACGTTCTCCGTCATGGTGGTGCGCGTCATCTGCGGTCGCCTGCCGCCAACTTGCCCTGGACGCAGTACTATGAACTAGAATTAGTAGCGTACGCACTCATAGCAATAACATCTGTGATAGCTTTACTATTATTTGTAGTTTATAAAGCATGGAAATCCATCTCTAGTATTATTGATCCAAATATTAAGTTGAAAGCCACGTAAGTCTCGTTCTGACCAAAGACGCTTGCAATCGTTTGAGGCCATCATTACCAAGCTCTGGAAAAACACAAGTACCTGATCAATATGCTAAAGAAAAGTTACATAACAGATAGTAGTTCAAGTGAAAATGTTGTTAATTCAGTTGAACCTAATAAAACATGTCAGTATTCATTTGTTTTATTTAAAATGCGATGTGAAACAGATGGTGGAATTGACCAAGTACCTATTGGCAAAACTAAACTATTAGACCTGTTTACTATGTTCCTAATTTATTATGTAGTCTCGATAATTTCTTCGTTCGTTTCCTCATTCCTCGGTTAGCTACTTTTCAACTCAAGCGCCTTTAAATAAAAAATACAATGTTGACTTGAACATTTTGTAATCTAATTTTATCGTTCAAATGAGTCGTTCTTATAGAATTAAGGGTTAATAATTTTCAGGCGCTTGAATACTATAAGAATTTTTAGAAGCAACCAAAAGTTAACGTTTTGATGTTCATTTCGAAAATTTGTAGCTAACACTCATGCATGAGTCTGTGCCAGCCTATATTATTTTCTCCACATCGTGATAGAACAAAGAATCAAAGTTTTAGCATTACGTCAAATTATAATTAAAAAAATATAAAGTAACTTTGGCAAACTTTTGGGGATTTAAGTATAATACTCGAGATAACTCTGTCAATTTTCGAGGGAAGGCTTTTGCCCAGGAGTGCTATTTTTGAAAGTGTGAATCACGCAAAATCAGTGAGTCGACAAATTTCATCCGACATATAGCAGTGCTTTTACAGTTATCGAACGAGTAACACGTGTTTTAAGATGTCATGAAATACATGTGATTTTTTTAGTTAACATTTTCTAAAAATGTAGTTATATTTCAAAATTAACAGTGCTTTGCCAGTGTTCTTCAAAGTGGCCATAGTATTAGAGTTAACCTAAAATTTATTTCAGATTTTGAAGGATCAGTACGAATATTGAATACTGTTTGGCTTGATAAGTAAAATCAGACTGGTAAAATATTATCTGAGTACTCAAAATACTGTTAATAGACAAAGGATCAAATACAAAGGAACAAAAATATATGTAATTAGCTCCTAGTAACGAATCAGCAAACAAACAATGAACATCTCACTATTATTATTATGTGCCGTGATATTACAAGTAAGTAGATAGTGCTAGAATTTTAGCTGTGCTTTCGACTCCATCCATCAGTCACCAAGTGGTTTTCAGACCTTTAATAAGTGAATTAGTAAATCTTGGTCATGCAGTTGTTTTGGTTACAACCATGGAGTAATTACAAAGAGGAGATGCCGTTTGAAATGGCGCAGTGATGTGATCAATGGCGCCTCGCCGACACAAAAGTGGGCGAAGCTTGTCATTGCTCGTGCTCCATGATTGGAGCCACGGCCGAAACCAAGCACCCCGCACGTCTGCCTTCCGCCCCGTGTAGCCTCACAAATACTTTCTTACAAATTGCTTATTACGGCATCTCCTCTTAGTAATTACTCCATGGTTACAACTGATCCTATGTACCCAAAAGGCGATGGACCTAAAAATTTAAAAGAAATCGATATGCATGATATGTCGTACAGACCTTGGGTAGATTACATTCCCTATGGGACAGAAGTAATTATGAAACCGACTGTTGATACGATTTATAAGCTATGGCAAAAATGTTGGCAGTACTTTTCATAAATATAAGTAAAGAACATCTTATTTCGGAGCCGATTCAAAAGTTGATCAATGATAAAACGCAACATTTTGATCTCCTGCTAATTGAAGCCTACCAAAGGACAGCTTTAGTATATACTCATATTTTCAAAGCACCAGTGATTCAAGTAAGTTCTTTTGGCTCTTTGCCATATAACATGAAGACAGTAGGAGCTCCAGTGCATCCGATTCTTCATCCGAATATTTATAGCCGAAAAATTAATAACTTTACTAACTACGAAAGACTTACGGAATTATATAATTTTGCTGTTAGACAATATATCACTTACAGCTATGAAAAGGAACAAAATGAAATGTTAAGTAATGCTGTAGGACCTGGTTCACCATCAGTTAGTGAGTTGGCCAATAATGTGGGCATGTTGTTTCTAAATGTGCATCCGATTTGGGAGTTCAATAGACCAGTACCACCAAATGTAATATTTCTAGGTGCTATGCATATAAAACTGGAAAAGAAGTTGCCTAAGGTAAGTTATTATTATTTATTTGAATAATTTTAACCAATTATAAAAGTGTAACTATAGTAATAAGTAAAAATTGTAATAAGTAACTATTGTACTCTGATCTCCAACTACCTAAAACCGAAACAGGAGACTGAGATGAGTAGTAACACGTAGGTACAACACAGGTGAAATGCGAAATCGCTCAACATTTTAATGAAACACTTTTTTTCAGGGCCTAAAATCCTACTTAGACTCGTCCAATAATGGCGTGATATATATGAGCTTCGGCACAAATGTGGATCCATCGACGTTCCCGCCAGGATCCGTTGAGACATTTGTCAATGTATTTGCTGAGCTACCTTATGATATCCTTTGGAAATGGCATACGGAAAATGTTCCAAACCTGCCTAAGAATGTAAGGCTATCTAAATGGTTCCCACAAAGAGATCTTCTGAGTAACTTATGTTTTAACATTATTTTTAAGATCGATGATGTAGGCCTCAACGATAGAACTGTGATCTATTTGCTGTTTACTATTTTGTTGTATATGCTGTTACTTGTTCATATTCATGAATTGGTTTTTTTTATCAGTCTATAAATCTTTTAAAATTATCGATTCAGATGTGCAATGTTGCGATGTACCTCTCCCACTAGATTTTATTATCGCAGACGCTAGGGACCGCATTATGATTCAATATGGAATTTCTTAGTAACCTTACATCCGCCACTGTACAAATTTGCCATACAAAATTGTTGACGCAATCGCTAAAATCAATATAATCTGATGGTTGGCGTACAGACAGGCGGACTCCAGCTGTTTATAGTTATTTATAAAAGCTTCCTAATTATGTTGAATATGTATCTCTAAAAACTAGGAATATCTGAAGCTTTAAGATTTTTTATATTCACAAATATCAACAATATTTATAAAGTTTAATTATTAAAACATAAAGTTCCACAAGACAAAATACTTAACAATTGGCGAACTAAATCCTAAAAGCAATCTCTACTAGTCAATTTTCTAACAGCCAATTTACATTGTTCCCAGTGGACCCAAATATGAAACTGTGTTGACGAAACATCGTCTACAGCCGCGGCCGCGTAGCCGCGCCCGCGTCGTGTGTCAACATCATCGTCATGCATGTGTCAGCATGACACAACTGACAGCTCGTCGAACCGATATAACGGACGGGCACTTGACTACAAGTAACCGATCGCGCCGCACATCAAAAGCCTTTGGACATAATTACCACTACATTATACAGTCCGACTTTCTATTATCATCGAAGTATCATTTATCTCCGCAGTAGGGATTCCCAGTGGATTCTTCACACGGGCACCTGCCGCAACAAACTGTTCATTACACAAGGAGGTCTTCAATCTACTGATGAGACTATACTAGCAGGAGTTCCTGTTGTCGGTATACCTATGGTAGGAGACCAATGGTATGACGTGGATCGGTATGTCGATCTTGGTATCGGAGTACGGATTGACATCATGACTATGGATGATGATGTGGAAATGCTATTACTACTGTGATCAATGATAAGAGGTCATAAACTATGTTGATGGTGTAGTGTAAAGTCTGTGCTGTGTTATGCTATTTAGATATCTAATAACTTTAGGTAGTAAGTTCATATTCCACAGGGTAATATGAAGTTTCAATTTATTGAGGGAGGATTGTACATTTATTGATTTGAGGGACGCCTATGTACATGTCTATGTACATGGACTGCATGCTGCTGAAATGATGATGATAAATTTATTGAGGACATGCAAGCCTCAATTATTATTCTGGAGTGAGATGGTTCCTAAATTCCAACACCAGAATACACAGGGTCGATTGATGATGCAGCCAGCCACTGTGATCTTCCTCCATTGGTGACTCTCAATTATATTACACTACCTGTTTCCAGCAGCTCCGCCTGCGCCAAAACTATATTTTAACTATAACTATACTTTAACTATATTCAATCCAAATTTCATGAAAACCCGTTCAGCGGTTTGGCCGTGAAAGCGTAACAGACAGACAGACAGAAAGACAGACAGACAGACTTTTGCATTTATAATATTAGTATGGATTCTCAGCTTAGGTTTCAGAACACAGACTAAGTACACGTCTTTATCATGGTCCTAAAATGCACCAAATAGATGAACAACAGGAAAAAAAATAAAACATAAAAATGGTGCTACACATGTCTTTTTGTCATATCGATAGTATTCTAAAGCAAAACAGTTGAAGATGCTAAGAAAAACTTCATAACGAGTAAAAAGAACAATTTGATGTCTTCTAATGTAGGTAATAATTAATTTTACAGTTACAAAGAAAACATAGTAAAACTTCGAAAAATAATGTATGACCAGCCACAATCAGCTTTAGAGCGAGCTGTATGGTGGACAGAGTATGTTCTGCGTCACGGCGGAGCGCGCCATCTACGGGCAGCAGGAGCAAACTTGTCATGGGCGGCCTACTATGAATTAGATTTAGTGACGTATTTACTGGTATTTCTAGTTGTTGTTTCTGTTGTCAGTGTTTTACTTATTTATTTTGCTGTCAAATTTGTTTTAGGATTAATTTTTAGAGAAAGGAAATTCAAGAAAAATTAAATAAAAATATCTTGAAAAAAAAAAAATTCTATCTCTAGCTCCTCCGTGCTTCGGAAGACACGTTAAGCCGAGCAGTTCATCAATCTGTTCAGTTAGCAGTCGTGAGGCTGTGTCAGATGCCTTTGGGCAGCCTGGAAAATTCGGAGTGTTGGCCACTACACACCTCGGGTCATGATACTTCTGGTATGGTTTCCCTGTAAAAATGGTTATGGATGTCAGACAGCAGTCGCTTCATTATAATAACCAGTGCCGCCAAATCTAGGAACATGAATTACAGCGTACCCTAGGATCCGTAGCGTAAGCTGACGACGCAACTACACATACACGCTAGAATGAAGAAGATCTTTAATAATAGCCACTTACAAACTTTTATTTACAACGTAGATTTTAAATGACATTCCATGTCCTATGCAGCAATAGTCCACTCCCAAAATCGAAAAACGTCCCGACTTTCTCAATTAACTGTACCATCGATTGGCTTAGAACAAGAATTCATATTAGCAGTTTTCAAATAGTATAAACTACCTAAAGTCATACGCGAACGATAGACAGAGATATACATAATGGCTGTACTTATATCTGAGAGTCTTCCCTCTGGACATGTCCTCCGAGCAGTGGACTGACTGCGGCTGAAATGATGATCATCAACTTGCATAGAAGGAAATCACTCCGTCGTCGTGGGCTATGAGACTACCATGTCAAGAATTCCAAAACAGTACCCCGAAGCAACCAAACCAAAAAGTATTATAGGTACTATTGAAATTTATAAAAAAAGGTTATTATTTTTTCTTACGAAGGTTCACAGAAAATATCAAGACCTATTTTACAAGATGACATCGCCGATAAACATTTTGTAGTGGAGTATAGAATTGTTAACTGTTGGATCACTTGCCTGTCCAGGAAAAGTAGATTATTTATTATTTTCCAACATGAATTAGTTTAGCACTCTTCTCTCAGCAATACACATCGCATCGTAACACTCATACTGTAACATGTACGTAGCTACAAGAACGTAGTCCTTAATTTGAGGTTATCATTTGGCCATATTGTCGGTTTCAGGATTTTTCAGAATTCCAAACATGTATGGGGAAATAAGACCATTTAATTCAAAACATCAAAAAAATATTTCTTATGATAAATGAGTATAAGTAATTATCTATTTTAAGATATGATACACTTACTATTAATCTCTATTGGGATCCGATGGGGTAGTAATCTTCTTAATACATAAAAAGATCCTGAGAGACCTGTCATTTATAATCTAAGTGATTCAAACCACATTGGAAATCCCTTTTAATCAGTCGGGCGAAGCCGCGGGCAACAGCTAGTAAGAATATCATGTATTTAAAAATGTTATAAATAGTAGTAAACAATTGAAAATGCATTTTCTCTCTTTTTGCCCTTATTTTCTTTCAATTAATAAAAAAGTCTCTACAAAAAAACAAATCAGTTTCGTTAGGGTCCGTTCAGAATACCCGAAACAAAACTAATATTCCTCTGATATTGATTCTAATACATGTGATAAAACAACCAGAGGATGACCAGATGTTATTTTTATTAATATTTAGAATTTATTAATTAAGAAAATAAAACTGCTGCGTCTTGACACAAGGAGTTTATTTCTCCTTTACAATCACTTTCACAATGCCCCGAAATTAAACTGACACTAGTTTAAATAACATTTCTACGTGGTGGGGTTGGATGTTTACAATTTGTTTTACCATTATTATTTTACAAATACAAGTTTTATTAATGATACAAAATTATAAATTATTATTAGAATATTATTTTACATCAGATTAGTTATTTTTTATTTATTCTAAGTTTATACAAACATAATAAATGAATGAACACTATCAATACCTTCTTTATATACTAATAATTATAGGGCTTATAATTAAATCTAACAGTTCGGCCTTCCTGATAATTAATAGTTTGTCCCTAAACTAACAATATATAATATTATATATAATATTCTTTATTTTTTTTTTATGTATATTTTTTTTTTTTACTTTAGTTACATTAATACAAAAACTTAAGATACAAATAATTAAATCAATTAATAATTTTAATTGACCTGGCACTTCTTCAGGTCTCACCTGGTACTACTTCAGGTGTTACCTGGTACTTCTTCAGGTATCAATTTAAGCACTTATGCGCCCGGTACTTCTTCAGGCTTTACATTACAATGATGACCTGGTACTCTCATCAGGTAACATCAAAACAATATAGCCTACTAATATTAATGGTTCTTTCTTACTTCACTTGGAACACTCGTCAAGTAAATAATTATTAATTGATATACCTTTCATTGATCAACCTCATTAATAAAAGTAGGCCTATACACTTTGTTTACACTTACTTTTTATATGTAAATATTTCCCCCTTTTTTTTACACTTATTCACTTTTTTTTTTACTTTCGTATATATTTTTTACACATATTATTTTTTTAATAGCATAACAGTTATACACTAATAAAACCTTTATTTACATTTAATGAAACATATTATGAACAGTTAAACATTATCAGTATCACTATTTTCGCTATTAGAACTGTAATTATTGACATGAACATTGATCCAGGGCTGAATTTGATCAACAGCCCATACATTAGAATAATGTCTTTTACCTATATTTGATCCTTCTATACTTGAAACTTCGTATCTGTCATTGTCAAGAACTTTTGTTATTTTATAAGGGCCTGAGAATATGGGTAATAATTTTTTACTACATCCGTCGTTTGAATTAGCTTGTTTCTTAATTTTAACTAAATCTCCTACGGAGTAGGCCTTTGGAGCTTTACGTTTTTTGTCAAATCGTGTCTTTTGCTTTTGTTGATTATTATTTATATGTGCTGAAATTTCAGATCTCATAATATCTATGTTTTGGATATTAGATCGAGTTTCTTGGAATACATCACTAAATATATTTTCATTGCAATTTTTTAATGATCTACCAAAAAGTGCTTCAGAAGGAGTTTTACCTATACCTTTGTTTAAGGTATTATTCAGTCCCCATTGTACTTTTCCTAACTCTTGATCCCATTTAGTTTCACCTAATTTATCAGTATAAGAGGAAAGAGCGTTTAAAACTGTTTGGTTATATCGCTCGACTTGCCCATTGGCTCGTGGTGAAGCAACCGCATTTAAAATATGTTTTATATTTGATGACTCACAAAACTTTTCAAATTCTTTGGCTGTAAAGCTAGAGCCTCTATCAGAAATTAATCGCTCTGGGTAGCCAAATGTAGAAAACACTTCAGTTAATGCTTTTATTGATAGTTGTGATTTTAAATTACGTAATGGTTTAATAACACAAAATTTTGTGAACCCATCAACTATTAATAACAAATACATATTACCACGGTTACTTTTCATAAATGGCCCTAAATGGTCGATATGAACAGTGTGAAACGGGATGTCTATTTTTGGAATAGGATGTAAATAACCCTCTTTTTTTGTTGTTGTATCTTTACCATACGCACAATTTATACAAGACTTGACATATTTATTTATAAACCTTTTCATTTTTGGGAACCAAAAATCTTTCTTGATTTTGGACAAAGTTTTCTCGACAGAAAAATGTCCAATGTCATCGTGATTTTGACGACATATTTGCCATCTAGCTCCTTTTGGAACAACCCATCTCAACTCTTCATTTTCTACTTTTCGAAATAATTTATTGTCCTTTATTACAAAATTTTGTTTTATATCTACGATTTCAGAATATTTGGAATCTTCTAAAACTTCCCGAATATGACATAATTTAGGGTCAGTCAGTTGCAAACTTAACAACCAATCTTCTTGTGCAATATTTAATACGCGTGGTATTTCAAGGTCTGTTTGAAAGGAGCTAGAAGGTATAGGATTTCGGCTAAGCGCGTCTACGTGTGTCATTTTGGTATTAGGACGGTAAATTATATTACAATCGTATTCCTGTAAGATTAACCACCATCGAGCAATCCTGGGTATAATATCTCTTTTGGAAAATGTAGCCCTTAATGCGTTACAATCGGTAACAATTGTAAAATTAATCCCTATTAAATACACCCGAAATCTATTGAGAGATGTAATCACGGCCAAAGTTTCCAAATCATAGGCATGAAATTTTTGTTCGTCAATTGTTGTTTTACGACTATAATATGCTATGGGTTTTAAGGGGGCTGTAGATGTTTCTCTTTGAAGCAGTATGCCCGCTAATCCAATTTTGCTAGCATCTGTGTGGAGCTCGGTAATGTAATTTGGATTATATAAAGCTAAGACGGGTCGTTGAATGAGCTTTTCTTTTAAAACATTAAAAGCATTAATTTGATCATCACCCCATTGCCATAAGTGATCTTTTTTTGTTAAATCTGTTAAAGGACGCGCAATTAAAGCAAAGTTTTTAATAAATTTACGAAAATAACTTGACAAACCAATAAACTGCCGGACTTCATGAACATTTTTTGGAGAAGGGAAATTTTGAACAGCTTCAATTTTTGCTTTGCCAGGCCGGACACCTTCCGAACTTATATCGTAACCGAGATAATCTATCTTTTCTTGAAAAAAGCTACATTTTTTTAGATTTAAAGTCAAATTAGCTTTATTTAGTAGTTCTATAGTTTTTTTCTAGTTTTTCAAGACCCTCATCAAAGTTCTTAGATGTAATGATAAGATCGTCCATATATGCAAGTGCTGGCCTGGCAAGGCCTCCACAATTTTCTGTACGGTTATGAGAAAGAGCTTTTACTATAGTTCGCTGAAATACTGCGGGAGCATTGACTAAGCCAAAAGGCATACGTTTGAATTGATATAAGCCATCGGGGGTTATAAATGCAGTTAGATGACGACATTCAGGTTTTAGAGGGATTTGGTAATAACCACTAGTTAAGTCAAGACTCGTGAAGTACTTGCTATTACTTAACTGATCCAATTGATCTTCAATGCGTGGTAATGGGAAGTGTTCTTTAACTGTTTTAGAATTTAACGCCCTGTAATCAATACATAGGCGTTTCCCGCCATTTTTCTTTGATACTAACAAAATAGGACTAGCATATGATGATGTAGATTCTTCAACTATATCATTTTGAACTAATTCGTTTACCATGTCCCTAACAGTTTCACGTTCTTTGTAGCTTAATCTGTAGGGTCTGTATACTACGGGAGTTTTATCGGTTAATTCAATATCCATTTCACTTAAAGCTGTACAACCTAATTCGGATAAATTTTGTGCAAAAGTTTTACGATGTTTATTAATCAAATTAAATATTTTTTTTATTTCGTCATCTTCAAGGTTAGGATTGAAACAAATTTCGCTTTCATCTAAAATTTCGTAATGCTTTTGCACATTATAACAATGAGTTTCAGCCTGAACAGTTGCATTTTCAAAAGTATTTATTCTGCTAGCTCTAGCTAACAATGTGCATTTATTTATTTTAATAAATTCACAAGGTGTAGAAACATAAATATAAGTTTTGCCATCAGTGAGTTTATAAACTCCTTGTTGGATCCAGTATTCAAAATACAAACAAATTCTGTAAGAACCTGGTACAAAAATATCTCCACTGTCCATATCATTTGTATAACAGAGAACTTTAGAATTCTTATTTAGAACCGAATCTTCTACAGTATACAATTTTATAATACTAGATTGTTCATGCTCAATGTAAGGTAAGTCGATAGGTAAACTGCGATTTAAAATATGAAGAGCATCATTTGTCTTAATAACTAAGATACAAGGTAGTTCAGTGAAATTCTGTCCTATAAGGATAGGTATATGCAACTGTTCAGTATGAACAACGTAGGCTGTAATAAGAGCATGTGTATCTTCTATGGTTAGCGTGAATTGAGTTTTACCGATTGGTAGAATGCATGATTCACCTACACCTTTTATAACTGGTATATTACTACTATCAATTACAAGATTAAATTTACTAACAATATCCGTAGTTACTAATGAACAGTCACTTCCGAAATCAATAAAAGATAAAACATACTCAGAGGACTCATTTACTTTGGCTTGTTTATAAAATTTAGATTTAGGCTTAAAATTTGTAGTTTCAGCAATCATTACTCTTTTATCGGATACCAATTTGGAATTATTATTTTTATTGGATTGATTACTTTTATTTGCATAGCAGTCTTCCGTTTTATGACCTATTTTATAACAATTTTCGCATTTATTCATAGGCAAAGTACATTGAGAAATTTTGTGTCCGTATTGTTTACAATTATAACATAAATTACTTCTACATTGTTTAAAATGGTGGCCAGGTTTTTTACATGTGGTACATATTAGATCACTGGATTGTCTATTACGGGAAAACTTGGATGTATTCGAGGGATTGTCTCGACACATGTCTTTTAGGTAACCTAATAAATCTTCGGGATTAGCGAAACGAGCAGAAGAAGCACTAGCTCTTATTGTTCTATCATCAATCCCGTGTATTATACAATCAACTGCCTTTTTTTGTTTTATATCACAAGCATTTATAAGTACCATTTTTTCGTAGTAATAATCATCTAAGGATTCTCCAGATTTGTACCGCCTAACTAGCATATCTGATAAAAGAATACCATAATTACTTTCAGAAGGGAAAGCGCGTTTTAGTTTTTCTCGCCATTCGGACCAAGAGAGATTAATTGAATGTGGGCTACATTCAATTAATACCATTTTTTGGCGTGACCTACTAAGCGTGGTAAAGCAAAATGAGATGTCTGTTGTTCAGACCAGCCATATATTTTGGCACATTCATTGACTTTACAAATCCAATTTTCTATCCTATGATTTTTTACCGATGGGTCAAATTCTGGAATCATGTTCTTATCAAAATGTAACTTAGAAAATGACTCATGCTTAGAGAAACTGTTCATAAAATGAATAAAATTTTTAAAGGTATCATTAGTATCAGCATTATTAACAAATCTTGACATACCCGTTGAACTCGAGGCAGGTTCCTGGTCCTCACGGCTGTATCGGTGACGATGCTCTGGCTCGTGGCTGCGACGATCACGCCGCTGCAACTCTGACTCGCGGCTGCAGCTACGAAGTGGCACTGCTCCACTCCCTGCTGACCGTCTTGATGCTCTTGAAGGGCTGCGATTACGACCATGAAGCTGGTCACGCGCAGTTAGTTCTCCAGTATATCTGAGAAAATGACACGGAGTTGAATCACGACGTGATCGAGGATGTTCAGTAATATTACCTGCTTGCGAAGATATCAGTGGCAAAATTGGGCTTCTACTTCTCGTAGCTCTGCTTTGCCTCCCTCGACTACAGCGACTACGGCTCCTCCTGCTTGAACCGCGCTGGTTGTGGGAGATTCTTTCACGATTACGTGACTGCCGCTCTTAAAACTGGCGAGAAGTTGGTGATGGGGTTGCCAAACGTCGTTCGTTATTCATACTGTCTGTAGCTCCAAAATCTGAAAAACAAAGATAACACGAACAGATTTCTTTGCTTATACATTAAAGGTGGAAGATAATGATGATAATTAAAAACTGATTAACAACCTGTATGAAATATGAAGATATGTATAAATCATTTTTAAATAATAATAAAAATATTATTATTTGGTTTAAATGTAAGTATGATTTCTTTAATTCTAGCCGTACAAAACTTACATACGAGGTATTCACACACTAGTCTATATATTTTATTTATACACTGGGAATAAAACACAGAACTTATTTACAAATTATAGGACCATATACTATCTGGAAATATTGAATTTTAGTATATAATATTTTGTACACGATGCTTAAATATTAAGTAAACGTTCATACTACTGGTGATTTAAAACTGAAAACTATTTTATGTGCGAAAAAAGTTCTATAAATATAAAACAGTTTGAAGTATTAGGAACAAAATTAACAATAAAGCAAAAGTGAAGAAAAAAAAAAGAGAGAAAAAAAAATACACTTACATGCGGACGACGATATATCCCACTTCTGATTGATAAAACAACCAGAGGATGACCAGATGTTATTTTTATTAATATTTAGAATTTATTAATTAAGAAAATAAAACTGCTGCGTCTTGACACAAGGAGTTTATTTCTCCTTTACAATCACTTTCACAATGCCCCGAAATTAAACTGACACTAGTTTAAATAACATTTCTACGTGGTGGGGTTGGATGTTTACAATTTGTTTTACCATTATTATTTTACAAATACAAGTTTTATTAATGATACAAAATTATAAATTATTATTAGAATATTATTTTACATCAGATTAGTTATTTTTTATTTATTCTAAGTTTATACAAACATAATAAATGAATGAACACTATCAATACCTTCTTTATATACTAATAATTATAGGGCTTATAATTAAATCTAACACATGTATGAGTAAAGGGATGATCATGTCAGCCGCACTCAGTCCACTACTGGACATAAGCCTCCCCCAATGATTTCCAGAAGAACTCGATGACTCGTTAGAAGCGGCTTGCGTTTAGTAACAACCTTCTTATTTATTCGAAGAAAAGAAGCTTGCCAATTATTTATTTGAAATAAATTTTATAAATAATAATTTGTTGGTTGTAGCTAAAACTATTTAGCAAACCAGACAGACATCTTTATTATATCTTATCTTAATTGATAGATATCACGAGATAAAAATAATTAGGATCAATTTAAATACTTTGTTTGTAAAAAAATTGAAAATCATCATGACTTGTCGTATCTAGCAATTATGTTACTATATACATGTACAACAAGGTCATCCACATACGGTCGCCTCACTATCAAGTCATCATTAGTAATCTGAGAGGCTGATTGTTAAGGTCTCCAAAATGTTGAAATTATTTTCGGTAATATTTTTATGTTGTGTCTCATTATATGAGAGTGCTAGAATATTAGCTGTGTTTGATTTCATTCTACAGAAGTAAATCCTACCTATATAATAAAGATCAATTCTGTATGTATTCAGTCGCAAAATAAAACTGATACTGTACACACGTATTTCCTTGCGTCCACCCTGCTAAGCCAAATACGACCTTATTTCAACGCACATAAAGTGGTCACAACCGAGCCGGACTACCTGAGGCGGCCGTCGTTGGTGAACAAAAGAACTGCATTCCATCACTGATAAGGCCTATTGAGACTCATCTTTTGTGCAATATTATAGACAATTTAACTCAGTGAATATTTTATTCAAGTGCATTGCAAACTTTGTTTATCGGTGTTTATTAGTGTTATTCGGAAGTTTGAATATTTTTTTGAAAAATCATGTCGTCATCGGAACAAATTATGGGATTGCTACAAGATAATGCAAATTTATTAAAAAAAACTCAAATAAATCTCAAAAAATGCCCTAAACAAAGATTAACCAAAGGTTATATCGATGCGAGATTGCGATGTATCGATGAATATTGGAAAGCTTTTAAGAAATCGCATGAAGATTTAATCACGGTTACTACAAGGGAACAGCGAAGCTCTTTATCATATTTCGTGAATGAAGAATTTTACATTTATGAGGAACTGTATTTGTGTATGCAAGCGGACCTCAAAGATATGCAAGAATTGCCCACGGGATCATGTTCCACTGCAAGTTACGTACACGATACATCGAGAAATCAACAAGTTAAGCTCCCGAAAATAGAACTTCCTTCATTTGCTGGATATTACGAAGAATGGCCTGCATTTCAAGACCTTTTTATTTCATTAGTGCATAACAATACATCCCTTAGTAACGTACAAAAATTACATTATTTAAAAACAAGCATTAGTGGCGAAGCAGCAAACCTATTGAGACATGTCCAAGTCACAGACAGCAATTATACCCAGGCGTGGGATACCTTGAAACATCGTTATGGAAACAAGCGATTAATAGTCAACTCTTTGCTCAAACGATTAACTTCACAGAAGAAAGTCAATATCAGATCTGCCAGTCAAATTAAATTGTTATTGGATACTACTTCCGAATGTTTACATAGTTTACAAAATCTGGAAATAGACACAGATTCCTGGGATCCTATTATTATTTTTCTGATCGTGCAGAAGATGGACCCGGAGTCACATAAAGATTGGGAGGAGCTTGCCTACAAGGAAAACTCGGAAGAATTACCTGTGTGGGCAGACCTTAAGAAGTTTCTGGAAAATACTTTCCGTACGTTGGAGATGATTTCACCGCCATCTAACAACAAAGAGCGACCCATTAAAGAAAGATCCTTTCATATTGCTAATGAAGAAAAGACTTGTGTCATGTGCAAGGAAAACCATTATTTGTGTCACTGTAAAGAATTCTCCAAGATGCAACCTACAGAGCGATCCGATTATGCAAAAAACAACAAGTTGTGCTACAATTGTCTAGTACCAGGGCACTCAGTACACAAGTGTCGCGTCCGAATGTCCTGTCGTGTGTGTCACAAGCGTCACCACACCCTTCTACATACTCAGAGCAATACAAATACTTCGGCTTCTTCGAGCAATATCCAACCGACAGTATCAGCAGTATCCAGTGTAGAAGAGAATGAGCTGCATGTTAATACAATGGTGACGTCACCATTCTGCAATGCTAGACAAGCACTATTAGCGACTGCATTGGTGAGCGTGCGAAGTGAAACAGGCCACACAATTATATTGAGAGCGCTAATAGACCCAGGTTCGGAAGCATCTTTCATCAGTAACAAAGCGACTCAGCTACTGAAACTTACACGAAAGCCAGCAAAAAGAAGTGTGGTTGGTGTGGGATCTACGAGAACAAATATCAATCACGTGGTTCAGTTGAATATTACTTCTAGATTCGAATCAGAATACAATTTACCTATTGATGCCTTCGTTATGTCCAAAAATCTGACCACTAAGATACCCACTAAGGCTATTATATTTACAAACTGGCCACACATAGAGAAACTGCAACTGGCTGATCCAAATTTCTGTACACCTGACTCCATTGATTTACTTATCGGTGTCAAAGAATATGCTGAAATAATACTGCCCGATTTGATCAAGGGCCCACCGGGCACACCATGTGCTCAAAATACCAAGCTCGGTTGGATTTTATTTGGAGACATCAATTCATTCGTTAACACACGAGAACCTTCTTTCGTAGTCATGCATCACCAATTGGATGTAGATGAGGTTCTAAAAAGCATATGGGAGATAGATGTAGACAACAAAAGAAAGCATACTAACGAAGAGAAACTTTGTGAAGAAATCTATGAAAAAAGTTACAGAAGAAATGAAGACGGGCGATACATTGTGAAATTGCCATTCAAAACACAACATCCAAAATCTCCAGATGGCAATACAAGAGAAAGAGCACTACAGAGATTTTACATGTTAGAGAAGAGATTTGAAAGAGTAAAAGGCCTGAAAGAAGTATACACTAAAGCGATAGAAGAATACAAAGAATTGAAACATGCAGAAGAAGTACCAATAGAAGAAATAGATACTAGAAAAGCAGTATACATACCTCATCTAGCAGTAATTCGTGAAGGGAAGGAGTCTACGAGCACGCGTGTAGTCTTCGATGCGTCCGCAAAAGGTTCAAACGGCATTTCCTTGAATGATGAACTCTTGCTAGGACCATTGCTACAGGGTGATCTTAGAAGCTTGATAATGAGATGGCGAATGCATGCAGTTTGTTTCGTTTCCGACATTCAAATGATGTATCGCATGATATTGGTGGCTAAAGAAGACGCTGATTATCAGAGATTCCTGTGGAGAGATCATCCTGGTGCACCAGTTAAAGACTATCGATTACTTACGGTCACGTTCGGGACAGCATCCGCTCCTTATCTTGCCATCAAAACTCTTATGCAACTTGCTGTTGATGAGGGTGTCAAATATCCTATAGCTGCTAAAATAACTACAGAAGATTTTTACGTTGATGACGTTTTGTCAGGATTTGACACAGTTGAAGAAGCAATATATGCTAGCCGAGAACTAAAGATGTTACTACAGCGAGGTGGATTTAAGTTGAAAAAGTGGTCTTCTAATAACGCTGAATTCATGCGATCGATCGAGCCAGAAGAAAGGTCATCGAATGTGCGTTTAGACCTAAATATTGATGGTACTACAAAAGCGCTAGGCGTTCTGTGGAATTTGAAAACAGACCAATTTCAATACAACTCGACTGCATTTGAAGAATACGCTGAAGTTACGAAGAGAAACATCCTATCAGACATCCAGAAGTTGTTTGATCCGTTAGGTTGGATTGCGCCGTTAGTAGTTAAAGCCAAGATTCTCATCCAAAAACTCTGGCTAGAGAGAATAGATTGGGATGATCGTGTTAGTCAACCTCTTGAAGATGAATGGCTTACAATCAAATCGGACTTCAAAAATGTCAATCAAGTCCATATAGATCGATGGTTAAGCACGTTAACTGCTGAAAAGAGTGCTGTCCAAATACATGGCTTTAGCGACGCATCCATGCAAGCATACGCCGCTGTGGTTTACTGTCGAGTAGAGAAAGCAGATCGAACAATTCATACACATCTTATAGCCGCACAGACAAAGGTAGCTCCATTGAAAACCGTGTCATTGCCTCGTTTGGAACTTTGCGGTGCCGTGCTGCTATCAAGATTGCTCAAACAAGTTACACAAGCAATGAAACTGTCGACTTCTCAAGTTTTTGCGTGGACAGACTCCACCATTGTAATTTCATGGCTTCTAGGCGAACCAAATAGGTGGAAGCCATTCGTGGCGAATAGAGTGGTGGAAATCATTGAAAATCTCAACAGCAAGCATTGGTTCCATGTTTCATCTCAGGACAATCCTGCGGATATTGCTTCTAGGGGAATGCTACTGAAGGATCTCACAAATTGTAGTCTTTGGTGGAAAGGCCCACAATGGCTTTCTGAACCTAATCTAAATATGATTAAGCCTGACATTACAGACACAGATCTAGAAAAGAAGAAAACTATACACGTAAATTTGAAAATAAATATTAAAGAGGAAGAAAAAAATTTAATGAAACAAATGGGGAATTTTGATACGTTGCCAGAATTACTAAAGTCAATCACATGGTGCAGGAGATTTCTAAATTTTAAAACATTACAAGAAGACATTGATAAAGCTCTTACTCCGAAGGAATTAGAAGAATCACTACATATTTGTATACTAAATGTACAGAAGGAAGAATTTGGAAAAGAGATAGACGCTATTCAAAGTAAGAAAGAAGTTGGAAAGAAAAGTAGTTTAAAATTTTTAAATCCATATTTAGACCATGATGGTATTCTCAGGGTGGGCGGAAGACTTAGGCATGCACATTTAGACAAAGATAATAAGCATCCTATTATATTAGGTCATACTAACAAGCTGTCATCTTTATTAGTTGCCGACGCCCACAAAAAGACATTGCATGGCGGTATTCAAATGATGATGTGCTACTTGAGGTCTAAGTATTGGATAGTACGCGGAAAGAATTTAGTGAAGTCTCACGTTCATCGTTGCATAGTATGCGCCAGACAAAATGCTGTCGCCAGAAATCAATTAATGGGCGACCTACCCAAAGCACGTGTTACACCGTCGCGTCCATTTTCACATAGTGGCGTAGATTTTGCTGGCCTATTTCAAGTCTTGACGTCAAAAGGTAAAGGAATGAAGACTAGAAAAGCTTACGTATCGATCTTCATATGCATGGCCACAAAGGCAATCCATATAGAATTGGTTGGAGACATGACGTCAGAAGCTTTTATAGGAGCTTTCAAGCGATTTGTTTCGAGGAGAGGTAAATGTTCTCATCTGTGGAGTGACCAGGGTAGAAATTTCGTTGGAGCGAACAAAGATTTAGTGACTGCATGGAAAGAAGCAAGTTTAGACTTTTCCGGAGATATTACAGACATGCTTGCAGCTGATGGTACTGAGTGGCACCTGTTACCTGCGTATAGCCCTAATTTCGGAGGCCTCTGGGAAGCGGGGGTTAAATCTATTAAGTACCATTTGAAGCGCATTCTTAATACCAATCTCACATTTGAAGAATTCACCACTGTTTTATGTGAAATCGAAGCATGTCTAAACTCTCGACCCTTAACGCCTTTGGACGATTCCGAAACTTCTCAGCCACTCACACCTGGCCATTTTCTGATTGGTGAAGCACCTAATGTTGTTCCTTCACCTAATTTACTTAACACAAAAACAACCAATTTGACTCGTTGGCAACTAACACAAAAACTGCTCAGTGACTTTTGGCATAGATGGCAACAAGAGTATCTTTCGAGACTGCAGCAAAGACCGAAATGGCTAAAAAAGCAAAAAGAGTTTGACATTGGACAGATAGTATTGATCAAAAATGAGTTGTTGCCACCGGGCAAATGGGCTTTAGGCCGAATAGTTGATAAACACCCTGGTTCCGACGGCATAACAAGAGTGTATAGCGTTAAATGTGGAACCAAAATAATTAAAAGATCTATTAGTAAATTATGTTATTTTCCAGTTAGTGATGATGATTCTATGTTATGATTTTGCATGCTTTAAGTTTTTAAAGAACCCACCAATTAAGTATTAAAATTTAACTTTGATAACTGTATTACTGAATTATTATACTTAACTGTATTAGTTAAAATTTACATTACTTTAGCCCTAAAAGGTTTTCAATTGTACAATTCTATTTTAAAAGGCCCTTATGGCCCTTTGGTGGGCGGTATGTTTGATTTCATTCTACAGAAGTAAATCCTACCTATATAATAAAGATCAATTCTGTATGTATTCAGTCGCAAAATAAAACTGATACTGTACACACGTATTTCCTTGCGTCCACCCTGCTAAGCCAAATACGACCTTATTTCAACGCACAAGCTGTGTTCCCTACACCATCAATTAGTCATCAAGTGACATTTAGACCTTTAACTCAAGAATTAGTGAAAAGAGGACATGAAGTTGTCATTATTACCACAGATCCAGCATTCATTAATAGTAAAAGACCTGCAAATCTGACTGAAATCGATGTTCATGATTTGTCGTATAATCTTTGGATTGAAAAATTTATGAAAAGAACGGTTGATGGGAATAAAAATTATTTAAAGAATCAAGTGAAACAAATTTATGAGTTGATTACGGAAGTATTTGAAATGCAAATGAATATTGATGAAGTGCAGAAGATAATTAAGAAGAAAACCAAGCCATTTGATTTAATATTAGCTGAAGCTTACGTGTTACCAGCAATAGGATTTTCTCATATATACAAAGTACCCGTAATCCTAATGAGTTCATTTTCACCAGGTTACACTGATTTACAAATTATTGGAGCTCCAGAGCACCCTATTTTGTATCCAGCAGTTGGTCGTCAGAAGCTAGACGATTTAACTCTTTTAGAAAAGATTCATGAATTGTATGAACATTTTTACATAAGCAGTGAAGCCATAAGCTTCGAATCTGAATCTGATAAAGCAATTAAAAGAGTATTTGGCGATGACGCACCTCCTATATCAGAATTATATAACAATGTAGATATGTTGTTTTTGAACACATTCCCAATTTGGGATTCAAATCGACCTGTTCCCCCAAGTGTACAGTACCTGGGAGGGATTCACGTAAAATCCGTCAAAGAGTTACCCCAGGTATGTGATTTCGCGTTTTAAATCTTGTAAGCAATTAGTATAGTTGAATTTGGATGGTAAACTCGAAACTTCTTTACCGTGGTATTATAAATTTTTTCGTGTCTGGTCGTGGCCCTCGACCAGTTTCCAATATTTACAAAAAATTAAAAAAAAATAAGTTATGACGCCATTAGGAAGTGTTCTATTAATAATTATTTATAGTTTGGACTTGGTTATATATACAAGTCCAAAATTTTATTTAAATTTTATTTTCTTTATTTCATATGTTTTTTTGAAAAATATATATTATTAATTTTTTTTCACAAATAAGTAGGTAAAAAGGCATACAGCCCACCTGATGGTAAGTGGTCACCGTAGGCCATGGACGCAACACCAGGATGCTAGCAGTGGTGTTTATAAATTTACATGTAAGTTGTTTGTTTCAGGATCTGAAATCATATTTAGACAATTCCAAGCATGGAGTCATTTACATAAGTTTTGGAACCAACGTGAGTCCATCAGCGCTCCCTCCAAGAAAAATACAAACAATGATTAATGTTTTGTCCCGCTTGCCTTACGACATTATTTGGAAATGGGACAAAGAGGAGTTGCCAGAAAGATCAAAAAACATTAAAATTATGAAATGGTTGCCGCAATCTGATTTGCTAAGTAAATTGCTTTGTTTAATAATTTATCTCTTCTATTTTATCGGGCATATATTTTTTCTCATATTTTTGTAGTTGTGAATCTCTACATTTTAAATGGGATCCTTATCAGTGGTAGCATTATTATAATCGTTTTAGAGTTTAGAAAGGTGTGACACTGGTTTTAGCAAAGAGATAATCGATCCGTGCGCAATTTTCGAAGTTATACTTCCAGCCTTTGTTCATACGACTCTCACAATCACGAGTCATGTCTTGTCCATCTGCTAAAATAAGCCAGAATTAGATTTCCTCCCATACAACCCACTAAGATATATTAAATATGTTATTTACTTTTATTGCAGGACATCCAAAGATAAAATTATTTATAACCCAAGGAGGCTTGCAATCAACTGATGAAGCTATAGTAGCTGGCGTTCCTTTACTTGGTATTCCAATGTTAGCAGATCAATGGTACAATGTGGCTATGTATTTAAGACATAAAATTGGCGTTAAAGTGGAATTAGAAGATCTGAATGAGGATAATTTCAAGGAAGCGATTGATGTTCTCACCAAAGATGATACGTAAGTAACTTTTTTTGTGAGAATGAGAATATGAATAGAGCTCGATTTTCTTAATTGATAGTAAAAATCACCAAAGCGTTTGTCTATATGAAAATGAAAAATTTCCTTTTATGAAATTATGGAAAATATGTTCATCAATTTATCACCCTATCGTTTGGGTTTTCAATCGAAAGCCTTAAGCAGAAGTTTTGTGCTTTATTTTATTACAACATAAAATATTAATGTATCTAAATAAGGCTTTTCAACTGGTAGGTAGCTAAATAAACCAGATTCAGCGTCACGAAACCCATTGTATCTACCTAACAAAAAGGTTTTAAAATTATCATTCCAGATACAGTCAGAACATTGCTAAATTCCGTACTGTCCTGTACGACCAGCCTCAGTCTCCCCTGGACCGTGCGGTGTGGTGGACGGAACACGTTCTCCGTCATGGTGGTGCGCGCCATCTACGGTCGCCTGCCGCCAACCTGCCCTGGACGCAGTACTACGAACTTGAATTAGTAGCGTACGCACTCCTAGCAATAACATCTGCGATAACTTTACTATTATTTTTAGGTTATAAAGCATGGAAATTCATTTCTAGTATTATTGAACCAAATATTAAGTTGAAAACCACGTAAGTCTCGTTGTGACTACAGAAGCTTGCAATCGCTTGAGGCCATAATTACTAAGCTCTGAACAAGCACAAGTACCTGATCGTTATGCTAAAGTAAGTTACATAACAGATAGTAGTTCAAGTGAAAATGTTGTTAACTCAGTTGTAATAAAACTTGTCAGTATTCATTTGTTTTATTTAAAATGCGATGTAAAATAGATGGTGGAAGTGACCAAGTACCTATTGGCAAAATTAAACTATTAGACCTATTTGCTATGTTCTTAATTTATTATGTAGTCTTGATAATTTTCTTCGTTCATTTCCTCGGTTAGCCACTTTTCACTTTAAGCGCCTTTAAAAAAAAATTACGCAATGTTCAAGTCAACATTGTATATCTAATTTTATCGTTCAATTGAGTCGTTCTTGTACGATTAAGGGTTAATAATTTTCAGGCGCTTGAATACTATAAGATTTCTTGTTCTTTTCGAAAATTTGTAGCTTACACTCATGCATGAGTCTGTGCCAGTCTATATTGTTTTCTCCACATCATGATAGAACACAGAATCAATGTTTTATCATTACGTCAAATTATAAAAAAAATAAAATATAAAGCAACTTTGTCAATCTTTTGGGGGTTTAAGTACTCGAGATAACTCTGTCAGTTCTCGAGGGAAGGCTTTTGCTATTTTTGAAAGTTTGAATCACGCAAAACAACAACAACAATTTCATTCGACATTCGATAAAAATCATCGTTCCAATAGTATTGCACGATAACATCGAAATTTCATTTCATTAAAATCGACCTTTACCTTACATCGACACACTGCATGAAAGAGTCAAAAGTGGCTTCCTCAATCGCGTGATCGATCACGATACCTAAGAAGTAAGTAAAAAGGAATTAACTGTGATGATCATGTTTTCATGATACAAAGATAAACAAATTAATATTATATCTTTAATATCATTACACTCAAATGCCGGCGACTTCGCTTGCTTGAATTAAGTAAAATGTTTTAGGTTAAAAGTAAGTAAGTTGTTAAATCTATATATTTAAAAGAACAACAAACAACATTATATTATTATTTAACAAGACATGTAATACCTACATTTTATGCAAATAAATAATTTGATTTGATTTGAAACAAGGGTGACTGATTCATTAACACCCAGCCTAAACCATAAAAGCTATAACAGTGAAATTTGTTTTCATAGTACTCAGAGAAGAAAGGTTTTTTTTTAAATTTACCCCCTATGGAATCAAACGGGGGTAAAGTATATATGAGGGAAAGAGATTAGTCAGTTCGATTCATTCGAAACTTCACAAGATTATTACTTAAATAAATAAAACCTGTTTCAGGATTTTTCAGAATTCCAAACATGTATAGAAATAAGACCATTTTATTCAAAACTTCTAAAAAATATTTCTTACGCTGAATGAGTGTGAGTAAGTAGGTAACTATTTTGGGATATTAAGCATTAATCCCTAAAAGGGGGAAATGGTTGTCTATCATTGATTGTGTTTATTTTAGCAAAGGGGCTCCTTTTGTAGTCAACGAGTGGACTGAGGAAGGAGTTTTCAAAACGCACCACTTAAGTGGATGTAATGGGGTCAGAAATAGGCAAGGGGAAGAGAGATTAGTTAAACCGTTTTATTCAAAACTTCACAAAATTATTTCTTTTGATGAATGATTAAAAACCTGTATCAGTATTTTTAGAATTCCAGTTCTAAAAGGGGGCGCAAACTGACTAAACTATAATTGATCTGTCAAGCAAGTGGATTTCAATTGTAATCAATTTTGAAAAATTCTTCCTTGCACTAAGGAAGAATTTTTCAAAATTGATCCCCATAAAGTAACGGAAAAGGTCGAAACTTCCCAAGACTATTTATTATGATAAATAATTATTTATCTGTTTTAAAGTTTTTGGAATTCAGCCCCTTAAATGGGGGGCATGGATATTACCTGTTTGTATGGTTTGTCGGGTTGCTGACTACGAAAATAGCAACCATATTAAAATCCGATGTGTCAGAGGTGCTAAATTTACTATTAATCTCTATTGGGATCCGATGGGGTAGTAATCTTTTAAATACATAAAAAGATGATGAGAGACCTGTCATTTACAATCTAAGTGATTCAAACCTCATTGAAATCCCCTATCCCCCTAATCAACGGGGCGAAGCCGCGGGCAACAGCTAGTAAGAAAATAAGGTATTTAAAAATGTAATAAATAGTAGTGCTGTGATTAATATGTTGGTTGTAGCTAAGACTATTCAGCAAACCAGACAGACATCTTTCTCATTAAAGTTTTAATGATGTAATTGATATCACGAGATAAAATTAATTAGGATCAATTTAAATAATTTGTTCGTAAAAAAAAATTAAAATCATCATGACTAATTGTCGTATCTAACAATTATGTTACTATTTATATGTACAATATGATCATCCACATCTATCAACTCATCATTAGTAATCTGAGACGCTGATTGTTAAGGTCTCCAAAATGTTGAAATTATTTTTGGTATATATTTTGTGTTGTGTCTCATTATATGAGAGTGCTAGAATATTAGCTGTGTTCCCTACACCATCAATTAGTCATCAAGTGACATTTAGACCTTTAACTCAAGAATTAGTGAAAAGAGGACATGAAGTTGTCATTATTACCACAGATCCAGCATTCGTTAAAAGTGAAAGACCTGCAAATCTGACGGAAATCGATGTTCACGATTTGTCGTACAATCTTTGGATTGAAAAATTTATGAAAAGAATGGATAATGGGAACAAAAGTTATTTAAAGAATCAAGTGAAACAAATTTATGAGTTGATTACGGAAGTATTTGAAATGCAAATGAATATTGATGAAGTGCAGAAGATAATTAAGAAGAAAACCAAGCCATTTGATTTAATATTAGCTGAAGCTTACGTGTTACCAGCAATAGGATTTTGTCATATATACAAAGTACCCGTAGTTCTAATGAGTTCATTTTTACCAATTTACACTGATTTACAAATTATTGGAGCTCCAGAGCACCCTATTTTGTATCCAGCAGTTGGTCGTCAGAAGCTAGACGATTTAACTCTTTTAGAAAAGATTCATGAATTGTATGAACATTTTTACATAAGCACTGAAGTTATAAGCTTCGAATCTGAATTTGATAAAGCAATTAAAAGAGTATTTGGAGATGATGCACCTCCTATATCAGAATTATATAACAATGTAGATATGTTGCTTTTGAATTCATTCCCAATTTGGGATTCAAATCGACCTGTTCCCCCAAGTGTACAGTACCTGGGAGGGATTCACGTAAAATCCGTCAAGGAGTTACCTCAGGTATGTGATTTCACGTTTTAAATGTTATTTTTGTTGTAAGTATAATTGGATTTGTATGGTAAACTCAAAATTTCTTTTAAACTGTGTTATTAATTAATGTTTTTCGTATCTGGTCGTGGCCCTCGATCAGGTTTACCTCTCAATGTTTACCAAAAATTAAAAAAATTGTAAGGTTTTTAGTTATCACGCCATTAGGACGTGTTCTATTTATAGTTATAAAAATTATATTTTTATTTAATTTTATTTATTAATAATAGGTATGTTTATTAATAAATAAATGTTTTTTTTTTTGGAAAATATCTCTTATCAATTTTTTTTTCACATATAAGTAGGTATAAACGGTTACGGCCCACCGATGGTAAGTGGTCACCGTAGCCCATGGATGCCCGTAACACCAGGATGCTAGCAGTGATGTTTATAAATTTACATGTAAGTTGTTTGTTTGTTTCAGGATCTAAAATCATATTTAGACAATTCCAAGCATGGAGTCATTTACATAAGTTTTGGAACTAACGTGAGTCCATCAGCGCTCCATCCAAGAAAAATACAAACAATGATTAATGTTTTGTCCCGCTTGCCTTACGACATTATTTGGAAATGGGACAAAGATGAGTTGCCTGGAAGATCAGAAAACATTAAAATTTCGAAATGGTTGCCGCAATCAGATTTGCTAAGTAAATTGCTTTGTTTAATAATTTATCTCATCTATTTTATCGAGCATATATTTTTTGTCATATTGGTTTTGGGGTAATGAGTTTTTGTGTTGTTAAAGTTTTGGTTGATTTTTGCCTAGACTGGGCGCTACTGTAAAAATGAACACGTTACATATTTATAATAACTATTTTGGTAGCTTACTTACCTTAGCAGTGGTAGCTAGGTATGGTTTCATCAATGAGATAATCGTTTCGTGAGCAATTTTCGAAGTTATACTTCCAGCCTTTGTTTATATAACTCTCACAATCACCAGTCATTTCTTGTCCATGTGATAAAATAAGCCAGAAGTAGATTTCCACCCATACAATCCACTAAGATATATTAAATATGTTATTTACTTTTATTGCAGGACATCCAAAGATAAAATTATTTATAACCCAAGGAGGCTTGCAATCAACTGATGAAGCTATAGTAGCTGGCGTTCCTTTACTTGGTATCCCAATGTTAGGAGATCAATGGTACAATGTGGCTATGTATTTAAGACATAAAATTGGCGTTAAAGTGGAATTAGAAGATCTGAATGAGGATAATTTTAAGGAAGCGATTGATGTTCTCACCAAAGATGGCACGTAAGTAACTTTTTTTTATTAATAAGAACATGAATAGAGCTCGTATTTCTTAATCGATAGTGAAACCCATCAAAGTGTTTGTCTATATAAAAATGAAAGTCTATGAAAAAATGTGCATTTATTACCCTACCGTTGGGTTTTCAATCGAAAGCCTAAAGCAGAAGTTTCGTGCTTTATTTTATTACAACGATAAAGGCTTTTCAACTGGTAGGTAAGTTGAATAGTCAACAGTCCTACCATTTATAGTGTTTATAAGAATAGCCTTATAAACAAAATAATATGTATATTAGACGACAAATATAGCTGATCCAGCGTCATGAAACCCATTTTCACTACCTAACATAAACTTATTTTTAATTTTTATTCCAGATACAGTCAGAACATTGCGAAATTCCGTACTGTCCTGTACGACCAGCCTCAGTCTCCCCTAGACCGTGCGGTGTGGTGGACGGAATACGTTCTCCGTCATGGTGGTGCGCGCCATCTGCGGTCGCCTGCCGCCAACCTGCCCTGGACCCAGTACTACGAACTTGAATTAGTAGCGTACGCACTCCTAGCAGTAACATCTGTGATAGCTTTACTTTTATTTGTAGTTTATAAAGCATGGAAATCCATTTCTAGTATTATTGAACCAATAATTAAGTTGAAAGCCACGTAAAGCTCGTTCTGACCAGAGACGCTTGCAATCTTTTAAGGCCATCATTACCAAGCTCTGAATAAACACAAGTACCAGATCGATATGCTAAAGAAAAAGTTACATAACAGTACAAGTGAAAATTTTGTTATCAGTTGTAATAAAACATGTCAGTATTCATTTGTTTTATTTAAAATGCGATGTGAAACAGATGGTGGAAGTGACCAAGTACCTATTGGCAAAATCAAACTATTAGACCTATTTGCTATTTTCCTAATTTATTATGTAGTCTCCATGACTTTCTTCGTTCATTTCCTCGGTTAGCCACTTTTAGCGCTTGAGGTAAGCGCCTTTAAAAAAAATTACGCAATGTTTAAGTCAACATTGTATATCTAATTTAATCGTTCAATTTAGTCGTTCTTGTAGAATAAAGGGTTTATAATTTTCAGGCGCTTGAATACTATAAGAATTTTTTGAAGCCACCAAAACTTAACGGTTTCATGTTTCTTTCAAAAATTTGTAGCTAACACTCATGCATGAGTCTGTGCCAGTCTATATTGTTTTCTCCACATCGTGATAGAACACAGAATCAAAGTTTTAGATTACGTCGAATCATAATTTAAAAAATATAAAGTAACTTTGTCAATCTTTTAGGGATTAAAGTACTTGAGATAACTCTGTCAATTCTAGAGGGAAGGCTTTTGCCCAGAAGTGCTATTATTGAAAGTGCGAATTACGCAAAATCGGTGAGACGAATGAATTTCGTTCGATATTGAATGATTTTTATTCATTATTGGTGAGTCAAACAATTTCATTCGACATTCGATAAAAATCATCGCTCTAATATTATTGCACGGTAACATCGAAATATTTCAAATTAGGTACACAATAATATCATTTTACAAATTGTGCAATACTAATTAGAAGCATCATTTGTATATTTTTAATATTTACAATAGTATTATTTTTGATAAGGAGCTTAGTTTACTTACCGTTTTTAAATTTGTATATTATTATTTACATTATGTCACACAAACGATTGCGCAATATATGTGTGCACATTGTGTAATCGTCGAAGCAGCTGACATTACCAAAACACGCAAGCGTAACAAGGACATGCATAGGTTTCAAGTTTACTGCTTATCATGCAGGTACAGTACATTCATTTCATGACGGACAAAGATAGTACGTTGATTTATTTATTTATTTATTAAAACTTTATTATATTCCACAAAGTTCGCATATACTTATAACAATTGGCGGACTTAATGCTATCAGTGCTTTTACAGTTATCGCACGAGTAACACGTGTTTTTAGATATCGTGAAATTTATGTGATTTTTTTAGTTTAATATTATCTAAGAATGTAGTTCAATCTAAAATATTTCAATATTAACAGTGCTTTGCCAGTGTTCTTCGAAGTGGCCATAGTATTAAAGTTAACCTGAAATTTATTTGAGATTTTGAAGTATCAGTATTGAATACTATTTGGCTTGATAAGTAAAATCAGACTGGTAAAGTATTATCTGAGTACTCAAAATACTGTTAATATAAAACAAAGGATCAAAAATATATGTCACTAGTAGTTCCTGAGATTAACGCGTTCAAACAAACAAACAAACTCTTCAGCTTTATAATATTAGTATAGATTAGCTCCTAGTAACGAATCAACAAACAAACAATGAACATCTCACTATTATTATTAAGTGCTGTGATATTACAAGTAGATAGTGCTAGAATTTTAGCTGTGTTTCCGACTCCATCCATCAGTCACCAAGTGGTTTTCAGACCTTTAATAAGTGAATTAGTAAATCTTGGTCATGCAGTTGTTTTAGTTACAACTGATCCTATGTACCCAAAAGGCGATGGACCTAAAAATTTAAAAGAAATCGATATGCATGATATCTCATACAGACCTTGGGTAGATTACATTCCCAAAGAAACAGAAGTATTTATGGAACCGACAGTTGAATATGATATAAAAGGTTTGGCAAAAATGTTGACTGTACTTTTCATAAATATAAGTAAAGAACATCTTATTTCGGAGCCGATTCAAAAGCTGATCAATGATAAAACGCAACATTTTGATCTCCTGCTAATTGAAGCCTACCAAAGGTCAGCTTTGGTATATACTCATATTTTCAAAGCACCAGTGATTCAAGTAAGTTCCTTTGGCTCTTTGCCATATAACATGGAGACAGTTGGAGCTCCGGTGCATCCGATTCTTTTTCCGAATATTTATAGCCGAAAAATTAATAACTTTACTAGCTACGAAAGACTTTTGGAATTATATAATTTTGTTGTTAGACAATATATCACTTATAGCTATGAAAAGGAAGAAAATGAAATGTTAAGTAAAGCTGTAGGACCTAGTATACCATCAGTTAGTGAGTTGACCAATAATGTGGACATGCTGTTTTTAAATGTGCATCCGATTTGGGAGTTCAATAGACCAGTACCACCAAATGTAATATTTCTAGGTGCTATGCATATAAAACCGGAAAAGGTGTTGTCTAAGGTAAGTTATTATTATTTATTTAAAACAATTTTAACCATTTATAAAAGTGTATCAGTAATATTTGACATCCCTGTTCTCATTTGTAAATTTTTTTTATTTTTATTTATTTATTAAATATAAAAAAAAAACAAAACACCAATAAATATATACTGCAATCCAAAAACCACGGAGGTTTATCCGGATGCATGTGTACATCTGCGTGCAATAAGAAGAAAATAAAAAAAATAAAGCTATTAACACATAGAAATACTACATCTTACATTTAGTATACTTATATTTATGATAAATAATACTACACCCACATTTAGGTATCTGAGGCCGTCAGCAAATATCAGTCAAAATAAAACAATTAAAACCTTATTGAAAGTAAACTATATTCAGAATGTTGTAGAAGTCAATCAGATGGAGAAATAGAAAGCTATCAATTATATTCTTATGGAAAGAAGACTAATCAAGGTGTTTGCATTTGAAAGTACATAAATATTGAACTCTGGTCTCCAACTATCAAAAAACGAAACAAGAGACTGAGATGAGTAGTAACAGTAACACGTAGGTACAGCACAGTTGGAATGCGAAATCGCTCAGCACTTTAATGAAACACCTTTTTTCAGGACCTAAAATCCTACTTAAACTCGTCCGAAAATGGCGTGATATATATGAGCTTCGGCACAAATGTGGACCCATCGACGTTCCCACCAGGATCCGTTGAGACATTTGTCAAGGTATTTGCTGAGCTACCTTATGATATCCTTTGGAAATGGCATACGGAAGATGTCCCAAGTCTGCCTAAGAATGTAAGGCTATCTAAATGGTTCCCACAGAGAGATCTTCTGAGTAAGTTATGTTTTAACATTATTTTTAAGGTCGATGATGTAGGCCTCAGCGATAGAACTGATTGATTTGCTGTTTACAGTTGTAGTAAGTTATACTATTGTGTTTTATTTTCTGTTACTTATGCATATGAGTTCTTGGTTTTTTTCATCAGTCTATAAATCTTTTAAAATTATCGATTCATACGTGCGATGTTGCGATGTACTTCTACCATGAGATTTTATTATCGCAGACGTTAGGGATCGCATTAAGAATTAATACGGAATTTCTTAGTAACCTTACTATCCGCACTTGTACAAATTTGCCATACAAAATTGTTGACGCATTCGGTAGAATCAATTTAATCTCATGGTTGACGTACAGGCAGGCGGACACCAGCTGTTTATAGTTATATATAAATGCTTCATAATTATGTTATATAAGTATCTCTAAAAATTAGGAGTATCTGAAATTTTAAGATTTCTTTACATTCACAAATATCAACAATATTTATAACGTTTAATTATTAAAACTTAATTGTTCCACAAGAAAAATTACTTAACAATTGGCGGACTAAATCCTAAGATCAATCTGTACTAGTCAATTTTGTAACAGCTAATTGATATTGTTTCCAGTGCACCCAAATATAAAACTGTTCATTACACAAGGAGGTCTTCAATCTACTGATGAGACTATACTAGCAGGAGTTCCTGTTGTCGGTATACCTATGGTAGGAGACCAATGGTATGACGTGGATCGGTATGTCGATCTTGGTATCGGAGTACGGATTGACATCATGACTATGGATGATGATGTATTTAGAAATGCTATTACTACTGTGATCAATGATAAGAGGTAATGAAATTGTTTTAAATTATGTTGATGGTGTAGTGTAAACTCTGTGCTGTGTTATGCTATTTAGGTATCTAATGACTTTAGGTAGTAAGTTCATATTCCACAGGGTAATATGAAGTTTCAATTTATTGAGGGAGGATTGTATATTTATTGATTTGAGGGACGCCTATGTCCAGCGGTGGGCTGCATGCTGCTGAAATGATGATGACGATAAATTTATTGAGGACATGCAAACCTCAATTATTACTCGGGAGTGAGATGGTTTCCTTATTCCAATACCAGAATACACAGGGTCGATTGATCTTGCAGCCAGCCACTATGATCTTCCTCAATTGGAAACTCTCAATTATATTACATTTTCAGCTTAGGTTTCAGAACACAGAGTAAGTACAACCTTTATCATGGTCCTAAAATGGACTAAATAGATAAACAACAGGAAAAAAAAACAAAGCATAAAAATGGTGCTACACATGTCTTTTTGTCATATCGATAGTATTCTAAAGCAACACAGCTGAAGATGCTAAGAAAAACTTCATTACAAGTAAAAATAACAATTTGATGACTACTACTGTAATACTTTATTTTACAGTTACAAAGAAAACATAGTAAACCTTCGAACAATAATGTATGACCAGCCACAATCAGCTTTAGAGCGAGCTGTGTGGTGGACAGAGTATGTTCTGCGTCACGGCGGAGCGCGCCATCTACGAGCAGCAGGAGCAAACTTGTCATGGGCGGCCTACTATGAATTAGAATTAGTGACGTATTTACTGGCATTTCTAGTTGTTAGTTCTGTTGTCAGTGTTTTACTTATTTATTTTGCTGTCAAATTTGTTTTAAGATTAATTTTTAGTGAAAGGAAATTTAAGAAAAATTAAATAATAATATCTTCAATAAAAAAAAAATCTATCTCTAGCTCCTCCGTGCTTCTGAAGACACGTTAAGCCGTTGGTCCTGGTTGTTATCGATAGATAGCAGTCGTGAGGCTGTGTCAGATGCCTTTGAAAAATTCTGACAGTGTTGGCCAATAACACACCTCGGGTCATGATCCTGTTGGCATGGTTGCCCTGTAAAAGGGTTACGGAGGTCAGACAGCAGTCGCTCCATTGTAATAACCAGTGCCGCCAAATCTAGGACCATGAATTACAGCGTACCCTAGGCTCCGAAGCGTAAGCTGACTACGCAACTAGGAATACACGCTAGGATGAAGAAGATCTTCAATAATAGTCACTTACAAACTTTTATTAACAACGTAGATTTAAATGCCATTCTATGTCCTATGCAGCAATAGTCTACTCCCAAAATCGCAAAACGTCCAAACATTTGACTGTATTTTAAATTCTTGAGGATAAATAAAATAAGTTGTTATAGTTATTATATAACTCATTTGTAAGTGATTATTGTACGCTGTTGGTTTTATAATAAAACCGGTCAAGAGCGATTCGGGCTAGCGCAAGAAGGGTTCCGTACCAATATCTACAAAAAAGCAAAATCATGTCTGTTATGTGAGAGAGAGCCCCATCAATGTTTATTATGTTCTGTTTTTTTAATAGTTGTTGTTATAGCGGCAATCATTAGTGAAAATTTGAATTGTCTGTCTAACTATCACGGTTCATCAGATACAGCATGGTGACAGACAGACGGACGGATATCGGAGTCTTAGTAATATCTGTCTCTGTCCCCATTCTTCTACATAAACTGGAACACATTGGAATTTGAGGTGTACCTCTTGAACTATTCAAAGTCTACTTGACTAGTAGAAAACAGTGTGGTAGGGTGGGTATGCATACAAGTGAATATTCCAATATTGACTTTGGAGTCCCGCAGGGGAGTGTACTTGGACCTACACTTTTCCTAGTCTACATCAATGACTTGCTTAATCTTCAGCTTCCGGATGCTAAGATTTTCTCATACGCTGATGACACTGCCATTGTATTTTATGGTGATTCATGGCTGTTTATTTATACGAAGGTTCAAGGAGGTCTTACTCAAGTAGATACCTGGCTAAAACATAACCTACTTACTTTGAATTTTCATAAAACTAAGTACTTATGTTACACTATAAACAAATCAACCCAACCTCCACCTGATTTTAATATTCACATTCATCAACTAAATTGTAATGACAGACTGGGTGAGTGGGACTGGGTGACAGCTGTGCATGTCCTTTGCTTGAAAAAGCTTATGTTATTAAATATCTTGGCATTCTTATGGATCAGCATTTGTCTTGGCATACGCATCTTAAACTGATTTCTAGTAGATTACGCAAACTTGTTTGGATATTTATTAGGCTGCGTCACATTACATCTAAGCCTTTGCTTATCAAAATTTATATTGCACTGGCTTAAACAGTATTAACTTATTGTATTCCAATTTAAAAAAAGAATTATCTTTGGGCCCGTCTGATTATCATAATTCGTTAGCATGGTAGAAAGGGTAAGCGCAGGTCCAAAAAGTGTTGGCTCAACTAATCAAAACTATACATATCACGAAATAAAATGCAATACTAATTTTCTACTTGATACGGACAAATATTCCAATTCTAGAAGTATTTACTTACATAATGCTAAGTAACGGCATGTAATGGCCAATCTCGAAACTAAGTACGGAATTGCTACGCGAAAATTTAACGGGGCCATTCGGACGCCCAGTTTGCAAAAGTTTTATCTGAACTCGTGTTATTACGATGATAGAACTTTGTGTAATTAAAAAGGATATTGCGTGTTTGGGTAATATTAGCAATTTTAATTTTGAATGATTGTTTGTAAACCATACACAATAGAATTTTAAAATATGAGTAGAAGATCTTAGAGTCAATATTACCAACATCGTTCCTATTCAAGAATTTACTAATTTAAGCATAAAAAATGAATGACGAGAAATGACAGAGTCCTATACTTGAATCATACGTGGATTACAGTATATTCTCGGGTTAAATTTGTTTGGTGAAATGTAAACTTCATTATTCGAGAGTAAATTGCGTAATTATCCTTGGAATAAAACTTTGTAAAAAATAAAATCGACCCTAAATCGAGCATTCAAATAACAACAGTTTTCAAGAAGATTTGACGTGAAGTGAACGGCCAGTTATCAATAATTCCGAAAGAAGTGTGAGTGGCTACATATAATGTTTTTGAGTATCACGGCAAGGAAATACCAATGAACGGCTTCTTAGATACCCCGAGCTATAAGAGGCTTAGGATGGAACAGGTAAAGTTTACCTTTGAGCACGGAACCCAAAAACGTATGAAAAAGAATATTTTCCCTTCCTTTCGCGCGAGTCTGCCTCGACCATAGTTCCAGCTATTTTTTATAAAAAAAAATCTACCTTTTTTAGTTATACAGGTAGATTGAAGATGAAATCTGAAACACTTATCCTAGTCATAAAAATAGTTCAAAAAACATATTTGTATTCTATCTCCGTAAAAATAAAACTATACAAGTCTCAAGCGAGCACTGTAGAACTTATTTCCGTTACAGTTTGATTGGAGCTTTTTTTTTATTGGCGGGATGGAACTTATAAAAAATGTTCGGGCGCCGGGGACTGTTTCTGTATTGTTTTCCGGTATTGAGTGGATGAAAGTAGGGTTGTCACTCAAAACTTGTTTTTATATTTGTATAAATTTTCCTAGGTCTCATGATATTAAGAGACCTGATGTAAGTTGGAAGATCTGTATAAAGCCTCAAAGATTTCTTTATAGATGGCTTAATGATTGATACTTTAATTTAACTGGACCAAAGAGCATAAAACGTTCCTTTCTCAATTAACTGGACCATGGATTGGCTTAGAACAAGAATACAAATTAGCAGTTTTCAAATAGTATATATAATACGCGAACAGATAGACAGAGATATACAAAATGTCTATACTTATATCTGAGAGTCTTCCCTCTGGACATGTCCTCCGAGCAGTGGACTGACTGCGGCTGAAATAATGTTCATCAACATGCACAGAAGACTTATCTAACTATAAGATTACCATGTCGAAGAATTCCAAAACCAGCGCGAAATTCAGAAAAACAGAAAAACAGTACCCCAAAGCAACCAAACCAAAAAATCTTATAGGTACTATTATGATTTATTAAAAATATTCTATGAGTAGTGTTAAGAAGGCCCACAGCAAATATCTAGTCGTATTTTACATGATGACAACCCTATCGCCGATAAACATTTTGTAGTGGAGTATAGAATTGTTAACTGTTGGATCACTTGCCGTAAAACCCTACGGGTGTTACACTGTCCAGGAAAAGTAGATAGCAAAGATTCAGGTTTTGTTAACTAATGCAGTTTATTTTCAAAACATTCTTAAGTGTTTCTCAATGCTTTTATGATTTATAAATGAACACTTACACATTTTGGCTATGTCATTGTGTCTTGGCGCATGTCTGACGCTATAAGATAATTTAGGTGGATTTTTTTGACCAAAAGTTTTTTAACTATTTAGGGGAAAAAACGTGCAGTCTGTCTGATGGAAAACGGTTACCTGCAATACAAGATACGGGTCGACCCTGAAAATGTTTTTTTTACGTCCTTTTTTAAAGTCAGAAAGATTTGATATTTAGATTATCATTTATGAAGATGGCTGAAATTCTACAACAATGAAGATAACGGATCGGATAGCTCTAAGACTTACTCCTAAGGCACAAAAGTAAGGTAAAGAAAGTAAAAAAAGAATTTAAAATCGAATGTATTAAACAACTGCCATCTAGTGACAGCGCAAATTTTCTTGTTTTTTTTTCTTCGCTTTAATTTACTGGCCGTATAGATGTACCACAAATTCCAAATTCGATTATTAATTCCCAAGTTCCAAGTCGCGGCACGCGGCGCTGCGCTGTTCCAAATTTAAATTGTCCGCTGCATTTGCATAGGCACAGCTGCCAGCACATTTCTATTCAGATTCCGTTAGCTGTCACGTTCGCTTTTTGAATTCTCAATTTATAGTGTGCAACAGGGTTTAGAATACCGGTGACAAAATGCAATTCAAACATTGACCCGTGCTAGCCAATAGTCTATTTAGGCTTTAGGCTCATGGGTATCAATCGATAAAAACAAATTTTTGAAATATGAATCAGTCGAATGTTATTTTTGATATTGGTGATTGGAACATTGAAAAAAAGACGATCACATTTTTTATTTGGTGGAAAACAAAGTGCATCGAAACCGCTTACAAATAACGTTCCTTTCTCAATGAAGGGAAATAATTGGTTGCTCCTTTCACTATGATTCGTCCTAAAAATACCCTTACCAAAGACGACATGCGATCATTACATTTTTGTAGAAGGCACAAAAAAAAGAGTAGTAGACAACGTACAATACCTGTAACTGCAACAAATCTGAATAGAATAATCCCGTACCCCTAAAATGGTACATCATTCAAATGCCGCAAATAGGGGACCGATTGACAAATTTCTAGTCAACCGTTTATTGAACACAGAGACTCATTATTTGTGTAAAGTAAGCTGGTTTTAGGATTCCTTACCCAAAGGGAAAAACGGGACCCTTTTACTGAGACTACGCTGTCCGTCTGTCACCAGCTGACTTGACTGTAAGAGATTGCTATAGATAAGTCCGCTTTTTGGATAAAATTTAACTGATTAGTTGGAACTTTGGAAGGGCATCGACACGCAATGAAAAACAAGACAGCTTTCGCTCCATAGATATAAATAAATCCTTGTTGAATATCTGTATAGCATAATATTCTGTAATATGTAGTACTATTAATAATTCTATGACGGTGTCGTATAGGTATATTTGTGTGACTGATATTCATATGTGACAAACAAAAGTATAGGTACTTCATCGTGATCTACGAGACTACGTCTGTAGTTCTATTAAGTCTGTACGACGAGGGTGTGCTAACTTGGATTGGTTGCCTACTAGCATTTTAACTTAAACTCCGAGCTTCGGAAGGGACGCAAAGTCATTGGTCCCAGCTGTTATCAAATAAATAGATTACGGAAGATGGAGGGCAGTCGCTCCATTGTTATAACCATTATTAAAACGTACTGCAAGTTCTGAAGCAAAAAAGAAAGTTCTTCGAAATAAATTAAAGGCTTTTTTTTATATTTTCAATACGGAATCCTAAAGCTATCTCCTCGGTTAGACGTTGACATCCTTGGTGGCAAGGTTAGCTCTCTAAAGAAAAGTTTAAACGATTTATTCTTTTCCAACATGAATTGGTGCACTCTTCTCTCAGCAATACACATCGCATCTTAACACTTAAACTGTAACATGTACGTAGTCCTTAATTTGAGGTTATCATTTGGCCAAATTGTCGGTTGATAATTCTAAAACTATATTGTAGCAACCATGTAGGTATAAATAATCGATAGTCTTCCAAACGTGAAAAAAAATATCCCGATTCCTTTCAAGCAATTTTGTTTTACAAAGAATTATTCAAACTTTAGATCAGTTCTTATTCTTGGCAAAGGCGACTTAAAAACACAATCCTTTTAAGTTAGCAAGTAAAAAACGATCTAACTTAACAGAAACAATTGCGGAGTTGATTTTTTAACGGGGAAAAAGTTAAAAAATATTGCAAATTGGCAAACAGGCTTCGGCTAGAGTCGTTTCGTGAAACTTTGCCCATTTTTGGTCCCTAAGGGCAAACATTTAAGTTTGATTTGATAATAATCAGTTTTGGGTATTTTTGGCGTCTTCTGAAATTATTTTTGGTATATAAAAATCAATAGATACCTTAAAGGTGCTAGTGAACTAGAACATTTAGGTAACATAATTATTATAACAAGCCATATAAACAGGAATTTTCCAGTTTTCTTTGATTTGGAGCCCTACTTTTAAAATGTGTAACTCATAATAATATGTCGAATGAAAATCGTTAGAATTTGAACAAAATTCGATATCAAACGAAAATCATTCGATATGATCGCAGCTTTCTTTTGTTTCGTCATAATTTATGTTTATAAGTGTACACAATGGAAAACTGACGATTTCCTAAATAGACATTTATCTACATCTACACTAATATTATAAAGAGGAAAGATTTGTATTTTTGTGTGTATGTTTGTAATAAATAAACTCAAATATTATCAGCAGGCGGAGCTGCGGGAAACAGTTAGTATTAATATAAAGACATCTTGATAGTTAGACTTTTCGCTACATGGCCGATTAGAAACTAGGCAGATTGGTCATTAGACGTTTTGCTTTGTTAGACATTTTAATACTAGACTATTTGATCGGGAGGGACAAAAATAAGATTCGAAATTCGAAACCTTATGTTTTTTTACCTCTGTTTCACAATAAATATTATAAATTTGAATTTCAAATTTATTTTCAAAACGAATCAAAACAGCTTTATATTTCGGAGTCAATTCGAATTTATGGTAGTCGTTGGGTACTTGAATTCGAAGTACCTAAGAAGGTCTTTTAGGTACAAAGGCAAAATACTTTTCCCCCTCAAAATTCGTATTTCCTTAGGGATTTGTCCTCTGTCAGACTTGAGTTAGCAGACAGGTTTAAAGTGCTTTTAATTGTAAAGTTATAACTTTTTTCCACGGCGAAAATTATTTTTAGAAGATTGAACTTTAAAGGTAAACGAGCACTTGCCTGGATGTAACGTAGTTTATGTTTTAGACTATAAAGGAGAGAGTTAATAAAACCTGTGTTTTATCTATCTATCACATCTTACTGCCTTCCCGGTTGCATACTTGGCTGGTTCCCTCTAAGCCCAGGGTCCGCTTTCCTACTATTTTCCTCCACTTTGACAATTTATTTATTTATTTAAGCTTTATTGCACAATACAAAAATTTGTACAAATGGTGGACTTAATGCCAAGTGGCATTCTCTACCAGTCAACCATGGGACCAAACAGAGAAAGAAAAGTTGGCGATAAAGACGAAATCACGAACACACAAGAAAGATAAAATATATACAAAAGAAAAGTAATAATACATAAGATTACATATACATAAATACATAAAATAAGTATATAAAATATATACATACAATACATAGGATATAGATTGGATGACTATGACTCCGCGACTTGCTGCAGAAACAGTCTATGAACTGCGCGCTTGAAGGCAGAATGGCTGGGGGCTCTCCTGATTGTCTCAGGGAGAGCATTCCATAACTTTGTGGCCTGGAGTAAAAATGATTTTTCCATGAAGACCGAGCGGTGAAGAGGGTTGGCCAAAACCAGGCTGTTGGAAGACCGGAGAGATCGAGAATGGTTAGAGCTGAGAAAACAGAATTTAGATTTAAGATAGTTGGGAGAGTGAGGATTGGTAAGTATAGAGTAGAGCATAAGGAGAATTCTAGCATTCCGACGTTCAGGCATTGGCAACCATGTCAGCTGAGCACGATATGAAGATATGTGGTCATATTTACGTAAGTTAAAGATAAAACGAATGCAATTATTTGCCAGCTTATTAAGTTTGTTGACAATCTTTAGCATCCAAATGTACTTAAGACAATTTGCACGCATATCCTTTACTGTGATGTTAGGCCAGCATTTTCTGGCCGCGCCTCTTCTACCCCGGCCCGGCAGAGGCAGCATGGCTAGTCACTTGTTCCCATCGATATAGGATAACAACTAGATATACAGCCAGTGAAAAAGTGTCGGAAGAGGACTAGCAGGTACTTACCCACACATACATACTTGCTTCGGTGATTGCCTCAAATGTAAACAGTATTAGTTTCACAGTAAAGCTGAGAATTCTAAAACATGACATACCTACACATCGAGCTAGCACTTACGGTAGTAGACTGTTCTCAAACTCTACCCATCATCGGCACAATGGGCAGACTTTTGACTGGGACACTTTTCGAGCGCGATTGTGCATCTTGTTGTTCCCCACGTTACCCGTAGAACTTTGCTCGTGACGCGGCCGTACCGTCACGAACGAGAAGACGCCCCGAATACGGGAGTTTCACATGGGATATTTCCGCGACACTCCACAAATCTATCGTAGCTGACGGCCAAACTCTATTATTTATTTATTTAAATTTTTTCAAAAATTGATTCAAACAAATTAACATAAGATGCATTTCACAAAACCACTGAGTAGTAGAGAGTCACAGAAGAAGAAACAATATCAAGCAAACACTGGTAACCATACCGGATTATGTTAAATCCCTAAGTGACAAACCACGCTTGGCGGAAGCTAGTCAAATATATTATGCACCCTTCTCCTCCTGAACAAATGAGTACATATATTGAATAGAGGAAAAGATTTAAAAAGCTTGTCGCAGATGGTCATTCTCGATTGTATGCGATGATTACTTTAACAGTTTCACTTTACGACAAAAATGCGTTATAATATGTCTGTGTATTCTCATTAAGGTCTCTTGGCCTTATTACCGTTTAGTCCATAGTCACACGGCGAATTAGACCTACCTAGATCAAAAAGGCCTCCTTCAGACTTCTCCAGACAGAGAGAAGGAAGAACTCCTCCCTCTATCCTGCGCTGTGAGAATCCAGTTGTATTTTTAATGTCGTCTTTTCATCTCATTTGCGGTCTTCCTCTGGAACGTTTTAGATCGTATGGTCGCCACTCCTACAGCGGCCAGTTTGGTGATGTGACCAGTAGCCCTATTTTTTAAATGTATGACTTACTAGCTGTTTCCCGTAGCTCCGCCTGCGTCAAAAAGTTGCCTATGTTTGACCCCGGGTCTTCCAACTATATTCATACCAAATTTCATCAAAATCCGTTCAGCGGTTTGGCCGTGAAAGCGAACAGACAGACAGACAGAAAGACAGACAGAGTTTCGCATTTATAATATTAGTATCGATATGTCGAATGAAAATCATTCGATATCGAATAAAAATTATTCGACTCGTCGATTTTGCGTGTCACACTTTTCAAAAATCGCATTCCTGCACACTCCTACTGATTAGGTACTAGCTTTTTCCCGCAGCTCCGCCTGCGTCAAAAAGTAGCCTATGTTTGACCCCGAGTCTTCAACTATATTCATACCAAATTTCATCAAAATCCGTTCAGCGGTTTGGCCGTGAAAGCGTAACAGACAGACAGACTTTCGCATTTATAATATTAGTATGGATAGTATGGAAGTATGGATGCTTAGCCACTCTTTGGCCGATACCAGAGATTTTTCGTCATATTCTAATATTTACTCATGTGCTTCCCACCGCCTGCGCTCAGTGTTAGTATATCACATAGTTTATATCTCCAAGTCTCCGGGTTTAAGTTATGAAAAAATGAAGTTATGGATATGATATCCTAGGATGTACCTATCTAAAAGGATTATTTTTTAGACTTTTTTTAAAGGTGAATTTGGGAATTTGGGGACGAATTTGCGCGTCACTTGAATTAGGTGGCGGACTGTGTAAGGGATAAATAAATTATTGATTATTATAGTGAAAGATCCTTTGACCAAATTGAAAGCGCACGAGTAAGAGATACCCTCAAAATTTCATAAATTGGTTCAAATCAATTTGTACGATCATGTCTGCCTTTAACAAATGTAATTCTAATTATGAACATGATATAGTGTGACTAAAACATCGTTGTTACGAGATCAAGTTCAAAAATTATATATTTTGATTTGTCCCTTGCAGAGATTCCTTGCAAAAAAGAGGAATTTAAATCACAAGTTACCCATTCGCGTATATAAAATAGAAAACCCCAAAGATTCTGTACAGGAAAAGAAAAAAAGAAGAAAAAACTACTTTTTTCAAAAGTCAACCCTCAAGGGTTTGTAATTGGAGGTGAAAGTTTGAGAGATAGCTAGTCCATACTAATATTATAAATGCGAAAGTCTGTCTGTCTGTTGCGCTTTCACGGCCGAACCGCTGAAAGGATTTTCATGAAATTTGGTAAGAATATAGTTGAAAACCGGGGTCAAACATAGCCTACTTTTTGACGCAGGCGGAGCTGCAGAAAACAGCTAGTAAGAAATAAATTTAAAACATTTAAAAAACACTTACAACAATAACTCACAGAAAAAGTACATAAAAGCTCATAGAACTTACCAACAAGTTACATAAAAAGCTTGGTTTACAGGGACTGGTCATATAAATCATAAAATGCAAATTGTGTTTAGAACAGTGACTTTACTGCTCAAACTTTAAAGTTCACTTTTGCATAATTCCTGGTTGTTTGCCGTAAACTGACCCGTTGTCTCCTACACTCCGGATTGCGGGGTTGGGATGACAATAAAATTGGTGAAAATTGGGACAACACAGCCCTAGTGATTTTTTATAATGTCCTGTGATTTTACCGGTTCTTTATAGCGCCTGGAGCTCTATTTTTTAAATGTAATATGAGCATTATTATTGTCAAATAAAGATCATTTGATATCGCACGAAAATCATTCGACTCATCTAATTTGCGTGTCACACTTTCCAATAATATATATATATATATATATACTAGCTGTTTCCCGCAGCTCCGCATGCGTTAAAAAGTAGCCTATGTTTGACCCCAAGTCTTCAACTATATTCATACCAAATTTCATCAAAATCCGTTCAGCGGTTTGGCCGTGAAAGCGTAACAGACAGACAGACAGATATACAGAAAGACAGACAGACAGACTTTCGCATTTATAATATTAGTATGGATATTTATATCTTAAGCTCCTCCGTGCTTTGGAAGGCACGGTAAGCCGTTGGCCCCGGTTGTTGTCGATAGATAGCAGTCGTTAGGCTGTGTCAGATGCTTTGGGCCAGCCTGAAAAATTCTGACAGTGTTGGCCACTAACACTCCTCGGGGCATATTCCTGTTGGTCTGTTTTCCCTGTAAAAAGGGTTACGGAGTTCAGACGGCAGTCGCTCCATTGTAATAACCAATTCCGCCAAATCCTATGGCCATGACTTACAGCGTACCCTAGGCTCTGAAGCGTAAGCTGAAGACGCAACTAGGAATACACGCTAGGATGAAGACTTTCCAAAAATAGCAGACCAAGAATCCTGTTTTACTTTTATATTAAACTAGCTGTGCCCGCGACTTCGTCCGCGTGGAATAGTTATTTTGGGAATCATATTTATTTTTTGTTTAGAAGCTACCTCCTCAGCTTTATTACAAATTACCTATAGCTGTTACCCACGACTTATTATAGACGATTTAGTTACATTCTGTGAAGCTAAACGTTGAGAACGTTCAGCACTTGATTCCCGACCGATAATATACTGTAGCGGACATTATTTTAGATAATTTAAAGAGGAATAATTCTTTCATATATATTTTTGGGTATCTCGAACGGTTTTCGCAGCGCACGCAACGAAAGCCCTCAAAGATGAATAATTTTCCTTGTTTTTTCCACATTTTCGACTGTTTCTTCGCTCCTATTAGTCGCAACGTGATGTTATATAGCCTAAAGCCTTCCTCGATAAATGATCTATACAACACAAAAAGAATTTTTCAATTCGAACCAGTAGTTCCTGAGATTAGCGCGTTCAAACAAACAAACAAACTCTTCAGCTTTAGAATATTAGTATAGATGTATGACTCAGTCGAATTAATATCTAACAAAATTCATTCTATATCGACGAAAACGATAATCATTCGACTCACAGGTTAGTTTTCAGGGTCAAAAGGCTATCATTAAAATTAGTTCGTCATTTAGGGAATCAAAATATATTAGCTACGTATTTTTTCTTTTGTCAATTGAGGGATAAATTATAAAGATATAACGCACCAAAGATTAGGAGTGGGGGCTCGTGACGTCACATATTGCGAAAAAGTGTAGCACACTGTGACGTCACACGGAACTTTAACGCGCCATATCTTTACTATTTTTTGTTAAATTTTCAAAAGAAAAAATACGTCTCCAGTATTTTTTGATTATCTAACTAACGGACTAATTATATTTTTTTAGGAAACTAGTCTATTGGCGTTAGTCAGTGTGACTTAAAAATAGCACACCAGGTCCCTTTTGCCAGGCCTCGGCAAAGCGGCTTATCCCCTCTTATTTAGCCATCCTCGTAGTCCATGTAAGAAGACTCTCTCCTGTAATTTTGTCCGCTCTGTAACCGTCATGAAATATGCCTCAATAATTTTTCAGTGAAATACATTTTTAGACGGAAAACGGTTGAAAAGGTCTCAACAGTTGTTTCATTGTGTAATCTCAACTTCATATCTAGAATAGATTGGGATAGTGGTACACAAATATTAAGCGTTGGTAAGCTGCGTATGTATGTAAAGTGAAAAGTTGAAAACCGCTCATACAAGAAATGTCACAGTCGTTTTCAAATGATGGTGACCCTACCCAGAGATTAAAGTTGTGCTTTGTGTGAGAATTTATGTTCATGTGCTTAGTATTATCCAATGGTTTAACGGCAATATTTTTAAAGTCAAATTATAGCAAAATAAAAAAATTTACAAATCAAATCAAATCAAATCATTTATTTGCTAAAACACAGTACAGAAAGTTCTTTAAAACAGTTATGTCGCTAAATGTATTTGACCTCATATTAAGGCATGCAAATGTCAACTAAATATCTAACCAACAGTTAACAAAAATAAGTCCAACAATTATCAAATATACTCTAAGTCCAGTTACTAATAAAATTAATTTTTTTACATTGAAAGATGAAAATATATCTATTACCTAATTTACACACAAACAAATCACATAATAAAATTATACTAGTGGTTTAGGTAGCCCTTAACATAATTTGTAATGAAGTTATATAAAAATCTATTGGGTAAGCGAGTTTGTAAGATGAAATATCCCAAATAAAAAAAAAATCTATATTCTCAAACTGCAGATCACACTACAAACAAGGAGCGTACAGTATCAAACACTAAGCGTTGGGGAAAAAGTCTTTTCGCATATAGTATGATGAACTTGTAATAAAATCTCTTTGGCTGTGCTATTTGTTTATTATAAAGAAGTGTAAATTTTAAAGAAGATAATTCCAAATTCAAACTAGGAATTGTGTGATTTTCATTTGTTTTTCTTACTGTCAAGATGAGTTAATCTAATGAAGAAATTCGATACATTTTAAAATTTTAATACAAAAAAGGTAAAAATACAACGCAAGCCGCAAAAAAATTTTCCATGTTTATGGACCTAGTGCAGTGTCTATGAGAGTAGCAAAAATTTGGTTTAAGCGTTTTCAATCCAGAATTTTGATGTCAAAGATGCACGTCGCTCTGGTCGCCCTTTTACGGATAAAATGGATGCCATTTTTGAAAAAGTGGAACAAGATCGGCATATCAGTAGTTACTATGTATCTGAAGAACTGGGAATTGACCACAGTTTTGGCGCATTTGAAAAAAACTGGGTATACAAAATAGCTCGATATTTGGGTACCTCACGAGCTCACTGAAAGAAACCTAATGAACCGTGTACTCATTTGTGATTCTTTATTACGACGTAATGAAACCGAACCATTTTTAAAGAAGCTGATAACTGGTGATGAAAAGTGGATCACGCACGACAAGAACGTGCGAGAAAGGTCGTGGTCAAAGGCCGGTCAGGCTTCACAGACTGTGGTGTGTGCGAAATCCGGGTTAATTCGCAACAAGGTGATACTGTGTGTGTGTTGGGATTGGATAGGCATTTTTCATAATGAGCTGTTACCACCAGGCAGGACCATCGATTCTGAACCCTTCTGCGAACTACTGATGAGATTAAAGCAAGAAGTGGAAAGAAGCGGCCGGAATTAATCAACAGAAAGGGTGTGGTTTTTTATCATGATAACACTAGTCCTCACAATTCTTTAGCTCTCAGCAAAAATTAAAAGAGTTTGGCTGGGAGGTGTTAATGCATCCGCCGTGTTGTCCTGACCTTGCACATTCAGATTTCCACCTGTATCGGTCGGTAGCAATGGGATCATGCCCCTACCTACAAGATGGCATAAAGTAATCGAACAAAATGGAACAAAATACATACTTTAGTCAAATGTAAATAAATAATATTAAAAAATGTTTTGAATTTTTCCCGACCTATTATTATCAAGTCAGTTTTCTGTAGATTTTCTTAAATTTTAAAATGCATAAGGCCACTTGTGTCCAAAACAGCTCAAAATTATCACTTGGCTAAGCTAACGCTTACAAGATAAGTTTAAAGTTTGCTGGCAACAGCTTGTCTCAAGCTGCTTGCAATATGCTTGAAATTGAATGTCAGAGACAGAATTATCTTAGATACCTACTCGGCTGCTCAAAGTTGAAAACAAGCAACCAGTAAAAACCAAATGTTACAGGAGAGCCGAAAACGATTTTTATTTTCAAATTGCTGCTGTATCTCCCAAACTACTACTAATTTTTTTCAACATTAGTTTCGTAAAAGCCTGATTTACCATATACTTTCTTTACAGAAATATTATTATTATATTTATATTGGAAGTAGTTTTAGATACAAAATCAAAAAAAAATCAGCTTGATAATTCAATGAAAATAAATAGTTTTTTTCCACAATTAATACAAGCAAGTGTCAGTTACTTGGGTACCGTCAGAGGATTGCAAAAATAAAAATCATTTTTCAATTGAGTAACATTGATTCACTGTTCGTTTTTTTTCTGCTTCTTCATATTATTTAACCCTTCCCGGTTGCAACCTCATGATACCGTAATATCATAAACGACATTACTTAAGAAGCTTACCTACCACTTGTGCATTTACTTGTTTCCACAATTGAAATGAAAGCAGTAGCAGCACCAACTCAGGCCAACCATAAAGGGTAGGTCTATTTATCATACAGGTCAATCCTTCGTGCTTGTGAGATGAGGCATACAAGCGAGAGTTTCGTTTCATGAAGATAAAGATTATGTACTGGGGGTTTTTTTTTTTTGTACAACTAAGTAGAAAAACAGGCGTACTGCCTACCTGATGGTAAGTGATTACCGTAGCTTATGAACGGCTGCAACACCGGAGATGTGACGAGCGCGTTGCCGACCCTGAAATGTGTGGTGTGTGATCTTGGTAAGCTCTAGTGAGGAATTTCCGTATATTTAACATTACTGTTGTTTGTGACATGCAAATAAAATGTTGAAAACAAGCAACCATGTTTTGACTTGCTTGTTTTCAAGTTTTTATTGTCTCGGATATTTGGATTCAGTGTGGTTTTTAGATGAAAAAATTGAATATTAATATTTTTTAAATGATTCAAAAAGTTTAAGGAATATTAATATTTTTTAAATGCAGATTTGCGCGTATTTTTATACAGAATCGAATGATGTAAAAAAAAAGGGAATCGTAAAAAATCGACTTGCTCGAATTCAAGTTTGGACAGCCGTACTGTATCTACTTACCTGTTTTCTTGGAAATAATCTTTTATAAAGCATATCTATGTATTGCAAGATCAAATCAAGTAATCGTTGTTGAAAAGGTCCCTATGATTAAAGTGACTTTAGTGTCATCGGTAGGGTTGAAATCGTAAAAGGAAATTGTCTCTCTCATTGCTCGCGGGTTCGATTCCCACGGAAAGCATATTTTGTTTAGTCTTTAGTTTGGTTAGGACATTGCAGGTTTGAATCACCTAATTGTCTAATAATTAAGACAATTTCGTACTTTCGGAAGGGTCGCTAAGCCGTTGGTCCCGGCTGCCATCTGGTGGTTATCAGAGGCTGAGAGGCGGTTCCAAACAACTCTGACACTAGTGTACACAAGGTCGATTGACAATGCAACCTATATGAAATGATGATGAATGCGTATTGTTGAAAATGTCCTGCCAATATAATCTGAGCAATGTTGCAGAATCTACACATTTCTTTTACAATTCCGTTGCAAACACGTTGATATGGAATATTAAGATTATTGAAGGGAAAACGGCGATTCTCTACCCCTATTCGCATACCACCCTGTACGTGTCTAATACGCTGGAGAACACCCTGCGTTCCGTGATACGGAATAATAATCAGAAGCGTGAGCGGTACCACATTTACGATGAATGCTCACATAATATTATAAAACTGAACGCGTGTGCCGAATATTTGTAGCATCTTAATTACGTGTTCTACTTAAATTTCGCAATATGTATTATGTCAACTTAATTAAATGGTTAGTGTGTTATGCTAAGAACTGACTTTTGATTAAATTACGCATGCGAAGTCTCAAAGTCAGAAGTCAAGAAACTCTTACCACATAGTAATAATAGTACCTAAGTTCTCATCATCATCCTAGCGTGTATTCCTAGATTCGTCGTCAGCTTACGCTTCGGGTACGCTACAGCGTACCCTAGGCTCCGAAGCGTCAGTGACTTACAAGTCATGCTCCTAGATTTGGCGGAACTGATTATTACAATGGAGCGACTGCCGTTTGAGCTCCTTAACCCTTTTTATAGGTCAACCAGACCAACAGGAACATGACCCGAGGTGTGTTAGTGGCCAACACTGTCAGAATTTTTCAGGCTGCCCCAAGGCATCTGACACAGCCTAACGACTGCTATCTAGCGCAACAACCGGGAACAACGGCTTAACGTGCCCTCGGAAGCAGGGAGGAACTCAAGATAGAAAATGCCACAAAATGGTGACTAATCCATTAGTGGTCGCGTCACGCCGTCGCTTGACACGCGCATACGCTACGGAAAGTAATAATAAGTAAGCAAGTAAGTAAAATAGTAAGTTCTAAATAGTACTAAATCTGACTAAACCCGGATCGTAATCTCAACCGCCTGTCGGTTTAGTCCGAGCAATGTTGCATAAGTAACACAGTTCCACTATTATAAGATTAGGAGTTCCAGAAGTGCAGCCTGATACAAACTTTAGTTCTTGTTAGCTTATTGTTGGAAAGTCTTTGGATTGTCTTGTCTTTGGTTTATAAGTTTTATGTTTTAAATAACAATAAACCTTCCTCCTATATTTTTGTTTGTTTATGTAAAATACGTAAGTATGTAAAATTTTGTTGACATGAGAAAAACGCTTTTAGATTACCAATCGAACTTACATTTACGGTTAAGGTAAATTAAAATCAAATTTATAGAAAACTTGCTTTTTCCCGCAGCTCCGCCTGCATCAAAAAGTAGCCTATGTTTGACCCCGGGTCTTCATCTATATTCATACCAAATTTCATCAAAATCCGTTCAGCGGTTGGCCTTGAAAGCGTAACAGACAGACAGACAGAAAGACAGACTTTCACATTTTTATTATTAGTATGGATATTAGTATGGATTCAGCAGGAGGTCTAAGTAGGAATAGGAAGGTAACCTAAAAAAAAACATTTAGATACGTACTCTGATTTTCAGTAAATATCAAGAAATTCCATGTAATCATTGTATCGACTCTACAAATATAATAACCCGGCGAATTTAAAATGTTGTATAACGAAAATCAATTTGTACCAGTTCGAAGTATATTCCGTGTGATCGGGTTATAATGCAATGCCAATTTCTTGCGGGGAAAATCCGGACCTAAAGTAGGTTTTGCCGTAAGGGTTGGCTATTGAGGAAAAAAATTATTAAATTACCAAAAATTGTCTATCGACAAAAGAGATTGGTAGAATTCATACTTCCATACTTAATATTATAAATGCGAAAGTCTGTCTGTGTGTCCATCTGTTTGTCTGTCTGCTCCGCTTTCACGGTCAAACCGCTAAAGGGATTTCGATGAAATTTGGTATGAATATATAATATTATACTTAAAGACCTGGGGTCAAACATAGTCTACTTTTTGATGCAGGCAGAGCTGCGGGGAAACACTAATATTATATATGTTTTAAAATGTAGTCTAACTCTATAAGTACATGATGATGCCTGGTGTTAAGTTAGAGATGGCAATAGCGATAAGTCCGCCTTTGTACTCATTTATTTTAATAAGTGGATTCAGTGCTGTATTTTTTTGTATTTAAATGTTGCAATAAATCAAATCAAATCAAATCATTTATTTGCTAAAACACAGTATAGAAAGTTCTTTAAAACAGTTATGTCGCTAAATGTATTTGACCTCACATCAAGGCATGCAAATGTCAACTAAATATCTAACCAACAGTTAACAAAAATAAGTCCAACAATTATCAAACACACTCTAAGTCCAGTTACTAATAAAATTAAATTTTTTACATTGAAAGATGACAATATATCCAGTACCTAATTAGTCATTACTTTTGTGCAATTTACAATAGTCAATATATTCTCGTACAGAGTAAAAACAATGTTTCTGTAACCATTCCGTCAATTTTAACTTAAATGTCATTCCTTTTAACATTTTCAAATCATCTGGTAGATAATTAAATAATGTTATGCACATATTATATACGTTTCTTTTGTAAATATTTTTGTGACAAGTAGGCTGATACAATCTGTTCATAACTATAGCTCGTGTTTCCCTAGAGTTAATGCCGCTTTTCTTAGTAAAGTAGTATTGATGTGATTCCACAAATATGCATACTTCTCTGATATAAAGACTAGGTAGGTAAAGTGTTTATTCATTCATTAATTCATGAAGATAATGGCTAGAGATGGAAGTGGAAGGAACTAACATACTGGGCCGACCCCACATAACAAAGTGGGACAAGGTAATGGAGAAGAAGAAGAATAGAATAGAATAGAAGGGGCAAGTACTTAGTTTTCATCAGCCAAAACGTGAAAAATTACCTGATTGTAATTATGAATGATTGGTTATTCAAAAAACTATCTGCGGCCGAGAAGCAGTTCCTAAAATCCGTTACATATTCCCGGTTTCATCAATTTAGTAAGTAACTTCTTGAGAACGTTTTAACGATAAAAAAATAAGTACTATACCAGACCATTACACTATTACTATACTATATCAAATAGGAGATTTGTCAAAAAAATGCTGGACGCTTAGATTATTAATTGGTCTCCGCGGCGCTACGTCCAGCGCGCGAGACCAATTATTAATCTATGGCTGGACGTATAAGGGTTTCTTTACTTAATTGTTTTTTTTTTGAGAGAATTTTCGAATTTCGAATTTAACTTAGGTATCTCCTAAAGGCGTTAGAATCGGCACCCTTTATGTTTAATTTAATACGTTTTTCTTATTGGTACAACCCTATCGTAGTGGTCACAATAAATCTACCAAAAGATTTATCCCTTCGGGAGTACCAACAGACGATATCTGATACGTACCAAATTATGTTTATGGTACATGCTTACGAATTTTAATATGGAATTAGGATTTATAATCAGCCCCTGCCTTATTACTTTCTGAATTTTATATGGCATTTAACATCCTTAATATTATAAATGCGAAAGTCTATCTGTCCGTCTGTCTGCCTGTTACGCTTTCGCGGCCAAAACGCTGAACGGATTTTGATGAAATTTGATATGAGTATAGTTGAAGACCCCGGGTTAAACATAGGCTACTTTTTGACGCAGACGGAGCTGCAGGTAAAAGCTAGTTTAATATATAGGGTTTGAAGTTTATCAAACGATTCACATAAAATGAAACTGGTTAACTATTCTTTCTGGTTGGTTTCTTTTATGTACAATAAAGAATTTTACATACATACATACTATTAATGTTTTCAATATTTTTTGGGATAGTTGGTACATATTTTTGAAATTATTTAAGAAAAATGCCGAAGAAATCTTCAGAGTTACTGAACGACGTAATATTGAGAAAGTATTACAGGAAAAATTAAAAATAAGTATGAATGGGGATAAGTTAGTGTAGGTACTTAATTGGAAAAAAAAAATTACCAGCACCGCGTGACATTTCTATTGAAAAAGTTTGTTGTAAGAACAGCAAAATGTACTTTTTTTATTATTTTGAAGTTATATAAGAAAATACTCCTTCGCCGTCACGGCTATCAGACTCTGGAACGCGCTACCTGAATCAATTAGGAAAGCCTCCAGCCGTGCGGGTTTCAAAGCTCTTGTTTACGAGCATTTTCTCGCACAGCTGAGTGATGTGGGAATCTAGTTGCCGTTTTACGTCACATATGTTGTTATTATGCATTGCATTTAAGTATATATTTATTGTTCATGTACTTAATCTGTTCTGTGTTTATGTAGGTATATTGTAAATACGTGTTTCGTAATACATTGTATGTAAGTATATCCATACTTCCATACTAATATTATAAATGCGAAAATCTGTCTGTCTGTCTGTTCTGATTTTTATGAAATTTGGTATGAATATAGTTGAAGACCCGGGGTCAAACATAGGCTACTTTTTGACGCAGACGTAGCTGCGGAAAACTGCTAGTGCTATATATAGGTATTGCATATTATTTTTTATTGTTTTTCTGTTGATATAACTTTATTTTACACCCACATAAAGCTCTCTGCTTGACCCAAACGTTGACTGCTGTGACTGTTCAGTCACATTTTACAATTGTTATGTAATTGTGGTTTACAATTGTAATTGTACATACAAAAATTTATAGGAAAGTAATAAGTTTTATTCAATGAACAGAGGCTATATCTATTACTAAATATCAATTTAAGATGATTAATTAAATTTAACCATACACGGAACCCTCCAAAGCTGACCAACTCATTTGGCCGATTTTTGTTCACTTGGGGTTTCGCCAAATATTTTGCTTCTCAAAAGGGTTTCATCACCAAAGAAGTTTGAGAACCGCTGCTCTATAGAAAACACTGTACGAAAATTAAGCGTTCGGCTAATTAGTCAAATAAGTACACATCATAATCTAGCTGTCCTATCTCAGACACCATTTAATCAAAGTATTGTCATGTAAACGATGAGGACTGACTAATAGTTTAATAGTCTCATGAAGACAATTATGGGTTTTATAGTAATCGTACTAGCTATCCACGCAAAACCGGGAGCATTAGCTAGTCATGAATAATGATGAGACACTATAACCCAAACTTCCCCTAATGTTAATTTAAGGCCAATTTCCTTTACCATTTTATTGAGATAATATCAATATGGAGACGACTTTAAAAAATTACACGAATTTTAAATAGTTTTCCGGCTCACAATCTCTTCTTCTCCTTTACCTTGTCCCACTTTGTTATGTGGGGTCGGCACAGAATGTGAGTTCCATTCACTTTCCCCTATCTCTAGCCATTTCCTTCTAAACGCCCTTCCTACTCATGTTCTCTCTGATACAATCCAGCCATCTCTTTTTTGGTGGTACCCTATTTCTTGCTCACGCAACCTTAAAATTTAACACACATACTCAACTTCCGACTCAAAATGTCTAGTAGCCCAAATAGTCCAGCGTGTTTAAATGTCCAGTGTCCCAGTCTAGTCCCATAATGTCTAGTAAAAATGTTCGCCATTAAAATAACATCACAGATAAATGTAATATACGAATTCTCTACCTACGAACATGAACACTGTAAAGTGTTAAAACGTTAGGAGGTTATTCGAAACAACCTTTCGGCCTCTGACGTGGTTCACTTAACGTCCACTAAATGGCAGCCAGCCAGATTGGTATAATAATCGAGTTCTCATAAAGATTTACGAGAACTCGATTCTCATACGAAAATTTTTATGTAAATTCATTTTCGTATGTAATTATATAATTATCATGAGCGCGCTAAAATTTCAAATTCAGCGGTGTGATTGAAACGTCTTCTCCTGTTATTTAAATCCACGTGAACGAATGCTAATTCAGAGAGGTGTACGGAACTATTCAGCCGAATTTGCATTTGATGAAAACTCAGTTGGCAAATTGTAAAAAAGTTGGCGCGCACCGCGTCCGGTCCGTAATGTTCCCGAAATTTGAATATTAGAACGCGCGCAAAAATGTAGAGATGTGTTTTTATATCGATAAATGTCAACCATATTTTTCGTTCCATTTTCAAACTTAAATAAATATTTTATTTGTGAAGTTGGTTGGTACCAGCTTTACTAAATACTATTTTTTTAAATCACTAAGAGTTGGTACTGTTTTTGTTATAATTAAATGGCTTATTGTTCCATTATCTGACTTAAATCGTCAGTTTAATCTAGCATTTTTAAGTAAGTATTTTTACAAAGGACGCAATCCAAAAGGATCTTGGGTCTAGAGAATTGGCACCTAGACAGCTACAGATAGGCAGAAGTGTCTTGGCTTATCCAAACCCGGACATGCTCGCAGGCTATATAAACCTCCTCAATCCTAGTGATAGACTTAATTGTATGATAATATTTTTAAAATTCTATAAATGTAGTTTCTTAGACGTAAGTCTACACCAGTCATTGACATATTTTTCAAACAATTGTTTATTACTAGGTCAACAAAAAAAATCAAAAGAGTAAAATAAATAGATGTTGAGCAAAACTCTGTATGAACAAATTGCTCATTTTGTTAGTCGATTAGAAACTCTCCACGATCAATAAAAGATACCGAAAGTATGAACTAAATTAAACGAGTTTTGTTGTAAAAAATACTATCCAATAACGATTTACAATAGAGTATTTGTTGTTAAATAGATTTGCGATGTCATTGATAACACTGTTACATCTAGATTTTTTATATTTATACAATCTTTAATTACTCGAAATTGTATAAACTTTTAATGATATTGGCCTTATTTAGTAAGGATTCTTGTGACATCTGGTATGTAAAATATATCAAGAAGATCTTTCGCATTGAGAAATTTAAAAAAACATAAAAGCTATTTCGACTCGCAAAGAAGAAGAATTCAAAAAACGTGATTTCTGAAGAACAGCGCTAGACTATGGCATAATTTCGATATTTCAAATACCAATTAATGTAATTCAACTTCAACAAAATTTCAATTAAGTGTGATGAATTTCTAAACAACTAATAATAATACTAACTGATTTAGTTATTTGAAAATAAATAACAGTAAAGAATTATTAAATTAAGTTAGTTCACCTACTTTTCTCGCTATAATCATGTAAGTAGTCGTAATAAGATAGTCTCTCATATAATGAGTAATCTTGATATAACTCTTGGAGTGTCCTATAAAATAGTTACAAGTTTTATTACCTCCTCACTGCCGTTACACTGAAGTAATTACTTAAGGAAGATGACGGCAAGGAACTATTATGAATTATTAATTAAAATAAGAGTATTATAATGCAGTTATCTATTTAGTTGTTAGTATTAATATTCTCATAAGTAAATATTTAGGTGACCTAATTATAAAATAAACTACTGCTAAGTCAATTATCAGGTCAAGAGTCAAACAAAACAGGATATCCATAGGATACATAGGATCAAAGAGAATAGATAGGATCTATCGAATATAGATCTGCGCTCTTTTCATTTTGATTTACTTAAAACTTTAAAATATATCATCATTTTAGCTGCAGTCAGTCCACTGGCCTCTCCTAATATTTTTTGTGAATCTACTTAGAGGTTGTTGCCCTACTCGTCACGCTTGGCAGGCGGGTTGGCGAGCGCAGTTTAAGATATCGATAACCCCAAACCGCATCGATCCCATCCCTATTTAGTACGACATCTGTCGTTCACTACACCACCGATGTTTCTGAATATTTGACTCTTTATGGCGGTGTTAAATCCACCATCTGTGTTTTATATTCAAGCATGTGATTTATTTTGTTAGAATGGCGGTGAAAAAGAATTCGGTCCTTCCGAGTTGTTGATTTCGATTTGGCATTCAAGGAAAATAGGTATAAGTACCAATATTCCCTCTGTGAGTGACAGTTGACACCTAATTTCTACCATCCATCATTTCCATTTTCCACAGTCCTTGCTATTTAAGCTGAGTCGTAAAAGAAGATGTTATAAGATGGATTATAATATACCTATCTAGGTATACTATTTTGAATCTCTTTGTGAATTATGTTGACGATTTTACTCTAATTTCCTACAAAATTCTGTCGGAAATGATGTACTATAAATATACCTATCTGTGTACCATTTTGATTCTCTTTTAAAATATTTATGCTAACGATTTTCTCTGAATGAAGTTAAGTGTAGTTTTACTAATATCCTGAGAAATTTTACTGGAAGATTTCATTAAGAGACCCGTGCAAAGTTTAATATTGTAGACCTCGCTCGCTTGGCTCGCTCAGTCAATTACGTAACGGATTTTGATGTATGTATGTATAAATTTAAGAGCTGGTCTCTTGTCGGATTTTGATACTATTTCTAAAATATAATACGTGAAAGACTGAAAGGCATGTAAATGGTTATTTTGTTTATGAAACATAAAAAAATACTTAAGTACTAAGTAAACTATGTAGATTTGATTGTGTGAATAAACATACTCCTAAGAAATAAAATGTGTAACGTCTACTATAGATTTTTTTAAATTTCATTCAAAATTTGTCTTTATTGAGTAAACCGACATTCGTGAGCGAAATTGCGAACTCGAAGAAACAATTTTGTACTTAATATATCTCGGATATAAACTTGAGTATTACGTTCTCTCCAAATGACTTTCCTGAGACAGTAAAATTCATTAAATAAAATTACTTGATAGGTTCCTTTTAGTACACGGTAATATCACCCCTTGTTTTGATTTTTCCCGCGATCCGCTGTGAAAGTCAAAATATCGTTTTATTATTCATTGAGTGTGAATTAGAAGGTTAATTGGCACGCTAGTTTACGAGAGAGAAAGAGATACAGGATCTTTTGACGACCATTAGATAACACCTGAGACCAAGGGCTTTAAATGACTTCTAAAGCACGGAATCACATAAAATGATTTAAGCCTGCCACTTTTACAATTTTGATCAAAGAGTCTTGATGTTTTCTACAATCTACTATAGTCTAATAGGTGGTCTCTTTTGCATGTATTACATTCGTTTATTTAATTAGATTTTCAAGATAAATAAAGGATCTGCATGGCAAGAAGAAATACCGCCAGCCTTTTTGTGTTGGCAGCGATTTGGGCTCCATTTTTGATAAAATATAAGAAAAAGTGTTATTTTTTTATTACATTACGGTAACTGTACTTATATATTCCTTATTATGTTTTATTAAAAATAAAAATATCAAAGTATTACTAGTAGGAAGTTTACAACGACAACAAATTTTCTTCCAAAGTGTATTATAAAAGGGGTCTAAGCTACAAGGACCCAAGTGGAGCCTACTTCGGAATTAGATGACTTGATAAGGCATTATTGTGAACCACAATGTTTCCTGAAGATCTTTGCCTCGTAATGAAGTATCTAATGAAAAAAGTTTGGGTCAAATGAAATGAAAATAAAAAGTAAATGTCTTTTGAAAGTAAGTATTTTTATAATTGGCTTGGCAGTCGTATATTGGCCCGGGAAAGATGGGTTTATTTTAAGTATGGGGTCTTTTATTCGGGAATCACGTCGAACCTCTGGGTTCTTTTGTACTTATCCCATGCCTTACTCACCCACACTCAGAGTTTCTGAAGGACTGCATTTTTAAAAAAAAAAGATAAAGTATGCCACTCATGGCGACCAATACAATACGGTTCGCATTTCGGTAACGCTTGACGCACGAAATCGTTACTGTTTTATCACAATACAGCTACTAATTGCAGTCTGAAAAGTAAAGTTAGTGCGACGCAAGTTTTTATTATTAAAGATGTAACCAATTTTCTATAGGAAGTGTACTTAAGTTAGTACATCTGATCCTTTTACCTGTCAGTAAGTCCGCGTAAGACTGTTGTGAACAAGTTTTCTAGGAAACTTCTATTTTCTTTGATAGCATAACATGATCGAGTTTCTTTTATGTCATGGTTTAAGTAGTTTTGTACTGAATATGTAAAGGTTATTAAAAGATGAATCAAAGTTTCTTGAGAGTGATATAAAATCGTCTTGAAGGCTTGTTAATTGCGCAATATGTACTGTTAAATGCGCAATAATTTTGTTAAACGTGACGCGACCACTATTGGATTGGTCGCCATTTAGTGGCATTTTCTATCTTGAGCTCCTCTGTGCTTCGGAAGGCACGTTTGTTATCGAAAGATAGCAGTCGTGAGGCTGTGCCAGATGCCTTAGGGCAGCCTGAAAAATTCGAAGTCGAGCGCGCGCGTTTCGGTAGCGAATGAGCGTGTCAAGCGACGGCGAGACGCGACCACTCTTGGATTGGTCCCGATTTAGTGGCATTTTCTATCTCGAGCACATTCGTGCTTCGGAAGGCACGTTAAGCTGTTAGTCCCGGTTGTTACCGATAGATAGCAGTCGTGAGGCTGTGTCAGATAGCCTGCTTGCAGGCATCAAAAAAATTCTGACAATGTTGACCACTAACACATCTCGGGTCTTATTCCTGTTGGTCTGGTTTCCCTGTAAAAAGGGTAACGAAGGTCAGACGGCAGTCGCTCCATTGAAATAACCAGTTCCGCCAAATCTAGGAGCATGACTTACAGCGTACCCTAGGCTCCGAAGAAATACACGCTAGGATGATGGAAACGCGCATTAATGTACGCTATGTATTGTTAAATACGCAATAATGTACGCAAATTGAAGACTAGGCTTCTATTTTTGGACAAATAATATCTTCATTATTTCTATCAAAAACGTACTGAAATCAGTACTACCTACTACACGTACTAGTAAATATTTACTTAGATCGTTTAATTTACTTTTTTCAGCGTCGCACGCGTACCTTAATTTCACCAAAAAAATCAACCAATGCAGAGGTCGAAAGGTGTTCCCTAAAAAACTCTGACACGGTCGATTGACTATGAAGCCCACTCGATATGGAAAAACAGACACATTGTGCTATTTTAAGTCTGTATTTCTAACGTAATTTGGTTCAGATAGAGTATGAGGAGGTAAAAAACAAACAAATAAATACAATCAAACCAAATGACAAAACCTATTATAATACCTACTTCTACAAAAATGCAAATTACAATTTCTATTATGATCAATTGTTTATTTTCTAACAAGACAATATTATTGTTAATTATTTAAGTAACAACAATACATGATGACCATAATCCTTGGTGTTGTTAATGTGAACTGAGGAGTGAAAGGAACCAATTAGCGATGCCGATAGTTCAAGTCTGAAATAAGTTTTTTAACCTCAACTAAATAAAAAAGTACGTCTAATTTTCGTTTCTGTTTGAGACATTGAGATTTTGCTAGCAACAACATAGAATTATTGATCAACAACATAAAGACATTTATACCTCCAATTCTAAGGTTAAAGGGCTCTACTCACCTCAAAGATGTTGGCACAATCTAGTATGAAAGAGGTGGGAAATCAATATCATGTAGTCTTGTTTCTTCCCATTGCCGTCTGACGCCATCACCACTCTTTCATACTAGATTGCCCCTCCAGCTTTGTGTTGTGTAAGGGCTCTAAAGATTACTCGGACACTTTTTAAGCCATCCGTAATTCTTAGTTTCTGATAAATCTTTGACCGTAAAATAGAAACTTATTTATGTTTCTGACTGCACTAACTACAACAGTACCTATAATGTAAGGATAGAAAGATAGATCACATTTTTAAACAAAGGAGACCAAAGCTAATTGTTTCGAAATTTGATTCGAACATTTTTGATCCCAGTGCAAATTTTTAGTTATCAAACCAACTCATGAAGAAAATAAAACAAAACTTATAAAAACATCAACAACAGTGTAATCAACAACAAAACATACAATAAATAAATCAACTACAACCTCAGTTGAAAATGACTTAACAACAACTTAAAATTAATCAACAATATTTACAAGGCACGGTATACACACACACACACATCTAAACCTTTAATGGCTTTTATGATGGTGAATGGTCTTATATATTGGGATTTTAACTGGGTAGGGCTGGGGTACATGTACTGTTACGGTCTTTTCAACTTTGATAGGAACATGCTTCTCAACAGGGTAAGGTACATGCTTCACAACAGGATAAGGTACAACTTTTTCAATAGGGATGGAAATTTCAGTTTCCACTGGCACAGCTACTGGCTTATGTACTGGTACCTCTTAACTGGATAAGGCTGAGGTACACCAACTAAAACAGGTTTAGGAACATTAACATGAATGGGCTTATGGACTGGTACAGTAACATGTTTATACAGGGGTACTGTGACTGGACTTTTCAACATCAATATGCTCATTTACAGGGATAGCGTGAGCTCCAAAGTTATGTCCGTGATCACCGTATTCGTGACCGGCATCTTGCAGAGTGAAACTTTGTCCTTGATTATGCCCAAAACTGCCATGACCACCTTGACCGCCGAAATCTCCATGACCACCTTGGCCTCCGAAATCGTGGTTCAATTCAGCGCTTTGATAACCTGAGTCACCTCCGTGGCTTTGGAAGCTATCGGCACCGTGAAAATCTTGTCCTCCTAAATCATGAGCTGCTTGTAAATAAGAAATCTTGTCCACCGAATCCGTGATCACCCTGCTGTTCAAAAACCATGAAATCCTTGGAGCCCTTGGTGTCCTCCAAAAGACTGGCCTCCTTGGTGTCCTCCAAATGATTGTCCTCCGAAATCATGTCCTCCTTGTGTAAAAGCTTGAGTAAAATCATGACCCTGTGCTCCTGATGATTCGTGGCCTCCACTTGGCGCGAAGTCATATCCACCAGAAGATCCTTCTTCTTCATGTCCTGATAATCCCGTTGGAGCCTCCATGCCCACCCAGTTCAAAAACCGGCCCTTGCAAGAGGCGACTACCAACAATAGACATACCTGAAAAGAAGGGGGGAAAAATTGTTAAAATTTGTATAATATGGAAACAGAAGAAAATACTGTGCCGACCACACATAACAAAGTGGGACAAGGTAAATTAGAGAAAGAGATAAATAAAAACAAATAATTAAAGAATTGATTTACAAATTTAAAAGTATGAGTGTATATTTCTAAAATACACATCAATCTCAGATGTTAACTTTTTTTAAACTCTTAAATGATGCCTAATAGAATTTTTAGAGTGTTGTAATTGAGCTCTAAATTTTTATCTAAAAAATAAAGCAGCAAATACTTGTTTAATCGTAATAAAAAACATTGAAATTGTTAAAAATGCTCTCAATTTTGCTAATAAAAGTAA